>OY882867.1:1307781-2507781 GCA_963693515.1 Pipistrellus nathusii
GCTGACCCCAAGGGCCCAAGCACCGTCCTGCCCAGACCCATCCGGGCAGACGGGAACTCCCGGATACACTCCCCTCCCCAGGGCAGCCGCGCAGAGGCTGTCACAGTGACCGTGACCCGGACCGTGACCCGGACCGGCTCCCCTGCTCCTAGCGTCCTCCCTCGGCCTGGGGCCTCGGGGATGGCGCCTCAGAGTGACCAGATGGCCAGCGGGAAGCCGGACTTCTGGCCTCTGGCCCAGCTGTTCTGTGTCCTCAGGGGCTCTGCCTGAGCCCCAGCCGACCCCGAAATTGCAGAGCCTCTGGAACGTTCCGCACCCCCCCCCCCCCCCGCCCTGGCCCTGGGGAGCCCGGGCTGGGGAGCGCCGGCCAGCTGGAGTGACTTTCCTCCCTCGGAACCTGGTCCCTCCCTTCAAAACGGAAAAGCCAGGCTGTTCTGAGGCTCCCCCCCCCCCAGGCCCACGCCCAGCCCGGCACAGGGCGGCCCGTGGACATCCCTCCGGCTGCCATCTGGGGGTGTCCCCCACAGAGGCTGCCCGGGCCCCCCAGTGCCTGCCCCGGGCCTCCCTGCAGGGCGGGAGGGAAAGCGTAGAAAGACACACTGCTCCCCTCTCATAGGCCAGAGCTGGTCACTGACCCCCAGAGAGCCGGGGCTGGCCTCCCCGCCCCCCCCTCCGCCCCAGGTCAGGCAGGAGGACTAGGGGACGGGGTCTGGGGACTGTCTGCCCCTCACATTTCCCATAATTCTTAAACATACTGTTATGGATTCAGAGAGGAGGTGGTGGGTGGGGGGCGGGGAGAAGATGCATCCATGATGAGAGAATCGGGGATCAGCCGCCTCCTGCCGCCCCACACTGGGATGGAGCCTGCAACCCGGGCCTGTGCCCCGACCGGGAATCGAACCCTGACCTCCTAGCTCATAGGCTGATGCTCAGCCGAGGGGCGGGCGGCGTGTCGTAACGGACACGGCGTGTCCACTCTCACTGCCCACTGCCCACTGCCGCTGCCCACTGCCCATAAACCAGAGCCTGCGGGCGGCGGGTGGGCCCAGAGGGCGTGATGATGGATGACGGACGGTCTTAATTCCTGGAGCACTGGGTCCTTTCACACGTGCGCTGGCTCCCGGCTCCCAATTAGGTCTCAGCGAGGACTCGCTTCGGGGCCTGGTGCGTGAGCAGCTGCTGGGCTCCAGGGAGAGGCGGCCGCCATCGGTGACAGCCCAGCCGCACTGACCACGGCTGGGAGACGCTGGCCCCGGCTGCTTTAATCCCGCCTCACCTGCCCGGCCGGCCATCCTCCGGGGCGGGTCCACGTGGTGTCCCAGGCCCCGTCCATCCATCGCCCCATCCATCGCCGGGCCGGAGGGCAGAGGGCTGGTCCCCACACCCTGTCCATCCATCGCCGGGCCGGAGGGCAGAGGGCGCGAGATTCGGCGCAGGGGGGGGGGGTGAGACGGGGCTTTGCAAAGGGAGGACCCTCCTCCGCCGGCATCCGGTCCTCCAGCAGCCGAGCGTGAGTTTGCCGGCGTCCACGGGCTGGCCGCCTGCCTCCCCCTTCGCTTTCCCAAAAGGACACTGTCTTCACTGCGGCCCGCCCGCCCTCCTGGCAGAGGGGTGGCACGTGTGTGAGTGAGCGTGTGCATGTATGTGTGCGCATGCGTATGTGTGCACGTGCATGTGAGTGTGTGTATGTGTGTGAGTGTGTGTATGTGTGTGAGTGTGTGTATGTGAACGTGTGTGTGAGCGTGTGTGTGCACCCGCATGTGCGTGTGTGTGTATGTGAGCGTGTGTGTGCACCCGCATGTGCGTGTGTGTATGTGAGCGTATGTGTGAGTGTGTGTATGTGTGTGTGAGCGTGTGCGTGCGTGCGTGTGTGTGTGAGTGTATGTGAGTGTGTGTGAATGTGAGTATGTGAGCGTGTGTATGTGTATGTGTGTGAGCGTGTGTGTGCACGCGTGTGTGCGTGTGTGAGTATGTGTGTGTATGTGAGTGTGAGTGTGTGTGAGCGTGTGTGCGTGCGTGTGTATATGAGCGTGTTTATGTGTGTACGTGCGTGTGTGCGTGTGTGAGTGTGTGAGTGTGTATGTGAGTGTGTGTGTGTGTGAGCGTGTGTGCATCCGTATGTGAGTGTGTTTATGTGTGTACGTGCGTGTGTGCGTGAGCGTGTGTATGTGTGTGAGTGTGTATGTGTATGTGTGTGAGTGTGTGTGCATGTGTGTGAGTGTGTGAGCGTGTGTGTGTGTATGTGTGTGCGTGTGTGTGAGTGTGTGTGAGTGTGTATGTGAGTGTGTGAGTGTGTGTATGTGAGTGTGTGTGAGTGTGTATGTGAGTGTGTGTGTGAGCGTGTGTGCGGGTGTGTGTGTATGTGAGTGTGTGTGAGTGTGTATGTGTGTGTGTGAGTGTGTGTGCATGCATGTGTGTGCGCATGTGTATGTGTGTGAGTGTGTGAATGTGTATGTGTGTGCATGTGTGTGTATGTGAGTGTGTGAGTGTGCACGTGTGTGTGAGTGTGTGTGCGTGCGTGTGTATGTGTGTGTGTGAGTGTGTGTGTGTGAGTGTGTGTGTGTGAGTGTGTGTGTGTGAGTGTGTGTGTGTGAGTGTGTGTGTGTGTGAGTGTGTGTGTGAGTGTGTGTGTGTGTGTGAGTGTGTGTGAGTGTGTGTGTGTGTGTGTGAGTGTGTGTGTGTGTATGTGTGAGTGTGTGAGTGTGTGTGTGAGTGTGTGTGAGTGTGTGTGTGTATGTGTGTGTGTGTGTGTGTGTGTGAGTGTGTGTGTGTGTGTGTCTGCCCCCGACTGTGACCGCCGGTTCCCAGAGAGGGCGGTGGACGCCTCCTCGCCCGTCAGTGCTGCCCCGAGGCCCCTTCTGACCACCTGGCCCTGCGGGAACCGGCTGCACCGGCCCAGGAGCCAGGAGGCCAGGGTTCGGGGCCGGGGCCGGGCACAGGCCCGGGTGCGGGCTCCATCCCGTGCGGGCGGCAGGAGGCAGCCGGTCAGTGCTTCTCTCATCACTGACGCTTCTCCCTCCCTCTCCCTTCCTCTCTGACGTCAATAAAAATAGATTTAAAAAAAGGCTGTGTTGTGGCCCGTGGGAAGCGTGACTCAGTGCCCAGCATTTGTACCCCCTCCCGCAGCCTAGTCTCCCCTCCCCCACCTCTGCCGCTGCCCAGAGCCTCTGCCCACTGCCCTCTGCCCACTGCCGCTGCCCACTGCCCCTGCCCACTGTCCACTGCCCACTGCCCACTGTCCACTGCCTACCACCCACTGCCCCTGCCCACTGCCCACTGTCACTGCCCACTGCCGCTGCCCACTGCTGCTGCCCTCTGTCCACTGCCCACTGTCCACTGCCTACTACCCACTGTCCACTGCCACTGCCCAATGTCCACTGCCCTCTGCCCGCTGCCCACTGCCTACTGCCACTGCTCACTGCCCATTGTCACTGCCTACTGCCCACTGCCCACTGACCATTGCTGCTGCCCACTGCCCATTGCCCCTGCCCACTGTCCACTGCCTACTACCCACTGCCCACCATCCACTGCTGCTGCCCACTGCCAACTGTCCACTGCTGCTGCCAACTACCCACTGCTGCTGCCCAATGCCTACTGCCCATTGCCCACTGCTTACTGCCCACTGCCCATTGCTGCTGCCCACTGCCCACTGTCCCTGCCCACTGTCCACTGCCTACTACCCACTGCCCACCATCCACTGCTGCTGCCCACTGCCAACTGTCCACTGCCGCTGCCAACTACCCACTGCCGCTGCCCAATGCCTACTGCCCACTGTGCACTGTCACTGCCCACTGCCCATTGCCGCTGCCCACTGTCCACTCTCACTGCCCACTGCCCATTGCCGCTGCCCACTGTCCACTGTCACTGCCCTCTGCTGCTGCCGCTGCTACTGCCCACTGCCCGCTGCCGCTGCCACTGCCGCTGCCGTGCTGGCGGCAGGGATTCTGGAGCCTGGCGCCCTCCCTAGTCGTCCATCCCCCATGTGTTGGGGTCACACTGCCGGCAGCTCCCCGGGTTCCTGCCAACTGCAGTGACTGGCACCGGGGGTCCCGGAAGCTCAGCCTCCAAGGCCCCCTCCCGCCCGCCCCGAAAGCGAGCCCAGCCCGGCCAGCTGCTCCCGGCTCCCCGTCCTCTGCCAGCAGCGGCCGGGCCAGATGGCGGCGGCTGCCAAGGCCAGAGCCCCCTGCAGGAGGGCCGGGGAGGGACAGGTGCGGGCGCTGCCCTCCACCCGGGACCCTCAGCCTGCAGCTCCCCGCCGGGGTTCGGGGCACCGGCCACGGCCACGGCCACGGCCACAGCCACGGCCACGGCCACGCTGCTGGGAGAATCGCAGGTGCCCACCTGCCCACATGCGGCACTGGGCTCCCCACAGGCACCCTCCTTTCACTCCCACCCACAAGGCGAGGCCGATAAGCTGGGAGGCAGAGGCCGGAGAGGGGACCTGGCCCCCCACTGCTCCCCCTCCCCCGTCAGGCCGGTGTGTCCGGCAGGAACCGGGCCCAGCCGGCAGGCTCTGCAAGCCTCCGGGCAGCGGGGCGGTGGGGGCGGGCGGCTCTGGAGGGGCTGGCAGGCTCTGGATGGTCGGTCAGGACGCGGGGTCCTCCCTGCTCCTCAGCCTGTCTCCCAGCGAGCCGGCCCCCGGGCGGTCCCCGGGGCGGAGGCCATGCCTCCTGTCAGTCACCCAGCGGAGGGCGGGGCCGGAGGGCACAGGCCACGCCTCCTGTCAGTCACCCAGCGGAGGGCGGGGCCGGAGGGCACAGGCCACGCCTCCTGTCAGTCACCGAGTGGAGGGCGGGGCCGGGAGCAGGTGCAGTGAGGAGCAGGGCTCTGACGGGGCTGGGACCTGCAGGCCGTTAGCTCTGTGGCAGGCACAGTGGACCCACCTGCGTTCCCAGGACCCACCGCTCTGGCGACTCCCACCCCGGTCATGCGGCCCTGGTGACCCCGGTTGTTCACTGAGCCCCAAACCTGTCCCCAGGAGGAGGCTCTGAGGGACACGGGGGCGGGGGAGAGGGGGACATGCCGGTGAGTAGCAGCACGTGGCAATGGCTCACCCGTGCCCTTCCCTGGTCCCCAGGGACATCGGCTCAGTCCCGAGACCACAGGGGTCCCGAGGACTCAGGGTCCCCAGTCAGAGCCCGGCCAGCCGTCTGCTCTGAGGCCCTCTCCCTGCACCAGTGAATTCTGGGGTGACGGGGGGCATGGCCAGAGGCCGCCCTGTGCTTGTTAGCTCTTAAAGGTACACATGTGGGGAGGGCACCCCGCTATCCGTGGCCACGGCACCTCCTGTGACCACGGCGCCCTCTCCACCCGGCGCTGCCCTCCCAGGGTGACCCTGACACTAACTGGGGAGAATGGTGGCTTCTCTCGGCGCTGAGGAGGGGGCGGGCGGCGGGTCTGTCCGGGCAGGGGTCCCGTGACCTCCGTGGGGGCTGGCCAGCTGCAGCTCTGTGGGGGGGAGGGCACACCACGCCGCTGGCTCACATGGCCCGGCCCCAGCTACAAGCTCCGCGCTAGACGGGTCCCCGGCCCACAGGCCCCACGCATGTCCCGCCCGCCGGGCCCCTCACGCGGGTGCTCCTGGTCACGGCCACGCCCGGCTCAGCGGCCGCCCCGAGCCAGGCGGAGCTGGCCTCACGGGGGCGGGCTTCCAGGTCTGAGCCCCCCCACCCCCCGGCTCCCCCAGGACTTGCAGGTGCAGCCGGCCAGGCCCTGGGCCCTGCCTCCTGCCCGCCCACAGCTCCCGGCGCGGGGACTGTTGACGGGAGGCGGGAGTGAGTGAGTGCGGGCGGTGTGCGCTGACAGACAGCGGCTAATGAAGCGAACGGAAGCGGCACTTCCCGCATTAACCTTTCGCTGACGGCGGAGGCGGGGGCGGAGGGGCGGGCAGGCGGAGGGATGGCAGCGGGCCGCGGGCCCAGGCAGCTGCTCGCAGGTGGGGAGTCCGGGCACCGCGGCTGCTCGGCTGCTGGTGGCAGATCGGGATCCGGTTCAGATCTCAGGCTCACTGCGTGCGGGGGCTGGTCTGCAGGGTCAGGCTGCGGGTTGACCTTGAGCGGGGGTGAGTCAGAGCAGGCGGCTGGAGCCCCTCCTTTCGCCCACAGCGCCCCCCCCCCCCCCCCATGATGGAGTCCCAGGGAGACGCGGTCAGAGTTCCCCGTGGCCGCTGGAGGGCCCGCCCAGAGCGCTGTCCCGGCCTCGCTGCTTTCACTATCCGTCCTTTTGTAAACAATGGCTGCCCGTGCCCAGCCCAAACGTGTGCCCACGGAAGACAGAGCTTGGGGGGAGCGGAGACGGTGAGAGGTCAGCGAGGGTGGCCGTTCGCCCCGCAGGCCCGTGGTGTCACTCCCAGCACCTGGAGGCTGGGGAAAGGACGCAGCCTCTCTGCTGCCATACTCTGTGCCTGCTCCTCCCGGGAGGGGCTGTGTGCCCGCTTTCCGACACGGACAGCACCCCACTGCCCCCGCCAGCCACTGTCCAGGCGATGACAGCGAGGGGAGCTGGCTGCAGGCTGCCTCCTCCCGCCTCCTCTGCTGAGTCTGGGGGAGACTCGGGGCTCAGGTCCCCGTTCCCGCCTGCTGCCTCCGGGGACGACTCTGGACAGAGGGGGTGGGAGGTCAGAGCCGGAACGCTGGTGCCAGAAGGACCTGCGTCCACACTGTGGCTCCTCTGCATCCTGGGTGCTGCTCCAGGCGAGCGCTGAGCTCTCCGCCTCAGTCTTCTCATCTGTGAAATGGGCCGTTAGCAGCTCCCGGGTCCCAGGACCAGCCCAGGGGGAACGGGGCCAGGCCCGCTTTGGGCTCCTGCAGGGACCTGAGTCGGGCAGGAGGTGAGGAGCCGTGAGCGCCGGCTCCGAGGGGTTCCCACGTGAGGAGCATCCCGGCCTCTGCCGTGCCCCAGCATGGGGGGGGGGGTGGAGGGGGCGGGCCCTGCCCATGCCTCTGCCCTGCCTTCCCCAAGTGCCGCTCGCCCTCGGCCTGCCTCCTGCTCACCGCGGGGCTGCCAGGAGCCAGCCCTCATCCCACGTCCCTCCTTCCACACAGGGCACCTCACTGCCTCCAGCTCTCAGCACCCACAGGGGCCGGCCCCCGGCTCCCAGCCAGCCTGCCCGCCCCCCGCCGGCACCGGAGCGGAACCAGAGCTGGGCCTCCCCCGGCCTGTGGTCCCCTTGCCAAGGGCTGCAGCTGGTTTCTCTCCTCGCCAAACAAGACCGTGTTCCCCAAACTACCACGTCTGTCCAGGAGGAGGCGCTGTGCCCTGCTGGCCGCTGGGGAGCCGGGTCCCTCGCACCACTGCCCCCACACCAGCCGCTTGTTCCGGGGAAGGAGGGAGGGGGGAGGGACAAGCCCCCCGCCATCAGAGGAACCAGAAGCTGCTGTGCCCCTGGCTGGGCTTCAGGAGCCCCTGGGGTGGGGACTGGGTGGAGCTCAGGGACAGGGGCCCGTGGGGTCCAGGGGAGGCAGCAGCCCAGAGGCCCGGCCCTGAGGGCATCAGAAACAGACCCAGGGCCAGGCTGCTGCCGCCAGGGGAGGGGTGCTCGGCTGACACCCCGCGGGGCTGCCAGGAGCCAGCCCTCATCCCACGTCCCTCCTTCCACACAGGGCACCTCACTGCCTCCAGCTCTCAGCACCCACAGGGGCCGGCCTGGACCAGCTCCCAGCCAGCCTGCCCGCCCCCCGCCGGCACCGGAGCAGAACCAGAGCTCGGGCCTCCCCCGGCCTGTGGTCTCCTCGCCACGAGCAGATGCCGTGGCTGAGAGAAATGACCCCAGGCTCCCCCCCTCCTCACCCCATGGAGCACTAGGACCCCCCTGCCCCCCGGCTCCATCGCCAACTCCCACAGCCCCAATGGGCCCCAATCGCCAGTCAGGCTGAGGGCCCACCCATGCACAGGCTTCTAGTATTTAATCTCTCTATCTGCCCTTTCTCTATAATGGAAGTGTCAGCCAAATTAATGATCCACAATGACATGTTAAAACACACGTGTGCGATTGGCGCCGGCGGGAGCTTTCTATGTATCACACACGTGCGAGTCAACTTAGCCTTTCATAGATAGAGGATAAACTTGCTTAATTAGAGCTGCTTTCTGAAGCAGCTAACCTTTTCCAGCCCAGTGAAGCACCCAACTTCTCTTCCAGGTCATTGTCAGCAGCACAGCAGCCAATACCAACACGAAGCAGATTATTATCGTAGGGCACGCGGGGAGAACAAAGGGTGAAATATGTAACTGCAGCCGTGTCTGACTGTATTCTGTGCAGTGAGAAAGCCTGAAGTCATCGTCAAGGCCCACCATTTCTTACTTCTGTTCAGTCGGGTCAAGTTTCTGAGCTTTCTAAATCTCCGTCTTCCTGCTAATGAAAAGAAAATAGGATTCCGCCGAGCCTCCTATCTCCCTGCTTCAGGACTAATGTGAGGGTCAATGAGATGAGGCACGGGAAAACGCTTCACAGACATTTGGTTAAAGTAAAATGTTTCCACCTGGCTGTAAAGCAGGTCGTGTTCCTGGGCTGAAGTAACTGCAAGGAGGCTGGTCGCTAGGGAGAGGAAGCAGGGCGTTGCTATGTGGCATCATTACCCGGACGGTTGGACACTTAGCCTTTTACATGTTTATTTTTATTAACCCTCACCTGAGGGCATTTTTTTGAGGGTGTTTTTTCCATTGCTTTTTCAGAGAGAGTGGGAGGGAGAGGGGGAGGAAGGGAGGGAGGAAGATTGATTGGTTGTTCCCCACCTGGCCCCTCCCCTGCACTGATGGGGTGGGCAGTGAACCCAAAACCCAGGTACATGCCCTTGACCCGGAACCAGAGCCACAGCCCTTTGGTGCACAAGCCAACGCTCTGTCCTCCGAGGACCCCACCAGGCCTGACCCATTATTTTAGCAGTTAGTGCCCCAGCCTGGCACGCAGCACATTCCTGCCCTCAAGGGGTTCCCAGTCCTGAGGGAGCTGGAGGGGACAAGAGGGAAGAGAGCTGCCCCCCACTACTTCCCCTGCACACCTGGTCCCTCCCCCCTGCTCACCTGGCCCCTCCTCTGCCACACATCTGGCCCCTCCCCCATTGCTCACCTGGCCCCTCCCCCACTGCACACCTGGTCCCTCCCCCACATACCTGGCCCCTCCCCCATTGCTCACCTGGCCCCTCCCCTGCCACACATCTGACCCCTCCCCCACTGCTCACCTGGCCCCTCCCCCGCTGCATAGCTGGCCCCTGCCCCTGCTGCACACCTGGTCCCTCCCCTGCACACCTGGCCCCTCCCCCACTGCACACCTGGCCCCTCCTTCGCTGCACACCTGGCCCCTCCCCCACTACACACCTGGCCCCTCCCCTGCACACCTGGCCCCGCCCCCTGCTGCACAGCAGGGTCAGCCCTCCAGCTGGGGGAGGGGAGACAGTCATTGGTCAGTCAAGCTGGCCGATGCCATTTTGCTGGGAACTGAGGCTGTGTCTCAGGACGAGGCAGGGACGAGGGGGTTGGAACCTGTCCCCTCGCCGAGGAAGGCGGGGACCCGGCTGCTCCGAGCCTTCCTCCTCTCCTTTCAGGGGCCTGGGGGTGCGGGTCTCCCCAACACCACCCCTCTCCTCTCGCCCCTCCCGAGGAGCCCCAGCCCCGCCCTCCCCCCCCCCCCGCAGGCCCCGCCCGCCCTCTCAATGCCCGCTCGGAGGCCAGTGGCCGGTGAACACAGGACCAGCCGGGCCACGGGCACGGCCGGCACGCGGAGGGCCAGCTGCACGCCCCCGCCTGGGCTCCGGGCAGGCACCTGGGCGCCTGGCTTCTCTCTCCCCGCTGCCTGGAGGGGGAAGCGGGGGGGCTGATGCGTTGGAGCCTGGCGTCTGGTTGCCATGGTGATGCCGCCAGTGCGGTGCCGCCAGCCTGCGAAGTGGGTCACACGTCCCCGCCTTCGGCCCCGTGAATTTCAGGTCAAGCAGTGAGGGAGGGGGCCCGCGTGGGAGCCCGCCCCAGGCCGGGAGCCTGCCCCAGGCCGTGAACCTGCCCCAGGCCGGGAGCCGCCCCAGGCTGCCTCCTGGGCCCTCGGCTAACGGGGCTCTGCCTGCTGTGGGCCACCTCTGGGGCCAGGTCATCTCTGATCGGCAAACCGGCAGCGAGGATGGAGTCCTTCCCGTGCCCCGGTCCTCTGGTGACTCGGATGCTGGCACACACCATGCACACGCCGAGTCTGCCTCAGGGCACGCCGAGGGGGCACTGCCAGTAAACACCCACATGTAGGCAGCCGCGGTGCGAGCCTGGAGCCGGCGGGACGGCTCGGCTGGCGGGTCCCTGAGCCCTGGTGGGCACAGAGCACTAGCAGCCATGAGCCTGGGAGGAGGGCCAGCCAGCGGCTCCCCCCACTCCCTCAGCCCCGGGCCTGTGCCGATGAGATGGGGTGGGGGGTGAGCCTAGAAGATGGGGTGGGCCAGGGCAGTACCCACGTGACATGTTTGAGGAGGTGCACGCCCCCTGGGTCTGGGCTCCTAGATCTTTGCTTGTGCCCACCCGTCCCCTGGTCCCAGACTGGGTGTCGGTCTGCTAGTGTTGGGAGAGCCCTGGGAAGTCAGACGCCATCCCCTCTGCTCAGGCCGGGGCTCTGACCGTCCCGCCACCTCCTGCAGCCCGGCCTCGCCCAGGAACCACCTTCACCGGGCGCCGCCACGCACCCTCGGTTCTCCTGCCCCGAAATGCGGGAGCAACCACACGTGGGTAAAAACCGCTGTTTGAATTTTAGCCCTGTTATTCTGGCTCTGGCACTCGCTTACTTGCTAAACAATAGGGTAGTTGCCTCAGCTTCCAGACGGAGACCTGGAGGCTAAGGCAGTTTTCCTGTGCCCGGGGCCCAGGACCACAGGCCCAGGACCACAGGAGATGGATCCCCACGGGCTCAGCAGCTCCAGGAGCAGGAACTGCAGATAACGGTTAGAGGGTGTTCGCTCAGCTCTGCTTCTGTACCACTATCGCCAGAGAGGCCCGTCCACATCCCAGCGTCCAGCAGGATGTGGCGGGGACGTTCCCAGCATTTAGAATTCAGAATTTAGAGCAGAGGGAAATGTCTGTGGTTTGGACCTTTAAAAGGACTGCCTGCACCTGCAACGGCGCGGTCCTGAGTGTGGCCACCTGCGTGGGGCGCTCTCGCGGCCGTCCCGTCCTGGCCAGTTCAATAACTCCTGCTGCTTTTTAAATCCATCAGCAGCCTCCGGTGGTCTTATGCTGACTCAGAGTTTGACCCCACAGCACCCCCATCAGTGCCCCTGCAGCGCCCAGGTGTCCCCGGGGCCAGCCTGTGAGCACTGAAGCACCGAGCTCGCTCCCGGTTTAACCAGCGCTGAGCGTGGCCCTTGGCACCCGGTCCTGGGCCTGCCCTCCCGGAGCCACTGTCTGCAGGGCTCCCAGCGGGAGGGCAGCTGGACTCCCCGCAGACACCTGGGGGGGCGAAGGGGGGCCTGGGCTGCTCCTCCGAGGGCCTCCTGCACCCATCCCATCCCGTGGTGGCCTGTGGCCTCTGGGCTGCCCTGGGCTGCCGCCCCCCCCAGCCCTCTGCCAGGCGGGGACAGGGGCCCTGGGCTCCTGCTCCCCCCAGCCCTCTGCCAGGCGGGGGACGGGGGCCCTGGGCTGCCTGCCCCCCCAGCCCTCTGCCAGGCGGAAACGGGGGCCCTGGGCTGCCGCCCCCTCTAGCCCTCTGCCAGGCGGGGACGGGGGCCCTGGGCTGCCGCCCCCTCCAGGCCTCTGCAGGCGGGGACGGGCCCTGGGACCCACGGCTCCCTGGGGCTCAGAGAGCTCAGCAGGTTTTCCACGGCCCAGGCTGCCCGCTGCAGCCTCCTCCCCGCGGTAACTCAATTAGCTCGCTGTTTTCCAAACAGGAAGGTGACTCAGCACTTCTGCTGGGTCCCAATCTGTCCCTGGTCCCCAGGTGTCTGCCGGCCAGGCCTGGGGGAAGGCGGGTCTGGGGAAGAGCAGGTGGGCGGGATTCCAGAAGCTCTGGCCCCAGCTGGGCCCTCGGGTGGGCAGACAGCTGCCCTCCCGCCCGGTGGCTGCCCTGGCCCTGCCTGGGCTCCGGGGTCAGGATGCTCTAGGGATCCATCCAGAATGTTCCTTCCTCCCCCCCCCCCCCCCCCGCCTCCCCCCCCTCCCGCAGGGGCGGGCTCCGCCCAGGAGCTGCTGGGAGCTGCAAACCAAGGTCATCATGGTGACACTATTGATCCTACATCGGCCTGAGACACCCTGGGGCTTTGTCTGACTGGGGTGTCAGGTGCCTTCCCTCTGTCCTTGCTGGGGGTCACCAGAGGGCAGCCAGGGCGGGAGGAGCCAGGAGGGCGCCCCCCCCATCTCTCCATTGGCCCTTCCCCTCTCCACCCCTGCCTCCCCAGCCAGGCCTGTGCTGGGTGGGAGTGGGGGGGTGCTGAGGACCTTGGGACGGGGTACCTGGAGGCCAGGTGAGGGCCTGAGGGGAGCTGGGCCCACCCCCCGCCCCCACTAGGCAGTGAGCCCGGCCAGCTCTCGGCCACGCCCGCCTCCCGCTCCTCCTGCCTGGAGGCCTGGAGAGGTGTCCCGGCACCATGGCCAGGCCCCCTTGAAGAGGAGGGTCTTTGCCCACTTCCCCAGGGCCCGCCCAGTGGCCTACTGCCCTGACGGCCAAGCAGGAACATTCTAGAACCCTGAGGCCTTCGCTGCGCTCTCTGGGTACCCAACAGTTTTTTTTGTTTGTTTTTTATCTGAACAGCCCTCTGCTCCAGGTTCCCTCAGGGTGCCCGTCTCTGGGCAAAAGGAGCCTTCGTGGCAAAGGGTAACCCAGCAGTACCTTTGGGGGCAGCCCCAGCGTGCCCCAGACCCCAAGCCAGCGGCTCCCCTTGGGGATAATATTGTTTCATTTATTTTTATTTTTTAAAGAATATTTTGATGTCAGAGAGGAAGGGAGAGAGAGAGAAACATCAACGATGAGAATCATGGATCAGCTGCCTCCTGCTCACCCCACACTGGGAATCAAGCCTGCACCCCAGGACTGGGAATTGAACTCAGAACTTCCTGGTTCCTAAGTCGACACTCAACCCACGGGCCGGGCGAGGATAATTTTATAGTCATTTTATAGTCGTGGGGGTTGCGTGACCCCAAGCAGCCTCCGTCTCGCTCGCCTGAGGGATCTGCCCGGAGGCAGGTTGCTGGGATCTGGCCGGGCCCAGGGCAGGGGGGCGGGGGGCCCAGTGCTGGCTGGCCCAGGGGCTGGGTGGGGCCGGGGCGGGATGCTTGCGAGGTGCAGGGGGTCCCCTGGGGCCCGGGGACCGCCGTGTGGCACAGGCGGACGTCAGCTCGAGGAGCCCGCAGAGCAGCGAGGCCCGCCCGCTCGCAGGGAGGCAGTTGATGGGCATTGTCCTCCAGACCCCGGTGGCGGCTAATGGAACGGCGTTGCCATAACTCACCCTGATTTGTTTGGAGACCAGCCGGATGCCAATGCCGCTCGCTCGGCGGGATCTGCTCCGCGTCTGTCTCCGCCCCGCCGCCCCGTCCTCCACCAGCGTCCGGCTGCTCTGAGCGATTCTCACTCAGAATTACTCTGGCCGGGCCTGGGCCTGCGCCTGGCTCCCAGGAGCCGCCCGCGCTCGGGCCGAGAGAGCGGCCGCTGGCTTCCTCCCCAGCGGGGTGGGGGTGGGGGTCTGTGGAGTGATTTCAAACCGAGTGAAGGCAGAGAGGGCGTGTGGCAGCCGCACCCCAAGCACTCAGGGGGCCTGGGGTCCCCTCCTTTCTGTGCTGTGACCCAGCTCTTTCTTGTGTGTGTGTTTAATTTGATTCTTGGAGAGGGAGGGAGAGGAAGAGGGAAGGAGGGGGAGGGAGGGGGAGGGAAGGGAAGGGAGGGGGAGGGAGAAACACGGATGAGAAGGGGCATTGCCATCAGCTGCCTCCTGCACGCCCCACGCTGGGGGTGAGTCCACCACCGGACACGTGCCCTCACGGTGAATAGAACTGCGACCCCTGCGTCAGCACTCAGCTGCCGAGCACACGGGCCTCGTTTTGAGAAACTCACCTCTTAGTTGAGAGGCGGAATATGTAAGATAAGCCGAGATTCGCCCAGAATCCCAGCTGGACGCCGGGGACCCCGAGGCCCCAAAACTTCCGGGTCTCCTCGTGAGACCCGTGTGCAGCCTCTGCCCGCTCCCAGGGCTCGGCTCAGCGGGCACCGGGACCTGGTCCACTGGAGGGAGAAGCGGTGGGCGTGTTGAAGGTCTGTTCCCAGCGCGGGCCAGTTCCCCGCTAGGCCTCCCCGGGACCAGCTCCTCCGTTTACCCCGGAGGCTCACGGAGCACCCACTGTGTGCGGGCCCAGAGCACCCACTGTGTGCGGGCCCGGAGCACCCCCTGTGTGCGGGCCCGGAGCACCCGCTGTGTGCGGGCCCGGAGCACCCGCTGTGTGCGGGCCTGGAGCACCCCCTGTGTGCGGGCCCGGAGCACCCGCTGTGTGTGTACCCGGAGCACCCGCTGTGTGCGGGCCCAGAGCACCCGCTGTGTGCGGGCCCGGAGCACCCGCTGTGTGCGGGCCCGGAGCACCCGCTGTGTGCGGGCCCGGAGCACCCGCTGTGTGCGGGCCCGGAGCACCCGCTGTGTGCGGGCCCGGAGCACCCGCTGTGTGCGGGCCCAGAGCCCGGCTGGGGTGTAGGGGGGCTCCTCCCGGGAGCGGCCTTCTGCAGGGGCAGGACAGACGGACGCCGCCGGGTGGGGGACGCCACGTGGACACTGGGCGAACACGCCAGCAGCGGACAGCCAGCCGGCCGTGAGGCTCCTGCCGGTGGCGTGGGCAGAGGCACCCGTGGGCCCACGTGTGTCGTTTTAAGGGGGCGGCAGGGTGGGGTGGGTGGGGAGGAGGAGGAGGCCTGAGCGAATGGGAACCGCAGACGGTTTTGTAGGAAACGGGACGGGGAGGGGCTCTGAAACTGGGTGTCCTTCTCTCGAGGGCAAACCGCCATGTTGCCAACGCGGGACCGGTCAGAGAGCAGCCCAGGCGTCAGAGGGCGCTGGCAGATGCCCAGGAGCAGAGTGGGGTGCCGCTGGTGGCGGTGACTCCGCCGTGTTGTGACGCCCTGGCCCGCGGTTTCAATCTTCGACTCTGGGAGACACGACCCGGGAGGGATTCCTGCTCCCGGTTCCGGTGCCGGTTCTGCCGAGTGTGCCCGTGGCGGGCTCTGTGGGATGCTGGGTTCCGGGCGGGCTCCGTGGGATGCTGAGCTGTTCGTGAGCATAGTCACCTGCCTGCGGCCGCTGGAGGCCCCGGCCCTTCCAGCCTGAGCCCCCACTGAGTCCCCACTGAGCCCCCACGGAGCCCCCCACTGGGCCCCTCACTGAGCCCCCACTGAGCCCTTCAGGGTCCAGGGGCTGCCCTGTGTCTGCTGTTCGTTTGTCCGGGGGATGCGGCCGCCGGCTGGTCCGAGGTCTGAGGCTCTGAGCACCGTCAGCAGCCCCCTGAGTCTGCTCCCCTCGACGGAAACCCCAGGGCGGTTCAAGCCTCGGGCTGATGAGGGCACAGTCCTCCCGGGGCGGAGCCTCCCAGCACCGTGATGGCCGCCAGCTGTGGTTGTGAGCGTGACCCTGTGGTCCGAACACGTGGCCCCACCGCCTGAGCGAGAGGCCGCGGGAAACAGCTGGGTCAGGTGGTGCAGTGGGTGAGACCCAGAGAACGCTGTGCCATCTGGCCCGCCCCCCCGTGCCGCGTGGCAGTGGCTGTGAAATAAAGACACGGCTTGTGGTCCGTGGTCCGTGGCGCAGACTCTCCACGAGAGAGGACAGTGTCCCATGACCCGGCTTCATTCTGGTCTGTCTTTTCTCATCCGTCACCGCCTCCCCCCCCCCCGCCCCGGGCCCCCGAACCTGGCTGAGCTGGCGCCCTGGGGCTGAGTATGACGTGGCCGTGCCAGCTCGCTACCTTTAACGGAGTGGGTGCCCAGCAGTGGGTGCCCAGGGGGGCCGAGCCCTCAGGAGCTAGGCGCACTGCGTGTGTTTGAACTGCCTTGCGGGTGGCCACCAGGGCGGTGTTCCCGCGGGGCTGCAGGGACCAGCGTGGAGGGCGGACAGCCCTGGGAGGAAGGACGGGGGGCTCACGGGCTGCCGTTCGCCGTTCCAGAAGCTGCACATGTCCAGGCCAGGCCGCAGCCGAGCGGCAGAAGCTGTAACTGACGTCTCCCCGCCCACGGGGCTGGGGGCCATGGCTGGCCTCCGGGGAGGTGCGGAGAGGGCCTTCAGCGAGAGGAAGCAGCAGCGGCAACGTCGGCAACATGGCTCCCGCCACCCCTCAGCCCTTCGCCGGATAAATGCGGAAAGCAGTTCTGTTCCGGCCGCCAGCTGCTGGTTTGGGGGGCTCCCTCTCGCCTGGCTGGAGAGGAGGAGAAGGAAGTCTGGGGGGGGCACACTGACGGACCTGCATCCTGGCTGCCGGCCGGACCTCACTCAGCAGGCCCTCCATCGGCAAACCCGGCCCACTGGCCGGCGGACCGGTGCCGGCCAACGGCCTCTGGGCCATCCTCTCAGTGGGCGGCTGGCAGGGCTCAGGGCAGGGCCCACGCAGGAGGCGCTGAGAGGCACAGGCTCTCCGCCGGGCTGGGACCCCTGGAGCCCGGTGACCCCGCCCCCAGATTGGGGATGCCCCAGCCTCGCCACATGCCCCGAGCCCCTCCCGCAGGCCGGGGCAGGGAGGGAGCCGAGGCCCAGGTGGGGTGAGCTGCGGAGACACACAGGACGTCACGTGTGACTGCCCTCCCTCCCACAATGCCGCAGTGTGGGCAGGAGGGCCCGGGCGGCAGCTGTGGCCCCGAGCGGGCGGGTGCATGGCGGCTCCCGCTGTGCAGGGCGGGCTCACCCACAGCCTGCCCACCGGCCGCTGCTCAGGCTTAGAATCAGCCGGTGTGCGTGTGTGTGGCATGTGTGTTCACGGGTATACACGTGTGCTTGTGTGTTGCTGGGGGGGGGGTAGCAGGATGGAGGGCACCTGGCAAAGGGGAGCCCCCTGCCTGCCGGCCCCCCCACCCGGTGGGCAGAAGCGGACGCCAGCCCTCGGCCTCTCTGGCCGCGCCCGCTTCCCCCGTTCCCCCTCGGCGGCCACATCCGTGACTCACAGCCCGGGCAGAGGACGAGCCAGACCCTGCCTGGGCTCACCGTTCCAGCACCTTCTGCCGCCCGCCGTGCGGTGAATCAGCGGCCGGTGACTCACCCGCTGGAGCCCGCGTGTGTGCCGGGCCGAGGGCGGGAGGGCAGCGGGGACAGGGCCGCCGGTTGGTGCTGGCCAGGCCAGCTGTGGGGACCGCGTGTGTGACATCCGTGAACGGGGGAGCCGCACCGGGGACCCCGAAGCTGCCTCGGACGGGCCCTCCCTGAGAGTCGGAGTCTCGGAGCCTCCAGCAGGGCTCAGAGCCGGGCTCCTCCAATGCCTCTCCCAACCGTGCTCGTCCTGGGGGAGACGGGGACTCCTCGGGGAAGGGGGCGACAGCCAGTCTCGGCCATGCGCAGCCCCACAGGCAAGCCCGCCGTCTGCGGAAATGGCTGCTCGGCGACAGCAGCCGGACCCTGAGGCCTGGCCACGGGACCAGAGTGGCTCCGCCCATCTCCACGTCGGCCCGCCACCCGTGGACGTGGACCCTCTTTCTCGGAGGGGAGCTCAGCCCCTGAGAGACTGCGTCTGAGGGCAGGAGCCTGTGCCCCTGTGGAGCGGGAGTCAGAGGGACGGGGGAGGGTGCGGGGGGCAGGTGCCCACGTGGCTCCGGGCTCCTCCGTGCTCAGCTCCCACTGCACCGAGTGGCATGGCGTCGGGCGTGGCGTGGGTGAGCGCAGCCGGCCCGTGTGCCGCTGTCGGCGATGAGCCCGGGGCCTTCCCTCCCCCAGAGGGAGCCTGGCCCGTGCCAGTGCCCCGGACTCCGGCCCAGAGGGACCGTCCAGCACGCAGCGGCTCCTCCCGCCACTCGGACAGGCTGGGCCTCCCCCGTTCCACGCGGCCAGGACCGAGGGGACCGCGGGCACCTGTGTGGGGGCACCCGCCCGGGCCGCTGGGACACCCCGAGGCCCGGCCGCTCCAGAGCTGAGAGCCACGCGCTGCCCCCCCTCCCCCCGGGCACCCGGACGGGGTGAGGGTTCGATTCTGGGCCAAACTTTTAATAAAGAAAATTCACCCAGGGCTCCCCCCGTCAGCCGCACGCCCGTTCCTGGAGTCCGAGGTGGCCGGCTGCTCTGCTGCTCGCGGGGACCGTTCTTCCTGAGCTTAACGCCCTCCCAACAGCCCCGCCCGGGGAATCCTGCCCCTCACAGGCCCCGCACGTGGGGGCGGGCGGCGGCCTCGGGGGCCGTGGACCGAACCCGGGCTTGTGCGGGACCCCGGCCCCACTCTCAGAGGGAGGGTCTCGGGCCATTTCCTCTGAGGCCGTCTGGGAGCAGGAAGTGGGAGGCAGCTGACCGCTCGTGTCATCCGGCTGGTCCACGCCGGTGCGGCCTCACCACCGAGCCCCCCGGCCGGCCGCCTGCTCCTGGGGCTCCCTGCCCGGAGATGGGGGTGTGGGGGTGGGTGCGGGTGTGGGGGTGTGGGGTGGGTGAGGGGGTGCGGGTGTGGGGGTGGGTGCGGGTGTGTGGGTGCGGGTGTGTGGGGTGGGTGTGGGGGTGTGGGGGTGGGTGCGGGTGTGTGGGTGCGGTGTGTGGGGTGGGTGTGGGGGTGTGGGGGTGGGTGCGGGTGTGTGGGGGTGTGGGGGTGTGTGGGGGTGGGTGTGTGGGGTGGGTGTGGGGGTGTGGGGGTGTGTGGGGTGGGTGTGGGGGTGTGGGGGTGGGTGCGGGTGTGGGTGCGGGTGTGGGGGTGTGTGTGTGTGGGGGTGGGGGTGTGGGTGCGGTGTGTGGAGGGTGGGTGTGTGGGGTGTGTGGGGGTGGGTGTGGGGGTGTGCGGGTGTGTGTGTGTGGGTGCGGGTGTGGGTGCGGGTGTGTGGGTGTGGATGCCGGTGAGGGGGGAGCCCTGGTTCCCATTCACCCCGGGGGAGGAAGGCTCCGGGCTTTGGGGGGACGGGCGGTCAGAGACCAAAGGGAACGTGTCCACTGTCGCTCCGGGCGGGCCCTCCCCACCCGAGGGCCCCGCCGTCCGCCCTCAGACACCACCAGGAGCCGCGCGTCTCCACTACGTTTATTGTTCCTCAGGGAACGAGAGCACAAGTCCCCCTCTGTCCTCCGAGGAGGGTTCCCGCGGCGCCCGCACCCTCCCCCGGCACCCTCTCCCGGGCTCGGGTCAGGGGTCAGGGGTCAGGGTCGGGCCAGATGGGCCGCCCTCGCTTCCTGGCGCGGACTTGGCTCTCTCTCTACAGGGCGAACACGGGGTTATTTTCTTTAGGAACCGCCCGCGGACGGGCCAGACTACGCATCGCACGACAACACCCACTGCAACCACCACGGGCACCACCGCAAGGACGAGACACACGGCACAACACACTACGGCCGGCCCGGCCGCCGCCGCGGGCACGGGCTGGGCACGGCCCCGGGCCTCACAGGGGATCTAAGACACGACACGTGGCCGGGGCAGCGCCGGGAGGGGACCCGCTGGGGGAGCCGGTGCCCAGCCTCCGGACGCCGAGCCTGGCACTCGGGGCCGCCCGCGGGCACCGCCCCCGCCGGAGGACAGTCCACGCGATGGGACGGCGGCCGTGCTGGGGGCCCGGGGGGCCGGCCGCGGACACGCAGTCCTCCTCTGTATGTCATTCGACCGAAAAGGGGGGCTGGAGGGGGGACGGGCGGGGGGAGCCCTGGGCTGCAGTTCCAGCTGCAAAGTTGGGGTGTGGGGCGTCTCTCCCCAAATCCGTGGCCCTCCTGCCAGAGCCGGGGGGACGCGGAGGCCGTGCCCGGTGCCACGCGGGCGGGCGGGCAGGGGTCCCGCCTCCGGTGGTCCGTGTCGCGAGTGTCACTGGCGGCCGCGGGGCAGGAGGCCGCGCGGGCGGGCGGCCACGGCGGCGGCCACGGCCTACAGCTCGTCGGAGCGGATGACGTGGAAGAGCGTGACGTTGTACAGCACCTGGTGGCCGTTGTTCCAGGCGTAGAGCGCGCGGTCGCGGGGGTTGTAGTCCAGCATGGAGATGTGCGAGTACTTGTTCTGGAAGGGGATGTCGATGTACTCGTAGGTGGAGGCGTTGGTCTGGTAGGCGTAGTGCACCTTGGTGCCGCCCGAGTAGCCGTTGGTGACGTAGAGCGTGCCGCAGATGATGAAGGCCTCGCCCGCGCTGCGCTTGGGGTAGCTGGTGTTCCAGGAGCGCAGCACCTGCAGCGACACCGGGTCCAGCCGGCTCACCACGATGTTGCCGGCGTTCTGGTTGGTGGCGTACACGGCCCACAGCCCGCTCTCGTCCGCCATGAGGTCGATGTCGGAGTGGCCGCCCCAGGCGTAGTGGTACATGTTGTTGTAGCCGGCGTAGTCCAGGCTGCGCTGCTTGAGCACGCTGGCCGAGCGCAGGTCGAAGCGGATGACGATGTGGCTCTGGAACTTGTTGAAGTAGATGGAGCCGTTGTACACCACCTGGCCCGTGCCCGACCAGGGGTGCGGCAGCCGGTGCGACGTGAAGTTGTCCGAGGCCATGAAGTCCTGCAGCGAGCGGTACTCCCGCACGAAGCGGTTGTTGTGGTAGCCGTCCATGTACCACACCTGCGGGCGGGCGGGCGGCGTGAGCGGAGGGGCCTCCCCGAGGACCCCGAGGAGGGCGGGAACGGAGGTGCCGCCCCCCCCCCCCCACCACAGGGCATTTTTTTCCTTTGGGTTAATCCTCACCTGAGGATGCTTTCCCGTGGATTTTTAGAGAGTGGAAACACAGTGGGGAGCCCTGGCTGGTTGGGCTCAGTGGACAGAGCCTCAGCCTGTGGACCAAAGGGTCCCGGGTTCGAATCCAGTCAAGGGCATGGACCTTGGCTACAGGCCCCTCCTTGGCCCGGACCCTAGTTGGGGCGTGTGCAGGAGGCGACCCATCGATGTGTTTCTCTCACGTCGATGTTTCCCTCGGTCCTTCCCCCTCTCTCCCACTCGCCCTAAACGTCGATGGGACAACGTCCTTGGGTGAGGATGGAAAAAAGAAAGGAAGGGGAGGAGAGAGAGACGGATGACAGGTGCCTCCTGCACGTGCCCCGACCAGGGCCAGGGACCCAGTCTGCAACGAGGTGCATACCTTTGACTGGAACCCTCCGTCCACCGGCCGACACTCTGTCCACTGAGCCAAACCAGCTGGAGGCTCAGGCACATTTCCAAAGAGGACAGAGCTATCTTCCCCCAGACGGAAGCGTCCGGCTTGGGGGACGGCCAGGGAGGGGGTGTGGAAGCGACAGCCTGGGGCACCAAGTCTCCGGTGGGTGGCAAGGCCCCCCACCAGCCCTCCTGGGAGCCCCGGGGCTGTGGGGCTGCGGGCCGCCTGCTCTCCACCGCTTTCTCCCAGCCAGAGGCGCACAGTAGGCGCTCCTACTTATTTGGGGAGAAGGAACTCTATCCGTGGCGATAGCCCGGCCCGAGAGACAGCCTTGGGAAGGGCGTGGCCGCCTGGCCCTGGACGGCGAGGGCACTCACCCTGTTGTCGCCCTCGGGGGCCAGGGGGTCAGTCATCCAGGACCCGAACCTGGAGCCGGACGTCTTGATGGTCACGGGGTCGCTGATGCCTGTCAGCTTGCCGCAGGCTGCAAGAGACAGAGCGCGGTCAGGCCTGGCGCCGGCCCCCGTGGGTGCAGGGTCCCCTCGCTCCCGGCCACCTGGCCCTGTGGGTGCAGGGTCCCCTCGCTCCCGGCCGCCTGGCCCCCGTGGGTGCAGGGTCCCCTCGCTCCCGGCCGCCTGGCCCCCGTGGGTGCAGGGTCCCCTCGCTCCCGGCCGCCTGGCCCCCGTGGGTGCAGGGTCCCCTCGCTCCCGGCCGCCTGGCCCTGTGGGTGCAGGGTCCCCTCGTCCCCGGCTGCCTGGCCCCTGTGGGTGCAGGGTCCCCTCGCTCCCGGCCGCCTGGCCCTGTGGGTGCAGGGTCCCCTCGCCCCCGGCCTGGGATCGCAGCTAGACAGCCGCTCACCCCTGGCTCTTCCTGCAGACGGGGGCCTCCCGGAACCAAGAGCAGCTGAGGCGAGGGTAGTGGGGAGGGAGGGGCAGCTACACCCCCCCGTCCCCCCCGAGGCAGCCCCAGCAGCACCCGGGGGAGGCGGTCAGCCTGCCGCGCTTGGTTCTCTCGGGGAAGTGGGGCCGGGAGAAGGCGCTGGCCCGCCCGGCACCTGTGGCAGGCGTGGGCCCCACGCAGGACACTGTGGCCACGGGGTCAGGAAGCAGGAACAGCCGGCTCTGCGCCGGCCCCTCCCGTTGGGCAGAACCAGACCTCGGCAGGCACCGCCTTCCTGAGCCACGTGGAGGGCGGCGTGTCTCCTGCAGGGGGAGGAGCGGAGGCCGGGAGCCGGCTCTGGGCACCCGGGTCAGCGAGCATCGAAGGACCTGAGGCGTGACCTCGGGGCCCTCCCCCCAGATGGAGGCTGCAGACCAGGGGGGCGTTCTCAGCGCCGCCCTCCCTGCAGCCCGTGGCCTCCGTGGCCCCGGCAGCCACTGCGCTGAGCCACACCCACCCGCACAGCCGCTGGTGGGCAGAGTGACCGCCCTCCGCCGGCCTCCAGGGCAGTGGTGTCCGCCCTGAGCCGGGAGGCGGGGGCCTCGCTGGGGTCAGGTGGCCTCTGTCCGCCTCCCTCCCGCCAGGCCTGGCCCAGGGACCAGGACACCGACTCTGCTCCGCATCACACTCGGAGGTAAGAGGGTGGGTCAGCAATGGCCCAGCTCCAGGCCTGGCCCGGCCGACTCTGGCCCCCACAGGGTTGCTCCAGTGTCCGCCCCGGGAATGCCCCCCTTCCCAACGGACGCCTCTCCCAGACCTCTCCCTCCGAGCCCACCTCCGTCCTCCCATCATGCTTCCTGGGCAGACATTGCTGTGGGTTTCCTGGTCCTTTCTGTCTCCCCAAGACTAGGCTGGGTTGGTCCAGAGTGAATGAATGAGTGAGTGAGTGAGTGAATGAGTGAGTGAGCGAATGAGTGAGTGAATGAGTGAGTGAGCGAATGAATGAGTGAATGAGTGAGTGAATGAGAGAATGAGTGAGGGAATGAGGAATGAGTGAGGGAATGAGAAATGAGTGAGGGAATGAGGAATGAGTGAGGGAATGAGGAATGAGTGAGGGAATGAGGAATGAGTGAATGAATGAGAGAATGAGTGAGGGAATGAGGAATGAGTGAGGGAGTGAGGAATGAGTGAGGGACTGAGGAATGAGTGAGGGAATGAGGAATGAGTGAGGGAATGAGGAATGAGTGAGGGAATGAGGAATGAGTGAATGAGTGAGGGAATGAGTGAGGGAATGAGGGAATGAGGGAATGAGTGAGGGAATGAGGAATGAGTGAGGGAGTGAGGAATGAGTGAGGGAGTGAGGAATGAGTGAGGGAGTGAGGAATGAGTGAGGGAATGAGGAATGAGTGAGGGAATGAGGAATGAGTGAGGGAATGAGAGAATGAGTGAGGGAATGAGGAATGAGTGAGGGAGTGAGGAATGAGTGAGGGAATGAGGAATGAGTGAGGGAACGAGGAATGAGTGAGGGAATGAGGAATGAGTGAATGAATGAGAGAATGAGTGAGGGAGTGAGGAATGAGTGAGGGTGTGAGTGAATTCACCCTCCCTCGGGAAGCCCTCGCCAGCCCACGGCCTCGCCATCTGCGCCCGCGGGGGAGCGGCGTGGGGCGGAGGCAGTGACCTGTGGGCAGTGAGCACACGCCCGGGGGCGGGTCACCGCGGGAGGCAGGGGCTTCCCCAGGCCCCGGGGAACACGCCTGACTCGGCGGTGCGTGGAGGCCCCGTCCTTCTGGTTACGGAGTCCAGACGGGTGCGGAGACACGGGTCGCCTCAGGGAGGCCAGCAGGCTGTGCCGGTCCCTGCGTCCTGCTCGCAGGGCCTTCCCTCGGCCGCTCAGAAGCAGGCCCCAGGGCGGGTGGGACCCCCAGGGCGGGTGGGATCCCCCCAGGGTGGGTGGGACCCCCAGGGCGGGTGGGACCACCCCAGGGCGGGTGGAACCCCAGGGCGGGTGTGACCCCCCCAGGGCAGGTAGGACCCCCAGGGCAGGGGTGACCCCCCAGGGCGGGTGGGACCCCCAGAGCGGGTGTGACTCCCAGGGCAGGTGTGACCCCCAGGGCGGGTGTGACCCCCAGGGCAGGTGGGACCCCTCCAGGGCAGGTAGGACCCCCAGGGCAGGGGTGACCCCCCAGGGCGGGTGGGACCCCCAGCGCAGGTGGGACCCCCCCAGGGCAGGTGGGACCCCAGGGCAGGGGTGACCCCCCAGGGCAGGTGTGACCCGCAGCAGGGCCAGCCCAGCTCTGCCCCCTCCGAAGTCTCCTTTCCCCTCCCCCCCTCCCCGGAGGAGCCCTGAACCCGGGCCGCAGGCTGAGGGTCTCTGTCCGGACGGCTCTGCCAGGACCTCGGGGACCGACAGGCGTAGCCCCTGGCCGAGCCGCAGGGGGCGGCTGGCAGGTCAGGAAGGGCCCTCTCTCATCACTGGCGCCCAGGTGGGGGGAGGGCGGGGGGGTGGGGCAGGTGGGGGAGGGCTGGGGGGCGAGGGCGAGGGGGCGAGGAGGCTCGGGAAGTGCCCGTGCAGGTGCCTCTCAGCCCTGTGCCTGGATGGGCGCCCGTCAGCCTGCCCCAGCCCCGGAGGAGCGGGCGGAGGGCGCCTCAGGACAGGTCAGCGGGTGCCGCGCAGGCTGCTCCCCTGGCACCTCCCGCGCAGCCCGGCTGCGGAGGGCGCCTGCTTGCGGCCAGGGCGCCAGGCCCCGGCTCCCGAGGTGAAGGGGCGCCGAGAAGGGGACGCGGCGGCAGCGGCTCAGTCTGTCCTTCACCTATCGGTCGGCTGTCACCTGTCCTTCTGTCTGTCTCTACCCATCATCTGCCATCTGTCATCTATCATCTCTATTAATCACCTACCATCCATCTACCTGCCCCCCCCCCCCCCCCCCCGCTGTGCCGGGCCGGAGCGAGGGATGTACGTGACACCGCGGCGGCCACCGCCCCCAGCACAGGGACCCCGCCCTCCTGCGGACGCCCGCTGGTCACCGCCTGGGGGTCACACGCTGTCACCAGCTTACGGCCTCCCCAGCCCGTCTCAGCTGGTTCGTCCCCACCCGCCTGGTGCTGGCTCAGTGTAGACCGCGGGCCCCCCCCCCTGCAGACCCTGGTCTCCCCCGCAGACCGCGGCCCCCCCGCAGAGCCTGGTCCTGCCTGCAGACCCCGCTTCGCAGTCTCTCTGACACCAAGGCCGTTAGGGAAGAAGGAAACAGGAGGTGAGTCAGGAGGCTGCCCTCCAGGGAGGAGAGCCGGCCTCAGGGGCCTCGTCATCCCCTCTGCCCCCAGGAGCACTCAGCAGCCTGCGGGGACCACGTGACGCCCCAGACCTGCTGCCATCGCTGAGCTCACGAGCTTCTCAGCCAGGCGGGCAGGCACCGCCCCCAAAGGCCTTCGCTCTGAATTTCCCTTTTGCTCCGGGATCTGCTCATTGAAGAACGTGGAGGCTTTGTCTGGGGCCAAAATAACACCTGCCCTTCCCCCCACATGCTCCCACCCTCAGGGTCCTCAGAGGCCGAGGGACCGGGAGGGTCTGGGGAGAGAGGTGGCAGTGAGCTCGGGGTCTTCCGGGCAGGAACCCGGCACCCATGCCCCGCAGGAGCGAGCAGAGCCAGCGTCACCGCGGTTCCGGACCCCCCCTCACCCTCCCCAGCTCTCTCCGGAGCAGCCGATGTGCACGGCGCCCCCGGCGCCTGGGGCAGCCCCGGGCCCGGGGACCTGGGACTCCACCCCCCGCCCTCGGCACCTTTCCATCCCTCCCGGACAACAGCACCAGCACCGACTCTTAGGGGATTCCTACATTTCTAACAAGGTACTTGGAGCACACGAGTGTGTGTGTGCATGTGTGTGTATATGTGTGTGTATGTGTGTGTCTGTGAGTGTGTGTGTGTGTGTGTGTGTGTGTGTATATATGTGTGTGTGTGAGTGTGTGTATGTGTGTATGTATGTGTGTGTGTGAGTGTGTGTATCTGTGTGTGTGTGTGTGTATGTGTGTGTGTGGGGGGAGGTGAATAAAAAGCGAAGTAAGGACATCGGATTAAACCGCGCCGGCCCTCACGCCGACCGGCCGCAGGTCCCGGTCCTGTCAAGGCCACGGACCAGGGTTTCAGGTCGACCAGGTCCCCATCGGGGCAGTGTGGGAGGCAGCTGATTGGGTGTCTCTCTCACACCCAGGTTTTCCCCTCTCTCTCTCTTTCTCTCTCTCTCTCTCTCTCTCTCTCTCTCTCTCTCTCTCTCTCTCTCTCCCCTCTCTCTCCCCTTCCTTCGTTCTACTCTCTCTAAAAAAACACACAAAGAAAATCAATGGGGAAAAATACCCTCGGGCCAGTGTAGGAAAGAGACTTGTAAAAGCAACTGACGGGAAGGTGGGCGAGGCGAGTGGGCGTTTGATCACGGATGAGAGCTCACGCTGCCCCTACGCGGACGCAGGGTCACCCGCCCGGTGGGACCGAACTGGCTCGTCCGGGCCGGGCAGTGCCTCCCCTGGAGGGAGTCAGAGAGCAGTTTCCAGCCCTAAACCACTCGTGTCCTCAGATCTAACCCCCCCCCAACACACACACACACACACACACACGCACGGGCGCACACACACACTCCTCAGATGGTTTGCAACAACGAGCATCCTCCTGTTTTTCCAGATGTGCAGTCCGGTGGGGTCTGCGGCCGGCCTCGGCCCGGGTGGGACCACGCGCCCCAGGGGTGCAGCCTGCGCCCTCAGGAGGCTCACTCAGGGGCCCTGCCCGGCCCTGCAGCCCACGCTCCCTCCGGAAGCCGGCGGGCGCTGTCCGCTGCAGCACCGCGCCCGGGCCAGCCCGCCCGCAGGGTGCTGGGCCTACCTAGCTTTTGCATGCACGCACGGAGCCTCTCCTCGAGATTGGACACTCTGCTCTGCAGCTCATCGTAGTCATAGGCGCCCATCTCCTCCTGCAGCTGGTTAAGCACTGACGTCAGGTTCTGGACCTCCTCCTTAAACTGCAAGGCCAATTTGGCATCGGCCTTGTACTCTTCCAACACGGGTATCAAAGGCCTAAGTTCATCCATTTTCGCTTTTATCGCCTGCAAGGTCAAAATAAGCCGGGTTCAGTGCGATGCGTGCAAAAACTCGCCACGCCCTGCCTGGGCCCGGCCGCGCCCCGCCTGCTCCCGGCTGCCTCGGGCCCCGGCGTGGGCAGAGCGTAGGAAACAGTCTCCAGGACACCAGCGTCTTTGGGAAAAGGTCTTTATTGTCAGGTAGAATGCAACATCTGAGGGTTACATGCGTCAGGTCACATAACACAACGTTTCCTGTTTTTTTTTTTTTTTTTTTTTTTTTTTTTTTTCTTTTTCAAAAAAAGAAAAGAAAAATGCATTGACAAGGGTTCAGAGGATCCGTGAAATGCATCTACGGTCGCATGCAAAAAAGAGGGTGGTGGCCGGACTCCTGAGTGAAATGGCGCTAAGTGTCGGGGAAGGGCAGTAAAAATGCAGGGTGCAAAAAGCGGTCTGGCCCTCGGTCATGGGTGCATGGGTACATGCCTCTTCGGTCTCTGCGGCTCTGAAAAAACGCTTTTAGGTTAGCCCTGCAAGCAAGAAAACGAAAGACCGTTGAAGAGCTGCCTCCCGGGCCTGCCTCACACACACAGCCACGCACAGACAGATAGGGGCGCGGTCAAAAAAAACAAAAAACAATCGCACTGCGTCCCCTCAGCCTCGCCGGGTACCTACGCCCCTCAGCACACGGCGCCGGCCGGGCTGAGGCAATGGGAGCCTGGCCGAGGGCGAGGGCCCCGAATTGGGGCCTGGGGAGGTGGCTCAGTGGGTGGCGCGCCCAGAGAGGCGCTGGCCTGCTGTGGGAGCCCCGTCCTCCTGAGAGGACCCTGCCTCCCCCCCACCCCGCCCCTCTCTCCCCGAGGAGGGAGTGCTGGCCTTTGGCGGAGAGACACAAACTCTTCCAGGTCGGGCAGGTCCAAACCCTTCCCGCCTGCCTCGGGCCAGAGCGCCTGCCCCTCCTCCTCCTCCTCCTCCTCCTCCCCGGGCCAGGCCTGCGTGTCTCACGCGTGATCTAGACCTGTGTCCCCGTCAGCTCATCGTGGCGTCTAGGAACGGGGCCCTTTAAGAGCCTCACGCCGAGCTCGTCAAAGGGAGACGCGGCGCCGACGGGGCAGGCTGCCGGCCTGCGGCCGAGTGAGACCCGGGCGCCGGCTGCCTACGAGGCGCCTGTCACCGCCGTGTTCAGGAATTCGGCAGCCGTGTCCGCTCTGGAGCGTGTATACGTGTATGTGCATATACATACATATTCACACGTATGTATATACAGTATCAGATCCAGAGCCGCCCGGAGAGGAGGAGTGGGGAAGATGTTGGGGTCTCTCTCTCTCTTTCTTCCCCGGGACCCTCCCGGGAGCCGGGCCCCTTGCCCCGCACGGCGCTAACCGGGGAAGCTGGGCCTCGGCTGAGGGCTTGGCCCCAGCAGCAGCGGAGCTGGCACGTGGCCGGAGCTCGGACCCGGGACCCTGGCCTCTGACGCTAGCAGGTGCTGGGAACCGGGCTACCCTTTCAGGAGCGAGCAGGCGGCTGCCTGTCTCCACGGACAGCAAAGAGGGAGCCTTGTGCGGGGGGGGGGGGGGGTGCCCCCCATCGCTCGTTCTAGAGGGAGGGGGAGCCCCGAGGGCAGCAAACCCCACCCGCCCGGGAGGGCGCGGGGCACACGCACCTTGAACTGCCTGGCCAGGTGCTGCTTGTGGCTCTCCTCCACCTGCTTGAACTTGGACTCCAGGCCCTTCATCTGGGTCTCCATCTTCTCCACGTACTGCAGGTCCCGCTGAGTCCGCCGGTCCAGCACCTCAATGGACTGGGACATGTTTTGCACCTGCCGGAGAGGCCAGAGGCCAGAGGTCACAGGTCACGGGGAGCAGAGGCAGCGCAGCCAACCTCCCTCGCCTCCTACTCCGCCACGGGGACCTCCCACACGCCCGGACCCAGCGCGGCCATGATTTACTCGCTCGGCATGGGCACCGGGGTGGGGAGCACGGAGCGCTGCCCAGCACAGCACACGGGCTGGGACCCCCTGGCGCCTCCAGAGCCCGGAGCCCCGGGCACACAGGCAGGAGCCGGCTCCTCGCGACAACAGCTCCAGGCTTGCGGCCGGGAGAGTTTTCCCTTCTTTTTGGGGGGTGTGGTCTCTACCGTCTTTATTCTGCAGGGTGAACCCAGAATAACGAGGAGCAGCTTGTGGGGCGCCCCCCGATCTCACCAGGTGCCTCACGGAGAAAGGCGGGTGGAGTGTAGGCGGTGAACGGAGGCACCGGGCCCTCCTCCTGGGCCGTCGTCACCCCAACACCATCCCGGGGGACCCTGCTCTGCACCTGTCCCTCGGCCGGAGGCGGGGACCCATCCCCCGCAGATGACGGGCGGCTGCCCCGCTCCCTCCCGGCTCGGGGAGCAGAGTCCCCCTGAGACCGAGTCCCCTGAGACGGAGCTGGAGCAGCCGCAGGCCGCGGGAGCTCAGAAGGGACACCTCTGGGCGCAGCCACCTGCCTGTGCCTTTGGTTTTCGGGAAACTGGCTCGCGATTCGGGGCAAAAGCACGCGGGGCGGCAGCTCGGGCTGGTCTCGGGCGTGTGGGCGCGGGCTCGAATCCAAGCGCAAGGGAGGGAGGCTCCTCCGCAGCCGGAGTCCCCCTCGCTGAGCTTCTGTGGTTCTGAGCACCCCCTCCCTTCTGGGAACAGCATCGCTCGGGTCTGCGGCTCAGCCTCCCTGGTCAGAGGGAGGAGACGGCAGCATGGCCCCACGTCTTCCTGCCTCTCCTCTCCCCCCCCAAAAAATAAAGCAAAAGAGACCCGCAAAGGCCCCTCCGCTGAGAACTGGCCCGTCCGTCTGGGCGTTCTAAAATGCCGGAACTTTGGGCATCATTGACGAGCAGCTACACACACTCTGAGGAGAAACTCCGGTTCCCAGAGGGCAACACGCTGGCTCCGCATAACAACCTGGTCACTCAGTGTGTGTGTGTGTGTGTGTGTGTGTGTGTGTGTGTGTGTGTATAAAATGTATAATATATATTATGTATATATGTGAATATATATAATGTACAGTATATATTATGTATATGTATATATAATGTATAATATATATTATGTATGTGTGTGTACACACACACACACACACACACACACACACATATATAAAATGTATAATATTTAGAGGCCCGATGCATGAATTCGTGCATGGGTGGGGTCCGGCCAGCCTGGCCAGGGGTTGGGGACGTGGGTGGTTGGCCAGCCTGCCTGCTGGTCCAATTCCTGGTTGAAGGGACAATTTGCATATTAGCCTTTTATTCTATAGGACACACACTGAGTGGTCAGACGATTATGCTAATGTTCAGAGATCAGCACAATCTGGCCGCTCCGTGTGTGCGCTCTGGCACCGCAGCCCCTGCCCCCTCACTGCCTTACTCTGAGCTACAACCGTCGGAGTCTCAGACCGGCGCCTCGGCGTCCAGCCAGCAGCTCCCGGCACAGGGGGCTTGTCACTCGCCAGAGCAGCGGCGCTTTGCACGCATTAAAATGTCACCCACTAATTTTAACTCCAGAAAGCACGCGGAAGATGCCCAGCTGCTCAACTGCCTGCCGCCAACACAGACCCCGGCCGCTGCCCTTCCCGGGGGCCCCCGTCCGGCCGGAGGTGGATTAGGTCACCCCTGGGGCCCGCTGCCGCCGCCTGCCCAGGAAACACGGCCCTCCCTGGCCTTCCCGGGGCCGCGAGGGGGCAGCTGGGAAACGGGTCCCAAGAGGGACCGCAGCTGAGCCGGTGTAAGCCGGCCTGGGTGTGAGGGGAGCGGGCCTTTGTGGAGTCAGGGAGGTAACGGGCGGAGAATGTTTACGGGAATCCGCGGCTGTGCCAGGAGCGCGCCCACAGGGGGGGGGGGGTGGGCAATGCCTGGGGCCACTCGAAGGCGGGAAACCCCCGGGAGAAATCGGGGCCTGCACCCCGGCCGCAGCTGGCTGCTGGGGACCGAGCCTCAGGCTGAGGGAAGGCATCCCCGGGGGAGACCGCGTGTGGGAGCCCAGCGGCTTCTCACGGAGCAGCAGCGACCGGAGGATCTGTCCCTCCTCCTGGGCTGCCGGGGAGTCCCCATCCACTCACCCACTCGTTCACTCACTCACTCGCTCACTCACTCGTTCACTCACTCATTCATTCACTCACTCGTTCACTCACTCGTTCACTCTCTCATTCATTCACTCACTCGTTCACTCACTCATTCATTCACTCATTCGTTCACTCACTCGTTCACTCACTCGTTCACTCTCATTCATTCACTCATTCATTCACTCACTCGTTCACTCCCTCACTCATTCGTTCACTCACTCATTCACTCACTCATTCATTCACTCACTCACTCGTTCACTCACTCATTCACTCACTCACTCATTCACTCACTCACTCGTTCACTCACTCACTCGTTCACTCACTCATTCACTCACTCACTCGTTCACTCACTCACTCGTTCACTCACTCGTTCACTCACTCACTCGTTCACTCACTCATTCACTCACTCGTTCACTCACTCATTCATTCGTTCACTCACTCATTCACTCACTCACTCGTTCACTCACTCACTCACAAATAGCCTCAATGGGAAGAATGGGTCCTGGAGCCGGGACGGACCCTGCGGGCTGGCCACGCCTTGGTGGCGGCGGTGGTGTGGGCACGCACACTTGTGCACATACAAACACACACGCCTGCACACACACACACACACACACACACACACACACGCGCGCGCGCGCGCACAGGTGCACGCCCACGCCCCGAGCGGACTCACCTTCTCCAGCAGCTGCCGCAGCTGCTTCGTGCGGGCATCCCGCGAGCACATGGTCTGCTGGGGGGCGACCACCGTGCAGATGCAGCGGCCCTCGCTGTCCTGCGCGGAGCTGTACACCTGCCAGCTCTCCTCGGGGTTGGTGGGCAGCACCTGGCGGGGCGGGGAAGGAGAGAGTGAGACACAGGGGGACGGGGGAGGGCTGTCCACGCCAGCCCCAGGCGGGGCGGACAGAACCGGGCTCAGGACGCTCTGACCGCGAAGGGGCCCGTCCCCAAGAACAAAGGGTCCCCGTCAGGGTGCCCCGGGCGGGGCGGAGCGGCCGGCAGCACGCCGTTCGCCGTCTCTTAAATTCGCGGAGAGTGGCGTGTTGGCAGCCGACCAAATCGATCCATTAGGCGTTGGGAGGGGCCGGGAGGGGGAGGCAGGAGGCCGCTGGTGGGCGCGTCGCTGAGAAATACGATCTCCCCCCCTGAGGGCGGCAGGGGGGCGAGCAGGGGGGGGCAGGGGGTGCGCAGGGGAGCTGGCGCCCGCTCACCGCAGCTCCTGGAGCTGGAGATCAGCCTCACCATCTCACCATTAACATAACCCAGCCGCTATGAGCCAGGGTGCAAGGACCGGGGCGCAGCCTGCACCCTCCTGCCCGCCTGGCGCCGGCCGCCCTGAACCCCGTCCCCGTCCGCCCAGCGCCCGGCGTGCTGTGGAAGGGAGGGTGGCGGAAGTCCCCAGTTCCTGGTGACGGCGTCAGCCATCGCAGTCCCAGGCGGCGGAGCTGGGCCGGCAGGTGTCACCTTGCAGCAGCGGCTCAGGTGGTCCCGGACGGGTGCCCACGCGGTCCGCTCCCCTCGTCCCCTCCTGGCCTCCTCCCGCAGCCTCAGGTTGCCCCGCAGCCTCAGGTCCCGCTATTTTTGGGGGAGGGGGTGGGGGCGGGAGAAGTTGGTGGAGGGAGAGTGCGGCCCTCCACCCTGTCCACGTCCAGCCCAGCGGCTCCGGGCAGAGGGAGCGGCTGGAAGCCGGAAGCACTGCGGGTGCCCGGACCCGGAGGTGCCCCTGAGGGTCTCGGGAGGGGGTCCCCCAGCCTCCTCCCTGCTCAGCGCCCCTGGCAGCCGGGGGAGCTGGGAGCCGCGTGCCCTTCACCTCTCCTTCCAGCGCCGGGCGCGCCCCTTCCCTGGGCGCCCGCCCTCCTCGGGCCCAGCCCGGCCGCCCCCAGCGGGCCCTCCGCCAGCCCCGCCCGGAGGGCCCCTCCCCGGCCCCAGCGGGAGGCGGGGGCGCGGGAGGCGGGGGCCCAGCCAGGCACCAGGGACAGCGCCCCCGCCCCACGCACACCGGGCCCAGGGCGCGGGGACCGAGGAGAGCCCGGGGCTGGGGTGCAGGCGGGGGGCGCCGGCTCGGCTGGGCGCGGCCTGGCCGGTGGTCCGGGGTCACCGAGGGGGAGGGCTCCGCGCGGAGAGTCCGGGCGCCCCACCCTCCCCGCGGGGTGACCTTGGACGAGTCCCCGGGTCCCGCCTCCGTCCTGACCTCGCCCACGAGCTCCCAGCCCGAGCCCCGCGCCCCGGAGGCCGGGCGGAGCGGGCAGCGGGCGGAGGGCGGCGGCGGCAGCGCCGGGCCGGGCCGGGCAGGGAGCGGTCCCCCCGCAGCGCGCGGAGCCGCCCGCCGGAGGGGTTGGGGGTCCGGGGGGATTGGGGGTCGGGGGTGGGGATGGGGGTTTGGAGGGGGTTGGGGGTCCGGGGGGATTGGGGGTGGGGATGGGGGTTCGTAGGGGGCGGGGGCGGACTCACGCCGGTGCTGCGGTCCCGCGCGGCGCCGCCGGGGAGGGCGGTGGGGACGGGGGTCGGGGGATCGGAGGAGGTGGGGCCGGGGTTCGGGGGTTCGGGAGGGTTTGGGGGGTTCGGGGGTTCGGGAGGGGCTGAGGGCGGACTCACGCCGGTGCTGCGGTCCCGCGTGGCGCCGCCGGCCGCGGACAGGCGCGTGGAGTTGAGGCCCACGAGCGCGGGCAGCGTCTGGGACATCCAGTTGGTGACCATGGCCATGGTGCTGAGCACCACGCCGACCTTGAGCAGCGGCACCGACATCGCGCCGGCCCCGCGCCCCGCCCCGCCCCGGGCCCGAGCTCAGGCGGCGGCCCCCGCGGCGGCCCGGGGCGACCGGCCGTGTCCCCGCGCCGCCTCCCGCCGCCGCCCGCCCGCCGCCCCGCGCGCCCCGGCCATGGCGCCGCCGCAGAGTCCGCGCCCCGCGCCCCGCGCCCGCTGCGTCCGCCGCCGCCGCCGGAGCCGGAGCCCGAGCCGCCGCCGGGAGGCCGCTCGCTCGCTGCGCCCGGACTGCGCGGGGCGGGAGGCGGGAGCGGGAGCGGGAGGCGGGGACAAGCCGGCGACGCCTCAGTTCGGCCCCGGGACCGGATTTTTCCTCCCGCCGCTCCCTGCCGCCCCCTGGCGCCCGCCGCGGGGCCTGCAGGCCGGGCCGGGAGGGGCGGGCGGGGCGGGCGGGGCGGGCGGGGCGGGGCCGGCGGGAGGGGCGGGCGGGGCGGGCGGGGCCGACGCGCCCGATCACACAGGTCCGGCGGAGGCCCCGCTGCGGGCGGACCGGGAGGGACCCCCCCACCCCCCCCGGAGCCCCGCGCCCCGGGCCCTCCCCCGGCTCCGCAGGGCGCTCCGCCGGTGCGAGGCCGGGAGGGGCTCCTAACGGGCCTGGGCGCGGCTGAGGGTGCGCCCGGCGGAGCAGGCGAGGCGGGTCCTCCCCTCACCCCGAACCCGCGGGGGCAGTGACCTCCCGGTGGACAGGGGGCGGGCGGCCACCCTCTCGGCTCCGCCCGCCCCAGGGGGCCCTGCCGCCGGGCGGGGGAGGTGGCCCGGGGAAGGCCTCGGCAGCCCGATTCCAACCGCTGGGGAAGGGCGCCACCTCCCAGTGACAGCCGGCACTGCAGGCCCCGCGGCGGTGGGTGCGGAGGGTGCCCAGACCGCGTTCTCCCACCACCACCCGCCTCCACCCACCACCCACCACCCACCACCACTCTCCACCACCCATCACCACCCGCCACCCACCACCCCCACCACCCACCACCCACCACCACCCATCACCACCCGCCACCACCCGCCACCCACCACCCACCACCCCCACCATCCGCTTCCACCCGCCTCCACCCACCACCCGCCTCCACCCACCACCCCCACCACCCACCACCCACCACCACCCATCACCACCCGCCACCACCTGCCACCCACCACCCACCACCCACCACCATCCACTTCCACCCGCCTCCACCCACCACCCGCCTCCACCCACCACCCGCCACCACCCACCACCCACCACCCACCACCATCCACTTCCACCCGCAACCCACCACCCGCCTCCACCCACCACCCGCCACTCACCACCACCCACCACCCACCACCCGCCACCACCCACGCCACGGGCCGCAGGTCCAGGCCATGTGTGCTCACACCGCTCCCCCTAGCAGCCAGGGCAGCGGCCACGCACGTGCTGGAACCCCTCCCGCCGCCACCACACCCCAGGCAGCCACCCGCCCCACAGATTCCGGCGTCCCTCTGCCCAATGCCGGGGCGAACAGACACTCCTGGCAGCCAGCCGGGTGCCGGAGAAAGACCCCGAGGACCGCCATGGGTGCCCGCGCCTGGCTCTGGGCAGGCTGGGCTCCAGCCCTGCCTCTGCCAAGGAAATGAGCCCTTCCGAGCCTCAGTTTCCCCATCTCTGAAATGGGTCTAACAGTGACCTTCCCCTCGGGGTGTTGTGAGGGCTGAGCTGGGGCAGGAGCAGGCCTGGTGCCCAGAGGGGACCCTCGGCGAGGGCAGAGGGCGTTGCCCGGGCCCTCCCGCCCTCTCCAAAGCTGCTTTGGCTGGAGACCAGGCCGATGGAGGCTACACCTGGAGGGGGTGGCGTGGGCCTGGCAGCACGCCCAGGAGCATGCTGGGAAGGCGGCACCTCAGAGGGCAGACGGGGGGAAACCCCTGGTCGGGGGTGTATCTGGTTTGATTTCACCGCAGCACCGTCCCGAGGGGGTGCAGTGGCATCGAGGTTTGCAGGTGCCATCTCGGCTGCTGCATTTCCAGGGAGCAAGCCCAGGTGGCCAGCCAGGAAGGAGGGGGCTGGAGGGGGGCTGGAGGCCGGAGGGGGGCACCGCGGCTGTCAGTCCCTTGGGGACCTCCCACCCTCTGGGGCCTGGAGATCCGGCCTGACTATTTCTCCTGAGCGTGAGATCGAGCTGGGTGCCAGGGAGCTGGTGGCGCCCGAAGGGCCGGCCAGGAAGCAGCTTTTCAAAAATGCAGCTTGGGCCAAAACCGGTGTGGCTCAGTGGAGAGAGCGTCGGTCTGCGAACTGAAGGGTCCCAGGTTCGATTCCGGTCAAGGGCATGTACCTTGGTTAAGTGCACATCCCCAGCAGGGGGTGTGCAGGAGGCAGCTGGTCGATGTTTCTCTCATGGTTGTTTCTGGCTCTCTATCCCTCTCCCCTCCTCTCTGTAAAAAATCAATAAAATAAAATAAAATGCACTGGGGGGCCCCATGGGGGTCCTCCAATGTAGCCCGAGCCTGGGAACGCCTCGCTCCCGGGGACGAGGCTGACGGGGGTCCCAGGAGGAAGAGGGCCTCCCGGGGTCTGTCACACCCGTGTCTCTCCTCACCACCCACCTGTGCTCAGTCTAATGGCTCCACCGGCCCACTCTCCGCCCACATGCAGCGCATGGACTGGACAGGGTGTGCGGGCAACGGCAGCACCTGTGCCCTCCAGTCTGCACCCACTGCCCACACCCCAGCCTGCACCCCGCTGCCCTCGCCCAGCCTGCACCCCGCTGCCCACACCCCAGCCTGCACCCCGCTGCCCTCACCCCCAGCCTGCACCCCGCTGCCCTCCCCCCAGCCTGCACCCCGCTGCCCTAACCCCCAGCCTGCACCCCGCTGCCCTCCCCCCAGCCTGCACCCCGCTGCCCTAACCCCCAGCCTGCATCCTGCTGTCCTCACCCCAGCCTGCACCCCGCTGCCTTCACCCCCAGCCTGCACCCTGCTGTCCTCCCCCCAGCCTGCACCCCGCTGCCCTCACCCCCAGCCTGCACCCCGCTGCCTTCACCCCAGCCTGCACCCCGCTGCCCTCACCCCAGCCTGCACCCCGCTGCCCTCACCCCCAGCCTGCACCCCGCTGCCCTCACCCCAGCCTGCACCCCGCTGCCCTCACCCCCAGCCTGCACCCCGCTGCCCTCCCCCAGCCTGCACCCCGCTGCCCTCACCCCCAGCCTGCACCCCGCTGCCTTCACCCCAGCCTGCACCCCGCTGCCCTCACCCCAGCCTGCACCCCGCTGCCCTCACCCCCAGCCTGCACCCCGCTGCCCTCCCCCAGCCTGCACCCCGCTGCCCTCACCCCCAGCCTGCACCCCGCTGCCCTCCCCCCAGCCTGCATCCCGCTGCCCTCACCCCCAGCCTGCATCCCGCTGTCCTCCCCCCAGCCTGCACCCCGCTGCCCTCACCCCCAGCCTGCACCCCGCTGTCCCCACCCCCAGCCTGCACCCCGCTGTCCCCACCCCCAGCCTGCACCCCGCTGCCCTCACCCCCAGCCTGCACCCCGCTGCCCTCACCCCCAGCCTGCACCCCGCTGCCCTCACCAGCTGGGAGGGTGAGGGGTCACTTGCCCTCTCCTGCAGAGGCTCCTGGGAGAGGCACCGCCTGTCTTGCACCCGGAAGCGTCATTAAAGCCGGGAGCGCATGTGTCTGATTTGACTGAGGCCACGGCATTTCCACGGAAGCGCTGGCGTGGAGGGGAGCACGGAGGAAAGGCCCTCCCTGGACGCCGCTCCGCTCTGCGCTCTGACCACGGCGCCCGGACCCCGGGAGCGCGGCCTCCTGCGCCCTAGGATGCCGGTGGGCGCACTGCGGCCCCCAGTGAGGCTCCGGATGGGAGACCTGCCACGGTCACGTGGCAGCCGGTGTTCCAGGGCCACTCCGCCTCAGACGCCGCGGCGTGCGGCCAGCTCGGCGGCTGTAACCGAGCCAGGTGGGTGGCTGGAGCCCACAGGGGCCCGTGGCGCAGCTCTGGAGGCTGCGAGGGCGAGACCGAGCTGCCACACGGCCACGCAGGGCCCTCCCGTCCCTCCTCACACGCGGGACAGGAGAGGTGCTGGGCCACAGACATGACCCCCTGGGCGGCCAGGCCCACGTCCTCAGCCGGCCCTTCCCAGTCCGGACCTCGCGGGCTCGGGCTGGGCACAGACTCGGGGGCACACGTGCGAACACGGGAGCCAAGCACCATGGCTCACAGCCCTCCCTCCGCCACGCGGGAGCACCTGCTGCCTGGGACACGCGTGGGTGCAGCCGGCCCACGGAGCCCACGGCAGCTGTGTGGCCCCGATGTCTCCGCCCACGGGGTCCACGGGGACTTGCCCCGTCTCCAGCCCCCTCCTTGGCAAGTGGCCCCCCCAAAGGGCAGAGTGTGGGTGCTCCTTTGCTATTTAAAAAATGCATCTTTTCCTCAGGCTATTTGCCCCTGGGGGTGGGGGCAGGGACCGGATGGGAGAGAAGGAAGAGGTGGAGAGACTGTGTGCTCTGAGTCTGCGGGCGGGGCGGGCGGGAGGCTGGGACACTGCCAGGCTTCCGGGAAGAGGCTGATCCTCCGGCTGGAGGCCGGACGCCTCGCAGGGCCTCCCTGCCCGATGCCAGGCTGGCACACGGCCTGACGCCGGGCCAGGGATGCTGGGGGGCAGCTGCCACCGAGCCCGAGCCTTGGGAGCCCAGTGCCCCGCAGAGCTGCCGCCACCCGATGCCACGAGGAAGCGCGCCCAGCCGGGGGAGACGCCCGGGGCCAGAGCCGGCCAGCGCCGTGGGCAGCACCTCCCCATGCCCCTCCCACAGCTGCCACGGCCACTGGGGAGGTTCCGCGCTGCTCTCATACCCGCGGCCTCGGGCAGCCCCCGCCCGCGTCCTGCCGGGGCCACAGGCCGTCCTCCTGGCCGGAAGGACGGGGCCCCTAGGGGGCGCTGGCACAGCAGGGACCGGTCACCGGGCGGCCCTGGCCCCTGGCCGGACCCGGGGCTCCGGGCCCACACGTTGCGAGAAGCAGCGTGCTCTGTGAGGAGTCATCGCCCGGCCATGAATAACTGATCCCTGAGAATGAGAACGGGCGTCGCTATGGGAGCATCTGAGAGCCGGTGCCGGGTCCCGCTGGGGATGGAGGAGTGGCCCGGAGGCGTCCTCCTGAGTCTGGTGAGGGTCCCTGCCCCGAGCTCGGGCCTGTCCCTCCCGCCCCCACCGAGCCCACCAGGGCCCCGCCTGCCCCCGCCTGGCCGTGGCCCCACAGGCTGCCACTGTCTCCGCAGAAACACCAGGATTCACGCATGGGGTCACATGATACTCCCGTGCCCTCCCCCCTCGCTCCTGGCGCCCCCCCCAACAGTGTCCCCAGGAGAGATACTGGCGGCGGAGGTGGGGGCGGGGCACAGCGGTGTGGAGCAGCCGGCTCTGTGCCTCCGAGCGGCTCTGTGTCTCCGAGCGCAGCCTTGCAGCCGCCCCGGGCGGTAATCACCCCTTCATAAGCACCGGCGGCGCCTCAGCCTTAGACTCCAGGGCCTCCCTCCAAGCCCCGTGCGAGCCCTGTGCCCGCGAGAGGGGTGTCTGCCTCCGCCCGGGCCCCAGAGGGCACCTCGCCGGCCCCTAACCTGCCAGGGACTCCCCGAGGCGTGCCCCCCCACCCGGTGCGATGTGCACCGAGCTGGGGGATTCAGGGGTGCACACCCCCCTCTCTCACCTGCACCGCCAGCCCAGGCCGCCCTCCCCCACAGACCACCAGCTGGAGCCCGAGGTCCCTGACCGGTCCCCAGGGGGCTGCCCGCTTCCCGCTCCCGCGTCCCTGCGAGCAGAGCCAGCGCTCAGGAGACCCCCGCGCCCGTCCCTGGCAGCTGTCACAGACCATAGGCCCTGGCAGAGCAAGAGACGTGCCGGACTAGGAGCCGGGAGCCAAGCACATCGAGCCCTGTGCGTCCTCCTCGGACCTCGGACCTCGAACCTTGCTCTGTGTCCCGCTGGGCCCTGCTAGAGGCCAAGGGTCAAGGCTGAGGGTCAAGGCCAGCAGTAGGCGAGCACATGGCCTCGCAGCCGGGACGCGGCTTGGCAGGTGCTCAGAGCGGCCTGCAGAGGCCAGCAGCCTCCGGGGACGCACCAGGCGCCACCTTGTCACCGGCGCACAGAGAGGAAGAGCCGCCTCCTCTCCTATTCACGTCTCTCTCTCTCTCTCTCTCTCTCTCTCTTTTTCAAAAATACATTTTATTGATTTTTCACAGAGAGGAAGGGAGAGAGATAGAGAGCTAGAAACATCGATGAGAGAGAAACGTCCATCAGCTGCCTCCTGCACACCCCCCACTGGGGATGTGCTGCAACCAAGGTCCATGCCCTTGACCGGAATCGAACCTGGGACCTTTCAGTCTGCAGGCCGACGCTCTATCCACTGAGCCACACTGGTTTCGGCTCTCTCTTTCTTAAGGAGAACACGCACTCGGGGTCACGGGTGCCAGACAGGCCTGGGACCGCGCCGGGGTCTGCCACCTCCTCCAGGCCCCAGACTCTGCCTCGCCCTCCCCAGTCCCGGGCTGTGTCCTTCGGGGGCGAGGATATGACGATGGCGGGGTCTTGGCTGTGGAGACTGAGCCGGACGCTCCGGCGGGGTTTGACGGTTACACAGAAGGCGTTCCCCTCATGACCGGCTTCGTCCCCGAGCCCTGGCTCCGGCCAGTTTCTGAGCCAAGTGACAGCCAAACAAAGAGGCATGAGCCCCCCCCCCCCCCCCTCTGTTCCCCCGGCCACGCCCACGGGTGGCCTCGGGGCTGCAGGTTTCAGAGTGAATACCATCCACAGAGCATCCTTCAGGCCGAACCCTGGCTCCTCTGCCTCTGGCCACAGTAGCCACACACCTGGTTCTGCGTGGTGGGTTGGGTGGTGGATTGAGTGGCGGGTCACGTGGCGGGTTGTGTGGCGGCCGCTGGTTCTGTGTCATCCCACACGGCGTGTGCACACTGACCGCAGGGCCGAGGCTTTGGTAATAAACTGCCTTCTCCTCCCGAGGGTGAGACGAGCCGCCACCAGGGCTGGGTTTACGGCTTTTGGGGCTCGACCCCCCCCCCCGGCTCCCCCCTCCCCGCTCGGGGCAGTGAAAACGCACACTGGCCTGAACTGACTGCCCCCGAGCCCCAGACTCCACCCCTCCTGTGCAGGGCGGGGTGGGGGGCACCTGGGCAGGTGGACGGAGCCCACGGGTCCTCCGGCCAAGTTCACGGCCCCCGGGGACAGCACATGCTGTTTCCTTCCTGTTACGCTCGTTGGGGGCCCGGCTGGAGGAGCAGCAGGAGGAGCTGAGGGTGAGGTGAAGGCTCCTCGGTGCCCCCCCCGCGTCCCCCTGTCCCTGAGGAGGCCGGGGTCCCGTGTCCTCTGCTCAGGCGCCTGGACAGGCACACGGTGAACAGGCTCGGGGCTGGGCACACAGCGGCCACCCCTGACGCCCGCGAACACCCGGCCGCCACAGCGGGTGCCCAGGAGGCCCTGTGCTCAGGCCCGGGGGACCCCACCAGGTGTCGGGGAGGCGGGGCTCAGGGGTTGAGCGTGGACCTGCGAGCCAGGAGGTCAGGGCACAGGCCCGGGTGTGGGCTCGATCCCCAGAGTGGGGCGTGCAGGAGGCAGCCGGTCCATGATCCTCTCTCGTCACTGATGTTTCTATCTTTCTCCCTCGCCCTTCCCCTCTGACATCAATACAAATATATTTTATAAAACAATAAAAGAGAAAGGCCATGCTGGTCTGGGTGAGCTGGCTGACAAGGAGGCTCTGCCTCACCGACTCCTGTGGCTGCCTTCCCAGCTGTGCTCACGCCCTGTGTGTGTGTGTGTGTGTGTGTGTGTGTGTGTGCAGCCTCCCCCCGCCGCCCCCCACCCCTGTTATCCCCGCCTGTGGTCCTGCCCAGCTCCCTGCCGGCCCCGGGGGGGGGGGCACCGCCTCCTGCAGGGCTGCCTCCAGCTCCAGGGAGAGGACCCCTCCCTGCACGCAGCCTCCGCTCAGCTCCGCCTGCTAAGCAAACAATGATGGCAGCCCGGCGCCCCGCAGCGGCCCAGAGGCCAGATGGCGAGCCGGCGCGCTCGCACCGTGAGCCCGGGTTTGCCCACGTGCAGCCCGGCCAGCTGGCAGGCGAGCCTGTGTGAGGAGGGACAGGGAGCGGGAGGGGAGGGGCTGGGGATCCCACAGGGAGAGCTCCCCCAGGCCCAGCCCGGGCAGCCCTCCGGCTCCCGCGGTGGGCGGTCAGGAGCCGCCTCAAGGTCACGGGCAGTGCCTGGGGGGACGGGGTGGGGGGGGAGGACAGCTGGGCTTAAGGTCGTGGTTACACAGCGTCTGGCCCTCTCAGGCCGTCACACAGGGGGGCAGCCGAGGGGCCTGGGAGCTCAGGCCCCCGCCCCCCATGCCCTCCCCCTCCCCTGGGACAGAGGCACCCACGTCTCTCCCGCTGGGAGTCACAGAACAAGAGCACCTCCAACGCTCCTGCCTGAGGTCAGAGGCCACTGGGGTCACCCGTGTGGCGCGTAGTAGGCCATCCGCCACAGCTGGCATTGGACCGAGAGGCTGGTGGTGCGCTGAGGGGAGCGCAGACGGCGGCATGTGCACGCTCCCCCGCCCGCCGCCGCGTGCTCCCAGCAGCACGGAGCGTGCAGGTGAAACCACGCACGTGCTCCGACTCACTCCCACGTCCACAGACGCAGGCACTCCGCCGGCTCCATGTTCCCGTGTTCCCGAGCGTGTGTGTGTGGGGGGGGGGGGGCGGAGGGGAGACAGACCTCCCAGCTGGAGGGGGGGGCACTGCTCTGGGTCTCCCGGCGCCCGGAGGGCAGCGGCCATTGGCAGGGGTGACGGGCACGGCTCAGGGTGCCCACCCTGGGGCGCCCTCCGGTCGAACCCCCGTGGGATCAGGAACGTGAGATTCCTGGGCTCGGACGCCCCAGGCAGCTCCCCCATTCCCAGCACCAGCCCCGCCCACAACCCCTGCCAGGGCCTCGGGGTCACTGGCCCGGCCCTGACCCGGCCCCCTGGAGGGGACAGCGCAGCGGGCCCTGGAGCTGTGGCCGAGGCGGGTACGCTGACCGCTCCCCGGACTTGACATCCTGCACCGGCTCAGCCCCTCTGCCCTAAAAGCCCACAGAGCCAGGCAGCCCCCTCGCCACCCCCCCCCCCGCGGGTGGGAGGCCCTGGCTGGCGGCCGGGACACAGGGAGGGACACAGGGAGGGACACAGGGAGGGACTCGGCTCCCTGAGAGGCCGGCTGGGCTCAGGAAGGACCTCAGAGGAGAGCACGCCTCTGGGCCCAGGGGCGGCACCGGGAGCTGACCAGGGTCCTGAGGGACCTTAGGCCGCAGGGTGAGGGTGCAGGGGGGTGTGGGGGTTGGGGGCGCTGGCTGAGATGCAGAGGCGGCACCCCCTTCGCATGGCTGGGCAGACACCTGCACCACAGAGATGAAGTTTCCGACTGAAGTTGAACCAAAACTTCTCCCCAAGAACAGGGACATGGTCGGGGCGCGCAGGCCCAGGGACCCCCAAGTCAGGAGCCCCAAAGGCTTGGGGGGCCTGGGGCAGCCATTCCCAGGGCCCGGGGGCCGGCCCTCATGCCCCTCCATGTCTATACAGCACATGCCTGCATGCTCCTGCCCGTGCGTGTGTGTCTGTGTGTGTGTGAGTCGCGTGCACATGTGTCCCTGTCGGTCCACACGTGCACCTGTCCGTGCACAGTAGACAGCCACCCCCCTCCCGCCTCCCAGGACTTCCTGCCACCAGGCTGCTCTCGGGGACACCCAGGGGAGCCTCTCTGGGGACCCGGCGCTGTCGGGGCCTCTGGGGGCCAGAGGAGCAGCAACCCTCTCCCCCCCCCCCCCGTGCGGGGCGGAGGCCGTACCTGCCAGGCAGAGGGGGGGGAGAGGAATTGGGGGGGCCGGTGGAGACTTCAGGCAAAAACCTGGGGGTGCTCCAAGCCTCTGCCTGCAGCCCCCTCCCGCCTCCGCCCTCCTTTGTTTCCTCTTTTGTTCTGAAGGAAGGTGAGCAGGAGGGAGGGGAGGGAGGGGAGCAGGGAGGGGGCAGTGGGAGCTGGGGGCCACAGTGCCAGCGCCGCCCGTCCTCCCCCCCCCTCCTGGATTGCTGCTCCTCAGGCGGCCCCTCAGCGCAGAGCGTGGCACAGGGGCCCGTCCAAAGGGCATTTTAATGTCACCGCCGAGCAGCCGGCTCGGTCCCCGTGGTGTGAGCAGCTCTGGCACCCGGTGCCAGAGCGGCCCTGCCGGCAGCTCCCGCCGCCACCGCCGCCGGCGCCCAGACCTCGGCGCCCAGCAGCAGCTGTAAGATGGAGAACCGGCCAGGCTCCGTGCCGGCCCTCCACACCGAGCCCCCGGGCACCCAGCGGGCACCAGCCCAGCCACGCTGCCCGCCCTCCCCGGTCTGGTCTCAGAGGCAGGGTCACCGGCGGCCGGGCAGCCCGGGCGGCGTGCCCACAGGCAGAGGCTCGGCAGCGGGCGGTGGGAGCGAGCTCAGCGCTGCCTCCGGGGGCTCGGACACCCCGCACGGCCCCCCACAGGGCCCAGCCCCGCCGCCTCCTGCTGCCCTCTGAACTTCCCAGCAGGGAGGGGTCCCCACAGCCCCGCGGGGCCCGGCCTCGGGGTTCTGGGGAGTGGGACCCGTCTCTGTGGGCCTGGCCCCTCCCTCCGCCCCAAGTGCGGCCGCGGGCACCCGGGTCCTCCCCGGCGCGGGGCGGGGCGCGGGCAGGGCGCCGGCCGGGGCTGCCCGGCTCTCGGAGGGGGATGGCGGGTGCCCCCGGCTCCGCGGAGGGGATGGCGGTGCACGTACTTGGGAGAGCTCGGTGCCCATCAGGAGGAGGAAGAGCAGGCTCAGGAGCTTCCGGGCCGGTTGCATGTCTCGCCGCCACCCCCAGCGCCCTGGCATGGGAGCCCGTGCTCGTGGACGCGGCCGCGCTCCCGGCTGCTGGCTGCCGCTCGGTGCCGGTGTCCCGCGCCTTCAGCACCCGGAGCCGGCGGCGCGCGGGGCGTGCGGTGCGGGGCGGCCGCTCTGCATATCGATCGCTCGGCCCGCGGGGCGGGCGGCGGGCGGGGCGGCTCTCCGGCCCCTCCTCCCGGCTCAGCGCGGGCTGGGAGGCGCTGGGTGGCGGCGGTGCCAGAAGTTTGGGGGAAGGGGCGGGTGGGGCGGGGGCCGAGGGACCGGCGGGCCCGGCCCAGGGCGCGGGGCGAGGCCGGGTGCCGAGCGGACAGGATGTGACATCACCAGGCGGGGGATTTAACTGGACCGGGCTCCAGCAGCCGGGCTGGACCAGGCGGGATGCCGGGAGTGGACCGCGGTTGGGGGACCTTGGGGTGGGGTGGGGGGGACAGAAGAGCAGGCCTTGCCCGCGGGCCGCCCCGCTGAGAGCTGCCGAGGCTCGGACCCAGGCCAGCTGCAGGTGGGCGGTGGGCAGGTGGGTGGTGGGTGGGTGCGCCCACAGGCCTCTCTCCTGCTCTGGGTGGGGCTTGGGTCCCCTTCAGGGTGTGGGTGAGGGTGCGCGCTGTGTCCTGGTTGGGTGTGAGCACATGGGGGTGGGGGCGCGGTACTGAGGGTCCCTGTGGGTCCCTGTGGGTCCCTGTGGGTCCCTGTGGGTGTGTGTCGATGGGACAGGACACAGCTCTGCCTCCCCGAGAAGCCTGGCCCGAGCCCCTGAGGCCCGCCCTCTCCCTGCCAGGCCTGGGCCACCATGGCTGTGGGCACAGCCTCCTGATCGCCTCCCTTCCCCCTCCCCTCTTCTCCCCTCCCTTCTCCTCCCCTCCCCTCTCCTCCCCTTCCCCGTCCCTTTCTCCTCCCTCCGCCCCCCAGTCCCTCCACCACGGGAGCTGGTCCTGGGACCACTCTCTCCACATAGCCCTCCATCCGGGGGGAACCTTTACTGCCGTGAGGGGGAGCTGGCAGTGGAGGCCCAGCCCCAGCACAGAAGCACAGTGTGGGCGCTCTGGCCCGGGTCCTCGGTCACAGGAGGGAGGAGGCTCAGAGGGCCACCCAGGGGCTCCAGAGCGAGGCCCAGATGCCAGCCAACTCCTGCCATCGTGCCACCCGGTCACTGTGCCACCCCATCACCATGACACCCGGTCACCATGACACCCCGTCACCGTGCCACCCCGTCACCGTGCCACCCGGTCACCGTGCCACCGGTCACCATGACACCCGGTCACCGTGCCACCCTGTCACCATATCACCCAGTTATCGTGCCACCAGGTCACCGTGCCACCCCGTCACCGTGCCACCCGGTCACCGTGCCACCCGGTCATCATGCTACCCGGTCACCGTGCCACCGGTCACCATGCTACCCGGTCACCGTGCCACCTGGTCACCATGCCACTGGGTCCTGGAGGAGGCCCCTCTGGGCACTGGGTGAAGGAGCTGGGATGGGGACCTCTAGAGAGCAGGTGTGGGGGCTGCCACGCCCCCTCTCAAGGGCTCTGCCAGGGGAGCTCTGTTCCCTGCCACTTCCTGGTGGGGAGCCGCGGTGGGGCCCGGGGCTGAGCCGGGCTGGGCACAGAGCCGGGCTGTGGGGTCTTGTTCTCCGGTCTGGGCCCAGCGCTCAGGCTCGCTCCACAACCAGAGAGAGCCAGTGGGGGCCGGAGGGGGGCCCACAGGGATGGGGGCCCGCAGGGACGGGGGGCCCCCAGGGACAGGGGTGGGGGGCTGGGGGTGGGGGGGTTGGAGCCCACAGGGACGGGGGGCCTGCAGGGAGGGGTGCCTGCAGGGACAGGGGTGGGGGGATGGAGGTGGGGGTTGGAGCCCACAGGGACGGGGGGCCTGCAGGGAGGGGGTCCCGCAGGGACAGGGGTGGGAGGTTGGGGGGTGGGGGGGTTGGAGCCCGCAGGGAGGGGGTCCCGCAGGGACAGGGGTGGAAGGTTGGGGGGTGGGGGGGTTGGAGCCCGCAGGGAGGGGGGGCCCGCAGGGACTGGGGGCCCGCAGGGACGGGGGAGCCTGCAGGGACGGGGGAGCCCGCAGGGGCGGGGCGGGGTGAGGGGAGCCAACGCCGGGAGCTGCGGGCTGCGCGCCCGCCCGTCTGCTCCCGGGAATGTGATCACCCACCGAGCCGCTCCCTTAAGCGGGTAAGGTGTCACAGCTCGGCAATCTGTGAGCACAGGGAGGGAATGACAGCGCAGGCTCCCCCACACTGAGGCCGCACGTCCGTCTGACGGCGGATTGTGGGGAGTGAGTTGCATCTTCATAAGCTGTGGGTTATTGTTGTTTTGATGGCAAGACTCGTTGTATTGCTTACATTTTTTTTTTTAAATTGATTTCAGACAGGAAGAAAGAGGGAGAGATAGAAACAGGAATGATGAGAGAATAACTGATCGCTGCCTCCTGCACGCCCCACGCTGGGGATGGAGCCCGCAACCCAGGCCTGTGCCCCGACCGGGAATCGAACCCTGACCTCCCGGTTCACAGGTCAGCGCTCAGCCCCCGAGCCCCGCCGACCGGGCTCGTGGTGGTTTGAAAACACAGTGTGGAGCCTGACGCCGCAGCGAGACCAGAACTGCCCGCCCGGCAATGCCCGGCGCCGCGCGGCTGGCATTTCCCCAGCGGGTGCGGAGGGCGAGCGGGCGGCCGGTCCTCCGAGCCCCGGCCTCCCGGTGACCTGCGACCCTGGCGCGCCAGCCCCCTGCCCCGCCTGCGCCTCCGGCAAGTGGGGCCGCCGGCGAGGGCAGCTCCCCTGGCAGCCCGGGGCGGTGAGCCCGCCGTGCCCGGAGCCTCAGGGGCATTGCGGCTGGGAAGTCCTGGGCTGCGCCGAACGGCCCGGAGGATGGGAACGGAGGCCGGGCCCCTGTGCCCATGCCGGCCACGTGCCGGCCAGAGAGACGGTGTTCCGTGCCCCTTCCCCTGCCCCCCTTCCCGCCTCTGCATGTCTGGTGTCCCAGGGTCTGTGATGCTGGTTCTGCCCCGCTACCCCCTGCACCCCAAGTCACTGGTCCTGGGGGTCCGCCAGCAGGCTCCCGGGGGCCTGGCTTCCAGTCGGCCCTTTGGGCTGCCTGACGTCCAGGCACAAGGTGCCCACAGCCAGGGCCAGGCCACGGCTCTCTGCCACCGACTGGTCAGACTCCTGCTTTCCGTCCCAGCGGCCGGCTTTCCCATCTGGGAGCCGTGGAGCCCCTCAGCGTGGCGGCTCCGTGGGGAGGTGGGCGCGGGGCCTGGGCCTGAGGGTTCGGACCGTCGGGGCAGCAGCCCTGAGCCCCCTGAGCTGTGCTGTGACGAGGCCCGGTGGGTACAGAGCCATTGGGTTCCGCTCTGCTCACCAGCTGGCACATGGGGTCCCAGGGCCCACCCCCTCCTGCTGTCCTCCTGGGAGGACCGTCCCGCTGGCTTCGGGAGCGGCCACGGGCGGGCTCCGCGCTGCTTTAAGAGCCTCCTTTCCCCACCAGCCTCATTATAACGTGACAGAGCGGTTGCCAAGGTAACGGCACTCACCCTCCTCTCTCCTCTCTGCAAATTCCTAGCAAATGAGGCCGGAGCCACGCGGGGTGTCCTGTGGTGGCCCGAGCGCCCCTCCAAGGCCCGGCCCGGCCCTCCCTTCCCCACCTCCCCGCCCCACGGCTCCCGAGAAACCGAGGCTCCTGAGCTGGGCACGCACTGTGCCAAGGCCCCACCTGCACAAGCAGCACACGCTGGGAATGAGGAAGCCACGAGCCCCGGCGATGGTGGGCGTGGCACAGGCGTAGGAGCGCAGAGTGAGCCTGGACCCCGGAGTGGCCAGCGGGACACGGGACAGGGGCCTGCCCCCTGCTGTGACCAGGCAGCCTGAGACCCCGGCCGCCATGACCCCGAGTCCCAGGCAGAGACAGGGCTGAAAGGCAGGGTCCCCAGCTCCCGGTCCCCCCTCTGGGTCAGAACTCACCAGGCCCAAGTCCAGGAAGCAGTGCCCACGGGGTCCTGGGAGCCGCTGTCCGGCAGAAGGAGGCCGGGGCCTCAGGGCAGGGGCTGTCCCCATGTCCCCCGTGTTCCCCTGGCACGTTCCTGCCTCTGGGGTTCCACCTGCCATGTCCACACCAGGAGACGGCTTTCCGAACACGCGGGCAGGATGGCACCTCCGGGGGCAGACGCACCAGAGCCCTCTGCCCGCTTCTGGTGGCCGTCGCGTGCTGTCCACCGCGTCCGGTCAGCAACCCTTCCTGCACCCTCCTCGGCGTCCGCTGCGTGGCCAGTGTGCGCTGTGTTCGTCTCCCCATCTTCTCCTCTCCGGATCGATCCAGCACCTGGCCTGACTGCAGAGCCGCCCGCCGGTGCCCACGGGCCACACCCTCTTTCCAGCGGGGCCCAGGGAGCTACCGCACAGCCACCCTCCCCCTCCGAGCAGGAGCCCCGCCCGCCTCTGCCTCGAGGCGCAGAGGTCCGCTCCAAAAGGCCGTGGTCGGCAAACTGTGGCTCGCAAGCCACGTGCGGCTCTTTGGCCCTTTGGGTGTGGCTCTTCCATAAAATACCACGGCCTGGGGGAGTCTATTTTTTTCATTTTTTTATTAAGGTATTATGTGTGTACATATCTTACGATTGCCCCCCCCCACTCCCATACATGCCCTCCCTCCCCAGAGTTTTGCGTCCTTTGGTTACGCTTACATGCATGCATACAAGTCCTTCGGTTGATCTCTTGCGAGTCTATTTTGAAGAAGTGGCGTTAGAAGACGTTTAAGTTGAAAAATTTCAAAAGCAGTTTCAATCCTTGCGCTGTTGATGTTCGGCTCTGTGGACTGATGGGTTAGCCGGCCGCTGCTCTAAGGCCATCTTGGGGAGACAGGGCGCCCCCATGGCCTGCGTCATGTTGCGATCATGGACTCTCCTTTATTCTGTTACAGTAAAATACAGGAAAGGATTTTCAAGCATCAAACTGTCCTTGCTCTCTGGCAGACACCGCAGACACCGGTGTGGTCAGACGCGGCTGGATTCTGGCAATGGCTGAGACCTTCGTTAAGGACTGTCCGGCCGGTGGCCATGAGGAGTCCTGGTTTGTCATTGCTGCTTCCTTCCAGCCCCTGTCTGCATGGTGAGAGGATCAGGCTGTCACCTGAAAGGGTTTGTGTGAATCTGATGTTTCTTCCTCTTTGAATATTTGGTAGAATTCACCGGTGAAACCATTTTGGCCTGGATTTTTTTTTTTTTTTTAATATTTTTAATTGATTTTTCACAGAGAGGAAGAGAGAGGATAGAGAGTTAGAAACATCGATGAGAGAGAATCATCGATCGGCTGCCTCTTGCACACGCCCTACTGGGGATGTGCCTGCAACCAAGGTACATGCCCTTGACCGGAATCGAACCTGGGACCTTTCAGTCCGCAGGCCGACGCTCTATCCACTGAGCCAAACCAGTTCTGGCTTGGCCTGGATTTAAAAATTTTTTTTTTATTTTTTATGACGGATGTGTGTGTGTATCTGTGTGTGTGAAAAGGATGGTTTGTTTTTATTTAAAACAAAAAAAAAAACACAACTAATTTTAGCCCTCGCCGGTGTTGCTCAGAGGATAGAACATCGGCCTGCAAACTGAAAGGTCCCAGGTTTAATCCGGTCAAAGGCACAGGCCCAGGTTGTGGGATCGATCCCCAGTGGGGGACTTGCAGGAGGCAGCCAATCCATGATTCTCATGGATGTTTCTATCTCTCTCTCCCTCTTCCTTCCTCTCTGAAATCAATACAAATATATTAAAAAAAAATAAAATACAAATAAATAAAAAAACCTAATTTTAAAAAATAGCTATAGAGACATTCAGATTTCCTCTTTTGTCAACGGGGTAGATAGTGTTTCTCAAGGAATTTATCCTTTTAACCGAAGTCCGATTTGTGGCTTTGCTCCAGTTATTTATGACATTCTCTTGTTGCATTTTTAACATTCTCAGGCTGATTGGCATCTAAGATTCATAATGTTTTCTGATTCCCTTAGAACCGTGGTCGGCAAACTGCGGCTTGCGAGCCACATGCGGCTCTTTGGCCCCTTGGGTTTTTAGCCAAGGCCAGCTGAGGAGTTCCCTAATTAAGTTAATAACAATGTACCTACCTACATAGTTTAAGTTTCAAACATGTGGCTCTCAGATTTCAGTCTTTGTCCTGTTGGTATCTGGCTCCGCTGACTAATGAGTTTGCTGACCATCTGCCTCAGAAAGACGAAGCCTCATTCCTAATATTGATGATCTGTTTTCCTCATTTTCCCTCGGTCTGTTAACTGTCTCTGTTTTTTAGTTGGTTTCCAACCTCATGGCTTCTTGTCTCACCTTCCTGCCTTGCTCCTGTCCACCTGCTCTGGGGAATAGCGGTTTTCTCTCTGCCCGGTGCCCCCGCTGCCCCCGCTGCCCACCGCTGCCCACTGCTGCCCACCGCTGACGACCCACCTCGGCACCCGCACCCTCCGCCACCCTGGGCGCCCTCAGCCCCTCCTGGGGTCCCCGCAAGCTCGCCCCTCGTCCCTCCGGTGACCCTCTCCTCCTCGCGGCCCCAGGCTCTGCCCTGTCTGTGAGAGGGCCCTGGGTGCGAGCGACGGGTGCCTCTCCCCGGGGAGTGAGGTGCGTCCTCAGTGCCGCCCTCGGCGTTCTCCTCGCCCTGCCTCGTGCTGAGTGATTCCGTCGTCCCCGCGTCTCCGTCTGCCGCCGGCCCATCTGGTGGTTAGATCCATGCTTCGTTTTCTGGCTCTAACATTTCCGTGTGGCCGCTGTTTACATGTTCTCTTCTCTGCTTGCTATTTTTTTTAATCTTTCCACTCGCTGGAAGGAGCGCTCCTCCTGTTCCCATGGGATCCGGCCCCCGGGCCGGGCGGGGGAAGACGGGGGGGGGGGGTCCTGTTCTTGGCCACGTCCTGGCGGGGGGCGGGGGGCGCTTTCAGACGCCACGGGAGCCTGTGGCTGTGGAGGTGCCACCAGCACGCAGTGGGGACAGAGCCAGTGCCGTCTGCTCAGGGGCTGCCAGCCAGCGGCACCGCCCGGGTCTGCATGGGGTCTCTGGGCCAGGGATGCCCTGCGTCGTGCTGCCCACACCCGAGCCCTGTCCTGCGTGACCCCGATCGGAGCTGAGGCTGGCCGCCGGGCAGGGGCCGTGGTCGGGTCGGCTTGGGGGAGGGGAGAGGGGGCTCCAGGCGTTCTGGCCGCCCCTCCCCGCAGTCCCCGTGCTGTAGACACACGTCCGTCCTAAAGGGCACCAGCCCTGTGGGGGAGGGACCACCCTCAGGGCCATGGCCCCTCGTAGGGTGGTGAGGTCGTGCCCACCTTTCTCAGCCATCACGGGGGCTGGGAGGGTCGTGGCTGCCTGGTGTGTGAGGTCAGACCCCTGCCAGGCCTGGCGTGGACAGTGGCCCTCTCAGGACTTCCCATCCAATGCGCCCATGTCTGTGGGAGAAGGGTGCTGAGGCCGCCCTGCACCTGCCCACAGGCCCCTCCACCTGCCCTCAGGCCCCCTCTCACCTGCCCACAGGCTCCTCCCACCTGCCCGCAGGCCCCTCCCACATGTCCGCAGGCCCCTCCCACCCGCCGGAGGCCCCTCCCACCTGCCCGCAGGCCCCCCCACCTGCCCGCAGGCCGCCTGCTCCCCAGGCTGCACAGTTCTGAGGGCGGCACGGGTTCATGCTCATCTGTACGGGGGAGCACACGGGACGTGGCCAGGGCACGGTGGGTGTCGGAGACCGTGGTCTCTGGACGGACACTCTGCTGCCCAGCCCCCTCCTGCCCCCCTCTCTCTGTTCCTGCCCCCCCCTGCCCCTGGCCTCTCCCACTCTGCGCCCAGTTCGCCCTGAGAGCGGCCCGGCTGCCGGACCCTCTGGGCAGAGGCGGCGGCTGGGAAAATGGGCACCAGCCGGGGGCTGAGAGCAGACGGACGCGGCTCCATCAGGAATTAAATTCCGGAATAAACGCCCTCACGCTCCGGCCACAGCCTCCGGGCCGGGGACGGGTCCTGCCTCCATCTCCCGGGAGGGCCGGGCTGCGGGCAGCGGGGAGCAGCACTGACTGCCCCACGGCCGAGGGCGGGGCCGGAGCCGCCTGCAAACCGGGGGGCACTGGCCGGCCACACGTCAGGAGAGGGCCCCGGGGACCCCCCCCAGGCGCAGGCACAGACATGTCCACCGGAACGGGGGAGGGGGTGCCCTGGGCTTCGGCTGCCTATTGCCTTCCCGATCGTGGGAGAACACGTCACCCTGAGAGCACTGGGACCAGCCGTGGCGCCCGGAGCCGTGAGGGCGGAGGTGTGGCTCTGCCGGCTCCCAGGCGTCCCCCCTCTGCCCCCCAACAACACCAGGGGCCTACCAGCCCCAGCCGCTGTGCCGTGAGGGGCTCGGAGCGGGCAGGGGAGTGCCCGTCCGTGATCGGGCAGTGGGCACACGTGTGGAGGCCTGGGTGGCAGCCCAGCTGGGGAGCCTTCCCGCCTCGGCAGTCTTAGGGGTCGCAGGAGGCAGGTGGGGCTCCCAGGTGGAGGCGGGGGGGGGGGAGGGAGGAAGGTAGGAGAACGGAACTGGAAGCTGGGAAGGAGGGGACAGCGCCTCAGTCCCGGCCGCTGAACACCACTGAGGCAGAGAGATGGGGGCGAAGACATGGGGCGCAGAGATGGGGGCGCAGAACTGACTGGAGAGGCTGGGGACGGGCCCGGTGGTGGCTGCAGCCAGGCCGCTCACAGGACGGAGCAGGGACGTGGGTCTGTGCGGTGCTGAGCCCACAATGCTCCCGGGCGCCCAGCAAGGCTCTGCGAGGTGTGACCCGGGCCCGGGGCCTCCAGCCGGGGTCCAGGCCCGAGAGGACCGTGGGGGTCAATGCAGCCCGAAGCCTCGTCACCGGCAGCGTTGAGCCATGTGGCGTCACCAGGGACGGGTGGACCAGGGAGGCTGGAGGTGTCCTCCGTGGGCACCGGGCACGGGTCCCCGGGTGCTGCCCTGTCTCCGGCCTCTGTGGGAACCGGAGCGAGGCCACACACCCGCAGGCACGCATGCACGCGAGCAAACACACACACACACACACACACACACAGACACAGACACGCACACTCGCGCGCGCGCACACACACACACAGACACGCACACATGCGCGCACACACACGCACGCACACACAGACACGCACACATGCGCGCACACACACGCACGCACACACAGACACGCACACACACGCAGACATGCACACACACAGACATGCGCACAGAGACACGTGCACACACACAGACACGCACAGACACACGCAGACACACATGCATACATGCACACACAGACATGCACGCACACACACAGACACACAGACACGCACACACAGAGACACACACGCTCGCACACGCTGTGTAAACACGTTACGCCCCTCCAGGTCCATGCCCTCCGGGTGCACTCCCGTCTTCCTTCCGCAGGGCGGACCCGGGAAGGCTGCCCAGGGCGGGGGGGCCAGCCTCGCCTCTGCCTGCCCCCCCCCCCCCCCCTCGCTCTCCTCCGGTCCGGCTCCTCCCGAGGCCTGCGGCTCTTCTTTCCTCCTCACTGAGCCGCTCAGTCACAGGCCGCGGAGCGGAGCAGCCTGCCCCCCCGCCCCCGACGGTTCGGTGCTGAAATAGGTTCCGTGAAAAGCCGGCCACCTCGCCGCCTCTTCAGATCAGGGCTGGTCCCTTCATGTGCCAATTTTCCTCCAGTTTTTCTTCTCTTTTAAAAATATGTTTTATTGATGTTTCACAGAGAGGAAGGGAGAGGAATAGAGTCAGAAACATCGATGAGAGAGAAACATCGACCAGCTGCCTCCTGCACAGCCCCCATTGGGGATGTGCCCGCAGCCAAGGCACATGCCCTTAGCTGGAATCGAACCCGGGACCCTCAGTCTGCAGGCCGACGCTCCATCCACTGAGCCACACCGGCCAGGGCTTCTTCAGTTTTCCTTACTTACGCCCCTCCCCCCTCACAGCCGCCACCAGCCCGTGCTGGCTTTTTGTTTATCGGTTGTTTTGTGTTTTGGATCCCACACGAGGGAGACCACCCGTTGGACTTCTGTCCGCCTGTCTCAGCGCGGCGCCTGTGGGGACGGACGTGGCGATGGCAGGTGCCCCTCTCCAGGCGGCGGGGTGCTCCTGCCCGTGCGGCCCCTTGGCTGCCGCTGGCTGCCCCCGAGCGTGCGCCCTGCGGGTCCCGTGTCAGCACCCACTGCGAGGCGAGCTGACGCCGCCCCCTTCGGCTGGCGAGGAAACCGAGGCCCAGGCCAGGCGCTGGGGCCGAGCACCCTCTGCGGGCAGTGCCCTCCCTCCCGAGGGCGGGCAGCCCAGGCCGGTCTGTGCCCGCAGCTGCCGGGCCACAGGGTGGCTCCGGGAGGGAAGCCGAGCGCTCCTCCCAGGACCTCCCAGGAGGGTCGCCTGGGCCGGGGAGGGACCCGCTGTCCTGGGCGTGTCCAGGCCACCATGCCTGGGACTCACACAGGCGCTTATTCTTGCCGGTGCTGAGGCAGGTGTGGCAGGACTGTGCTCCCTCCGGAGGCTCCCGGCGGGCCTTCCTGCCTCCCGCTCCGGGGGCTCAGGAGCTCCTCGACCAGAAACCACCCTGCGCCTGACCCTGGGCCTGACCCTGACCCTGAGCCTGAGCCCGAGCCCGAGCCTGAGCCTGAGCCTGACCCTGACCCTGACCCTGACTCTGACCCTGGGCCTGACCCTGAGCCTGAGCCCGAGCCCGAGCCTGAGCCTGAGCCCGACCCTGACCCTGACCCTGACCCTGAGCCTGACTCTGACCCTGAGCCTGACCCTGACCCTGACCCTAACTCTGAGCCTGACCCTGAGCCCGACCCTGACCCTGACCCTGAGCCTGAGCCGGACCCTGAGCCTGACCCTGACTCTGAGCCTGCGCCTGCGCCTGTGCCTGACCCTGACCCTGACCCGACCCTGACCCTGACCCTGAGCTCAAGCCTGACCCTGAGCCTGACCCTGACTCTGACCCTGGGCCTGACCCTGAGCCTGAGCCCGAGCCTGAGCCTGAGCCCGACCCTGACCCTGACCCTGAGCCTGACCCTGAGCCTGACTCTGACCCTGAGCCTGAGCCTGATCCTGACCCTAACTCTGAACCTGACCCTGAGCCCGAGCCCGACCCTGACCCTGAGCCTGAGCCGGACCCTGAGCCTGACCCTGACTCTGAGCCTGCGCCTGTGCCTGTGCCTGACCCTGACCCTGACCCGACCCTGACCCTGACCCTGAGCTCAAGCCTGACCCTGAGCCTGACCCTGATTCTGAGCCTGCGCCTGCGCCTGTGCCTGACCCTGAGCCTGACCCTGACCCTAACCCTGAGCCTGACCCTGACCATGACCCTGACCATGACCCTGAGCCTGACCCTGAGCCTGCGCTCCCACCACCTCCTCCGGGCGGCCCCCAGCCTCTTGCTGTGAGTGTGCCCCGCAGGGGTGGGGCTCTAGGCTCCTCCCTCTGCACACGAGCCCTCCACATGCCAGCACACAGCACTGCCCAGGGGGTGCAGGCGGGGACATGCTCTGCCCCTCCCCGCAAGCCGCTGCCGGGGAGGACGCCCGGGGCTGACTCGGTCCGGCAGCGTGAGCCGCTGTAATTAACACCGTCGAATGCTATAGGAGATGGATTTGCCAACAGCGGCAGCTCCACGTTTTCTCTCCACAGTCAGTGCAGCGAGTCAGCCGGAGGCCCCGCGGGAGCCGAGGAGCCGTGCAGCGCGCTGGGCTGTGCATTTACCAGACACGCCGACGCCGAGGAGGCACCGAGGGGGGGCCAGGCCGGCGTGAGGGCCCTGCAGCAGCCTCACCCTCCCAGGCCCGAGGGAGGGCCACACGGAGGGCGGCTCAGGCACCGGCTCTGCCCGTCCGGGCACCTGGGCCAGGGCCACGGCTCAGCCGCTCCTCCCTCTGGCACAGCCCGGATGCTCCGAGGCTCAGAGTGAGCGGCCTGGCCCAGGCCCCTCCTGTCAGCTGGGGAAACCGAGGCGCGGGGATCCCTCCTGGGTGCCGGGCCCAAACCCCCGAGGCAGGCCTGTGCGGGAGGGCTCTGTGCCCTGTGCCGGGGACGCGGGGGCAAGGCTGGCCTCTTCCTTCCCCCGCAGCCGGGGGTCCATCCCCGGCGCCCGGGAAAGGCCCTGGCCACCACCGCACGGCCTGGTGGGCAGAGCCGGGCACCATGCCCATCCGGGCGGTTTTAGGTGCGGCCGGGCACCTGTCCGGGAAGTGCCATGGCGTTCACTCCAGATGGGTTACACGTGCGGCTGGCATTTACCTTCGGCTCTGCGGCACCGTTAATTGGTTAATTGGTTAATTGTTAATTGGTTAATTGAATGATAAACAATTCCACGCTTGCGCCTGCAACTCGATATGTCAATTCCGGCTGGCGCTGCTCTGAAAACGCCGCCCGCCCCTCGCCAGGGGCCAGGGGAGTGGGGAGGGTGGGCGCTCTGGCTACCGATGAGGTCGGCGTTGGGGTCAGAGGCGCCAGGCGGGGCCCTCGGCCTACGCCCAGGCTGAGAGCGCGGGCTGTGAGGCGTCTCTGTCCCGTCAGCGGCGTTCCCGTTTGGGTGCCTGGGGGGCTGCACCAGGCCCCCTTCCTCATGCAGCGCTGAGAGAGGCGCCGTGTCGTCCCCATCTTCCCGCCGAGGACCTGGAGTCTCCACGTGGGCCGTGCGCCGCCCCCCGGGAGGCTTGGTGTGGGGACCGCCTGGGCCGGTCTGCCTACACCGGCGGGCGACCCCGTTCTGGGTCGGGAGCACTGGACACACGGTCCCCTCCGTGTGGGTGTCCCCCCCCACTGACCAGCCCTCCGGGGCCCCCAGAGCCCAGGAGACCACCCTGTCCGGGGTCACCAGGGGTAGGTCCAGCCCCAACCTTCAGGGCCACTGCCCACCGAGCCCTGGGCCGCGCGTCCCTGCTCAGGGGCCCGGCTCGGAGACCAGGGCTGCCAGGCTTCGGTGCGCACCGTCGGCAGAGCCAGGCGGGACCGGACCGGCTGTGGACGGAGCCCTCCGGCAGAGGCGGCGAGATTGGGAAGCGTCTTCTCCCCCGGGGCCTCGGGGCGCTAAGTGCTCGGCTCATTCCGGAACCTGTGGCCGCCGCGGCCTTCCCGGACGGTCCATTAGCGGCGGGCCAGTCGGTGTCCGGGGCCGCTCGCCAGCCCGCCGGCTCCATTAACACCACCGCACGGCCATCCATTTGCACCGGCTCCTCTCACCAGCTGAGAGCCGTCTGCCCGGAGGGCTCCGGGAGCCGCCGCTGGGGACCTGGGGGGGACCTGGGGGGCAGCACCACGGAGCCGAGGCAGACACGCCCGTTCTGCCACCCGGCGGCCGGGCATGCGCTCCTGCTCCGCGGGGACCTGGACAGACGAGGCTTTTCTGTGCTTCGTCCCGTTTCCGAGGCCGTCCTGCCCGGAAGGCAGACAGCAGCCGGCCTGCGGGCCCGTCCTTTCTCTCCACGGGGCCCGTCAGAGGTGGCCCGGGGTCGGAGAGGCAGCCAGGAGCCCCTGGGAGCCCAGGGAGGTCCCGTCAGGGTTCCGGGGCGCGCTCGGTGGCCGCCCGCCTGCGGGACCCGCCCAGCGGCTGCACCCCCGCCCGGGCGGCCCTGCCCTCACTGGCTGCCCAGCTCCCCTCGCAGTCTTATTCCCGACACGTCCCTGCGGCACCTGGCCCTGCGGCCAGTGAGTCCCCGTGGGCGTCCCCACAGGAGGCCCCGCGGAGGGAGGCTCCTCAGGCGGTTCAGGCAACAGGAGCCGCTGCGCCCAGCGTGTCAAAGGGAGACGGTGCGTGCGGTGTGCGTGCGTGTGCACGTGTGTGAGACCATGGGATGTGTGTGCATGAGTGTGAGATTGTGGGCGTGTGTAAGACCGTGGAATGTGTGCACGTGTGTGAGACCATGAGATTCTGTAAGGCCATTTATTTGCCTGCACGGCCTTTATAAAGCCCAATTAGGGCCCTAACTGGTGTGGCTCAGTGGGTAGAGCGTCAGCCTGCGGACTGAAGGGTCCCGGGTTCGATTCCGGTCAAGGGCATGTACCTTGGTTTTGGGCACATCCTCAGTGGGGGGCGTGCAGGAGGCAGCTGGTCGATGACTCTCTCTCATCGATGTTTCTAGCTCTCTGTCCCTTTCCCTTCCCCTCTGTAAAAAATCAATAAAATGTATTAAAACAATAAAATAAAGCCCCGTTAGAGCTCCGGCTGGGATGGCCAGGCTGCCTGCCGTGTGCTGTGAGGCTGCCCGCCGGGCGGCCCTGAGCTGCCCCGCCCCCAGGCCGCCTCAGTCTCAGGAGAGGACGCAGGTGGCCTCTGCACCCCTCCAGCTGGGCGCAGCCCGGCTCCGGGGAGGAACAAAACTGGTTTGAACCCTGAGCCTCCCAGGGAGAGCCTCCCCACCCCCAGGAAGTTGGCGGCTGCAGTGGGGACACGAGGGGCCGGCGGTGTGTCCTGCCGTGAGGCCCTCCCAGGCCCGGCCCGGCTCTGCTGGTGAACAGACAGACAGCGGGAAGGAGACCGCGGCCTCGGGAGGGGGAGGGAGGGGTCGGTGCCGTCTGCCAGCACTCGCCCCGTCTCCGACGTCGGGTCACAGAGGGCACCACCGGCCGCCATCCAGGCAGTGCCAACCCTCTGTGGCACGACGTCGGACCAGAACATGGCCGAACCGCCTCTCACGTGTTTGCCTCTGCCCCCAGGACAGCCATGGGAAGCTGAGCGATGTGACACAGGTGGGCCACGAACCCCGAATCTGGTGCCCAGTTTGGCCTGAGGGCCCACCCTGCAGGGAGCACTGGCCTGGGGTCCCCATGCAGCCCATCAGCCTGCAGGCCCAGAGGCCACGCCCTCCTGCCTCACCGCTGGCCAATCACATGGGACAGCAGTCAGCCCGCCCTCCCTGCCTCACCGCTGGCCAATCACATGAGACAGCAGTCAGCCCCGCCCTCCTTGCCTTACCACTGGCCAATCACATGGGACAGCAGTCAGCCCCGCCCTCCCTGCCTCAGCACTGGCCAATCACATGAGACAGCAGTCAGCCCCGCCCTCCCTGCCTTCTGGACCCAAATGACAGTCCTAGTCTCATGCCCCCAAAATATCAGAACCCCAAAGGCCCGGGCCGGGACCAGCGTGGGGTGCCCTGGGCGGGGGAGGGGGGCGGCCGGGTGCACAGGGCCTGTCCGTCACAGCGGGTGGCCTGGAGGGTCTCTGTCCAGCCCTGGGCGTCCTCCTGCCCAGCAGACCCCGTGTCCCCCCTCCCGGTCCTGGCCTCCACGTGCGGCTCCCTCCCCAGGCCCTCGGAGCTGCTGGGAGCTGCGCACCAGGGGGCACGCGCTGAGCGGCTGGCACACCGTCTTCCTGCCCGACTGCCGGCCGCTGGCCGTGCTGTGCGACATGGACACGGACGGCGGGGGCTGGACCGTGAGTGCCGGCGTGGGGGACGGCTGTGCCCGCCGGCCGGGGCTCACAGACCCCTCCCCGGGGTCCCGCACCCGGGGCCCTGGTCACACTGTCCACCCCGGTGTCTGGGCGGCCCCTCTCCCAGGGGCCGGAGAGGACCGACGGGTGGTGAGCCCAGGCCGTGGGGCCCGGCCCGAGGGCCCCTGTCCCTCCAGGTGTGGCCCGGCCTGTGGCGCCCTCTCTGAGCTGCCCCGTCCTCCCTGGCCCACGGGGGCGCCCGTCTGCCCGCCGGGGTCTGGCCGCGGCCGGGCCGAGCTGGCGGCACGCGCCTCCCTCCCTCAGGTGTTCCAGCGCCGGGTGGACGGCTCCGTGGACTTCTACCGGGACTGGGCCGCCTACCAGCGGGGCTTCGGCAGCCAGCTGGGCGAGTTCTGGCTGGGCAACGACCACATCCACGCCCTGACCGCCGAGGGTAGGCCGGCCGGGCTCGGGGTGGGGCCCAGCCCACCTGCCCACCTGGGCCAGGGACCGTGGGGAGCCGCGCCCCACCCCGGGCCTCAGGGCACGTCCTGGGTGCCACGTGCGCGGTCCCTGAGCGGCACCCCGTTCCGGAGCTCAGGGGCCGCTGCCCACTGACCGTCCTCCGCAGGCACCAGCGAGCTGCGCGTGGACCTGGTGGACTTCGTGGGCACCCGCCACTTCGCCCGGTACCAGTCCTTCCGGCTGGGCAGCGCGGCCGACAAGTACAAGCTGGTCCTGGGCGCCTTCGCGGGGGGCACCGCCGGTGCGTGTGGGCCACGCGTGGGCGGTGGGGTGGGCAGTGGCAGTGGGGTGGGCACTGGGTGTGGGGATTGGGTGTGAGCAGTGGGGTGGGCAGTGGGCAGTGAGGTGGGCAGTGGCAGTGGGGTGGGCAGTGGCAGTTGGGTGGGCAGTGGGGGTGGGCACTGGGCAGTGGGGGTGGGCAGTGGTGTGGGCAGTGGCAGTGGGAGGGGCAGATGGGCAGTGGGAGTGGGCAGTGGGTGGGCAGTGGAGGTAAGCAATAGGCAGTGGGGTGGGCAGTGGGCAGTGGGGTGGGCAGTGGCAGGGGGTGGGCAGTGGCAGTGACAGTAGGATGGGCAGTGGCAGTGGGGTGGGCAGTGGCCGTGGGGTAGGCAGTGGGGTGGGTAGTGACAGTGGGGATGGGCAGTGGCAGTGGGGTGGGCAGTGGCAGTGGGGGTGGGCAGTGGCAGTGGCAGTGGGGTGGGCAGTGGCAGTGGGGTGGGCAGTGGGGGTGGGCAGTGGCAGTGGCAGTGGGGTGGGCAGTGGGGGTGGGCAGTGGCAGTGGGGTGGGCAGTGGGGGTGGGCAGTGGCAGTGGCAGTGGGGTGGGCAGTGGGGGTGGGCAGTGGCAGTGGCAGTGGGGTGGGCAGTGGGGGTGGGCAGTGGCAGTGGCAGTGGGGTGGGCAGTGGGGGTGGGGTGGGCAGTCTGTGTGGGGTCCTGGCTCTGTGTCCCTGGGGCCTGGGCAGGGCCTTAGCCCACCGCGTCCCCTCACCCATGTGCTGGATGACACGCCTCCACGTGAGTGCTGTGAGGCGGGCGGACACACGGCACAGAGCACAGGAAGTGAGGTTCTGCTTCCTCCCGCCGCGTGGCAGCAGGTGGGGGGGTGCTCGGCTCGCACGCGCAAGGCGCCTCCTCCCTCCCGTGGGCCTCTGCTGATACCGCGCCCGTTAGCCGCCGGGCACAGAGCAGAGGAGGGGGTACCTGGTGACTTGTGTAACCCGCCCCCCACAGGTGACTCGCTGACGCCCCACAACAGCTCCCTGTTCTCCACCAAAGACCAGGACAACGACACCAGCTCCTCCAGCTGCGCCCAGCAGTACGAGGGCGCCTGGTGGTACTACGCCTGCCACGTGTCCAACCTGAACGGGCGCTATCTCGGGGGACCCCACAGTAGCTTTGCCAACGGCATCAACTGGCACTCGGGGAAGGGCTACAGCTACAGCTACAAGGTGGCCGAGATGAAGCTGAGGCCCGCTGGGGCGGCCGAGGCCTGAGCGTCCTCGCCTGGCCCCTGGCCCCTGACCCCCGACCCCCTGACCCCAGCCCCCTGACCCCTGACCCTGGACCCCGTCCCCAGGCCCGGCACTATGGCGCTCCTGCAGAGGCAGAGCTCGCCCGGCTCCTGACCCCCGACCCCCACTAGGGGCCAGCCCACGGGAGGTGCGTGTTTCCGACAGGCTGGGAGGCTGCACCTGGCCCAGCCAGCTCTCTGGGCCTCGGAAGGCTGAGCCAGCACAGCCGTCCAGACGCCCCAGGACAGAAGTCGCTGTGGCCACCTCCCTCGTGGGAACCGCTGGCTGCGGGGCCTGCCTCAGCCTTCCCGGGTCCCCACGATGCTCACCCCCCAAGGGAGAAAGGACCGTCCCATCTACGGCCAGGCCCTGGGGAGGTTCAGCGGGGGCTGCAGAGGCCCCTCCCACAGTGACTGGGTCCAGGACTGTTGTGGCGGGCAAGACCCGGTGGAGGCGGGGCTCCAGGCCAGGGAAGGAACGAGCAGCCAGACCCACAACAAAGAATGGAGCATAACTGTTAGCCATAAAATAGTTCTGTTGCAAGCCTCAACCCCCAGGCAGGCACGTCCCGTTTCCAGTAGCCGCAAAGCAGGACAAACAGACCAAACCAGGTCACACAGAGACCGCTTAAGCTGAAAATAAACCCCCACCCCAGGTGTTGTATGAACTTTAATGTTACTGTACTAGTGGAATTTTTCTATCACTTATAACTGACCTTTCTTTGTTAAAACTTTAGCCAATCCTAATCTGCCAGGCACCCCTCAGACGGGGATGGAAGCAGCTTAGAGAGGGTGGGGCTCTCGTTGCTCGCTGCTGTGTCAGCTGAGACGGAAGCCCGGACTCGGGTTCGTAAAAAGGCTTCCTGAATTCCAATGTGGCGGACTGGTGGTCGTCATTCACCGGTCGCCCACAACAGGACCCGGACGGCAGGGGGGGCGGGCCAGGTCCCGGGAGTGTGTCCTCGGGAGCAGTTCCTCCCCGGCTGCCTTCCACGTCAGAGGCACCGAGTGACGCGTGTGACTACGGGGGAGGTGGAAGCCGCCACCGAGGAAGGCTGTGGCCAGGCCTAACCTCAGCCTCTCCCCGAGGACATGGGATGGGGAAGCTGCATACACAGAGGGGCCCTGTGGCCCCATTCCTGGGCCACGTCCCCAAACTCTGCCCACGTTTGCCGAGTGCTGGTCCGTTTTTATAGGCTTGAACCTCCTTTAAAACACAGACTTCCTGCCCGAAAACCCACACTGGGACCGCGCCACCCTGAGTGGCCAGGGGGACGGCGCCCGGGGTGGAACGGAGGGTCCTGAGTGGGGCTCCTCCGGGGCCCTTCTCGTCCGTCCGAGAGTCCTTCCGCGCTGTGCTCAGAGGGGGCGTGGCCCCGGGGGCCGGCCAGAGGTGGGTGTCACTGGCTGGGAAGTCGGAGGGAGGAGCCTCAGTCAGGGACTGCCGGAGGCCAGTGTGGCTCAGTGGTTGGGGCGTCAGCCCTCTGACTGAAGGGTCACGGGTTCGACTCCGGTCCAGGGCACATCCCCGGTAGCAGGCTCGATCCCTGGGCCCGGCAGGGGTGTGGGGAAGACAACCAATCCAGGTGTCTCTGTCACATGGAGGTTGCCCTCCGCCTCCCCTGCCTCTCCCCTCCCCCTCTCTGTGACCCGCAGCGGGGCATGCCCTGGGTGAGGGTCAGCCACAGGAACACGGACACGCTCTCCGTGGAGCATCGGGAAGGAGCCTGCAGCGTCCAGTCCGGGCAGCCCCGCCTCGGCCTCTAAGGGCTTAGCGCTCGGCCGGGCTCAGAGCCTCGCGACCGCCGCCAAGCGTCAGGCTGCAGAGACTGCGTGTGTGTTGCTGCGCGGCCGGCGCCCCCGTGGGCCAGGGAGGACGGGGCAGCTCAGAGAGGGCGCCACAGGCCGGGCCACACCTGGAGGGACAGGGGCCCTCGGGCCGGGCCCCACGGCCTGGGCTCACCACCCGTCGGTCCTCTCCGGCCCCTGGGAGAGGGGCCGCCCAGACACCGGGGTGGACAGTGTGACCAGGGCCCCGGGTGCGGGACCCCGGGGAGGGGTCTGTGAGCCCCGGCCGGCGGGCACAGCCGTCCCCCACGCCGGCACTCACGGTCCAGCCCCCGCCGTCCGTGTCCATGTCGCACAGCACGGCCAGCGGCCGGCAGTCGGGCAGGAAGACGGTGTGCCAGCCGCTCAGCGCGTGCCCCCTGGTGCGCAGCTCCCAGCAGCTCCGAGGGCCTGGGGAGGGAGCCGCACGTGGAGGCCAGGACCGGGAGGGGGGACACGGGGTCTGCTGGGCAGGAGGACGCCCAGGGCTGGACAGAGACCCTCCAGGCCACCCGCTGTGACGGACAGGCCCTGTGCACCCGGCCGCCCCCCTCCCCCGCCCAGGGCACCCCACGCTGGTCCCGGCCCGGGCCTTTGGGGTTCTGATATTTTGGGGGCATGAGACTAGGACTGTCATTGGGTCCAGAAGGCAGGGAGGGCGGGGCTGACTGCTGTCCCATGTGATTGGCCAGCGGTGAGGCAGGGAGGGCGGGGCTGACTGCTGTCCCATGTGATTGGCCAGCGGTGAGGCAGGGAGGGCGGGCTGACTGCTGTCTCATGTGATTGGCCAGCGGTGAGGCAGGAGGGCGTGGCCTCTGGGCCTGCAGGCTGATGGGCTGCATGGGGACCCCAGGCCAGTGCTCCCTGCAGGGTGGGCCCTCAGGCCAAACTGGGCACCAGATTCGGGGTTCGTGGCCCACCTGTGTCACATCGCTCAGCTTCCCATGGCTGTCCTGGGGGCAGAGGCAAACACACGTGAGAGGCGGTTTGGCCCAGTCCTGGTCCCTCAGCACCAGGAGGGGACAGAGGCCTTTTCAGAGCCTTCCATAGGAGGCTGGTCCACCAGCAAGACCCCTGCCTGCTCCCTGGGGAGGGGGGAGCACCAGGCCTGCAGGGGGCAGTGAGGAGCAACCAGGCCAGTGGGGGTGGGAGGAGTAAGGCAGTTGGGGTTGACCAGGCCAGCAGGGGGGGGGGGGGCAGTTGGGGGTGATCAGGTTTGGAGACATTGGTGGTTCAGGGTGATCAGGCAGGCAGGGGGGCAGTAAGGGGCAACCGGGCCAGCCGGGGTGGGGTGGGTGGGAAGGCAGTTAGGGTCGACCAGGCCGGCAGGGGGGGGCAGTTAGGGGTGACCAGGCCGGCAGGGGGGCGCAGATAGGGGTGATCAGGCTGGCAGGGGGGTATTTGGAGGCGACCAGGCCAGCAGAAGAAGGCAGTTGGGGGTGACCAGGTTGGCTGGGGGGCAGTAAGGGGCAACCAGGCCAGCCGGGGTGGGGTGGATGGGAGGGCAGTAAGGGGCGATCAGGTTCGGAGACATTGGCGGTTCGGGGTGATCAGGCAGGCAGGCAGGTGAGCAGTTGGGAGCCAGTGGTCCCGGATTGTGAGAGGGATGTCCGACTGCTGGTTTAGTGGGAAGGGCCTGGTCTCCACCCAGGCCCCTGCTCCACACCCTGGGAACCCCTTGTGTTCAGGGTCCGGGAAGTCACCCCGGGGAGGGCTGGAGGGCCTCACCTTTCTCTCCACGTGTCCCCTTCTCCCCGGGGTCTCCTGCAGAGAGAGGAGGTCAGCCCAGGCTCGAGGGCGAGGACACGGCTCCTGCCAGACCCCATCAGCCAGAGGACTGCCTGTCCCACCCGTCCCGTCAGCCGGAGGCCTGTCCCCACCCATCCAGTCAGCTGGAGGACGGCCTGTCCCCACCTGTCCTGTCAGCCGGAGGCCTGTCCCCACCCGTCCCGTCAGCGGGAGGACGGCCTGTCCCACCCGTCCCGTCAGCCGGGGGATGGCCTGTCCCACCCGTCCCGTCAGTGGGAGGACGGCCTGTCCCACCCATCCCGTCAGCCGGGGGATGGCCTGTCCCACCCATCCTGGGGCCGAGAGAGCCCAGGGCAGGGACAGGTGACGGGGCAGAGGGAGCCGGGGTCTCACTTCTGTGCCGGGGCAGTGCTGGGCTGGGGTCAGTGCTGGGCTGGGGTCAGTGCTGGGCTGGGGTCAGTGCTGGGCTGGGGTTGGTGTTGGGCTGGGGTCAGTGCTGGGCTGGGGTTGGGACCCGCCCTGGGCTCTCTGGGTGCTCTGGACACAGACCCAGGTTCTGGGTGAGGGAGCACCCTGTTTGGGCAGAGTTAGGGTTAGGGTTAGGAATAGGGTTATGGACAAGGATAGGATTAGGGTTAGGGTTAGGGTTAGGGATAGGATTAGGGTTAGGGTTAGGGATAGGGTTAGGGTTAGGGTTAGGGTTAGGGTTAGGGTTAGAGTTAAGGTTATTGACAAGGATAGGATTAGGGTTAAGGTTAGGATTAGGGTTAGGGATAGGATTAGGGTTAGGGTTATGGACAAGGATAGGGTTAGGGTTAGGGATAGGGTTAGGGTTAAAGTTAAGGTCATTGACAAGGATAGGATTAGGGTTAAGGTTAGGGTTAGGGTTAGGATTAGGGTTAGGGATAGGATTAGGGTTAGGGTTATCGACAAGGATAGGGTTAGGGTTAGGGCTAAGGTTAGGGATATGATTAGGGTTTGAGTTAAGGTTATTGACAAGGATAGGGTTAGGGTTAGGGTTAGGGTTAGGGATAAGAATAGGTTAGGGTTAGGGTTTGGGATAGGGTTAGGATTAGGGTTAGGGATAGGATTAGGGTTAGGTATAGGGTTAGGGTTAGGGATAAGAATAGGTTAGGGTTAGAGTTTGGGATAACATAGGATTATGGTTGCTGTTAGGTTAGGGTTAGGAATTGTCCCATGTGACACCCAGGAAGTGCCGTCCTCTCTCTCTATCCACAGGCCCCCGCCCAGGGCTCCTCACGCTCCGTGGTGTTACCTTTGGGCCCGGGGGGCCCTGCCTTCCCAGGGGCTCCGGATGGGCCTCGTTCTCCTGCAAATTCAAACATGTCCGTGAGCAAAGCCCGGACCCGGGCCCGGAGCGCCTCCAGGTTTGACCCTCGGGAGCCAGAGGGTGGGGACCCGAACCCCAGCCCTCCTAGGGCCCCGCTGCCCAGTCAGAGGCCACGACCTGCGACCAGGGCCTTCCCAGGGGACCGGGCCCCAGCCCAGCTCTGCCCTCGTCTGGGAACCCGGGGTTTGCATGGCTGTGACTGCCGGCCCTGTGGTCGCCCCTGGAGACAGGCCCCTGCTCAGCTGGGACCAGGGAGGGCAGGGGGACAGTCCAGCCGGGTCTCCTCAGCACGGGCGTCATCACCAGGAGCCGTGCTGGCCGCCCACCTGGCCCCGGCGGCCAGTGGGTGACCGTGACCGGCTCCCTCCCACGGGGCCCACACCCATGACCAGCCCCAGTGCCCTCTGAGCCCTGCAGGGCCCCACCCGCCAGGCCTCCTGGGCAGACGCAGGCCCCGCCCTCACTCACCTCTCCCGCCGTCTGCGCCCGCCTCTCCCTTGGGCCCCGCGGTCCCGGGCAGCCCCGGGCAGCCCCGCAGGATGGTCAGCTTGTCAGCCTCCAGCCCCAGCACCTTCACTTCTGCAGAGAGGACGGCCCGTCAGTGCAGCCCTGCCGCCTCCTGCCTCTGCACAGGCAAGGCACACGTGACATGGCCCCCCCTGCACGGGCCAGGCACACGTGACATGCCCGCTCCCCCTGCACGGGCCAGGCACACGTGACATGGCCCCTTCCCCTGCACGGGCCAGGCACACGTGACATGCCCCCTCCCCCTGCACGGGCCAGGCACACGTGACATGGCCCCTCCCCCTGCACAGGCCAGGCACTCGTGACATGCCCACTCCATGCACAGGCCAGGCACACGTGACATGGCCCCCCCTGCACGGGCCAGGCACTCGTGACATGCCCACTCCATGCACAGGCCAGGCACACGTGACATGGCCCCCCCTGCACGGGCCAGGCACTCGTGACATGCCCACTCCATGCACAGGCCAGGTACACGTGACATGGCCCCCCCTGCACGGGCCAGGCACACGTGACATGGCCCCCCCTGCACGGGCCAGGCACACGTGACATGGCCCCCCTGCACGGGCCAGGCACACGTGACATGGCCCCCCTGCACGGGCCAGGCACACGTGACATGGCCCCCCTGCACGGGCCAGGCACACGTGACATGCCCCCTCCCCCTGCACGGGCCAGGCACACGTGACATGGCCCCCCCTGCACGGGCCAGGCACACGTGACATGGCCCCCCTGCACGGGCCAGGCACACGTGACATGGCCCCCCCTGCACGGGCCAGGCACACGTGACATGGCCCCCCTGCACGGGCCAGGCACACGTGACATGGCCCCCCCTGCACGGTCCAGGCACATGTGACATGGCCCCCTTCCTGCACGGGCAGGCACACGTGACATGGCCCCCCTGCACGGGCCAGGCACACGTGACATGGCCCCCCTGCATGGGCCAGGCACACGTGACATGCTCTGCCAGCACCGCAGGCCGCCGGGCCGGAGGCTCACCTGTCCCCGGCCCAGCCCCGCCCACAGCCTGGGGCCCGGGTGGGTGCAGCCCCTTTGGGAGCTCCGGGGCCGGGGAAGGAGGGGGCCGTGGGGCTGAGGGGCCGGGGAACCCCCGCCTCCTGCTCTCTCCTCTGGGACCCGGGGCCGCCTGCCCGGAGGCTCCAGGTCCCCATGCGGGACCCAGCGCGGGCGCGACCTCGCACTGACCGGCCCGGGAGGGCGCTCTCCACGCTCCCCTCACTCCCCCGTGGGTGGGAGGACCCCGGGGCCGCTGCCCCAGGGGGTGGTCAAGCCTCAGTCTGAAGAAGAATGTTCTGGAAGGACGGGGGCGGGGGGGGGGCAGGCACGCAGGCAGGGGTCCATGCCGAGGCCCCGCTCCGGGCCCCTGCCAGGCCTGCCGCCGCCCTGGCTCACCTGGACAGCTGTCGGCGGGGCTGGCGGCGGCGGCGCCCAGGAGGGCGAGGGCCAGGACCACGGGCCCCATGGCGGCGGCTGCTCGGCGCGGTGGCATCCAGGCCTCCAGGAGGGCGCCCACCTTTTATCCTGCGGAGCCCGCCTTGGCTCCGGCTCCCACGGCCGCCCGAGGGGAGGGCACTTCCTCCCGCTCCCACACCCCACCCCCTCACCCCCCAGCGCCCTCCGCCCTGCAGTGTCCGGTCCCTCCTCCCCCCCCAGCGCCCTCTGCCCTGCAGTGCCCAGTCCCTCCTCACCTCCCCGAGCGCCCTCCGCCCTGCAGTGCCCAGTCCCTCCTCACCCCCCAGCGCCCCCCCCTGCAGTCTCCGGTCCCCCTCACCCCCCAGCGCCCTCCCCCCTGCAGTGCCCAGTCCCTCCTCACCTCCCCAAGCGCCCTCCCCCCTGCAGTACCCGGTCTCCCCTCCCCCCCCAGTGCCCTCCCCCCCTGCAGTGCCCAGTCCCTCCTCACCTCCCCAAGCGCCCGCCCCCCTGCAGTACCCGGTCTCCCCTCACCCCCCAGCGCCCTCCCCCCCCTGCAGTGCCTGGTCTCCCCTCACCCCCCCAGCGCCCTCCCCCCTGCAGTACCCGGTCTCCCCTCACCCCCCAGCGCCCTCCCCCCCTGCAGTGCCTGGTCCCCCCTCACCCCCCCCAGCACCCTCCGCCCTGCAGTGCCCGGTCCCCCCTCACCCCTTATTCCATCCTGCCGGCGGTGTGGGGAGGCATCTGCCGTGCCCCCATCAGCGCTGCTCTGTTGGGGGAAGGACAGAGAGGGCGGGGGAGCAGCCAGAGGGAGGCCAGAGGGGGCTGGGGTTTGCAAAGGCCCAGGGGCGGCAGAGGGCGGCTCTGGCTGCTCATCGCTCCGATCACCGGCCGCTCCGGGCGGACGGGGAAGGGCCCTCTTTCCAGGGGAGCCCGGCCCCCGCCCCTCCACCGGTGAGCGGTCCTTCTCTCAGAGCACACAGCCAGGCTCAGCACAGCGGGGCCGAGTGCGCAGCGCTGCGCTGGTCCGGCGTCCTAGCCCCCGCCCCCCGCCGTTCACGAGCCAGGTCACAGCGGAGCTGCTGACAGCCGAGGGGGACACGCCTGCCTCCTGCCTCACGGACACGCCCGGGGAGGGGACCCCGGGGGCCCAGAGCTCAGGACCGCAGCCCTGCTCCGGGGCAGGGGACGCAGGCCCCTCGGCGAGGGAGGTGGCCGCGCCTGGAACACGGCTGTGCCCGCGGCCCTCCCCCCCGCCCCCCATCCCCCCAGGCCCCGGACTCATGCTCTAGTCAAGGACGCCAGGCCAGCGTGTCAGCGCCGACCCCCCTTCCTTTAACACCGAGGTCGGCGAACGGCGGCTCGAGAGCCACGGCGGCTCTTTGGCCCCTGGAGTGCGGCTCTTCCACAAACACCTCGGCCTGGGCGAGTCCGTGCTGAAGCAGTGGCGTCAGGAGTTTTGTTTAAAAATGTGGCCTCCGAAGACACTTCCGTTGTTGTCCTGTTGATACTTGGCTCTGCTGACGGAGGGGTTTGCTAACACTTTTTCTGTGAAGGACGGCCTGCTGAGCAGCCAGTTTTCTCTAGAATCCTAGGGACTAGCTCACAGGAAGCAGCCTCCGGCCCCCGGACATCCCGGCTCCGAGGCGTTTGCTGACCTTCGACCAGTGATCTGGACGGACGGGGTTTGCAAACAACTGCCTCAAGGAGAACTGTCGACCCCCTCCTCCAACTCCTTTGTCCTGTCCCCCCCCTTCCTCCTTACAAACCTCTGCCTGAGCCCATGTGTTAAGATGGTCTTTGTGCCCTGGACACTGTGGCTCAGTGGTCAGAGCGCTGGCCTGAGCACCGAAGGGTCTCGGGTTCGACTCCCGGTCGAGGGCACGTACCTGGGTTGCAGGTTTGCTGCCCGCCCACTGGTTGGGGCGTGGGTGGGAGGCGTCCCGCTGAAATGTCTCTCTCACACCGATGTTTCTCTCCCTTTCTCTCCCTCTCCCTTCCTCCCTCCTTCCCACTCTCTGAAAAGCAATGAGTGAACTATCCAATGGCGAGGATCCGTGAAACAATTTTTTTGAAAAAAGGGATGGTCTTTGCAGGGAGTCTCCCGTCTCCTCGGGCTGCTGGCTTCCGCATAAACCGTCCTTCCTCGCAGCAGCGCAGGCCCGGAGGACTGGCGGCGAGCAGCGGGCCGGCAGCCGAACCCGGTTCGGCGTCCGATCGGCCCTTGGGGTTGGCAGCAGCGCGGAGCGTGTGGCCTGCGAGGTGACTGACAGCCTGCTCACCCAATGGGAAAGGGGCCTGGAGTCGCGGGACCAGTGAGTGATGGAGGTGCCCATCGGGGCTCGGGAACAGCGGCGAGGCCGGAGTCCCTGGTATGGGCACGCCACCCCCTTTCTGAACCTCAGCTTCCGCCCCGCGGCTTCCGCTGAGGCAGACCCAGGAGCGTCCATCCACCGCTCTGCAGGTGCAGTGAGCGGTGTCGGGTCCGAGCGGCCGGCCAGGGCCGCAGCGAGGATTCTCCCCCGCCCGAGGGCTCACGGCTGTGACCAACGGGACAGGTCACGTCTGAATGAACCTAACACACTGACGCAGGCGAGCATCCCGGAGCGGAGCAGTGAGCAGAGCCAGCTGTCCCAGGTCCATCAGCTTGAAACTGACGCCACAGGTCCGCCCAGTCCCAGGTGGGGGCTCCCGGCCCGCCCAGCAGGGGCTCCCGGCCCCCCCAGCAGGGGCTCTTGGCCCGACCCCGCAGCTCCTAAGGCTGGTGACGGCCCCAACCCTGAGGGTCTGCTGCATCCCCGCCATCCCGGGGGCTGGAGCCCGGAGAGCCGCCCGGCCCTGGCGCCTGGGGCTGGCGGTCACGAGCCTCCCGCCCCCCCCCCACCGCCTCCCCCGGGCGGCCCTGACCCTCCGCCCGTGGCCCTGGGCCGGGCTGGGCCGGGAAGCGTGCTGCTGAGCAGCCGGATATCGGCTGAGATAGCGAGGGCGCTTCCCAAGGTCACTGCATCCTGGTGCTTTCCGGCCCGGATCCCTCCTGCTTGTCCCCGATGGGACGTGCTCTCTGTCGCCGTGTCCCCACCTGACCCCGCTTCTCCCCTCCTCCTCGCCACCCCCGCCCCCGTCCCCTCGCACCCCTCTGTTTGTGCCGAATTCCACCTAAAACGGGGGTCAGGGTGGCTCCGCCAGCGCAGGCTGCCCACAGGCGAACCTCACGCCTCTGGCGGGGAGTCTGGGCAGAGCGGCCGGCTTCCAGGGAGGGCGTGTTTGTGGGGGGACCTGCCGGGGGGCGCCGGGGGTGGGGGGCGAGTCTGGAGCCGTGTGACCCCCAGGAGGCGGGAGGCAGCCCCCAGCGCCGGCCGGGCCGCAGGCCTGCCTGTCCGAGCCCAGAGGGACGCCCAGAACTTTCTAGAATCAACAGCTCTCGGGGCCACGCACACCTGCAGGGCAACCTGTTCCGTAGCAGCAAGCAGTGCGGCCGCCGAGAGGTGTTCCTCGTCTGCGTCTCCCTCGAGTGGAGGCCCAGCCCCCAGGCTCAGGCCGCGGCTCCGCGTTCCCAACGCGGCCGAGAACTCCCAAAGGGCAAAGGGCAGCGGTCCCCCCTGGACACGCCGAGAGGAGGCCCCAGCCGGCCCGGTGCCCGCCGCCCGCCGCCCGCCGGGAAGCGGAGCCCGATGGTCCAGGGCAGCCATTGCCCGGCCCGCGGAGGGGACCACCCTCACCTCATCCCAGCCCCGGCTCAGGCCGCCGAGACCGACGCAGCCCCTGGCAGCCCGGACCGGCTGGGCACATGCCCTCTGTCCCAGGACCGGAGCGAGGGCTGGCCGGGCCGTCTCTGCGTGCCTCTCCCGAAGGCCCGCCCACCTGGGCAGGTGCGGGGGCAGGTGAAGGGGGCAGCTGTGGGGGCAGGTGCAGGGGCAGGTGAGGGGGCAGCTGTGAGGGCAGATGCAGGGGCAGGTGAAGGGGCAGCTGTGGGGGCAGGTGCAGGGGCAACTGTGGGGACAGGTGAAGGGGCAGCTGTGGGGGCAGGTGCAGGGGCAACTGTGGGGACAGGTGAAGGGGCAGCTGTGGGGACAGGTGCGGGGGCAGGTGAGGGGGCAGCTGTGGGGGCAGGTGCAGGGGCAGGTGAGGGGGCAGCAGTGGGGGCAGGTGCGGGGACAGGTGAGGGGGCAGCAGTGGGGGCAGGTGCGGGGGCAGGTGAAGGGGCAGCAGTGGGGGCAGGTGCAGGGGCAGGTGCGGGGGCAGGTGAGGGGGCAGCAGTGGGGGCAGATGCAGGGGCAGGTGAAGGGGCAGCTGTGGGGGCAGGTGCAGGGGCAGGTGAGGGGGCAGCTGTGAGGGCAGGTGCGGGGGCAGGTGAGGGGGCAGTAGTGGGGGCAGGTGCGGGGGCAGGTGAGGGGGCAGCAGTGGGGGCAGGTGCGGGGGCAGGTGAGGGGGCAGCAGTGGGGGCAGGTGCGGGGGCAGGGGAGCTCCTGCTGACATTGTCGGGATGTGCCTGCAGGGAGGGGAGGCCCCGGGCCTGGAGTGCAGCCCCCAGGCCAGCGCCTCTGCCGGGTCCCAGACGCGCCTGCGAGAGCACCCAGTCCTCCCTGGGAGCACGCCCGGGCCCAGGCTCCCGGCCGCACCGGCTCCCGCACCTGCAGGCCCGGTCCCGAGGCCCAGACGGCAGGTGCCTTCCGCAGCCGGGCCTCAAGGGTCAGGGAGCTGCACCCAGAAGTGGGGCCTCTCAGGGCCTCGCCTGTGGGCTTCCCGGAGGCCCCTCCTCCCTCCCTCTCAGCCCCCAGCTCACTCACCTCCTCACTTCGAGGCTAAGCCAGGGCACTTGCCTCCAACGAGGGGCGCCCCCCCCATTTCTCCCCCCCCCCCCCGCCCGCCCACAGGGGTGGGTGCTCCTGGAATGAGCCCCCAGGGCCACGGACTCCTGCGGGAGGCGGACCCTCTCCGAAAGGCAGGGGCTCCCTTCCCACCCCCCCTCCCCGTGCGGCCAGCCGCCCTCGCCGCCTGCGCTGGGCAGCAGCCCGCACACAGGCCCGCGGCCGGAGCGCCCGCCCCCTCTCAGCGGAGGACGCAGCTCCCAGCCGCCGCCTCGGGGCCGTTCCCCCTCCGAGTGTTTCTCCCTCTTCTTTAAAATATATATTTTAATGATTTCAGAGAGGAAGGGAGGGGGAGAGAGAGACATCACTGAGGAGAGAACCGTGGATCGGCTGCCTCCTGCACGCCCCACCCTGGGACCGAGCCCACAACCCGGGCCTGTGTCCTGACCGGAGTGACCTCCTGGTTCATCGGTGGACGCTCAGCCGAGCCCGCCCACCAGCCCTCCTCTGCGTTCTCTCCAACGCGGTGCCCCGACGGACCCTCCGGGCCTGACCGTCCGCGGCCTCCGGGCCCCGTTTCCTCTCGCCGGCCAGTTCTCCCCGGACCTCTCTCCTCAACCCGCCCGCGGCCGAGCGGCCAGCTGCAGCCCAGGTGCCCCCTCCCAGGCTCCTCGCCTGCCGGCTGGCTCAGGCAGCCAAGGACCGTCTGTCCACAGGCGACGGGAGCCAGCCTCCTCCTCCTCCTCCTCCTCCTCCTCCTCCTCCTCCTCCTCCTCCTCTGACGTCCAGCGTCCCGCCATCGTCTGCTGTGCGCCCCCCACGCTGTTCTGAAAGCCGCTGCCCACTCTCGGGGCCCCTCTCCCCGCCTTCAGGAGCCCCAGGCCAGTGACTGGACCGCCTCCCTGTCAGTTCGGCAGCCGCAGGGCGGGGCCAGGAACCTGCATTCCTTTCCTTTCTTTTGTTAATCCTCACCGGAGGGTATTTCCTCACAGATTTTTATTTATTTATTTTCTAGAAGATATTTTATTGATTTTTTTTTTTACAGAGAGGAAGGGAGAGAGATAGAGAGCCAGAACACCTATGAGACAGACACATTGACCAACTGCCTCCTGCACCCCCCTCCTCCCACCGGGGATGTGCCCGCAACCAAGGTACATGCCCTTGACCGGAATCGAACCCGGGACCCTTGAGTCTGCAGACCGATGGTCTATCCACTGAGCCACACCGGTTTTGATTCATTGATTTTTAGAGAAAGTGGAAGTGAGGGGGGGAAGGAGGAGGGAGAAAGAGGCAGAGGGAGAGAGAGAGGCAGAGGATTTAAAAAAACAAAAAACAAAACCCTTTTCTGCCCTAACCGGTTTGGCTCTTGCCCTGCGGACTGAAGAGTCTCAGGTTCGATTCCAGTCAAGGGCATGTGCCTTGGTTGGGGGCACATCCCCAGTAGGAGGTGTACAGGAGGCAGCTGATGGATGTTTCTCTCTCATCGATGTTTCTTATTCTCTATCCCTCTCCCTTCCTCTCTGAAAAAAAAAAATCAATAAAATATATTTTAAAAAAGTAAAAAATAAAAACGCCTCTTCCGGGCGTCACAGCTGACATGCTGTGGCCCCGTAGGCATGCGCCGTGTCACGTGACATAGGCTAAGGGCCTGAGGTCCTGGAATCGTTGCCACAGGTTTTCTGCCATTTCCCTCCCTCAGTGTACGTCCGATGACACAGACGAGGAGGGAAGAGAATAAAACACGCCCACAGACGTCTGCAAATATAGAAGTATTTTATTGCAATATATGGTCGGGGGTGGGGGGGAGGCATGTTCTGACTTCGGGACGAATTACAGCTTGGAAGGGCTGGCCAATGGAGGCGGACGTGACAGGAGGGAAGGAGGGCGACGAGAAATCCAACCGGAATCACATGACCTGGAGAGCCCCCCGGGGCACGGCTTCTCCGCGGGGGGGACGGACGGACAGGGGGACAGTCCTGGGCGCGGCGTGCCGGGTCCCACGGTCTCTGGAAGCGGCTTCTCTTTGGCAAGAGCGGGACGGACTTCCACGGGCGATGGGGAGTCCTCGTGGGCGGTGGTGGTTCCGTGGCTGTGCCGTGGCTGCCTGAGCCGGAGCCACGCGTGGCTGGGTGGGCGGGCGGCTGCGGGAGCCCCAGGGGCCGCTTTCACAGTTCAGGCCCCAGTCCTCGCCCACAGAGGGGCAGCCCCTCGCCCCCCGGAGCGCGCCCAGAGCCGTGCGGGTGTTGCCAATGGAAATCCAAACTGTGTACGTGGGACGGGCCTGCCAAGTTCATCGCCCGTGTGTTCCCGTGGGCGGGGCCTGGGGCAGCACCGGGGCCGCCGAGCGGGTCCACGAATTAGCAACCACAGAAATTAGCACCAGACGTTCGGGCCGAGGACCATCTGCTACGGCGACCCACAGGCATTTTCAAATCACAGGAGCGGTCGGACGCGGGCCACGGGCCTGGAGGGTGTGACCGCGGGCCCGGCGGGGAGGGCGGGGCGGGCGTGGACCGTGGTGTCCCCGGCAGAGACCGGACTGTGGAGGGCGGAGGGGGGAGGCCCGGCCAGGATCTCGGGACAGGTAGCACCACAGAGTAAAGCACCGAGTGTCACAGTGACCGTCCGCAGGACACGCGGCCTCCGGCCCCGGACACGCCCGCGGGGGAGGCACCGGGGGCCACTGAGCCCGCCTTCCACCCCAGTGCCCGCCGAGAAGGCAGCGGTGAATGCCACTTCCTCCCGTGGAAAGCCAGAGCCGGTGGAAGCCCGAGGCAGGAGCCAGCCGCGCCTGCGTGTCCTCTCTGTCCCGGGCAGGGGTCCCCCTCCTGCCCTGCACGGGCCCGTGGGGCGGGGGGGCTCCGGGTCTGGCCAGAGGGACTGCATCCGGCGCGGGCATGGCACCCCACCCCCTCCCCTTCTCCCTGGGACTGAGCTGGGCTGGCCTCCGTGGCTGGAAGTCGGGGACACTGAACGGCCATGACAACACAGTTCACACGTTTGCTTCACATCACACGACAGAGCACCGGGGAGGCGGACGGCCCGGGATCGGCTGGCACCGGCCTGGGTGGGGCGCGGCGGGCTCCGGGGGGCGCCCGGGAACTTTGTGGAAGGCCAGGGGGCCGCAGGTCTTCCAGGGGGCTTTTCAAAGTGTCCGCTCCGAACCCCAGGCCCGCCCGCCCCACAGCGGCTCCAGGGCGAGGTGAGCGGTGGCGTGGCCTGTCCCGTCCGTGGAGCAGAGAGAGCCGGGCTGGAGACGGTGGGCGGGGGCGTCTCGGTCATGTGATTCGGCGCTGAGTGGGCGCGGCTCTCTCCTCTCTGGGGTCGGGGCGGCCTGGCGGGCCGGGCGGACGAGGTCGGGGCGGGACGCCCGCGGGCGCGCTGAGGTCACGAGTTGGTGGGGCGGCGCCCCTAGCCCAGGAAGCAGGCGGGCCCCACTTCGAACCCGAACTTCTGGGCGGCCTCGCCGAAGTCGTTGAACATGATGTCCACGATGGGCACCTGCTCCACCTTGGGCGTGTCGATCGCCAGCACCGTCTTCTGGTAGCCCTTCCGGGTCTGGGGCGGAGGGGGCGGGGGAGTCAGGCCGGCCAGCCTCGGGGCGGCCCCCACCCCCCACCGGCCCTCCACGTCCTACTCCGTTCCCCCACGTCCCATTCCGGCCCCCCACGTCCCACTCCGGTCCCCCACGTCCCACTCCGGCCCCACGTCCCACTCCGGCCCCCCACGTCCCATTCCGGCCCCCCACATCCCACTCCGGCCCCCCCCGTCCCACTCTGGCCCCCCACGTCCCACTCCGTCCCCCCACGTCCCACTCCGGCCCCCCACGTCCCACTCCGGCCCCCCACGTCCCACTCCGGCCCTGCCCGCGCCCGGCCTCACCGCGCAGCCGTCCACCAGCGCGCGGATGTAGGGGCTGTTGTCGTAGGACATCTCCTCGTCGTTGGAGCCCAGGAAGCGCATGGCCTTGTCGTAGCCGCCCGTGGCCGCGTCCTGCCAGGCCACCGACTGGTAGCAGTTGTAGGTGACGTTCTGGCTGGCCGAGGCGCTCAGCAGCCGCAGGAAGGTCATCTGCACCACGCCCACCGGGCTGCCCTCGGCGTCCACGTAGGACAGCTGCGGGGGAGGAGGAGGGTGCTCGGCTGTGGGGCCACGCTCGCCACGGCGCCCGCCCCCGCCCCATCCATGGGCGCTCCCCCACAGCGTGAGCCACACCGGGCGGCTGCCTCTCGCCCGCCGGACGCCGGCACACACCGGCGCTGAGGGCCCCCGGGCCACAGCTCACCTTCTCAGGAACCCAAAAAACTGCCCCACCTGTGCCCAGCCCCTCCTGCGCGTCCTCAGGGCTCAGAGCACGTGCCTCCTCCTCCAGGGAGCCCCCCTAGGTTAAGGGCCCTCACCTCCACCGTGGCCCCAGGGCGAGGGGCGTAGGCGCCTGGGGCCTGGACAGCAGCCCTTTCTGGACACTGAGCTCCCCAGGGCCAGGCCCTCCCTGTCTCTGCCCGAGGCCGGCCAAAGGCTCATTAGATCCTGTGAACCATGAGCGCCCGGTGCTGGGGGTCAGTGATGGAGAGGCCTGGCCAGGGGGCTGAGGACGGCAGGTCAGAGGGCCAAGCCGTACGGCCAAGAGCCAGGAGGTGGGGTGACCCTGGGGTGTCCCTGCCCCCGCCGGGCACGGAACCCAGGTGGTCACGTGTGGGATGGACCCGGGCGCCAGCACAGAGCCGGGCCGGAGAGGGTGCTGCTCTGGGGGACCTCTCCTGCGTCACCCACTGACCCCCCCCCCCCGGGCTCCCAGCCAGAGGGGCGTAGGCTGCAGGCTGGGCCTGGCGCGGGGCCGGCAGGGCATCCCGAGAGCCGTCCGTTTCTCCGCCTCCGGGAGCCGGCCTCTGGGCCCGGGACTCCGCCCGCCCGGGGCCACAGCTCCTCTGCCGAGGCGCCCCTGCGGGAGCCAGGCTCTCCTCGCTGGCAGTGCCCGCCGGCGCCGGGAGAGGGTGGCACCGGCAGGGTCTGAGCCGGCCCCGCCCTCCCGGAGAGGGGCGGGCACACGGAGACCTTCCCGGGCTCTGTCCCCGCCCCCGACGTGGGGCCTGGCTGGAAGGGGCACCCACACGCCCTCCGCCCTCCGAGGACCTTGGGGGAGGACTGATACCAACCGTGCGGCCGCAGGTGCTCCTGGGAAAGGTGACTGACTCGGGAGAGGACGCAGGCGGCGGGGAGAGGGGGGAGGTGTGCGGGGGGGGGGGGGGGGGCGCAGGGAGGCGGCGGGGGCTGGACGCGGAGGCCCTGCAGCTCGCTGTGCCCAGGGCCGTGCGGACCCCAGTTCCACTGTGACACCTGCGCTCCGGGCAAGGGCCCTGCACTGCGTCTCCACGGGCTCGGCCGGCCTGCCCGCCTGCCCCATGAGCCTGTTCCCTCCAGGGATGGCACCCCTGTCCTTCCACTCGCAGGTCAGAGCCAGACATGGCAGCAGGAGTGGGGACAACAGGAGCTTTGCCCTGGCCCTTCGGCCTCCCCTCGCCACCCCCCCCGCCAGCCCCCCCGCCAGCCTCGGCCTCCTGCCTGTGAAACAAATAGGACGTTCACCGAGGTGGATGTTCAGCTGTGGCTGGAACGAAGGTCCCGTCATGTCTGGGTGCCCCCCGACTCCTGCGCCCGTCACCCTGACCTCCGCCCACTCCGCTGAGCCCCGGGCACTGGGTCCAGCCCCTGGCCCCAGGTCCTCCGTGTGCCAGTGCAGAGGGGGGCAGGAGCGGTGAGGAGGGCAGAGCAGACAAGCGTGGCCAGCTCAGCACGGGCCTGCGTGGCCGGCAAAGGCCCGGGCGATCGGGAGGGGCCGTGCAGGACGGGGGTGGGGGTGGGAGGGGCCGTGTGGGCGGGCTGGCGATTCCATTGGCCACCATGCGTGGAGGAAGGAAGGGCCTTCAGAGCGTGACCGGGCATAGCGACCTGGACACCGGCCCTGTGCCCACGGGAGAGGCTGGGGTGGACTGGGGGCAGATGGTCAGGTGGGAAGCCACGGGGCCCCAGAGCTCGCTTCCTGGGAGACAGCGCCTCCTTCAGGGCCGCTGGGGGGGGGACCGCTGGACGGAGGCGGGGACCACTGGACCAGAGGCACCGGGTCCCAGCGGGAGCGGCTGTTCAGCCCGGGAGCGGGTGCACCCAGGTCCACACCGCGGAGGCGTCAGGGGTGGGGTGTGCTCTGGGCGCCTGGCCACTGGCCTCAGCGGTACGAGCCCTCATCTGTCTCCCCAGGGACTAGAAGCGCCCCCGCTGTGCTTTCCAGGCATAGCACGCATTTCACTCCGGGGAGGGTGTCTACGGCCGGCCACCCGGGACTGCCACAGGCACGGAGGCAGCCATCTGGGGAGCATGTGAGACGCCCGGGCCAGCTCGGCCATCAGAACGGGCTTCGGGCAGGGCAGGGCCCAGCGGAGAGCCCTGGAGAGACCCCGGGGGCAGTGTCCTGGGACCTGGCCCAGCTTGGAGCAGGAGACCCACAATAAAGAATTTAAAAAAAAAAGGCTGAGCATGGGAAAGCCTTCGTGGGGTCTGTGTCCTGGCCGCGGTGGCTCCGGGTCCTGGATGCCCGCCCATGCCCGCAGCCCGGACACCGCTCTGCCCCAGGCGGAAGGGAGCGGCCGTGGGGTGGCGGGGCGATGCCTGTGCCGTGAGCGGTTCGGCCAGAGGCGGAGCAGGTGCGGCCGGCGGCCGGAGCCCATGCAGAGCCGCGAGCCAGGCCGGGCGGCAAGCGGGCGGCCGGGCACTTACCAGCGACCCGCGCTTGAACTGACTATACCAGGTGGCCGGCCGCTCTTTGGGCCAGCGGGCCATCTTACTCTGGAAGATAGGACACGGCGTGAGGGCACCGCCGGGCGGGCCGCCTTACCAGCTTCCCGCGCTTGAACTCGCTGAACCAGGAGCCCGGGTTCTCCTTGGGCCACGAGGTGATTCTGGCCTGAGCGGCAGCGGGCGCCGAGGGGAGAGAGGACAGGGTTACCCTCCTGCTGAGCCACGGCCCTCCACCAGCCCCGCGACCGACCCCCCCCCCCCGTGGCCACAGTGCCCGGCCAGGAAGGACCTGTGGGCGCCTCCGGCTGCCCCAGAGAGGAGACACCTGCTTCCGGTGAGCAGTTTATCCTGTATCAGGGCCACGGCCCGGCCCCTGCCTGCTCAGTGCCTGTGGCCTGAACAAATGAGTGATGAACGAATGAATGAACAAATGAGTGAATGAACGAGTGAGTGAATGAATGAACGAGCGAGTGAATGAACGAACGAACGAATGAGTGAATGAATGAATGAATGGAGTGTCAGAGGCTGGGATGCCGGTGAGGTAACATGAACATCATTGACTGACGGGCTCAGGGAAGGACCTGGCAGAGGCTGTGGCTCCATCGGCGTGGCCCCCACCTGGGATGGGTGGGCAGGGCTCACAGGGTGTCGGTGACACAGCTGGGCCAGCTTGGTGTGAGTGGTGGGTGCATATATGTGCACACGTGTGCTGTGTGTGTACATGTGGCTGTGTGTACACGTGGCTGTGTGTACACGTGGCTGTGTGCACGCGTGGCTGTGTGTACGTGTGGCTGTGTGTACGTGTGGCTGTGTGCACGCATGGCTGTGTGCACGCGTGGCTGTGTGTGCACACATGGCTGTGTGCATACATGGCTGTGTGCATGTGTGGCTGTGTGTACGTGTGGCTGTGTGTATGTGTGGTTGTGTGTACGCGTGGCTGTGTGCGCGCGTGGCTGGGGGCTGTGTGGTAGGTGCTCTCTCCTGGAGGAGTGACCTGGGGAATGCCCTGCAGCACAGCGGCTGTTCCCCCTCCCCACACCCCCCACTGGAGGGAGGGGTCTCCCTGTGCAGTTCCCAGGGGCCGAGGCCGAGGCTGCAGGGACGTTGTGGGGCCTGAGGGATGAGGGAAAGAGGGACCCCCAGGGGAGCCGTGTGCCCCGTGGGCGAAGGGGCAGAGCCACGGATGTGGGCACATCCACGGGCTGCAGGACAGACTGGGGCCGGTCACACGTCCACGGGGCCTCTGCCTGGGCCACGGCTCCGTATCCGTCCCGCCACCCCCCTGAGCTGGCCTTGGGCAGGAGCGCGAGGACAGGGGTGTCTGCGCCCCCGGCCCCTCGGGGCTCCCCGCTTTGTGGCCCACTCTGTGGCTGTGGTGACCGCTCCTCGGGGACACCTCACCCCGGCTTCTGCCCGACACCCCACCCTCCTGTGGCCCAGGGGACCAGGCGAGGGTGTTCGCCTGCCTGAGGCTCCCGCCCGGGGTGCCTGGCTGGCAGCACATGCGCCGAGAGGGGGCGGGCAGCGGGTCGCTCAGCACTCCCCTCCCGCCCGGCCGCCCACCAGCCAGGGCTCGGGAGCGCTGGGCAGTGACAGGAAGTGGGAGAAGCTGTGCCCGCCCCTGACGCCCCCAGCCTCTGCCCACGGGGCCCGGGCTGCACCTCCTCCCGACCCCAGGGGCCTGCTGCCCGAGTGCCGGCCCCGGGCTCTGGTTCCGGGGTGAGGGCACACAGGAACGGGTCCTCCCCCGGCTGTGTGGCTCAGGGTTGAGCATTGACCTATGAACCAGGCGGTCATAGTTCGATTCCCGGTCGGGGCACAGGCCCGGGTTGTGGGCTTGATCCCGGGAGTGGGGTAAGCAGGAGGCAGCCGGTCCGTGATTCGCTCTCATCACTGATGTTTCTCTCTCTCTCCCTCTCTCTTCCTCTCCGAAGTCAGCAGAAGTATTTAAAAATAAAATAAAATAAAATAAAATAAAATAAAATAAAATAAAATAAAATAAAATAAAATAAAATAAAATAAAATAAAATAAATGAGGTCCTCGCCGGTTGCTCAGTGGTTAGAGCGCGGCCCTCACACCTGGTTAAGGGCACCCACCTGGGTTGCTGATCCACTCCCGCCCCCAGTTGGGGTGCGTGCAGGTGGCAGCGATCAATGTTCTCTCCCTCCCCCCTCCCCGCTCTCTCCTCCCCCTCCCTCCCCCTCCCTTAGAGAAGCCATGGGAATCCCCTCGGGTGAGGATTAAGGAATGGGAGGACCTCAAACCGCCCGTCAGTCAGTGTGGAGCCAGGTCCTGCGAGCCCCAGGCTGCTCCCCGCGCCTGCAGCGGGGCCTGGGGGTGAGGGCGCTGCTCGCCGCAGACAGGGCTCCTGGGCGCTGCAGCCACCAGGGAGCCGAGGCTGCGGCTGCTGACCGCCGGCCGAGCCTGAACCTCATGCCAACCCGGCCCCCGGACCAGCCGCCCTGTCCCAGGACAGCGAGCCGCCCCAGGGGGGCGTGGGGGGCTGCCAGGCCCATGCCCAGGGCACTGTGGCCACATCTCTGCCCTCCCCACGGGAGGCCTTGTCCTCCTCACCCGCCCAGCCTCCAACTCATAGGAAGCAACACACACTTGTACACACACAGACACACACTATACCATCTACACGTCTGTCTTTGTATGCATGCACATACATACACACACACCATCCACACAACTGTCTGCATACACACCCCATCCACACGCCTGTCTGCACACACACACCATCTACACGCCTGGCTGCACACACACTCCATTCACATGCCTGGCCGCACACACACACCATCCACTCGCCTGGCTGCACACACACCATCCACATGCCTGGCTGCACACACACCATCCACACGCCTGGCCGCACACACACACCATCCACAGGCCTGGCTGCACACACACACACACACACACACACACACACACACACTCTCATTCACACACACACCAGTGTCCCCCTGGAGGGCAGGCTCTGAGACCAGGGTAATTGAATTGACACCCACAAATCGCAGTGGTGAGCCTCACGGGAAATGTCTCTGCCGACCACAGGGCTGACTGCTCGGGGCAGCAGTAAAGCTGCCAAAGTGGCGGCCCCAGAACCAGGGACACCAGCTTCTCCACGATGCACCGGGTCCCTGTGCTGCATGGGCTGGGGCGGTCTGCGGTCATGCCGGATACCACTTCCGGCAGGTAATAATTACAAGAGTCTCACCAAAAGGTGGGTGAAGCTTGGGCAGCTCAACAAGGGTGAGCCACACATGTAGTTCACCTGGTGGAATGGCTAAATGGCACTTCCCCCAAACCTGAATAGGATTGTCTGCTGCCAGACAGCTCAGGCATTTTATTGCCTCCTGTTGGCCAAACACAGAACAGCTGTGGGCTATTCCCCAAACTGGCAATCTCTGTAACCCTTTGAAACCTCACCCTTTGAAGTGTGTATCTCCACTTTGCCTTGGGACAAATTGTGTTAATAAATAGCACGGGGTCCTTAGACAAGGTGAGTCTTCAGTTCCTTTAGCTGAAGCTCCTCTGACCCCAATGCCTCTCAAAATCATCTTTCATCTCCAGACTCCTTAGTCATCCACACATCAGCCCCCTTCTCCAGTGCTGAACCCTTAGTAAGGCTGGGACAAGCACCCCAGCAAGGTCAGAACTGGGGTCATGAGGGAGGGAGCTGACCAGCTGTGGAGGGAACCTGGACCAGCCACAGCTGTGGGGAGACAGGAGCCGGCCTCCGTCCATTCAGGAGCCTGGGGTGCAGCCCCAGCTCATCGCTAAGAACTCTCACTGCCCCTTACGGCGACCTCGGGAGCAGATCTCGACCAGAAACCGGCCAGTTCCCGTTCCTAACGCTGCCCGGGAGCCGGATCTCGCTGGCAGAGAGGGGCGGCGGGCGGGCAGGCGGGCACTCACCCCCTCGGACTTCTTGTCGGGGTAGACGCACGTGGCGCCCCCGGCCGTGAAGTTGCAGTAAACTTTGAAGGAGTCCCTGGAGCAGCCCTGGTTCGGGTCGACCCAGTATTCGCCTGCGGGGCGGGGAGGGGGGGGGGTGAGGACTCTGCCGGGGCCCTGGCCCCGTGCCCACCCGGCCCGTCTGCCCGGGCCGCGCCCCACCGTCGGGGAAGTCGGGGTGGCAGAGCTGCAGGTCCTTGCAGGTGCGGGCGGGGTTGTCCTGGGTGCCCAGCGGCCGCTTCATCTGCTCGATCTCCAACTTGAGCGAGTTGAGCGAGCCGAAGATCTCCTCCATGCCCTCTGCGTAGTCGGTGTAGCTCTCGCCCTCGGCGTCCTCCAGCAGCTGGCTGGCATCGATGTTCCGCCGCGCGCGGGCCTGGATCGGCAGCGGCTGGATGACCTCGCCCGGGGGGCCCTGGGGGGAGGGGCGGCGTGGGTGCGACAGGACGGGCGGGGGGCCCTGGGCCCACACACCTGTCCGTCTCAGGACGCGTCGTCCCTCTCGCGGCCTCTGGAACATTCCGCACCGTCCCCACCGCGGGGCCTGGTCTGCACCGAGCACCTCCCTCCTCTGACCTGCATCCGGTGCCCCCAGGGCCCGGCTCCTGCCCCAGCTGGCCCCGCCCGGGTCCCTCTCTGTGCCAGCCCTCGGCCGCACAGCCCAGCCAGGCCCGGTGTTCCTGAGTCTGTCCTCAGCGAGGCTCACAGCGCCGACGTGGGCTGCGCACAGTGGGGCTGCACAGCCAGGCTGCGCACAGTGGGGCTTCGGGAGACTGGCAAGGCCCGAGCTTGTGTCCCTGGGGCTGTGTCAGGGGCCCAGCCGAGGACAGGCACCCAGAGGCTGCACTGCCAAAGGGGGCGCTGCCTGCACCTTAGGCCTTGTCTGCTGTGCCCACCCATAGGCACACACATGCACATGCACAGACGTGCACATATGTGCACACGTATGCACACATCGGCATGTGCACGCACACACGTGCTTTCTCCTGTCTCTCGTCTCTGCCCTGTCTATCCCTCCCTCTGCCTCCCCCAGGGAGCCCGCCGGGGTTGCACTCCCTCGGCTTCCTCCGGGGACAGGCCCCGCCGCCACGGCCACGCTCCTGACGTGGCTATGGAATCGGAACGGCACAGACACATTTTCCCACGGGGCCCTCGGCGCTGGGAGAGCCCCACCCCACGTCCACGTCCTCGGCTGCTCACCGGTGGGCCGGGGGGTCCTGGGTGGCCTGCCTCACCCTTCGGGCCAGTGGGACCCTGTGGAGGGGGAAGAACCAGCTCTGACCAGGGGGCCTGTGGGGACTGGACTCCCCGGGGTCCCTGACAGCCCATGTGGGGGCCGGGGGGGGGTCTGACATGCAGGGAGTTGACAGCCCCCCGAGATGGGAGCTTAGGGGACAAGGTGCTTTCTGTGGGGCAGACACAGCCCCCCCTCAGGCCGGGGGGGAGCTCAGGACAGGATGGTAGGAGAGGGGTGTGACCCAGGGGGTGCGGGGCCCAGGGCGGGGACCATGCAGGGTGCACCCCACTTACCGAGGAGCCCTTAGCACCTTTGGGGCCGGGAGGACCCTGTGGAGGGGGGCGGAGTGTTAGTGACGGGAGGCCCCTCCCCCCAGGCACCCATCTCTGACCTGTTCCTCTCAGGCTGGGCCTGGCCGTCACCCCCTCCCGCCCCGCGACCCCTTCCCAGGAGCCGGCACTGGTCTCATGGGCCTGGGAGGCGGGGGCTGGCTGTGCTCACCCCAGAGGGGGGAGTCCTGGCACCAGGGCCGGCTCCCCCCCTCGGCCAGAATCACACACAGGCAGCCGAGGGCGAGGGCGAGGGTGAGCCGGCCCAGACCCTGGTGCCGTGCCCTCTGGCCAGGCTCACATCAGCAGGGGGGCCCGCTGGCCATGGGGACCCAGGCCCTGGCCCAGGTGGGCACCGGCTCCAGGCCAAGGGGACTGACTGAAGTACGGGGTACTGCCCGGCCAGTGTGGCTAGTGGTGAGCATTGACCCATGAGCCAGGAGGTCAGGGTTTGATTCCCAGTCAGGGCACAGGCCCAGGTTGCAAGCTCAATCCCCCGTGTGGGGCGCGCAGGAGGCAGCTGGTGCATGATTCTCTCTCATCACGGATGGTTCCATCTCTCCCTCCCTCTCCCCTCCTCTCTTTGAAATCAGTAAAAAATATATTTAACGTTTTTAAGAAGTTGAAACAATCATTAAAACAGTCCTGGCTGAGCAGAGCCATGCCTCTGCCGCTTGGCACCCCCGTGGGGAGTGAGGACCCCAGAGCTCCAGTCCTGGGTCCTCACTGCCTGACTCCCGGCTGCACGGGGCCCACGCCCGACCCCCCTCCCCGCTCTCCCACCCCTTCCCCATACACACCGGCAGGCCCGGGGGACCCGGGGGGCCGAGGGGGCCGGAAGGACCAGTGATCCCCTGTGAGGAGCAGAAAATGCCGTTATCAGGGCGAGGGGGTACGAGCCTCATTCCCACCCACACGGCCACGCCCAGGCCCGCACCCCGTCTCCCCTCCAGACGCCCCCCGACCCTGAGCGGCCGGCCCACCAGCGGGCAGCCCCTCACGCGGAGCCTGGGGCCTGACTCCAGCGAGGGCCGACCGTGCCCAGGTGCCCAGGTGCCAGGCTGAGAATCACCCCCCACCTCCCGCGCTCTGAGCCCAGGTGTCAGGCTGAGAATCACCCCCCACCTCCCGCGCCCTGGGGCCCCGGCGGAGAGGTGGCTGGACTGTCGGCCCTCACGTGGCCACCGGGGGCAGTGCCCGGGCCGCCCCTGGGTTCCGGCCGCTCCGTCGCCCTGGGGGGCAGAGGCTGCCCGCCCTGCCTTAGGCCTGCCTGGCACAGAGAGCCGCAGCCCTGATGCCCTCCGCCAGGCGGGCTGGCCGTCACCCACCTGCTCTCCTTTGGGGCCGGAGGAGCCCTGGGGGCCGGGCAGGCCGCGGTCGCCCTTCTCGCCCTGCTCGCCCGGGGGCCCGATGAGTCCGATCAGGCCTGGGTGACCCTGTGGGGACAGAGGCGTGAGGGCGGCGCCGTGGCAGAGCCCAGGTCCCACACGGGCAGTGAGACGGGCGCCACGCCACGGGTGCCACGCCAGGCCACGCCACAGGCGCCACCAGCTGACGCCTCCTAATGGAAAGGGCTGGAGGGCAGCCGGGTCAGGACAGCGGGTCTGACATGGAAAGACCCTGAAAGGACGGCCAGACGCAGGCCAGGCTCGGGCTCCGGGGACCCTGGCGGGCCTCCTGCCGTGTCCGCGGTGGGCACACGCGGGACAGAGCCGGGCGGCGTGCGGGGGCCAGGCTCCCGCGGACACGATCGCTCTTCACGGTTTGTTTTTAACGGTGAATCCTCTGTGTGGGTTCGAGCGAGACTGCCTGCTTTCTAGGAGCTGCAGAAAGTTCTGGAAGGGCTCCTCCAGCTTTCGCTGTGCTGGGGCAGTGAGGGCGGAGAGAGGGGGGCCACGCTGCCCGCTCCCCCGTCATCGGGCTGTGAGGGGCTTGGCGTTTACAAACAGATGAACGTTCCCCAGAAACCACTCCTGAGGGGAGGCATGAGCCCGCCCCCCCCCACTTCCTGTGAGCGGGCCCACGCCCTTCCCCTGTGCCCTCTGTGCCCCCTGTGCCCTCCGTGCCCGCCCCCCAGGCTCTGGCGGGCGAGGGCGAGGGGCCCCGGTCCCAGCCCCACGGCCCCGGCGCCCTTACCTTTTCCCCTTTGGGGCCGGAGTCGCCTTTGAGGCCGGGAAGTCCTGGGGGGCCCTGCGGGAGGAGGCGGGTCAGGTCTCTCCCCGTCCCGCCGCCACCCCTGCCGGGGGCTCCCGGGGTCACTCACCATGGGCCCGGGGGGGCCGTCGGGGCCTGGGGATCCTGGGAGTCCCTGTTCACCCTGAAACACAGCCGCTCCGCGTGAGCCCCCTGCCCGCCCCGTGGCCACGCCGCCCTGTGCCCCCCGTACCCGCCCTGTGCCCACCCTGTACCCACCCCGTACCCGCCCTGTACCCACCCTGTGCCCGCCCCGTACCCACCCGATGCCTGTCCTGTACCCATCCCATGCCCGCCCCCTGCCCGCCCCGTGGCCTCGCCGCCCTGTGCCCGCCCCGTGGCCACGCCGCCCTGTGCCCCCTGTACCTGCCCCGTACTCCCCCCTGTGCCCGCCCTGTACCCGCCCCATACCCACCCCATGCCCCCCCTGCCCGCCCCGTGGCCTTGCCGCCCTGTGCCCCCTGTACCCGCCCCATACTCCCCCCCGTGCCCGCCCCGTGCCCCTGCCGCCCCCGCCGGCCTCGGGCACTCACCACGGGGCCGGGGATCCCTCGCAGGCCGTCCGGCCCGGGCTTCCCGGGGGCCCCCTGGGGGCCGATGGGGCCAGTCTTCCCAGGAGGACCCTCCAGGCCGGCTTCCCCCTGTGGGCAGCAAGGCGAGCGCATGGGCCACCAGGGGGTCACCCGGCCCAGACATCCGGGGGGGTGCCCCATTTTCCATGTTCCCGTGGGAGCCGCCTGCCCCCCCCCTCCCGCCTCTGGGGCTCCCCCCCAAACCAGGCCGTCTCCTCGCCCCAGCGGGCGGGCTCCTCACCTTGGCTCCCTTCTCCCCCTGTCGGCCTTCAGGGCCTGCGGGCCCCGGGGGGCCCTAGAGCAGAGAGAAACACGGGGGGGAGTGGGCTGCGGGTCCCAGTGAGCACAGCGTCTGCAGGGGACAGGCCTGGGCGGGGCGGGGGGCATGGGGGCGCCCTGGGCCCCTGGCCAGCGGGGTGCAGCCCCCGGATGCAGCCAGGACTCTGGCCTGGAGCAGGCCCGGGTCAGCATGGGGCGCCTGGCTGCTGTGAGGGGGCAGCCTCCCTTGGCTCACCCTGCAGCTCTGTTTCTGCAGCCGCAGGGGCCGATTACTGAACGGGAAGCGGAGGGAGGACACGCTCACAGAGAAGCACTGTCCCGCCGGCGCCCCCCCCCCCCCCGGAGGCGAGCTGCTGTGGGACCGGGCAGGGGGACGGGCAGGGGGGATGGGCAGGGGGGATGGGCAGGGGGGACGGGCAGGGGGACGGACAGGGGGACGGGCAGGGTGATGGGCAGGGGGGACGGGCAGGGGGACGGACAGGGGGACGGGCAGGGTGACGGGCAGGGGGGATGGGCAGGGGGACAGGCAGGGGGGGACGGGCAGGGGGGACAGGCAGGGGGACGGGCAGGGGGACAGGCAGGGGGACCGGGCAGGGGAGACGGGCAGGGGAGATGGACAGGGGGACAGGCAGGGGAGATGGACAGGGGGACGGGCAGGGTGATGGGCAGGGGGGACGGGCAGGGGGACGGACAGGCGGACGGGCAGGGTGACGGGCAGGGGGGATGGGCAGGGGGACAGGCAGGGGGGGACGGGCAGGGGGGACAGGCAGGGGGACGGGCAGGGGGACAGGCAGGGGGACCGGGCAGGGGAGACGGGCAGGGGGACGGGCAGGGGGGACGGGCAGGGGAGATGGACAGGGGGATGGGCAGGGAGACCGTTACCCGTTTTCCTGGAGGCCCCGATGGGCCTGGCTCACCGGTGGGGCCCGGTGATCCCTGGAGGCAGAGAGAAGGGGTCAGTTGGCTGTGGGAGGCGCAGGGGGCTGGGCGGGGGGCTGGGCGGGGGGCTGGGCAGGGCTCGGCCCGAGGAACACGCTGAGCCGTGTCCTGGCAGACGACCCTGACCGCCGTCTCGGGGCTGATGTACCTGCTGGCTACCCCGCCCCCCGCTCCCCAGACCCCCGTGACGGGCTCGCCGCCGTGAGCGCCGCCTGCTGGAAGCGGACGCGGTGGCCGGGGGGGAGGGCGGGGGGGGGGGACAGTGACGCCCCGAGGGTGCGGGCGGGGAGGGGGAGCTGGAGGCCTCAGGCCCTGAGCGCCCCTCAGAGACGCGGCCGGACACCGGGTCTCAGACCCTCTCGGGGTGCGGGTGCCGCTGTGTGGCCCAGCCCGGGGGCTGATGGGAAGAGCCCCTTCCGGGAGGGACAGGACCGGCCAAGCAAGAACAGACTGCCCTGCACTGGCTGGGTGCTCAGTGGATACCACAAGGGTCCCGGGTTCGACTCCTGGTCAGCGCACAGGCCCGGGTTTTGGGCTTGGTCCCCAGGAGGGGGCGTGCAGGAGGCAGCTGATGGGTGTTTCTCCTCACATCAATGTTTTTTCTCTCTCTCCGCCTTGTCTTTCTAAAATCAATAAAAGCAAGTCGCCAATCGCCGGAACCCACAGCCGCCTCCACCTGACCCCGAGGCCACGCACGGGGCACTCACCGTCTGCCCGGCCTCGCCGTCGTCCCCTTTGTCCCCCGGGGGGCCGTCCTGACCCTGCGGGGCGAGAGCGCGGCCCTCAGTCTCCGGACGGCACTGAGCCGCCGAGGGAGCCGGACACAGCGCGTCCAGGCGGGGACCGTCCGCCTCTGCCCCCTGCGGACGCCCCGGGGAGGGCTCACAAATACCCCCTCCCCCCGTAGAAAGCCGGGCTGCGGGCAGGTCAGCACCGCGGGGGACCCGGCTCAGGGCCCAGACCTACCGCGGGGCCCGGCTCTCCGGGGGGGCCGGGGTCTCCGGGGAAACCGACGGGGCCCTGCAGCGGAGAGAGAGGCAGGCGCCGGCTCAGCCCCGCCCAGCGACCTCCCGGCCGCTGCGGGAGGCCGCCCCCCCCCGCCTCCCCTCCCTCAGAGCCTCCCCCCGCCTCCCCTCCCTCAGAGCCTCCCCCCCCGCCTCCCCTCCCTCAGAGCCCCCCCCGCCTCCCCTCCCCCAGAGCATCCCCCCCCGCCTCCCCTCCCTCAGAGCCCCCCCAGCCTCCCCTCCCTCAGAGCCTCCCCCCGCCTCCCCTCCCTCAGAGCCTCCCCCCCCGCCTCCCCTCCCTCAGAGCCCCCCCCCCCGTCTCCCCTCCCCTTCCCTCCTTCCTGCCCCCCCTCCCCTCCCTTCCCTCCTTCCTGCCCCCCACGCCCTTCGCCCCGGGAGCCCTTCTTGGGCGTCACCCGAGCCCCCCATGCGCCGGGGCGGGCGGCTCCCCGAGGCCCTCCTCCTCCTGAGCACCCGGCTGGGACTGGCTTCCAGAACGTGCAGCTCCGGGCCTCCCTGAGCGGAGCCGGGGCGGGCAGCACGGGGGCGTGGGCACGGGGCACAGTGCCACCCAGCACGCTCCCTGCCCGCTCAGAGCCTCTCCCTAGCCGCCTCCCCGGCCCGCGGCACGGGACGGGGGGATGGGGACCAGGGCCTGGGCGTGGGGGGGGGAGGGGGCGGGGACCAGGGCCGGGTGCGGGGGGGACGGGGACCAGGGCCCGGGTGCGGGGGGCGCGGACGTGGCCGCGGACGTGGCCGCGGGTGCGAGTGGCGCGGACGTGGGCGCGGGTGCGAGTGGCTCAGTACTCACGGGGCTGCCCTTGGGGCCGTCGTCGCCGGGCGGGCCTTTGGGGCCGGGGGGTCCAGCAGCACCCGACGGGCCGGCCTCGCCCTTCTCCCCCCTCTCGCCTTTGGGTCCCTGCAGGAAGGCGCCGTGAGCCCAGAGCGAACGCAGACGGGGCCGCGGGGGCGGGGGGGGAGGGGCGGGCAGCTCCCCGGGAGCCAGCACGGACCCTGAGGCCCCTCCTGGGGTACGCTGTTGGGGGGCAGCTGGATGCCAAGGAGGCTCTCCCCCAGCCGCCTCCTGGGCCCCAAGGACCCCAGCAGCCGGAGGCGGCTCCCACTGACCGCAGGGGAGGGGTCCCTCTCGGGGCCGAGGAGGGGACACGGCCCACAGGACACAGCCTGTGGAAAGGCCCGGAACGCCAGCCACCCAGCCACTGGCTGCCGCCAGTCATACGTGCTGACATCTGCCTGCACCCCCCACCCCCCCACGCACATGTGCAACCCGCACGCACACACGCACGGGAACATCTACACACGCACACACGTGCCCTTTTTGAGGCGGGCACAAGAGGATCTGTGGCTCCGACTCCTGGATGGCACCCCGAGGCAGAGGGAGCCCCCACCCTGCACCGGGCCCCCGCCCCCTCACTCACCGGGGGGCCCCCTTCTCCGGGAAGGCCGGGCTCGCCAGCTTCTCCGGGCTCGCCCTGCGGAGGAAACGGGTCACGTGGGGCCGGGAGCAGTGGCCCCAACACCGGGTTCTCACACACACACACACACACGCGCGCGCGCGCGGACACATGCACAGACACGCACACGCACAGACACATGCACACATGCACACATACATGACACACACGCACACACTCGCACACACATGCACACACGCACACATACGCACACGTGCATAGACACATACATACACGCACACACATGCACGCACACATGCGCACACGCACATGCACACACATGCACAGACACACACATGCACAGACACACGCACATACACACACTCGCACACACGCTCATAGGACGCGGGGCGTCGGGGGGTCACCTTCTCCCCCACGGCTCCGGGGTTGCCGATTCCTCCGGGGGGCCCCTGCGGCCCGTCAGCGCCGGGCGCTCCGGAGGGCCCTCGGGGGCCGGGGGGGCCGGGCGGGCCCTAGGAGGAGAGAGCGGAGCGTTGGGCGCCGGAATGCCACGTGGCCCAAGGGAAGCCGCCGCCACGGCCGGCCCCGCACTTACCATCTGGCCCACGTCCCCCGTCTCGCCCTTCTCTCCCGGCGGCCCCGGCAGGCCCTGCGGACGGAGGGGTGAGCAGGGCGGGGCGGGAGGGGCAGAGGGGCAGGTGCACCCGCCATCGGACACACTCCCCCCGTTACCTGCAGCCCCACGGGCCCCGGGGGCCCGGGGAACCCTCGTGGGCCTTCGTCCCCTTTCTGCCCGAAAAGGCCCTGCTGGCCGCGGGGCCCCGGCTCTCCGTCGGCTCCCTGCGGGGACACGGCGGGCGTGAGGCCTGCGTCCGGCTGCCCGCGCCGGGGGGCCAGGGCCTGAGCGGCCTGGACGCAGACACTCACCGAGGGGCCCGGCTGTCCGATGGGGCCTTGAGGGCCCGTGGGCCCGGGCGGACCCTGTGGGGACAGACGGACACGGATGTTTCCGGAGCCACGGCTGCGGCCCGGGGAGGGGCCGGCGGAGGAGGCGGGGGTCCGGGAAGCTCCGGCCCCGCCCGCGGCCCCGCGGGGTCCTCACCTGCTCTCCTTTGTCCCCCTTGCTGCCCTTCTGCCCCGGCTCCCCGAGCTCTCCCTGCGAGGAAGCAGAGACCCGTCAGCCCGGGCCCGGGGTCTTACCTGCCCCGCCACCCACTGATCTCCGCGCCCGAGGGACGGCTGTCCACGGCGGGAGCCGCCCCGCGCCCCCGCGGCTCAGGGCTCCGGGAGGAGCCGCCCGGGCTCAGCGGGTTCCGATTTAACGGGGCGCTGGGCGGGACGGCCCCACCCACGCCACACGGACGCCGAGCCGACGGGAACGGCGGCCAAATCCCAACGGAAATATCTACCCGCCCTCCGGCCGTCTGGCCACAGCGGGCACCGACTCCACGCCGAGAGCGCCACCCGCCTCCGGTCCCTGCGGCGCCGGCTCCACCTCGGAGGCGTGGCAGGGCCTGCGGCGAGCTGCCGGCTCCAGCCACGTCCGCGGGAGCGCGGCGCAGGAGGCGCAGCCGGAGGGCCGGCCCCGCTGTGCTTACCTTGTCCCCGTCTTCTCCGGGGGGGCCCACGGGGCCGGCCGGGCCGGGGAGCCCCACCGGACCCTGGAGGCCGTCGCGGCCGGCGGGGCCTTGTGGGCCTTTCTCACCCTGAAGGAGAGAAGACCATGTCACACGTGTGTGTCAGCTCCGCCCACGTCACACGCGTGTCAGCTCCGCCCACGTCACACGCGTGTCAGCTCCGCCCCGGGAGGCCCGGGCGGGACGTGGGGCATGACGGGCCTGTCTCAGGGACGTCAGCCAGATTGGCTGAGGCCGCCCTCACCAGCCCCACCCTGGCTCCCGAGCAGCACCCGCACCGTCCGGGGAAACTGAGGCACCGTGGGGAGCAGCCGAGCCTGGATCCAGCCCCGGCCCAGCAGACCCCCGTGTGTGCACATGTGTGTAATGAGTGAGTGTGGGTGGGTATGCACATGGGTGTAATGTGAGTGTGGGGGTGTGTGCACATGTGTAATGTGTGTGTGAGTGTGCACATGTGTGTTTGGCAGGGAGGGTGTTGGTGGAGAATGGAGGTGATGACGTTGCCGAGGCTGGAACTGGGCCCTCCCATCACACATCCCCCGTCTTCCCTCCACACCGCCCGGCCCACCAGGACCTGCCCGTCCCAATGCCACCCCCCACAGGCAGGGCGTGCACACTGCGGGCGGCGCCCCCATGTGGCCCCGGGCCTGGGCGGCCACTCTGGACACAGGGTCCCAGCCCCCGTGCTGGCATGTGTCGGCACAGATGTGCAGGCATGACGGCTGCTCTTGCCGGGAGCTGCCCACACCCTCCCGCTCAGGACACGCCATGGAAGAACCCGGTCAACTCAGGGACCCGCCCCCGGACTGTCAGGACACGCCTGATCCTGCACACTCACCTGCACACACTCACCTGCACACACACTCACCTGCACACACACTCACCTGCACACTCACTCACCTGGAGGACCACCTCAACCCCCCCCCAAATCGCCAGGTGAGGGAACCCCAGGTGAGGGAACCCCAGGTGGGGGAACCCCCAGGTGAGGGAACCCCCAGGTGGGGAACCCCCAGGTGAGGGGGAGGAGGTCCCCGGCGCCTCCAGGAGGTACTCACCGGCGCTCCTTTCTCGCCGGCGGGCCCCGGGGGTCCCTGGGGGCCAGGTCTGCCTGGAATCCCGATGGGCCCGGCAGCTCCGGCCGGCCCTCTCTCCCCGGGAGATCCCTGGGGCGGGCAAGAAAGGGGTTCATTTCCGGCTCCCCAGCGGCACACACAGACCCCTCAAGCACTGCGATCCCCCGCCTCGCTCAGAGCCCACGGTGGCTCCTGGTGCCTCTGCACGGACTCTGGTCCTGCGTCTCCCCTGCCGCTCAGGACCAGCTCTGTCCACCCCCCGCCCCCGTCCTCTCCTCCCTGAGCCAGAGGACAGGGAGGCCTGGGGGCCGCACTCACCGCGGGGCCCGGCGGGCCGGGGGGCCCCTCGCTGCCCTTCAGTCCGAGCGCTCCCTGCAAGGCGTGGAGACTGGGGTCAGGTCAGGGTCAAGGGCACGGCGGGAGGGCGCCGGCCGGGCAGTGTCCGCCCGTCCCCGCCGGCCCCGCACTCACCACTGGGCCCGGGAGCCCGCGGTCCCCGGGGAAGCCGCGCAGTCCTGGGGGGCCGTCCTTCCCGGGCAGGCCGGCGGGGCCGGGGTCCCCCTGAAACAGAGCGCGGGCGGTGATGGGGCCGGGCCACGGGGTGCAGGAGGGGGACTGCTGGGCGCGTGGCCTTAGGAACCGGACCGGACCGGACCCCGGGCTGGCACTCCGGGTCCTGGGGGGCGGGCCACGCTGGTGCCCTGGGCCGTGGTCTGTCCCGTCTGTCCTCTTGTCCCTCACTTGGGGTTTTTCCAGAAAACGTGGGCAGTGAAGGGTCAGGGCATCCGTGTGTGGCAGCAGGGGAGGAGCTGAGACAGACCGTGCCACAGGCCGAGGGCAAGGACAGCTGGACCCCCAGGCCCTGCGCTGCCGCGGTCAGCCCATCCCCATTCTGATCGAGCGCAGGGGCTGGGCTCAGGGTCAGGGTCAGGGCAGGGGGCTGGGCTCAGGGTCAGGGTCAGGGCAGGGGCTGGGCTCAGGGTCAGGGTCAGGGCAGGGGCTGGGCTCAGGGTCAGGGCAGGGGGCTGGGCTCAGGGTCAGGGCAGGGGCTGGGCTCAGGGTCAGGGTCAGGGCAGGGGGCTGGGCTCAGGGTCAGGGCAGGGGCTGGACTCAGGCTCAGGGTCAGGGTCAGGGTCAGGGCAGGGGGCTGGGCTCAGGGTCAGGGCAGGGGCTGGGCTCAGGGTCAGGGCAGGGGCTGGGCTCAGGGTCAGGGTCAGGGCAGGGGGATGAGGTCAGGGTCAGGGTCAGGGTCAGGGCAGGGGGCTGAGGTCAGGGTCAGGGCAGGGGATGGGCTCAGGGTCAGGGTCAGGGTCAGGACAGGGGGCTGGGCTCAGGGTCAGGGTCAGGGTCAGGGCAGAGGGCTGGGCTCAGGGTCAGGGTCAGGGCATGGGGCTCGGCTCAGGGTCAGGGTCAGGGCAGGGGCTGGGCTTAGGCTCAGGGCCGGGGGCTGGGCTCAGGGTCAGGGCAGGGGGCTGGGCTCAGGGTCAGGGTCAGGGCAGGGGGCTGAGGTCAGGGTCAGGGCAGGGGGCTGGGCTCAGGGTCAGGGTCAGGGCAGGGGGCTGGGCTCAGGGTCAGGGTCAGGGTCAGGGCAGGGGGCTGAGGTCAGGGTCAGGGCAGGGGGCTGGGCTCAGGGTCAGGGCAGGGGCTGGCCGGGGGCCTGTCTGAGAGATGACCGTCCACCAGCGAGGAGCAGAGCAGACAGAGCCTCGGCGGTGGTCCGGGGAGGGGCTGGCGTGGGAGGTCTGAGCACTCACCTTCGTCCCCTCCTTCCCGGCGAGGCCCGGGAGGCCCTGCTCGCCCGGCGGGCCCGGCGGCCCGGGGTGGCCACGCTCGCCCATCGGGCCCGTCTCTCCGGTGGGACCCTGTGGGAGACCGGCATCAGCCACATTTCCGGGGGCGCCCAGGGGCCCCTCTGCTCCCCAATCTAAGGAGGGCCCTGGCTGCGGGGCCGAGGCTCGCACACAGTGACCCGGGTGACGTGGTCTCACCTGAGGGCCGACCACGCCCGGGGGGCCTGGGGGGCCGGTCTTGCCTTGGAAACCCTGTGGAGAGAGTCGCAGCTGAGACGGCTGCAGCGCCCCCCCCTCCCAGCCTGTGCGGTTCCCATGGGCTGTCCCCACCCGTCCATCCCCGCGTGTCCCCGTGTTCGGAGGACCGGTCCCTCCTCAGCGTGGGCTCCCGAAGGCCAGGAAGCCGGCTCGGCAGATTCCCCTGCTCCCTCCTGTGTGCGGGGGGACGTGCTGTAACACCCTCCATCCGCCCGCCCGGCAGGGCCGAGGCTGAGCGTGGACCGGGCACCAGGAGCCGTGGTTCGATTCCCGGTCAGGGCACAGGCCCGGGCTGCGGGCTCCATCCCAGTGGGGGGTGTGCAGGAGGCAGCAGACCCCTGATTCTCTCTCATCCTGGATGTCTCTCTCTCTCTCTCTCTCTCTCTATATATATATATATATATATATATATATCCCTCTCCCTTTCTCTCTGGATCAACAAAAAGGTATTTTAAAAACTGCTCGTTATAACGTCCCTGAACGGTTCATTCTCTGGGCAGATTCGATGCCGTTTCTGCCAGAGCTGGGCCGGGCGCGGCCTGGGCTGTGCCTCGTCACCGACGCCGCGGGGACCGTGCTGCTCACGTGGCGAGTGCTCAGATCGGGCAGGTTCCAGCTGCCCCCCACCCCCGCACCCTTAGCCAGGAGCGCAGGCTCCTTCCTGGCACAGCCTCTGCGTGTGCCAGGCTCGCGTCCCCGATCTCCCGTGTCTGCTCTGCACACGGGCACGCACGCACACAACCACCCGCCTGAGTGCCACGGGCTCCTGTGGGGAGGCGGCGGGCAGGCTCCCGGACACCTCAGTACCACGCTCTGCCATGGTCAGCCACGCTCTGCCACGCTCAGCCACTCTCTGCCACGCTTAGCCACGCTCTGCCATGGTCAGCCACGCTCTGCCACGCTCTACCATGCCGGCCTGGCCTCCACGTCCCTGCGGGCTCCCTGCTTGGGCCCTGCTGGCTACAGGCGAAGGCCATGCCATTTCTGGAGCAGCTCCCTGTGCGGGCGGTGCTGACAAGGTCAGACACGGGGAGCCGACGAGGCCAGGGCCCCTGCTCAGTGGCCAGGAGGGCCGGGGCTGGGGGGGGGGGGCAGGGAGCAAGAAAGGCCCGGCTTGGCCCTGGCCGGGGACCCCGTGCTGCGCAGGAGGGCATCGTCCCTCAGGGAGGAAGGGGAAGAGAATGACCGTCTGCTGCTGGTTTTATGTTTATTTGTTGGTCCTCGCCAGAGGGTATTTCCATTTATTGTTAGGGAGAGTGAAGGGAGAGGGAGAGACTGAGAGGGACACACATCCAATGGCTGCCTCCTGCACGCGCCCCGACCAGGTGGGTGCCCTTGGCCGGGCTCGAACTTGGAGGGACTCTGGTCTGCAGGCCGAAGCTCTAGCCACTGAGCCACACTGGCCAGGGCTGCTTCTGTTTTTAAAGGCAGAACAAAGGCACGCCCAGGAGGCCCCTGGGCTCCCCGCGGAGGCAGCCGTCAGGGGTCTGGAGCGGGTGCCCTGTGCCCTGTGCCTGCGGCGGCCGCGTGGCAGAGGCAGAGGCAGCGCCCGGGAACCTGCCGGCACAGACGGGCAGCGGCCGCCCTGCCAGCCCCTCCGGAACGGCCCGGGAGGAAAGCCCCGCCGTGCGAGCCCCGCCTGGCTGCCAGCATCAGAGGCCACGCACGGCTCAGGCAATGCTTTCATTTTCCCAAAAACCGAGAGCAGAGCAATTTCCATCTCCCAGCCCCGCGCCGCCGCAGGGAAGGTGCGGGCAAATACGCTCCGTCACCGCGCCAGGGAGACGGGGTCTAAAGCCGGCGCCGGGGAGCGGGTTACACACGCACGGAGCCGCCGCCCTCCACGGGGAGCCGCCCGCGTGCTGGGCCGGCAGAGGGCGGACCGGGGAGGGGCTGCGGAGAGAGGAGAGCGCACACACACACACACACACACACACACACACACCCGCCCCTGAGGGCGGCCACACGGAGCTCACAGGCTGTGAGTCCTGAACCGGCTGAGCCCGGAGCCTCAGGTCACGGTGTTCCCACACCCACTCTGGGACATGTCTGCCGAGGACACAGCGTGAAGCTGGACCGAATCCCAAGTGGCTCACGGCTGGACGTTCCCGCCTCTCTTACACCTGGCATGGCAGGGTCCTTCCCCTCCGGATGCCAAGCCCACAGCGGGCATGGCGAAGGGCAGGGCAAGGCCGGAGGTCAGCCTTGCTGGCCCAGCCGCCGGTCAGCAGCACGCGGGCGAAGGGCCCTCCAGCCCCCCCCTGTGGCCAGCCCCGCGGCCGGAAGGACCTGGCTGGACAGCCAGTGTTGGTGCCAGGCCCACGGCCCTTCTCCTGGGTTTCCGGTTGGTTTGCCCAGTTTTTGGTAATCCTCACCCGCGGACATTCTTCCCATTGATTGTGAGAGCGGGAGGGAGGGAGGGAGGGAGGGAGGGGGAGAGGGAGAGAGGAACATTGATGAGAGAGACACACTGATCAGTTGCCTCCCGCAGGCCCCGCAATCAGGGCTGGGATGGAACCTGCAGCCCAGGTAAGTGCCCTTGACTGGGAATCGAACCCTCAACCCTTCGGTGCACGGGCCGATGCTCTAACCACTGAGCACACCGACCAGGACCTTCTCTGGGTTTTCCATCGAGAAGCAGCCAAGCGGCAGCCGGCCCTGGGAGCCCACTGCGTCCAGCGAGAGCACGGGGGAAGGAGGCGGCCGCACAGGCCCAGGGGCCCGTGGCCTTTACGTGTGGCCTGACCCGGGCCGGCGCCCGCCTCCTACACAGAGACGCCACGTGAGGCCGGCCTGCGTGGCCGCTCCCAGGCTGAGCCCCTGCGGCCGCCGGGCCCGCAGTTGTACTCACGGTCTCGCCTCTCTGGCCGGGGTGTCCCGGGAGGCCGTCCTTGCCGGGGGGGCCCTGGGGAGAAGCGGGGGGATGGCGCTCAGCGCTGAGGAGCCGCCGCTGCCTTTCCGCCGGCATCGTCCCCTCGAACCCGGCCAGGGTCAGAGGTCAGCTCCTTCCTAACCACAGCCCCACGGGGCCTCATTAGGCAAAACCCCCCACACACTGTCCCACAGTCCCAGCCACGGGGACGGGCGGGGCCTCGCTGGAGGGAGGGCATTGCTCATGGCCTCAGTCAGGGCCTGGCCGATGACCGGTGTCCTGTGAAAACAGAGCTCTGACGACTCGGCCACGGGAGGGGCCCGTGGGAGCCACGGGAGGGGCCGTGGGAGCCATAGGGGAGGCCCGTGAGTGCCACGAGAGAGACAGTGGAGGCCATAGAAGGGGCCCTGGGAGCCACGGGAGAGGCCGTGGGAGCCCAGGGGAGGGGCCCGTGGGGATGAGGGGGAGACAGAGGGCGGCCTATGAGCCCACTGCCAGCAGCACCAGGGGCTGGGGCGGGGCGATGGGGAGCCCCCGGAGCCCCCAGGAGCGAGCCCTGTGCACGGATGGCACTTCGGCCGCCGGAGGGGGCAGCTCCTGGTTGCGTAGCGACCGGGACTGTGGTGCTTGGTGACGTGGCCCGGGACCTGACGCAGAACCAGCCAGGAAGTCCACGGCCGGAGGAGAAAGGGGTGCGCGGCCCAGGGGAGAAAGGGGTGCCCAGGAGGGGCAGGTGGACGCAGCCGCAGCCGCTCCGCCTGCAGCCTGCGCGGGGGGCTCCCGCCCGCTGACCCACGCCCATGTGGAGGCCGCACGGGGCCCCAGGAAACCCCGTGTACTTACAGGGGGGCCCTTGGGTCCAGGAAAGCCCGTGGGTCCTTGGGGTCCGTTTGGTCCCTGGGGGCAGAGAAGGGCCAGTGTGAGGTCAGGCGGCCCCTCCCCAGCAAGTGGGGGGCGGGGCCGCCCAGGGCCTCGGGGTCTGCTCTAGGCACAGGCCCAGTGCCTGCCACCCCCACCTCGGCTCCATCAACTCAGCCCCCCCCCCTCCCCCCCGCCGCCGGGCCTGACGGAGGGCCAGCCGGGGCCCGGGAGCCGGTCGCAGGGCGAGGCCCCTCGGCAGCTCGGTTCCCGGTGCCCCCCCCTCACCTCCCCAGACCAGAGAGAGGACCGTCCAGGCTGGCTGCCCCTCCCCCGCCTGGACCCAGGGTCCCTCTCCCGGCGCCCGAGCTCAGCAAACGGTGGGTGCTCACCCGTTCACCCGGCGGGCCGGCCGGGCCGTCGCCTCCAGAGTTGCCCTGGAGGGAGCAAGGGAAGCGCGGATGTTATAACCGTCTGACCGGAGCCCCTGCCACGGCCTGGTCACTGCCCCCAGCCATCACCCTCCCCCTGCCCTCCACCTTCCCCCTGCCCGTCTCTCCCCCCTGCCCGTCACCCTCCCCCTGCCCGCCACCCTCCCCCCTGCCTGTCACCCTCCCCCAGCCCCGTCACCCTCCCCCCAGCCCGTCACCCTCCCCCGTGCCCATCACCCTCCCCCCTGCCCGTCACCCTCCCCCCTGCCCGCCACCCTCCCCCCAGCCCGTCACCCTCCCCCGTGCCCGTCACCCTCCCCCCTGCCCGTCACCCTCCCCCGTGCCCGTCACCCTCCCCCCTGCCCGCCACCCTCCCCCTGCCCGTCACCCTCCCCCGAGCCCCATCACCCCCCCCTGCCCGTCACCCTCCCCCGAGCCCCATCACCCCCCCCTGCCCGTCACCCTTCCCCGAGCCCCATCACCCCCCCGTGCCAGAACGTACCTTGGGGCCAGGCTTTCCCGTGATGCCCCGCGGGCCCCTCTCGCCCCGTGGGCCCTGCAGATGGGAGGGGAGAGAGGTCAGCTCACCCAGCTCCAAGCCCTCCCCCCACCCCCAATGCGCTCCCGTTTCTGAAGGGCCCTCGGCCCAAAGGGGGGGCAGTTACCGTCGGGCCTCGCTGCCCCCGTGGTCCCGGCTTCCCAGGGGTGCCCTGGAATGAAAGAGGGCTCAGTCCGCGGCCGGGGAGTCCTGGATCACAGGCCACTCCCTCCAGCTTCCCGGCCCCTCTGGAACCCTCTGGAACCTGGTTCCGGTTCTGGCCACCGTCCGGAAGGAGCCGGAGCTCCGGGCCCCTGCCGAGTGGCCCCGAACAATAATCCCGAGTTCAGCGCGCAGCCACGCCTGCGGCCCACGTCCTTACCCGGCCCCCCTTCTCGCCGTTGGCGCCCGGGAATCCCGGAAATCCGATGGAGCCCTGCAAGAGAGGGCGAGGGCGAGCCTGAGGCTGGGCCAGGGCCAAGCTCCGCTGTGTGAGTCCCCGGACACCTGTCCCCACCCCAGCCTCCGACACACACTCCTCCGTCCACCCACCATCTGCCATCCATCCTTCCATCCATCCATCCATCCATCCATCATCTACCACCCACCCACCATCCACCCACCATCTACCATCCATCCTTCCATCCATCCATCCATCATCTACCATCCACCCACCATCCACCCACCATCTACCATCATCCTCCATCCTTCCATCCATCCATCCATCATCCATCCATCATCCACACACTCCTCCATCCACCCACCAACTACATCCATCCTCCATCCTTCCTTCCATCCATCCATCCATCCACCCACCATCCATCCATCATCCACCCACCATCCATCCATCCACCTACCATCCATCCATCATCCATCCATCTATCCTTCCACCATCCATCCATCCACCCACCATCTACCATCCATCCTCCATCCTTCCATCCATCCATCATCCATCCATCATCCACACACTCCTCCATCCACCCATCTACCATCCATCCATCCACCCACCATCCATTCATCATCCATCCATCTATCCTTCCACCATCCATCCACCATCCACCCACCACCTACCATCCATCCTCCATCCTTCCATCCATCCATCCATCCATCATCCATACACTCCTCCATCCACCCACCATCTACCATCCATCCTCCATCCTTCCATCCATCCATCCATCCATCCATCCATCCATCATCCACACACTCCTCCATCCACCCACCATCTACCATCCATCCTCCATCCTTTTATCCACCCATCCATCCATCTACCCACCATCCATCCATCATCCATCCATCCTTCCATCATCCATCCACCATCTACCATCCACCCACCATCTACCATCCACTACCCATCCACCCACCCACCATCCATCCATCATCCATCCATCCATCCACCCATCTTTCCATCATCTATCCATCATCCATCTATCTTGTATTATCTATCACCCATCAACCATCCATCATCCACCCACCATCCACACACTCTTTCACCCATCTACCATCTACCATCCACTCCCCATCCATCCTCCATCCTTCCTTCCATCCATCCATCATCCATCCATCCATCATCCATCCATCCACCCACTATCCATCCATCCATCCACTCACCATCCATCCATCCACTCACCATCTATCCATCCACCCATCATCCATCCACCCATCCACCCACCATCCATCCATTCACCATCCATGCATCCATCTGTCATCCATTCATCATCTACCCACCCACCCATCTATCCACCTGCCATCCACTTCATGGACATTTCCTAAGCATCTCAAAGACTCCAAACCTAAAACCACAACTGAGTCTTGACCGTGTTTTCCCTCCTTCCTCCCTCCACACCCTCCTCTCACAAGGCCGTGTCTCCAGGGAGCTGTGTTGAGAGGAAAGGAAACACCTATGACTAAGATTAGCTGGCGACAGCGTGTGACTCTCACTGCACCTGCTGTCACGTGTGCTGTCTCCCGGAGCACGCTAAATAAAGCGCGGCTGCGAGTCAGAAATGCCAGTCACCACCACCTGCAGCCCAGCTCTGGCTACGTCACCCCAGGCCCCACGCGTGCACAGAGGGAGAGCCCCACGTGGACAGAGGGAGAGCCCCACGTGGACAGAGGGAGAGCCCCACGTGGACAGAGGGAGAGCCCCACGTGGACAGAGGGAGAGCCCCACGTGGACAGAGGGAGAGCCCCACGCGGTGCATGTGGACAGAGGGAGAGCCCCACGTGGACAGGGGGAGAGCCCCCGTGGACAGAGGGAGAGCCTCCCGTGGACAGAGGGAGAGCCCCCCGTGGACAGAGGGAGGGCCCCCGTGGACAGAGGGAGGGCCCCCCGTGGACAGAGGGAGAGCCCCCCGTGGACAGAGGGAGAGCCCCCGTGGACAGAGGGAGGGGCCACCGTGGACAGAGGGAGGGGCCAGCGTGGACAGAGGGAGGGCCCCCGTGGACAGAGGGAGGGCCCCCGTGGACAGAGGGAGGGCCCCCGTGGACAGAGGGAGGGCCCCCGTGGACAGAGGGAGAGCCCCCCGTGGACAGAGGGAGAGCCCCCCGTGGACAGAGGGAGGGCCCCCCGTGGACAGAGGGAGGGCCCCCCGTGGACAGAGGGAGGGCCCCCTGTGGACAGAGGGAGGGCCCCCCGTGGACAGAGGGAGGGCCCCCCGTGGACAGAGGGAGGGCCCCCGTGGACAGGGGGAGGGCCCCCCGTGGACAGAGGGAGGGCCCCCATGGACAGAGGGAGGGCCCCCGTGGACAGAGGGAGGGCCCCGTGGACAGAGGGAGGGCCCCCGTGGACAGGGGGAGAGCCCCCGTGGACAGAGGGAGGGCCCCCGTGGACAGAGGGAGAGCCCCCATGGACAGAGGGAGAGCCCCCATGGACAGAGGGAGGGGCCACCGTGGACAGAGGGAGAGCCCCACGTGGACAGAGGGAGAGTCCCACACAGTGCACATGGACAGAGGGAGAGCCCCCGTGGACAGAGGGAGGGACCCCGTGGACAGAGGGAGAGCCCCCCGTGGACAGAGGGAGAGCCCCCCGTGGACAGAGGGAGAGCCCCCGTGGACAGAGAGAGAGCCCCCGTGGACAGAGGGAGGGCCCCCGTGGACAGAGGGAGATCCCCCCGTGGACAGAGGGAGGGCCCCCGTGGACAGAGGGAGAGCCCCCGTGGACAGAGAGAGAGCCCCCGTGGACAGAGGGAGGGCCCCCGTGGACAGAGGGAGGGCCCCCGTGGACAGAGAGAGAGCCCCCCGTGGACAGAGGGAGGGCCCCGTGGACAGGGGGAGAGCACTATCTGCGGGGCGGGCGCTGGCGCTTCTCAGGGGGACGGGGGGACAGGGCTGAGGGTGCAGAGAGGGAGCCGCGCTGAGCGTGACGTGAGGAGCTGCGTCTGCGTCTCCCGGGTGCGAGCACAGGGCCTTCCGGTCCCCGGGGCGTCCAAGCCCGCGGCTCCCCGAGCTCAGGGTGCAGAGCCCGAGGCAGAGGTGCCCCTCTCGGCTGCGTGTCCCTCCTCTGACGCCACTAACTGCCCAGCACCTCCGGCCCCGGCGGCCACGTCCCGCCACGGGCTGCGCGGGCGGAGCTGACACAGCGGCACGGCCTCTGTGGTCACGGCGGCCGCCTGCGATCGGGCGATGCCGGCGGGGTGGGGCGGGGAGGGGGGGCCGGTGCCAATGCCCCGGGCGGGCGGGGAGGGGGGGCCGGTGCCAATGCCCCGGGCGGGCGGGGAGGGGGGGCCGGTGCCAATGCCCCGGGCGGGCGGGGAGCGGGGGGCGGGGGTACGTTACCTTCGGCCCTTGCCGGCCGGGGTAGCCCGGGAGCCCGGGGACGCCGAGCTTTCCCTGCGGAGAGAGGCTGTGTCAGGGGCCGCACGGCGATTCTGATCGGAAGGACAGGGTCCACGGGAGCCCCTGCCGGCCCGGGACGGACACCCTCCCGCCCTGGTGTGAAAGCCCCGCCCGCCCGGCCCCGTGGCTCCGGGCTGAGCCTCGACCTGGGCACCAGGAGGTCAGGGTTCGATGCCCGGTGGCGGCTCCATGCCCCGTGCGGGGCGGGCGGAGCGTCAGGAGGAAGCCGGTGGGACGGGAGCCGTGTCGGGAGCCCCAGCGCCCAGGTCCGGGGGCTCAGCCTGAGCCGGCGCCCAGCCGGTGCCCGCGGCCTGGGAGCGGCCCTCCGGCCACAGGGAGTGCCGCTCGCGCCTGCGCACCCACCTTCTCCCCAGAGGGGCCCAGCGGGCCGGGGTCGCCGTTCGGGCCGCCGCGCCCCTTGGGGCCTTCGGGGCCGTCCTCGCCTCGGGGGCCCGGGGGGCCGATCTCCCCCTGCAAGTCAGAAAGGGAGGGTGAGGGGCCGCCGTGGGCACCCCAAGGGCACCCCACAGGCTCGGCCCACGGGCTCCCGAATCCGGCGCCTCCTCCTGGGGCGGCGAGCCGGGCCCCTCCCTCCGCCGGAGCTTCGGGCCGCACCCCCTTCCAGCACCGAACCCAGAGCCACGCCCCCTTCCAGCACAGAACCCGGAGCCACGCCCCCTTCCAGCACAGAACCCCGGAGCCACACCCCCTTCCAGCACAGAACCCGGAGCCACGCCCCCTTCCAGCACAGAACCCGGAGCCACGCCCCCTTCCAGCACCGAACCCAGAGCCACGCCCCCTTCCAGCACAGAACCCGGAGCCACGCCCCCTTCCAGCACAGAACCCCGGAGCCACACCCCCTTCCAGCACAGAACCCGGAGCCACACCCCCTTCCAGCACCGAACCCAGAGCCACACCCCCTTCCAGCACAGAACCCGGAGCCACACCCCCTTCCAGCACAGAACCCAGAGCCACGCCCCCTTCCAGCACAGAACCCAGAGCCACGCCCCCTTCCAGCACAGAACCCTCGGGGCCACACCCCCTTCCAGCACAGAACCCCGGGGCCACACCCCCTTCCAGCACAGAACCCCGGGGCCACACCCCCTTCCAGCACAGAACCCCGGGGCCACGCCCCCTTCCAGCACAGAACCCCGGGGCCACGCCCCCTTCCAGCCCAGAACCCCGGGGCCACGCCCCCTTCCAGCACAGAACCTCGGGGCCACGCCCCCTTCCAGCCCAGAACCCCAGGGCCACGCCCCCTTCCAGCACAGAACCCCGGAGGGAGCCACACCCCCTTCCAGCCCAGAACCCCGGGGCCACACCCCCTTCCAGCCCAGAACCCCGTGGCCACACCCCCTTCCAGCCCAGAACCCCGGGGCCAGTGAACGGCTCTGCAGCCCAGAACTGGTCTCGCTGAGCACCGGGCAGGTGCAGGACGAGGGGGAGAGCACACGGTGACCCCGGCCACCAGGAGGGTCACCCCAGGGGCAGCGGAGAGCTGCAGGGGGCGCTGCCTAGAACCAGGGGTCCTCAGAGGCGTCCCCCGTCCCCGCTCTGAGAAGCCGCCCCCTGGGCCCCCAGACTCCCCGCCGTACTCACCCGGTCCCCCTTGATGCCCATGTCGCCTTTGAACCCCGGGAAGCCGTCTTCGCCCTGGACAGCGAGAGAGGGGACCGGTCTCCACGCGGGAACCCACGCCCGATGGCCTCCCCGCCACACGTGCCACGGCCCACGGCTCCGCCCGAGCCTCTGGGCCCCGGCCCCGCTGGGCACGCTGGAGGGAGGGTCCGAGGCCCATCCCCTGTCCCGTGACGTGTGTCCACCCCGTGACGTGTGTCCACCTGTGACGTGTGTCCACCCCGTGACGTGTGTCCACCCCGTGACGTGTGTCCACCCTGTGACGTGTGTCCACCCCGTGACGTGTGTCCACCCCGTGACGTGTGTCCACCCTGTGACGTGTGTTCACCCTGTGATGTGTGTCCACCCCGTGACGTGTGTCCATCACGTGATGTGTGTCCACCCCGTGACATGTGTCCATCACGTGACGTGTGTCCATCCCCGTGACGTGTGTCCACCCCGTGACGTGTGTTCACCCTGTGACGTGTGTTCACCCTGTGACGTGTGTCCACCCCGTGACGTGTGTCCACCCCGTGACGTGTGTTCACCCCGTGACGTGTGTCCACCCCGTGACGTGTGTTCACCCTGTGACGTGTGTCCACCCTGTGATGTGTGTCCATCACGTGACCTGTGTCCACCCCGTGACCTGTGTCCACCCCGTGACGTGTGTCCACCCCGTGACGTGTGTTCACCCTGTGACGTGTGTCCACCCTGTGATGTGTGTCCATCACGTGACCTGTGTCCACCCCGTGACCTGTGTCCACCCCGTGACGTGTGTCCACCCCGTGACGTGTGTCCACCTGTGACGTGTGTCCACCCCGTGACGTGTGTCCACCCCGTGACGTGTGTTCACCCTGTGACGTGTGTCCACCCTGTGACGTGTGTCCATCACGTGACCTGTGTCCACCCCGTGACGTGTGTCCATCACGTGACCTGTGTCCACCCCGTGACGTGTGTCCATCACGTGACCTGTGTCCACCCCGTGACGTGTGTCCATGCTTTGCATTCCCAGGGCGGGAGCTCGAGGGCCAGGCCGGCTCAGCACCGCAGCGGGTCGGCCCGGGGACCTGCGTCTGGGTGGGCGCCGTGCCCGCTGCAGGCCGGGGCAGCGGTGTGCCCAGCTGAGGGGGGGCGGGAGGGACGTCTCCCCGGGGACGGGGCGGCTCTGGAAGGAGGGGCATCGCCGAGGGGCCGGCCGAGGACCAGCAGGGCCCGAGGGCAGGACACAGGCCGGGCGGCCGGGCAGGCACGCTGCGGGGACCGGGAGGCCGGGCAGGCACGCTGCGGGGACCGGGAGGCCGGCGGGGCGGGCGGGGCCGGGGGAGGGATACTCACCTTCTCGCCCTTCGTGCCCTTCAGTCCGCGGATGCCGTCCGCCCCCTGCACAGACGGGAGGGGGAGCGTCTCACCCGGAGCCGCGCAGGACCCGGGTCCGAGCCCCCCCGCCTCCACCTCACGCCGCCGGTCCGTCCCCGCGCCGCCGTCTGAGCAGGCGCTGCAGCCAGGAGGCGGGCACCCCCGCGGCCCGGCTGCCCGCGGCCTCTGCCGCAGCGCTCCGAGCCCGGGGCAGGCCGAGACAGGTGGAGAGACTGAGGGCCGGGCTCGGACAGACAGGTGAGGAGCCCGGGGCCAGGAGCACCGTCCGCCATCCGCGTCGTCACGGACGCACCGGGACTGCCCGGCTCCGAAGCTGCCCTCCCGGCTCCGGGCTCACGCCCTGCCCGGCTCAGGCCCAGGCCGGGCCCGGGCCCACGCGCAGACGGGGCAGCAGCAGGGAGGGGGGCCCCGGAGGGATTCCGAAAACGGACACGCGCGCCGGCAGTCCCAGCCCCGACCCCGGTGACCCACAGGGCTGCCTCACCTTGACTCCTCGGGGGCCGGGGTAGCCGATGGGGCCCTGGGGGCCAGGGGGGCCCTGCAGTAAGGGAGAGACCGTTAGCGCCTCTCGGGGGCGGGGCCTGTGGTCAGACCCGGAGGGGCCACAGGAAGACACAGGCCGGTGCCGCGGCCACGCACCCAGCCCCCGGCAAAGGCAGGCACAGGCGGTGTCCTCCGGGCCGGGCCACGGCCAGGCGCCCTGGGGCCACGCCCGGGATGCGGGCCCGGGAAGTGGTGGGACTCGGGGGCTGAGCTGCCATTGCAGACGCTCCCGCGAGGGCCCTGGAGCAGCATGGAGCCCGCGCGGGAGCAGGCAGGCGGGCCGCCCACGGAGGGGGGCCCCAGGACTGCACCCACACCCCCACATGTAGAAACCAGGGGTGTCATGGCAGGGAGAGGGCGCAGCTGCCCGTCTCCCTTCTGAGCGGTGGGCGGGCCCAGGGCAGGGCCAGGGACAGCCCCAGGCCGTCCTGCAGGGGGCGCCCAGGCCGGAGCGCGGCTGCACCCACCTGGGTTCCTTTCTCCCCGGGGGGGCCCTCTTTGCCGGGGTGCCCCTGTGGGAAAGAGAAGCCGCATTAGTGGGAGGGGTGCCCCCTCCTCTCCCATCCCTTCCCCTCCTCTCCCCTCCCCTGTGCAGGCGGTCTGCAGTGTGAGAGTCAGAGCCAGTCCGGCCGGGTCCCGCCCACTCCCTTCCCTGCACACACACACACACACACACACGCACACACGCACACACGCATACACACACATGCACACACGCACACACACGCACACACATGCACACACGCACACACACGCACACACATGCACACACGCACACGCACACGCACACACATGCACACACGCACATGCACACACGAAGCTGAGGCCAGGACCACAGCCCGGAGCACCGTGGCACTCCCTGTGGCGTGGCCCAGGCCCGTCCCTCAGCCACTGGCCTCGGCTGCTGCAGAATGGGAGCAAGACCGGCCCCGGGGACGGCGAGATCCACCGTGGAGGGGACCCCACCCCGAACCCACAGCCGGGCTCCAGGCACCACGGAGCCGAGGCCCCCACGGCACCCAGCTGCCTCTAACGCAGGCGGCGGGCCAGGACCACGGGCGTCTGCTCAAGGTCACCCCCTCCCAGGCCCTTGGGGAGCAAGGTCCCCTCCAGGGCGAAATCAACAAAAACACTTAATAAAGGAAGAGCCGTGGAGTCCACGAGAGGCCGCGACTGGCTCTGGGCCAGGGCTGTCTCAGAGGCCCTGTGTCCCCAGCCTCCCGGGGACCCCTGGGCAGTGCAGGGAGGGGTTCCGTGAGGGGAGGGGAGGGAAGCAGGGGGGGCCCAGGCACCTCTCCTTCCCCAGGGCCACGGGCCTGGCCACTTCCCTGACACGGGGCCCACGCCGTGAGCTGTGGCAGGACACGGACAGAACCTGCCGCCGGCGGCCACGCCCCCGGCCACGGCCTCGGGATTGGGCTTTCCTTTGCAGTCGTCTCACTCCCCCACCCCCGGGTTCCCCGGCGCAGCGGGCGGCTGTCTGACGGAGGCCGCGGTGGGGCGTGAGCGTGGATGAAGGACGTGAATGGCTGCCAGACGGCGTCCCTTCACCTGACGCCCGGGAGAGGCGCAGGCGCCCGTGGGGACGGCGGGCCTGCACCTGCAGCCCCGGGCCAGATGGGACACCGGCGCCCGGCCGCCCAGCCACGCTCCCCCGCGACGTGGGAACCGCGGGGTCTGCTCAGCTCGCCGCTCACCGCGGAGCGAACGCCCTGGCTCAGCTCTGCGCGGCGCCATGAAGCCCCAACACTCCGTGTCCCATAATCACGCCGCTCACCCCAGTGAACGTTCCAGAAAGAAAAAAAGAAAAAGAAAAAAACCCCACCAGCGCCTTCCAGAGAGGGTGGGGGACCAGATGCACCGTCACCCCCACACGAGGCTGACGCGTCCGCCCCCTCGCCCCGCGGACGACCTGCCACCGCGCTATTCCCGGCAGCACAGCGGGCGCCACAGCTGCGCCCCACGTGGCACGGCTCCAGCTCACACCCTCCTCGGCGCGTGAGCCCCAAAATACACTCACATACGCCTCCTCCTTCCAAACTCGGGACACGGGCCCGCCTGCGCCAGCCCCGCCTCCGAGGGAAGCTGCAAGCTGGGTCCCCACGTCTCCACTCCTGCAGTCACCACCCCAGGGACACACGGGAGAGCGGGCCCAGCCCGGCCTCAGTGGTCCGGCTGCCTCCGGGGCGGGCGGTGAGTGACAGCCACCACGTGGCGGCCGGAGCCCGGCCCAGCCCTCCCTGGGCCGGACGGGGAGCGGCCAGCGGGTACTCACCGGGGGTCCGTCGGCGCCCGGCATTCCTGGGAGGCCCGGCTTCCCCAGGGGGCCCTGGAACAGAGCAGACCGTGAGCGGGCACCGGCTCCCAGCTGCCTCCCTGCTCTGCACGCCCCCACAGGACACCCCCTTTCTGCTCAGAGACCACTGATGAAGGGGAGGCTCAGAGGCAGTCCCCACCATCGGCCTGGAAGTTTCCGCACACGGAGCACCGGCCAGGCTGGTCAGCCTGCTGCCCCAGGGCCTTCGGGTGCTGCAACCGGAACAAACGCCCGGCCAGGTGGGGGCAGCGCCCCAGGGGGAGGCAGGCCTGGCCAGGTTCAAATTTAACGGGGCCCCCTGTTTACTCTTCTTCCTAACCTGGTCGCCCCACACAAGGCTAGAGGGTGAATGAATGAGGGAGTGAGTGAGAGACTGAGTGAATGAATGAGAGTGTGAGTGAATGACAAAGATCCACAGCCTCTGGCCTACATGCCTCAGCCTCCCCCACTCCGGAGGACAAAGGTCACATGCCCAGCTGGCGATGCCCAGCACCCTCCCCGGCCTGGACCACACCCGCAGGCAGGCGAGGGTGCCTGTGCCCAGCCCGGCCACCTACCTTCTCTCCTGGGGGCCCGATGGCACCCTGGGGGCCTGGCAGGCCCTGGGGAGGGGAGAGCAGGTGGAGGTCAGAAACTGTGGCTGGAAACATCCCCCCTTGCCCACCTCCTCCACAGCCCCTCCCCCACGGCCCCGATCCCCCACGGCCCCCTCCTCCCCAACACCCACCTCCCCCTTCACCCCCTTCCCCCATCGCCCCCTCCTCCCCAACACCCACCTTCCCCCTCTCACCCACCTCCCTTCCAGGTCCCCTTCTCCCTAACACCCACCATTCCCCTCACCAACCTCCCCAGTAGCCCCCTTTCCCCCATCGCCCATCTCCCCCCTCCCTCTCCTCCCGCACCGGCTGGTTCCAGGCCACCTCCGGCAGCAGCCCCTTCGGGCGGCCAGCAGGGGGCAGCTCAGGGAAACCTGCCCCACCGCTTACCTGGGCTCCGGGGTTGCCCTGCTGTCCGGGGGGGCCGGGCTCTCCCTGGGGACCCTGCAGGCAGCGGAAGCAGAGCCGTGAAGGGGCCCTGGAGGGCGGGCCGGGTCTACACCCCCTCCTTTGGGGGCCGGGGCCCCCCTCTCCTGGCCTCCGTCCTTCCAGTCTGTCCCCTGCCGACGCCAGCGCCCAGGAGGCTGCCCCGGGAAAGGTCGGCGGCCAGGCCAGCGCCTGCAGGCCCACCCCGGGCCGAGCCCCCTGCTCTGGAACGCTGCCCAGACCGCCACCGGAGGGCAGTGCCCGAGGCGTCCACCGGCAGGAAGTCCCCCCGCTCCACGCCCGTCCGCCAGCGCCCCGGGACCGCACGCGGGCGGGGGGCCGGGGGGCTGCTCACCCCTCCCCCGCAGTGAGGAGGGGTCCCTGCTGGGCTGGCCGGCCCCCGGCTGGCGTGGGCTCTCCCGGGGCTGCCCAGCGGGGGCCGGGCACGGGCGGGCTCCTCCCCACGCCGTCTGGTTGGGGGTGGCATCGCCCTGGCTGGCTGGGAGGGGAACCCGCAGACTTACCACGTTCCCTTTGGGGCCCGGCTGGCCGTCCATCCCCGTCACGCCCTGAGGAGAGGAGGCGGGACTGAATGTGGGAGAAGGCCGCTCCCCGCTCGGCCCGGCCGCCGGGTCACAGGACACGCAGCCTCCGGAGGGGCCGCCGTGGCCCCAGATAAACCCCGTGGCTTGATGGGCCAGGGGTACAGAGCTCGGGCCCGCGGTGTGGGGCAGGCCCTACGTTCCCGGGAAGCAGGTGAGCCCAGGGCCGAGGGGCCGGGGAGGGTGGACAGGCCGGCCCTGGGGAAGCCGCCCTGGAGCCGAGCGCTTCTCCCTCCTTCCAGAACTTCCAGAAGCTGCTGGAAGTGCTGTCTAGCAGGGAGCACGTGGCGTCCGGATCAGTGTTTATAACAGCACACGTGTGTGCGGGAGGACAGGGTTTATAACAGCACACGTGTGTGCGGGAGAACAGGGGTCTATATAGCACACGTGTGTGCGTGAGGACAGGGGTCTATACAGCACACATGTGTGCGTGAGGACGGGTTTATACAGCACACATGTGTGCGTGAGGACGGGTTTATACAGCACATGTGTGCGCGTGAGGACAGGGGTCTATACAGCACACATGTGTGCATGAACAGGGGTCTATACAGCACATGTGTGTGTGTGAGGACGGGTTTATACAGCACAATTGTGTGCGTGAGGACAGGGGTCTATACAGCACACATGTGTGCGTGAGGATGGGTTTATACAGCACATGTGTGTGCGTGAGGACGGGTCTATACAGCACATGTGTGTGCGTGAGGACAGGGGTCTATACAGCACACGTGTGTGTGTGAGGACGGGTTTATACAGCACAATTGTGTGCGTGAGGACAGGGATCTATACAGCACACGTGTGTGCGTGAGGACGGGTCTATACAGCACACGTGTGTGCGTGAGGACGGGTTTATACAGCACATGTGTGTGCGTGAGGACAGGGGTCTATACAGCACACATGTGTGCGTGAGGACAGGGGTCTATACAGCACACGTGTGTGCGTGAGGACGGGTCTATACAGCACATGTGTGTGCGTGAGGACAGGGGTCTATACAGCACACGTGTGTGCGTGAGGACGGGTCTATACAGCACACGTGTGTGCGTGAGGACAGGGTTGTCAGGCCAGATGGCTCTGGCCACCGCCCACACCCGCCGCCAGTCTTTCTGCGTGTGGGCACCCTGGCTCTGGGAGCGGTGAGCCAGCCCGGCGGTCAGCACAGGAGCCAGCGGTGGAATGCCCGCGGGGCTGCGGGGAGGACGGTGGGACAGACACACGAGCAGGGACAGGACTTACGGGAGGTCCCGGGGGGCCCGGGGGGCCCTTCGGCCCCAGCAGCCCGCGCGGCCCCTGGAAGGAGAGAGCACAGGTGATGCAGACTCGGCCGGGGCCCGCCTCTGCCCCCCCGCCCCCCCGGCACAGACCCTGCAGCCCGTCCAGGCCATGCCGCCGGCTGCCACGCAGCTCTCCGCGTGCCCAGGGGCGTGGCCTCACCCGCTCTGCCCGCTCCCTCGCCCCCGCCTCTCCACGGGGACCGGAGCGGATGGGGACTCCGATGGGCGCTATGGGTGCCTCGGGAGAGGGGCCTCACTCCCAAGCCCTGGGCAGCCCTCGCGTGTCTGGGCCAGGCGCCGCGGGGCAGGGCAGGGAGGAGGCGGCCTCGGGTCTGGGGGCCCCTGTGGCCCCGCTGTCCCCGGCCCAGGCAGCGAGGGCAGGTGTGGGAACAGATCTGAGTGGCCGCTTGGAGCCCCGCGGCCCCTGTGGCTCCCGGCTGGTCCCCGCCCCACGGAACCCCGCATCAGCACTCACCGGCTCCCCGGGCAGCCCTCGGGGCCCGACCTCTCCGTCGTCACCCTGCAGGGAGCGGGGCCGGGTTAGCTCAGGCGCTGAGGCCCCGCCCCGGGCGTGTGTACACACAGAGACACGCGCACACACACGTGAACTTCAGTGCGCCAGCCCAGACCCGCCCCAGCCTCTGCCCTCCCGCCCCCGGCCAGTCACCCCCAGACTGCCCACCCCGAGCTCCGCCCCTCGCCACCTGCGGACTCCCCTCCTCCCAGCTACGGCCCCCCCAACCCCCCACCCCCGGGCACCAGTCCCACCTGACGCCCCACCAGCAGAAGGAGGAAGGTCTACATCTGCGGTGAGCTTTTGTCTGGGCTCCGGGCGCCCCGCCCCCCAGCTCCCCCACGGTCCCACCTGCCCCCCACTCTCCACACCATGTCCCTCCACCGACCGGGTGCCACCTCACTCCCCACCAAGCCCGGAGGAGAGGGCAGGGGGCGAGGCCGGGTACGTACCCGGTCTCCGTCTTCTCCGGGGGGTCCCGGGGGGCCCGAGGGACCAGGGTCACCCTGGGAGCAAACCAGAGCCAGGTGAGCGCCCGGAGCGGGCCACGCAAGCCTGGCCCACACCCCCGTGGCTTTCTCTCCCTCAGGGAGCCCAGGGGAGGGGGGTCTCTGCAGGAGATGGTGAGGCCTGGCCGGCTCCCCCGCAGAGACTGACCCCGGAACCCTGTCCTGGGGCAGCTGTGCTAGACCCGGCCCAGGGGCCACAGGTGTGCCCGCCCCAGACACCCACCGAGCCCCAGCCTGCGCCCCCCGCTGGCCCTCCGTGATGGCCGCCCTCCTGGCACCTCCACCAGCACAGCCTGACACCCACGGCCCCCGGGGGGTGCCTCCAGCGGCCACATTGGAATCGAGGGGCCCTGAGGCCGCGGGAAGGGCCTCCGAGACATGGCCTGCCCCCCACAGACCGCCAGGACCTCGGGCTGGGTGCTCCCTGCCCCCGCCCCGGCCTCCTCCCCGCCCCCGCCCCCGCCCCCGCCCCGCACTCACCCGGTGGCCCTTCTCCCCGGGCAGCCCCGCCAGCCCGTCGAAGCCGCGGTCACCCTGGGGAGGACAGGCTGCTCAGGCCACGCCGACGGGACCCCGTGTGCCCTGGGCCTGGGCCCGTACCCCCAGCTCTCCCCCTCCCGTCCCAGGGCCACCCACCGCTCACCCCACACAGAGGGACAGGTCTGCCCCCACCCACGGACCACGTGCTCACGAAACTCACCGCCAGCCCCGGGGCCACGGACCGACTGACCCGGGGCCGGTGGAACCCTCACAGCACCCCCCCTCTGAGCATTGCTGCTGTCCCACAACCAGGTCCGCCATTGTCACCGGCGTGCAGCCACCGTCGGCACAGGACACCGATGCCGAGGCCAGGACACGGGCCGTGCGTGGCGCCTACCTTGGGGCCGGTCTGGCCAGGCATCCCTCTCGCGCCGTCACTGCCAGCCCGGCCCTGGAACACAGGGCGAAGCGTCAGCCCCGAGCGGCTCCCTGTGGAGCCGAGGACAGTGCCAGCCCGACGGCCAGACCCCAAGTCCGGGCTGGGGCCCTCCCGGCTCTGCTCCCCGGCCTCGGCCCCCGGGCGGCCAGCCGGGCGACGCCACGTGCCCCCTGTGCTGGGAGGCGATGGCAGGAGGCGGCAGGCAAGACCTCTTGGGGGGGGGGGACCCCAGGGCCAGGTCCGCCTGGGGGCAGCCAGCCGGACTCGGGGAGCAGGGCGGGGAGGGGGCACGGGGGCAGGGAGCGAGGGCCCTGACAGCCGTCCCGCGCAGCTCCTCGCCGCTCAGAGTTCAGGCTAAAGCCTGTGCTCAGGCCCGGCCACGCGGCTCGGACGGAGCATCGGCCTGTGAACCTGAGGTCCCAGCGCCATTCCCGGTCGGGCACAGGCCCGTGGACCCCCCGTGGGGGCGTGCGGAGGCAGCCGGTCCATGATTCTCCCTCATCCTCGATGTTTCTCTCCCGCCCTCTCCCTTCCTCTCTCACTTCAACCAAAACACATTTTTGAACGTGTTTGTTAAACTCAATGCGCACGCTCAGGCCGGAGGCCGGGAGGCCGGGGAGGCCGGGAGGCCGAGGCCGGCCAGTCCTGGGGGAGGCACCATGGGCTCGGCTCGCCCGGGACGGGGCCCGGCAGGGGACGGCCACGCCTGGGACACGGGAGGCGGCCCTCGGCTCTCCGGCCCCGCCCGCTCGGAGGGCGTGGAGGCCCAGGCTCGGACCCGCCCTGTCGGTGCCCAGCTGGTCAGGGGCCAGGAAACACTCACCCTTCGTCCAGGCTTTCCGGTCGGGCCGGGCGGGCCCTGCACCCCTCGGGGGCCCTGTCCGAGGTCAGAGGGCAGAGGTCAGTTCCTGTCCAGGTGTCTCAGAGACAAAAGCAGACCCTCGTCCCTGTGGCTTGTCCCCCGAGCTGCACCCACCCTGAGGGACCCGCCGCAGAGGGAGGGCGGGCAGGGGAGCGCCCGCCGCCGCCCGCCGGTCACCCGTCCTTCCGGTCCCTCCAGCTTCCCACCACGCCACAATGCCACGGACGTCCCCCCCGCACCCCGAGTCACAGCCGCCCCCCCGAGTCGCCCCTCAGAGAGCCCAGCCGGGGCCCACGCACCTGCGGGCCCATGTCGCCCGGCTCGCCCTTCAGGCCTCCGCTCCCGGGGGGGCCCTGTGGGGACACGTGGTTAGGGAACGTGCAGGGGTAACGGCTGCGGGGGGCGGGGTTGGGGTCCCCCGTGGACAGGGATCCCTGTGGGGGCGGAGACCCAGCCCTGCCCGCCTGGGACCGGCAAGGGCTTATGGTTTGGGTCTCTTCCTAGTTTCCGTGGAAACGGGACAGTGGGGGACCAGAGCCGCAGAGCCACGGTGACCTTCGGGTGAACTTGACCATGGGGGCCGGGGGGGCAGTCTGTGGCTCAGGCCGTGTGCGGGCATCCCTGGGCCCGCAGCCAGGCAGGACGCAGAGGGCACCCGAGCCACGCCCACGGGAGGCGCTGAGTGTAAGGGGGGAGCAGGGGGAGGGGCGGGGGGGGAGCACTCACATCCCTCTCCCCGGAATGGCAATGGGGTCACGGAGCGCTTACACCTCCGTGCAGCCCCGGGGTCCCCTCTGCAGGCCCCGGGCCCACACACGGCACCCAGCTGGCCCCGAAAGGAGGGCCCAGAGCCGGGCAGAGCCGCAGCCGGTGCCAGACCCACGCCATCCCCGCCACCAGGGCTGCTCCCACCAGCCAGAGCCCGCTCCCCGCGGGGACTTACCACGGGGCCGGGCCTCCCGGTCAGACCCATGGGGCCGGCTGGGCCCCTCAACGCCAGCTGCAAGAGAAAACGGGGCCGGCCGAGCGGTGAGAGGTCGCCAGGACCAGGGGCCGAGCCGATGGGGCAGTGAGGCTGGGGCAGGGGAGGCCGGGGCAGGGGAGGCCGGGGCAAGGAAGCCGGGGCAGGAGAGACTGGGGCAGGAGAGGCCGGGGCAGGGAGGCCGGGGCAGGGGAGGCTGGGGCAGGGGAGACCGGAGCAGGGAGGCCGGGGCAGGAGAGGCCGGGGCAGGAGAGGCCGGGGCAGGAGAGGCTGGGGCAGGGAGGCCGGGGCAGGGGAGACCGAGGCAGAGGAGGCCGGGGCAAGGAAGCCGGGGCAGGAGAGGCTGGGGCCGGAACCGCTGGGGCAGAGGTGGCTCGCTGAGAGGCGGCCGGAGGCAGCCCACAGCCACCTTTGGGCCCCTCTGGGCTCCCACGCAGCCAGAGACGGGACGGGAACAGACGAGGGGTGGACCAGGTGGTGCCTCCCCTCTGGGGAGGGCGCTCCTCCGTGGGTGCTCAGAGCTCGCCCTGACCTCCCGGCTCCCCCCCCCCCCCCCGCCCGGCGTGGCCGTGCGCCCTACACGCGTGCGCGGGCCGAGCAGCGCTTTATTCTCAGGCGTCTGGCGCCCTCCGGTGGCCGGAGAGCCTCTGAGGGAGCTCAGTCCAGAGCAGCAGCTGGGGAGCCGCCACCAGCAGACACGGGGGGTGTCCACCCCGCCCCGCCCGCCCCACAGACAGCCTGCCCGCCCCGTGCGGACTGCGCCCACCCCCACCCCTGCCCAAAGGAGCCGTGTCCTGCGGGAAGAGGCTCTGTGCCCCCGTGCCACCCACTCAGGACCCCCCTCACCCGCACCCCCCCCGGAACCCCCCACTCCCCCACACCCCACCCCCAGGCCTCCCCTCACCCGCACCCACCCCCAGGCCCCCACTCCCCCGCGCCCACCCCGGCCCCCACTCCCCCACCCCCACCCCCAGGCCCCCACTCCCCCGCGCCCACCCCGGCCCCCACTCACCCACCCCCACCCCCGGCCCCCACTCCCCCACCCCCACCCCCAGGCCCCCACTCCCCCACCCCCACCCCCAGGCCCCCACTCCCCCGCGCCCACCCCGGCCCCCACTCCCCCACCCCCACCCCCAGGCCCCCACTCCCCCGCGCCCACCCCGGCCCCCACTCACCCACCCCCACCCCGGCCCCCACTCCCCCGCGCCCACCCCGGCCCCCACTCACCCGCGCCTGCTGCAGGATGGCTTGGGCCTGGGACTCCTGGGCGGAGACCATGGGGCCTTTGGACCCGGCATCGCCGCTGCCTCCAAAGCGGAACTGCGGGGAGACGGGTCACCAGCTGCCCTCGGGCGCCACACTGGGCCCCGGGCCGGGGGACGGCGCTCCTCGCAGTCTGACGGCGGCTGCTACCCCCCTCCGTGCACGCCGAGCGGCCACATGCTCTTCCCCGAGGCCTGGGCTCCCCGGGGAGACGCCCCATGACCTCCGCCCACAAGGTCACGGCAGGGCGAGCTCCCGGGACCCGCTGGCGAGCACGCCACTCGGGGTGTTTGTCACCAGCAGAGGCTCAGCTCTCCTCCAGGGGCCTGACTCCACGCCCGCCGAGGGGCAGCCCGGGCGCCCCGGGGTCCACTCCTCTGCGAAGGCCCCTAGCCCCCCGCCAGGAGCCGGCCTCTCGGACACGGTGCCCTGGTTGGGGCGAGTCTGTGGCCAGATTGTCCCCCGGGGCCCACTCCCCATCGGCCACGCCCTCCCATCGGCCACGCCCATCGACCCCCACACAAGCCGGGTACTCACGGGCAGCATGAGCATGGTCCCGGGGGGGCCGGGCAGCCCGTCAGCCCCCGGCAGGCCTGGGCGCCCAGGGGGGCCCTGTGGACAGAGGGGGCAGGGTGGTCAGGGCGCAGTGGGACGGAGCTGGCCTGGGGGGGGCCACGGCCAGCTGGAAACACATGGGCCAGCACAGGGCAGTGAAAGGCCCGAGGCTGGAACATTCCAGAGCCAGGTGGGGTGGGAAGTGCTCCCGGGGGGAGGGGCAGGAAGGAGGAGCACCGGGCGGGTCCAGAGAGGCGAAGCCCAGGAGGTCAGGGATGGAGCATCGGGGCGTCCACCCTGAGGCACCCCTTCCAGGTCCCCCCAAACCGGACGGAGGCAGAGCAAGCTGCTGCTCAGAGCGACTCCTCTGGGCTGTCACTGAGGGCCATCCGCCCGACTGTGTGGGGCTGCCAGAGGGAAGGGTCAACCCGGCCACCTGCTCCGACACGGGGAGCCCCTGCTCCAACAGACACGGGGAGCCCCTGCTCAGACACATACGGGGAGCACCTGCTCAGACACACACGGGAGCACCTGCTCCGACAGACACGGGAGCACCTGCTCAGACACGGGGAGCCCCTGCTCAGACAGACACGGGGAGCCCCTGCTCCAACAGACACGGGAGCACCTGCTCCAACAGACACGGGAGCCCCTGCTCCGACAGACACGGGAGCCCCTGCTCAGACACGGGGAGCACCTGCTCAGACACGGGGAGCACCTGCTCAGACAGACACAGGAAGCCCCTGCTCAGACAGACACGGGAGCACCTGCTCCGACAGACACGGGAGCACCTGCTCAGACAGACACGGGAAGCCCCTGCTCAGACACGGGGAGCACCTGCTCAGACACGGGAGCACCTGCTCAGACACGGGGAGCACCTGCTCCGACAGACACGGGGAGCCCTGCTCAGACACGGGGAGCAGCAGAGGTTGAGAGCTCAGCCATGCCCGGCACCATGCACAGAGCATGCTCCCCTCCCACATCTCAGAGAAGCAGCATCTGCTGTGCCCCGTGGGTTGGCCACGCCCCTGAGTCCAGCTGCGGACCGCTGTGGGGACCGGTGCCACGTCTCCCGTGGACCTTTGGAGCGAGCTGGGCAGACAGGCAGCCACGGCAGCATTCGGGCCAGGAGGCGGGAGAGCAGCCCATGTCTGAGCAGGGGCTCCCCATTTGTCTGGAACCAGGATGCCGATGGGGGGGGGGGTGCGGGAGCAGGATGCTAGCAAGCTGGAACCACGGGGCCAGGCAGCCTATAGGACAGCTGAGGCCCTGCCACAGAGAATGAGCTGCCTACTCCGGGTCCCAGAGCCACCAGCCACACACACACACACACACACACACACACACACACACACGTGTCCACACAGACAGATTTATGCACATGCACGCACACAAATACACATATTACACACATGTGCACCCACAAACAGATACACACAAACACACACACACACACACAGAGTCCTGCTCAAGGCCCCACCCAGCGGGACATTGAGGTCACGGCCATAGAGAGCCAGGGAGCCTCCTCCTGACCCAGCTGCTGACCCAGCGCTCAGCGGCTCCACCGCAGGCATCCGGCCAATCGCCCGGGGCCTGACAGGCAAACCCGGGCCTCCCTGCCGGGCAGCTTTGGGGCAGCTTCCGGGCAGGCCTCAGGCACCTGCCACCCCGCACCGGCTGCTCCCGGCCGTGCCGGGTCCTGGGGGGATGCCCATTGGGCACACACGCCTCTCCCCCGGCTCAACCAGCTGCCACACGGCTGCTCATAGTCCCCACGGAACCCAACGTGAAAGGAACAAACAGCCAAGCTAAGCCGGTACCCCACGCTGCAGTACCAAGAAGCCCCACTAGGTGTCAGAATGGAACCGCCACCTCCAGGGTCCAGACCTCATCCCTCCTGCAGGGACCCCAGGCAGGGTGACCCCGGAAGCACCCCTCTGCTCCAGAGCAAGCCCCCCCCCCCCCCCCGATTCCCAGGAAAGAAGGGGTCAGAGGGATCGAGGCCAGGGTTCCCTGAGCTCTCGGTCCGGAGCTGTTGGGTCGCGGTCCCAGGATGAGGGCGCCGGCCCTCGCCGCGTCCAGACGCCCTGGCGGCCTCGGGGGGGGGGGGGGGGGGGGCAACAGCGCGCTGGGCCTTACTGGCGCGGGGCCGCCTGCCCCAGCCGGGCCGGGCCACCCCCCCACCCCGAGGAGACGGCCCAGGAAGCGGGTGGCGTGAGAGGCTGTGGGACCCGGGCACTCGGAGGAGGAAGTCGCCGTGGCAACGCCCGTCCCAGCGCGGGGACACGGGCCGGAGCCCAGGAGGCCTTACCCGTTCTCCAGGGTCGCCCACTTGGCCGGTGGGGCCCATGGTCCCGGGAGGTCCTGGGAGGCCCTGGAATCGGAAATAAATTCAGAGCGGAGCTCAGAGGCGCCACGCAGCCCCGCTCCCACGGCCAGCCCGAGGGGGCGCGAGGCAGCGAGCCTTCTCCCCGTCCCGGTGGCCGCCTCCCCCTCCCGCTCCTCATGGGAACAAACGGGACACTCACCGCGGGGCCTTCGGGGCCTGGGGGCCCCTCCAAGAGCATGCCCTGGAAGAGAGGACGGGGCGCTGAGACCGGAGCCGGCCCTCAGGCCCCCCGGACCCTGGCTCCCCGGACCCTGGCCTCCCGGACCTTGGTCCCCCGGACCCTGATCCCCCACGGACCCTGATCCCCCAGACCCTGATCCCCCAGACCCTGATCCCCCCCGACCATGGCCCCCACAGACCCTGGCCCCCCGGACCCTGGCCCCCCGGACCCTGGCCCCCATGGACCCTGATCCCCTCAGACCCTGGCCCCCCCGGACCCTGACTCCTCCAGACCCTGATCCCCCATGGACCCTGGCCCCCCCAGACCCTGATCCCTCAGGGACCCTGGCCCCCCCCGGACCCTGATTCCCCCAGACCCTGACTCCCCCAGACCCTGATCCCCCAGACCCTGATCCCTCAGGGACCCTGGCCCCCCCAGACCCTGATCCCCCAGACCCTGGCCCCCCCAGACCCTATCCCTCAGGGACCCTGGCCCCCCCAGACCCTGATCCCCCAGACCCTGACTCCCCCAGACCCTGATCCCTCAGGGACCCTGGCCACCCCAGACCCTGATCCCCCAGACCCTGGCCCCCCCAGACCCTGATCCCTCAGGGACCCTGGCCCCCCCCCCCGGACCCTGATCCCCCCGGACCCTGGCCCCCCCGACCCTGACTCCCCCAGACCCTGGCCTCCCGGACCCTTATCCCCGCCGGACCCTGGCCCCCCGGACCCTGGCCCTCCAGACCCTGGCCCCCCGGACCCTGGTCCCCGGACCAGAGACCAGGAGGAGAACATGTGCTTACGGGTTCGATGATGGCAGGCTCTCCCTTTTGCCCTTTCTCGCCCCGCGGCCCGTCGATCTGGGGTGAGAAGGGCAGACGGAGAGAGGAGGGGACAGGAGGGCGGAGGGGACGGTGACTCCGTGACCACGCTGCCCCCGCCCCGTCCCGCCCCGGAGGCCGGGAAGGCTGCCGCTCACCCCCCCGAAGATGGTGTCCTGGTTGGCGGGCATGCCCGGCCCGATCTCGGACGGGGACACGGTGGGGTCGTAGTAGGGGTCGTAGTAGCTCTCGTTCTCGTCCAGGTTCTTGATGGTCTCCTCCGTGAAGTCCGCGTCCAGGTCCTCCTTCCCCTCCCCCGGGGGCGGGGCCGGCTGGGGGCAGAGGCGGCGTCAGGGGCGCAGAGAGGGCAGCTGCCGGGGGCCAGGGTCTCTCTGCGCCCCCCCCACTCTCACCGCGCCCCGGCCCTCGGCTGTGCCTGGGGAAGCGGTCCCTCGGGGCGCCGCCCCGGGCCTCAGGGTCGCGGGATAACATGACCCTAACCCCACGCCAGGAGGACAGCGTGTCCACTCCGTGGGCGCCGAGAACATGGCCGCTCGCAGCACACAAAGGGTTAAGTTTCTATGAGGGGGGCGCTGGGCTGGTCCCTCCCCCCAAAAGCTGGGCAACAGCCCCGGAGGCGGCGCCGGGGGCCACGGGTGACTGAGGACACAGATCCGTCCCCCTGGCCACGGCCCAGGAGCAGCCACCTCACGTGGTGTCCACGTCCCCGGCTCCAGCCCCTGTCCAGCCGGACCGCCCCGGCCACAGCCCGGACACGGGGGTCTGCAGCGCCCTCCTTGCCCCCCTCCGCCTGCACCGGGCGCCTCGGGCGGGGCGCACACCCTCCGCTTGCAAAAGAGCCAGTGACACACGGGGCGCCGCTGGGCGACGGCCCGCGATCCCCCCGCACCCGCCCGGTGTCCGCAGGGAGAGGCCGAGCCGAGGACCCGCCCGCCGAGCCCGCGGGAGAGGCCGTACGTTGGAGGCGTTGGCGGCGCCGGCCGCGCCGGGGAGCACCTCGGCGCCCAGGCCCTCGCCGTAGCCGTCCTCGTACGGGGCCGGCGTGTAGTAGTCCTCGCTGGGCACGTAGTCATAGTCCGGCGGGTCCAGGCCCTCCTTCCCGGCCCCCTCGCTGGCGTCGGGCACGGCCGGGGCCCCCGTGGGGGGCAGAGTCAGCTCCTGGGGGGCGGGGGGGCAGGGCTGGGCTTTGGGGTTCCTCCGCCCCTTCAGCCAGGACCCCGTGGGCTCTGGGTGCCGGGCCGCCCGGGCCCGGGAGGAAGCAGCCAGCCAGGGGGATGCTGGGAACGGAGCCCACACGTGGGAAGGGTGAGCTGTATCCCAGACACTTGTCTTAGGGGTGAGAGGGCTGGTGTGTGGCCTGGCTGGTGTGGCTCGGTGGATGGAGCGCCAGACTGAGGACCAAAGGGTCTCGGGTTCGATTCCCGGTCAAGGGCATGTACCTTGGGTGCAGGCCCGATCCCCAGCCCCAGGCGGGGGCGTGCAGGAGGCAACCCATCGATGTGTGTCTCGTACATCAGTGTTTCTCTCTGTCTCTCCCTCCCTCTTGCGCTCTCTCTAAAAATCATCGGGAAATACCCTTGGGGGAGGATTTACTTTAAAAAGTGAGAGACCGATGAGCCCGTCTCCCAGCACCTTGGGGAGGGACGGCGCCCCCTCACCCCTCAGCCCCTGAGGTCACACATCACCACCGACACCCTCTCCCAGCCCGCATCCCAGGGGGCCGCACCTCCACCCCCGCCTCCTGGGCGGCCCAGTCACTCCACAGCTTCCCCCCTCCCCCCCCCCCCCCCGCGCCGCCCCCTGCCCGGCCGCACCTCGGCCACCTCCGTGGTCTCCTTGGCGGCCTCCGCGGGCGCCGTGGCGGCGGGCGCCTGGCTGGGGCCGTCGGTGTCCTCGTAGTAGGGGTACTCGTAGTAGTAGGGCGCGCTGTCCCCATCGCCGTCCGGGTACTGGGAGGAGACAGCTCGTGAGGACCAGACCCTGCGCTCCACGCCGGGCGCGGCGGGAGGCGTGGGCTCCAGCGCTGTGCCCCCCGCCGGCACCGCCCCCTCCAGCCACCGCAGCTGAGCCGGCCCCGAGAGGTCCCGGGCCGGACCCCGGCTCCGTCCCGGGAGGGAGGCCTCCGGCCACCGGCCACCGGCCACCGCGGGGGCCCCGCCCCTGGACGTGTGCCCGGCCCGGACCAGGAGGCCGGCCGCTGGGCTCGCTGGGAGCACCGCCCAGCTGTGGGGGAGGGTAAGACGGGGCTGGGCACCTGCAGCCTCCGGGCCACGCCTGGTCTGTGGGACAGAGGGGCGGGGGAGGCGGACAGCGGGGTGGGTGATAGTAAAGAGAAGGGCGTGGAGCTAGCAGGGCAGGATTCTCGCTGCAGCCGGGAGGAACTGCCAGAAACGTTAGCCAGGCGCTGCCGGCCGAGAGGCAGAGGAGTGAAAGCCAGACTCCAGACCAGAGGTCACAGGAGGGGACGGAGCTCAGAACACGCTCCTGAGGCCGGGGACCAGGCTACTCCCAGGCGCGGCCCCACTGGGGTCCGAGGGCCGTCATTCACAATGAGCGGCCTCAGCGCCCGCAGACTCCGCCGGGGGCACCTGCAGCACCTCTGCTCAGACCCTCAGCCCGAACCACAGACCAGCCCCCTGCCCGGGCCACAGACCTCCTGCCCGGGCCACAGACCCCTGCCTGGGCCACAGACCCCCCCTGCCCGGGCCACAGACTTCCTGCCTGGGCCACAGACCCCTGCCCGGCCCAGGCCACAGACCCTCTGCCCGGGCCACAGACCCCCCCGCCCTGCCCACTGCCCCCCGCCCGGCCCTGCCCCCCCCCCAGCCCCGCTGCTGACTCACGTATTCGTCCGGGTTGGGGTCCTGGGACTGGGGGGTGTCGGGGACGGCGGTGTCGCAGTCGGGGCTGTAGTGCTCGCAGTAATCATACGCCGCCCGGTGGTCCGAGACGAAGAGCAGCTGCTGGATGTCGCCCTGGAAAAGGACAGGAGCCCTGAACGCGCGGCTCAGGGGCCCCGCGGGGACCCAGCCCGTCCTCCCAGCCTCCTCTAGAAGCTGCTGCCTCCCAACCGCCCGCCAGGCTGTCTGCCCACCTGTCCATCGTTATCCGCCCATCCACCCAAGAAGCCAACACACCCAATATCCACCCACCACCCATCATCCACCCATCACCCACCATCCACCATCCACCATCCACCATCCATCCATCATCCATCATCCATCCATCATCCATCCATCATCCACTATCCGTCCATCCACCATCCACCATCCATCCATCATCCATCATCCACCCATCATGCATCCATCACCCACTATCCATCCATCCACCATCCACCATCCATCATCCATCCACCACCCACTACCCATCATCTATCCACCATTCATCATCCATCCATCACCCATCCACCATCCACCATCCATCATCCCTCCACCATCTATACATCCACCATCCATCCATCATCCACCATCCACCATCCACCATCCATCCATCCACCATCCACCATCCACCATCCACCATCCACCATCCACCATCCATCCATCCACCATCCATCCATCCATCCATCTACCATCCATCCATCCATCATCCACCATCCATCATCCATCATCCACCATCCACCATCCACCATCCATCCATCCACCATCCATCCATCCACCATCCATCCATCCACCATCCACCATCCATCCATCCATCCATCCACCATCCATCCATCCATCCATCCACCATCCATCCATCTATCCCTCCCTCCCCCCTTCAGTAGCAATCCTGAGCATTTCCCAAATGCTAGTCGCTGCATCACACACAGGGGCACAGCCATGCCCAGAGCCGCACTGCCTGGCGGCCCCCGCTCCCCCTGACACCTCAGCCTTCCGTCGTGCCCGTGGACGAGGGCAGATGCAACCCAGACCGTGCACCCAGAGGCCTTCCCTGAGGCCCTCTCTGGCCGGAGGCTCGGCGGCTCCCGCGCCTGTGCCCCCCTCCCGCTCCGCTGGGTCCAGCCACAGCCGAGAGGGCAGTGCCATGAGCTCGGCCCGAGGAGGGAGGCATCCTGCCCGTCAGACCACAGGCCCAGCCAGGCGCCGGCCCTCCCGCCCCTCCGTGGCGAAGGTGTGCGCGCCCTGCTCTGTGCCAGGAAGGCCGAGCGCCCAGGAGGACCGGAGCGGCCTCCACGCGGTCACTCAGCCTGGTCCCGGGCGGCCCTGCGGTGGGGCCAGGCGCCGGGGTGCACCGCTCTCACGGGTCTGCACCCTCCCGGCTGCCCACACGGCCCGGGCCGGGTGCCGTGGGCGACTCATGGCAGAACGGAGTCACGTCCTAGAGTCAGACTGGGCCCCTCAGCACCCGATCCCGGGGTGCGAGGCCCAGCCCTCCCCTCCCCTCCCCTTCCTCCCCTCCCCTCCCCTCCCTTCCCTCCCTCCCCTCTCCTCCCCTCCCCTCCCCTCTCCTCCCTCCCTCCCCTCCCTCCCTCCCCTCCCCTCCCCTCTCTCCCCTCCCTCCCTCCCCTCCCGCCAGATGTCCAGTTCTGGCTCACAGTGTAAACTCTCAGCAGAGGAGAACTGGCGAAAGGAACAGTGAATCAAAACCACACGTTTTATGAAGCATCAGGACTTCTAGTTCAGATTCCTTCCAACCCAAATAAAACACCCGCCTGCCACGGAACGGTGCTCTCTCCGCAGTCACCGGAGGCCAGGGCTCGGGCGGCGGCACAGATGGCAGCCCTCGGCGGCCCTCGAGGGAGCCGCTGCCTGGCGAGGGGCCTGCAACGCCCCGCCCACCACGGCGTCCCCGTGCCCGGGCGCCAGCCTCAGGAGCGCCGGCCTGATCCTACCTCTGACCCCCAGGCCGTGCCCAGCTCTCATGCCCACCCGTGGTGCCCGCCGTGCCCAGCCCCTCGCTCTGACCACGCCAGCTTCTCCTTTCACACACACTCCCTTCCTGGCCAGGTCAGTAGGCGCGGCTGAGCCCCAGAAGCTTGAGCCAGCCTGCCCGGCTCGTGATGCCACCCCGCCCTGCTGCCAGCCTCGATGCCAGGGCAGCCACCGCGCCTGTCTCTGGGGGCACCAGCTGCCGGACCCCAGGATGCATGCGTCCTCGGCCACGCTGCTCCGGAGCATTTTGCTGAGGGATCGGCTCTGCCTTTTCCGACCCTGAGGCCGCACCCATGATCTGCTGAGAGCGGGCGGGGGCGGGCACAGAGCCACGCAGGGAGCTCTGCCACGGGGGCCGTGGGCACAGAGCATGGACGTCCGTTTGCCCCAGCCCGGCCGACCCCGCCCTCCCAGCCTGGCTGTCCGTGCCGCCCTCCGGGCCCCTCTCTGCACCCCGGCTCTGCGCTCCCCTCCCAGTGACTCCCGGCCCCGACCTCCGCCCGGCAGGCCGGGCCCCGCGCGGCTTTCCTGCGATTTCACAGCCGATTTTCACTGCAGGGCTTCCCACTCAGGAGGGAACACAGACGCAGCTCCCGATGGAGGCGGCGGAGAGAGAGGGGCCGGCCAGCCTGCGGCCACGGCCGCACGTGTGCAGGGACCGGGGACAGCGGGGGCGGCGGGCAGCCCGGGCTCGAGACCAGCACTGGGCTCCATCGCCTCCAAGGGAAGCTGAGAGTCTCCCAGGATGGGGTGGGGGAGGGAAGGGGGCGCACGCCGGGGGGGGGGGGCTGCGGGGACGGAGAGCCGGGGCCGCACGGCCTTCACGCGTGACTGGCCGCGATCCCTGCCCGGCCCGTGCGGCCGAGCTCCTCGCCCTGACGGCGGCCGGATGTCCTGACGGTGAGTCGCCAGGAACGCGGGCTCCAGCCAGCGCAGGCCATTCTGTCCACGGGCTGTGGGGGCGCAGGGTCAGGACCAGTCTGACACCGTGAACGTGAGGTCAAAGGAGGAACTGCCTGTGCCCCATCACCTCTCTCCTGCCCCCCCAGCCCCGCCCCCTCTCTCCTGCCCCCCTCAGCCCCGCCCCTTCTCTCCTGCCCCCCAGCCCCGCCCCCTCTCTCCTGCCCCCCAGCCCCGCCCCCTCTCTCCTGCCCCCCCAGCCCGTCCCCTCTCTCCTGCCCCCCAGCCCCGTCCCCTCTCCTGCCCCCCCAGCCTTGCCCCCTCTCTCCTGCACCCCCAGCCCGTCCCCTCTCTCCTGCCCCCCAGCCCCGTCCTCTCTCTCCCGCCCCCCCAGCCCCGCCCCCTCTCTCCTGCCCCCCAGCCCTGTCCCCTCTCTCCCGCCCCCCCAGCCCCGCCCCCTCTCCCCTGCCCTCCAGCTGCCGCCCCCAGGGCCTGGGCCTGGCTACTCACACCTGCGCTGGTGCCACACGAGAGGCTCCGTGCGGACCGGGGCCCAGGGTGCAGGGATGGGTGGGGGGATGGCCACGTCCCAGCCTCAAGGGACCCTGAGTGGCTGGAGGGACTGAAGGGCCAGCTTAGTGAGCTGGGAGGGGCGCTGCGTCCCCACACCCCGGGGCGGGCTGCAGGGCCAGCGTCAGGGCCTCCTCCTCAAAAGCCCACCAGGCCTTACAACGGGTCTCAGCCCCGTGCCCGCCACTGTGCCGCTCTGGACAGCGGGATGCCCGGCCCAGCCAGGCACTCGGAGGCCTGGGCACTCAGAGTAACCACCACCACCATCACCATCACCATCACCATCACCATCACCATCACCATCACCATCACCATCACCATCACCATCACCTGACAAAGACTCACCAGCCCCCTCCCCCGCCCCCCACACACACACAAAGGCCGCCATCTTGGCTGCTCATTCTTTCACTCATTCACCAGCACGTGCGGCCCCCGTGCTGAGCCTCACGGACATGGGTGAGCACGCCCGAGCTCCTGACCTCAGGTCTCAGCCCCCGGCCCCTCGGGAAGCAGCCCCAGCGAGCGGGCGGCTGGCTGCCTGGGGAGGCCCCTGCACTGGCTCCTCACCCCCCCAACACCCGGGGGCCCGTGACTGTCCCCGCTCACAGACGGGCCCGCCCGCCCGGCCTCGGCGGCCGCCGTCACAGCAGGTCCTTCCTGCCTGTGCTCATGGGAAAACGCTCTCCTGGCTCCGGGGAGCGGTGTCTGCTCCAGGACCGAACGTTTAAACACTCGATAAAGCTGTTTCCTGGCTCTCAGTTAAAGGCACAGTCACACACAGGCCTGGCCGTTACAGGCTGGCCCAACCCGAACCCTCCTACCCCCCCGCCCCCCCGCCCCCGGACTCCACTCGGAAAGAGGCTGAGGCAGCAGTGACCCAGCTCCAGGCCCGCGTGGGCGGCCTTCCTGGTCCCTGGTCATTGAGGAGAGCCCTGAGGTCCACACCTCTTCCCCAGCTCCTCCCCAGCAGGTCTGCGCCAGCACCCGCTCCGCCCGTCTGTGCAGGACGCCAGCCGCCACAGCGCGCCCCGAGGGTGTGTCTCTGTAATTGCAAAAGTGGGCACTGCCAGCGGGGTCCAGGCGCCAGCCCCCCTGCCACTCCGCTGACCCTGTCTCCACCAGGGGTGGCTGCTCGGACCCCTTCCTGGGTGTCCACGCCTCCCCCACCCGACGCTGTGGGTGCCAAGGACAGCCCTAACACTGGTCAGCGTGCCCTCCTGGGAGGGCAACCCTCACCTCTCGGTGCCCGGGACACCGCTGGCTCAGAGCCCTGGCCGCACACTTTCCCAAAGCCCCACGCAGGCCGAGCTCTACCCCACGTCCACCCACAGCGGCTGCCCCGTCCCAGGCCGGCCGCGGGGTGACAGGCAGTCTCCCCTCCACGCTGGTCCCTGGCGGACCCGGTACAGGACCCCCTGGACGAGGGCAGCCTCCACGGTCCTCACGGGACCTCTGCACCCCCACGAGCTACACGCTCATCGGGACGGCGGCAGGGGCTTCAGAGCCGCAGAAGCCACGGCCACGGCAGACACCGACACGCCCACACCCATCCACGGCGACACCGATGTGTCCACACCATCCATGGCGGACACCAACGCATCCACGCCCATCCACAGCGGACGCCAACGCGTCCATGCCCATCCATGGCGGACACCGATACGCTCACACCCATCCAAGGTGGACACCAACGCGTCCACGCCCATCCACGGAGACACCAATGCGTCCACGCCCATCCACGGCGGACGCAAACGCGTTCACGCCCATCCACGGCGGACACCGACGCGTCCACGCCCATCCACGGCGGACGCCCGCCGTCCCCGCCAGCAGCGCCTCGGAGCAGCGCCGCCCCTGGGGCCGCGGCTCACCTCGAACACGTCCTCGTCCAGGATGCGGGTGCCGAACACGATGATGCCGTTGGTGTCCACCACGGGGTGGTCGCTGCGGTCCAGGAACTTGGTGGCCTTCTTCTTGCAGTCCAGGAGCAGGGTCACGTTTTTCTTGTGGACGCTGAGCGCGATCCTGTGCCACCTGCAGGGGCGCGGACAGCGGCGGGTGGAGGGGACGCGGTCACGGGCACCAGTGCCGGGGGCTCAGCGCAGGTCACAGGGACACGGGGGGACACTGGGAGGAAGTCCCTCTCCCTGCGCTCGGACCCCGGCCACGCCATGCACCCCCAGGACACGCCCTCCGCCCCAGACGCCTCCCATTCCTCGTCTCTCAGGGGGTCACCGTCTGAGCCCAGAGTTCACGGGGAAGCCCCGAGCACAGGCTCTGGAGCCCACGTGGGCTGGCCGGTGGCCACGGGCCGGGGCACAGGCGGGACAGCCCTGGGGGCCGCCTGAACCCCACCAGAGGGCAGGCTCTGGGGAAGGGAGCTGGACGGGGAACCGTGGCCCTGGGACCACACGCACGCTCAGCCAGAACTTCCGGAGTGGCGGAAGGCCTTCCTTGTACGTGGCGTCCTCCGGGCCAGCCACCAGGGAGGCCACGGCCACACCGCCGGGCCTGGGTGTGTGCCCACAGAACCTGGGACGGTCTGCCTGGGTTTCGTGGTTCCGTCCCACACCTGGTGCACCTGTGCCGCCAGGGCCCCCGAATCCTCGGGGGGACACGTGGGGCACAGCCGCGCGACCTCCCCACGTCCCTCCCGAACGGAGGGCTGGTGTGTGCCCGGCGCCCGGCGCCCGGGGAAGACGGGGGCCCAGGGAGCAGGGCCGGGACCAGCTCTCGGGGCTCCCCGCCGGTGCTCCCCGGGGGCCCTCGGCCCGCTGCTGTAACACAGCCTGCGGGGCGCCCCGTCTGCCCGCGGGCCCGGGGCTGCCAGGCGCTCCGGGGGCCTGGGGGCCGAGGGCGCCCACTCACTTGCCGTCGGACAGGTTGATGCCGCGGAAGAGGGGGTAGTCCTCGGGGCCCGGCCGCCCCGTGTGGTCCTCGTACAGGAAGACGGGGGAGCGGCCCATCTCCAGGCCGAGCTGCTGGATGCCCTGCTCGTTGTACACAGACACCAGGAAGGCCTGGCTGCCCTTCTTGGCCTTCACCGTGGTGAGGATGGAGAAGTCCTCGGGGAACGCAGACGCTGGGGCAGAGGGCAGAGGGCAGAGGTCAGAGGGCCCAGCCCCCACGCCCCAACCCGCTCAGGGGCCTGGCACCCCGGCCGCAGAGGACGGCGCGCCTGGATCACACTGTTCCTGCAGCCCCGCCTGTCCCCACATGGCCACGCCCGGCCCCTTCGAGGCTCCGTTCAAGTGCAAGGCTACGGGGTCCTCCCCGCTGCGGGCTCCCTGCGGCCGGCCCGCCCCGCCCCCACCCGGTAACACTTCCGCGTAGACATCTTAGCGGGGACCCTGGGATGTGGGGGACCCCGGATGTGAGCGTCTGGGGGCAGTGCTGTCTCAGGGCCCCTCGAGCCCTCTGTGTGCCCAGAGCTGGGCCTAGCAGAGGGCGTGTTGTTCAGCGCCCTACGGGGGACCGAGGGGGGACGGTAGTGGGGTGGGCTAGAATTGCACTTGTTGCCATGTCCTGGTTGACACGCAAAACAGAGAAAAGGTGGAAAGAATCCAAAAGACTTCCGTCCAGACTGCAAAGAACCGAACCCAGGAACAAAGGAAGGAGGGACCTGCCATGTCCGTGGTGGGAGGCTCCCACGGCCGGCCAGGCCCTCGGAGGCCACCAAAGCCAGTCCCCTGCGGGCCTGCCCCGCTCGCTCCAGACCTCTCCGCACGCACACAAGCACACACATGCGCTCGCACACGCACGTGTGCACCCCGTCCCTCCAGCCAGGTGCCCCTCAACTCTCCTGCCGCCTTGTGCACCTGCAGCTCTGCCGGGAGCCTGGTCCAGCGGCCAGAACCGTCCGGTCAGCACACTGCTCAGCCCACTGCGTGGGGAGGGGACACGCTCTGTGGTGCGAGGGCTGTGGGTCAGGCTTAGGGCCTGCAGGACAAGGTCACCCAGATGGCCGATGGCCAGCCCTGCAGGAAGCTGTCTGGGGCGCCCTCTGCTGGTGTAACGGCCACATAGTCGGGCGGCTAGCCTCTGCTCTGGTCACGGGAGCAGGGTGCCAGGCTGGGGGGAGGGGACATCCAGGCGGCCTGAGACTTCACCTGCTGTGACCTCGCATCCCCTGGGACCAGGGTGGAGCGGTCAGGCGAGGGCGAGGGCGAGGGCGAGGGTGAGGAGAGGGCGAGGGCGGGCACAGGGGCACCGCCGTTCCAGACCCTGAAATCAATGTCCCCTAACGCGGGGCGGAGTTGGAGGGGGCAGAGGCGGGCTTCTCTGGATGCACGGAAACCAGACCCCGCAGTTCCCCGGGAGGGCGAGTGGGCCTGACAGTGACCTTCGTCTGCACCGAGGGTCAGACAGTCCCGAGGCTGCACCCCACACCCGGGGCCACTGGGCGCCCCACGGGGGGCTCCCGAAGGGGCTCGTGCCTCCTGTGACCTCATCAACCAGAAATGGCTCCTTACAAAGCGCCGGCCGCCCGGACAGACCAGAGGGGGCGTGGGTAGGGGTGCAGGCAGGGTGGGGGGAGGGCGCGGGAGGCGAAGACGCAGCCCCTGAGGAGTGCGGCCCTCGGGGACCCAGCGGGGACGTGGGACGCGCAGAGACCGTCACTGGTCAAAAGAGAGCCTGTGGCCGAAGCCGGTTTGGCTCAGTGGTAGAGCGTCGGCCTGCGGACTGAAAGGTCCCGGGTTCGATTCCGGTCAGGGGCATGTACATTGGTTGCGGGCACATCCCCGGTGGGGGGTGTGCAAGAGGCAGCTGGTCGATGTTTCTCTCTCATCGACGTTTCTAGCTCTCTATCTCTCTCCCTTCCTCTCTGTAAAAAATCAATAAAATATATTTAAAAAAAAAAAAAAAAGAGAGAGAGAGAGAGAGAGAGAGAGAGCCCAACTCTGGGTCAAGGCCATGTTCAAGCCACGAGAAGGCGGCCCAGCTGCTCACAATCACAGGGCACGTCCACGGCGGCCGCCTCAGCCCGGGCCCCGCCCTCCTGCCCGGGATCAGAGATGCGGTCACTGGGGCGGGAGGTTACGGTCTCTGGCCCTCGGCCCCTCCCCCAGGTGAGCCCTGAGCCGCTCCTGACGCTGGGCGGTGGGAGGGGGGCCTCTGCCACCCGTGGCCGATGCCAGGACAGCTCGGACAGGGTCTCGGCAGCTAACATCCCCCCGCCCCCGTCCGCTCCGGGCAGGAATCAGCAGTCGGCTCCGTGCTCGGCCATCGATCCTCATTAGGAGCCGGCTCTCAGCTGGGAGGTGTGATGTGTGATCATGCATCTCTCGGGGTCACTGCCCCCCATTAAGCTTCTGTCTGGAAGCGCTGCCTTTCCCATGACCCTGAGGCTTCCCTCCACGCCGCCCCCCTCGCCCAGGCCCAGGAGCAGCCCCCTCCATGCCCTCCGGCCTGGCATCACGGAGGATGGACACCTGCTGGAGGGCAGGTCCTCCAGGCCACCGCCCTTCAGGACATCAAACCCGGCTCGTTCCCGGGCTTCCCAGCATCCCGAGCGCGACCTCGCCGCTCCTGAACGAGGCGGGAGGGGACGGGCTCACATACACGCACCCCGCACCCCGCACCCCGCACCCCGCGCCCCGCGCCTCTCACCGGGGTACAGCTGCTTGGTGGGCGCGCTGAGCTGGGCATCCTTCGTGACTCTGTAAGCCACGTCCGGGCCCCGGGAGGATCGCCGCGTGGAGCAGAAGCCCGTGGTCTTGGTTATGCCGTCGGGCAAGGTGTGGAAATCTAGAACCTTCAGGAGGTCTGCGGGCTGAGCTGGAAGACAAAGGGGGAGGGGTTAGCCACAGGCGAGCGGAGCACCCGGGAGGGGAGGGGAGGGGAGGGGAGGGCGAGGAGGGGGGCGGTGGCTGCGCCCAAACCCACTCAGAGCCGCGCTGACGCCGGGGCCAAGCGGGGGGGGGGGGGGGGGGTGCGGATCCCACCTTATAGAGACCCTCGCCCAGGCAGGCAGCTGGTTCTGTCCCAGGTCCGCACCCCAGCAGCCTCGGTGCCCACCCGACGGCCACTTCGTCCCAATCGGAACCGATGCTGATCAGAACCAACACCACGTTCCCCCCAAGTCCCAGTGCGTGGGCAGGGGGTGCACGGGCCGGACACGCCAGCCTGGTTCCCAGACTCGGCTCCTCACGGCGCCCAGGACCCGCCCCTCCCTCACCGGAGGCGTCAGCCGCTGCGGAGGGGGCGGCGTGCGGGCGCTCAGGCCGGGGCGGACAGCGCAGGGACCTCACGTGCAGCTGCTGCGAGCTGGGGCCTCGGTGTCTGCGGGCAGGCGGGCCCCTCTGCTTCCCACCGGCACCTGATCAAACACCATTTCCCACAGCCGCTCACAGCGTCCGCTCCCCCGGCCCCGAGCCCCAGGCCTGCGTGCAGGACGGCGAGGGAGCAGCAGCCCTGAGCCCGCCGGGAGGCGCTGCCCTCAGCCGGGCCGCGGAGAGGGCGGGGAAGCTGGCGCCCACGGAGGCCGCCCACGGGCTATGCAGCTCGCCTCTCCAGCGCCCACGAGCAAAAGCCGGCCTCCGTGCCCGCCCCACACAAGCCGGCTTCACATGGTGAGTTCAATTCCCGTCACCCCCCTCGCAAGGCCCCTTGGCGTCGGCATGGCGTCACGGTGACGGGGCTCAGGGGCAGCCGGGGCCGCCTCCCGGGGCGCAGGGAGAGCCCCTCTGGGACGCAGAGACAGACTCCCACCAGCTTGTGTGGGCGCCTGGATCGAGCTGTTCCTGAAGAAGGCTCAGCTTATACCAACTATTTGACGCCTGCTAGGAAAAGGCCGGTGCCCACTGCTCCTGCCACTGAGCCCTCGGGGCCTGGCCTGCTCACGGCCCTCCTCCCCAGCGGGGCTGTTACGGGCCTGGGGCCCACTCAGAGGGGGGCCCCACCTTTATAACCAGGGCGGGCGACCGGAGGTGAGAAAGGACCCCCATGGGGGTCTCCTGTGGAGCTCAGCACAACCATCTGGGGGTGGGGGAGGCGCAGGTGGCAGACAAGACAGACAGAGCCCTGTGCCCGGGAGGGCGGCCTGGGAGGGAGCAGTGCCCGGCCAGGGTGGTCAGTCCGGCCCTGCGGAGGGTGCTGGGAGGGAGGGGCCCACGCAGGGTGGGCGGGGTCCGCGGTGACCGGGTGGACGGGAGAGGGAACTCTCTTCTCGGGTACAAAGCACGGCCCAGGTGGTGCCCGCACGCACCGCGCACCAGCCCCCGTGCCGAGGCCCCGCCTCCAGGGAAGCATTGCTACAGCCCAGCTCCGCGCAGTCGCCTGTCACCTTAGCAAGAGCCCGGAGCCCGGCCGGTGGCTCAGCGTCTGAGCATCAGCCTAGGAACCAGGCGGTCCAGTGTGATTCCCGGTCAGGGCACAGGCCCGGGGGCTGGGCTCCATCCCCAGCGTGGAGCGTGCAGGAGGCCGCCGATGGATGATTCTGTCTCATCACTGATGCTTCTCTCCCTCTCCCTCTCCCTCTCCCTCTCCCTCTCCCTCTCCCTCTCCCTCTCCCTCAGAAATAAACGAAATATATCTTTAAAAAATCAAGAGAGACCAGAAACATGGGTCATGGATTTCCCAGCTCAGGAAGGAAACGCCAGGTAGGACAGAGGGAGGGGCAGCGTGGGGGCCAGCACCCGGAGTCACCGCCTCCCGCGGCCCTCTGACCTTCCTGGGTGGTGCTCAGCTCGGACCCAGCGCCCAGCCCCCAGGAAGGGGTGGTCCGTCCCTCGCACGGGGGTGGCACCGCCGAGGAGCTCGGCACCAGGGACTCCGGCCCCGGCCACCACCGGACACCGGAGCAGCGCTGGCGCAGGTGCCCGGCACGGCCCCAGGCCTGGCCTCGGCCGTGGGAAGAGACGCCGTGCCAGCCGCTGGCTCACCTGCCGCCGGGACAGCGTGCCGAGCGCTGGCTCATCCCTGAGCCGGCTCCCAGGCGGGCGGCCAGGGGGATCGGAGCGGCTGATGCTCTTCCCAGACGCCGTGTTCTCCATCGCTGGCGGCTTATAGCCGCTCGCTGCCACCGCGAGTTGAAAAGGCCACGGACCTCTCCAGGCCCCGTGCCACCTGCTGGCCGGGCGCCGGGCAGTGCACGCGGTGTGTTCATGTTCTGTACGAGGCGTGGCAGGCGTCCGAGGAAGCGGGCGGGACGGCCTCCTGGGCGCGCAGCCTCCCCGCCAGCCGTCTCTCCGCTCCGCCTGGACGGGCCCCGCGGGCAACAGGCCCCGCCCGTGCCCACTGCCCAGAGCGGGCGGGAGGGACTCGGCCTGATGCCACGGCCCTGGTGACCTGCCCGCCGACGGGAAGCGCAGCCAGCGGGAAGGCGGGAAGGCGGGGAGGAGGGAGTGGGAAGGTGGCCGAGTTCGGGTACCAGGTGCCAGGAGGTGGCAGGAGGACCGGAGGAAAGGCAAGGGGGCCGCGTTGACACAGGGGAGCTCAAAGCAGACCGAGGGGCGGACCGGAGGGGGTTACATCACCGGCCACGCGAGAGCCATCTCAGAGCCATCTCACCATCTCACCCCCTCTCGGTCAGCTGCCGAACCGAGATCCGAGACCCATAGGACACGGGGTCCCTGCCACCGGCCCCCCATCACTTCCCGCTGCAGCACGCCAGACGCTGACCCCGCCACCCGGCCGGAGCACGCCCCTGGGGGCGGATGGGACCCAGAGTGGAACCCCCGGGGAGGACCCAGCCCACACGGTGGCCCGGGGGCGTGGCACCAGCCCTGCCAGCAGGATGGCCCTCCGCAGCCAGCCCGCCGGGCCCTGGCGGGCAGCACCGCTGTCATCCCAGGAGCCGGGCTGGCTGCTGGGGGCTGGCTCCGGCCTCGGCACCCGGGACAGCAGGTGGGGGCGGAACCTACACTGGCTCTGGGCATCAGCTCATGTCGGGGCGTCAGGAAGCCCCTCCTCAGCGCTCAGAAGGAAAGATGGCGGGGCCAGACCCCTCGCAGGCCCAGCAGCCCCTTCCTTTGCCAGTGGGACCCCCGCCCCAGGGCAGCACCCTCCTCCAGACAGCGGGCAGCCCGCACTCGGGAGGGGCCGGGGAGCGAAGCCAGACCAGCAGGGGGCGGGCTGCCAGCCCCCTCCAGAGGGAACACCCAGGAAGGGGCCGCCCTGAGCAGGCGCTGATGCCAGCAGCTCCAGTCCCAGCCCTCCCAGCCCAGAGCCTGGAGCCAGCAGCAGGGAGGGGCTTCAGCAAAGGACTCAGCCAGGACCCACAGACTGCCCTGCAGGTTTAATTATGCACCCCAGGGAGGGGGCGTGGCCAACCATGTGGGCGGGGCTCAGACCCAGACTGCCCTATAGGGTTTCATTATTCACCTCCAGGGAGGGGCGTGGCCAACCACGTGGGCAGGGCTCAGACCCAGACTGCCCTATAGGGTTTCATTATTCACCTCCAGGGAGGGGCGTGGCCAACCATGTGGGCGGGGCTCAGACCCAGACTGCCCTATAGGGTTTCATTATTTACCTCCAGGGAGGGGGCGTGGCCAACCATGTGGGCGGGGCTCAGACCCACAGACTGCCCTATAAGGTTTCATTATTCACCTCCAGGGAGGGGCGTGGCCAACTACGTGGGCAGGGCTCAGACCCAGACTGCCCTATAGGGTTTCATTATTCACCTCCAGGGAGGGGGCGTGGCCAACCATGTGGGCGGGGCTCAGACCCACAGACTGCCCTATAAGGTTTCATTATTCACCTCCAGGGAGGGGGCGTGGCCAACCATGTGGGTGGGGCTCAGACCCACAGACTGCCCTGCAGGGCTTAATTATTCACCCCAGGGGGCGGGGCCTTCCGAGTGGGCGTGGCTCAGTGACCGGGAGAGTGCCCAAGACCAGGGCCCTGGCTCTGGATCTGACAGGCAAGGACAAGGGAATGAGGACTAGGTGGGGCTTCGCCTTGTAAATAAGCCCACCTGCCGGCCCGGAGTGGGGAGGTGGGGGGTGAGAAGCCTGAGAGTCTGGCTCCGCCCCCCTAGGGCGCACAGGGCCTGCCTGGCCGTGGGCCTGCACCCTCGCCCTTCCTGCTCTCCTCTGCCTAAGGTCACACCCACCGGCCGATGGTGAGGATGCCCGACGCCCAGGCCCGTCCTGCCTGTGACGGCGTGCTGGCGGGGGGACCCCAGCCTGGGTCCGGGTTCGGGGCGGCGGCTCTTAAGAACCTGCCCTCTGAGCTTAGGTTCTGGCCAAATCGCCCCTGGTTGGTCGTGGGTGCCCTCGGTCTGTCCTTAGGGAAACGGATGGCATGTATGTCCCTCTGCCCGTCATTCCTCACAGGGTCTGACCACAACAGGCCACGCACAAACTTTAACCCTGCGGGCACGGATGTGGCAAGGCGGTGGGGCGTGGGGCAGGCGGCGGGGCACACGCGGTGCCAGCGGGCGCCCGTCCAGGAGAAGCGCCCACAGGTGGCTGGATCGGGCGGCTCGTCTCGGCTTCCTGGGGGTAATTTGCCTCCCCGTCTGAGGAAAGGGGAGGGGATGGCACCGGTGCCAGGCTCCGCACTGGGGTGGGCAGTGTGTGTGGCAGGCTCCGCCCCCGCCCGCTCCCGGGAGGCCGGAGGCGCGGCTGCCAGAGCGCCGTGCAGGGGGGCGGCAGAGCGTGCAGGGGGGCGGCAGAGGCCGCTGCAGGTCAGGCTCCGGGGCCTGGCCCGTGGACGGGCGGCTTCCGTCAGGCTGCCCCGCGCGGGGCGTCCCCCTGCAGCTCCTCCCGAGCTCCCGCCTCCTCTCTCTGAACGCCGGGACAAGAGCCTCCGGAGAACGGCCACAGCGGACGGCAGTTCCTCCGGCTGCACCTGCGGCCCCGGCAGGGCCCGGGCGCCAGCAGCCGCCCGGAGCAGCGCGGTGTGCGCCAGAAAGGGCGATGCTGCTCGGGGTTTTCTTCTCTGCGCTTCCCTGTGGCTTCCTGGCGGGCGTGTGAGCTTTCACAGCGAATCCGTGGAAAACCGCTGCCCGCTGAGTCCGGCCGGAGAGGGATTATACAACCGCCCGGCCACTCAGGCACCAGACACCCCGAGGCGGCCCCAGGCCGTGGGCTCTGCTGGACAGTGGACGCTGTGACCGTCCTTGGGCAGCTGGACCCCATGCCCATCTCAGGAGCACCCCCGTCCACAGCCAGGGTCTGACAGGGGCGCCCTCTCCGCGTCCTCGCAGGGCCCCGCGGCCAGGCCACCCTTGCCCTTTGGAAAGGAATGTGGGACGGCCGATGTGTGCCCTCCGCCCTCCGCCCCGCCTGGGCAGCGCTGGCCTGGTGTCCCGTCGGGAGAGGCAGCTGAGGCTCAGGGGAAGCCGGCCCGGCGGCGGCTGGGGCCCCTTAACCTTCCCAAAGCGGGTCGCAGGGTCGGGGAAGTTGCCGGAAGGTTCCCTGTGACACTTTCAAGTCCCTGGCGAACCCACCACCGGTCCATGGCTCCTCCCACAGCCCCGCCAAGGCTCTGCGTCTGAGCCCGGCCTCGGGGTGCCGGGAGCCATAAGGCGCCGAAGCTGACTCATCACGGGGAGCAAGCAGAGGCACTGGGGGCCGGCAGCCGCCCCGGAGGGACGGCCCTATCGCTTCCTGTGCCGCCTCCACTCCTGTCCCCGTCCAGCCCACCCTAGTGCCCCAGACAAGTCCCACCCAGTAAGAGATGCGGGGACCCACGGCCCCTCCTCCTCATCCACGCCCTCACCAGCCCGGGCCATGCCTGTTCTCCCACAGAGATGGGCCCGCGCTCTGAGGGGCACTCCTGGCGCTGCTGTCCGTCCCCCAACACGCCCTGGGGACAGGCCATCTCAGCAGACGCAGCCTCCCCCCCCCCGCGCCCAGCCTCCCCGTCCGCCCTGAGCCGCACGGCACCTGTCTGAGGGGCTCCCACCGTGGCAGGTGGTTGGGTGGATCCTCTGCTCCTCCCGACTGTGCCACGTGACTGCCCGCCTATCGGCGCCTGCACACACGTGTGCCTGTCCGCGGGGACCTCCCAAGAGGGGGCCTGCGCCCGGCCCGCCTGGCACCGGTCCTGGCCCAGCGCTGCAGACAGTAGGTGCCCAGCGCATGCGCCTCCGAAGGCGGTCTCGTCACCCAGCCCCTCGGCACGGCCGTGCCCGCTGCCTTCCCCGTGGCGGCTGCCCACCAGCGCGTCCGCCGGCTTCCACCGCGAGCGGGATCCCCGGTCCCTCCCAAGCGGAGGCTCAGCGTGTGCCGGCCCGCAGCAGGAGTGTGCGTGCGGGTGTGAGGTTGTGTGAGGTGCGGTTCGGAGCCTCTGGCTGCAGCCTCTCCGGGTTCAGAGCTACGGGCTCGGGCGCTGACCGTGAGGCCCGGAGAACCACAATGAGGGCCGCCCAGGCTCCGTCCCAGCCGGAGCCGCACCGGGGCCATCGCTTTCCCAGGCCAGCGGCCCAGCTCGGCCTCCCTCCCCGGAGGCCGGGGACCAGGCAGGACCCCGAGGGCCCTCGGCCGTGAGGACAGAATCCCCGAGTCTCCCGCGGCTTCGGGGCTGTGTCCCCATCAGCCTGACTCCTGCCTGGCCGCCCGCCGAGGGGTGGGAATGTCCCCGTGGGGGGCCTGGCGAGAAGCACCAGCACCCGGCCGGTGGCAGGCAGGTTCTGGGAGCCGAGCCTGCCCAGCTGGCACAGCCGGCCGCCCGAGAACCCCCAGCCGGCGCCTCCCAGGGCGCAGGGAAGACACGGGACGGGAAAGGCCTGGGCAGCCAAACGGACAGGAACAGGAGTCGCCGGAGAAAAATGCGCTGGGCTCCGGCCCGACAAACCCAGCGGCGGTGCCGCCGAGAACGGCAGATGGCGGCCGGGGCCCGGCGATCCCGGCTTTACCGGGAGGCATCGGCAGCGGTTTAGCCAGTGGCCGGGGAGACACCAGACCGCCCGCCTCCGGTGGTGCGTGTGGGTTTCTTTTTGGCCAGACACCGACCAGGCATGGACGTTACAGGAAGAGGCGCCGCCAGGAGCCAGGGCTCTCTGGGGGCTTAAGCTCAGAGCCGGGGCAGAGCACGGGAACCAGGAGGCATGTGCAGGGCGGGGCTGCCGGCCACGGCTCGTGGCTGTGGCCTGTGGCCGTGGCCCATGCGGGTGAGAGGGGGGGAGGCGGCACCCCGGAGCCACCCCTCAGCCCCTGGGAGTCCCCAAGCAGAGCGGCTGGAGGGAGGGCTCCGGGGAAGGCGGGGCCTGAGGAATTCCACAGCCTGGGGGGAGCTTCTGGAAGTTATCCACAGGCTCAGATCACTAATCCCCGTCCAAGGAGCCCAGGCGCGGGGCCTGGAGAGCCTCATCTGGAGAGATTACGGCGAAGGCGCGGGGCGGCTGGGAGAGTCTTCTGGAAGGAGGAGGGGCTGGGGCGGGCAGGCAGATGCAGCCGGGGGGGGCTGATTCCAAGGCCTCGGGCCCCAGCCAGCCCTGTGCCCGGGACTGGAGAGCCCGCAGGGCAGGTGGGTGCCGGCGCCCGCTCGGCACACTCGGCCCACACACACCCTGCCACAGCTGGTCCGGAGCTCCGGTCCTTGCTCAGGCGAAGCCAGAGCGGAGCCCCTCGGCGCCTGGGCCGGCGGGCCTCGGGCTCTCCCTGGCGTCCCGGCACTCCGCCGGCATCTGGCCGGTGGGATAAAGCGCAGGCTCCACACCCAGGCCTCAGGGCCCTGCTTCCTGGAGCTTTTATCTTTTCTGAAAGGCTGATGGTTTAAAGATGTGGACGGGGTCTCGGTCCGGCTTCCCTCTGAGCCGGCTTCCCTCTTGGACACCTGATGGGCTGCTGGGCCACCCTGCCCTCCGAGGGGGCTCCCAGCACGCCCACCCTACCTGCCGCAGCGCGTGGCTGCCGGCACGGACGCCCACACGCCTCTCTCACCGTGTGCCAGCAGAGTCCACGGGCCAGGCCCACCTGGCTGCAATCCCTCGCCTATCCCTCTTTCCTTCCCCCTGAAACGGAAAAACTGACTCAGACCAGGCAGCTCACCCTGCGCGCGCACGTGGGCGCACACGCACACACCTGCACGCACGCGCACACACACACATACATACACGTGCGCACATATGCACACACATGCACATATGCTCGCATGCACACACACACACTCACGCACACACACCGCTAGCAGCTGGGTGCAGGCTCCAGATCCTGAACTGTCCTCAGACGTGTGTGGAGGACACTGGGGGGCCCGGGCAGCTGGGAAAGCGGGTACCCACAGGCAGGGCCACATGTCGGCTTCCTCAGGAGACCGGGCCCAGCACGCGCCACCGACGGGGCCGGAGGGCAGGGAGGTCCCGTGGCAGTCCCGGGGGGCCGCACCGCCTCCTCCTCCCCTCTCAGCCCTGCTGCCGGGATGAAGACCCGGAGAAAAGGGGAAAGTGGCCGTGGCCCGGCCAGCGTGGCTCCGTGGCTGGGCATCGATCTAGGGAGGGGGTCACGGTTTCTTTATGGTCGGGCACAGGCCCGGGTTGCGGGCTCGATCCCCAGGGTGGGCGTGCAGGGGGCAGACGATCGATGATTCTCTCATCGTTGATGTTTCTCTCCCTCTCCCTCTCCCTTCCTCTCTGACATCAATAATAAAAAAAAAAAAGTGGCTGTGTCTCCTCCGGTGGGTGAGACCCCCTCACTCAGACTCCAAGCATCGCGTCTGCTCCCCAGAGGCCAGAACCCACGGCCGTGACCCGGAGGCTCTCGCGATGGGGGTCCGAGGGCGGGGGCTCCCGAGTATTTACTTTACTTGTTTGTTGTTGCTTGTTAATCCTCATTCAAGGCTATTTCCCCCACTGGTGTTTAGAGAGAGCGGAAGGGAGGGAGGGAGAGAAAGACAGAGAGAGGAGCACCCATGTGAGAGACGTTGCCTCCCACACATGCTGCCTGGGGGCCGGGGACCGGACATGCAACCCAGGTGCGTGCTGTGCCCTTGACTGGGCCTCGAACCCGAGACCCTCCGACTTTCAAGCCAGTGTTCATCCACTGAGCACACTGGCCAGGGCCGGGCCTCGGGTTTCCTGCCTGTAAAAGGCAGATGACACTTCACCTTGGGAAGATGTCAGCGGGATGAAAGAGTGCAGGAAGCAAAAGCACTCAGGATAGGTAACAAGGAGGGAAGGAGAGAGGGGAATGGGGGAGAGGGGAGGGGAGGAGGGGGAGGGAGGGAAAGGGGAGAGGGAGGGAAAAGAGGAGGGAGGGAGGGAGGGAAGGAGAAAGGGAGGAGGGAGGGGGGAGGGAAGGGTTCCAGAGAATCATATTCTTTCCTTCAACCCGACTGTCCCTCCTGAGTGCTATGCTCTTCCCACTCCAGTTCACATTTCAGCCGTTAGACTCAGCCGAGGCCTGGGAGGGAGCTGGGCCCAGGGCCCGCCCAGCCCCAGCCACCCCTCACGCCCGGCCGGGCCTGACCACTCCTCGGCGGCCTCCACCTGAGCACACCGTGGTGGGTGGCCCGGAGCCCGCGGGACAGCCCAGGGGAGCCCTGCCCTCACCTCCGGCTCTCCGGCGCAGAGGAACCCGCCATGTGCCTTGCAGGCCTTGGCCAACGGCCTCCCAGTGTTTGTAAACCAGCTCCGGGCCAGGCAGCTGTTTGCAATCCGCCGGCCCAAAGGGGAGGTGGGGCCGTCCCCAGCAGGGCCGCCTGCGGGGCGTGTGAGGACAGCGGACTGAGGGGCGGAGGGAAGCTCCGTCCCCACCGCCCAGCTCCCTGCGGGCCAGGCTTCCCCACAGGCAGGAGAGGAAAGCCACAGCCCCCTGCTCGAAGGGGTCCCCTCTGCCCTCCTGGCTCCTCCCTGGGAGGTGCCTCCCCATCATCTAGGCTGAACCCCGCAGGCTGTCAGATGAGGGAGGACGATCGGGCAAGGATCTCTGCTCTTTGGTCCCAAGATCCTCCCACCTGAGCACAGCACCATCACTCACAGGGCGGACCTCCGCCCCGCCCACCGCCCCGCCCAGTTCACACACATCGCTCCGCCCACAGTTAACGCCCCGCCCACCCTCCTCGCCCCGCCCACATTCCTCACTCCCTTCACACATCGCCCCGCCCACACTCCCCGCCCCGCCCACACTGTCCACACACATCGCTCCGCCCACGCCGCCCGGCCCTCCCCGTCGCTGGCACCCCCACACTGAGTGCCCCGGATGCTCCCAAAATACAGGCCAAACTCAGGGAGACCAGCCACAGCCGGGCGGCCTCGGTGGACTCTGCGCCTGGACCACAAGCCCAGTCCCTGGACCGTCTGCACTCAGGAACCTGTTCCTGCTCTTCCATCCCAGGGAGTGCCCCCCGCCCCCTCCTCCGGGGAACCCTCAACGGTGCGGGAAGGGGTGTCCCTCCGTCCTTCCTGCCTAACCGGCGGCCCGGCCCCGCGCTGCCAGGAAAGGGAAAGGAAAAGAAAGGCTGTCATGGGGCTGCGGCCGCCCCGTCCTAGGAGGACAAGCCGCACCAGCACAGGGGACCTCAACGCAAGGCCCTGGCCACGCGGGCTCATCTCAGCTCGCCAGGCCCATGTGCTGGCAGTTGCCTCCCTCTGATTGGCCAGTGCCCCACTGATGCTGGCAGTTGCCTCCCTCTGATTGGCCAGGCCCCATGTGCTGGCAGTTGCCTCCCTCTGATTGGCCAGGCCCCACTGATGCTGGCAGTTGCCTCCCTCTGATTGGCCAGGCCCCATGTGCTGGCAGTTGCCTCCCTCTGATTGGCCAGGCCCCACTGATGCTGGCAGTTGCCTCCCTCTGATTGGCCAGTGCCCCACTGATGCTGGCAGTTGCCTCCCTCTGATTGGCCAGTGCCCCACTGATGCTGGCAGTTGCCTCCCTCTGATTGGCCAGCATCCCCCATTGGTGCTGGCAGTTGCCTCCCTCTGACTGGCCTGAACCCCTCTGGGAGCTGGCAGGTGCCTCCCTGTGGGGCTTCCTCGGATTGGCCAGTGGCATGCCCTACCTGCCTTCCTACCAGCCTCCCTACCTGCCGCAGTGGATACACCTGCCTGCTCAGGGTCTGACCCCCACTGCTCCCGAGGCTCCTGTCGGGCAGGACGGCGCACCTACTGCTCGCTGGGCACTGTTTCCCCGAGCCCGGCACAGCCTGACGAGGCAGAGGTGCCCAGTGGCTCACACGTGGTTCTGTCCCTCCCAGGTCTCCCTCCCAGCCTCTCCCGGTTCCCTCTGGACCCCCTGCAGGAGAGAAACCCTAGGAGCCCAGGCCACCGCCGGCAATGTGTCCTCAGGTACCGTGGCTCCCTCTGCCACAGGGCAGGACAGGCAGTCCCACCTTCCACCGAGGCGAAAACTCTGCCACGTGAGGTCACTATCGGTTCAATGCAAGGGCCAGAGTCTTTACATCCATTTTCGTTTATTGATTTCAGAGAGGAAGGGAGGGGAGAGAGAGAGAAACATCAATGATGAGAATCATCAACCGGCTCCTGTACGCCCCCCATTGGCGATCGATCCCCCAAATCGGGCATGTGTCCTGACCAGGAATTGAACCATGACTTCCTGCTTCAGGGTCAACCCTCAACCACTGAGCCACACCAGCCAGGCCAGATCACACTGTTACACACACACACACACACACACACACACACATTTTGAAATAATTTGTGGCATTTGTGTTTTCAAAAACAGAGATGTTATTAGGATCCCAACGGCCGAAAAGAACAGAGCGTTTCCCCAAAATAACACAGAGCCGGGACACAAAAGAGGGGACGCCCCCCCCCCCTTCCCGCGCAGAGACATGGCAGGACCGGCGGCTTCTGGCTGAGTGATGAGTCTGGAGAAAAGTGGGTCAGACTGTGGTTCCACGGTCTGAGTCACCCCAAGTGGCAACACTGACTCGCAGTGTGGGGTCATTGCTGGGGTGGAAGCTGCCAGAAAACCTGCGGGTGGGTGGGGGGGGGGGCGGCGGGGGTTCGAACCCGCAGAGAGGAGGGCTCAGACTGTGTGCCGTGTATAACCAAGTTCCCCATCGCCCGAGCCAGGAACCCGCACTCACCCATCCACCCTACACTCCCTCCAGCGCCGCCCCCTCCAACGTGTCATCATCACCGTGGGCGTGTCTGGGAGGCGGGTGTGGGCAGGTCCGTTCCCATGTCTGGACCCCGATTCCTCCTGGTCACGTAGAGGTGGCCCGAGGAGGACAGGGAGGGGTGCGGGCCACGTGGTGTGCCCACGTCTGCCCACAGACATGCCCCCCTGCCTGGGCTCAGAACCTCACCCCCGGGGGGGCCCGCCTGTGTCGCCTCTTCTCATGCTCACCCTGTGCCGGGGGCCCCGGGGGGGCTGCCCGTCAGACAGAGCGACCCGAGGCCGGCCCACAAGCAGAGCCCGGTGCTCGGGCCGTCCCCGCCCTGCCCCGCCGCGGGGCCTGGGGGCCTGGGAGGACGTGGCAGTGATAACGGGGTTTCCCCTGCGCTTCCTACACGGGATGCATTGAACGTTCACGAAATCCTGCAGGAAGTCCCACCATCACCCCCTTCTCACAGAGAGGGAAACTGAGGCACGGGCGGCTCAATGTGCAGCCAGGAGGCGGCCCCAGAACTGGAGCTGGCTGCCTGCCCCCGACCACGGCCCCGCCCTGGGCGTCGTGCCACACCCGTGGCGGCGGCGGCTCTGCCACGAGAAGGCCCCCCGGCCCCGCCCCGGGACCTCAGGGCCCCAGCTGGGCCAGAAACCCTCAGACCAGCATGTGGCCAAGTGCTGACAGCAGCAGAGCGGTTCTAGGGGAGTATATATAGAGGGAGGCAGAAGCCATAATAGGGCTTTGCCCTCTGCAGAGTAAAAAAAGACTCGGCAAATTATCGGATCCAGCTGGCCCTGCGGCGGCCCGCGGCCTGGGGTGGCCAGCAGGCTCCGTGGCCACGTCTCAGCCGGCGTCGCCCACGGCGGGGCGGGTGTGGCAGCAGGAGAAATGGCGTCTGACGTGAGCTCCCCAGACAGCCGGCCCCTCCTGCAGGAGCCGCTTGCCAGACAGTGTGCACGCATGTGCACGTGCCTGGATGTGCATGCTCATACACACACACACACACACACACAATGGTCCATGCGAACCGCACAGCCACACACGCACGTGCTCACACAGCCTCAAACAGGCCTGCAGCGCGGTTCCACCCGTGTGGCCTCGCGTGGCCTGGATGGGACCCACCACACAGATGGGGCCGAGGTCCGGGAGAGGCGGGCACCGCCGGCTGTGGGTGGCAGAGCCCTGGCGTCTCCCCGGCGACCGGAGCCTCTGAGGACACTTCCACGGAGCAAGGATCGTGGCAGCGCTGTGCCATCTGCTTTGGCAAAACGTCACCAAACCAGGGCCAGGCGCTTCCAGGTGTGGCCTCACTCCATCTTCACAGCCAGCCCTCGAGCGAGCTGTCTGTCCTCCATTCCCCGTCCTCCATTCCTCGTCCTCCATTCCCCGTCCTCCATTCTCCGTCCTCCCATTCTCCATCCTCCCATTCCCCATCCTCCCATTCCTCATCCTCCATTCTCCGACCTGCATTCCCCGTCCTCCATTCCCCGTCCTCCATTCTCCATCCTCCCGTTCTCCGTTCTCCGAGAGGAAGGCTGAGGCCCAGCCACCGCCCCACCGGCCCGCCAGCCGCCAGGGTCTCAGAGGGAGCAGCTCAGTTTTCACTTTCTCGACCGCCCACCCTGCCTGGGGTTTGCCAAGGATTGTCCCCCACACCCAACGCCTATCGCTCAGCACAGGGGACCCCCCCTCTCCCCAGCCAAGCTGTCCGTGTCTGTCTGTCTGCAGAACACCAGCCTCGTGTGCAGGGCAGAGAAAGGCGAGGGACCCCCAGGTCTCCCACTGCCCCTCGGAGACCCCCTCTTCCTCGCAGCAGCACGCCTGCGGCCAGCACTCCGGGGATGCCCCGCCCGGTGATTGAGGGGCTTTCCAGCGGGAAGCCGGGCGCCCTGGGAGAGCAGAGCCCACGTCCTGCCAGGAAGGAGGGGCCAGACTGCACTGGGGGCCGGGCACCACGAAGGAGGCGCGTGGGTGCATTTCTGAGATGAAAGGAAGGGAAGAGGAGGAGGAGAAAAGGCCGAGGTCAGCGCCACCTCCTCCAGGAAGCCTCCCCAGATCTCCCCGTGCAGACAGCCCTCCCGGCTGCTTTGAGGGACGCTGGGCATGGAATGAACCGTGAGGTGAGCGGGTCCGTGTGCGCCTCCCTCTGAACGCAGCTCCTGGAGGGCCCTGCCACCCTTGCCCCTATCTCCCCATAACCCCCAGGCCAGCCTGGGGTGCAAGACAACATCCTTCAGGGGCAGGAGGCCATGCAGGTGGGAGGAGGGCCCGGCTAAAGGCGGGCTGGGGCGTGCAGGCAGCTGGGACGTGCTGATCAAAAAGAAGGGAGAAAGGAAAGAGGGAGGAAGGGAGGGAGGGAGAGAGGGGAGGAGGGAGGGAGGGAGGCAGAAAAAGAAAGAAGGGAGTGAGGGAGGGAAGGAAAGAAGGAAGGAAGGAAGGAAGGACTCTGCTGGCCAAGCAGAACCCCCTCCCCCGGGCCATACACGGGCTGGTACCCAGGCCCGGCCACAGCTCGGGGCACTCATGGGGCCCCTCCCAGGGGAGAGCGGATGTGGAGTGAGAAGGTAGCCCCCTGACAAGTCAGAGGCACGGAGGCCTGGTCTTGTGGGGCGGGAAGGAGGGAGAAGCTCTCTCGGGGCCCAGAGGGCAGACAGACCAGAATCCGGGGCCCCTGCTCCCGCTTCCCAGCCTCTTAGAGCCCCAGTCAGCACCTCCCTGACCGAAGGCTGCGTGAGGGTCCGAGGAGACGCGTGGGCACGGGGCTCAGCAAACCCCTCACAACCGTCCCCCACGCGTGGTGGTCTCCCTGAGGCAGGAGCCCCCCCTCTCCTACCAGGAGACCCCAGCGCCTCAGGGGTCTGGGGACTGATCCTGACCCTCCCGGGCTCCAAGCCAGCCCGCGCCCGGTCACTGTCAGGAAGGGGGACCGGGAGCAGTGGGTGCCCGCTCCCCAGGGGCCAGGGAGGCGGCAGGGACAATGGGCGAGGCGGGGCAGGCAGCATCAGCTGTGCTGGCCGCAGGCGTGGCTGTGGTGAGGATCCAGAAATATCCGAAGGGCGGGGTCCCAGGCAGGCTCCGGCCAGCACCCCAGGGACCGCGCTGGAACAGAGCATCAGAGAGGGGACCGCCTGGGCCGGGGGCAGCGACGCCCGCCCGGCCACGGCTGGTGGCCACAGCCGCTGGGCAGTGACCACAGCGCCAGCCCCGCCAGCCACCGAAATCCGGAGCAGATGAGGGAAGGCCTTGGCTCCGGGGCCGCCCACCGCTGTTCCCTTCTGGGGGGAGAGGGGGTGTCTCTGCAGCCAACTCGATTGAGTCAGAGGAAACTTAACCCTTTGAACCCGGACGAGTCCCACCAAACTTGGACGGTTCTTCCCACAAATTATGGCAAGAAGCGGTCACGTGACCGGGGCCGGCCAATGCCGTGCGGAGGAGATGACCTCAATTTCCAAATATTGGGGTCATGTTTCATTTCACATACTCTCCTTTGCCCGTTACGACGCTAAACGGCCCCAAATGCAATCTTAATAACTTCTCGTTCCTGCGCTCCTTGGCCGCGGACGGAGGAGAGGGAGCCGCGTCCAGGGAAACGCAGAAAACATCTGGCGCCCCGGCCCGCGCCCCTCCCGCCCGGCCACGCACGGCGCTCGCTCCAAGGGTCCCACCCTGGGCGGCGTGGCGGGCCCGCCAGGGACATGGCTGCTTCTCACGCTTCCAACATCTTCTGGACGGAGCACACGCCCGGCCCCGCCGCCAGGCCCACCCCCGGCTCCGGCCCCGGCTCCAGGCCCGGCCCTCCGTTTGGAAGGGAAACCGAGAGGAAGCAGGGGCGGCGGGCAGGGGGCAGGGGTGGGGAGCGAACAGCCAGCCCCGAGCCCAGGCACATGCACGCTCTGCACGCTGCCGGCCTGCACCCAGCTCCAGCTTTTTGGCGGCTCCCCCGAGCTCCTGAGAGAGAGCACATCCGAGGGGCTGGGGCCAGGTCCCTGGTGGCCAGGGGGTCCGCTGAGCACATCCCCAACCCACTGGCACCCCTTTCCTGGAGGCTGCCCCTCCCCCCCATCCAGCTGACCGGACGGGGCTTGCCGGCACCACAGTGGCTGTCTAGGGGTGAGACCTCAGGTCCCAGGGCCCGGCAGGCTCCCCCGGCCCCCTGCCCCCGGCCCCTGCCTCCTGCTCACCCCCCTCCGGGGCCCACAGCACTCCGTGGCCAGGAAAAGGGGAAGAATCACTGCATTGGCGAGTGAAACATGGAAACTGGTTCTTCCCACACATCCCCCGAGCCAGCAGCGAGGAGGGGGGGGGGGCTGTCCCCTGCCTGTCACCCCGCCAGCAGCTCTGGGCCTCCTCTCCCATGTCTGCGGGGACTCGGGGGGCTTCCCGAGGGCTTGGGCACCGACGTTTGAGGGTGTGGAGACCCGGCCATAGGTCCCCAGCAGGCAATGCTTAGGAAGTCACCGTCCAATCAGGAGGCCCGCCACCAGGGCAGCTCCCAGGGGCGCCTTCTAAGGGCAGAGCTGGCAGGGGAGCCTGAGGCTGAGCACCCAGAACCCGCCAGCCTGGCCTGCTCCACCGCCGTCCCTGGGGGCTCCCGGGAGAAGGGGGTTCGGGTGGGACCCCCTCCCCCTGGGGTCTCAGGGCCAGGACTGCCAGAGGCCCGGCCCCTGTGGAGACAGAGCCAGCGGGTGGGGGGGAGAGGGGGAAGCGGTCCAGGGCGGAGCAGGGCTGGGGCTCCAGCTTCCGGGATCCCCGCCGGAGCCCCCACCCCAAGAATGGACAGGCTGCGACTCTAGGGGGCGACCCTGCCCGGTTTGGGGAGAGGAAGCTGTGCAGGCCCCGCGGCTGGGACGTGGGGCGGGGACCGCGAAGTTTCTGCACAAAAGTGTGCGGCTCGGGCAGCCCCTGGCGGGTCCCACGTGCAGCGCCGGCCCGCGGGCAGCCCCACCCGGCCTGCCCCGGCGCGGGGCGCACGGTCTCCCTCCCGGGGGCCCCAACTCCTGGCATTCGGGGTCCCGCCCGTGCATTCCACAGCCGGGGGGACCGTGCAGGCGCGGGACAGGCCCGTGGCCGGCGCCGGGGTGACAGCCGCACCGGTCCGCGCCCTCCTGCAGCCCCGCCCGCGCCCCGCGCCCCGCGCCCCGCGCCCGGTGCCCCGCGCCCCACGCCCCGCGCCCCGGCCCCGGCCCCCGCCCCGGCCCCCGCCCTTACCTGCGCGGCTCGGGGGCGGCGCCCACAGCAGGAGCAGCAGCAGCAGCGGCGTTGGGACCGGGAGCCGGGCGCCCGGACAGAGCGGGCTGCGCGCTTTCCAGCGGGTGTGGACGTCCATGCCGGCGGGCGCGGGGCGCGGGGCGCGGGGACTCTCGGGCGCGGGCTCGGCGGGCGGCCCGGCCTCAGGAAGGCATGGGGGGCGGCCCCAGCCCAGGCCCGCGCTTTGTGGCCGCGGCTCCGGGCGCGCTCGCCCACGGGCGAGAGGGCTGGACCGTGGCCCCGGGGCGGCCGGGACCCGCTCGGCGCACTCCCCTCGCCTCCTCCGACGCTTGCAACTCCCGCTCGCCCGCCCTGGCCGCCGCCGCCCCGCGACCCGTGCTCCGTGGGCGCTGCGCTCGCGGGAGGTGGGCGCCGCGGGGACCGAGTGCGGGCCGGGCCGGGGCGCCAGCACTTTTCCCCGCGCCCGCCCCCCGCCCGGGCCGCTCCGCCGGCTGTCGCTCCGCCGCGCCGGCCGCCAATCAGAGCCCGGGCTGGGCTCGGCCGGGCCGGCCCCCGCCGCCCATTGGGCGCCGCGGCGCGGGGGCGGGGCCGGCGGGCCGGCAGGGCGAGGAAGGGGCGGCCCGGGACGGAGCGGACGTGGGCGGGCGCGGCCCCCATCCCGCGGGGAGCCCAGCGGAGCGGGGCGCGCGGCGGGCGAGGGCGGCCCCGGAGCGCCAGGCCCACCGGCCCCAGGAGCCCGCGTGGAGGCCCGATGTGATCACCGGGGTTTTGAAGAAGGGGGAGGGGGAAAGTCGGGGCTCCCCCGCCGGACTGTCCTCTGGGTGGAGCAGCTTCGGGCCGGCCAGTCCGGGCGCCCCAGACTGCAGCCGGGACAGGCCCGCCCTGCCTCCCTCGCGGTGGACCGGACCGTGGAGGCCGGGAGGGTCTGACCTCCAGGGAGGCCTCCATGCTGCACATCTGGGCCAGGAACCCCGAGAAGTCTGACCCACACCCCGAGCTCCCCTCCTCACTTAGCGGGACGCCCCCCTGGAGCTGACAGCAGGCCAGGGAGTGAGGGGCCTGATCCCCCGGGGCTGTGGGCGCTGTGGGCGCTGCCTCCCGCCTCTGAGCTGTGAGGTCTCCCTCCAACAGGCCCGCAGGCTCCTGGCTGTGGGTGGGCACCCACCGGGCAGGCTGCCCAGGCCCAGGAGCCTCTGGCCCGGCTGCAGAAGCAAAATAGAGGGTATGAAATGAGGGGCTCCCCCCACCAAACCCATCCGTCCCCTTTGCACACACAGCCCAGCCCTGGATGTGGAACCGGGTCCGGACCCCGGCCCTGTCCCCGTTCCATCTGCAGCCTCAGCCAGAGGTCCCTCCAGCCCCTTCCGCTCCTTCACCTGGGACCTGACAGGAGGGTGCAGGGAGGGGGGCTACTGGGGCCCCTGCAGCCTCTGGCTTGTGGGAGGGTGGCTGGTGCGACCTAGCAGGTTAGGGGCCACATCCCTCTGCCCCCTCTGTCCCCCCTGTCCCCCCTGTCCCTCCCCACCCCGCTCTGAGGGGTCAGATTTGCCTGGGCACATACCCGGGGAATGGATGAGTGAGATGCATTAAGGAAAGCAAACTTGGCGGTTTTCTTTCTTTGTTATTTGGCTTTTTTGCCACGTGCACATCATCCCTGTGACGGGAGAAGGCGTGTTTGAGTTGCATGCATGTGTGTAGGTGCATGTGTGAGGTGTGTGTGGGGGCAGGCTAGACCCGCTGGGTCCTCACTGTCCTGTGAGTTCATGAGAGACGTCCCATTGGGCTCCCTGAGCCGCAGCGCTGCCCGGCCCCCAGGTGCCCCCTCCCCCAGGTGCCCGCCCGCGCCTGCAGGTGGGAAGGCCAGCGTCCCCCTGAAGACGGGGGCCCTGACAGCCTGGGCATCAGAAGGGAGCACAGACACTCAGGCTCAGCTCTTCCCGAGCACCTGGGTCGCCTCTGAGCCACCTGAGCCTTCGTCCCGGCCGCCAGCCTCCCAGCACCTGGGGCTCAGGATGGCACCTGAGCTGGGCTGGGGTGGGCACCGCTGGTCCCTCAGGAGCTGAGGATCAGGACCAGCGGGTGCCCAGAGAGCGGCCACTCAGGTACGAGAAGACATGGACCCAGCCAGCGTGGCTCAGGGGCTGCGCATCAACCTATGAACCAGGAGGTCAGGGTTTGATTCCCGGTCAGGGCACGGGCCCGGGTTGCGGGCTCCATCCCCAGTAAGGGACCTGCAGGAGGCAGCCGGTCTGTGATTCCCTCTCCTCATGGATGTTTCTCTCTCCCTCCCTCTCCCTTCCTCTTGAAGTCAATAAAAACCGGGCCCGTGGGCGCAGACAGGTGCCCCGCGGAAGGCGGCGGGTGTGTAAGCGGGAGGATGTCTCGCTGAGGTGAGGGGTCCTGCTCCCCTCGGCACCAGGTGCTGAGGGTCCGACTCTCCCGAGTCCCAGCGGGACGCCGGCTGCTGAGGCCGCCGCTGTGAGCCCCGGCCCCTCCCCATCCGGGGAAGCCGCTCCGATGCCGGGACACGCCTGCCCGTCCGCGGAACACCCACGCTTACTGTTCAGGAAGCTGCTGTCCTGCAGCCCTCACAGCGGCCTGGTCCGTGCACTCGCCCGGCTGCTCTCCTCACGACCACAGACAGGCGAGGGGAACGGCCGACGTGTGTTCTCTCCGAGCTCCGAGGCCGGAGGTCTGAGATCAGGTGTCCTCGGCCTCGCGCCCCACAGGCCCAGGGGAGGGTCCCTCCTGCCTCTCCGCTCCTGGCGGTGCCAGGCGGCCTTGGCTTGTGGCCGCATCCCTCCATCTCTGTCTTCTCCTCCACACGCCCTCCTCGGGCGTCTGTGACTCCATCCCCCCGCCTCCCTTTCCTAAGGACGCTCCCGATGGCACGGAGGGCCACAGGGACACCCCGCAGGCCCTCCATCTCCCGAGCCTGAGCCCAATGACGTCTGAAAGGCCCTTTCCCAACACGGCCGCAGGCACAGGGAAGGCACTGCGCCACCCACCCACCGCGTCAGGCAAGTACGCAGCCCCGAGCCTGGAGGCCCCGGCATTGTCCACGCCGAGGCCGAGGGGACACCGAGCCAGACACGGGTGTGGAGGGAGGGGCAGTGGTACCTGTTGGCAGCCGGCGTCCTCAGGGCTGGCACCAGGCAGGCCCAGGCGGCAGGAGGACAGGGACTGGGAGCCCGGAGCCCGCCGCACGCCCCCGGCCTCCCCGCGCGCTGGGCGGCTGCTTTGCCTGCGGAGCCCGGTTTTGCTTGTTTGCATGGTTCGGATTAAGCCGACATTTTCCACGGAAACAGGCCCAGGTTAGACCCTCCATCGGGGGAAGCACCGGCGGACGGTGCGTGCAGGAGCCTCCTGCCGGGAGGGCGGCCCCAGACACATTTGTTTGTGCCTCGGAGTCCGGAGCGCAGTGCTGCGCTGGGCCCTGAGACTGTGCGGGACTCGGTCAGACGGAGCCTGCGGGGCCAGGAGCGGCAGTGGGAGTGGTGCTGAGCTAATGCGGGGAGCCTGGCAATGTGGCTGCGGAGCCTGACAATGGCTCCCCTCCCACCCCGAACCTGGGCCGTGACCTTATTAGGGCACAGGCCCTGCCCATGCGCCTGCGTTTAGGGCCTGGAGATAAAGCTCATCCTGCTCAGTCCTGGCCCAGCCATTACCCACCCCACTCCTCCCCACTCCACCCCCCGGGCCCAGCCGCCACCCCGGGCCCAGCCGCCACCCCGGCCAGGGGACCCTCCCTGGGGCCTCCGGAGGGAGTACGGCTTCTGGCCTCCAGAGCTGAGAGTCCCCTCCTGTCACTTTAAACACCCAGTCCGCCCGTCCACCCAGCCGTGGTCCTCTGTTGCAGGGGACAGCCCTGCGCCGGTGGGCCCCGCGCCCCGGGGAGCCCAGGGCTCAGAGGAGGGAGCCCACGCAGGCGGGGTGTCTGGCGATAGGAGGCACCTCCCCTCAGGGCACCTCGGGCTCACACACCTGCCGGAGCTCCGCCAGCTGTGGCCGGGCACTGGCATGACCACCTGGTGGGCATTCACATGCCACCCCTCAGCCCAGGAGAACCCCCACTCCGTGCCAAGAAGCACGAAGCAGAGCGTGCGAAGGGGCAATGAGGCCCTGGGCGGGCGTCTCCCCGAGGCCCTCCCGCCCCCGGCAGGGATGGCCTGGAAGCCCCGCCCGCGTGCCCTGCGCCCGGGGAGCAGCTCCTGGCGGAGAATCCAGGCGACGGGTGCCCTCCGCGCTGGCGGCCAGGCTCGTTCTGACGGGAAGCAGCGGTGCCTGCCGCAGCGTCCGGCCCCCAGGTCCCGCACCGCCCGCCCCCACGGCACCAGGGCTCTGGGTGGGGAGGGAGGGCGCCCGGAGGGGGCGCCGCCTGCTGACTCTGCCTCTTGTCGGGCACCGGGCCTCCTGCCTCGCCCTCTGTCCACGGCCCCGGCTGCACACACGGCACCGCCGGCCCTTCCGATGGCTCCTGCCGCGGTGACCCGGGACAGAGGAGGCCCCTCCCTGCGTGAGCGGAGGCACCAGCTCAGAGGGCACTCCGTTTCCTCACCCGCAGGCTGGGCAGCCTCGGAGAGCCTCGAGGACTCGGCGAGATGGTCCACGCCTTACCCGGCCCACCGAGGGCACGGCCCCGCTCGCTGCTGTCAGGCTCGCTCTGGCCGGATGTTGGCGGGGGGTAGGCCTGGCTTCATGCAAACCGCGGCCACTCGGAGGCCTGCACACGGGATCTTCATGGCGCTGGTGTCAGCCCCTTCCCCACGGGCCCCGGACCAGGCTGCCCCCGGCCGCTCTCACCCCCGAAGACTCTGCAAGATGCTGTGGTGACCCGGCCGCTTCGCCTGAGCGTCCTCCCCAGGTGCCAGGGGGTCCGCGGAGGCCGGAGCTGGCCGGACGGGCTCAGAGCAGCGGACCGGACCGTGTGCTCTGCTCGGGGCCTCGGAATGCTGGCCCAGAACCAGCGCGGTGGGAGCATTTACACCACGGACGTTGGCAAGCCGGTGATCTGGGCCGGTCACCGAGCTTCTACCAGTGCCCGCCGGCCTGCCCTGAGCGGGCCTGACCGCGGCCCACTCCCCAGGGCCGGGATGGCCAGCTTCACCCCAAGCCCCTCATGGCACGTCCCCCTGGGGGGCGGGCGGGAGGAAGGCGCGTCCCTGACCCGTGGCAAATCGGGATTTCCCGCGGGCGCCATTGGCTCTCCCCGGAGCCCTGGTTCCTGCACAGCTGCCCTCAGACACGGGAGGAGCTGTCGTGCGGGGAAGGAGGGGTCCGCGGGGCAGACAGGGCGCTCGGCTCTCCGCCCCCACTGGGGCTCGGTGCCACCGACCTTTCCCGGGAACTCTGTCTGAGGGCCCGCAGGCCTCAGCCATCCTGAGCCAGGATACGGCTTCCTGTGAGTGCACTCCCCCCCCCCCAGCCCTCTCCCCACACCCATCTCCACCTCCAGAGGGTCCCCGGGCAAGGGGGACCCTGCCCGGCCGGGTGCTCGGCCCACCCCGGGTCAATAACTCAGGCATGGAGGTCACCAGCTCCCCGATGTGCATTCCGTTTGGACCTGGACGGGGAGAAATCAGGAGGTGGGTGAAGAGCAAACTCAGTCCCTCCTGCTCTCAGCAGACACACAGGGAACAGGGTCCTCATCACAGCCCCCGACCGAGGCCTGAGACGCCTCCGTGCACTGTCCTGCCCGCCCTGCCCCCGCCCCACGCCGACCTGGGCCACTTTTGCGAGAAAACTATTGGCTTCCACTCAGACCAGCAACCCAACATCCTGGATGCAAAGCATGCTGGGGCTCTGTTTACTTTTTAAACAAAACAACGAACGGCCGGTTTAAACTTGGGTTGACAAATGGCCTTTTTTTTTGGGGGGGGGGGGAGAGTGGCGTCGGTTGCGTTTGCCTGACAGTCATGCTAATGTCACAGAGAAAGGACAGCGCTCCCAGCGAACACGGGGATGTTTTCATCGCTCGTCACGTTACATAACGTGCCGAACACATGTGTTTGGGCTTCTCCAGGAACTCCGCGGAATGGGAGGAAAACACGAGGCGCCCTGGCCGGGCGGCTCCGCCTGCGGACATGCCGCCTGTGCACCCAGAGCGCCCGGGTCCCACTCCCATCGGGGCCCAGAGCGGCGCTCTGCATTCAGTCCCGGGTCCAGGCGTGCGCGGGAGGCAGCCGGTCGGTGCTGCTCTGCCTCCTCTCTTCCGCTCTCTTCCTCTCTCTCCAGTAAAAATCAACAGACATGTCCTCAGGGGAGGATCTAAACCCCACGGGGCAGCCCCGTGTCGCCCCAGCTCACAGAGCCGTGGGTGCAAAGCCTGCAGGAGCCCTGGTGCTGAGAACCCCCCACAGGGATGCAGAGATGACGGGGCCACTCACCCCCGTTCCCTGCATCGCGTGTCTGGAGTCTGCCAGGCTCCGTGTGGGCACCTGGCGCGCGGAGCTGTCTGCCTCTCACAGCTCCTGGACCCGGCGCTCACCGGCCTCACCGATGGGACCTGGGGCTCCGTCCGGGCCAGTCTTCCCCGAACACCCTCATCGCCGAAGGCCCTGGACCAGCTCCGGGGCCGGCACAGCAGGGCTAAGCGGGGAGCAGGGGAACCTCGGCCCCGGCCCGGAGGGAGGTGGAGGCGGGCGCTCGGAGGCCCGCGCAGGTGGAACCGAGGCCCCGGGGCTATGGGAGACTGCCAGCCTCCGAGGAGGAGGCCTGCAGGGTCCCTCGCTGCCTGACACCCAGGGCTGACCTACTTTCCCCTCTGGGGATGGCACTTCCAGGAGGACTGCGCCCGTCTGCTGTCCCCCCCGCGGTGAGTCACCTCCTCCTGGCAATGCTGCTGGGGCGGGGGTGTCTGCCGGCCCCCGACACCCCGTCCTCGGCAGAGACAGTTCTCAAAGGCCGGACTGCGGGGCTTCCTCCAGCGCAACTCACACGCCAGCCCTGCCGCAGGGCCCGCAGGTGGCTAAGGAGCACCCAGGCTGAGGCTGAGGTAGGGGACCCTGGGCCCCGACAGGCCAGGTCAGGGTGAGCAAGAACAGCCAAGCTGATCAGAGTTTGAGCCGAAGGCCAGTGTGTGGGCATGGGTGGGACCGGCCATTCTGAAGCTGTGCAGCTAGGGCTTCTGGAAGATTCTGGAAGCTTCCGGAAGGTTGGCAGCCCCCTGTACGTAGATGATTATCCGAGGTCCACCAGACGGCCAGATGAATTTCTGGCCCATTCTTTCTTAGGGGGTTTGAGGGACTTTTTATGGGGTTCCTGGAACATTTTTCTCCTTTCTCGGTTCTGAAGCAAGAATCTCTAAGCATCTGGATGCCCAGCTGTAAACCAACCAACCGTGTGCTCCCTGCGCCGCCCCGGGGACCGGAGATGGAGTTAGAGACATTGAACTCAGACCCGCGAACCCTGGCCGGGTTGTGACCTTTTACTACCCCTCTGGACGCCGGTCCCGGTGCACCTGAGCAGAGTGCTCCCGTGCAGGCCCGAGTCTCCGCAGGAGAGCCACACCCGGCCCTTGTTCGGGGTGGGGAGACCGCGGCCCAGCCACCGGCAGTCCCGTCACTGTGCTGAGCGCTGTCACAGCCACTAGCTGCGCATTAAATTCTGTACAATTTAAATTCACTGCCTTGGTGGCACTAGCCACATCGCAAATGTCAAGTGGCCACCGCACACAGCATGGACACGTCCATCCCATCCACACGCAGAGGTCCCGCCACATGGACAGCGCTGGTCCATATCTGCAGCAGCCCATGGTCAGCCAGCCACGTCAGCCAGGCCACGGTCAGCCAGGCCACAGTCAGTCAGGCCCACAGTCAGCCAGGCCACGGTCAGTCAGCCAGGCTCATGGTCAGCCAGGCCACCATCAGCCAGGACTCAGACCCCAGCCCGGCCGGCGTGGCTCCGTGGTTGGGCATCTACCCATGAGCCAGGAGGTCACGGTTGGATTCCAGTCAGGGCACAGGCCTGGGTTCCGGGCTCGATCCCCAGTGTGGGGCGTGTAGGAGGCAGCCGATCCATGACTCTCATCATGGATGTTCCTCTCTCTCTGTCTCCCTGTCCCTTCTTCTCTGACATCAGTAAAAATAAAGAAATGTTTTAAAAAATAAAACGCGCCGGGACCGGTTTGGCTCAATGGATAGAGCGTCGGCTTGGGGACTGAAGGGTCCCGGGTTCGATTCTGGTCAGGGGCATGTACCTTAGTTGCGGGCATATCCCCGGTAGGGGGTGTGCAAGAGGCAGCTGATCGATGACTCTCTCATCGATATTTCTAACTCTCTATCTCTCTCCCTTCCTCTCTGTACAAATCAATAAAATATATATTAAAAAATAAAAAAATAAAAAAATAAAATAAATAAAAAATAAAACGCAGACCCTGTGCTCCGTCCTGGAGACTCTGCTGGAGGAGCCCGGCCCTGAGCCGTGGCCGGCACGGGGAGGAGCTGCAGGTGGTTCTGACGGGCAACTTGCTGAACAACAAACACCGCACAGATGGGGCACAGGGGCCACAACCCGTGCACGCGAGGGCCCCGCCCGCCCCCCAGCTCCTGCCTCGGGACCCCTCGTGTCCGCGTCTCTGCGTGGTCTGGGCTGGCCAGACCCCATCCGTTCCCGCCTGCCTCTTGGGGTCCCCGGCTGCCCCCACGGCCCTCTGTGGCACCGGGGCCCTGGCGAGAAGGAACCAGTCACGTGGCTGCCAACCCGTGGCTAAGCCACGCGCTCCCCGTGGAGCCCAGTGAGCCGCGCCGGGAGCCGCCTCGCCTCCGGGACATCTTCAGGAACCGCGGTCACAGGGCGGCGGGCGGCCAGGACAGCTTCTGGGAAATGAGTCACGGAGCGCGGCCTCCCCTGTCCATTCAGGCTGTAAGCGGCTCCGGGCCACGCGGTTCTGGAAAATTCATCAGCGTGGCCTGCAGGAGGGCCCGACGCCCGTGGCTTTCCCGAGCCACCCTTCCTCCCACGGCTCCGACCGGCGCCAAGGAGCCTTCCTGGCCCGCGGGAGCCCCTCCCGTCCACACCCGGCTCCTTCCACCGCCCACTCCCGACCACATGACGTCAGAGCGCTGAGCTCCCCGGTGGTCATCCAGACACTCCCCCCCCCCAGCCACGCGGGATTGCAGGCCCCCCTCTGAGCTGAGGGCGCCTCTGCAGCCCAGCACCAGGCTCCCCGACAAGACCGTCTGAGCAGCCTGTGCACACGCGTGTCAGACTGTGCTGGCCATGGGTTTGACATGCATGTTGTACAAGGCAGGGTGGGTGTCCAGAGGGGGCAGGAAGCGGGGGGGGGGGTGGAGAGGAGGGAGGATGGGAAAGGAAGAGTGGGGCAGGGGACGGGAGGTCAGAGAAGGAACACCTGAGTGAATGATGCCCAGAGCGTTAAAGGGCCAGAACCTGCGTGGGCGGTGCGGGCATCGTGTTTGGAGAATGGCGGGGGGTGGGCGGCAGTGGTGGGCGGGCTGTTAACCACCGAGGGCCTGTCAGTCATCAGTGGCGTGAGTTTTGTCCCCCGACTATCACTGAATGAACCACAGCCCTGAAAGCATGGCTTCTGGGCTCCTTGGCTGATCTTCCAGTGTGAGCACGGGTGTGAGCATGGGTGTGTGTGTTGATATGTACATGGGTGTTGCACGGGTGTGAGTGTGGGTGTGAGCACAGGTGTGTGCATAGGTGTGTGCACGGGTGTGAGTGTGGGTGTGAGCACAGGTGTGTGCATAGGTGTGTGCACGGGTGTGAGTGTGGCTGTGAGCACAGGTGTGTGCACAGGTGTGAGTGTGGGCAAGTGCACAGGTGTGAGCACAGATGTGTGAATAGGTGTGAACACAGATGTGTGCACGGGTGTGAGTGTGGCTGTGAGCATAGGTGTGTGCACGGGTGTGAGTGTGGGTGTGAGCACAGGCCTGTCCTCCGGGGAGAGTGACCGTCACCCCCAACATTGCTCCCGGGCCACGGCCCAGGAGGTTCAGGCCTGGTACCTGATGGGTCAGGACTTGTCAGGAGGGGCTGGACGGGCTGTCGTGGCTCTGCAGGCCACGCCCTCCGCTGCCCCCCCTCCGCCCGGCCGTGGGCCAGGCCGCCGGACAATAGTGAGTGAGGGGCGTGGCCGTGCCCAGCCCGGCCTGATTCATGGACGTGACCTTTGAGTTGCACATCACTGAGTGTCCTCAGACCGTCTTCCCTCCGGCTCGCCTTTGGCGGCGGGAAAGCCTCGCCAGCTGGGCGGCGGGGCTCGGGCGGCGGGGCCGTGGTCCAGCTTCGCTGACCCGCCCGGGCGCACACAGACCTCAGCCCTGTGCCCGCGGGTCTGCCCAGCGTGCAGCCATCGGACAGGCCCAGCCGCCTCATCCTCCCGGCGCCTGGCTCGCTCCCCCGCCCCATCGGGGACGGCAGCCTCTCCCGGGAGGGGTGGCCCCGTGGCTTCTGTCCGGGACACTGAGTGGAGACACCGTCTCCCGGGCGGGCGGGTGTCTGGAGGCGAGTGGGCGGGGCCGCACCAGCGGGGAAAGGCCGCTAACCGGGCCCCGGCCTGATCCGGCTCCTGGGAAAGTCACCGGGAGTGACAGGGCGCGGGCCATCAGAACGCAGCCACTCCACGTGTGAGGGAGGGTCACCCCGGTCCCTCAGTGCTGTGCTCGCTGCCCTGACGCTCAGGCTGGTCTGGGGGCCCCAGCCAGAGGGGTTCGCCCCCCAGGGACCGGCCATGCAGGGTGGCCATTCCGTGCCCGTCCACTGAGCTGCAGCCGGGGCTGGGAGGCAGCGAGGAGCCGAGCACCGCAGCGCTGGGTTCTCCAGGGGCTGAGGCTGGGATGCAATTAGGATGCCCGGCAGGCGTGGCCTCGTCCGCGGGCGGACACGCTGGCTGTGGGCGAGGTGGAGCCCAGGAGGGGGGGCGGCCGCAGGAGGACGCCGAGCGGCCAGGGTGAGCCTCCGGCCAGAGCCAGGGCAGTCACGGGGAGCCAGGCTGTGCCTCGGACCCGGTGTGTGGGCGCTGGGGGTGCAGGCCTGTCTCCCCCCACCTGGCACATTGCAGAGACAGAGGGCAGGCACCCACGCCCGTGCCACGTGCCCACAGGACACCAATCTCCGTGAACCCATGAGCCCAGGCAGCCCAGTGCCAGCCTTGCCAAGCGGCAGGCCCTCAGCGGCGCCCCCTGCGGCCCCTCTGGTCCCGCCCCCAGGGCGGCTGACCGTCTGGTCTGTGTGAACCAGGGCCTCTCCTAATCCCACCCATCAAGGGTGATCCCTGAGCGGGTCTGGCCGCCATCCCAGCACCGATAGGTTATCTGCCCGATGGTGACCCCAGGGCAGGCCGAGGCTGCTGGGGTGGGGGGTGGAGGGAGGCCCCGTGCTGCCCGTCCTGTGCCGTGGATTCCTCCGGGGGCACACAGACAGGGCGCCGCTCCCACGGTCACATCCCCCGACCCGGCCCCTCGGTCTCCACGGGGCTGCCCAGCGCCCGGAGCTAACGGGCCTGTCACCCACCCGGGGCCCCGGGGCACGGTGCCCCCTCCCTGCCAGGAGCCCGCCCCCTGGAGGAGACGGACATGGACCGGGCGTCAGAGCACCCCACGGCGGAGAAGGCGGGCGGCGGGCCTGGGGGCGCCCCGGAGACATGGCGAACCCCGGCTCTGCCGCTGACCGCGCTGGCGGGCGGCGCCGCGGCCTGGGGAGCTGGGCCCTCAGCCAAAGCCCAGCCAAGCCTCCACCGTCTCAGCGACGGCCCCGGCGCCCCACCACTCGGACCCTTGGGGACGGGCGAGGGGCTTTTCCATGCCCTGGAGACAGGGCTCCGTCCTCAGCCAATGGCGACGGGTCCTTGCTAACCCCCGGAGCGGCCGCTCAGGGTCTCTCTCACACCGAACAGCCCGTGTGCGGGGAACATTCCAGACGCCTCGCATCCCCACCTCCCAGCCTCCAGGCTGGAGCGGGACCGGGGAGGCCAAGGAGGGAGCCACTGGCCACCGGGTCACGGGAGGGGGAGGGACTGCCCCCCCCCCCCCCCTCTCTCTCTCTCGCCTCTGTTGGCTCCAACACCTACGCAGGGTCAGCAGGCACATCAAAAACAGGCGAATGAGCCCCCGGACGGAAGCCGTCTCCCCAAGAAACAGGGAATGCGCCCGCCGCTCCGTTCCCACGGGGCTGCCCCCCCTGAGCCCCCGTGGCCCCGTGGCCCCATGGCCGGAGCGGAAGCTGGCCCATCGTGGCCGGACAATGGCCGCCTTGTCTCGCCCCCTCCCCCCCCCCCGCCCCCGCCATGGCTCCACGGCCCAGGGAGCCTGCTCCTGTGTCTCTATCTTGATCGCCTTGGGGGTGGGGGCGGTGCCGCTCGGATAAAAGGCAGAAAAGACGCCGCTTCTATCAGTGGTCAACAGGGGGCCCGGGGGCCCAGCGTGCGCCCAGCCGGACGAGGGTGGCGCCATCACCCACACCCGGGCATCGTTCGGGGCGGGGGGCGGGGGGGGCAGGGGCGCGGGCTCAGCCAGGGGCCCGGTGCCCGTCTCCATGCCTGTCCAGCCGCCCCCCGGAGCAGGGGCCCCCGGACCAGGCGCATTCCTGGCCCTGCAGGCATGCCACGCGGGGTCTGGGTGTGAATCACTGGGTTTGGGAGACGCTGCGGAATCAGAGCGGACGGCCGGGCGCGGCCCTCTCTGCCGATCGGCCAGGCCTCAGACGGCATTAGTCACAGCCGGCCTTCCCAGAAGCCTGGGCTCCCGGTCACCGGCCCAACCGCAGCGCAGCCCTCAGCCCTGCCCCCTCCCGAGCAGCTGAGCGGGGGCCTGGACCCGGGACGGCACAGGGAGCCCCTGTGGCGACAGCGCCCGGAGCTGAGACGCTGGGAGACAGGGAGGGCAGGGGGCCAGTCAGTGAAGATCGGCGGGGCCCCGGGTAGGAGGCTGAGTCTCCCTCTGTCCACGGAGAAACTGAGGCAGAGCAAAGAGAGGGCCCCTCCCTCCCCCAAGCAGGGCCTGGAGGGCCACAGCACAGGCCACAGGTCACTCATCTCCTCTAGAAAGTTCCCTCATTAGCTTCCCTCCTCAGGGTCTCAGGGAGGCCTGTCTGCCCTTTCAATCTCATTTATTTTTAAAAATATTTTTTCATTGCTTTCCGAGAGGAAGGGAGAGGGAGAGACAGGAACGTCCATGCTGAGAGAGGGTCATGGGCCGGCTGCCTCCTGCACGCCCCCCACTGGGGATGGAGCCCACACCCCGGGCCGGTGCCCTGACCAGGGATCGAACCCTGACCTTCTGGTCCGCAGGTCGGTGCTCAGCCACTGAGCCAGCAGGCCAGGTACCCTTTCCGGTTTTATCATCAAACACAGGAGGACTCACAGGGGCCGGACGCGCACGGCGCCCCCCCTCCTCCCCCGCGCTGCCCCGCACAGCTGGAGCGTCCCCTTCAGGAACGTTCTAGAAGAACAAGCCACGCGTGGGAGGGCGCCTTCCTGTTCACTTCACAGGAGGTAACAGGCCGGCTGGGCGGGGAATGTAGGGTCACGACCTTTATCTTTCCGGGTCACTGGCTGTGGCTCCCAGGCACTTCCTGTTGCGGAGACATGGGGCGGCTGCTCTCTGCCCCTCTGCAGGTACACGTCCTCTCCCTCCCCGAGGACCAGCATGCGCAGGCGGCCCGCTTTCCACAAGCAGCGGGGACCAAATCCGCCGGTGCCCCTCAGCTCCCCGGGCACCGCTTTGGGTCAAGGGTCAGGCAAAGGCCAGACGGTCGATGCCATCACGAATGGGTTGGTGACCGGGAGGTATCCCTTCACCTTTCTAAGGCACATGTGACCCTTTCTGAGCAAGGTGCCCAATCTACCCTTCTTGTAGATTGCCTTTCTGTATCTGTCAGCGTGGCTCAGTTATGCTGGGAAACAAACATCCCCACATCATCACGGTCAAGGACGGGGGGAGGGGGGGTCCTTTTTTCTGCCAACGGCCATCCCAGTGTTTATAACACCGTGCGTGGGCCACACAAAATTATCAGCTTTAAAAGTAGCTGCACCCGGCCTGCGAGGCTCAGGGCTTGAGCACTGACCTATGAACCAGGAGGGCACAGTTCGATTCCCAGTAAGGGAGGGAACATGCCAGGGTTGTGGGCTGGGTCCCCAGTGTCGGGTGTGCAGGAGGCACCGATTCTCTCTCATCATCGTTGTTTCTCTCCTCTCTGAAATCAATAAAAGAAACAGGAAAGACAATTAGCCAGCTCCATTTATCGGATATTTCATTAACTGCCCCCTGATGTCTGGGCAGGGCCCGCTGCCCGGATGGTCCCGCGCCCAGTCCAGAACGAGGACGTGTGTCCTGCCACCTGCCCTGGGCCGCCGGCCGCTGACGGGCTCCTGCCTGCAGGGCGGCGTGAGAGCTTCCCCCACGCTCTGCTCAGCAAGTCTCTTCCCTCAGGTCTCTCCTGCAAGGCTGGCAGGGAGGCCTAGGCCGGCCTGCCAGGGGGAGGGAGAGCCACTGGCTGCCGGGGTGCAGGGAGCGCACCTCCCGGAAGGGGGGGGGGCCCCGGGAGCCGGACGGCCAGGTGGAGTGCCTGCAAAATCTGCCCCCACTGGCTGGAAGCTGGAGCAGCCGGAAGGCCGGGTGGGGGTCTCTCCTCACTGTGGGAGCCCCAGACAGCAGCAGGGTGACGGGGCTGGGGTGTCTGGGGGCAGCAATGTGCTTTCACATGACCCTCACATGGGACGGGGCTCAGCGGGTAACTGGCCTCCAGGGAGAAGCCCAGGGAATGGGGTGCATCTCCGCAGGGCCGTGGTCTCTGCCTCCCTCTGTCTCTCCCTCTCTCTGTCTCTCCCCTCTCTATCTCTGTCTCTTTGTCTCTTCCCTTCTCTCTCTCTGTCTCTCCCTCTCTCTGTCTCTCTGTCTCTCTGTCTCTCCCCCTCTCTGTCTCTCTCCCTCTCTGTCTCTCCCCCTCTCTGTCTCTCCCCCCCTCTCTCTCTCTCTCTCAGTCTCTGTAACCCTCTCCTTCCCCTCCCCCTCCCTCTCGGCCAGCCAGGGATCATGTAGCTGCAGCCCCGGCCCCAGCCTGTAAGCCTGAAGAATCCAGGGGTTCAGGGTTCTAGGAAGCACTGCCCCTTCCTCGTGGGAAAGGGGGTCCCTGACGTGCCCGCTGGGCCCCGGGAGCGGAGACCGCCCTGCTGGTGGGAAGGCCCCCAGGCGCTGGTCTCCCGGCCGCAGCCCCGGAGCTGGCAGAGCTGAGGGTTCAGGCTGATGAGCATCGCAGACGCCTGGCCGCCGGCCTCCCTCCCTCCCAGGCAGCGTGTTCGCTGCACTGTCCTCCTCTGCCCGCCCGGGTGCAGGCCACACAGCCGTGCCAGGGCCGCAGGGAGAAGTGCTGGGGCCCCTGGGCAGCCGGTGAGAGGGGCCAGCACAGCAAAGGAGGGGTACACCTCCAGTGCAGGGGGATGGGGCTCCCGTCCCATCCCATCCCCGGGCCAGGACCAGGCCTCACGCTCAGGACGCCTGTCTCCGCGCCCCCCTCCCCGTCGCCTCCGGAGCAGGCCCCGGGGGGAGCGGGAGGCCCACAGACAGCCTCAGAACGCACGCCCGTGCCCAGGCCGTGTGGAGGGGGCATCTGAGACGGGAAGGCTCTGCTTTGCTCTGAGAACCGTCTGTGGAGCAGTGGGCACGGCTCCCGTGCCCGCCGGGGCGGATATAAATAGCGGCTCCAGGCAGGCAGCCCGCAGGCGCGGGGACACGATCACAGGCCCACAGCCGCCTCGGCCGCCACCCTCATCACACGGTCACAGGTGCCTCGTGGTCCCTGCAGGCTCCGAGCCCGTCCAGCGGCGGCCGCGAGGACAGGGGGTCCCAGCCGGCCGGCCTGGCTCAGTGGTTGAGCCAGGAGGTCCTGGGTTCGATTCCTGGTCAGGGCATGTGCCTGGGTTGCAGGCTCCATCCCCAGTAGGGAATGCGCAGGAGGCAGCGGATCGATGTGTCTCTCCCGTTGATGTTTCTCTCTCCCCCCTCCTCTCTATCTAAAAATCAATAAAACATATTTAAGGAAAAACAAAACAAGCAAACAAAAACAAGACAGTGGGTCCAAAGCATCGGGGACTCTGCCTGCCCTGCCAATGGCTCCTGTTTTGGGAACAGAAACCCGCTCAGCAGCCCTTCCTGTGGCGGAACATTCTGGAAGGCACCAGCCTGAACATCGCTGCTGGCCACAGCTCCTGCTTGTCCTGGGCAGATTTTGGCCAAAAGACTGCGGGAATGGAACCAGGAAAGAGCGGGTCAGTGTCTGGGCTCCCAGCAGGCCCCCGCGGGCCGTGTGTTCGCCCGATGGACGGGATTTGTCAGGCCGTGAGCAGCCGCTGGCCGGGCTGGGCATCGGGGTGAGCGGGCCGCTGGCCGGGCTGGGCATCGGGGTGAGCGGCCGCTGGCCGGGCTGGGCGTGGGGGTGAGCGGCCGCTGGCCGGGCTGGGTGTGGGGGTGAGCTACCGCTGGCTGAGCTGGGCTTTGGGGCTGCTCAGTGGGGGCCACTGGCCGGGCTGGGCTTTGGGGCTGCTCAGTGGGGGCCGCTGGCCGGGCTGGGCTTTGGGGCTGCTCAGTGGGGGCCACTGGCCGGGCTGGGCGTGGAGGGCTGCCCAGCGGGAGCCAGTGGGAGGGACGGGCGCCCAGATGCCCAGCAGGGGCCGTGTTTCGGGACCGTGTCCGGGATTTAACTCAGGGTGACGGGGCCGCCACGGAGGCCCGATGACGTGGAAACGCATCGGCTCCTTACTCTTCGAGGGCGGGGGCCACAGCACAGGCCACACGGGAGGCACGGGGAGGGGGTGGGGGGAGAAAAGGGGGACACGGCCCGGACACCTGACTGTGGTTTCTAAGGACGGGGCGGGGAGAGAGTGGCGTCACAGTGACCTTGGCCTTGTCTACATGGGCTCTGACTCCGGTTGTGGGCTCCGGCCCGTGGTTGGCTGGAAAACTGGCTGTTTGGGGCAGGGAGGGGCAGGGCGGAGGCTGTCAGAGGGACGGGGGCGGGGGAAGGGATCCTAATCGCGGGGACAGGAGAAGGTCCGATTGGACGGAGGGCACACGGTGCCTTAGACGGATCTTGTAACGGAGACCCCACACCCGGACCCTCATGTCCACTGCCACGCCCACCCCTTCATAAGTGAAAGTAGATGTAAGCGCTGCTTCTAGGAATGAGCTCTGGTCTGAAGGGATGGTCTCTGCCCGGCCAGCGAGGTCCCCAAGACGGGAATAGAGAGCGTGACCAGTGCCGAGGGGGCTGGTCTCTGGCCTGGAGACCAGCATCCCGGAGCTGCCCCCGCTGGGCGCTGGGCCCTGGGGCTCCTGGCTGGTGCTCCCAATGCTGTGCCTTCCTTCTCACTCCTCTGCCTGCCTCCTCGACCCCTAACACTCCTCTCCCATCGCTGTCCATCTCTGTCTGCTCCCCTGAGCCCCACCTCCCTCCCCCAGTGCACTCTCCACCTGAGTCCCCGGAGCCCCCGCCCCCACCTGGCTCTGTCAGCCTCAGCTCCCTCTGCGTCTCCCTGGGGACCGCCACCTGCCCGTCTTCTCCGAGGCTTCGTGCGGGCGACGTAACCAGTGGCCGTGGGCACTGTCAGGCCAGCACACGCCGGCGGGGACGGCCTGGCCGGCACCTGGGCCTCTGCTCGCTCTGGGAGGACCGCCTCCTGTCGGTCCTGGCGGGGTCTGCCGGCCACTGGCCAGGCGGTGGGTGCTCCCTCAAGCCCTGCCTTCGGGCCCCTGGGTCAGCAGAGCAGGACGGGGCCGGGGCCCGGAGCCCTGCTGGGCCGTGACCCTATCTCGCTTGCTGTGCAGCTTCCCCTCTGTCCGCCTGTCACTCACCTCCGCAATTTCCTCTCCCGGCGGACCCTGATCCCCACCAGATGCTCATCCCTCGGCGCACCCACGGGGGAGGGGCACACGCACCGGAGAGGCCCGGCGAGCAGCGGCCACAGCTGGGCCGGCACATTGTCAGACCGTGAGTCAACCGGCCGCCAGCGGAGGCTGTTCAGTCCCCGTGGCCGGCGGCCGGCAGCCCTTCCCACCGGGCGGGGGGGGGGGGGGGGGGGCAGTTTCTAGAAGGAAGGGGGCCACGGGGTGAGGGAGCCCCCAGGCCTCTAGGCCCACCTCCACTGTCCCATCAGCCACGGCACCACGTGGCACCCCCTCTCTGACCCAGCGGTGACCTCACACACCAAACCTCCCGCCTGAGCCGGCCTGGGGGGCTGACCCGGCCTGTGGGGCCTGTGGGGCCTGAGCCGGCCTGTGGGCCTGAGCCGGCCTGTGGGGCCTGAGCCGGCCTGTGGGGCCTGTGGGGCCTGAGCCGGCCTGTGGGGAGGAGGGTGATGGAGACAAAGCAGAGAGAGCAGGAGAAGAAAGGCCGTCCACTGAGGAAGACGGACACCGGAGGGGATTGGTGGGTTTATTTGAGCCAAACAGCCCACCGGGAAGCAGAGCCACCGGGAAGCAGATGGAGAGGAGCCCGCGGCTCAGCCCTCGGCTCAGCCCTCGCCTGGGTCCGGCGATAGAGGAGGGGCGGGGCGGAGCCGCGGGGAGACCTGGGATTGGATGAACAGTGAAATGATGGACAGGTGCTCTTTCATTGAGAGCACGTGGGGGAGGCAGGTCGTTAACGTTAACAATGAACAGATAACGGTAACGCCGAGGCCACCATGGGCTCCGCTCCGGCCTGGAACAGAGAAAGCCAGCCCAGCGGCGGGCTCAGGGGCTGCGTGTCAGCCTACGAACCAGGAGATCACAGTTCCATTCCCGGTCGGGGCACAGGCAGCTGATGCATGATTTCCTCTCATCATCGATGTTTCTATCGCCCTCTCCCTTTCTCTTCCTCTGAAATCAATGGAAATATAAAAATAAGTAAATGAGCCCTGACCGTGTGGCTCAGTGGATAGAGCGTCGGCCTGCGGACGGAAGGGTCCCGGGTTCGATTCCGATTGGGGGCATGTGCCTTGGTAGTGGGCACATCCCCAGTAGGGGGCGTGCAGGAAGCAGCTGATTGATGTTTCTCATTGATGTTTCTGGCTCTCTATCCCTCTCCCTTCCTCTCTGTACATCAATAAATACATTTTTTAAAATAAGTAAGTAGATGAAGTGGGGGGAGCGAGGCCCCGCCGCCCAGCCGGAGCCCGAGGAATGCTGAGCCAGTGCCTGGTCCGCTACTTCACTCGGAAGGAATGCAGAGCCGCAGAGCCCCCGCCGCCCGGCCCCCGCCGCCCGGGTGACCATGGGCCGCCCGCCCTGCCGCCGGCGCCCTGGCCCAGGATGCACCCTCGAAGCGAGCCTGGGCTCCCACCCAGTCCTCCCGGCCGCGGAGGGGCGTTCGCCGGCCGGCGGGTCTGCAGGCGTCACCGTCCACCCCCCAGCTCAGCGTCAGCACAACCCCCACCCCACACGGCCCACACTCACAGCCACACACAATCACTCACAGCCACACAATCGCTCACACACACTCACTCACGTTCACTCATACACACTCACTCACATTCACACACTTTCTCTCTCTCTCTCACACACATACACACACACTCACACTGACACACACTCACACACACACACACTCACACACACACACACACTCACATTCACACACACACACACACTCACACACTCACACACACACTCACTCACACACACACTCACACACTCACACACACACACACTCACACACACACACACACACTCACACACACACTCACACACTCACACTCACATTCACACACACACTCACACTCACACTCACTCACACACACACTCACACACTCACACACACACACTCACACACACACTCACACACACACTCACACACACACTCACACACACTCACACTCACACTCACACTCACACACACACACTCACACACACACACACTCACACTCACACACACACTCACACACACACTCTCACACACACTCACACACACACTCTCACACACACTCACACACACACACACACTCACACACACTCACACACACACTCACACACACACTCTCACACACACTCACACTCACACTCTCACACACACACACTCACACTCACACACACCCCCGGTTCAGAGTCAGGAGGGAAGATGGGCTACAAATGCTAAAAGTAACCCCTGGGGCTTTGCCAGGGGCACGATGGGAGGGGGGGGCCTTTCTGTCTCCATCTCCCTACCAACGGGTGCGTGTCTGAGCGCGGCCTGTCACTCCCGAGCCCGAAGCTCCAGAGCTCAGACAACCATCGCAGCAAGCGCCCGGGAGCGGTTAGCCGCGGTTAACGGGACGCAGGGGAGGAGGCGGCGCTGGGGAGCGGGCACGGGCACGTGCTGGGCGGCTGCGGAGCGACAGCCGTCAGGAGCCCCCGCCGCCTCTGCCCGCGCACGGCCGGCACCGCTCACAGCGCACGGAAGGCCCACGCTCAAGGCTCCAAGGACGCCGATGGCGCCGGGATCCGTGGGGGGGCGAGAACTGAGCCACGTCCCTGGGACAGCGGGCCCTGGCGGCTCAGTGGTCAGAGCGCGGCCCCACCCGGAGGGTCTGGGTTCGATTCCCAGGCAAGGCATGCGCTTGGGTTGTAGGTACACCCCCCACCCCCAGGCAGGACGTGTGCAGGAAGCCACCCACCGATGCGTCTCTCCCACATGGCTGCCCCCCCTCCACCCCCACCCCGCTCTCTCTAAACGCCATGGGAACGCCCTGAGGACGAACAAGATGAGCAGAGGGAGGAGAGGAGCTTCCGTGGACAGGCCGTGTGGTAGACACGAACACTCATTTCCTCCCAGACCCTCTGCCAGCGGCCACAGCCTGACACCCTCACTCCCCGTCCCACAGAGTCTGCCCCGGGACAGGCCCCTCGGCAGCCCGCACGACGCCAAAGCCACCATTTCAGACGGCCCGGGCCGGCCACCGCGGACCCAGGTCAGCCCAGAGCCGCGGGATCTGCGGACACGGCGGCGGCGAAGGCGGCATCCGTGAGCCGTGGCCAATGGCGCTCACCCGGAGACAGAACCGGAAGGAAGACCCGGACTCCTCCCGCCACCTCGCCCTCCGGGGAAGGAGGGGAGAGCTGTGGGTTTGTGAGACACGCCTGGAGGAGGAGGGACCGTCTAGCAGGGCACGGAAAGTGGGTTCCGCCCGGCTGGCCGGCGTGGCTCCGTGGCTGAGTATAGACCTACCAACCAGGAGGCCACGGTCCAATTCCCGGTCGGGGCACAGGCCCGGGTTGCAGGCTCCATCCCCAGTGTGGGGCCTGCAGGAGGCAGCCCATCAAGGGTTCTCTCTCAACACTGATGTTTCTATCTCTCTCCCTCTTCCTTCCTCCCCAAAATCAATAAAAGTATATCTTAAAAAAAAAAAAAAACACACAACACATTGATTGATTTTAATAATACAATTTGAAAGTTCTACATATCACCTACACATGTGTGTACATGCGTGTCAGGGTATGTGACACACCGATACTGAGATACCGCAGGCATGCCTGTGTGCACGTGTGCACATGCAGATATGCACGGGTACCCAAATGCCTCCGTCCACCTTCAGACACCAAGGGGAGCTGGCCACGAGAAGCTGTCAGGGGGCGGGCCCAGCCGATTCCTAAAAAATAAATAAGTTTTCAATGCCTGGTGTTGGCGAGGGCATGGGGAGGGGGCGCGGGGGAGAGAGGCAACCCTGATGGTGCCAGCTGGTGTGCCCGTGGGACCGACTGACACTGACAGTTTCATAGGCTGTGCAGGTTCATAGGTCGGTGCTGAACCTCTGAGCACGCCTGCCGGCTGACCTCGCTGATGGTTAGAGACGGGCAGATGCCCTGCTCCCGAAGGCAATGCTGGGGACGCCGAGCAGCCGGCACCCGGCACCCACTGTCCTGGGTGCCCTGGGAGGGGCCGGCCGCTCGCTGAGGCAGCACCCGTCCTGGTGCGACGGGCAGGCGGGCACAGAGGCAGGGCCATGCCCCAGGCCACGCAGCCAGAAGCGCCCGGCCCCGGCAGGTGGCAGGTCCGCAGCAGCGCTGGCCGTCCGTGGCGCACGGGTGTCCAGGCGCGGTGTGTCCGGAACAGCTCCCGCCCTCACAGGGCTCCAGCCGACGGCTCACCTGCGCACTCACTCAGGGCGCCCGCAGCGCGCACACCCCCAGGGACCAGTGCCGTCCACAGCGGATGGTGACGCCGTGACCCTGACGGTGGCCCACAGGAAGGTCCGGGTCCCGGGAGGAGCCTCGAGCTGGGGCACGGGGGCTCACTGGACCCTCGCCTGGCCGGCAGCCCAGGTGACCGTCTCCCCACGGGACGCCCGGCCGTCCGGGAGGAAGGGCGTCCCAAGGTCCGTTTCCCTCTGGCTCCGGTGGAGCCCGCCCAGCGCCCTCCCCGGGCAGGGGTTCAGGCCTCCCTCTCGCTGAACCGGGAACCCATGGGGGATGGTCCCGCAGCTGAGGCGTGGGCCCGGGGTCACTGAAGGCCGTGGCGGGGTCACGTGGGGGGCAGAGCCTGGAGGTCCGGCCTCGGCAGCCGGCTAAGATTAACAAACACGTCACCCACAGGCCCATCCTCCCAGGGGGGGCCCCTGGAGCCAGACCACCCACATCCTCACGGGCGGGAAGGGGAGGCCGCCGGGGCCAAGGGCCCACCCTCCCCACCGCCAGGACCCTCTGGTCCCAGGAGAGAGACCTGCCGGCTCTGGTGTGCCAGGTGTGCCGGGTGTGCCAGGTGTGCCAGGGAGGGGTGGGCGCGGGCTGGCTGGGAAGGAGGAAACACCGGTCTCACGTGGCTCGGCCGTGACCACCTTTGCAGCCACAGGGAGTGCCTTCGGAAAACAGGCAGAGGGGTGGTGGGTGGGAGCAGGGAGCCTCGGGGCCGGACACAGCTCGTGTAGGAAGTGACCTTGGCCACGCCCTTCCCTCTCAGTCCTCAGTTTCCCCGATGAGGGGCTGCCTGCATGAGGGGACCTCAGGTCCCCGCAGCTCCGTGGGGCGGCGGGTGCGTGGTGGGGCGAGGGCAGCTGGGCCGGGGCCGCGGAGGAACAGGCAGAGGCAGCGGAAGGCAGCGGGGCTGAGCCACTGAGGGCTTGGATCACACCGAGGCCCGAGGCCCGAGGCCCGGCTCCGGCCGGTCCCGCACCGGCAGCTCCGAGTGAGAGGGAGGGGCCCGGGCCAAAGCAGGACTGCCCCTCCCCCTCTCTCCTCCCCGTTCCCTCCCCCTTCTCTCCTCCCCTCCCCCTTCTCTCCTCCCCTCCCCCTTCTCTCCTCCCCGCCCCTCCCCCTCTCTCCTCCCCGCCCCTCCCCCTCTCTCCTCCCCGCCCCTCCCCCTCTCTCCTCCCCTCCCCCTTCTCTCCTCCCCTCCCCCTTCTCTCCTCCCCGCCCCTCCCCCTCTCTCCTCCCCACCCCCGGCCCCTCCCACCCCGGCCTCCCTGAGAAGCCGCTGGCCGGCAGCCCAGGGCCCTCCCCCGCGGCCACAGCTGGGCAGCAGCTGTTTTCTCCGGCCCCGCCCCCCCCCCCCCCCCCCCGCGGCCTCCGCTCCGATGCTTTCTGCTCCAGTTGGAACCTCGTTCCGGCGGTAACGATTGGTCCCCGCCCGGGAGCCCCCAGAGGCTCGCTCAACATGGGGCGCTCTGCTGCCGGGGCGGCCGGGGCACACCGCCGGGGAGGCGTGGCGGGGTGGGCAGCCGGCCAGCGTGTGCCCAGGGCAGCTGCTGGCAGCCCCCCCCCCCCCCCGGGCTGATAAGCCGCAGGAACGGGCTCCCCTGTCCGGGCGCTGGGGCGGAGATGACCTCATGAGGCTGGAAGCAGCAGCCACGTCCCGGCTCCTGTCTCTGTCCCGTCCGGCCCTCCCCCAGGCGCAGTGGTCAGCTCCCAGCTGGGGAGCCCCAGGGAGGTCCCTGCCGCCCCTGCAAACCTGGAAGGAGCCGCGCCCGCGGCGCAGACTCGCCCGCGCGGAGGAGAGGGCGGGCCGCCCAGGGCTTAGTCCGCGACTCGCGTGGTGACCACACCAGCAGCTGGAACAGAGATCGCAGCCGGGCTGTGTGGCTCAGTGGGTAGAGCGTCGGCCTGCAGACTGAAGGGACCTGGGTTGGATCCCGGTTAAAGGCATGTGCCCGGTGGCAGGCCCCCTGGTCGGGGCCCACGCAGGAGGCCACCAACCGATGTGCTTCTCTCACATGGATGTCTCTCTCTGCCTTCCCCTCCCTTTCACTCCCTAACGGCCAGTGGGACAGTATCCCCGGTGAGGAGGAGCAGAGAGAAAGAAGAAAGAGGGATTGTGGGGTTAGTCCCCACATCAGCTCCGGGAGGGGTAGCTGCTGCCTGAGGGCGGGCCGCGGGGGCTCGGGCTGCGGGCAGACGCCTCAGGGGTCCCTGCCGACCCCCGGCAAGCCCTGCGCGTGCAGCCCTGGCGCCCCGAGTCTAGGGAAGGCTGCCCCTTGGGGTGCCTTTCTCCCCCGAGAAATAACGCGTGGCTGCGTGGAGCCCTAGCAGGTCTGCCGTGGCCTGCGCCTGCCGGCGTGTCCCGGGTTCGTTTGCAAAGGGGAGGTGGGCCGGGCGAGGGGCCCCCCAGCTCGCCCCTGGCCGCGGGCCCTAACCAAGGTCACACCCAGGGCAGCTGCCTCGGAAGGTGGTTCTCGGTAATTCCCTGGAAGACAGTTCACTTTCCACGTGGCGGCCCCAGGACAGCTGGGGCAGGGGAAGGGGGGTGCGGGGGGGGGGGTGCCGCCCTCCCCCGCGGGACCCGGCACCTCTGGCTGGTTGTCCCCACACGGCCGTGTGGTCGTCCAGAGGACAGGCGCTATCCCGGGGCACGGGGACCCCAGAGGACAGCAGGCCTGCGGAGGGCGGCGCCGCTCCCGCCTCCCGCCGCGCCCCGAGCGTCCCCAGCACGTCCGGCCCCGGGCCAGGCCGCCCGGCCGGTGAGGCGGAGGCAGGACCGCAGGCCTGCTGGGCCGTGGTGCTGGGACGGACACGCGTGTGCGGCCCGGCGCTGGGCGTGTCTGTGTCCCGGGCCCCGTGGGCTCGGGTGGGGCGGGCGGGCGGGTCAGGCATAGTGTGAAGCGGGCATGGCCGGTGAGGTCATCGCCGGGACCGCTGGATCCGACACGGCAGCCGCTGCCCAGGGCAGCCCCCGGCTCCAGGGCCTGCCTGGTCACCGGTGGGTGGCGGAAGTGTGGTCAGAAGCCACCTTGGACCTGCCGGCGTGGCTCCGTGGTTGAGCATCAGCCTATGAGCCAGGAGGTCTTTGTTCAATTCCCACTCAGGGCACAAGCCCAGGGGTTGGGGGCTCGATCCCCATGTGATGGTGGGCGGTGTGCAAGAGGCAGCCGATCCATGATTCTCTCGTCATTGATGTTTCTCTCTCCCGCCCTCCCTCCCTCTCTGGAAGCAATAAAAACACATTAAAAAGACAAAGGAGCCACATGGGACCAGACGGCTCTGAGGCAGGGCCAGCAGCCGGGCCAGCACTGGCACCCTCGCCCTGGGAGCAGGAGGAGGGCACGGACCTGTCATGGGCTATAGCCCTGCTCGGCCCACACCCCCTCTCACCCCCGCCCCCACCCCCGCAGCCACAGCCCTGTGCGCGCTCCCCCACCGCCCAGAGCCTCCTGGCGCTGACCTCAGACGCGGGTGTGAGCGCAGCCTGTGTCCCGACCGCACCCAGGACGCCCGGCCACGTCCCCAGTCCGCCCCGCGGCGGCCCCGGCCAGGCGGGGAGACGGAGAGATGGAGCCAAGTCCAGGGCTGCAGCCGGCCTGGCCCACACTGGCCACAGCACCCGGCCCCGCTGCTGGGGCGTGGGCGAGGGGGACGCTGACGGACGGACGGACGGACGGATGGACGGACAGCCAGGGGGCTCGGCGAGGGGGAGGCTGCCGGAGGGCTGGCTGGGGCTCCGGGCATTTAAAAACGTGTCTTTATCGATTCAGAGAGGAAGGGAGAGAGACATCCGTGATGAGAGAACCGCTGACCGGCTGCCTCCTGCCTGCCCGCACGAGATCCAGCCCGCACCCCGGGCCTGGGCTCTGACCAGGATTGAGCCCTGACCTCCTGGTCCGTAGGTTGACACCCAGCCACGGAGCCACGCCGGCCGGGCAGAGGTTTTCAGTGTAAAATACCGAAACACCCCCCCCCACCCCCGCACACCAGCCTTGTCCGGCGGGCTGTTCGGTGATGCCGCTGCCGGATGCCCGCCGGTTTGGTGGCCCCTGAAGGCCAGCCGTCCTCCCCCTGCACGCCCTGCTCGGGCCCGGGTCCCTCACCCCGGGAAGCGGCTCTCCCCAGAAACGGCTGTGGCAGGGGTAGAGGGCGAGCGTGTTTGGAGGATGGGGGGGGGAGCGGGGAGGGAGCCCCCCCTTACAGTGTCCCCCACGCCCGGGTCCCCGGAAGCATAAGGCCCACGTTCCCCGTGGACTGTGGCTCGGCATGGGGGGAGGGGCAGGGCCATCGCAGCCGGTGGGTGAACTCGCTCCCTCCACGCGTGGGCTGTGGTCGGCGTGAGGTCCCGGCGCTGCTGCGTGTGGGGAGCCGCACTGTGCTCAGCGGGAGCGGCTCAGGCCACGTGGCGTGTCGCTCCGCGTGTACGAAACAGACAAGTGGCAGCCACGGAAAGGCAGTAGGGCTGCGGGGGAGGAGTGGGGGGTGAAGGAGGAAGCAGAGCCAGGCGATGGTGTGGTTTACAGGGGGGGCGGGGGGAATGTTTCGAGCTAGTCCAGGTCCTGTCCACACGACAGACACTGTGAACGGACCAAAGGCCACGGGCCTGTCCACTTGGGGTCACTCCACGGCCTGAGGGTGCAGTGTTTCCCTCAGGGGGTGCCGTGGGCGCCGTGCCACCGGGCACTCGAGGACACGGTCCGGAATCCCCCCAAAGGGGTCGGAGCCGGCCAGTCCTGATGGGGAGGCGTCCACTTGGCGCAGACGCGGGCAGGGGCTGAGCGTTCTGGGGGGACGCGAAGGGGGTGCAGGGCTGTAAGGGGGCCCTGACATTGCCCTAGGTCCTCAAAATAATGGTAACGGTAACCCCAACAAACAATAACCCCAACAGCCCGACAAGCAGCGCCGCACACACCGCCCCCCCTACCCCCCGGACCACCTCCTCCCGCAGCCGAGCCCGCCCCTCGCCTGCGCGGCGGTGAGGGCAGCAGCCCCCAGACCACGGCCCACGCCCCTAGCCGGGGCTACGCGGCCGGACACGCCTAGGGGACTTCGCACACGTGACGGACAGACCTGAGGGTCCTCAGATGGGAGGGACCCTGCACCTGGGTGGGCCCAGTGCCATTAGGGGCCCCAGGAGTGGGCAGGAGGCGGGAGCAGAGAAGATATGAGGCCAGAGTAGAGGTCAGAGGTCGGAGGCGACGCCGCTGCCCAGAGCTGGAGGGAGGGGCCGGGCCCAGGAGTGAGGCTCTGGTCCTGGGGGGGAGGGAGGCGATGCCTCCGGGGACCAGCCTCTGGGGGACCAGCCTCCGGGGACCAGCCTCAGGGACCAGCCTCAGGGACCAGCCTCCGGGGACCAGCCTCTGGGGGACCAGCCTCCGGGGACCAGCCTCTGGGGGACAGACCAGCCTCTGGGAGAGCAGCCTCTGGGGGACCAGCCTCTGGGACCAGCCTCCGGGGCCAGCCTCCGGGGACCAGCCTCCGGGGACCAGCCTCCGGGGGACAGACCAGCCTCCGGGGGACAGACCAGCCTCCGGGGAACAGACCAGCCTCTGGGAGACCAGCCGGGCTGGCACGGGCCTCACTCTGTCTGTGGGATGACTATGGACGTCGTTTCAGTGTCATTGCCAACACCTCCTGTGAGTTCTCGATCCGTCCACAGAGCGTGGTGCCGGTTCTGCCATATGCGGTCCAACAGCTCCTGCCCCTCCAAGTGAGATGTCTCCGAGAGGCCACAGCCCGAAACAACGCCTTCGCCTGCCTTGTGGCACTCCCGTGGCTCCTCCCCAACCCAGGGGCACTCACATGGACCCTCCCCCACCCCGGGGCACTCCCGTGGCCCCTCCCCCAGCCCGGGGCACTCACATGGACCCTCCCCCACCCCGGGCACTCCCGTGGCCCCTCCCCCGCCCCGGGGCACTCCTGTTGACCCTCTTCCCCTGTGACACTCCCATAGCTCCTCCCCTTGCCCTGGGGCACTCCTGCCCCCTCCCTATGGCACTCCCGTGCCCCAGTGGCACTCCCGTGGCCCCTCCCCCTGGCACTCCCGTGGCCCCGTGGCACTCTCGTGGCCGTCCTTGTCCTCGTGAACGGGGACGAAAAGGCCTCCCCCTGCCTGCGGGGCAGACCCCGGGGCAGGGACCGTTTTGGTCTCAGTTCCAGCCCGTGTCCTCCATCGGGCCGGGCGCACAGCAGGGACTCAGAACGCAGAGAGACGAGTCTCTTCCGCTGGCTGCTCCCCGCCACGGCGCACAAGCCACACTGCACCCCAGAGCGCTGCTCCGTGCCTGCCCTCGTCTCCCCGGCCCGGGCTCTGTCTATGTAACGGCCGTTTTGGTGGCGAACACACGGCAGGTCCCACGCCGGCCGGGGGCGTGCGGCACGGGCACTGAGTCGGCTGCGCAGCCGTCCGGCTGCCGAGTGACCCAGACACGTGGCCGCCCTGGGCCGGCGTCTTGTCTGTGTGCTGCGGGGACTGGCGCAGGCCCGGGCGGGCGGGCGGGTGTTGGGGGGAGAGGCCAGGCTTCCGTGAAGGAAATACCGGAGCCAAAGGCCGGTGCGGCCCGCCAGCCGGCGAGCGCCTGGGGGACGCGCTGTCGATGAGCGGCTTTCTGGCGGCCTCGGCGGCGGCGGGCGGCCTGCGTGCTGGCAGTGCCGGCCTCTCCCCCCCACCCCAGCCCAGCCCCCATCGCCTGGTCCGGGGGGTGGCGGGAGGGGGGCCGCTCCCCGTTGCCCTGGTTACACACAAACGTTTGGTCCCTGGCTCTCACCGGCTCTGTGTAACACCAGCCGGCTCTGCCAAGAGGGGGCCAGCGCCACACCCCGGGCCTGGGGTCCGCTGCACCCCCCCCCCCCGAACCCTGGCCCTGCTGCCACGGCCAGGGAATGCTGGGAGGAGACCCTGGACCCCAACTCAGCCGGGACCCCGACTCAGCCCGCGCCCTGCCTCGTGGGGCCGGCGCCTCCCGGCCAAACACAGAGTGGAAACATCCGAGGCCGAGCAGGCGCTGTCCTCCTGGCTCCCTGCTCCTGGGGGCGGCTCGGCAGCTCTTTCTCCAACCCTCACCGAGGACAGGCATGGGTTTTAGAAGGAGGGAGAGGGGGAGGGAGAGGGAGGGAGAGAGAAACCTCGCTGCGAGAGAACATCGATCGGTTGCCTTCTGTACGCGCCCTGAGCGGACTCGAACCCTCAACCTCTGGGTGGGTCTGCAGGACGAGGCTCCCACCTCAGCCCCAGCCCGGGCTCTGGCAGCTTTGGGAAGAGAAGCGTGGCCTCAGGGGAGAGGCCCAGCGTGCCTTCTCTGCTGCGTCTGAACCCAGGCCTGCTCCCCGGAGGCGGCGGGGAGGGGAGGGGACTGGGAGCGGCCTCGGGGACGGCGGTGGCTCCTGACCTAGATCTTACCCGTGACCTGGCCATCGGGGCCACATGCCCGCCCCGCGAGAGTGCCCTGGAGACTGCGGGGAGCCTGAGCCATAGGGACCCCCCCACACTGTGCGGCCCACCCCCCGGCTCCCCAGAGCCTCTGCCGCCTCCAAGAGGCCAGGCCTCGGAGACCGCCCTCAGCGCAGGCGGGAGCTCAGGTTTGTGTTGTGGTTGCTTAGTGCCAGGAGCCTTACCTCATCGGCACAGAAAGGAGGCACGGCTCCCGTCCTGGGGAGCCAAGTAAGACGGGAGGGGCCGAGGGCAAGACGTGGGGCGCCAGGAGGCACCCCCAAATGGAGGGAGGAAGGCAGGAGGGACCCTCACCCCACCCCCTACGCTGCGGCCGAGACCCTGAGGGTGAGAGCATGGCCGGGCTGGCAGACCTGGCTGAGAACCCAGCGCCCCTCCTGGCTGTGTGCCCCACGCAGCCAGCAGCATCTCTGAGCCTCAGTTTGCTGCTCTGGGAAATGGGCTTATAACAGCACCTTCCCCAGAGGCCTGGGCTGGACCTGCCTCAGGGGCATCGAGAGGGCAGCCACCGCCCAGTGCACCCAAGGGACAGGACGGCTGCTGGCACAGTCCCTGCCCACTGAGCTGCCCTGTCCTCTGCTGCGGGCCCCCGGGCTCAGCCGGAGGGGGCACCCAGACCTCCTGCACCCTGGGTCTGGAGAGAAGCCTGCCTGAGGCTCAGGGAGCCAGACCGGATTTCCCACACGGGGAGGGGGGTAGCCCCTGCCTGGTGGGACCGTGGCTCCCAGCACCCACACCACGTGATTGACAGCTGACCCCGTTCAAAGGAAATGTCCAGAGAGGCAAGCCCACGGCCACAGAGCAGATGAGGAAGGTGGGGGCGGGGCCTCAGGGAAGTCCTGCCCGGAGGGCACGCTGCTCTGTGGAGCAGGCCGTGTGTGGGCTCTAAGGAGATCGGCTTCGGGGGTGCTGGGCCAGAGCAGGGTGCCCGGTGGGAGAGCACAGCCCGCACCCAGCCTGGCGCCCTGCAGCTGCGAGTCGGAACACAGGAGGCTGGGCTTGGGGTTCCACCTGGCCTGATCCACGTTGCCTCTCATCAGTGTCCCCCCAGATTCATGCCCCCCAGAGCCTGAGGCTGAGATGGATGCCCCCAGAGCCTCAGGCTGAGAGCTCACAGGAAGCAGGGTCTGGCCGATGGAATGAGCTCAGGATGGCGAGGAGGTGTCCTGAGCCAGTGACTTTACAGGAAGAGACCGGGGAGCGGCCAGGCCCGGGGGCAGAGGCGGCAGTGGCAGCCCGGAGCCCGGAGCCCCGGGAGCTGGCGAGGGGTCAGCTGGGGGAGGGCCCTCAGCGGGGATGGGACGGGGGAAGGGACATCCGGGGCTGCACTCGGCTTGTGCCGGCGGGGCTGGGGCCCTGCGGGGGGGAGCGCCTCCACACGCCCTCACCAGGCCCAAATGTCACAGGCCAGGCCCTTCGGACCGACTGCCTGCAGGGCGCCGGAGCAGAAGGTTCTGGAGGCTGTTCTGCTGGGTGGGAAGGTGCACCACTGGGTGTGGTGTGTGCACATGTGTACTGTGTCCATATGTGTACATGTGTACGTGCGTGCATGTGTGTGCATAAGTGGGCGTGCACGTGCGTGGTGTGTCCCTGTGTGTATCTATGTGGGTACATGTGTGCATGCCTGTGTGCGCGTGTGCGCTGCACTGGCTCACAGCCAGGCACAGGCCCCGGCGGGACGGCGCTCTCAGGAGACGGCAGAGTCTGCACAGAGCGCTCTGGGCCGGGCCCCAGGGCTGTGGGACCGGGGCTGTCACTCAGTCACTGGGCCCAGGTTTCCCCAGCCCAGGCCCTGGTGCCTCAAACATTGCCCAGCTGGGCAGCCTCCCAGAGGGAGCCAGCGTCCCCTGAGCTCGGACACGCCGGCTTCAGCACCAGAGGCTCCTCCAAGCTCCAGGCAGTCCCCGCGCAGCCGCCCCCGCCCCCGCCCCGAGCGGCCTTTCCCAGGGAGCCGGCAGGCAGGCCTGGCCTGTGAGTGACCCGTCCTTCCGCCCGCCCAGCCCCGTTTGCAACAACACGGGGAGATCCCGAGCTGCGGACAGCTGGGCCCCTCTCTGCTCGGCTCCCAATGAGTCAGCCCCGGGCCTCCCACAGCCCAGCCTGGGCTGATGCCACGTCCCCACCGCTGCCTCCCAGCAGCCCCCGCGCTCCTGAGGCCCCGGCCCTGAGCCACTTCCCTGTCCCTGGACTGAACAACCTCCTCATCCCCAGCCTGAGCCGCCTCCCTGTCCCCACCCTGAGCCACCTCCTCAGCCCTGTCCCTCAGCCGCCTCCCGGCCCGGCCCAGCACGTGCAGGGGCGGCAGAGCCTGTGGGTCATGGGGCCTGAGAGGCAGGAGAGAGCCCGGCTGGGTCCAGGCCACAGCCCTGCCCGCTGACCACACTCCTCGTCCATCCTCTCAGGGCCTGGGGGCCCAGTCGGTGCCCAGGGCTCTTCCTGGGAGAAATCCTCGGGCACCCCCACCTGCCCCATGAGAATCGAAGGTGGGCCTCAGGCCCGGCGGCCTCTCCCTGTGTCCCCGCCTCCCGAGACCCTCCCGCTCAGCTGCCACCGGCAGCGCAGAGCGGCCGGAAGCTGCTGGGCCACCGCCCGCAGCCGGGGACCCGGACCCTCCCGGGCAGGTCCCTCTGAGGCAGCGCGGACAGTGGCTGAGGAGACAAAGGCCGCAGGGCACACGGCCACGCACCGTCGCTGGTGCTGATTTCGGCAGGATCTTGTTTCCTCTCTCTGATGCCGTGGCTGGCCAGTCGTTCAGACCGATGGGAGCCGACGGGAATGTCCGAGGCCCGCGGTGGCCCGTGGCCGTGGCCGCCACGGTTCTTACGAGGACACACTGTCTTGGTAGATGCTCTAGCCCCGTGGTCGGCAAACCGCGGCTCGCAAGCCACATGCGGCTCTTTGGCCTCTTGACTGTGGCTCTTCCACAAAACACCACGGCCTGGGCGAGTCTATGTTGAAGAAGTGGCGTTAGAAGAAGTTTAAGTTAAAAAAATTCGGCTCTCCAAAGAAATTTCAATCGTTGTGCTGCTGATATTTAGCTCTGTGGACGAATGAGTTTGCCGACCCCTGCTCTAGACCTCCATGCTCAGAGCTCTTTCTGCTGCCACGGGGCACTGGCTGTCCCCTCCAACTCACTAACTCCTGCTCACGTGTCCAAACCTGACTCGGAGGCCCCTTCCTCCAGGAAGCCCTCCCTGATCCCCAGGATGGTCGAAGGTGGGCCTCCCGCTCCGTCACCTCCTCCCACCTCCTCCCACCCACCCTCTCCACCTCTCTCCCGGGTAATGGGAGAGAGGCCGCAGCCGCTCGCTCGGTGTAACCTCTGGCTCTGCTTCTCTGGGGAGGAATCAGGCTGGGTGAGCTCTTTCTTTCTCACCATTGTCCTGAGCAGGAGCCACAGCTGCTTAATAAGTGAAGGGAGGATTGAATGAATGGATGGATGGATGGATGGATGGAAGGGGGGAGGGAGAGGTGCCCTCCTTGGGCCCCTCGCCCCCGCCGCTGGCTCCCCGGGCCGCGGCCAGCAGCCAGGCCTTGCCGTCCCCGGACTCTCAGGAATGCTCTGGCGGCAGCGGCATTGCGCCCGGAGCCCCAGCTGGGCCGTCTTATCTGGGAGATTGCACACAGCTGGCCTCGCTTCCATCCCCGCTGGCCGCCCGGCGGCACGCAAACCAGCCAGGCCGCCTAATCCCGGCCCTAATCCGCTGCAGATGCCGCAGCCCGGCGGGCGTGAGAGGCTGGGCACCCGTGGCCCTGCGCCAGGCTCCGCTCACGTCCCGGGAGCGGCTCCGGCTCCGGGCTGCGGGCTGCGGGCTGCGGGCTGCGGGCTGCGGGCTCCGGCTCCAGGCTCCGTGCTGCGGGCTGTGGGCGGGCCTGGCCGGAGGTGGGCAGAGCAGCCGTTCCTAGGCCAGCGGGCTGGCTGGCGGCGGTGGGGGCGTGCGTTCCCCTCCAGGCTGGCGGCCTCACGAGCCAGGGCCCTCAGGGCATCTCAGCCGTGGCCGGCCTCCGAGGGCACCAGGCCCCGCCTTTTCTGGCACCTTCTGAGACACCCATTCCCTGACTCCAGGGTGCCCTCCCGCCCCATCATTTGGCAAACACTGGCCGGCACTTATCGAGAGCGCAGGGCACGGGTGGAGGGGACAGATGCAGAGCCTGAAGCTGAGGCCCCAAAAGGGAGTCAGGTGGGAGCCTCAGGTGCTGGAGGGGGGTTCGAGTCCTGGCTCCCCTCCCTGCCCCTCCGTGACCCCACAGGGCGCTGTATCAGGACGCCCCGGTCCCCCCTCTGTCAATAAGGGGGAGCAGTCTCTGTCCGTGGAGTTAGCACTCACTGTGCTGGCACGCAGTAGGCCCTCCACGTTTGCGGGTGTTTCACCGTGTGCCTGCTGTATGCCGTTCTCCGCGTCCCCTTGGCCACTGGCTGAGATGTCAGGCCCAGGAGCCGGCAGGCGGCCATGATGCTCCCAAATGCTGGCCGTTAGACCCAAAGCCACTCAACGTGGATGAGGTCACAGGCCGCCTCACCCCGGGAAGGGCTCCCGGCAAAGACCCCGAGGATACGGCTCCCTGGCCGAGGGCCAGGGTCACTGCTGGGAAGCCGCTGCTGCAGGGACATTTCCCAGACTCCCTTGCAGCGGGTGGAGCCACGTGACCACGTCTCCGCTGGGGCAGAGGGGACTGGCAGGCAGGGCTGCAGCGCTCGCTCTCTGCGTGGGACTCGGGGGCCTGGGCTCCCGGGATGAGCCCGGACACTGGCCTGGGCAGGCACTGGCTCCGCCCGCCGCCCAGAAGGCCATCTTCCCGGCTCGCTAGACCTGGGGTTCAGGGGGACCGCCTGGTGCTCAGGTTGGGTCCCTGCTGTCCCCCTGGGCGAGCCGGGCCTGGCTGTGTGAACGGCCTGCGGTGGGCACACCCTCTCTGGAGCTGGCAGAGGGCACAGCACAGTCTAGAAGGTGGCAGGGCGAGGTGGCCTGGGCCATGGCCTCAGGCAGAACAGGGCGGCCGCCTAGTCCCCCACCCGGCGTCCCCCAGCACGCTCGCCGGGCGGCCCCTCCCTGTGCTGTCCCAGCCCCCAGGGGCAGGGCGGCCCTGGGCCCTGGCCTGGAGGTGGGGGAGGCTCTGGGCCGGGCACCCCACCTCTCTTCCCCCCGAGAGCTGCGTGGAGGCCGATCCCGTCCCGCCCGCCCCAGGGGGCTCTCCCCGGGCCGCCCTCCGGCTCTGTCCCACGTGCAGGAGCGGAGGGCTGGCGGTCCACCCGCCCGGGACCCTCTGACCTCATGGGCCCATGGTGAGTACCCGGGATAAACCCTCCAGCCGCAGGCCCGGGAGCTGAGGGGCTCAGTCCGGAGCCCGACATGCCATTCGGCTCAGCTCAGCTGCGCGCCCAAACCACGGCCGGACACGGAAATCTCACGTCGGACACGGAGGTCACGGCGTCTGGGACGCGTTAGGCTCTGGCTGGCCTGAGCGTTTAACGAAGTCTCCGGCCAGCGAGTTTGGTGAGGACAGGCCTCCCCATTAGAAGGAGCCCAGGAACTGCCCCAGTCCCACCTCCCCATCCGCCCCCGTGCGCTCTGGGGCAGGAGGCAGGAGAGCGCCTGGGCCAGGCGCCAGGACCTGCCGTCAGCCGGGGTTCCCCTTGTCCTGCTTTTACCCCTTGAGCATGCACCCTAGGCTCCCTGAGCCTCAGTTTGCTCATCTGTCAAATGGGTGCGTCTGTTAGGCAACACGCTGACGCCTCCCATCCCAAAGGCGCTCTCAGCTGGCACCCTTGGTCAGAGGCAATGCCCGCCATGCCAGAGGGTTAAGCCCAGCCCACGGCGTGGGAGGAACCCAAGTGGCAGCGGCTCACGTGGATATACCCGCTCCCTCGCCCCTTGAAGGGGACCCCGGAGGCGCTCAGCCTGTCACCCGGGGCCTGCAGTCGGCCTCACAGCGCACGCTGCACCGACGCCCTGGCTGTTCCTGCCCCATCTCCCCACTTCCGGGTCGGTGCTTCCTGGATCACCCCAACTATGCCACTGGCCCTCGGACCCGGGCCTCAGGCTGCTGCGGAGGCCCCGGTCGGTCACACCGGACAGTCAGGTGCGAGCCGGACAGTCACTGTGCTCAGCGGCGTGAGCCACGAGGCGGCGGGGAAGATCTGACCGGCACAGACGTGACCGAACCAGGAGGGCCTGGCACACGGAGGCCCCTCCTCGCCCAGGGCCACGGCGGTGCGGACCTGGGGCGGGCGCGGGCCCCGCTTGCCTGGCGGGCTGCCCCGCGGGCCTGCGCAGTCCTGTGGCGCGTGCCGGCCGCTGGCACCCCTACCCGGGCACAGCCCCTTCCCACACCATCTGTCTGGTCGCACGTGATCGGATGGGAGGGGGAGGTGGAAGGGGGGGAGGGACGGGGAGGGAGAGGAAGAGGGAGGAGAGGGGGAGGGGAAGGGGAGGGGAGGGTGCGGAGGAGGCATGGGGTGAAGGCAGAGCATGTCCCCCGGCCTCGGTGGGCCTGGCTGGGGGACCAGGCGTCTGCCCCCCAGCTTCCCCGGGCAGCCCCCTTACTGGCCTGTTGGGCAAGGGCTGGGGGACACGGCCTCAGGCGGTGGGTACCCCCCAGCGCGGGGCAGAGGCAGAGTCCCCCCCGTGAGGGGACCCCCAGGAGCTGCCGGAGCCCTGCAGCCAGGTGGCAGCTCCGTCAGCCTGCCACGCCCTCCTCCACCTCCCTCCCTCCCAGGGGGCCTCAGCCACCACAGGGGCCACGTGTGCGGGGGGGGGGGGGGCGGAGGGGGAAGGGACGGGGGGAGGGGGCAGGAGGGAGGGGAGAAGGGAGCGGGGGGGGGGCCCAGGGGGCAGGAGGGAGGGGGGAAGGGAGCGGGGGAGAAGGGCAGAGGGGGGGGGGCGGGGGGCAGGAGGGGGGAGGAAGTGGGGGGGTTCAGGGGACACGAGGGAGGGGGGAAGGGAGCGGGAAAGAAGGGCAGAGCGGGGGAGGCCCCCCGGGGGGCAGGAGGGGGAAGGGAGCGGGGGGGGGGGGGAGAGGGGGCAGGAGGGGGAAGGGAGCGGGGAAGAAGGGCAGAGTGGGGGGGGGGCCGGGGGGCAGGAGGGGGGAAGGGAGCGGGGGAGAAGGGCAGAGTGGGGGGGCGGGGGGCAGGAGGGGGGAGGGAGTGGGAGGGTTCAGGGGGCAGGAGGGAGGGGGGAAGAGAGCGGGGGGGGGAGGGGCCCCGGGGGGCAGGAGGGGGGAGGGAGCGGGGAAGAAGGGCAGAGCAGGGGGGGGGCCCCGGGGGGCAGGAGTGGGGAGGGAGGGGAGAAGGGAGCGCGGGGGGGGGAAGGGAGCGGGGAAGAAGGGCAGAGCGGGGGGGGGGGGGGGGGCCCGGGGGGCAGGGGGGGGGGACAGTGAGAACACGTGTCTCGTTCCAGAGCGGGAAAGCAGCCACTCGGATCTGATTTCGTCAGCGCCCGGATCCGGCCTCAGGGCACAGGCGGTTTGCCCAGGGGGTGGGGGGGCCTGGCCTCCTGGCCGCAGCCAGCCCTGGACTTGCTGAGCACAGCCCGGCTCTCGGGCCGACTCCGGGAAGTGGCGGGCGGCGGTGGGCAGGCTCTGGCCCCCGGTGCCCGCAGGCCCTGCAGCTGGCGCCCTCCTTCCCGGCGGCCCGGCGGCCGGCACACCAGGCGGGGCCCAGCGGCAGCCAGTGGAGACCGAGCCGTGGCTGGGGGTCCGCTTCGTAGGCGGGGAAACTGAGGCTCCGGGCGGGGCTGAGACATGGCCACGCTGGGACCCTGAGCCCGTCTGTCGCCCCCAAAGCCTGTGTCCGACCCCACACATCTCGTCTGCACTTGTCCTGCCGCCCCAGCCGCTCTGGGCGCACGCTCCCGCAGATGGGTAAACTGAGGCCCGGAGGGGAAGTCACCAGGGGAACCCAGGGAGCCTGCCCTCAGGATGGGGGTGGAGGGCAGCTGACCCACTGCCTTCCCGAACACAGGCGCCTGCACACCCACACGTGCCCGGGGTCAGGGCTCCCCGGGGTGGGCAGACTGGGTGCGGCCAGAGCTGGGCCTGGTGGCAGCAGGGACATTGAGGACTGCCGGCTCAGCCCCAGCCCCAGCCCAGCCCCATGGGGCAGGGGGCGCTCAGAGCAGCCGGCCTGGGCCCGCCCCCCGGCAATGGCCGCCTTCCCGGGAGGCTGCCCAGGAGGGAGGGAGAAGGTCACTTCCCGGACGGGCCGGGGAGAGGCCGCGGCCACGTGGCGGACCCGGGCGCCCGCGCTGCCAAGCCCACCCGGCGGTCCGTCCGCACGGGGCCCCTCTGCTCCTGCCTCCGGGCTCCCCCGCCCCCAGGAACGCGAGGGCCCAGGGGGACGCGGGGGGGAACGCGGGGGCCCGCGGGTTCCCCACAGAGGCAGCTCCCTGCGCCCCGCCCCGGCTCCGCTGTGTGTGCCAGGCCTCCCCGGGCACAGCCTGCATGCAGCCTGAGGACAGAGCACGTGTGTCTGGTGAGGGGTGCAGGGAAGAGAGCGGCCGATCACAGGAGACGCTCCCCGCAGCCCCCCCCAGACAGGGGCACACGGGACTCAAGCCACAGCCTGACACGCACAGGGCACATGCGGGGCACACACGGGGCACACGCAGGGCACGCACAGGGCACACACAGGGCACACACAGGGCACGCATGGAACACACATGGGGCACACATGGGGCACACGCAGGGCACGCACAGGGCACACACAGGGCACGCATGGGGCACACATGGGGCACACATGGGGCACACATGGGGCACCCATGGGGCGCGCACGGCATGCACACAGCAGGCGCTGCATCCATGTGGCCCCGGGCCTGCGGGAGCCGTGCCCGCCTCTGTCCACGGGCCCTGGTCCTGCGAGGGCTCCCGGGCCCCGCAGCTGAGGTGGGGCTGGGCGGCCAGGGCGGGGGCAGAGGGAGACCCACGGGCGTCCCAGCCACAGAGCCGAGGCCCAGCAGTGCTGCCCCTGGAGGTTCTGGCTCGGGTTGGAGGGCAGAGCTGTCGCTCAGGCCCCTCCGGGCCCAGCGGCCATCTGCGAGGGGGTGATGCCCAGCCCCAGGGCAGTGTGGGGGCACAGGAAACAGAGAGGGGAGGGGCAGGGAGGGGGGATGGGCGAGGGGGGAGAGGAGGGAAGGGAGTGGGGAAGAGGGAGAGGGGGAAGAGGAGGGAGAGGAGGGAGGGGGGAGTAGGGAAGGGAGCGAGGGGGGAGGGGAGTGGGAAAAGGGGAGCAGAGGAGGAAGGGGAGGGGTGGGCAGTTGAAAAGGGGGATGGGGAGTGGGAAAGGGGAGGGTGAAGGGGGCGGGGAGTGAGGAAGGGGGTGAGGGGGGAGGGGAGTGGGAAAAGGGGAGCAGAGGGGGAAGGGGAGGGGGGCAGTTGAAAAGGGGGAGGGGGAGGGGAAAGGGGGAGGGGAAGGGGGCAGGGACACGCCAGGCCTGGGCAGAGATGCGCCAGCTGGGTCTCAGTGCCCCTCCCGCTCTGTGCCAGGCCGCAGCCTCAGCCAAGGAGGGAGGACTGGGCACGGGTCCCGTGGAAAGAAGTGGCCGCACATTTTCCGAGATGTTTTCAACATTGTTCTGGCAGCTCCCAGCTCCTCCGCGGCCAGCCCTCCGACAGAAACAGGCCCGCCTGCCCCGCCCGCGCCCTCGCAGCCCGGGCTCCCGGCTCAGCTCTCCCGGCCCAGCCAGGCCCCTTTGCCGCATGCCCACGCGGCACAGGGGGGGCGGGGGCAGCCCACGGCGGGCACGGGGGGGGCGGGGGCAGCCCACGGCGGGCACAGGGGGGGCGGGGGCAGCCCGCGGCGGGCACGGGGGGGCGGGGGCAGCCCACGGCGGGCACGGGGGGGCGGGGGCAGCCCACGCGGCACAGGGGGGGCGGGGGCAGCCCACGGCACAGGGGTGAGGGCAGCCCACGGCGGGCACAGGGGCGGGGAGCAGCCCGCGGCACAGGGGCGGGGGCAGCCCACGGCGGGCACGGGGGGGCGGGGGCAGCCCACGGCGGGCACGGGGGGGCGGGAGCAGCCCACGGTGGGCACGGGGGGGCGGGGGCAGCCCACGCGGCACAGGGGGGCGGGGGCAGCCCACGCGGCACAGGGGGGCGGGCGGGGGCAGCCCACGGTGGGCACGGGGGGGGCGGGGGCAGCCCACAGTGGGCACGGGGGGGGCGGGGGCAGCCCACAGTGGGCACGGGGGGGCGGGGGCAGCCCACGCGGCACAGGGGGGCGGGCGGGGGCAGCCCGCCCTCTCCGACGGCCTCCTCTCTGGGTCAAACCCGCTCTGGCCGGCTGGTGTGCTAACCCCCGGGACGCCGGGCAGAGGCCCAGGCGGCTGTGCAGACCCTCGCGGTTCACGGAGACGCCGGGCCCAGAGCGGCGAGAGCGTGCCCTAGCCTCGGCCGCTGCCCCTCACGGTGGGTCTTGGGTGCCGGCCCCGGGCTCCCCGAGCTCACCGTCCTCACTGGAAGCAGCCGCTCCGAACACTGGCTCAGGCACCGGGACGCCAGGCCCAGCGCCGGGTCGGGGAGGGGCAGCGTCCAGCGAGGGCGGCGGGACCAGAGCTCCCCCCTCCCCCAGCTCAGCCTGCCCGGGGCCAGCACCCCGACACCTCACCTCATCCAGGCCTGGGCGGCCAGGGTCTCACAGAGGGTCTGACCCCTGCACCCCGGGGAGAGGCAGGGCCCGAGGATGGTTCAGCCCCAAGCCAGCAGGGCAAGGCCCGAACGGAGGCCGAGGGCGTTAGCTGTTCGCACCCGGCCCGCCTGCCCCGTCCGGGTCAGAGCCGCCCCACCCCGGGCCCCCAGCACCTGCGTGCGGACCGCCCGGCCGGGACACAGCAGCTCCCGGGGGCCACCACCCGCCGGGCGTCCCGGGTCTCAGCGTGACTGAAGGCGAGGAGGAAGGGCCCGGTGGAACCCAGGGAGGTGAGCGAGCGGCAGACTCCCCAAGCCCTCCCCGGGGCCAGCTGTCTCAGCCTGGCACTCAGCGCCCGCTCCGCGGAAAGCCTTTTACTCGTGTCCACAAGAAGCCCTGAGTAGCCACGCATGAGGCGGTTGCTATGGCGATGTTTGGGAGCGATGTGTGGAACCTTCTGGAACGTGGGGCGGCCGGGAGCACGCCCATGGCCGGACTCCAGATGGCCCGGGAGGCCCGGCCGGGCCGCCAGCTTCTCCCGTTTCATCAGCCGCGCCGCTGCCAGGGCTCCTGCCCGTTGTTCTGAGCTTGTTTCCTCTCCGCCAGCTCGGCGCTGCCCACACTGCGGCCTCCGCTCCGGCCTCCCCTCCGGCCTCCGCTCGGCCTCCCTCTCTGGCCTCCCCCCCGGCCTCCCCTCCGGCCTCCGCTCCCGCCTCCCCTCCGGCCTCCGCTCCGGCCTCCCGCTCCGGCCTCCCCTCCGGCCTCCACTCCCACCTCCCCTCCGGCCTCCGCTCCGGCCTCCCGCTCCGGCCTCCGCTCGGCCTCCCTCTCTGGCCTCCCCCCCGGCCTCCCCTCCGGCCTCCGCTCCGGCCTCCCCTCCCGCCTCCGCTTGGCCTCCCTCTCTGGCCTCCCCCCCGGCCTCCCCTTCGGCCTCCGCTCCAGCCTCCCTCTCTGGTCTCTGTTCCAGCCTCCTCTTAGGCCTCCCTCTTTGGCCTCCCCTCCGGCCTCCGCTCCCGCCTCCCCTTCGGCCTCCGCTCCAGCCTCCCTCTCTGGCCTCCGGCCTCCGCTCCGGCCGCCGGCTGCTCGGAGGAAAGTGCCGCGGGCGCCCTGGAGGGCCGGCTGCTCCGAGGAGGCGGAAAGCGGGAGGAAACCCACCCGCCGCGCCCCGGCCTCGAGGGCAGGCCTGCCCCGTCCGCTCCCATCGAGGCACAGCCATGCCCCCGCCCGCCGCGGGCCGGGGCACCCCCACGTGCCCCCCCCCGCCTCCACGCTGCGGGCACAGCCGGCACTGCTGGAGATCCGCGGGGAGCCGAGCGGCCCGCCGGCCCCTGGGCCCCGGAGAGAGCACACGAGGTCACTGCCGTCCCCGCCGAGCCAGCAGGGTCTGCAGGAGAAGCGAACCCCGAGGGCTTCCTGGAGGAGGGGGCGGAGCTCCCCCCACAGAGGCCCGGGGCCGGGCTGCTGAGGCCGCGTGGTTCTGTGCTCCCTGCACCCGGCCCAGAGGCCACGTCCAGGCTGGATACCCGCTCCCTGCCTCCAGCCGGCCTGCCCACCGGGCCCAGCCACAGCCACAGCCACAGCCTGCACCACAGCCCACCCAGACCACCCAGCCACAGCCACAGCCACAGCCACAGCCTGCACCACCGGCACCGCACAGACTCGCCCACAGCTCTGTCCCTGCCTCAGCCACGACCCGAGGCCCCGGGCGCCTGCCCGCTGGCCGCACCGGCCCCACGGAGCCATGAGGCTCCAGGGCTCCGGGAGGGTCTGGCCAGCCCATCACAGCCTGTCCCTGCGGGGAGGGGCCGGGCCACAGGCAGGGCAGCCAGGACTCCGAGGACCTGAGCAGGAGCACCAGGGCCTGCCCCTCCCCCCAGCAGTCCCCACAGGTGACCCCCATCCCACCCTCTCTGATGTGGGGTTTGGTCTCTACAGGGACCCGGGTATTCTTTGTCTCCCTCTCCCCCCCTCCCGCCCCCAGCCCCCCACGGTGAGCCAGCCGTGCCCCCCTCCGGCTCCGCAGGCAGGGCTGAGCTGCCCCACCGGACGCCCCCCCCCAGGAAGCCCCGCGAAGGGAACCAGCCAGAGGACAGCCCGCGCGGCCAGGCCCCGCGGCGGGGGAGGGGGCTGGGCTCCCCATGAGCAGACAGCCAGAGGCTGCTTCCCACGGAAAAGTGTCCTCAGACCCCGCTCCCCCCACCCGCCAGGAGGCCCCAGCCCGTGACTCAGGCGCTGCTGCTTCCAGACACACAGCTGGTCCCGGGCCAGGCCGGCTGCGGCGGGGCCCCCTGCAGGCTGACCCCCCAACAGGCACACACACCCGCCAGGCGCCACGCCCATCAGGCCCCCACCCTGTCACTCACCCCAACCCAGCGGGCCCCCCGGAGTCACAGGCCCCCGGGGGCACAGCTCATTCCTCAGAGCCGCCGTAGGCGAGGCCACCTGCACAGCCCCCCACGGGCCGTCCTGGAGCCACAGGCCTCGGCCTCCCCGTGGCCGCCCAGGGCCTCCCCCACCCCACCCCGTGGCCCTGGCTCTGGGGCAGCGGCTGAGGAGGTGCAGGGCCTGACCGGGGACCGCACAGCCCGGGGCGGGAGGGACAGGGCAGGAGCCAGGATCTGGGGCAGAAGGAGGGCTGCACGGGGCCCCGGCGGCCACAGAGCAAGGGGAGTCCTGGGACGGAGCTGCCCCCAGCGGCCCGGGGACCCCAGGCCAGAGGCACGGCCGGCGGCAGAGACAGCTTCTCGGAGGAGCGGGGCGCCCCCCCCCCAGGCCTGTCTGGCCAGGCCGCCATGAGTGCGAAGCGAGGACCCTCTGCACATCCTCGCTCGGAGGACACCCAGCAGCCCCCCGCGGCGCCGGGCGGAGCGGCCTGCCGTGCGGCTGCCACAAACCAGCCCTCATTCCTTCCCCCTGACGTCACAGCTGGTTCGAATCCGCGGTGACGGGCCCGGCGGCCTAATTGCACTGTCTTCCAAAGTGAAATCAGATGGCCCCCGCCTCCCGCCCCCGCCGCTCCCTCCCGCCCTCTCCCTCCCTCTCTCTGTTATGTTCCTTGGCCCCCGGCCAGCTGTTCCTGCACCAACAACTTCCAAAACCTCCAGAAGGAGAGCGAGGCTGCGCTTCCTGCCGGCGACGTGGCAGGGCGGGGTGGCGGCCACGTCCGCAGCCGGGGAGGCGCAGGCCCCCCCCCACCCTCGGTCTGGACATCGGAGGACACGGCCACGAGGCCACAGCCCACCGCGCCGGCGCTGGGTCCCGGGCCGGAGCCGTGGGCCGAGCACAGGCCTGGCCGGGCAGGGGCAGCGCAGGGCACCGAGGCCGGGCCGGGCTCGGACGGACCCGGGGGCGAGCCTAGCCCCGCTGACGGCCCGTGTGGTCGTGGGGAGCTCCCACACAAGCAGCCGGACCAGGGCGAGGCCAGGAGGGCCTCACCCCCACCTGCTACCTGGAGGCAGGTGTGCAGCTGAGCAGATGGCGGGCAGAGGCTCACGGGAGAACGGACGTCCGGGCCTGAGGGAGGCCCAGGCTCCCCCGGGCAGGACCGGGCTCCCAGCAGGGGCCACGCTTTGAGCAAAGCAGGGGCTGCGGTCTGGCTGCCCGGGGCCGGCACACGAGGGTCCGGAGAGGCCGAGGGGGCCCGGCCTCCCCCGTGCCGCTGTGGCCTTGGTGAGGGCAATAGGGAGGGGCTGCATGGCCAGAGGAGAGAGCCCGCCGGCCTCTGGAGGCCCACCCACCCAGCACCCTCCTGTGAGGCCACGCCCCTCCCGGCGTCCCCGGGCCCTGAAGTTCAGGCCCCCGAGTGGCAGGCGGCTGGCCAGGTCCCCCGCCTCGGCCAACGTGTCGCCCCACGGGCACTGGTTTGGTTGTCTCTGGGGACTCTGGGTGCCCAGTGGGTGCCTGGTGGGTGCCCGGTAGGTGCCCGGTGGGCAGACGGGGAAGGTAGACAGGTGGAGGAGGTGCCCAGGGCCCAGGGACCCCCCAGAACATGCAGGAGGGTCTGGACAGGTACCCCAGGGCCTCCTGGGACGAAGGCTGCGGCCGGGGCTAGGACAGAGTGGACAGACACCTTTCCCCCGCTGACCTCAGGTCAAGGCTCCCCAAGGCCACCTCGGGGTCTGTGGTGGCGGGCGGGACACGGGGGCTCTGTGGGGACCGGGCGGGCGGGTCCCTGGTTTCTGCCTGAGCCGCTCAGTTTCGAGCAGGGAGTGGGAAAGCGGACACGGGGACGCCCCGGCCACGGAGCAATCAGAGATGCTGCTGGGATGGCCCCTGGCTGCTGCCCCGCGGGGCCCGGGCCTGGGCGCAGGGCCCGGGGCCCAGGAAGCGGCGGAGCAGCGGCCGGGCATCACACGGCCCGGCGGCGGGCGGAGCGCGGGAGAGGGCGGTGGAGATGGTCGCCAGGGAGACGGTAGGGATTAGCCAATCAGCAGAGGCCACCAGCTCCTCGGCCGATGGCGCTCGGCGAGGCGATGCTGCCCTCTGGTGGCGAACGGGGTCGCTGACAGCTGGGCCCGAGTGCAGTCTTCCCTGTGTTGGGGTCCAGGCTGCTCCTGCGTGGCTGACCTCCCAGGCCTGCAGGCTGAGCCATGGTCTGTGGTTGGGGTCACGCCCACCCCCAAAGGCTTTCACTCCTGGGCAAACTGGGGCATAGCCACAAGGACCTAGTGAGTGATCCTCACCTTGGGGGGAGGGAGGGGGAGAGGGAGGTGAGCCAGGAGGTGGAGTTGGTGACCTATCAGCCCCTCCTGGCACCAGATCCCAGTCCCACCACCCTCTCCTCTCCCCTGGCACCTCCACACCCAGCTCAAGTCAAAACAGAAAACTGAAAAGATATGAAAAGTCTGAGCCACCACCCAGTCCAGGGCAGTGAGGGGTCCCAGCCCAGGACCCCGGCCCCAGGCAGGGTCAGCGCCGGGAGCACGGATGTCCCTCCCCAGTTCTACCTGCCACGCGTGGGTGTGGGGCAGCTGCTTCGAGTCCCATCCGTGTCTCCGGGCCCCTACCTGTGTCAGGGTGTGGTGTGGCGTGGCATGGGCTGTCCTTACCTGAACGTGCGGGCATGTTTCCTGCAGTCAGACTGGGGCGGGTTTGGGGCAGAAGGCCTCAGAGGGAGGCGCCCGTCACAGCCGCCCGCGCTGTCACCATGGCTGCTCAGTGCGGTGACCCAGCCCTGGCTTCTCTGCTCCGTGAGGCCCCCTGCTGGCCCTCCCTGCACTGTCCTCTGTGTGTCCAAGTTACCCTTGGAGTTACCGTCCGACGCGACCTGATTTAGGGCCCCCAGTGCCGCTGTCCGCGCGTGCGTCGGCCGGTCGGCTGTGCCTGTGTCCGGGAGCCCGTTCCTTCCCAGGGACCTGGACGTGGCAGCTCACCCGTCCGCCCCGAGCCCTGGGAACAGCCTCGCCGGTTCGCCTCCCCTCGCTTCCTCGCCTCTGCCACAGCTCTCATTCCCAGGCCCCCTCTGACCGCGTCGGCTGGGGACGCCTGGGGGTCAGGATCCCTGGAGCCCCGGAGTGGGGATCCCTGCAGGAAGGACAGGACGGGGTCCGGGTGGGCTCTGCACCAGTGTCACCAGCAGGAGGCAGTCTGCCTCGGGCTAGCCACCTCCCCTGGAGCTGTTCTGAGAGATCTGGCGCACCCCTTCACCCCCTCCTCCCCTACCCCCACTCTGAGGCAGCCTGGGCTCCATCAAAACCAAGAGCTTGGTGCCCAGCCAGCCTGATTCAGTTGTTGAGCATCGACCTATGACTCAGGTCGCGGTTCAATTCCCATCAGGGCGCAGGCCCAGGTAGCGGGCCCCATCCCCAGTAGGGGGCGTGCAGGAGGCAGCTGATCAGTTATTTTCATCATTGGTGTTTCAATCTCTCCCTCTCCTTTCCTCTCTGAAATCAATAAAAATATTTTTAAAAGAAAAACAATATTTTAAAAAAAGCGGGGGGGGGGGGGGCTGGAGTCTGCCCCAAAACAGGACTCCTCCCAGGGAGCTGGGGGGAGGGGGGGGCAACCAGGGACTAGGCCCGCCCGCCCGCCCTGGGTTCTCCCTGGTCTATGTAGAAGGCTCCGCTGCTGAAGGGGGCAGCGGGGTGGGCGGGGGAGCGGACGTTAGATTGAATGGCCGCCACTCAGACTGAGGTCACAGCAGCGGGTGCCCCTGGGGACGGGAGTCACTCCCCAGGTTCCGTGCCAGGCCCACAGCACTAGAGCAACAGCCTCCCCCGTCCTGGCCAGGGTCAGGGTCAGGGTCAGGCCTCCCCCCCGGGACCCCCGAGTTTGGAGACGGTGGGACTGGGGCTGGATCTCATGTGGCCCTTCAGGCGCCCTCAGCTCCGCCCTCCGCGGAGGTCCGAGACCCGGGCCGCCCCCACGGCCTGTCCCTCTAAGGCTGCTGCCAGCACGGCGCCCACTCCAACCTGTGTCCTCCGCCGTGCCCAGGCCTCTCCCCAGGCCGCCCCGTGGCCATGCCTGCCCTTTCTGCCTGCGCACACAGGTTGAGTGTGTATACCTGTATGTGAGTGTACACAGATTGAGTGTGTGTATGCCTGTATGTGGGTGTACACAGGTTGTGTGTGTGCCTGTGTGTGTGTATATACACAGGATGTTAGTGTGCCTGTGTGTACAAAGATTGTGTGTGTGTGTGCCTGTATGTGAGTGTACACAGGTTGAGTGTGTGCCTGTATGTGTGTGTGTGCACACAGGATGTTAGTGTGCCTGTATGTGTGTACACAGATTGTGTGTGTGTATGCCTGTATGTGAGTGTACACAGGTTGAGTGTGTGCCTGTGAGTGTGTATATACACAGGATGTTAGTGTGTCTGTATGTGTGTGTGTGCACACAGGATGTTAGTGTGCCTGTGTGTGTGCGCGCACAGGATGTTAGTGTGCCTGTATGTGTGTGTGTGCACACAGGATGTTAGTGTGTCTGTATGTGTGTGTGTGCACACAGGATGTTAGTGTGCCTGTATGTGTGAGTGTGTACACAGGATGTTAGTGTGCCTGTATGTGTGTACACAGATTGTGTGTGTGTATGCCTGTGAGTGTACACAGGTTGAGTGTGTGCCTGTATGTGTGTGTGCGCACACAGGATCAGTGTGCCTGCATGTGTGAGTGTGCACACAGGATGTTAGTGTGCCTGTGTGTACACAGATTGTGTGTGTGTGTGCCTGTGAGTGTGTATATACACAGGATGTTAGTGTGCCTGTATGTGTGTACACAGATTGTGTGTGTGTGCCTGTATGTGAGTGCACACAGGTTGAGTGTGTGCCTGTATGTGTGTATATACACAGGATGTTAGTGTGCCTGCATGTGTGTACACAGATTGTGTGTGTGTGTGCCTGTGAGTGCACACAGGATGTTAGTGTGCCTGTATGTGTGAGTGTGCACACAGGATCAGTGTGCCTGCATGTGTGTACACAGATGGTGTGTGTGTATGCCTGTATGTGAGTGTACACAGGTTGAGTGTGTGCCTGTATATGTGTGTGCGCACACAGGATGTTAGTGTGCCTGTGTGTGTGTGCACACAGGATGTTAGTGTGTCTGTATGTGTGTGTGTGCACACAGGATGTTAGTGTGCCTGTATGTGTGTGTGCGCACACAGGATGTTAGTGTGCCTGTATGTGTGTGTGTGCACACAGGATGTTAGTGTGTCTCTGTGTGTGTGTGTACACAGGATGTTAGTGTGCCTGTATGTGTGAGTGTGTACACAGGATGTTAGTGTGTCTGTATGTGTGTGTGTGCACACAGGATGTTAGTGTGTCTGTATGTGAGTGTACACAGGTTGAGTGTGTGCCTGTATGTGTGTGTGCGCACACAGGATCAGTGTGCCTGCATGTGTGAGTGTGCACACAGGATGTTAGTGTGCCTGTGTGTACACAGATTGAGTGTGTGTGTGCCTGTGAGTGTGTATATACACAGGATGTTAGTGTGCCTGTATGTGTGTACACAGATTGTGTGTGTATGCCTGTATGTGAGTGCACACAGGTTGAGTGTGTGCCTGTATGTGTGTATATACACAGGATGTTAGTGTGCCTGCATGTGTGTACACAGATTGTGTGTGTGTGTGCCTGTGAGTGCACACAGGATGTTAGTGTGCCTGTGTGTACACAGATTGTGTGTGTGTATGCCTGTGAGTGTACACAGGTTGAGTGTGTGCCTGTATGTGTGAGTGTGTACACAGGATGTTAGTGTGCCTGTATGTGTACACAGATTGTGTGTGTGTATGCCTGTGAGTGTACACAGGTTGAGTGTGTGCCTGTATGTGTGTGTGTGCACACAGGTTGAGTGTGTGCCTGTGTGTGTGAGTGTGCACACAGGATGTTAGTGTGCCTGTGTGTGTGTACACAGATTGTGTGTGTGTGTGCCTGTATGTGAGTGTACACAGGTTGAGTGTGTGCCTGCATGTGTGAGTGTGTACACAGGTGAGCGTGTGAGCCCATTGTGGGGGGGACATCAGAGGAGCCTGCCTCTCGGGCCCTTATCGGGTCCAGCCCTCCCGGCTGGGGGTGGCTCTCGCCCTCAGCGCCATCTGCCCGGGTGTCCAGGGCCCCCGGAGGGGCTGCTGGATGAGGCACAGGAGGGCTCGGCCGGCCCAGGCAGGTCTGGAGGCCCGAAGGCCGTATCACCCAGGAGGGAGCGGACGGGCGTCCCGCAGGTGTCTGCGGACAGCCGGACGGCCCAGGGGGCCCGCTGCCCCCCCCACCCCGAGCCAGGCTGAAGATGGCCGCCCGCCCCCCGGGGGCAGAAAGCCCGGAGCCCCCTGGCGCGCCGATGCCCGGCTTCGAACAAGAACCAGCGGAACAAACGAGGCTGGAGGACGTGGGTATTTTAAACGCTCGTATCGTGTTTCTCCTCCGCATCCGTCCTTTCCTTCCCGATTCGCACTCCGGCCCGGCCAGCGCTGTGGCCCGGTGGAAGGGCGTCAGAGCTGCGGGGCGGCGGCGGGGACAGCCCCGCGGGCAGGGGTGCCACCGGCCCACCACCGCCCGCCTCCGCGCGGCTCCCCGGGCGCCTCGACGGCCACCACGCGTCCCGGCAGACACAGCGAGCCCTCCCGCCTTCGCACGCGTACATGACGGATAAAATTACATTTGTACAAAAATAGATTTTTTCTCCTTTCCGCTGCTCAGACACTCGTCTTCGCTTCCTCCAGCTTCACCCGAAGCGGCCGCGGCGGCCCCGAAGGCCTGGCCGAGGGACGGCGGCCGCGGCCGGCGCCGAAGCATCTTAAAATAGATGCGGTCCCGGCCGGAGCCGCTCACGGCATCACCGCGGGTCCTGGCGGCCATGCTCACGCGAAGCAAACGGACGGGGCATCTTCGGGAACGCAGGCCCCACGCGTGTCCGTGTCCGCGGACGTGTCCACTCCGGGCAGCTCTCGGGCACACACGGCACCGCCACCGTCCCAGCGGGCAGCCCAGGCCACGCGCCCAGTTCCGTGATGGGGACGCCACCAGCCAGTCACCCCATCTCTGCTCAGCCAGTCAGGCCGCCAGGCCCTGCAGGGGGCCCGGCCTGCTCTCCGCACATCCTGGGGGGACTCCCGGGGGCCTGCTTCCAGGTGGCGGCCTTGGACGAGGGGCCGTCTGGGTGAATAGGGGTCCCGCAGGCTGCTCCCCGGGAGCTGGGGCGGGCCGGCTGTGCCAACACCTTCCACGCACAGGACACGGGTGTGTCGGGCCTCGGGAGGCATCCAGGGGCCACGGGGTAGTGGGCGGCGAAGGCCCTGATGTCTCACCATCTTTAGAAAATTAAAGATTGTCCCATCAGGACAGCGATCACCAAGCATCACCGCACTGAGCCAGGCCGGTGACAGCTGGAGGCCGGGGTGACCGAGCTGCCTCCACTGTGGACGGCTGCACCTGCAGGCACTGCACACGATCTCCTGCCCGCGGGGAGGCAGGAAGCACAGCTGCAGGGACGCTGGTGCGGGCAGGGCTGCGGGGCCAAGCGGCCGGGGCCAGAGGGCTTCCGCCTGAGGGAGGTGGTGGCCTGGGACCCCCGGGCTCTGTGGGGTGTCAGCCGGTAACCGTGACGTCCCCAAGAAGCCGACCCCCACCGGAGCCCCCAGGTCCCCAAGAGGCCAGGGGAGCAGGAGGGAGCGGGCACGGCGATGGGGTGCGTCCGGCTGCAGAGGGCACCGGGCCTGGCACGCCTCACAGTGGACAAGGCAGTGCCCACGGGGAGGGGCTCCGGGAGGCAGAGAATGGACTGTTCCCGAGGCCCCTCTGCCCACCCGGCCCCTGCCCGGCCCCTGCCCGGCTCCTGCACCCTCTGGTGACCCGGGGAAGGCAGCTCTGGACGGTTTGGGTGGGCAGTGTCCGAGGGAGGCCGGCGGGAGGGACACTGCCATCACAGACACCCCCGGCTGGGCAGGCAGGACCCCCACATCCCTCCTCCTCGGCCCCCACTGCTCAGCGCTGGGTTGTGGGGTGTGGTGTGATGGGAAGCACAGACTGGAGAGGGTGACTGTGCCTGAGGCCAGTTCAACCCACAAGCCCCACCCGCAGGCCCCAGCGCCACCCACTGGGCTGGTCGGACACTGCAGGGGTGCTGGGCTGACAGGGTGCCGCCCCCACAGGGCGCCGCCCCCAGGCCAGCCGGGCTGCTCCCAGGGCGTGGAGCTGAGCTGTGCAGAGGGCCTGTGCCCACGGGCTCCTGGCTGAGCTTTGCGGTCGAACAGGCGCCACCTGCCCCTCCTGCGGCTCCTGAGCCCACAGAGGATGGAGACCCCCTGGGGGGCAGCCTCCTCCCCCACATCCCTGCGGGCCTCCTGGGCCAAACTCTGCCCGGGAGAGGGCGGACAGCAGCGCGTGGACTGCGAGACTGCAGGACGGCCTGGGATGGAGCAGACAGGCCCGGTCTGTTCGCCCGGGGCAGGCGGGACCCCGGGGGGCAGGGGCGGAGCTGGGACGATGCAGAGCAGACAGGTGGGCGGCGACCCTCGTCCCTGCAGCCTCGTGGGGACCCAAACCCCGCGGAGGGCAGCTCCTGGCGTGGCGCTGAGGCACCCCCAAGTCATCTTTGGAAAAGGGGTGCTCCCCCTTCACGGACGGAGGAGCCGGCCCAGGGCCCCCCTCTTCCTCTGCAGGAAAACCCACCTACCTGCGCCCTCCCCATCGAGGGCGGGGCCGCACTCCTAACTCAGAGCGCCGCCCGCCCGCCCGCCCGCCAGGGACGGGCCTGGGGGACGGCCGTGCGTCCGGCCGTCTGGCCGCCGCGGGAAAGCAGTGCCCTGCCGGGTCCAAAGACAAGCAGCATAGGAGTGGGGTGGCAACACATCTCTTAGGCTTAGCAGTGACAGGCCGCCCGCAGCCCACCCGGGCGGGGCGGGGCGGGCGCGGCCGAGAGCAGGCGCCGCTAAGCCATTTGGTGCGGGGCCTCCAGCATCTCCATGAGGAAGGTGTCGATGGGCGTGTCGCCGATGAGCTTGAAGAAGAACAGGTGCTCCAGGCACTTGAGGCCGATGGACCGCAGGGCGGGCAGGCGCAGCAGCAGCTTGGCGAACCTGCGGGCGGCGGGCATGAGTGCCTCCGGGTTCCTGCCCTCCGCCCCGCGCCCTCCGCCCTCCGTCCTCCGCCTCTGCCGTCCGCCCCCGCCCTCCGCCTTCTGCCCTCTGCCCCGCGCCCTCCGCCCTCCACCCTCCACCCTCCGCCCTCCGCCCTCCACCCTCCGCCCTCCACCCTCCGCCCTCCGCCCTCCGCCCTCCACCCTCCGCCCTCCGCCCTCCGCCCTCCACCCTCCGCCCCGCGCCCTCGCCCAGCGCGCCTGGCTGCCTCAGGACAGGGCCGACTCCCTGGCCGGATCCCCAGACCCGCAGGAGGCCGCCCACACTGAGCTCCGGGGGTCGGGGCCCTCGGCAGAGGAAACAGCCACAGGGCACGGAGCCAGGAGGGGGGGGGGGGGGCATGGGGACCTGGGAGGAAGGGTCAGTGGCCGGGCCGGGGCGGCCAGCTATGGCTGCGGGAATTCAAACCACGGGGTTTCCTCCGAGGGGGGGGACGCCCACAGGGAGGGTGTGCAGCTGGAGAGTGAGGGCAGCAAGGCCGCTGGGGGGGGGGGGGGGGCCGAGGGGAGGAGCTGGTCCTGAGCTGGGAAGGCCCGCCCCCACCCCCGGCCGGCCCCCCAGTGCGGCCTGGAGCTCCTGCGTCCCCGGGGTGGGGGTGGGGGTGGGGGGACTTGGAGGAGGAGGAACATCAGGCGCAGCCAACGGGCCCAGCGTCCCTGCAGGGCACCCACACGCAGGCCCTCCGTGTGCGGCCCGCCGGTCCCCCCGGCCCCAGGACAGGCAGGACGGGTCGGGGCCTTGCCCGCGGGGCCGCGCACAGCCCGCCTTTCCCGGCCGAACGGCCGAGGCTGGAGCGGGGCCAGGGCGCTGTGCTGAGCTGGCGGCGGCGGCGCCAGGAAAGCGGCTGCCGCTCCGTCCGGGAAGCTCCGCTAAACCAAACCAGATGGCCGGCCGCGTTAACCGTGTGCGCGCCGGCGGCGGGCGGGGCGTGCCTGTGCCCGGCGTGGCCTTCGGAAGGCGGGGTGTGACCAGACAGTGAGCCCCGCCTCCTCCTGACAGACAGCGGCCGTGCCCGCACCACGGACCCAGCAATGACCAGCCCACCTGCCTGCCCTGCCTGCGTTTACAAAGCACCCACTGTGCGCTGGAGTCCGTCCTGCCAGGGTGAGCGCCACGCCCTGCCTCTGGGGCCCTCAGGGGGGGGAGCACGGCCTCCTGAACGCTCTCCACAGAGACAGCACCCACTGTGCGCGGGGTCTGTGGGGTGTGAGCGTGTTTGCCCTGCACGGTGCTCCCCGGGCTGCCCTCGGCCCGGAGGGCGCCTGCCCGTCACACAGCGGTGCCCGGCGGTGCCCGGCCCGGGCCCGGGCGGACGCGAGGCCGCGAGGCCCATCAGGCCGGGCGCGCGGCTCACCTCCCCGGCTGCTCCGGGTACTTGTGTTTGCAGTACGCCTCCAGGGACGCGTACACCTTCTCTCGCAGCGCCTCCACCTCAGCCGGGTTCGAGAGCCCCTTGGAGTCTGTGAGGAAGAAGGGCCGCAGGTCAGAGCCCTCCCGAAGCTGCCCGGGACCGTGCGCTCAGCAGCACCGAAGGCGGGCGGCTGGCGCAGGGGACCCGGGACAGGCCTGCCACCAGGGACACCTGGCTGGCTGCTCCCGCCCTCAGCCCCGAAGCCATGGACACCACCTCATGGGGCCCTCGCACGGGCCAGCCCCATGTGAGGCACTGGGGTGGGGAGCAGCAGGGTGGTGGGTGCTGTGGTTGGGTGTGCCATGGCTGGGGGTGGCAGAACAGGGGGTGTTGTGGCTGTGAGTGCTATGGCCGTGGGCGTCGGTGCTGTGGCTGTGGGCGCCCGTGGCCGTGGGTGCCGTGGCCGGGCAGTCCGCACGGCGTACCCGGGTTGAAGAGCACAATGGCTCGCAGGCAGCCCAGCTCCGTCTTGTCCATGTGCATGTCTCGCATCTTGGACACCAGCTCCGTCAGGACCCTGCAAGGAGGCGGGCGAACGCCACGGCCACATCAGACCGTGCCCACGCTGCCCCAGAAACGCCCATGCAGCCCACAGGACAGCCAAGAAGGTCGAGGCCGACCCTGCAGCTGCCACGCCCGGCCCAGCATCCGCCACACCAGCCCGTCCCTCCCCCGGCGGGCTCTCCGCTCCACCCGGAGAGGGTCTCACCGGGCTTTACTCTGGGACCTGGAGACTGAGGACCCCGTGGGGCCGAGCCACGATGAGCCGGGACCCGGCCACGGCCACCCCGAGCTGCGGAGGCGGGGGGGGGGGGGAGGCGGGGGGGGGGGCGGGCGGGGCAGCCTGAGGCACGTGCTGGGGTGCCGGCCCACCCACACCCACAGGCCAGGAAGCATGGCCGTCCGTGGGCCTGCCTCCCCGGGGCCTGTCCACTCCTCACCAGACACTTCCTCCCAGGCAGAGCCACCAGCAGCCTCACGGACAGAGCCTGCCGGACCCTCGGGGCAGAACTGGCAGCCCCGGGTCCGGGCCCTGCGAGTGCGAGTCCTGAACCCGGGGACGAGCTACGCCGCCCACACGGCCTGGCTCCCCGCCCGTCAGCCCAGCCTGGCCCCGGAGCCAGGAAGTGGTGCGTGTGTGTGTGGGGGGGGGGGGCAGGTGGCCAGGTGGGGCCTGGACAGCCAGGGAACCAGGCCTTTCCCTGCGGGAAAAGACCCAGGGAGGGGCAGGGGGAGAGAACGTGTCCTGGCATCATGTGGCCTCTGGCCCGCCTTGTGGGCAGGGGTGGGCTGCAGAGGGGGGCCGGGTGGACGGGGGCAGGCCAGGCTCCACCGGGGCCAGGAGCCGGTCAGCCGGTCAGCCGGCTGGTCTCAGGGCCCACGTGGCTATGCTGCACTCGGGCCCAGGGACACCGAGCCCACGGGGTAACCCACTTCTACTCGTTACAAAGCTCAGCTGTGGCCCGGCCGGCGTGGCTCAGGGGCCAAGTGTCGACCCAGGACCAGGAGATCAGGGTGCGATTCCCGGTCAGGCTCATGCCCGGGTTGCGGGCTCCATGCCCAGTGTGGGGCGGGCAGGAGGCACTGAGGTTTCTCTCCCCCTCCCCCTCTCTGGAGCCAGCGGAAGGCGCATTTCTGAAGAGCAGCTTCCTCCCACTCGCTCAGAGCGGGAGGGAGTGGACACCAGCCGGGCGTGAGGACCCCACGCCGGTCCTGAGGGATCTAACCTTCGTCTCGCACCCCCCCAGCCCCAGCCCCGTGGACAGAGGAGCGCCACGCAGTGCCACGCGCGTGCCGCGGCCGGCCGCCCACCTGTCGAAGATGGCGCCCACGCCCGCGCTGTGCGCGCTGTTCCGGTGCACGTGCAGCCCCGTGGCCAGCAGGATCCCGTCCTTGACGGCGATGGAGCGGTGCGAGAAGGAGGCGATGAGCAGCTCGTTCCAGCCTGGGGGGGGGGGGGGGCGACCCGTCACGCTCCGGGCCGGAGCCCGCCCAGAGGCAGCGCGCCCCCGTCCCAGACCCCCCCCCGGGACCGCGCGCCACCATCCCAGACCCCGCCCCCCCGGGAGCGCGCGCCCCCGTCCCAGACCCCCGGGACCAGGCTGGGGTTCCCAGAGTGGGCTACGTGGAACCCTAACCCCAGGAACGCTCCCCTGGAAAGAGGTTCCCGAGCACCTGCGTTTGGGAATGGCTTTCTTCCCCAGTGCACGTGGGTGCAGGAAAGGCCCTGGCAGGTCCTCTCTGGCACGGCCACAGAGCACCTGGGAGCACTCCCACAATCCTCTCTGGGACGGCCACAGAGCACCTGGGAGCACTCCCACAATCCTCTCTGGGATGGCCACGGGGCACCTGGGAGCACTCCCACAATCCTCTCTGGAACGGCCACAGAGCACCTGGGAGCACTCCCACAATCCTCTCTGGGACGGCCACAGAGCACCTGGGAGCACTCCCAGAATCCTCTCTGGAACGGCCACAGAGCACCTGGGAGCACTCCCACAATCCTCTCTGGAACGGCCACAGAGCACCTGGGAGCACTCCCACAATCCTCTCTGGGACGGCCACAGAGCACCTGGGAGCACTCCCACAATCCTCTCTGGGACGGCCACGGGGCACTTGGGAGCACTCCCACAATCCTCTCTGGGACGGCCACAGAGCACCTGGGAGCACTCCCACAATCCTCTCCGGGATGGCCACGGGGCACCTGGGAGCGCTCCCACAATCCTCTCTGGGACGGCCACGGAACAGCTCGTGCCACAGAGCACCTGGGAGCGCTCCCATCGTTTTCTCTGTGCAGCCACGGAATTGCCACGGAACAGCAGCCGCCAGCCTGGCCCAACAGCCACCCTCAGGGCTCACTCTGTGCTCCGTGGCCCCACAGCACACATGGGCCTGAAGCAGGCGCTCTCGCTGTGCGGGGACCAGGGCAGGCCGCGGGGGGGGGGTGTCAGGGGGCCGCCCGGGAAGAAAGCTAAAGCCTTTCTGTGCTGCCTCCGGCCTCCCGCCCCGGGACAGCAGCCCCTCGGAGCGGTGCCGGCCACAGCCGCAGCCCGGCCCCGCGGACAGCAGCCCCTCGGAGCGGTGCCGGCCACAGCCGCAGCCCGGCCCCGCTGCCATCACGGGCCCCTGCGGCCGTCCCGGACGGCCCGCGGCGCACTCACCGGCCCGCAGCAGGATGACCTGGTCGTCCAGCGGCAGCTCGGAGAAGCGCGGGACCCGCTTGGCCCACTCCACCAGCGTGAAGAGCTGCTTGTCGGCCGCCTGGCAGATGTTGGTGACGGGGTCGTTGGGCTGGGGGGGGGCACCCAGTGAGAGGCGGGCAGCGGCCGCGGACGCCCCCGCGGACGCCGCGCCGAGGCCCGGCCCGGCGCAGCCGAAGCGCCCTCGCGCACGTGGCCGAGGGCAGGGTTCTGAGATGGGGGCCCTGCAGGGGCCCCCTCTGGGCGGGGCTGCGGGGGCCCAGCTCCATGCGGCTGTGTGGCCGCCAGCAAACCCCCATCGTCTCTGAGCCCCCGTTCCCACCGAACCACCTCAACGGCCCCGGCTCCACAAGCTCCCGCACCCCAGGGGCGGCCTTCCGGTCCTGGGAGGCGAGGACCTCGCAGAGGCCACGGAACGCCGGCGCCCCCTGCCGGCCGCCCTGCGCTGCGCCAGCTGCCCACCTGCGCCTCGGCCCCTTCCTCCAAAACGGGGGAGACCAGGTGCCAGTCGTTGTCTCTGAACAGCGCCCTCACTCGGCAGAACTAGCGCTGCCGCCCGCTCGCCCGCTCGCCCGCCCGCCCGGGGTTCCGGCTGCTTGTGGAGCTTCTGCTGCCTCCCCCACTGGACGGGAGAGACGGGCCGGGACGGGCCGGCCACACGCCAGGCCACGCTGTCTGGGGTCATGGGGTCACGGAGTGCAGGGAGCTGGGGCCTCAGCCTGCCGGAGCCCCCTGAGCAGGGAAGAGGGGACCCCACCCTCTCGGACTGGGGCAGAGGGTCACGGGTGCGCACCCGCCACACGGAGGTGTCCTGTGTCTGACCGAAGGTGGGCAGTGAGGAGCGGCTCGGTGCGCCCCAGCCTCGTGGCGACGAGGGAGGATTCGCACACATGCACACACGCGCGCGCGCGCGCGCGCACACACACACACACACACACACGCGCGCACACACACGCGCGCATGCACACACGCACGCACAAACATGCACACGCATGCACACACGCCCCGCCCTCACCAGCGCCAGGGGCATGCGGAGAGACCGGGGCCCAGCCCACCTAACGAAGAAAGTGGCCCCGAAGCTGAGACGGGAGCCTGAGGAGTCGGCTGGGCAGCGTGTGCAAAGGCCCTGGGGCGGGTGGGCGGACCAGCAGACGTGTCTGGCCACGGAGCCGGGGGAGAAGGGTCAGGGTGGGCTGGGCGGCCGCAGGGTCAGCCCTGAGCCTGGTCCCAGCCCTGCGCCCACGGGGACACGGGTGAAATCAGGACGTAACGCTGCCCGGGTCCTGGGCCGATGCGGGGCCCCGTCACCCGCTGGACCACGGGCCGGGGACCACGGGAAGCATGAAGGGGAGGGGCAGAGTCCAGCTCTGATGGCAGGAATCGGAAAGGCCCGCCCGGGGCCCGGCTGCTCTGCCCCGGCGGCCGGGTGACGGTCCTCGCCGGGCGCTGGCCGGCCCGCGGTCCCGGGAGGCAGCGGCGGCGGCGGCACTCACCGAGCTGGGGTTCAGCCCCATGGTGGCCTCCACGTACGTCTCCGTCTTGGGCTCCACGGCCAGCTCGGCCTCCAGAATCTTCTCCACCGGCATGTCCTCGTTGGCGCTGCTAGTGGACTCCACCTCGCTCTCGCTGCGGTCCTTGCCCCGCTGCCGCTCCTCCTGCACGGCTGAGACGGAGAGCCCTCGCACCGGCTCCCCGGGGCCCCCACGCGCCCGGCCCGGCCCCGCCCAGGAGCAGCCACCCCAGCAGGAGAGGGCGAGGGGGCCTCCCGGGAGAGGGGCCAAGACGCAGGGGCAGGAGGGCTGCCGGCCGGTCCCTGTGAGGCGGCCCCAGGCGTCCCCCGGCGGGTCCTGCTGGACTGGCTCCCGCCGGCGCCAGGAGCTTCAGGGGAGGCGTCAGGAAGATGGGGCTGAGCACAGCGGACGGAGGAGGCTGGGGTCCCGGGAAGACCCTCCCCAGCAGCCAACACAGCCGGGGGCGCTCACCCCAACACACCAGGGTCACCAACATCAGAGACCCGCTGACGTGAGGGCGAGCACGTGGGAAGGGGCATCCGGGCTGGCAGGTGCCGGCCCTGCTGCCTCCTCTGCTGTGGGCACCGCCAGCGGGCACCATCCTGACCTTACGTGACCCCGGGAAGCAGGACTGGATCGCCAAAGGCTCTGCCCACCCCCTCCTGAGGCCGGCACTGGACTCCGGGGGCGCTGGCCGAGGCGCACAGCGAATCCAGGTCCTAAGCCCGGGGACTGGCCGTCCTCCGCTAAGGGACATGACCCAGGACACAGTCTGCACCTGAGTCACCATGTGCACACAGAGGGCACACACGTGACATGTGCATATACAGGGCACACACATGCACACCACACACACACACACAGCCCCCCCAGGCACCGTGCTGCCACCTGCCTATGCCTCACTGCCCGCAGGCACCCTGAGGCCAGAGGAGCAGTCACCTGACCCAGCCGGCTCTTCCTCCTCAGGAGAAACGTGGGGCCACGTATGCCTGTGCGTGCACACACACGTACATGCGTGTGCATGTGTGCGCACACACACCAGACACTGCCCCCTCTGCACCCCGGTCCCTCAGAGTCCGGAGATGGGGTACAGGAAGTGAGGTCGGGAGGAAGGAAGCAGCAGAGGCCCGCCTCTCCCTCAGACCGGGAGCTCCCGCCCGGCCCGCCTCCCCCTCAGACCGGGAGCCCCCACCCCGCAGAGGAGAGAGCTGTGTCAGGACACTTCCAGGGGCTGGGCCGTCCTAGCGTCCAGCTCGGGGTGCAGGACAGATGGGGGGCGTGCCTCCTGGCCCCTCTAGGCCCCTCATCTGGGAGACCCGGGAGCAGCCTGCAGGGCGGCCCTGAGGCCACGGGGCCACGCGTCACTCTCCGAGGAGGGCCATGGACGGTGACAGACACGGGAGGGAGCCGGGAGCACTGGCTGGGGGGTCAGGCAATGCCGACCCCTACGTCAGGCTCCGAGGGCATGCCCGGAGCTCAGCCTGAGCACGGCCCGGGGACCAACCTGAGCTGGCCCAGGGACCAGTGGAGGGCACCCTCTGGGGCCCAGGATGGCGCCCTGCCCTGCCCTGTGCCACATCTCCGACACCCCCGGCCTCTCACACTCCGGCCCCTTGGGCGGGCGCGGCCTGCCTGACCCCCTTTTTCAGTCAGTGGCCTGGCCACCTCCCACCGAGCCTTCCGACGCCTGAGCCCGGGCAGTGCCTCCCTGTGTGGCTGTGTGACGCCCACTTCCCACGAGGACACCCCCAGCTCACTGTGTGCCCAGCGCCATCGTGGTGTCCGGCGCCGGGCGTGGTGGCTCAGTGCATCAGAGACCTCGGCCACGCTCCCAGCCTGCTCTGTGCCGCGGCCTCGGGCTCATACCAGGGTGCCCACCTCCCCCTGGCGCACTGGAGCCCAGCACTCTGGCCGGGCTCCAACCCAATCCACTGCCCACCTCCGCTCAACCCGGGCCGGGTCCCGCCACCTCCAGCAAGTCCTCCCTGACTGCACCGGGCGCCCAGGGCCATCGGGGGCACACGCCTCCCCAGGGGCCTTTAGGGATCAGTCTCGAGGGAGCCGGAGCCGACGCAGCCCGCACGCGCTCGGACCAGCCCTGGCCTCCTGGGCCTCTGTTCCCCCACTGGCACGGCCCCAGGCGGCCCCCAGCTCAGCCCCGGAGCCCTGAGCTCCCCTGCCTTGGCCACCGGAGCCGGCACGAGCCCCCACACACCAGTCGGTCACCAAAGCCCCGCCCGCTTCACCGTGCCCCCCACGCCGGCAGCCTTGGGGAGGGCCCTGCAGGACACCACTGCCCGCTGAGGCTGCAGTTTCTAGTGAGAACAACTGAAGCCGAGGAGGAGCCGAAACAAAAACAAGCAAGGAAGAAACTGGTAAGGACCGCAGCTGCCACCAGAGGGCAGTCAGGAGGCGGCAGGAAGGAGCTGGGCGCAGGCCGGCCACGCCTGGGCCACGGAACAGCCGCCGTGAAGAAGGGAACAGGCGGCGAGACCCCACCCCCAGGGGCCCACCCTCTGAGGGCAGGGGTCATCAAACCTCCCGAAGGGGAAACTGAGGCCACGGACAGCCAGGAGCGAGGGGGAGGCCACTCTGCAGGCCAGGCCTGAGGGCCCAGAGCAGGGCTGGCTGCACCTCCGGACAGTTTCAGTGACTTCGGAGGCGTGGCCCTCCGTGCTACTGCTGGCCCCGCCCTGGCCACCTGCGTGCACCCACACTCCCGCGCCAGCCTCCGTCCCTTCCCGCCCACCTCCAGCATGGCCCTCACTGTCCTCTGCCCCTGCCCGCCTCCCCAGAGCCCGCGCTGGGCCCTGGGCACTGCGCCCTCGGAGAGGGTCTGAGCAGGAGCTGCCCCCAGGTGCTGGGCGCCACCCGGGTGCGGGGCCGAGGCCGCCCTCCTGGGGTGCGGGGCCTGGCGTACAGCTGGCGCTCAGGAGGGTCTGGGGGGCGGGATCGGCCCGGGACACGCTGCCCGCAGCGCGGCCCCGCGGGGAGCGAGCGCCCGTGGCGGAGGTGTGCACGCAGAAGCCTGCGCCTACCTTCCCGCTTCATGCCCATGGCCAGGCACTTCTGGTAGCGGCAGTACTGGCAGCGGTTGCGCTGGCGCTTGTCGATGAGGCAGTCCTTGTTGTCCCGGCAGGTGTAGGTCAGGTCCTTCCGCACCGTCCTCTTGAAGAAGCCTTTGCAGCCCTCGCAGCTGTACACGCCGTAGTGCTTGCCTGGGCGGGCGGGCGGGCGGCGGGGCCGTGAGCGCCTGCCCCGCACCGGGGCCCAGCCTGCACTGCCGCTCCTGTGCCGGCGTCACCGCCAGCTGCTGCCTCCTCTCTGGGCCCCTGGGCCAGCCTGGCCGCCCACGGACCGTCCACGGACCGGAAACCCGAGAAGGTCCGTGTGAGAGGCCCGGAGCCCGAGCACCCTCACGCTGGCCGGCCCAGCCCCCGCCCCCGCCCCCGCCTACCTGAGGAGCGGTCCCCGCAGATGGCGCAGATGTGCTTGGTGAAGGACGCCATGTTCCCTGAGGGGTGGGCCGGGACCTTGAGGACGCCATTGAGGCCCAGCGGGGGCTTGATGTCCTCGGAGCTGCTGACGGGGTTCATGGGCGAGCTGAGCTGCGGGGGGGGGGGGGGGGGGGGGGGGTACGGGCTCAGCCTGGCGGTGCCGGGAGCCCAGGGCACACGCCGTAGCGCCCGCCGCACCCCCCCTTTACAGAAAGAAACCGGGGCTCCGGGGGCTCTGCCCCCCCCAGGCCACAGCCAGGGAGCAGAGGGTGAGCCCCGGGGAGCTTCAGAGCGAGCCGGCCCCGGCCCTGCCTGCCTACGGCCCCTCCCTTACTGGGCACTCCCTCGGCCGGACGGTGTGAGCCCCATGCCTGTCCCGGTGAGCCGGGCACTTCGGGGCTCCCCTACACACAGCGGGGCACCGAGGCCCGGCCACCGCGCGGAGGGAGGAGAGCTGGGGTCCGCCCAGCGGCCACATGCCCGGCCTCGGGGGCAGGGGGGTCTCGATCGCCTGTGCCAGGGGAGGGGGACGGCGAGGGGCGCCCTGCCTCTCCCCGCGCCCTGCGCCCTGCAGGCCGCCTGCCGCGGAGGAAGCGTGGGAAACTCACCCGTCACCCTGGCAACAGCTGCCGGGCTGCAATGACACAGCAGTTTTGGTTCCGCTGCGTCTGCCCGGCTCTCGCGCCGGCACCGAAGGTCCCACAGTGCTGCCCGCTGCACCCGCAACCCGCCCGCCCGCCCCCCGGGCGCCGGGACCCCGGCCGGGCGGCCCCCAGCGCCCACTTCTGCAAACCCCCGGCCGAGGCGGGAACCGGGGACGGCGGCCGCAGCTGCTGCCCCCTGGTAGCCCGGCGCCTCCCCACACAGGAACCTCACCCTCTTCCTTCCCTGCCCCCATCCCACCCCCCTCTCACGGGGCCGGAAGAGCACGGTGCTCAGGGACACGCATGCCCCCCCCCCCCGGCCCGGCCCTCCTCTGCCCAGTGGGCTGGGTGCTGTGAGGACGGTGGGCTGCGGGCGGCAGAGCCAGCCCCCGGGGCCGGCATCCCGGGGCCCCACCGCAGAGCGGGGCGGCCGGCATGGCCGGTGCTGACCGCAGGAGGCAGGGTGCGGCCCGATGAGGGGACCACAGCTGAGAGAAGGCGCCCCCATGCCACGTGCTGCGCCCAGGCTGTGCCGGCTGGTCTCAGGGCGTGGGAACCGACGGGAAACGCCCCACCCCCCGGTGTACCCCACGGGCTGCAGAGGAGCCCACAGTGACCCCACCGGGCACCCGCACAGCTGGCCGCAGGTGCAGGCACGGGACGCAGCTTATCCCCCGTCCTGCCGCCTCCGCGGGGACCGGAAGGTCAGCCTCTGAGCACCAGTCCGAGCGCAGGGGCCTGGCTGCGGGCCGCTGGCGGGACAGACCGGCTAAGGCGTCCGGCACCCCCACTCCCATCTCCCAGAGGGGAGGCCGCCAGCTGGCCTGGCACCGGGAGGGGCTGCGGCCAAACATCTGAGGGGGGGACAGCCCTGCCGGGCCAGCTGTGGGCCCCGAGGCTGTGAGGGGACCCCTCCCGGCTGCAGCCTCCCCGAGGGGGGACCGCCCCACTGCCCGCGGCCGTGTCAGCTGGCGGCCCGGGGGACAGGAGTGAAGGTTCCCCTCCCGTGTCTGCAGCCCGTGCTAGGTGGAAGGGGCGCCTGCCCTGTCTCCCGGCCCCCCACGTGCAGGTCCGTGGACGGGCCTGCTGTAGGTAAACTGAGGCAGGGCTGGAAGGAAGGCTGGCCGGGTCCCAGCAGACAGGATGGCCGGGGAGGTGTGTCTCGGTCAGTGACTCCCAGGCTGCGGGTGACAGGTCCCTGCCCTCCCGGCTCCGCGTCCCCCGGGCACGGAGTCGGCGGGAGCTGGGAGCCTTGGAGGCCCTGCCCGTGTGTGTGTGTGGGGGGGGGGGGGGCGGGGCTGGAGCCCCTCCGCAGGCCCCAGGGAGGGAGGGAGGGAAACACCAATGTGAGAGGCCACAGACCAGGGCCTTCCACCGGTGCCCTGACTGGGATCGAACCTGCCACCCAGCCAGGTGCCCACCCAGGCATGTGCCCACCCAGGCATCGAACTGGCAACCCTGAGGTGCACAGGATGACATCCAACTGAGCCAGCGGGGCTGGGCCACCCACTTTGCCCGCACACTCCCCTTCCTTCTCCCTCTCTCTCTCTCTCTCTCTCTCTCTCTCTCTCTCTCTCTCTATATATATATATATATATATATATATGTATGTATTTTTTAATTGATTTTAAAGAAGGAAGAGTGAGGGAAACATCCATGATGAGAGAAAATCACTGATCAGCTGCTCCTGCACACCCCCATGGAGATGGAGCCCGCCACCCGGGCCTGTGCCCGGCCCGGAATCGAACCCTGGCCTGTGGTTCATAGGTCGGTGCTGAACCGCCGAAGCCAACGGCCGGGCCCGTCCTGCCTTTTCCCTCCATGCGGACAGGCCCACCGGCCACAGCAGGCCCTCGGCCCGCGGTCCTCCTGCCCCTTCTGGGGGCCACGCTGCCAGGCCTCGGGCTGGGCCGTGGCTCCCGCAGCCCGAAGCCCCTCATCCCCTCCACCCGCCTCCGGGGCCGGAGCTGAAGACTCCCGAGCAGCCAGGGCGTGGTCCCCGTTTCCCCTTTCAGATCCTCGGCCCTCATTTCAGTTCCCGCCGGACGACGGGCCTTACTCCAACAGCCTGCCAACGCCGGCCCTGCTCGCCCTCCGCTCTCCCGCACCCGCCCTTCCGATCGCCGGAGGCCCTCGCCACGGCAGACCTGGGTAGGGGCTCCGGGCACCGCAGGCCCCGCTCCTCGCACACAGCCCGGGGTGCCAGGCCGGGCGGCAGGTCTGCGAGCACCAAGCTGGCAGGGCCCTAGGGCGTCAGCTTGCACTGCCCGCTGCCATCTTGGCTGCCCTTCGGTGTGCCCGCAGCCAGCAAGAAAGGGGCGGCAGCTACACGCAGAGCAGCCAGGAAAGTGGCTGTGCCCTTCCGCCCCTCGGCCCCTGAGCTTCTGGGCGGCCAGGGCCAGAGCCCTGCGTGACCCCAGCCCGGTGCGGAGGGGAGACAGGGTCGCTCGGGACAGCCGGCCGGCTTCTCCACCGGCCTGGCCAGACAGCCCCAGCCGGGCCGTGAGCGGCGCCAGGCGGGCCCGAGCCCGCGCCCCAGCAGGCACGTGTCTGCCCGGGTCTGGGCGGGAGCACTGCGGCCTCAGGGCCGGGGGAGCAGACGGAGGGAAGGACAGGCCAGGAGGGGCCCTGAGAGGACGTGGCCCCGGGGCTGCAGCCTGAGCACGGATTCCCCCTGCAGAGCGCCGAGCCACGCAAGCAGCGTGCCGGACGGGAGGGGCCAGGCTGGAGTGGTGACCTCTGAGGGCCACGGGCTCACCCAGACCCAGGCTCGAACCCAGGCCGAGGCCGCCTCTCCAGGCTCGGCTTCCCAGAGATGAGGGGCCATGACCGCTGCCCCGGCCACGGGCTGCCACGGAGGTCCCGCAGGGCCCCGCCCCCCCACCCCACCCCCGGCCCACTTACCTGCGGGCTGCCGGTGCCGAAGCCCAGGGTGGGCGTGGTGGGCACGGACATGGAGGGGCCCATGGGGGAGCTGATGACGGAGAAGGGGGGGCCCATGCCGTTGATGGGCGAGTGCAGCTGTCCGGGGGAGCCGAGCGGCGCGCCCAGGCCGGGCCCCAGCGAGGGGTGCAGCGAGGGGGCCGCCATGGGGCCCCGGCCCGTGGGCGAGCTGAGCGGGGAGGAGTTCACCTGGGTGGAGAAGTCTGCGGACAGAAGACGGGGCGGTCAGCACCGGCCGGGACCAGGAGAGCCAGCCGGCTCCACCCCCACCCCGGCTCACCCCCCCTCCCCATCCCCAACGACACGGCTCCATCCCCGCCCCCAGCTCACCCCCCCATCCCCAACGACACAGGCTCCAACCCCCCCCGGCTCACCCCCCCCAACGACACGGCTCCATCCCCGCCCCCGGCTCACCCCCTCCATCCCCAACGACACGGCTCCATCCCCCCATCCCGGCTCACCCCCTCCATCCCCAACGACACGGCTCCATCCCCCCTCGGCTCACCCCCCACCAACGACACGGCTCCATCCCCACATCCGGCTCACCCCCCCCCATCCCCAACGACACGGCTCCATCCCCGCCCCCAGCTCACCCCCCCATCCCCAACGACACGGCTCCATCCCCGCCCCCAGCTCACCCCCCCCATCCCCAACGACACAGGCTCCAACCCCCCTCGGCTCACCCCCCACCAACGACACGGCTCCATCCCCCACCCCGGCTCACCCCCCATCCCCAACGACACGGGCTCCATCCCCCGCCCCCCCCCGGCTCACACACCCCCCCCAATCCCCAACAACCAGGCGGTCAGGCGGAGGGATGGCTCCCTCCACCGCACCACCCGGCCTGGCTCGGCCTTCAGCCTCAGGGCCCCGGGCAGATGCAGGACGAGAAGCTGGCAGCCGGCAGGACGCTCCGGTCCCTGTCCAGCAAGGAGGCAACGACTGCCACTCGAACCCTCACCGCCCAGGCCTGTCCCCCAGCATGCCTGGGAGCTGGAGAGCCAGCCCCTCCCACGTACTCAGGGGCCTAACTGCAGGCTGTCCTGTGGAGACAGCCCCCTGGGGGGCAGAACCAGCACCCTGCCCAGGGCAGACCAATGCCTGGAGGGAGGCGGAGGCGGGGGGCTGGGGGAGGGGGGCTGCCATCACCCCATTTCACAGGGGGAGGGGGTCCTGTGTTCTACACCTGCCTTGGCCGCGAACGGCCAGCGCCAGGGCCAGCTGCTCCCCAGCCCACGGCCTGGGCCTGCTCCGGCCGCACAGACCAGCAGGACGGGACTCAGGGCCGCGGGTGGCACTCTAGGGGCCCAGCTGGGTGCCAGGCCTGGCGTCGGGCGCCGCAGGGACCGGGAGAGGCAGGGCCGTCGCACCCGCCTTCCACCTCAGAGATTTCAACTCCCAACCAGCGCCGGGTCAGCCTCCCACCCAACCCCCTCACCCCACCCCGAGGGCTGGGCAGCAGGAGATCCGGCCGGCGCTCAGGGGGGCACCCCGCCCGCCCGCCCGCCCGGGGCCTGAGCAGGAGCCGCTGGAGCCGCAGGGTGTCCGGGCCTGCCACGCCCCTCCCGGGCCTCAGCCTTCCACACCCGGCAGGGGCAGCGCCCACACTTCTGAGCAGCCCAGAGGCCACGGCACTATGGGGAGTCCGGCCCCCGCACCCCCGGCAGGGCACCCCCCCAGCTCGTCCGCCCCCAACAGCCAGGCAGCCCTCCACACCCGGACAGCTCCGACTCCCCGAGGCTCAGAGCGTCACGGCCCAGAGCGAGGGGAACCGCACACGCCTCCTCCCCACGCCCTCCCCTCCCCACCGGCCGCCGAGGGACGCCACCCCCAACCCGCCCCGGTCCGCGCCGGCCAGGCCCGGCCCTCCGTCGGGCGGCGCGGGCACCTCGAGCGGGTGGTCCTGCGGGGACCAGAGGTTCAGCGGCCCCGCCTGGCCGTCCTCCCCGTCAGCTGCCAGTGTCCACCCCGCAGCCCCGCTGCCAGCACTTCCTCTCGCTTCCCCTCCCAGAAGCCCCCTTTCCCGCCGGCGGGCCTGCGGGCACCTGCCTGCACAGCGAGGGGCGCTCTGCCTGCGGAGCCCTCGCCGGGCACAGGCCTGGGAGGAGGCCCCTGAACGGGCACAAGGTGAGGAAGCCCGCGATGGCAGGGGAGCACGCGGCCGCCTGCTGGCCATCGCTCCCTGGCCTGGCGTGGACCCCGCAGCCGGCACGTGACCTTGAAGCTCCTGCACAGCCCTGACCTCCCCTGACAGGCAAGGAGCTGAGGCGCTGGAGGCACGTCCCAGCCCACAGGCCGCTGCGGGGACCCGGAGTGCCCGCCCCGCCTGCTGCATCTCCGCCGGCGCACAGGCAGGCGCTCTGCAGAGGCCGAAGGGTGACCAGGGCCGGGCCGGCCGCTGCCGTCCGGGTGGGAGAGAGGGAAGATGTATGCTGCCAACATCACCAGAGCCCACGCTGGGGCAGAGGCGACCACTGGGGGGTCTGCGGAAAGCCTGGGGGGGTGCCCAATCCCAGAAGCCAGTGGGCCTGGCTGCCCCGAGAGAGATGCCCATCCTCCCTCCCAGCCTGTGACTGAGAGGCCAAGAGGGCGAGGGCACCCGGATTCTCGCAGCTGCCCCCTCTCTCCGCCCTCCGCAGGGCGTCGGGGCGGGGACGGAGGGCCCTGACCAGGGCTGCTGGCCGCACACGTCTGCAGGGACACACGTCTGCAGGACACACGTCTGCAGGGACACACGTCTGCAGGACACACGTCTGCAGGGACACACGTCTGCAGGACACACGTCTGCAGGGACACACGTCTGCAGGACGCACGTCTGCAGGGATACACGTCTGCAGGACGCACGTCTGCAGGGACACACGTCTGCAGGACACACATCTGCAGGGACACACGTCTGCAGGACACACGTCTGCAGGACGCACGTCTGCAGGACGCACGTCTGCAGGACGCACGTCTGCAGGGACACACGTCTGCAGGACACACGTCTGCAGGGACACACGTCTGCAGGACACACGTCTGCAGGACACACGTCTGCAGGACACACGTCTGCAGGGACACACGTCTGCAGGGACACACGTCTGCAGGACACACGTCTGCAGGGACACACGTCTGCAGGACACACGTCTGCAGGGACACACGTCTGCAGGACGCACGTCTGCAGGGACACACGTCTGCAGGGACACACGTCTGCAGGGACACACGTCTGCAGGGACACACGTCTGCAGGACGCACGTCTGCAGGGACACACGTCTGCAGGACGCACGTCTGCAGGGACACACGTCTGCAGGGACACACGTCTGCAGGGACACACGTCTGCAGGGACACACGTCTGCAGGACACACGTCTGCAGGACACACGTCTGCAGGGACATGCGGCTGAGAGGCTGGGCCTGAGCTGCGTCTTGTTTGTTTGCTGCTCCGGCAGGAAGGGGAGGGAGACCCGGAGAAAGCTTGGCCGGAAGGAAGGAGGGAGGGGGGAGGAGGCTGCCAGGCTGCACCCCCAAGCTCCCCCAGCCCCCAGGCACCACAGCACCAGCCCAGAGCCCTGAGGAGGGACCAGTGAGTGGGAGGGGAAGTGGGGGGAGAGGAGCGCGCAGGAGGGGCCCCGGGAGGAGGGAGACACGGGAAGGAGCCCTGGCCTCTGTCGGTCCCCACGGGAGGGGCCTGACTCCTCAGGCGCGCCCCTGTCCTGTGCGCCCCCGTCCTGTGCGCCCCCGTCCTGTGCGCCCCCGTCCTGTGCGCCCCCGTCCTGTGCGCTCCATCCTGTGCGCCCCAGGGCCACGGATACAGCCATAACCCCGAGCAGCCTGTTAGCCCCGGGCCCACGTGCCTGCGTGCAGGATGGCTGCCCCGGCCCCACGTGGCCTTCCTGTTTACACACGGCCACAGACACGCTGGGAGGCCGGGTGACAATGGCCGGGTGTGTGTTCTGGAATCTTCTGCAGACACACTCGGGCCAGGAAAGGAATGTCAGGAAGAAAAGGCCAAGTGCCCCAGCAGCCCCGGGGCAGGCCCTGCCCCCCTGGAGCCCGGCCCGCCTCCCCCCCCCTCCGGCGGTCCCCACCCACCGAGGAGCGGCAGATGAGGTGATAAGGTTCTTCTGGAAAGTCCTGCTGGGGACTCAGGGCCTCGTCACCACAGCTTATCTGATCCTCGCTCCGCTCATGCCCAAGGAGCCCCGGCTCAGAGCCCTGGCCCACCCACCACCGAGCGGCGCACACACGGGGCCTGACGGAGGACAAACCCCAGCCACCTCTGGGACCTCAGCACCCGGCCTCACCGGGCCCCAAACCCCAGCCCCTCACCCCGTGCACCCCGCCTGCCTCCCTGAGACCAGCAGCTTCTGTGGGACTCGGGGGAGGGCCTCCGGGGAGAGACAGGCCCTGTCCACACGAAGGGAAGCCCTGGCAGCCGGGCCAGCGAAGGGGCCTCGCAGAGCGGCCGGGTCAGTCCGGGAAGGCAGCCTGGAAGAGGCGGCAGGCAGATCTCCTGGCACAAGGAGTAGTCGAGGCCACAAAACTGACTCTGAAATGCAAATTACCGGAGGCCAGAGCGGGAGCCGAGAAGCAGAGGGAGGCGGTGGCCGGCTCGGCAGCTCGGGCAGCGCCGGGCGGGCCGGGGAGAGGGGGAGGGGGAGGGCGAAGGTCACACTCTAAGCTGGAGTGCAGTGTCCTCCTGGGGACGCCGCACGGCCGCTCGGAGGTGGCGAGTGCCCGCGATGGGCGTCTGCAGCAGAGCCCCCCCACCGCGGGAGCTGCCCACCAGGCGGCCCGCAGGCCCCGGGGAGGGGGTGCCCCACCGGACCCCGTTCCTGAGCTGCACAGGCCCCCCAGCACGGCCCTGGACCCCCGGGACCCCAGGACCCGCAGCAGGAAGCCGGGGAACCCCCACCGGCGCCCTTCCGGCCTCTGCCTGGCAGGCGGGGGAGGAGGGGGAGGCAGGAAATGCCAGCGTGTGCTGCTGGGGGAGCCCCAGACTCGGCCCCTCCGGCAGGCAGGGAACCCCTAGTTCTTGGAAAGGGGACCGCAGGCCCCCCGAGGCCCTCCTGAGTTTGCAGGAGCAATGCGGGCAGCAGGTCCAGCCGGGTCCACACCAAGGCGCAGGGGAGGGTCCCCCGGGACTGGAATGGGTCAGGAGCGCCCAGGAGAGGCATGGAGTAGAGGGGTGCCTGGGAGGGATGCCCGGGGGGGGGGGTGCCCAGAGGGGAGGCGGGCACAAAGGGTAAGAGGCCCCCTCGGAGAGCCAGCAGCCACAGGAGAAGGCCAGGCTGGAGCATAAGCAACCGCCCTGCATCTCGGTGCCTGGCCTGGCGCGCCCCCAGAACGGAAGCCCTGCAGGGAGGCGCCCCCCCCCCCAACCCCCCTCCGGAAGGACCGCTTCCCCTGCCGCCCGGAGGAGAAGTGGCCGCCGGCGGGGGCTGCGGTGGGACCACGGCGCGCCGGGGTTTGGGGGAAGCGGGGTGTGGGAACAGGGGGGCCTGCAGGCAGGAACTGAGGCGGGCAGGCCTGTGCCAGCGTGCTGGCCCCAGTGCCAGGGGCTCCGCCAGGGTCCCGGCTGTGAGCGGGAATGCCAAGAGCAGGGCTGCGGGCAGGGCCTGGCAGCGGGGACGCACACCGCCAGTGCACGCTCCGGCCTCCCTGCAGACGGCGGGTCAGCTCGGGGCCTCCGACCCCAGAGCGGGCCCCCCGGCCCGGCCAGGTCAGTTTACGGCTCGAGTGCTCAGCTGAAATTTCAGCTCCTCCGTGGCCATCCTGCCCTTTGCCCAGCCCATGGCCCCGGCCCCAAATCTCAGCCCTGTCAGCGGCGCCCTCGGGGTGACCAGACACCTCGGCCTGCCTCCCAGAGCCGGGGCCTCCGCATACGTCAGAGGGTGCAACCAGGCAGCCACAGGGCCCTAGGCAGAGGCCACCAGCTGGCCAGCGGGACCCGGGCACCTCCCTCTGCCAGGCCCAGCAGTCGGTCAGCTGGCGCCACTCCATACGGAGTCAGGGCTGGCCCAGACCCTCCCAGCCCTAGAGGAGGGAGGAGGGAGAAGGGGGGGAGAGAAGGAGGGAGGAAGAGGTGGTGCCCGGTCCCCCGAGGGGGGACCAACACATGCACCTCCTTCACCCCTGCCCCGCCCTCCGGCCACAGGAAGTGGCTGTAAGGAATGTCAGCCCCTGGACACCTAACAGGGGTCATCCCCACCTGCTCCCGGAGACCACTGCCCGCCTCTCCCAGTGCTGCCTCCACCTGCCCCCAGCCCGGGCCCACACGGGAGGGGGAAGGCGCAACACGCTCCGTAACAGGGCTCAGGGCAGGAAGACGGGTGCACCGGCACCCAGTGAGCCCTCGATGACAAACACGTCTGCACCATCATCTCCACCACCATCACCATCATCACCGTCATCATCGTCATCATCTGAGCAACCCCTCGCCCTGCCCACTGCACAACAAAAGGATGAGCCAGGGAGACTGACGGGGAGACGGAGCAGGCCAGGGCTGGAGAGCGGAGGGGCAGGGAGGGGGAAGAGAAATTGGTGCCCAGGGTAGCAGCCGCCCTCGCTCAGCACTCATACAGCCAGGGCACCGTGGCTGGCCCAGAGCGGCAGGTGCGGCCGGAGCCCAGCTGTGGGGGAAGTGGGGGCCCAGCCAGGAGGAGGGTGTGGCCAGGAGGGGCACCTGTGACCAGCCATCGGGGCCTGGGCGTGGAGGTGTTGGAGAAGGAGCCGAGGAGTGATGGAGCCAACGCACTGGGCACAAGGGCCAGGGCCTGGCAGGAAGCTGCCCCAACCCTGTGCCCACCCTCCGGAGGCCCACGGGCCCGGGGGCTGTGGCCACAGCCTCACACCAGCCCAGCCACAGTCAACCCAACGCATCGGCACCACCTTCCCTCAATCCTCAGTGGATGCTGCCATCCCCCGCCCAGCTGGCGGCACTCCTACAGGTGCCCACAGCGGCAGGGGGCCCGGGCTGCCCAGCGGCACCCTGAAGCGGGGGCTCTATCTGCCCCGAAGCCACGTCCATGCCCAGCACCTCCCGCTTAGGGAACGTGCTGGGGGGGGGGGTGCAGGACAGCACACACTGGCCACCCCTAACCCTCCCTCCCGGGTGCAGCCGGCGGACACCGGTCTGCTGCCGGGCAGCTGGCCCAGGCCCCTTGCCCAGTGGTGTAACAGGCTCGGTGGGGCAGGGGCAGTCCGCCCCAGGCCTGCGGGGACTCGGGCAGGCAGCGCGGTGCACCATGGGTGGCTCAGGGGCGGCGGGGGGCAGGGAGGCCGTGGAGACGGAGCTGGTGATGCTGTCACGGCCCGGCCCACCCGACAGAAGCCCACGGGCCCGGGGGCCGAGCGAGACGCTGGGCGCAGGGCCCCGCACCGCCCTGGGCTGTGCGTCCCCCGAGGACAGAGACTCTGACCAGGACACGTCTAAGCGGCAGCCCTATGACGTGTCTACACGTGTGCACCACACGGCGCTCCTTACAGCTCTGTCCGCCCGTAGGGGAGCCGAGGGGCTGGCGAGGCCGAGGCCACTCCCAAGCCAGAGCAGGAGCCGCCGCACGCTGCACCGTGCAGAGAGCCCGGGCCCGCCAGGGGAGCGGGCAGGGAGCGGCGGCGGGGCCCGGGCGCGGGGCCGGCGAGGGGACAGCGAGGGAGCTGGAAGCACGCTCACCTGTGAGGCCGAGGGCTCCGGGCGCAGCGGCCTCCCCTCAGGCAGGGCCCCGCTCGGCCGCACCCCCCGGCGCCTGCCCGCCGGCAGGAGGGTGGCGGAGGGGGAATTCCTGGTGAAACCCCGGCTCCCACAGCAGCCAGGCGGGCTGCGGCTGGCGGGGCGGGTTCTCGCTGACAGGAAAGGGGCGCTCTGCTCCTCTTTCGCTTTGAGCGCCCGCGGCTGCCTGTCTGTCGTGGAACCGAGGCCCGTGGCGGCTGTTTCTCTCTCGTCATCGGCACGTCCCCGAGGCTCGCAGACAGGCCACGGCCCGGCCACCTGCGGTGCAGGGGGGCCCGGAGGCGACATCCTGATCGGCCCGGGAGGGGGGCGCTCGGGGCGCGCTCGGGGCCCCGCCTGGCTGGCTCCTCCCGGGACCCGGCTGGAGGAGCCCTGGGCACGGCCAGGGGAGGACAAACACATGGGCGCTCAGGGCCGCAGGCCGCGCTCACCAGGGCCTGCCGGGCGCCCACGGAGGGCAGAGGAGCGGCTCCCCGAGACCCCGGCTGCCGAGGCGCGAGCCTGGCCCACGGCGCCCGTCTGGCAGAGGCAGGCTCGCCCACGGCACTGACTCAGCCGGCGTGTGCAGGGGCCAGGCCGGCGGGGCCTCTGCAGGCGGGAGACGGGGCCCCACCGGTGAGACAGAGCGAGAGCGGAGGCCTGCCCGCCGCCAGGTCTGCCCGCCGCCAGGGGCTTCCCCGGCGCCACGGGGCCGGCGCCTCCTCGTGGGCAGGCCTCGTGGGGCTCCCCTGGGCCAGCACAGAGGCACCCACCTTCCACCCACCCAGACAGCCTACCACACCCCCACCTGCCTGTCATCGCCCCGCTCAGCCTGGCCCCCCACCCCGAGAGCCCCGCAGGCCAGCCGGGCCCTCACTGCTGGCCACCTCCGCCGCCACCCTGGACCTGCCGTGCCAGGCTCTGCCCTCCCCGCCCCCAGGGTCCCTGGCAGGCACGGGGCAGGCGGATGGAGGGTCTGCATTCTGCACTGAGGAGACAAAGGCCCAGGGGCCAGAGGTGTACCCTCGGACCCAGAACCTCCACCCCCATCCTCACGGGACATCCACCCACGTCCCCAACCCAAGGCCTCCCTCCTGGCCCAGCTGGGGTGGCGGCCAAGGGGCCGGTCTCCGATGCCCTGACAGTGGAGGGAACCAGCTGCTGACCCCAAAGACAGGAGGGCGGGCAGGTGCTGGGGGTGCCCCAGGGCCCGGGATGGGGCTGCAGGGGGCACCATGGCAGCACCCAGCGAGCCACCCAGCCTACAGGGCCTCAGGCGGAAGGGGACGGGCAGACTGAGACCCCAGGAGGGCCAGGCAGCACGCCCCAGGGTGCCCACGGCCAGCTCAGCGCGCCCGCCCACGGCCAGCCCTCCGTGGTCACTTGGCAGGACGGCCACTGTCTCCTCGGTCACTGCCAGGACCTCCCACTGCTCCCACCTGCAGTCCCAAACCCCAAAGCCTGACCCCCGAGGCCGAGCCAGGGCCCCTCCCCAGCCGCCGGGCCCCTGCTCTGGCCGCACTGCAGTCCCTGCCAGCACCCCGTCCTGACCCTCTCGGTCTTGTCACCGCCCACCTTTCCAGGTCCCCCCAGCACCCTGGGGTGGCTAAGGCTGGGCCCGCGTGGGGAGGGCGCAGGGACAGCTTTCACTGCTGGCTGCTCTCTGAATGCCCGGGCACAGGGGATGGGGCAGGGCTGGGGGCACCGCCCCGGGCCAGTCAAGTGGCCAATGAGTGGCCCCCGTGGCAGGGCCACCCCCCTGGGGGCAGGCAGCACCGAATTGGAGAGCAAGCCCAGCAGCCCAGTTCAGACCCTCCGGTGAGTGGGGGGGCCCTCTGGCATCGGCGGAGAGAAGAGGGACCCCGAACCAGGCCCTCAGGTCTGAGAATCAGCTCCTGACCCCATGCAGTCCGGGAGCAGCCCCCCGAGCGGAGACACATGCCGCCCGACGCCTGGGGACCCCGGGCACCTGCCGCGGCCCTCGGCTGTCCCCCGGCCGCCAGAGAGGACCGCGCGGACACCGCCCGCCGCCGGCGCCCGCCCTCACCACAGCGCCGGCCGGGCCAGGCGCGGCACACGAAGGCCCGGGTCAGCAAGAAGCCCTCACGGCCGACGCCACACGTGGGACTCACAGCAGACACCCTGCTCGTGGCTGGCGACCTGAGTCCCGATTTCCAGAGAATGGCCTGGGAGAGGTGGCAGGCAGGGCCACGGGGCACACCACGGTCCACTGCCCGCAAGCAGGGGCCACGGGGCACCCCCACGGCCAAGCAGCCGGCAGACGGGCGCGTCCAGGCACCGGCCTCCTGCAAGCGGCCGGAGCCACCATCCCAGGTCACTACACATGAGGCAGGCGGCATGTCTGCAGGACTCGGGGGTGTGGCCCAGCGCCAAGGGCCGGGACTCCCCTCCACACACACACACACGCACACGCACACACACGGCAGGCCTCACAGCCTAGCATGTCTCTGGGTACCCGGTGGCAGGGAGACGGGGCACGCGTCTGAGGCCCTCGGGCCGCAGGACAGTGTGGGGGCCGCACACCTGGGGCCTGACCCTCACCCGTCCACAGAGCAGGAGCCTGGAGGGGCGCCGGCCGATGCCCGTCCTCCGATCTCAGGTTCCAGCCCCACCGCCAGGAGGTCCCCAGGGACACGGCGCAGCCCCGCACGGCGTCCACCCCGTCCCCGCGCGAGGGAGCGGCCGTGGGCCCTCCACGGGAACGCCCGCCGAGAACCAATCTGGGACGGTCATGCGGCTGGAGCCTCACTCCCGCACCACAGGGTTAGCGGGGACCAGCTGCCCTCCCGCACGCAGGCCTCCCCGCCCCGGGAGCCGGGCCCCGCTGCTCCTCTCAGACGCCCCGGACACGCGCATCGGCAGCCTCCGGGGAGACCGCCCTCCGCCCCAGCCTTTGTTCCCGCCCTGGAGCGGGGAGAGGCAGAGCCAGCGCGCCGAGGCAGGCAGAGGGCAGCCAGTCCCCTCCCGACACCGGGCCGGCCCGCCCGGTGGTCCGGCCTGGGCTGTGAGAGAGAGGCCGCGCACGAAGCGCCGGCCGGCCGGGCGTTGGGCACCGGGAGGTGTGCTGTGAGGCGCAGTCCGTGCCCGGCGCCTGGCCCCCCGACAGACCTGCGTGAGCGCTCACCGTGGGCCAGACCCCGCGGCCACGCCGCCCGAGCCCCCGGCCTCACCTGCTAGCCGCCTGCGGTCGCCGGCCCGCCAGCCCAGGCCGCCCCCCGAAAGAGAGGCCAGGAGGTGCAGCCGCATGGCGAGCGCGGGCGGGAGGTCCCACCACGGCGACGGCCCCCGCGGCGCCCCGCCCGTGGGCTCGGGGTCCCGCAGCCTCCGGCGGCGATGCAGCGTGGCGGCTCGGTGGCAGGCGCTGACGAGGAGGGAGCCCAGGAGGAGGAGGCTGGGAGGAGGCCAGGAGGAGGAGGCCAGGGAGAGGCCGGGAGGAGAAGGCCGGGAGGTGGAGGCCGGGAGGAGGAGGCTGGGAGGAGGAGGCCGGGAGGAGGAGGCCGGGAGGAGGAGGCCGGGAGGAGGCCGGGAGGAGGAGGCCGGGGAGAGGCCGGGAGGAGGAGGCCGGGAGGAGGCTGAGAGGAGGAGGCCGGGAGGAGGCCGGGAGGAGGCTGAGAGGAGGAGGCCAGGAGGAGGAGGCCGGGAGGAGGCCGGGAGGAGGAGGCTGGGAGAAGGCCGGGAGGAGGCTGAGAGGAGGAGGAGGCCGGGAGGAGGGAGGCTGGGAGGAGGCCGGGAGGAGGCTGAGAGGAGGAGGCCGGGAGGAGGAGGAGGAGGTTGGGAGGAGGAGGAGGAGGCCGGGAGGAGGAGGAGGAGGCCGGGAGGAGGAATCCGGGAGGAGGAGGCCGAGAGGAGGCTGAGAGGAGGAGGAGGCCGGGAGGAGGAGGAGGCTGGGAGGAGGCCGGGAGGAGGAGGCCGGGAGGAGGGAGGCTGGGAGGAGGCCGGGAGGAGGCTGAGAGGAGGAGGCCGGGAGGAGGAGGAGGAGGTTGGGAGGAGGAGGCCGGGAGGAGGAGGAGGCCGGGAGGAGGAGGCCGGGAGGAGGAGGAGGAGGTTGGGAGGAGGAGGCCGGGAGGAGGAGGAGGCCGGGAGGAGGAGGCCGGGAGGAGGAGGAGGAGGCCGGGAGGAGGAAGCCGGGAGGAGGAGGCCGAGAGGAGGCTGAGAGGAGGAGGAGGCCGGGAGGAGGAGGAGGCTGGGAGGAGGCCGGGAGGAGGAGGCCGGGAGGAGGAGGCCGGGGAGAGGCCGGGAGGAGGAGGCCGGGAGGAGGCTGAGAGGAGGAGGAGGCCGGGAGAAGGGGGCCGGGAGGCCGGCTCCCCTGGCGCTGGGGCCTCGTCAGGAATGAGTGGCGCTCGGCTGCCCGGCGCCGAGTTCCCCTTTCCCGCCGCCGCCGCCCTCCCAGACACCTGCGGCCACAGCGGCTCCCATTGGCCGGCCGGCGCTTCTTGGAAAAGGACAGGGACCGGCTCGTTTCCTCAATCCGACACACGCCACCGGGCGGCAGGGCGAGGGGCCGGGCCCGGGGCGGCGGACTGAGCTCGAACCCTCCCCGCCGGCCGGCTGCCGGGGCGGCACTCGCGGCCGCGCCCAGCGCTCGGCCCCTGCATCCCTGTGCTCCCTCCGCCCGGCCCGGGCCGTGGCCCTGGAGAAGCCCAAGTGGCACTATGGGAGGTCGCGTGCCCTCGGCCACTGGCACCCCACAGCCCCGGCACCCCACAGCCCCGGCACCCCACAGCCCCGGCACCCCACAGCCCCGGCACCCCACACCCCCGGCACCCCACAGCCCCGGCACCCCACACCCCCGGCACCCCACACCCCCGGCACCCCACACCCCCGGCACCCCACACCCCCGGCACCCCACAGTCCCGGCACCCCACACCCCTGGCACCCCACACCCCTGGCACCCCACAGCCCCGGCACCCCACAGACCCGGCACCCCACAGCCCCGGCACCCCACAGACCCGGCACCCCACAGCCCCGGCACCCCACACCCCTGGCACCCCACACCCCTGGCACCCCACAGCCCCGGCACCCCACACCCCTGGCAGGGGGCACTCTGTGCAGTGCCCTGAGCGCAGGTCAGGAGCATCCTGCAGGAGGGACAGCGAAGGTGCTGCCCAGCAGCCGGGGGGGAGGGGGTGGTCAGGATGGGAGGTGGTGTCCAGGGCGGGAGCCAGCTCAGCAGCCCGGAGGGGAGGGCCGAGGGCAGAGGGCCGAGGGCAGAGGCGGGCACGCAGAGCCAGCAGTGGGGAGGAGGGCTGAGGGCCGGATGGACCGCAGGCTGGGCTCTGTGGGGGAGGAGAGGCCTCTGTGGGGGAGGGGCTCTGTGGGGGAGTGGCTCTGGGGGGGAGGGCTCTGGGGGGGCTCTGTGGGGGGGCTCTGTGGGGGAGGGGGGCTCTGTGGGGGAGGGCTCTGTGGGGGGGCTCTGTGGGAGGGCTCTGTGGGGGGGCTCTGAGGGGGGGCTCTGTGGGGGGGCTCTGCAGGAAGCACGGAGGGGAGGGGCCTTCCAGCCACACAGCGGGTCATTCTTCCGGGCACAGATGTCTTTTGTGGCCCATCAGCCAGCGGCTGGCCGGGAAGTGGGGGCGCAGGGGCCACGGCACACAGCCTGCAGCCCCGGGCCCCAGGCGAGCGGGGGTCCTCCATCCCACCCCAGGAGGCCCAGGCTGCACGCACAGGCCCAAAGCCCTCGGCCAGCGCTGGGAGCGGGAGCCCTGGAACCCGCTGCCAGGACGGCCCCGCGCCGGCCGAGGGGCAGCGGTGCAGCGGGCGGGGGCAGGGGGCAGCGGTGCAGCGGGCGGGGGCAGGGGGCAGCGGTGCAGCGGGCGGGGGCAGGGGGCAGCGGTGTAGAGGGGGGCAGGAGGCAGAGGGGGCACCAGTGCAGTGGGCGGGGGCTCATTGAGGACCTCACAGAAGGGCCGCAGCCCTGCCTCGGTCTCTCTCCAGCGCCCCCTGGCCGCAGGGCAGCCCTCTGCTAACACCCCCTCTCACTTGAAACCCAACTTGCTGTGGGGCCTCGCACCCCACTCACCCCACCTGCCAGTGCGGGTCCACACACTGGGCCCCACGCAGGGTGACGCTCGAGGTGGGAGGGAGTCCCCGGACTCCAGGGGGGGGGGGCAGAGGGGACGGGACCCGCTCTGGGCGAGAGGGGGTCATCCTCCCGAGCTGACCGATTGGCGGGGCTCGCTGCCGTGGGCACAGGTTTCCATAACGACGACGCACACACCTCCGCGGCCGGTTTCAGCAGGACCCTGACCACAGTCCGAGGCGCTCACCTGCTCCGGGCTGGCCGGTCCCTCAGGCCTCCCAGCAGCTGGCGCGGCCGATTCGGGCCGGGACCACACTGGAGCGGCTGCCTGAGGGACGGGCTGGGCGGTCCCGCCGGGTGAGCACCCGGCCTTGTTCCCCAGGCAGCCGCGCCAGCTCTGCCTGGGGAACAAGGGGTGTGGCTGGTGGTCAACCGTGACCCCCAGATCCTCCTCGGCCCCGGAGGGCCTGGCAGTGAGCCCACGCTCCGGGCGAGGCGGGCAGGGCGGCTCCCTGAGATCCCGGCCCTCACCCACTGAGTCAGTCATGGTGCCCCAGGAGCCTCACCCTGACAGCTGCTCCCGCCACCGTCGGCACCCGGGCGGGCCGTGGGGAGCCCGCTCCCCGGGCCATGGCGGCGGCAAGCCCGGCACCGAGGGGCTGGGGCGGCCCGGGGCTGGTCCTGACAGCTCACAACACCGGGCCCCCAGCACCCGCAACCCCGCAGGTCCCACCTCATCTGGCCCACCCGCACGTGGAGCGTTGGTGACGTTAGACCCGGCCTCTGGGCCCCCTGCCAGGGCCATGGGGCAGAAGAGCGAGACCAGGTGACGGCGCAGGGCCCGCCCCGTTGGCTGGGCGGCCTCGGCGGTGAGGCTTGGACACAGCCCCCTGCGTGCCGACGCCGGGAGGGGGGGGGGGTCTCTCACAGAGCCGGGCTCGGCGCCTCCACTGTCCCCACCTCGCACATCACCCACGTCCACGCGGTCATACGTCCCTGAGTCCCAGCCAAGCAAGGCCCGCGGCCTCCTGCCCCCACGGGGTCTCACCATGGGCCCCGCCCGGGCAGGCCCAGCCAAAGGCGCTCAAACCCTTGGCAAGCGCCAGGAACGCGCCGGGAACATGCCAGGAGCTGGCAGAACGGCAAGCAGCATATGCCGCCTCTGGGTGGGCAAAAAGGCGGGGGCAGGGAGGGCAGCGGGGAGGGCAGCGGGGCTCAGGCCAGCTCGGGGCACCCCCGGCCCGGCCGGCCAGCACGCAGGGACGCTAACCACGCCCGGGTCTCCATCCTTCGCTCCCCAGCCCCTGGCCGAGCCGGCCGTGGGCAGGAGCATTCACACCGCGGAACAGGAGGGGAGCAGAAGGAGGCCAGGCCCGCTCCTCCCCGCCCGCCCAGACAGCGTCCCCGGCAGAAGGGAGGGTGGACGGTGACCTGGAACCCTCCCCCCCGCCGCACCCCTCAGTCCCGCAGACCTGCTGTTCCTTCCAAACACGGGGTTCACGGGCCCCAACCGGCCCCACTCCGCCTCCCCAGCAGCAGCATGAGGCGGCAGCCGGGTCACCCCTCGGGACGGCAGGCCTTCTGCCCCCTCAGGCCCCTCACCCACCAGCCACCCGGGACCTGCCTGGCACCCAGCTCCCGGCCCCAGGAAGCCCCGCCCCGTCGAGGCCCCTCGCTCCCCACCAAGGCACCCGGCCCTGGCCAGCGCCCCTGAGCCGTCAAAAGTAAACACGCACACACCACCCAGCCTCCGCTTCCTTCCTGCACACGCGGCCCGGCCTACGGCAGCAGGAGCAGCAGCAGGGGGAATGGAGGGGGAGGGCCGGCCCCGCGGCGGCACACCGGCCCCCCGCGCTGCTGCCCCCCCCCCCCGTCCACATCCTGGCAGGATGGGGAGGCCGCACAGAGACCACAGTCCCCACAGAGGCCGGCCGGCCGCTCCCACAGGCCTGGTGGGGGGCAGGGTTCGGAGGGGCCGGGGAGGCCCCCTGACAGCAGGCACTACGGACGGGTTCGAGTCCACCTAAGCGGCCCTGCACAAGCACCTACTGTGTGTGCAGCCAGGACTGGGGCACCGCCCGCTGCTCCTACTGTGCGTCGGCAGACAGGCTGAGCCCCAGGGAGGCCAGAGCCCCTCCAGGTGAAGCCACCCCCAGCCCCCGCCCCAAACCGCGATCAGGAAGTCACCCAGGGGACCTCCGGCCAGGACTGCTGACCGTTCGCTTGGAAAACCCCAATAAGCCCAGGGGTCTCCCGCCCACTCAGCAAGGCCCGCCTGCCCCCTCTCTGAGGCCGGGCCGCGGTGCGGCGGGCATCCTGTCGCACACCAGCCTCGTGTCCAGCCCCGCCCAGCCCCTCACCCTGTCCTCAGAGCGGGCACGGCCATTCCCTGGACAGACCCCTCCTCCAGGAGGCCCTCACTGCCCCTGCCAGAGCAGAAACGTCCAGACCGGCCCCGCCCCAAAAACACCCTCCAGAGCGGAGCCCCCCTAAAGGCCAGCGGTGGGGAGCACCCGGCCCACGGGCCCCGCCAAGGAGTTGGGGTGAGCTAATTAAGGTCTGACCGAACGCAGCACGCCGATCTTTAAACTGACGTTTCGTACGGCGCGCGAATGACGTAAATATCCACGTGGCTCTTGGCAGGAAAGGGGTCCCCCACCTGCCCTGGGTGCTAGCTCGGTCTGAGCCCATCACCCCAGCCTGCAGGTCCACCGCCCCCCTCCAAAGCCCCTGCAGCCTCTGACCTATCCTAGCAGCCCCACCCCCTGTAGGGCCCCCATGACCAGCCCAGCCCACACTGTCCTCCCGAAGGTCCGTTTTCCCCAAAAAGCTGGGCCCAGGACGTGCTGGCTGCCCTGGCACAGCCCCCTCCTGGCTGGGCTGTCTCTGCCACGGAGGGGCAGCGGGGTGCCGGCCACGGTAGGCCCCCAGCCCTGGGCCCCCAGCTCTAAGCCCCTGACCCCGGCCCGGGGCCCTGGAGCCCTGCGAAGGCCCGCCGTCCGCTGCTGACCCCCAGGCCCCGCGGCAAAGGGCCTGCAGGAGGCGCCTGGAGACGGGGCCTGGGGACAGGAGCCCGGGGACACACACAGGAGGGCAGCCTGGAGGCAGCCACGGAGGCCGACCCCTCAGGCTCCCTGGACGCTCAGGGACCGCCCCGCAGAGCCCGCACTCAGATCCCATCTGCCTCCCGCCTCCCCTCCCCTCCAGCGGGCTTTCCCGGCTGGAAGGTGGGCCCTGGGGCGGCGTCTGCTCCTCCCGGCCACCCAGCCTCCCTCCCGGCGGGTCGGGTCCCAGCACAGCCTGGGAGGCGGGGCCCAGAGGTTCCCAGGCCCGGCGGCAGCATGCCCGGGCACGTCGGCACAGCGGGCCGGGCCACCCCCGTCCGGGACGGCGTGACTCACGGGGCTGGCACGCCGCCTCCGGCCCCCACCGGGCGGCCGCCCTGCACACACCTGCCCGGACCTGATGCCAGCGGGCGCAGGACGGGCCTGGGAACGGTGTCCCAGCACGCGGGCGGCGCCAGGGGGTTCTCCCAGGGGGACCAGGAGCTGCGCTTGGCAGGCAGCCTAGGAGGGAGCCCCTCAGGGCTGCAGCCTCACCCCGAGGCCCAGGGCCCAGGGAGCCCCTCCTGGACTCGCCCAGCGGGAGACCAGCCCCCGGCGCGCCCTCCGAACGCAGGCCTGGCGCTGCCTCTCCCCCGGGAGGCTGGGCTGCACCCCAGGGGGCCGGGCAGGTCACTGGGCCCGGGCGCTGGCCAGGCCACTCGGGGAGGCCTCCCCAGGAGGGGCGCAGGGCCCCTGCTCCTCACTGTCGGTGGGCAAGCCTTGTCCCTCCGAGGAACCGGGCGGCCAAGAGGGCGTGGGCAGGAGGGCAGGCCCTGGCTTGGTCGGTGTGGGACAGGGCGGTCACGCCTGGCTCACAGCGGCCTGCAGCACAGAAGGCCACCAGGTCCCTGGGCAGGGACGTCCACCACCCACTCGCCACCCCCTGGCCCCACCGGTGGCCCATCCCAGAAGCCTCGGGCCAGCCTGCGCTCCCTTCGCCCCTCCCTGTCGCCCTGGGGTCACCCGTTCCCCCGCAGCAGGGGCCCCGCGGGAGCGGGCAGACGGGTGCAGGGCCACCCAGCCGGCCAGGGGCCGGGAAGAGCACGGCAAGGACAAGCAGGTGGAAGGGAGCAGCGTGCACAGATGTGGGGCGGGGGGGGGGGGGGGCTGGCCCCGGCCCAGGAGCTGTGTCAGCAGGAGGCCCGGCGGCGTGGACATCTGCTGATGAGGCCAGCGCGGCCGCCCCACCCGCACCGGGGAAGGCGGCCGGCCCCGCCCACGGCAGCCCGGCCTCTCTTCCGGGCACAGGATGGAGCAGGACAATCTGACTTAAGGAAACAAAACAAAGTCACAGCCAAGGGCAGCCTGGCTTCCCCGGCGCGCGGCCCGGAGCTCCCGCGGGCAGCGTGTGGCCGGAGGGCCGCCCACGGGCACGGGCCCGGCACTCCCGGCGCAGACGGAGCGGCCGCTGGGCAGAGCGCGCAGGCGGGGGCACAGGCTCTCACCACCGACCTCCGTGCACCACGGCCCTGCGCTGGCTGGGGGCAGAGAGCACCCCTACCCCCGCCCCTGGGGATGGGGACAGGGCACCCTAGAGCACTGATTAACCGGCAGGCATCCTCAGCCCCTCTCCCCCCCAGGCCAGGCCCCGCTCTCCCTCCTCCACCCCTGGGGCCGATGGCGTGGTCTGCTCAGGAGGCAGGCGTTAAAGCAGCTGGGGGCCAGGACCCTGTGCACAATCCAGCACAGCAGAGCTCAGAACGGAGCGGCTGGCACCCTGGGCCTGGGGACTCCGGGCCTCCCCGCACCCTCTGCCCTCCCTGGCCGTGCCCAGAGCAAGGGTGGCTGCCAGCTTCCTGCAGAGCGTGCCGCTGGCCGCTCGCCACCCTCCACCCGCCGCCGCCTGCCCACTGTCCGGGGACAGCGCGGGGCAGGACCGTGGGCTGCACCCCCAGGGCGGCCAGGTGCCTCCGGCCCCCACAGCCCCACGCCGGCCCTGCCACCGTTCAGCTCCTCCGGGCGACGGGCAGGCCCTCCCTCAGCTCCCGCCTCTGCCGGCCCCGAGGGGGCAGGACACGTCTGTCCGGACCGGGAGCCGGTGATGGGGGAAAACACACGGAGAATCTTAGAAAGGAATCAAGCCCCGAATACGGGTGCTGCCTCTCCTGTCCTCCTCGCTCCCCGAAACCCTGCGCGGGGACGGCACTGCGGCCTGGGGTGACAGCGCGGCCAGGCGCCCACGTTTGCCGAGTGGGGTGACGGAGAGCCTGGATCCCCGGGCAGCCGGGCGCCAGAGCAGCAGGGGCACGAGGCGGCCGCCGAGGCCAGACCCACAGGCCGTTAGCCGGCCGGTTCCCAGTGACGAGACAGACAGCAGAGTCCTGCCTCCTGCAGGACAGACACGGCGGCGGCCCCCGGAGTCAATGCCGGGACCCCAAGAGACCACGCGACAGCGGGACCGGGCGACGGGCACAGAGGGAGCGGCTGCGAGCACACGGCGCCCTCAGGCAGGGAGCTCCGGACGGGCCCCACGCTGGGCCTCACCCCCCACCCACACCGGCCCCAGCCCCACCCCCACCCATCCCGGCCCCACTGGCCCAAGCCACACCTGCCCGGCCCCACCTGCCCCGGCTCCATCTGCCCCGGCTCTACCTACCCGGCCCCTCCTGCCCCGGCCCCTCCTGCCCCAGCCCCACCGGCCCCGGCCCCACCGGCCCCAGCCCCACCTGTCCCCGGGTCAGGCGGCTGCAGGACGCGCCGTGACCCCGCGCTGGGGCAGCTCAAGGTCGTGAGGGCGGCAGCCAGCTCAGCCCGCCGGTGACCCCATGACCCCGGCTGGCGGAGGGCCGTGCTGCCAGCTCACCTGCAGCCCTGGAACGGACAGCTGGCGCCCCTGGTCCCAGCTCGAAAGCAGGGGGTTTGGGGTTCTGCGCCCCAACAGTCCTGGTCCCGAGGCAGCCCCTCCTGCCCCTCCCGCCAGGGCCACGGCTCCGGGAGCACCTGGCAGCCCAGGTCGGGAGCAGGGCGAGGCGCCCGCGGGGAGGCCCCTGCTGGGGGGGCCGGTGCGGCACGGGCGCCTGGACCGGCTCCTCAGCCCGCAGCATCGCAGAGTCCAGGCCGAGGCCGAGCCCACGTCCAAGGCCGCAGCCGGTCAGGGGCAGGCCAGCCCCGCGCCCAAGGCTGCCTGGGCTCAGGGGCAGGGAGGGTGGGGGAGGCACCCGGGGGAGGGGGCGGAGGGGGCAGGGGTGTTAACAACAGGGGCGCGGGAGGCCTGGCCAGTCTCACCAAGGGGCCAACCCCCTCCTCCCCCAACAGAGGGGGGTCCCCCTCCCACGGGGGGTCCCAACAGCAACAGAAACGGGTTTGTTTAGGGCCGGGGCATGGGGCGGGGGCATGGGGCGGGGCATGGGGCGGGGGCATGTGGCGGGGGCATGTGGAGGGGCGTGGGGCGGGGCGTGGGGCGGGGCATGGGGCGGGCGCTGACGCCTCCGTCCGCTTAGGTAACAGCTGGGGAGGGTGATTTGGGGGTTCCTCCTGGGGGCGTTTCCCAGAATCTCCGCGTCTCCCTCGCACAGAGTCTCGAGGGAAAGCTCGCACCCAGCCACCCGCAGACTCGGTTCCTCTAAGACCCACCCACCCCAGAGCCTTCACCGCCCCCCTGCCCCCTACCCCAGAGCTGTGTGCGGGCGCTGAGCTGAGCCGGCCAACCAGCAGCCCGTCTGCAGGGTCCTGGCTGACCCCGTGATGAACCGGTCCGCTCTGGGCCAGGGCCCGCCTGCAGCCTGCGCCCGCCCGGGACCCAGGACCCGCTCCGGGCGGCACCCCCGGGGCCTGAGCCCGGAGCTCCGGAAGGGCCGAGGCCCATGGGCCCCACGGCTCCTCCACGGAGCTCACCCACGGCCAGAGCCCCCTGTGCCAGCCCGGTGCCCAGTGCCCTGAGACTCCCGGCAGGAAGGTCCCTTGGGGTGCCCGGGCCAGCCCCGGCCACGAAGCCGCCCCCGCTCCCCGCCTCCCGCCCTGCTGGCTGCCCGTGCTCCGGGCCTGCCCACTCTCCAGCCCAGCCCTGGGAACCAGGCCACTTCTAGGAACACACGGCTCCCTCGCCTCCAGGCTGGGACATGCAGTTCCTGGGCCAGAAACTCCCACTGAGCATCTCCAGCCAGTTTACACACCTCCTCCAGGCAGCCCTCCTGCCCCCCCGCCAGGACACAGCCCTCTCCTCCTGCACACCCTCCGTGAGCGCTCGCACGCCTGCCCGTCGGAGGCCGCCAAGGTCTGGGCCGGAGGGGAGGGGCCACCATGGTCCCTGGCATCCCTGGGGCTGGCTGAGCGGATGGATGGGTGGGGGCAGGACGCTAGGGGTCACCACGGTCCTTCAGAACCGGCCAAGCAAGCACCCGGTTTCAGAGAGACCCCACAGCTCCAGCCAGCTGTGCCGCCACCAGCAGGTTAAGCAGCCTCTCTGAGCCTGTATTTCCTCTTCTGCAGCGATGTCACCGATTGAGGAAGTGGCTGGAGGGTGGGTCAGGCCACGAAGCCGGCCTTTCCGCACGTCCCCACAGGTGGTGACCGTGGCGGGGAGGTGCAGGCCCCCCGCCAGCAGACCTGGTGGATTCCTGGCCACATGACTCACGGTGGGCGGGGCCCCGCTCGGCCTAGCGTCCCGTCCTCCCACATCATGGAGTGCTTGCTGGTGGGACGCTTACCGCCCCCTCCACGGCCCTCGGCACTAGGAACAGGCAGAGAAAGACCGACAGCCTGTCCCAGGGGCCCGCAGCCCCATCAGTGATGCAGCAGCAGAAGGTGGGGGGACACGCACAGAAGAGGGGGGAGGCGAGGAGGCACTCTGTCCGGGAGCAGATATCCAGGAGGGCTTCCTGTAGGAGGCACCACTCCCCTCCCTCCAGCTACAACACCGTAGACTCCCACACACCCCCAAACCACACCTGAACAGGCCACACACAGCTGGGGACCAACAGGCCAGACCTCTAGACACGCCCACCGTGAGGTCAGCCGCCACGGCCACGGCGCCCGGGAGGGGGGAGGCAGATGAGGGGCCCCTGGCAGCAGGCGGCACGGAGACTGGGGTCCAGCCCCTTGCCCGGCCAAGGACCACGGTAAACGGCGTCGCTGCCTGGGCTGCAGTGTCCTCACCTGGAAAACGGGCTGGCGGGGCCGCCCAAGGACACACGTGGCGGGAGCCGAGCACCGAGCCCAGCGCACAGCTGGCGTGGCAGGCAGGCAGCCGCACGGCTCCCGGTGGCTTCAGGGTCACCTCCCCCCCACACACTGCCATTCCCAGTCCCGTGGAGGCGCGAAGACCGTGGCTGAAACCCACACTTCCTTCCGCCGACCACGGAGGCCCTTACCTACAGAGCTGGTTCTGACGCCCCTCTGCTCCGGCCCCGGCTCCACGCCCGCCCAGGCCCCGGCTTCCTCATCCTAAGAGGCTCGTCCCGGCCCCTCCCTGCTCCCAGGCGGCAGGCCGGCGCCGGCGGGGCATGGCCACCAGGTCCAGAGCCCGGGCCCCACCGGCGGGAGCCGGGCTGGGCCGGCGGCGGCCCTCCCAGGGAAGGCGACCTGAGCCCCTGGCCTGCCCTCGCCCGGACAGCAGGTTCCAGAAGCCCCTCCACCAGCGCCCCACGGAGGCCTCCCATCCCCGTGACCAGAGAGCCCGGCTACTCGCCGGAAGCCGCACGGCTCAGAGCGGCAGAGCCGACGCGTCCTTCCCCACCGGCCTGGCCTGTCCCCACCACCCAGCAACCTGCGCACCGGCCCCTCGGCCTGTCTGGGCCCGGCCTCCTCCCCTAAGCACGGTGTGCCCGCCGCAGGTGCCAGGCCCCACGCCGGCCCGGGGAGAGGGACGCTACCCAGTGTCCCTAAGCTCCCGCCTCCACCATCTTCCCGATGGGGGATCAGCCCGGTGAGGCCCAGCCCTGGAGGGCGCGGGGCCGGGGCCGTGGCTGCCACCTTCGGCCTCCTGACTGGCATCAGCCCACCACGCTGGCAGGAAGTCCTCGGCCTCCGGGCAGCCACGTCACGGCCTCCCGGGCCTGGGTTCCGACCCCGCCCTCCTCGCCAAGGCACCTGACCTCCCTCACACGGGCAGGTCACGAGGGGTCCAGGCCCGGAGTCATGTCGCCCTGCCCCGGCCACGGCCTCCGCCCTGCCCCGGCAGCCGTGGGGAAGGAAGCGGAGCCCGAGCCCGAGAGGAGGCTGGGCCGGGCCGGGCACCCGGGGCCCGGACACCCAGTCCTGTGACGGGCCGGCAGGATGTTGGGAAACCCACGAGCCCCAATTTCAACACGGCGGCCACGTCACGGCCGGTTTCCGTCTGCCCGCCGCCCGGCCCCTGCCCCGCCGCCGCCGCCGCCCCCACAGGCAGGGTCCTCGTCCTCAGACAAGGAGGGGCCGCTTCGAAGGTGCAAGCCCCCCCCCAGCCTGGTTCCCACGCCCCGGCCCGGCTGCAGGCCAGTGAGCGGGGGACAGGCCCAAACCGGGCCAGCAGGCGCCGCTCCGTGCGCCCCGAGGCTGGCGGAAAGGGGCGCTCCGGAGAGAGGAGGCCCGAAGCTGCTCCTGCCTGGGCGGCGCGGCCGCTGGCACAGGTGCCCCGCTCAGGGCGCCCCACACACTCACCCCACCCTGCCCTCACCTCGCTGCCCCCACTTCTGCCAAACTCCAAGCGAAGACAAGAGCGGGGCGGGACAGCAGCCACCGCCCACGGGCACCCCGAAACGGTCCCGAGCGCCGAAGGCAGCCCGGCCCACGCTGCCCGTGGCCTGCCCTCCTGGTCCCAGCTCCGTGTGCACGAGCCCAGGGCCCGCACCCGGACCTCGGGGCCCGCCACACGCGTTCCTGCCCGACTGCCCTCTCGCTGTGGTCAGCACCGCGTCCAGCAGCTTTGGGGACGAGGGGGGGCCCTCACAGCGCCGTGGCTTCAAACCCCAGACACTCTGCGCCAGGCCACCCCGGGACACGGCGTGCCCACGAGGGCCAGCCACGTGCCCTTCTCAGACGTGGAGCCGGCCTGACGGCCAGGCGAGGGCCGACCTGGAAAATGCGGAGAACCCACGGGGCCACGGAGTGACCCACACAGAAACAAGAAGGTCACGGGGTCACCAAGCGGGGAGGCCAGCGGACACAGTGGCCAGGAAAGGCCGCGGCGAGCAGTGGGGGGGGCCTGCTGAGCCCGGGGCGGGGCGGGGGCGGGCAGACAGGGCGGGGAGGAGGCCTCTCAGGACAGATTCACTTCCGAGGGCCCCTCCCCGCCGGCGAACCGGCGGCCAACCTGTGCAGGTGACACGGAGGAGGGAGGGTGTCCCGGGGCCACCAGAGTGAGGGTGAAGCCTCGTCCTGCAGACGGTGGGACCCCAGGTCTGCCAAGGCTGCAGCCCCGCATGTGTGTGTGTGCACACGCACACAAACATGTACCTGGCACACACACACACGCACACATGTACTGGCATACATGCACATGCATACCTGGCACGAACATGCACACACGTGCTTACACATACCTGACACGCATGCACATGTGCACGTGCAAACACACACACACACACACACACACACACACCAGGCAGCCCGGCCAGCAGCGCAGCCGCACAGACTGGCGCCTGCCAGGGGCAGCGGCACGGCGCAGTGACCGGCTGTGTTTGTTCAGGGACAGATTACGGGCGGCGGGGAGTGTCTTATCGCGGATCCTCCGCCGGTGCCCCCACTGCAGGCGGGAGCTGTGGGAGCTGGGAGCGCCCGGCCCGTCCCCCCACTGCAGGCGGGAGCTGTGGGAGCTGGGAGCACCCAGCCCGTCCCCCCACTGCAGGCGGGAGCTGTGGGAGCTGGGAGCGCCCGGCCCGTCCCCCCACTGCAGGCGGGAGCTGTGGGAGCTGGGAGCGCTGTGAGCAGCTCTCGGGGTCAGCAGAGCGGCCGGCTGAGCGGCCGGAGCCAGCGGGCGCTCCCTGCGTGTCGAGCCGCGAGGGCCCAGAACCCGGAGGTGCCAACGAGGGGCCACGAACCAGCACGGCACCCCCCCCCCGGCTGCCCACCCCGTGCCCGCAGGGGCCCTGCGCTCCTCCCTGCCCCTGCACGGGGGGCACGTCCAGGCCTGGGAGGGGCTGAGAGGCAAACGCAATGACCAAGGCAGACAGACGCGAAGGCGGAGACGAGAGAAGCCCCCACGCCAGGCAGGTGGCTAAGGGCCCACACCCCAGCTCTGTGCCACCGGCGCCCCGAGAGTGGAGGCCCGCTCCTGGCTGCCTCCCTCCCCGCCAGGGCAGGAGCTGGCCCTCAGGAGGCAGGGGTCAGTCCTGTCCTGGGCACTGCACAGCCTCGGGAAAGGGACCCCCCTCTCCGGGTCTGCTGGACAGTCCCTCAGCCCTTCACCCCGACACCTCTCTCCAGTGCAGCTTCCGGAAGCGGGAGCCCCGGCTCGGGCGGAGGCCCAAGCGCATGGGGGCTGCCGCCCAGGGGCTCAGGGACAGGGAGGGGCTCAGGGACAGGGAGGGGCTCAGGGACAGGGAGGGGGCTCAGGGACAGGGAGGGGCTCAGGGACAGGCAGGGGCTCAGGGACAGGGAGGGGCTCAGGGACAGGCAGGGGCTCAGGGACAGGGAGGGGCTCAGGGACAGGGAGGGGCTCAGGGACAGGCAGGGGGCTCAGGGACAGGGAGGGGGCTCAGGGACAGGCGGGGGGGGCTCAGGGACAGGCAGGGGGCTCAGGGACAGGGAGGGGGGCTCAGGGATGGGGAGGGAGCTCAGAGACGGGGGGGGCTCAGGGACGGGGGGGCTCAGGGACAGGCAGGGGGCTCAGGGACAGGGAGGGGCTCAGAGACAGGCAGGGGGGCTCAGGGACAGGCAGGGGGGCTCAGGGACAGGCAGGGGCTCAGGGACAGGCAGGGGGCTCAGGGACAGGGAGGGGGGCTCAGGGACAGGCAGGGGGCTCAGGGACAGGGAGGGGCTCAGGGACAGGGGGGGGCTCAGGGACAGGGAGGGGCTCAGGGACAGGCAGGGGGGCTCAGGGACAGGCAGGGGGGCTCAGGGATGGGGAGGGAGCTCAGAGACGGGGGGGCTCAGGGACGGGGGGGCTCAGGAACGGGGGGGCTCAGGGACGGGGGGGCTCAGGGACAGGGAGGGGCTCAGGGGCGGGGGGAACTCAGGGACAGGAGCTCAGGGCCGGGGGCGGGGGGGAGCTGCGGCCGATGCCAGGAAGAGGCCGCGTCCTCCACTCCCCCAGCGCCTGCTGCAGCAGCCCCCGCGCCGACACCCGGGTAACTGGTTCCAGATGTGCGGGAGACGGGAGCGGGCGCCCTGCTGAGGGAGCTGGGAAGGGCCGAGATAATGCGGAATTCCTGAGCCCGTGCCAAGGCCCGCGGGCCGGGAGGGCCGTGCGAGCGGAGGAGAGGCGCCGAGACCACCCAGGCAGCACTGGTGCCGGAGACACCGGCCCGCAGGCTCCCACCGCCTCCCTGCTGGGGCCCCGGCGTCCGAGCCTGCACTCCCACCCACTCGCTACCGGCCAGCACCCCCCGTGGGCGCCCCCCCCTCGGCATCCCCCCCCTCCCCCCGGCGCTGCTGCTGACACGCGGACCTGGCCCGAGATGCAGTGTCAGCCACCCCCAGAAGGGACGGCGTGCACACAGGCGCCAGACAGAATCCTAGAGTTCGAGGCTCCAGCTAAGACAGAACAAAGCTCCTTCCTAGGGGGTGCTCACCTGACCCTTGACCCCCTTACCGCCCCCGCTCCCCAAGCTTATGCAGAGGCCCAGTTTCAGGGCTGCCCCCCACCCTGTTCTTTCCCCACTGAACACGTCACAGCCTTCCTGACACTGGGAGGGCCTGCCCCCGGCAAGGCACAGCCTCCCCGGCCTCAGTTTCCCCATCTGCAGGAGGGACTAGAGATTCTCACTACGATGTTCAGAAACAGCCAGGGTCACGGCCCGCCCCCACGCCCCCTCCTCTCCTGTCACTGCAGACAGGGGGCACCGCCTGGCCAGCGATGGTCCCCCCACCCCTGCCCCTCATGGACTACCCAGGGGCTGGCCCAAGGGGTGCTCCGTCTCCACCCCCACCCCCACCAGGAAGCTCCCAGCGGCCCGGAGGGCAAGGCAGGCCCCGCCTGGAACCAGGCTGCCCTGTCTGAGCCCCGGCTGCCCCCTCGGGCCGGAGACAGGTAGAGGGCCCGTGCCCGCAACAGGCGCCCGGAGGACTGCCGTCCTTACTGTCAGCAAGGACCAGCCCCAGGAGGTCAGCTGGCCCGCCCCACCCGGCAGGGAACCCCACGATACACGGGCTCCCAGTGCCCAGAGGATGCTCGCTGGACCTCAGGGCCCTGGACACACAAGCCCCGTCCCCGCCTCCAAGCGCTGTCCCGAGCACCTGGCCACTGAGCACCCAGCCACCGAGTACCCAGCCACCGAGCACCCGGCCATGGAGCACCTGGCCACCGAGCACCTGGCCACTGAGCACCCGGCCACGGAGCACCCAGCCACAAGCACCCGCCTCTCAGCACAGCGGGAGGAACATCACTCGGCCCAGCGGGAGGAGCATCACTCGGCCCAGATGTAGGGAGGCCTGCGCAGCGGGAGTGAGAGCCCAGAGCGGGAGGGGGGAGGGCCTGGGAAGGAGGGAACAGTGTTCCCAGCTCTGCACCCGGTGCAGGCTCCCCACACTGCGACGGGGAGAGGAGGAGCCATCGATTTTTGCAAAAGGAGGCACACCAGCTCCGACCCCAAAACCACACCGGGCCTGCCCGTGCCCTCCGCACCCGCCTGCCGGGCCTGCCTCTGCCCTCCACGCCGCCTGCTGGGCCTGCCACTGCCCTCCACGCCCACCTGCCGGGCCTGCCACTGCCCTCCGCGTCTGCCTGCTGGGCCTGCCCGTGCCCTCCGCACCCGCCTGCCGGGCCTGCCACTGCCCTCCACGCCCACCTGCCGGGCCTGCCACTGCCCTCCGCGTCTGCCTGCTGGGCCTGCCCGTGCCCTCCGCACCCGCCTGCTGGGCCTGCCCGTGCCCTCCACGCCCACCTGCCGGGCCTGCCACTGCCCTCCACGCTCACCTGCCGGCCTGCCACGGCCCTCCACGCCCGCCTGAATTGGAGGTGAGGCCTGGCCGCCAGGGGCACCTAGAGCGGCGGTGAGCTCCGCTCCAGCTCGGACCCTGAGCCCCACGCCAGCAGGCCTCCCGCCTCCTGCTCAGAGGGAGGGACCGCACGAGCCCCACGGCCGGCCCGGCGCCCAGCCCGGCGCCCAGCCCGGCGGGGATGCTCGATCCCACGAAGGGGAGGCGGCAGCCCCACGCCTGGAGCGGCCCTGCCACGGCACCCCTGCCAGCACCGTGCGGGCACTGGGTCACCGCGGCCCCCGCCCCCTTGCTCCTGCCCTCTTCAGCCACAGGAGGCTCCCCTACCCAGGCCAGACCAGGAGGTCCTGCTCTCATGTTCCAGAACCTTCCGCCTCTGCCGGGTGGCTTGGGCAGGAAGTGGCAGCCCCAGAGGCACAAGCCGGCTCCCCGCTGAGGAGTCCCAGAGCCCCCCGTTCATCAGCCTTACGCTGGCTCGCTCGGCAATGAGCACACAAACCTCACAGCGAAGCCTGTTACCAGCCATGACAGCCCGTCCCGGGACGTGTGGGCCTGAGCGGCCGGCCGGCGGGAGCAGCACCTCAGCCCTCGGCCGCATCGGACCCACCGTGCGGCCCCCACGCCCCACCCTGGCCGCCCCCCCCCGGCCGGACGCGGACAGGGGCCCAGCCCGCCCGCACGGGCAGCAGCACCCGCTGGGGGTGGCCGGCCGCCGGAGGGAGGCCGGTCTCCTCACCCGCACTCTGCGCCTTAGACAGGACCTCCCAGCTCCCTGCTGGCTGTGGGCCGGGTGCCTGACCCGGAGAAAGTTCCAGAACCAATTAGCTGATGACGAGCAGCGGGGCCACTGCATCCACCGGTGAGTCAGGCGCAGGGCACGTGGGAAAGTCGACAGCGACGGCCGCTCGCTCGCTCCCATCAGACAGGGAGCAGGCGGAGGGCGCCGTGTGGGGTTCAGGCGGAGGTGGGCCGAGGCAGACGTGGGGGCCCCGCGGCCAGAGGCACCTCCAAACCCTGCCAGGCCCCCCCCCACCCGCGTTCCCGAGCCACCCGGAGGGGGCGCCCAGGTGCCAGCCCCGAGGACAGACGGGGTTCCCCTGGCGGACAGACAGGCATCCTCGAAGCCCTGCCCTCCCCCGTGTGCCCTCCCCCCGTGTGCCCACCCCCTGCCCAGGGAGCTCCCGGACCCCAGTCGCAGGAACCCCGGGACTGAGGTGGGCTGTCCCCACCAGACGCCTCCGTCGTGGCCGAGGAGGCCGGGGGCTCCCCGTTTCTGAAGAAGGGTCCCCGGACCCGAGACGGGGCAGCCACACCTGCCCCCCCACCCCCACCCCGTCCCAGGAAAAGGAAGCGGCTGGGGAGGCTGCTTAGAACCCGGACCCCGACTCCCCCCAGGAGAGGCAAGCGTAGCTGCAGCCTGACACCGGCTCCTGCGGCCAGACACCAACCAGCACCCAGGGCCCCGGGAAGGCCCCCCCCAGGGAAGCAGGGGCTGCAGGGGGGCCGGGCTCCCCACCTCCAGGGCGGGGGGCCCTGGTGCTGGACGTGCAGCCGAAGACACGGCGGGCACTCCACCTGGCACCACACCCACCCAACTCGCCGGGCTCCCAGACCTCCCCAGCTGCGGCCCGGGCGGCTCCAGAACCTTCCGCCTGCCCCTCTGGGAGGTGATGAGGAGGCTCGGCAGCATGAGCCCCCCACCCCGCCCTCGGGGCTGTCCCGGAGCCTGGCAGAAGCCGCTGAGGGTTGGGGCAACACAGAGGATGGCCTGCTGCCCGCCCCGCCCAGGGCCCAGAGGTGGCTGCTCCGGACCCGGGCCACACCCTGACCGGCCAGGCTTATGACGTACTCAGCGGTCAGCCAGGGTCCTTCATCCCCAACTCCCAGGAACTCTCAATGCGCGCCCACTCACGGTGGGGACCAGGTCCCCCTTCCTCCCCGCCGCCTCTCCCCCTCCCCAGACAACACTCAGGGCCACACTCCATCCCAAGAACGGCTGGAGCCCGAGGAAGACCAGGAGGAGGCCTCACGGAGTGCGTTCCCCACAGGCCGGCAGCCAGAGAGGCGGGGGGGCCGGATGGGACGGCCCGGCCGGGCGGGCGGGCGGGCGGAGGCAGGAGCCAGGTGAGCAAGGGCTGGGGGAGGGGCGAGGACTCGCTAGCTCCTGATTGCCAGCTCGTTACCAGGCTCCAATGCAAGGGCCGGGGGCAGCGGGTACACCCCCTCGGGCCCTCAACCTCATCTCCTGGGCCTCAGTTTCCCCAGGTGCACAGTGGGATCAGTGCCTCGAAGGCACCCCGGCCCCAGCCGAGGGGAACAACTCGCCTCCAGCTTCACCTGCAGCCACAGAGCTCCCCAAGCTGGTCCCTGCTCACCCGCTGCAGACTCTTCCTGGCCTCACCCCAAACTTCTGTACCCCAGAGGTACTCCATGAGGCTCCCTGAGCTGTGTGGGCCCCTCTGCCAGGGGGGCACCGGCTCCCCGGCCCCGCCACCACGTGGGGGGAGCCGTGGCCCTGAGGCCTGCACCTGCACCCCCTCTCCCTTCGCGGGGGGCTCCCTGCCCAGCCCTCTGCCCGCAGACGGCTCCGGCTGCCCACATTCCCACGCCGCCGGCCCGGGCCTGCCCCAGAAGCAGCTCAGCCCAGGCCCGGGAGGCGGGGGCGGAGGGCCCGGGGCAGAGCCGCTCGGCTGGAGCACACCCAGACAGGAGCCTGGAAAGCCGGGTTCCTGGAGAACCTTCTAGAACCAAGACTCGTTGGTTCCCACCCACGAGGCTGCCCAGCCCCACAGTCCAGTCCAGACCCCACGCAGGGACTCGGAGAGCCACCCGCCTCGGCCCCCGCCCTCCCCCTGCGAGCCCAGAACGCCTCTCACCTCGGGGCCTTTGCACACGCTGCTCCCATCCATCCCCTCGTCTGGGCCCCTGGTCACCACCTCCTCCAGGGAGCCTTCCCTCACGCTCCCGCCCAGAGTGATGGCCCTTTCACCCCAGGCTGTCGCTGCCCCTGTCCTGGTCTTCACCCCACCATCCCGAGCCCTCATCTAGGCTGCCTGAGACCGACCGCTCCCCCCCCATCGGCCGGGCCCTCGCCAGGCCAGCCCCAAACACACTTCCCAGGCTTCTGTCCGGGTGCAGGGCTGCGCAGGACAGGCTGTCTCAGCCCTGACCTCGCAAGGAGCTCACTGCAGCTCCCCCCCACCCAGCCCCCTCCCCGGCTTGGACCTGGGTGAGGCCGGGCTGGGACCTGGGTGGGCCGGGCCGGGCTGGTGAAGGAGACGGCGTCGGGTGCACAGTGACCCGGGTCTGTCCTCCAGCACCCACCTCGGCCCCGGAGCGCCAGAGGCCGCTGGGCCACCACCCTGCGCTCGGGGCGCCGTGAACATCGGCCGGGTCCCGGAACTCTGCCGAGCGGCCCAGGCCACGGCGGTGCTTTCCCCCTGGGCAGCCACCCGTCCCTGCCGACCTCGGCTCAGCTGCCAGCCTCCCCCGGGCTCCTCCTGCGAAAACAGGTCAAAGGTGCCGGCGACACCGATAACGGCTCCAAAGACACCCCCGCGGACGCCGTCTCCTGAGCTGAGCCGGCGAGGCAGAGGGAGGCATCCCGTCTGAGACCCTCAGGGCTGTGTCCGCCACGGCCGGCCAGGCTCCGGGGCCTGGCGCCGGGCCACGCGGGCTGTGGGCTCCGGGGCCGCGGCCTCTCCCGCCCCCGGCACGTGAGCTCGCCGAGGCCGGGAGCGCTGGCATCCAGAGCCGCCGGCTCCGTGCGAGCCCCCGCCCGCAGCCCAGGCTCCCCTCCGGGAAGGGAAGGCCTCCGCCCGCCCCGCCGGGGCCTAAACCTGCCCGACTGCCCAGAGCTCAGCGCCTGGCGACTATCTGCCCATGGCGTTTCTCAACAGGCACCAGCCATTGCGACAGGCGACGGGCGGGAGACAGATAAGGAGCCGGGGCGGCGGGAGGGCGTCTGCTCTGTTTGGTTCCCGCCCGCTGCGCCCGCTCCGCTCCCAGCCCCACCGGCCGGAGGCCTCCTGGGGGCGCCCTAAAGGGGCTGGGGCTCTGGGCCGCCCGCAGGCTGCTGGGTGCGCAGAGGCGGGGAGGGACCCTCTGTCACAGGGCGGGGGGTGAGGATGGGCAGGTATACACACCACTACCCCCCCACACACCCAAGAAAGCCACCCTGTCCCACCTACAAGGTCACGCGCGCCCCCGCCAGGCGGTGGCCTGCCCGGCTGCAGGGCCGTGGCGAGCGTGCCCTCCCCGGCTGAGGCCCGGCCTGGTCCCGGAGCCAGAGAACAGGGCCGCCCGCCCGGCGTGAGGGAGCGGCCCGGGAGGGGCTGACTCCCAGCTCCGGCGAGCGGCCAGTGGTGGACACCTCGCTGCGGGCCCTGGGACGGGCGCGGGAGCACACGCGGTCCCCCTCCCTCCGCCCGGCAGGGCCACGGGTCAGCACCGCAGCCCGAGGCCTGGCCGTGTCCGGGTGAGGCGGGACCTTCCCTCCCCTCGGCTCCGAGGAGGGAAGTGGGGCTCAGGGAGGCTCAGACACTTGCCCACGGCCCCCTGCTCTCCACGGGGCCACCCAAAAGGCCTGAGGCGCCCCCTTCTCCCTGGAACAGCCTGCCCGCCTCACAGGGTTAGAGCAGCTTCCCAAGAAGGGCCTCCCATTCACCCTCCGCGCCGCCCCCTCCCTGCAGCCCTGCCCCCTCCCTGCAGCCCTGCCCCAGCCCTGCCCCAGCCCTGCCCCAGCCCTGCCCCAGCCCGCAGGGGCCGGAACGGCCAGCAGGGTCAGCTCTCCTGCCCGGGGAGGAGGCCTGGCTGCACAGCCGCCTCAGGCTCCCTCGGTGAAGCGGGGGAGGCCTCCCTGGCTCCGGTGGGGACAGGCCCTGCCTCTCTATGTGCGGGAGGCAGGGGGGCAGGGAGAGGGGTATTGAGGCCGGGCAGCCATCCCAGAGGGCAGGTGGCTGCCCCCCAAACCTGCCTGGGAGCAGGCAGCCACCCAGGGGCCACAAAGCTTTCCCAAAACCGCGGACTTCGGGCAGGACAAGCCGGAGCCGGAGGAATCCCCACCCGCCACTGCGATTGCACAAGGGGCCGCCGACCTGCCTTCCAGGGGGGAGAGGGGAGAGGGGGACGGGGGGGTGGGGCGCCAGGCTCGGGGCTCCCAGCCGCTCCGGGGACAGCCGCTACCTGGCCCTCTGGGGTCGCTGCCCCCGCCCCCCCCGGGCTGTGCCCTCCTGCCCCCGACCCCGCTGGGAAGGTGCAGTCGCAGCGAGGGAGCCGGAACCAACACCGAAGAGCAGTGGCCCGGGTGCCTGCCCCTCCCGGCCGGAGTGGGGGCTACCCAGCCCCCTGGCCACAGCGAGGTGGGGGTGGGGGTGCCGCCTGCCCCTCCTGGGGGACGAGGCCCGGCCGGCCCTGGCCGCTGAGGTTCTGCAGTGACGGGCACAGCGCCCGCCTCGCCGCGCTGGGAGAAGAGGCTGCAGAGCCGCACGCAGGGCGGCACCGCTCACACCTGCTCCGCCGGCCCCCGGCAGACCCCGCCAGCCCGTCCCAGCCCCGTCTGGGGCCCCGGCAGCCACGGGCGGCCACGGGCACAGCATGTGGACGGCACGGCCTCGGCTCTCCCAGGCCGGGACCCCACGGTGTCTCATGGAAGCAGCTACGGCCCGAGTCCCCCCTCTCCTCTGTCCAGGGCCCCGGAGTCGGCTCTGACGCAGCACCCCTCGGTCACCCCAGCCCACCCCCCAGCAGCTCGGACACCGCCCCGCTCTGCGCTCAGCCGGGGGGGGGGGCTGTCCCTGTGCCTTGCCAGCGCCGCCAGCAGGGGGTCGGGCATCTCGGGCCCCGGCGGCTGGCTGGGGCGAGCCCGTGCCCAGGCCCAGGCGGCTTCCGAGGGCCCCTATCCCCAGGCTGACACCCCGAGCAGGGCTCCGTCTGCAGGGGAGGGCCGCGCGGGGACCGCTGCTCACCAGGAGGAGGGTGAGCTCGGAGGGGCGGGGCGGGGGGCGCCTGGCGCCGGGTTCGGAGCAGCTCAGGGGCACGTCTGACCGCAGTGAGTCTGCTCCGAGCAACGGTGCCTGTGCCCGGCCGCTGGAGCCCAGCCCAGCCCAGCCCAGCAGCTGTGTGCGGTGGGCATGCACCCGCGTGTGCACACACATCCACGCGGCACACGCAGCCCAGGCCCCTGGGTCGCCACCCCCCCCCGCCACCCCTCCTCCCTACACACACACACACACACACACACGCACGCACACGCACACGCACGCACACGCACGCACACGGCCCGGCTCCCACAGCCCAGGGCCCTCAGACCCTCCCTCTGGGAGGCTGACAGCGGCTCCAGCAGCCCTTCAGACCCACTTAGGAAAACAAACAGCCTCCTCCCCCGCGGCCGGCTACTCCCGCGTGGGCTCTGCTTCCCCAGGCCGCCAGCCAAGGCCCGCCCTCCCCGAGGCTCTGGAGCCAGCCCCCTCCTCCCCTCCCTGTACCCCAGGCGGTGGGCGGTGGGCAGAGAGGAACCGGGCCCAGCCAGACAACGCAGAGGGCACCCCTGCCCAACACGCCGAGCTGCAGAGGCCGGCGCTCTGCCTTGCCAATGGGCACCCATGCCCACCCAGGGGTGCCAGGCCCCTCGGGGAGAAGGCAGGGAGAACCCACGCGAGGACGCGTGGGGTCCTGGAGAGTCAACTGCCCCGAACGCTGCAGCGCCTCGGCTCCCACGGCCCCTGGCGAGGCCCCGGAGCCATCGTGCCCCAGGCGAGCGGGCGCCCGGGCGCCGTCCCTGCACCCAGCCCCCCAGTCAACCCCGCGGCACCGCAGGCCAGACTCTGTCCCCCTGGGGACGCGGACGCCCCAAGTCCGGCCAGAACTCCAGGGAGGTAAGGAAGACGGGGCAGCAGGAGAGGGCGGGGCTGGGCGGCTGCTGCACACGTGGCAGCTCTCCTGACCACCAGGAAGGAGACCTCTGGCACCAGCACGCCCTGCCCGACACGCGCACACGTGCACACGCACAGACAGACCCCACAGCCTCCACTCAGAGACCAGGACCACCCAGCCCATGCCAGCCCCACGCCCACAGCCACGCCCACAGCCATGCCCATGCCAGCCCCACGCCCATGCCCATGCCCACGCCCATGCCAGCCCCACGCCCACGCCCACGCCCACGCCGGCTGAGCCTCAGGTCTCCCCAGCCCGGTGCCCACTCCGCCGGCCCCTGCCTGCACCATCCACCCCCCGTCGGACGGCCCAGCCTCATTGGCAGCGAGACTGCCGATGGCAGCTCAGCCTGAACTAACGCGCCCGCCGGCCCCGGCGCCCACACGGCCCTTTCTGACGGACGGACTCCGTCATCAGCGACCCCCCGGGGCGGCTCGGAGCGCCCTCCGCCCTCGGGGCGGGACGGCTCAGCTTCCACACCCAATCCGCTGATGAAATATTCAGGGCGGCGGGGCGGGGGATCGCCTTTCCCATGCAGCCCCGCCGCCCCGGCTCCCGAGCCGGGGACACCGCCTGGGGGCCGCCTGGGGGTGGGTCACGGTGTCCACAGGCAACCCCTGCCCGTTCCCTGCCCTGCGCGGACAGGTCACGCCCCTGCCTGTGGAGGGAAATCCCCGCAGGGGGCGCCCTCCGGGCCCCCTGGCCCCCAGCCCTGCGTGCCTGAGCCTCCATCCGCCCGACCCCGCACTGGAGCCTCCCGGCTCCCGACGCCACGTCCGCCGTTCACACCTCACGGCGGCCACGCATCTCACCAAGGCCGAGTCGGCTGCCCCATTTCGCAGGAGGGGACACTGAGGCAGGAGAGAGGAGGCCAGTCCTCCCGGGAGCAGCCCGGGGCGGCAGGAGAGTCCCGTCTGGGGCATGGCCACCCCGGCAGCCGGCAGGCACGGGGCGGGAAGGCCCCTCGGCAGGTGAGCGAAGGCAGCGGGCACGGCGGCTGCCCACCTGGCACACTTCTCCCTGGGCCCTCAGCCAGGTGCCCACCAACACGGAAGGTAACAGAACGGTGGGCCCCATCCCCACACACGTGTTCACACATGTTCACACGTGCACACACAGAGCCTGAGCCCCTGCGGTTCCGCACTGCCCGCCGTGAGGCAAGGACAGCACCCTTCACAGTGGAGAAAGCAGAGGGCAGAGGGGCCCCGATGCCAGAGCACCCGCGCACCAGCCCAGGGCCCTGAGGCTGCCCCCGCACTGGCACCTCCTTCCTGCCCCCGAGCACCCTGCCCGGCGAGCCTGACACTGACCAGCTGCCCGCCGCCCGGAGGGCCGTTCAATCAAAGCCCACAAGCCCCAGGGCAGCTGTGCCCGCCGGCCACCTGCTGGGCCGCTCTGGCTGGGCCTGTGTGCGCTCCGGCAGCGAGTCCAGCACCGGGAGGGGCCGGCGGTGCCAGGGCCTCCGGGCAGCGGGGTGACCGGCGGGAGGAGAGGTCTGTGTTAGAGGCAGGAGGGCGGCAGGTGAGGGCGTCCCTCCGTCACAGCAGCCTGCCGCACGGCCTGCTCCGAGCTGCCCTCTGAGGGCTGAGCCCGCGGGCACAGAGCTGACACCAGGGCCCACACCGTGCCACACACTCATGCTGACCACAGACCGTGTCCCACGTCCCCCCGAGACCAGGCATCGGCGTCCCCCGCTCCTCCGTCTCCCTGCCCAGCCTCGCTGTCCTGACCGCCCACCCTGCCCCCGACAGAACTGCTCCCCCACAGCACTGCCCCCAACAGCGCCACCCTCCCCGGGGCCAGACCTCAGGGTCTCCCCTTCCTGGCCCCCACCTCCCCGGGCCTCAGGCCCCCACCCACCCCGGCCCCATTCCCTCAGCGGCCGGAGCTCCCGGACCCCACGGCCTGCACCCTGGCTCCTTACTGGGGTCAGGACAGGACAGGCCGCGCCCCCGGGCGCCCGCATGGCCCCCGTCTGCCCTCACTGCCAGACCCAGCGCCCGCCGCCTCTGCACAGACCCGGGCCCAGCTCGCCCCGCCTCAGGGCCTTGGCACATGCCACTTGGCCGCAGACTTCCCTCCGCCCCGGCCCACCGCCCTCCTGGTCCGCAGCCTGGGCTCCAATGTCCCCCGTACCTGGGACATGCCCATCCTCACAGGCCCCGGGCGTAAGCCGTGTGGATCGGGTGTGGGGTCCGAGGGTGCCGGCTCGGATGGACAGGCCACGGCGGGCTCCTGCAGGGCCCCTCCCCGGCGTCTGCCCCGCCACCTGGCCACCTGGCCGCCCTCGCGCCCGCACCTCGGGGCGGAGACAAAGGCAGGCTGACCACGGGCCCACAATCCATCCCGGTCACCGCCGTGGCGTGGCGGCGTGCGTGGCTCGCCCTCCACCGGCGATTTACATTTTTATTAAATCACTCGGGAAAGTAGAGACGCTGTTCCTTCCCTCCGTCCTTAACTCCTTCTCTGCCTGGAGGAGGCCGCCATGCCGCCAGCCCCGGGGAGGCCCGGCGCCACCACACCCCCCGCCCGTCCCTCCACCGTGACCACCGGGCCCCCCACCGCCCGGCCTGGCCCGGCGTGCAGCCAGGAGAGGCCGGGCCTCCCGAACCTTCCCCAGGGGCCTGCGGCCGGGACAGCTCCTCTGCCTGTCACCCCGTCTAGAAAGTGGGGAGCAGCAGGAACAGGGGTTGGGGGGTGGGGGGGTCTCACTAGGCCCCAGCTGTCACTCCACCTACCACCGTCCCGACTCCGCCCCTGCAGCACCGGAGGCCCCAAGAGCTGCCAGGGGCCGTCCCCAAGGCGGCCCTCCCTTCACCCCGCCCCCCGCACCAGCCTCGCTGACGGGCATGGGGGGCACGGGGCGCCGGGGTGGGCCCTGCAGGCTCCGGGCACCCGCACTCCGGGCACGTGCCCCGCGGGGACCGACGGGCCCCACCTCACGCCCCTCGCAGGATGTGCTTCCTCGGGAGGAAGCGAGCGGGCGGGCGGGGGTGGCTGAGTGAGGGCGGGCGAGGCCACAGCGCCGGGGCCTGGGGGTGACACCCAAGTGAGACCGGAAGGAACCGGGCAGCAGCCACGGGGTCACGCGGGCCGCGCAGGCCGGGAGGGAGCAGCACGTGCCCAGGGCCTGAGAGGGGAAGCGCTGGGAACATTCTAGCAACAGGAAGCGGAGCGGCTGGTGCCCACGGGCCGGGCCGGGCGCCAGGCCCAGGGCTGGGCCTTCACCCGAGGGCCCCGGCGTGTGGGAGGCACCACGGAAGGACAGTGTGGTCGGGGCCCAGCGTTTGAGAACAGTGCATGGCTCCGGCTGTCACCCCCCCATGTGCCCCGGCCCTAGGAGCTGCCAGCCTGACTCCAGCACAGCCCCTACAGGAGAGGCGGGAAGAGACGCCATCAGATGCACGAGGCACAGGCCGAGGGCTGGGACGGGTCCTCCCCGGGGGGAGCACCGAGGAGGGCTTCCCGGAGGAGGGGGCGCCAGGCTCCGGAGCACTGCCGCTGGCCCACCACGCGGCACCCGGTGTGCTTATCTGCTGACCCAGATTTAGTCATGAATGAGCCAGGCGAGAGCTGAGACTCTAATTACTTTTCACTCTCCCCGGCGGGTGGGGGCGGGGAGGGGAGCCTTTGGTGGCTCAATGCTTCACAAGCACGGTCAGGACCGAGCCGGCAGCTGGAGGCGGCAGTGCTGCTGGCGCTGTGGGCTCCTGGGGACCCTCGCCGCTAGCAGACGCTGAATGGCAACACCAGCGGGAAAGGCCAGCCAGGGCGGCGGGTCCGAGGGACAGGCCTCCACCGGACCGGTGCCTGTCACCACCGGGGTCCCCGCTTATCAAGGCCCTCGGGCCGGGCTCCTCCATGCCAGCCCCGGGACGGGCTGCGGGTCCGAGAGCCTGCTGACCGCCAAGAGGCGGGGCACAGGGGAGAGGGCAGACCGACAGTGGGCCCAGGAAGAGGGGCAGGTGCCCGGGAACCCCGGGGCGGGAACCGAGAGCTCCACTTCCCACCTCCTTCACGAGAAAAATCTGGGCCGCGGCAGGCGCTGGCCCGGCAGCTGTGGAGAAACCTCCGGCTTCCCTCCTGCGGCTGCTGAGTCAGGAGCACGGCGGGCGGCCAGACCTCAGCCCTTCCTGCGGCGCGGGCCCCGCCGGGCGCCCTGGCCCGGGCCCCACCGGGCGCCCTGCACGCCAGGCGAGACCGAGGGGGTGCCGGGTCCCCCATGCCCGGCGCCCCCTCCCCAGCACCACGTGCCACAGCACCCCAGCCTCCCTTAGGAGACGGCAAACACAGGGCCAGGCGGACAGGGGGCTTGGCCGTGCTTGGCCGACCCCTCCAGGCCGCGGAGCAGATGGGGACGGACCCGCAGAGGGCAGAGAGGCAGGCGCGCGGCTTCAGGGGCGGACACCCTGGAACCGGCCGCAGGGATTAGGGCGGACAGGGGGGCCCCGGGAGCAGAGGCTCACGGGCGGCGGGGGGACACGGGGCACAGCCCCCAGAACCTCTCGGGACTCCCTGGACCGGCGGCCCCCATGGAGTCTGCCGAGGTCGGGGCAGGCTGCCAGGCATGCCACCCCCTGGGCCACGGGCCGAGCAGCCGGCAGGAGGGCGCCAGGACGTCCCGCGCAGGCCGGCCCCGCCCCTGGGGAGGAAGCACTCTTTCCCACAGTTTCGAAAGATCCTCTCTGCTCCGGGGAAGAAGGCGAGCCCGGAGCCACACATCCTGCGCTGGCGGGTCCCCGAGGGCCAGGGTGCACCCCAGTCCACCCCCCCGGGGGCCAGGCTCTCGGACACGGGCCCCCGGGAGTCTGAGCGGGCAGGGCCGGCGGCTGGGGCAGCACAGGGACTCCACCCGAGTCTGTGTCGACGCCGCACCTGGCGAGGGTGCCGCTTCCCGCCTGGGAAACCCCGTGCCCGGGAAGGTGCTGACCAGCTGCCCGGAAATGCCCCCCCCCCGGGGGCACTGCCTCCCAGGGGGGCGGGCGGGAGCGGGGCCAGGACAGAGCCTCCTCCCGGGTCCCGGGCCCTGAGCGCTCGGCACATTCTGGGCGCCACCCCCACCCCCCCGGGGAGGACAGCGGGGTTCAGAGGGCCCCTCCACGGCCACCCTGCTTAGGCACCCCCTGCCGAGGGCTGCGTGCGGCCGGGCCGGCACGGGCTGCGCTCCAGGCACAGGGCCACCCGCCCAGCGCCGGGTCCGGGCTCCGCGGAGAAACCCTCTCGGGCAGCGGCAGGCAGGCTCTGGCCGCCAGGTGCCCTCTGCCCGTGCCGCCTCCCTGGGCGGGGCAGGTGGAAATCCCAGGCCTGGGGCCGCTCCAGGGGGAGGCGCCCACCCCGCCCGCCGCGCGCACCGTGGATTCGGTTTCCGAGCCTCTAATCAAAGGATTACCGGCAATCCCGGCACCACACGTGCGCACCGCCGCCCACACGGCTCTGCCGGGGCTGGAGCCAGCTGGGCAGGGAGGGCCGGGAGGGGCCGGCGGGTGCCCCTCCATACCCCTCGCTCCCCTGAGGCCAGAGTCCCCCGCCCGCAGACGGGCCCGGGCACAGCCACGCCGGCGTGGAGGTGGGAGCCAGGGCCGTGGGCTGCACTGGGCAGCACACTCTGCACCTCGGCTGGCAGAGGTGCCAGGCATCGGGGCCACGCAGGGCCAAGCCCTGGCCACCTATGGGACTTGGCAGTGGTGCCCGCTCTGGGCCTGGGGAGCACAGGGAGAGGGCGTGGCACGGCGCCCACACCCACCAGCTGCATGGTCCCAAGATGTGCCCGTCTGCTCGGAGCCCAGGCCGCACCGCACAGGGAGGGTAGCGGGCTCGGCGCAGGCTGGCATGGCACTCCAGCCAGGGCACCGCCGTGGGCCCAGCACTTTCCCAGCTGACCTCACAGCTCAGGCCCCACCCACCACGTGCCAGTACAGGCCCCCCGGTGCCCACGAGGGTCCCCTCACCCATGACAGGGCCACGCGCCCCGGGGAGACGCCCCTCCAGCCAAGGTCTTTGCACACACCCCCCCCGCCAGCATCACCCGTCCCAGGCAGACCCAGCTGCCCAGACCCGCCAGCAGCCCCCGGCGCTCTCTCACTGCCCCTGCAGTATGGCGCAGGGCCGGGACCCACGGTGGGCAGGGTTCAAAAAAGGCCGGCCCAGCCCTGCCTCGCCACACCCCACTCAGCCCTGTCTCGGCGGGAACACTGAGTCTTTATTTGCCTGCAGGTCTCCGGCCCGGCCCACCCAGCGCCCACACCCACCCTGGCCACCTTCCTCCACTGGCACAGCCACTCCCACCTAACCCTCCCGCCCAGCACCAGGGGAGAGTGAGGAAACTGAGTCACACACGGGGGCGCGCCCACTGCCACCACCAGCTCCCGGGCCTGGTTCCGGGGTGAGGAAGGGCTACCCCCCAGAACACCCGGGGGCAGGGGGAGCTCCCCGTCACAGTCATGTGCAAGCCACGCTGCGGGCCCTCCCCACCGGGGTCACACACTCGCCTCCTCCAGGGGCCCCGCCGGGCCAGGAAGCTGGCGGAGCCTGAAGGGCGGGGCTATCTAACCCCTGTTACTAAAAGGAACCAACAGGGAAGTAAAAATAGGAAATAAAAACAAAATCGCTCCAGCCCCCCTGGCAGTTTGTGTAGGAAATAAGGTATCTCCCCTCCAGCCCCCCCAGACGGTGCGGTGCGTGTCCCCCCCCACCACCACCCCACCATCCCCCCCCTAGCTGCCATCAGGCCTTCACCTCACATCGGGCCAGGCCAGGGAGCAGAGAAGGAACCCGAGAAACAGGTTCGAGTCCCAGCCGTGCCATCACCAGCCGGTGGCCTCGGGCAAGGACTGCACGGAGCCCCCTCCCTGTGCATGGGCTCCGTCCTCAGCGACGGGGCAGACCCGCCTCCTGGCACTGCCACGCGCCTCTCTCTGCCAGGGCCCAGCAGCCGCCCTCCCACGGGCAAGCGCACTCGGCCACGGTGGGGCCTCTGCAGAGTCGAGGCGCCCGGCTGGCCGCTCACCGGCCCGGGCAGCTCAGACCTCGGTTTCCGCGTGCACACAATCACAGGAAGCCGCCTCCTCTCCTTCCTGCAGCCTTCCAGGCTGGCACCGGCTCGCTCGCGCTAAAGTGTGCACGACTGGCATGACTGGCACTGGCTCCAGCTCAGGCTCGGAGGTGCAGAGCGCACAGGAGACAGACATTCGATCCTGGAGCTGAGACGCCTGCCCGAGAGCAAGGGAGGGCCAGCAGGGCCAGGGCACGGCTCACCCGGTCTCTCTCTCTCTCTCGCTCTCTCTCTCTCTCTCTCGCTCTCTCGCTCTCTCACTCTCGCTCTCTCTCTCGCTCTCGCTCTGGATCCCAGCCATAGGAGTGGCCCTGCCTGGCCCCTCACCGACATGGAGGGTGTGGGGAGCACAGACCCTCAGAGCTGGCCAGAGGGCCCGAGGGGAGCCCCAAGGGTAGGAGCGTAAGCTAGGCAGGCAGGCCTGACTCCTCGGCCTCCGGGTCCTGGGGACCAAGCCCACCCAATGGGCACACGGCCATGACCCAGATCCGGCTGAGTCCCGGGCCGGGCCAGTGCAGGGTCAGCTGGCCAGGGGAGACAACGTCCTCTCCGCTCTCAGAAACGGGGGGGGTGGGGGGGGGAGCAGCCACGAGAGGCCGCGGGGTAGCCGGGGCGGGAGGCAGGCCGTCCCCAGTGCCCTACAGGGGTCGCCCCGCCCAGGTGGCCCCGAGACACCCAGGTCGGCAGGAGGCCTGCCCGCTCCTTGGCTGTGACCTGCCAGCCCTGCCCCCACTCTCAAGGACTGGGCGGGCAGAGGCTGGGCGCAGGGCAGGGCTGTGTGGGGGGCACTGGCTGCCCCTCAGATAACAGGCTCCACAGCTTATCACCCATCCAGGGCCCGCGGGGCCGAGAGCCCCCCACCCCACGCCACAGCGGGCTCGGCAGGGAGGCCGCCCGCACCCAGGCTCCCGGGCAGCTGGGCAGACGCCAGGGGAGCGCGCCTCTCCCACCGGTGAGGCCCACGTGGGGCCGTGACCCGCCCGTGACCCCGGGCCTGCGAGGGGGGCAGCACCAGCCGGTCAGAGAAACCAGGACGCCACCTGGCCAGGTCACGCCCAGCACACCACGCGTGTGCCTTTTATAAACCCGGCCACGCCAGCTGCGGGAGCCAGAAATAAGCCGGCCGGCAGGATCGCATGCCCAGTGCTGGCCGGTGCCAGGCCAGGCTGTGCCCGCTCAGGTGCCCACCCTCCCGGCCAAGGACAGAGGCCCAGACGGAGCCGCAGTGCAGGGCCCGGGAGGTGCAGCGTCTCCTGGAACCCCGGCGCTGGACTGGGGGTCCCCCTCACCGACCTGGCACCTGAGTGGGCACCCCGACCAGGCCAACCAGCCCAGCTGCTGGGTCCCGGGGGCCTGGGCCCAGGATGGGAGCGGCACACGGGCGCCGGGCGAGGACCCAGCCCTGTGAGCTCGGACACGGCCCCCTAGGGCTCCCACAGACCGCCGAGGGCACCGAGCCTGGGCTGGGGCCGCGCACCACCCACACCGCAGGGGGACAAGGCCCGCCGCCTCAGGGCAGGCCCGGGTGCCCCATGCCGCCTCGGGCTGCTGCTCGGCGGGCACAGGCCCTCAGGACGCGGGCAGACACCCCGCAGCGGAAGCAAGGCCGGCGTCGGCCACCGAGACCCGGGAAGAGCAGGGGAAGCTGGGGTGGGTCCCGCCTCCCCGACAGCCCAGGGGCCCACATGGGGGTCGAACCGGCCCCGCCACCGCCCTTGGGACGAGCTCTGCAGGACTCGCCAGTCGCCAGGCTTTCCGGCCACCTGGGGGCGGCACAGCCCAGCCAGGGCTCGCCGAATAAGAAAGCTGAGGCCCAGCAGAGCTTTAAAGTCTGACCAGGCGACACAGTCTGGACCCCAAGCTCCGCTCAGCTCTGCTGCCCCAGCGGCCAGCGGGGCCAGGCATCTGTGGACAGACAGCTGGCCAGAGGGACGGATGGACGGACGGACGGATGGACGGATGGATGGATGGATAGATGGATGGACGGACGGATGGATGGATGGACAGATGGATGGACAGATGGATGGATGGACGGATGGACGGACGGATGGATGGACAGATGGATGGAAGAATGGAAGGATGGAAGGATGGATGGATGAATGGATGGACGGATGGACAGACGGAAGGACAGCGAGCAGACTATGCTCTGAAATTTCAGCCAAGCCTTGATTCCCACCCACCCCCAGCAGCGTGGCCTGGCAGAGAGGAAGGAAACGAGGTCACTGGGAAGGAAGCAGTCGCTGTGGCTGAGGGTACCACCCCAGCCAGGACTGCCCAGCGGCGGGTGGCAGGTGCGCCCAAAGCAAGCAGGGCCGAGGGCAGGACCCACCGAGGACAGGAACGCCCACAATCACAGCGCCCAGGGCAGGTCCCAGGCAGCGCCCCCTAACGGCACCAGCTAGACACCCAGCGGGACCCACGAGGGACGGCTCATCCCCACGACGTTTTTGAGACGGAGGCTACAGGGGGGAGGCTGCAGGGAACATGAACTCATTCAACAAACACTGCGCAGTTTGGCGTGGCGCCTGGCAATCTGGGTTTGGCCAACGAGACCTCGGAGCCAACCCCGACGCTGAGCCGGGCTGAGGTCCCAGCCCCTCGCCCAGCACCGGGGGCTCGGCCTCCTGTGGGGAGGTCTCCAGGGTCCCGGCCTCAGGGGAAGGTGGGCTGCTGCCCTGCCTTGTGCCAGGGAGAGAGCAGCAGAAGAGCAAAGGCCCTGCTCCCCGCCCCCACTCCCCCCTGCTGGCCCAGGAAGGCCACGGCCACCGCCGCCCTGCCTCCAGCGTGGCCCACCTCCCACGGCGGAGCCAGTGGCCGGCACCCCGTGCCTGAAGCCCCACCTCCCAGCCCTTCGACCTTGATCCTGGGCAGAAAGTCCAGGCGCTGGTGGGGCGGGGCGCTGCACGCCTCCCTGGACTCTGCCCCCATCAGAGCTGTTTTCCTGGGTCCCGGCGGGGAGAGGGGCGCGGCCCCCAGACAGACCAGCGCGCACGGGACGCTCCTGAGCAGGCGATGCCGGCAGCCGCCCGTGGAGCAGGCCGGGGGCGCCGAGGGTGTGCGGAGGAGGGGCCTGACAAGGGCACTCACCCCAGGCGCCAGGGGTCCGAGATGGGGTCACACCGCGCGGGGGGCCGGCGGGGGTCATGCTCGAGGCCAGGAGGTTCCAGGGCCCAGGAAGGAGGGGACCGACTCGGGGGGCTCCAGGTCCCGCCAAGCCCACTCCCAGCCCCGCCTCCTCCCCGGTTAATGATTCCCAGACCAGCTGACCACACCCCCGCTCACACGGCTGCTCACCAGCTCAGGCTGTAACCCAACCGGCAAGCGGGGGCCTGGCCCTGCGAGGAGACCCTTCTGAAACCCCCTGGACGGACCCGACCCACGGCCCCATGGGCATCCCCTCCCCACACCCTCGGCGGGGCCAGGACTCCCTGGAAAGGGTCCACCGTTCTCTCTGCCCGATTCCCTTCCGACAGCAAACTCCTATTCATCCCTCAAAACCCATCTACACCACCACCTCCTCCTTGAAGCCTCCCTGACTCCACAGGCACTTCACAGGGGCGGCAACTGAGACCCAGGCAGGTGAAATCCTTGGGCCCCCCCCACTCGGAGCCGGCAGCCACTCAGCACACAGGGCAGCCCGTTCCCACCGTGTTTCAAACACTGGAAAGCCATGGAGGAGACTGTGTGGTGTTGAGGTGGCACTGAGCAGAGTCCTGGCCCCACCCGGGGGGTGGAGGGCGGGGAGAATTCCAGCGTGTGACGTCAGAGGGCCCCACTGTCCCCGCTGGGCCCAGTGAGTGAGGCTCGTTATCTCCCCACCCCACGCTGCTCACCCGCCAGGGTCTCTCCATACCCTCTTAGCTCAAACCGGAACCAGGCGCAGCTGGCGTGACCAGGCACCCGCCCAGCCAACTCAGAGCCCCGGGCTCCCTCGCCCCTCACCCAGGCCCTGTGCCTCAACAGAGGTGGGAACAGAGCCATTTCCTGAGGAACCGGCCCCAAACTCTGCCACCCTGGCCCGCCACCAGCGCGTGGGCCGGCCCTGCCCCGCACCGACAGCGCAGTCCCCCCAGCCCCGCCTGCGGGGGCAGCAGCGCAGGGCAGGAGCCAGGCCCCGGGAGGCGGCCTTGCTGGAGCGGGCTGGACCCTCTGTTCCCCGCTGCCCCGGCCGGCCCTGCCCTCGGGGCACCTCGGAAAGGAGAGACGAGACGACGGGGAGGGCGGCCAGCACGTCCTGAGCCCTCGCTACCACACAGCCGCTCCCCCAGGCCTCCCTCTCCCCCCACGCACGGACAGTGGAGGCCAGCGCTCACCCTGCCCGAGAGCCAGGCTTCCGACGGGTCCCGCCCGCAGGCGAGAGGGCGGGTGGCGGGTCCCGGACGGAGACTCGGGGTCCGGAGGGCGTCCGGGGAGGCAGTGCAGCCACGGCGGCCACCTGGCCTGTCACCGCCTGACCCTGCCCGGGGCCAGTGCGGCCTCCGGAGCTAAACTGGTCAATTACAGACACTTAGGCCCTCCCCGGGGCGGCCCCCGGCGGGCGGCGGGACGGGAAGCCGGTTGAATCAGTAACCTCATTACGGGAGCCCACACGGCCGCTGTGAACTCCCGGGGCTGGGCCCCGCGCTCCGGGGCTCCCACCCCGCCTGGCCCGGGCCCAGCTCGCTCTCCCCCGCCCCTCGGCGCTGCGGGCGCCCGATCAGGACGCAGCCGGAGGCCCGTCAACGCCAGCCCCAGGCCCGGGCACCGTCAGGGAGACTGAGGCACAGCTGGAGACCACAGCTGACCGAGCAAGCCCAGGCATCTCTCCGAGGACGAGAGCAAGAGCTGGAGGTGGGTTCCCCTCCCCCCGACTCCAGCCCAGGAAGACAGGGGGGTCTCCCATCCCGGCAGCAGATGGGGGAACAGGCCATTTCGGGCTCCCAGCCTCCTGGGACCCTGCTCCTTCCAGCCCTGCCCGCCTCCAGCCCACCCTCTGCCCAGAGCCTGAGGCTCGATCCAACCGGGAGCACGGCTGTGCCCGCCCCAGGGCCCGTCCGCTCCAGGTCTCTCCTGCCTCCTCTCACGTCGTCCCCTCCCGTCACCTCCGCTGCAGCCACCGCAGCCTCTGGCCTCTGTCTCTGCCCGGGGGGCCCCCCTCCACCTGCTGCAACTCTGCCCTCCCGAGCCCCAACCAGCACCAGCACCAGCACCAGCAGCACCAGAACCGGAGACGCAGGAGCAGGCGGGCCCGGGCGCCGGGGGGCGTGACCCATCGGCAAACCTGGCTCCTGCTGCAGACGAAGTTATGGAGACGGTCAGGACCTGCTAGGAAGGCTGGGCGCGGGCATGTGTGGACATGTGTGCCAGGGTGTGTGTACGCTAGGTCTGCCTGTGTGTGTGTTCACATGTGTGGTCATGCAAGCACATGTGTGTAAGCATGTCTGTGTGTTTTATGTGCGTACTTGTACACCCATCTGTGTGGTTGTGTTTGTGATTATGTGTGTACGCACGTGTCTGTGTGTGCTCATGTGTTTGTGTGACCATGTGTGAATGCATGTGTGTGCACTGTGTGTGTTCACACCGTCATGTGTGTTTGTGTGCACGTGAGTGTACATGTGTGTTGGGATGGAGGCCACAGTATAACCAAGGCCCCACCCAGCCTTAGGGACCATGTGACCATCCTTGCCCAACCCCCACCACTCCCAGCCACGCCCAGGTCCCTGGGAATTTGCTTCCAGACAGCTCCTATGGGGGGGGGGGGGCTCCAGTCGGTCAACAGACCCCGCTTGCCCCACCCCCACCCAGGGTCCCTGGCCGAGGGTCTCGTCCGCACACGCCTCCCGGGTGGAGAGGGCAGAGCAGACAGAGCGAGCCTCCCCTCAGCGTCCACGGAGAACAGCCCAGGAGCAGCCAGGGCCCAGGCCGCTGAGGGTCGGCAGGGCCGAGGGCAGCACCCCGCCCGGACAGGCCCGCTCAGCGGGCGCTCCGGGCCCCCAGACGGGCCCAGCACAGAGGCCAGGCCGGCCTCCGGAGGGCTCCACTTCCCACTGCTCACGCACAGCTCGGAGCCTCCAGGCGGCCCGGGGAATGACGCACAGCGGGTGCCGGTGGGGGGCCTCAGCGGGGTGACAGGAACACGGGAGGGCAGGAGACGGGGAGACCCGCCCACATCTCCACGGGCACTCAGGCCCGAGCAGCCACCTCGCACAGGCACACGGACACACGGACACGGACACACAGTCACAGAGTCACGGGATCACACGGACATAGACACAGGGACACAGAGTCACATGGACACACAATCACAGGGACACGGGGTCACAGAACGTGGGATCATAGGAACACATAGACACAGGGTCAGGGGGTCAAAGGGACACAGAGTCACAGGACACGGGTCACAGGGACACACAGACACAGGGACACACAGTCACACGAACACACAGACACAGGGACACAGGTCACAGGGACACACAACACACAGTGCGGACGGAGCTGCAGGCAGGGGCCTGGGCGGGAGTGTGAGCACGCGCGAGCCGCACGCCCAGGCCCTGCACACGTGTGCGCACCCCATGCTCCCTGCACGGCCGGCGGGTGTCATGCAGCCGCTTTCTGCTCCATTTCACACCACTTGGCTGCTGAGCAGACACCCGCTCTGACTCCGGGGCGCAATTTCCCGGCTGGGAGGCGCGGCACACGGCTAAGAGCGGCGCACCAGGCTCGGACGGGTGTCCCGCGGGCCCCGGTCCCACCTGCCCGCTGTGGGCCTCGGGGAGAGGCCGTGTGGGGGACCCCGTTCCTGAAGCCACCGCGCACGCTGGGGCACCAGCCGTCACCCCTGCTCAGCTGGTCTAATACTCTGGCCCGGCCCGCCCGGCCCCAACCTGGCTGGGCAGGAGCAGAGGGACAGGCCCCATGAACCCGCTCTGCCAGGCCCTGGAGAGCCCGGACGTGCGTCCACTTTACAGATGGACGGGGCGGCTCGGCGGTGGACGGGCAGGCCACACACCCGGCCACAAGGACAGAGAAGGACCCCAGTGGCCTGGCCAGCACAGGGCACAGCCCCCCAGGAAGGTACAGCTCCTGGGGTCCCCCCAAGGGATGGCCACATCCTTCCTGAGAGAGCGGGTGGGAGAGCAAGTGACACAGGGGCCTACACGCGAGGGGGAGGGGCAGAAGGGGGCAGGAGGCGGGCAGGGGGAGGAAAAGTTAAGGTTGAATGCTGGAAGCAGGGGGGCGGGTACAGGCAGGGAAGCGGGGCAGGGGGCGCAGGCAGGGAAGGGGGGCGGTGCAGGGACGCCCTCTCTCCACCCCTCCCCAGCATCCCTGAAACTGATCTGCTTAGCAAACGCCGGGCAAAGGTCTGGCAGGTGAGCCCCAAACAGATGCCAGCCCCGCAGTCCAGCCAGCAGGGCTGGAGCACCCTGCCCACCCCGGCCTCACCGTGGCCAGTTCCCATGGAAATAGGCCCGCTGAGGGCCACCTCGCGGCCTGGCCAGGGAGGCGGCTGTGAGCCCCACGGCGAGCCGGGAAGAGGAAGGGAGGAGGGAGTAGAGAAGGGAGGGCAGGTCCCGGCTTGCGGAGCCCTGGCCCGAGGCAGCGGCGGGCTCCGCTCTGTCCTCCGAGCCCAGCCGCTGTGCTGCCCCTGCGGGCGCCACGGGGAAGACCCCTCTCGCCCTGAAGCACGGCCAGCTGGCAGTGCTGGCCTCGGCTCTGAGACGCCCACTGCGGAAAGAGCCCACGCAGCCACAGACCTAAGACCCTACAGCAGCTTCCAGGGCTCTGCGCGGCCTACCAGCCACCCCCACCTCCAACCCCCCTTCCTTTAGCTCCCACCCATCCCCCCGCACTCCCCCGGGGCCCTCTCCTGGTGCCGCAGCCCCCCGCCTGCACGCCCAGCCTGCCCCGGGCAGGGGCCGCCACGGGCCCTGGGCACCGACCAGCCTGTGCCCGCACAGTAATTCCACAACCACCCGCCCCCAGGCCTCCTTCCCCGGAGAGGAAACGAAGACCACCCACCGAAACTGCCCCCCCAGCCAGAGGGGTGGGTGGGTGCCAGGCGGGCAGGCAGAGGGCTTCCTGGAGGAGGTGCCGCCTCCCACGGCCCCGAAGGACAGGCACAGCCGGAAGAGCTGGTGGAGCGGCCTCACCCTGGCTCAGGGCGCCGGCCGTCCTGGGGGCCCCGGCTGGTCCCACCCACGGCCTGGCAGCGGGGGACGGGGCTGCACGCTGGGCCCGGGCCGACGGCCAGCCCCGGGGCAGGATGCAGGCGGCAAGGCCACGGCCACGGCCCGGCCACATCTGAGAGCTGCTTCTCGCACCCCGACGCTTCCCCGTCCGCAAACAGAGCCCTCTGGAGCTCACCAAAACAACGCCCGGCAGCCGGCAGGGTCCGGGCGGGCGGGCGAGGCAGAGCTGCCTGGGCAGGCGGACTCCAGCCCGGCCTCCCGGGAGTCACGTGACCCTGTTATTTCGGGAGGCCCCGGAACGCGCTCTATTTTGGGTCCCGGAGGCTCCAATGTTACCAGAAGCCCCTCACCGGGGCTCCAGGCTCGCCCAGGTCCCCACGAGCCCCCAAGAGGGTGGCCAGTGTGTCTGCCGCTCTGCTGCGGCCACCCGCCCTCCCCGGGCAAGTGGGTCACTCGCTGCCGGGAGGGTCTGGTGTGGTCCCAGATCCCAGACACCCAGTCCCGGCTGCCACCCAGCCCTGCCGCCCAGGCCGATGGCAGCACAGCCTTGCCCGCCGAAGGGTGCGGGCCGCTGGCCGGCCTCAGCAGGGGCAGTCGGCAGGGGCACCTGGGGGGGGGTCACTCGGCCTCCAGACCTGCACCGGGGGCTCATGCCGTCCCTCGCCAGGGGGCTGAGCAGGCGGCAGCTGGGAGGCCCTGGGCGGGTGAGGGCAAGTGCCCACAGCACCCACCGAGCCCCACGGCGCCGGGAGGAGGAGGCCTGGGGCCCGAGGCCCTGGACGTGGCCGGACAACTACGAGGGGGGCACGGGCCAGGCCTCCCACCCCACCCCCACCCCCCAGGGGGGTTAGGCCGTGCTGGCAGGGGCGCAGGCCTCTGGCCGCTTACACGGCCCTTCCACCCCGCTGGACCACAGCGCCGGGCACGGGCTCAGGAAAAATAAAACGTGCTCAGAGCCGTACCCGCTCAGCCCGGGTGTGCGGGCCGCCCCAAGGCCACGGGCGTGTGTGGGGAGAAGCCTGCAGCCCCCGGCGGTGCGGGGGCGTCCATCGGGGTCCTGGGCAGTGGCTCCTCCTCACAGGGACGCTGGCACCCACCCTGCAGCCTGGGCCCCGCCAGGCCAGCTCCCAGGCCATCAGGACAGAGCCCTGTGTGTGTGTGTGTGTGTGAGTGTGTGTGAGTGTGTGTGTGTGTATGTGTGAGTGAGTGTGTGTGTGTGTGTGTGAGTGTGAGAGTGTGTGTATGTGAGTGTGTGTGAGTGTGTGTGTGAGTGTGTGTGTGAGTGTGAGTGTGTGTGTGTGTGTGAGTGTGAGTGTGTGTGAGTGTGTGTGTGTGTGAGTGTGTGTGTGTGTATGTGAGTGAGTGTGTGTGTGTGAGTGAGTGTGTGTGTGTGTATGTGTGTGAGTGTGTGTGTGTGTGTATGTGAGTGTGAGTGTGTGTGTGTGAGTGTGTGTGTATGTGAGTGTGTATGTGTGTGTGTGTGTGTGTGCGCATACGTGCACATGCATGCGTGCGCGAGCACATGCAAAGCTTTAATGGGGAGATGTCAGCCCATCGGGGCCCACCAGGCCGGACAGCAGGTCACAGACACCTCAGCTGGTCCCTGCCCCACACGCCCCACTCCATGGGGCCTGTAGCCTTGGCCTCCGCCTGTGCCACCACGTTTCCTGTCTGTGAAATGGGCACGCATGCCCGCGGGGGCTGGGGGAGCCCAGGTCCTCGTCATACAGTCAGGAGGGGCTCTCGGATCTGACAGCCCCGGAGCCTCGCAGTCACCCGTGGGCCCCGTGCCCACCCTCACCCTGCACCGTGGGGCCAGTGCCCAGCCCCAGGGCCCTGCAGCCGGGCCAGGCTCTGACCAGCAGCCCAGGGCCAGGCTGCGGCCCGGCTGCAGAGAGGGCAGACGGGGAGTGTTTGTGTGTGTGGGGAGCGGGGGGGGGGTGGGGGGGGTGGGGGGCTGACCGTGGGGTTCGCTCAGAATCAGCTGCTTTAATTTCCATCCAGGACGAATCCCTCACCGGCCTGACAGCCTGGCTGCTGGCCCTTCCCGGCACTCATTTGTAAAGTCTCCCGCCTCCCCCTGCCTCCCGGCGCCCAAGACCCCGAGCCCACGGCCCGGGGCGCCGGGCCAGGCCCCCTCCTACTCTCCGGAGGGGCCCGGCCGGGGTCGGAGGGTCCCGGCCGGTGGGAAGGCAGCGGGCGGCCGGGGAGGACGGCAAGCTGACCCCGGCCTCCGGGCGTCCTTCTCCGGGTGCAGGGCCGGCCCAGGGAGGCCCGGAGGCGCCCGGGTGCCCGGAGAGGGGCCCCGTGCCGGGACCGGACTCCCAGACCTGCGTCCCCGCGGCCGGCCGCTCCGGGGAGGAGGGTCCGGTCCCGGCGGCCTGCGGGCGGCGGCGCGGGGCCGTCCCGATCGCGGCCCCGGGGCTGCGAGCGCACAAGTTGCTCCGCCCGCCGGCCCCGGGCCCCGCCGCCGGCCGGAGCGGGGATCCCGGCCGCGGGCTGCCAGGCCGGGCACCCCCCGCCCGCCGCCCCCGCCCCGCGACCCCCGCCCGCGCGCGGGTAAAAGTTGGCGCCCCCGCCCCGGGCCCGGCGCCCCAACTCCGGAGGCCGGCGGGGCCCGCGGCGAGGACGCGCGGCCGCCCGCACTCACCGAGCGGCAGGAAGTGCTTGGTGTCCATGGCGGCGGCGGAGCGCGGCGGCCCCCGGCGCGGCCGGCCGGGCCCGGGCGGCGGGAGCCGGCGGCGGCGGGGCGGCGGCGGCGCGCGGAGGCCGCGGCGCGGCGAGTTGTTGCAAAAGTCGCCCAACAATGTAACTACTTGTGCGCGCGCCCGCCGCGCGCCCCCGCCCGCCCGGCCGCTCCGTCCGACCGCGGCGCGGGGGGGCGGCGGGGGGCCCGCGACGGGCGCGGACTCGGCGCAGCGCCGCCGCCCCGCCCGCGGCCCCGCCCGCCCGCCGCGCGCCCCCGCCCCCCGCGCGCGCCCGCGCCCGCGCCCCCGCCGCCGCCGCCGAGTGCGGCGAGCCCGCCGGCGCCGTGCAAACTTGCAAGTTTGCCTCCGCCGGTTCCCGGAGCCGCGGGCGGGGCCGGGGGCCGAGCTCCCTCCGCTGCCGCCAACGAAAAAGAAAATGAAAAGCCGCGGGCGGGCGGCGGGCGGCGAGGCCGGAGCCGCGCGGCGGGCCATTGTCTGCGCCGCACAAAGCTGCCCGCCGCCCGCTCCGCCGCGGCCGCGGGGACACTGAGGCCGGCGCCCAGCCCGGCGGGAGCGGCCCGGCCCCCGGGGAGCAGGCCGGAGGGGGCTCTTCGGGGCCCCCGGCTCCCCGTCCTCCCCGCACTTCCAGCCGGTGGGAGCGCAAACACCGGAGGGGACCCCACCCCCAGGACGGCGCGGGGGCCCGTTTCCGCTGCACGCGGGGCCACCCCGGGGACCCCTGGGGAGGCACCGGGCCGGGAGGAGCCGGGAGCGGAGCCCTGACTTTGTGGCCGCGGCTATTTTTGTGCCCTGGGTCGTCCTCCGCTCCGACTTTTAAATTCGGGGTTTGTTTGTGTGGAAATGCAAGGGAGCCGCCGGCCCCGGGCAGCCTGGGCTGCTGGAGCTGGGGGGGCGGTGAGTTACCTGCACCCCCTGCGCCCGCTCCCGCCCCCCTGCGCCCGCTCCCGCCCCCCTGCGCCCGCTCCCGCCCCCCCTGCGCCCGCTCCCGCCCCCCTGCGCCCCGCTCCCGCCCCCCTGCGCCCGCTCTGGACCGCCCCACTCAGTTCGCTGCCACCTGGACCTGCCTTCCCAGCGCTGGCCCGGGCTCTGGGGGCAGAGAGCTTACCTAAGGCACCTGGGGTGGCCCTGGGGCCAGGGGGTGATGGAGAGGGTGGCATGGCCCTCCTGGCTGCCCAGACACAGACACAGCCCGGGAGCCCTCCCGCCTGGTGCTTACTGCCCCGCGGGACCCGGAGTCAGGCGCACGCTGGGCAGCACTTGCCCCTCTGAGAAATGGGGGAGTATCAGGACCCACCTCCACGGGCGGGGCAGCCTGTCCAGGAGGGAAGCACTGACTGCCTCTGGGCAGGAACCCCTTGGAGGTCTGGGGGGCAGCACTGGCTGGGGAGCCTCCCCCGCACACCCCCAGGCCACAGCTGAGGCCTGCTCTGGAAAAACTCCTCCGTGCTGGCTCCTGGGCCCTCTGGCCACCTGACCCCCCCCCCGCCCCCCCCACCCCCCCCCCCCCCCGCGCACACACACACCTCCTCCTGTGCCTGCCCCTCCCTGCAGCCCCGGCCTGGTTAGCCACAGCTACAGCCTCCCAACCCTGATTCCCTCCCTCTGGGCTGGGGGCGGCATCACGGGGCTGGGGCAGGCATCACGGGGGACGGGTTGGACACGGAGCAAACCTAGGCCCGCTGACGCAGACGGGGTGCGTGCCTGGTCCTCGGGCCTGTCTCCATCGCCCCTGGCGTGCCCTTGGCCGTGGCACCAGAAAGTGGTTTGCTTGTCACCCCAACCACTGGTGGGCAGTGGGGTACTGCTAACCCACCTGACCAGTGAGGGCAGTGAGGCCGGGAGAGGTGACAGGATGGCACGGCGCAGGGCAGGGAGGAGAAGCTGGAACCAGGATCAGTCCTCGGAACCTCTGGACCAGGGGTTCCCAACCTCTTTTGACCACCCCTCCTGAGCGCCCAAAACCCTGATGCCCCCTGGGACATGTCATTCTCATTTTTCAAAGAGTGACTCCTAGTCACGTGCAGGAAGCCTCAAGGGCCATGAACTTGGTCTAAACAAGCTTCCAAAGAACACGGCACCCGTGAGAGAGAAATAAAGACGAAAGGACCGTTGAAATATGGAGGAAGAAATCGCTAGGAAATTGTTAAAAAATAATAACGTGAAGTGATAAAAAGCAGCAAATAAAGTTTCAAAAACATCTAATCGAGAACTGAAGTGCATACATATATCACGATGTCTATAATAATAAGAGTGTAATATGCTAATTAGACCAGGCAGCCAAACAACCTTCCGGGCATCCTTCTGGACAAAGCTACAGTGGCTGGGGCTGAGGGGGAGGTGGTAAGGGGCAATCAGGCAGGCAGCAGGCAAGTGGTGAGGGGCGATCAGGCAGGCAGGCGAGTGGTTAGAAGCCAGCAGTCCGGGCTTGCAAAAGGGATGTCTGACTGCCAGTTAGGCTCTGTGTGGGATCGGGCCTAAACCGGCAGTCAGACATCCCGATCTGAGGGGTCCTGGATTGCAAAAGGATGCAGGCTGAGCTGGGAGACACATCCCTCTCCTCATGCACAAATCCTGTGCACTGGGCCTTAGTAAACACACTCTGGAATTGTCCCCCTTAAAAATCAAATGGCCCCCCGGTACCTCACGTTGGGAAACCCTGCTCTGGACCATCGAAGGACGTGAGCCGGGGATCCGTGGCGCAGGCCCAGCTGCCTGCCTGCCACTGCCCCGTGGACAGCCCACCCTCGCTCCGGGGCAGGGGCAGGGGGCAGGGGGGCAGGAAGGGCCCCCGTTTTCAGAGCCGGGGCCTCTGCTCTAGCAAACCGCCGCTCGGGCCCGCTGTGCTGGGCCGGGGACTCGGTGCAGGCGTGGTCCCAGACCGACAGGCAGGACCAGCCGGCGCCCGGCCAGGCCGCTCTCCTCCCTGCGCCTCGGTTTCCTCGTCTGGCCTCACCTGAGAGCCACGCCTTCCTCCCTGAGTCACCGCTGACTCACGGAGATAACACAGGAGAGTCTGGCGGGGCCTTCTACCTTCACTGTAGGAGGTGACGGATCGCCCTCCGGACACGCCCACGGGAACTTTCCCTGGGAGGGAGCGTGAGGGCCGGCGGGAAGCCCGGGGACGGCGAGGGTGCGGGGAGAGCCAGGCCACGGCCAGGCGGCCCCCGGCGGGCGGCGGATTCCTGCCTTGCGTGTCGGAGGCGGGAGTTCCCGCTGGCGGAGCGGGTGAGGGCGCCCCAGGCAGGAGGACAGGCATGAGCAGGGCCCGGAGGTGGGAGGCACCGGCGGCGGCGGGTGAGGGAGCAGCGGGCGGAGCCGCGGGTGGCCCGGGGGCGAGCAGGTCGGAGCACGCAGGCCGGGGCGTTGGTGGGAAACCGTCCCGAGGCCTGCGGGCCCGGCTCCCATCCGCGGGCGCCTCCACCGGGGCAGCCGCACCTGGCCCTCCCGCCCCCCGCCTCCCACGGCACCCTTGCCACGGAAAACTCGAGACTGCTTGGCACAGGCGGCCTGGAGACGGGGAGGCCCAGGCCAGGCTGTCAGGGTGCGAGGGCCTCTGTTCCAGCCCAGCCGCTCTCCCGGGGGACACGTGGACGGGAGCGGGGCCCAACACCCCGCAGGCCTGGCAGCCAGCCAGCCTCGGCTGCAGACGCTGCCTGCTCTCCCGGCCCCTCACCTGCGGGGTGGGGGTGCAGGGTGGGGGTGCAAGGTGGGGGTGCGGGGTGACGGGTGCTCGGGAGAGGAGCCCTGCCTGGGAGTCGGCAGAGGGAGGGGCCCGGCCCCAGGGCTCGGCTGGAACATGCGGGCATGGCTCCGTGTTTCTCGTCTCACTCTCCCTTTTGGTGCAAACGGTCACACACACACACACACACTCACACATGGCACCTCCCCAGGCAGCGGCTGCCCGGCTTGGAGCGGCCGGGTCCGAGCCAGCCGTGGAAAAACCCGCCCGGCCTTCCTGCCTGCACGGCGGCCAGAGCTATTTTCGTAGTAATATCCATCTATTTACCACCTGGGACCTGAGAGCGCTGTGTTCTGTTTGGGGCTCTGTTCCCCCTGAAGGACGCTCTTTAAGGGACTTGGGCCCGTTCCGCACGCCCGTCTCGCTCCGTCTAGTAAACAGTCTCCGGATCGCCGGGAATAATATTTTTAAAGGCGGTGTCTGCCGGGCCGGGGCTCCGGAGACTGGCGGCAGGGCGGGCGGCCCCCAGCAGCTCCGCAACCCCCAGGGGGCACCTCGGCGGCTCCGTCCCACAAAGGGGGGCCCCTGTGACCCCGAGTGGCGACCAGCGGGACCTCGCAGGGGTCTAGGGCACTTGTCCCCACAAGCACACGTGGCTTTGACGTGGCCAGCCTGTCTGTGTGCAGCCTGTCCCTGTCCGGTCACCGCGGCAGAGGGGAACAGTCAGAGCCCGGGGAAGCCCAGGACAGCCACGGCGCAGAGTCCGCCTTCGGGCTGCGCCCCCGCCTACCTCTCCAGGGGCCAGGGAAGACCCCGTCCAGGGAGAACGTCAGGCCACAGGCTGGAAAACTGGGTACCAGGCGGGGCACCATCTGCCCAGCCACCAGCCCGCCCGCGGGGCCCTCTGAGCCTCGGCCTCCTCTCCTGTGAGGGGCGAGGGGAGCCAGCGCCTCGAGAGCCGCTGTGGCCGCGGGAACACGTGACGGAAAACCCGTGTGGACGCACTGCGGGGCGGAGGGCAAGGCGTGGCGAGGCCCTCAGCCGGCCATGCACATCCCATCCCGCCTGTGCACACGCGAGGACACGGACATCGGCCACATGCGTCCATCCCGCCTGTGCACACACTAGGACACGGACATCATCCACATGCGTCCATCCCGCCTGTGCACACGCGAGGACACGGACATCGGCCACATGCGTCCATCCCGCCTGTGCACACACTAGGACACGGACATCGGCCACATGCGTCCATCCCGCCTGTGCACACACTAGGACACGGACATCATCCACATGCATCCATCCCGCCTGTGCACACGCGAGGACACGGACATCGGCCACATGCGTCCATCCCGCCTGTGCACACACTAGGACACGGACATCATCCACATGCATCCATCCCGCCTGTGCACACGCGAGGACACGGACATCGGCCACATGCATCCATCCCGCCTGTGCACACGCGAGGACACGGACATCGGCCACATGCATCCATCCCTCCTGTGCACACGCGAGGACACGGACATCATCCACATGCGTCCATCCCGCCTGTGCACACGCTAGGACATAGATATCGGCCACATGTGTCCATCCCGCCTGTGCACACGCTAGGACATACACATAAGTGGCCACACACGCGGGAGCCCCCGGCCCAGGCTCAGCGACGGAGACTTGCCCATAAAGATAATGGGAAATGATCCACAATATTTATCTGACAGACGTGAGCGGACAGAATGGCCTGCTGGGATCGGGAACGCCCGTCTGTCTCTGTCGCCCTCCATGTGCATTAAATATTACGGATGTGGCCGGGCTGGCGGTTATTGATGGCGCCATAAAGCAAGTCGCTCGCGCTGCGGGATGGAGAGGTCCGGGAGCGTGCCGCTACAGGGATGGAGGGATGGAGAGGTCCGGGGAGCGAGCTGGTACAGGAATGGAGGGATGGAGAGGTCCGGGGAGTGAGCTGATGCCCGTCCCCGGAGCAGCCCTTCGAGGGGCTTCCCCACAGACCCCGCCAGCCCACGTGCCCGCTGCCCGGACGGGCCACGGTAAACTGAGGCTGGAGGAGAAAGGCGGTTTTCTCAGTGGGTCTTTGGCACCGGAGGTTGGGGGGAGGGGTCAGAGGCCCCTTGAAGCATTTACCCACTGGGAAGCCTTTTGGGGTTTGCTGTGGGAAGGGCTCGGGGTCTCCACTGAGAAAATGTCTGGGGTTCACCCCCTTCCACCATGACCCTACCTGGACCCCCCCTGCCCCCTCCCACCAGCTCCTTCCGGTAAGTTCCCTCATGGTGACAGTCGGCCTTCGCTTCTCCACTGACGAGGTCCCGGGGCCACGGCTCAGCCCTGGGTCTTGGCTCTGAAGAAGCGTGAGGCTGGGGAGGGCAGGGGGCCTCCCCGTGGGGCCGCTCCGAGCTGACTGGGGGCATGGCCCCTGCTGGCACGGCCGGCCACAGGGGCACCAGCAGAGGTGAGCTCTCGCCCTCATACTGCCCAGCGAGCCCCCTGGGCCACACGAGGAGCTGGCTGTCCCGCTGTCCCCGGAGCTCCTGGCATGTGCCCACCCAGCCGCCAGCCCTCTCCGCTCGCCAGGCTCAGAGGAACCCCGCGTCTGCCAGCGTGGCCTCCTGGGTCCAGGCTCAGGGAGGTGCCCGGCCGCCCGGCCTGTCTGGCACCTGACCGTGGGGCAGGCCCTTCCTCTCTCCCACCTCAGCTTCTCTGCTCAGTGAGCCCCCACCCGCTCCCACTCGTGTGGCCAGAGCGCCCTCCCAGGGCCGCCCTGGTGCTCGGAGGGGGTCGGGCCAGCCTCCCCCATCCAGCCGGCGAGGGGTCCCCAGGAGAGAGACTTGGGAAGATCCGTGACCAGAGCACCCACGGGGCCCGGCCACGGCCAGGAAGCTGAGACGCCCGGCCTTCAACGACCACGGCCCATGGACAGAGACCGATCGGCCCCAATAACCCCGTGCTGGCGGTTAGAGCCCCCGGAGAGAGCCCGGGGGGGGGGGGGTCCCCGCTTCCTCAGCCCCTGAGCCGGGGCTGCTCTGCACCCCTTTACTGATTCCTTTCAGCCGGCCTTCCTTACCGTACGCTTGGGGAAAGTGGGGTGCACCAAGGCCTGTCTGAAACCCATCGGAAACCAGGCTCGTGGGGCCTGGCTCCCCGAATCAGAGGTCCCGCCAGCCCCACCCCCGTTCCTGTCCACCCCCCTTGGTCCCCCATGGACCGCCTCCTGGGCCCCGTCAGCCGTGGCCCTGTCTCTGGCGCCCTCTCTCCACTCTAAGCACCCCTGCCCCACCTCCTCCTCCGGGGGGCTCCCTCAGGAGACGCCCGTGACTGCTCTGCACCCCTGAGAATACGTTTGCCATCCCCCGATCGCCGAGGGTGTTTATCTGACCGCCCACCTGCCCCTGGGCCAGGGAGATTAGCAGCCGCTTAATTTCTCAGCACAGAGGCCGCGTCTAAACGGCCCAGATATCTGGACCACAGCACGACCAGCCTGGCTTTTGCTCTCACCGTCGGTTGCCAGTTCGGCTCAGGGGCTGGGGCCTCCGAAGGCAGGGGGTGCAGGGCGGTGCCCAGGCCTCCTGTGAGCAGCGGGGGGCACACACCACCCAGGCCACCCCTCCCGCCCGCCAGGTGACACACAGGTAGACACATGTCCCGGGGCCAGTCCCTCCCAGGCCAGCCTGTGGCTGCAGGTGGGCCAGGCATGCACAGAGTGGAGCGGGCAGGACACAGGGGCACAGAGGAAAGGAGACAGGGGCCAGGGACCACCAGAGGGGCTGCGGGGGCTCTGGGTGTGGGGCCTGGCGGTGGGGCCACAGCAGGTGGGGGCGTGGTGGGTGGTGGTGGGGAGAGAGGAGCGAGGCTGGTGGTGAGGCTTTGGCTGCTCAGCAAGCAGGTCCTGCCTGAGGGTGCAGGGTCCAAGTCCGGGGTCTGAGTCCAGAGGGACCTGCCCTCAGGGGCGTCGGGCCTGGCGCTGCTGTCATTTTCACCGAGATCCACGCCATCGTCCTCTCCTCTGTGCGCAGACACCCCCTGAGCTGCCATCGGAGCTGCCCGGACGCTGCTGGACCCAGTTTCCAGAGGGCAAGGCTGGTTCAGCCAGGCCGGGGAGGCACCCTCATACCACACCCCCAGGCCAGGGGCACTGAGGCGCCCCCATTCCACACCCCTAATGCCCTCCAGCCCCGCTCACACCACCCAGAGGCAGTGCTGCCCCTAACGCCGCCCCAGCTCCCGCTCACACCACCCGGCGGGTCCTGCCCTGGGATGGGGCCCTGGCGGCTGCCCTGGAGGGAGGGCCATGGGGGCAGCCCTGCCTCATCCACCTGGAAGCGATGCCCCCCATGCAGGGGCCGGGCACTCCCTCCCCGGCGGACAGAGCCACGAAACCTGCGGAGACGCCAACCCCACTGTCCCGCCCCAAGTCCTCTGGGGCCACCCCTGGGAGCCGGTGGGGGCAAGGCCTTGTAGGAACACGATGCCCTTTGGCCCTTGACCTCGCTTGTTCTGGGCTGACCCCTCCCCACAAATCCATGGGAGGCCTCAGCTGGGACCCCGGACGGAGGCCGAGGGGGACCGGGCGTGACAGGTGCCGTCAGTCAGGGTGAGGTCCCCCCCGAGCAGGTGACAGGACTGTCCTTAGGGGGGGCCTGTGAGGATGGCCACACAGACCAGGGAGAGGGCGGCAGGCAGAGGCGCCAGCGGAGCCGCCAGAGTGGGGAGCGCAGGAAGGTGCTCCGAACCCTCGCCCTGGCCTCCGCCCCGAGGGCCCCGCCCGGCCCGCAGGGCAGCTCTGCTCATGCTCCCCGGACGGCGGGATGAGCGAGGCTTGCTGGAGCCTCACGGCCTCGCCACCGAGTCGGGGAGATGAGGCTCCGGCCACAGCCACCTCAGCCGGGTCCGGGGATCGGGTGTCTGAGAACCACCCGAGAGCCATCCGGAAGCTCCGCTTCCAGCCAGGGCTAGGGTTCCGGGGCCGCCCGGCTCGTTATCAACCCGGCATATCGGGTGAACTCCTGTCCCTGGCGGCCTCGGGGGGGGGGGGGGGGGGGCCTGTCAGTGTCCGTGTGTCCCTGTGTCCTCCCCCCCGGGGACTGGCCTGCAGCAGGGAGGGGCCGTGCCGGCGCAGGGGTGCAGGCACAGAGCGGGGCTGGGACCCTCCGCAGCCTCTGCAGCCCCAGCCCAGTGGGTCCCGAAAGGCCCCCGCCTGGCGCGCGGAGGGGCCGAGGCCGGAGGGGAGACCGGAGAAGCCTGCCTGCGCCGGGGAGCGTGCGGGCATCAGGCCGGCCCTCCCTGCGGGACGCCGGCCCGGCTCCAGACCCTCGGGCCTCAGGCTCACTGGAGTTCAGGCCGTGGCCACGCTGCTCTCCAGTCACACAGTCACACAGGCTGGTCGTGGGACTTCTCAGCCTCCTCGACCTCATGGGCCAGTTCCTCGTCTCACACACATACACACACACACACACACACACACACGCACACACGTGCTCTGTGCACGAAGCCAGGGATGAGGACGCGGGCCCCATTCAAGGAGGCTGGGTCTCCACTAACGCCGTGGCCAGCAGACACCAGCTCTGCCATCCTCCCGTCTCCGGGGACAGGAATGACGCTCGGAGCCACGGCGGGGGGGGGGGGGGGGGGGGGGGACGACACACAGATCTGGGGTCCCTGTGAAGCCCAAGGTTTTGCCTCAAACTGCCTTGAGACTGCGGTTCACGTGCAAATACTCAACCACACGTGAGGACATGTGTGTGCTGCTGCCTGAGAAGTCCCGCCGTGGTCCTGCTGTCCCCGTCACACTGGGTACACACGTGCACACACCCCGGGATGGGCAGCGCAGGCCGGCACACATCGCAGGCTCACCGCAGTCTCCGCGCGCACCCGCCGGCCAGCGCCTGCCGGGAACCGGGCGGACGGAGTGCCCCCCCCTCACCCCCCCACCCCCAAAGCCCTGACATCGCTCCCTGCTCTGGCATCGGCGGCGGCTGATGGATCGCCCGCGTGATGACTCAGCGCCATCAGCCAGTCTATAAAAAGGCATTAATCCTGCCGGGGTCTCGGGGGAAGGCACACGCGTGTGCGAGGGGGAGGGCGTCCACCCCGAGGCCGTCCCGGAGCTGGGAGCCCCCAGCCCCTGAGCAGCCCGTCAGCCACCATCATCTCCACCCCAGACCCAGGCCTCTCAGCACCCGCCCCACGCCAGCCCACGCCCGCCCACGCCAGCCCCACGCCCGCCCCACGCCCGCCCCACGCTCCAGGCGGAGAGGAAGCTCAGCTGGTATCTGACCGTCGTCATGTAACACAGAGCGAGCTCGCCGCCCGGCCACGGGAGACACCTGTGCTCAGCCCGAGCCCCTCAGGCCGCCCCGGAGGGCAGACCGGCTGCTCCCGCCCGCCCCGCCGGCCCTGACGGGGCCGCTGCACAGTTGGGCCAGTGACGTCACCGCTCTGGGCCTCAGTTTCCCGTGCGCACAGTGGGGCTCGCCTGAGGATCTGTGAGTCCGCGCTGTACACCAGTGGCCGGCAAACCGCGGCTCGCGAGCCACACGCGGCTCTTTGGCCCCTTGAGTGTTCTGACGCCACTTCTTGAAAGCAGACGCGCCCAGGCCAAACGCCGGCTTCCGCCCACGGGCCACGAATCCCATCGCACCGTCCTTGCGCGCCCGGATGTGGTGTTTTGTGGAAGAGCCGCGCTCACGGGGCCAAAGAGCCGCGTGCGGCTCGCGAGCTGCGGTTTGGCGACCGCTGCTGTACACCAGCGGGACGCGGCCCCCGTGGCGTGGCAGGTCCACGCGTGGTCCCGCAGCTGAGCCCACGCCAGCGTCTCCGGGGAGGCGGGGACCCTGAAGGCCACGGGCCTGCCCAGGCCCAGCGGCTCCCTGAGGACCCAGCCAGCCGATGCCAAGGCCGCGGCAGCACCGGGGCCGGGCCAGCGCGGGGAGCTCCCGGGCCAGCACGTCTCGGTCAAGGCCGCCCGAGAGCCGCGCTCGCCTGGAAGGTGCCAGAGCCGAGTCTGCTCTCAGCCGGGGCCTGGCTGCTGTGGGCCCAGCTCTGCGGCCCCAAGCCGCCCTGGGCCGCCCACCCGGTGCCGGCGGCGCCTGTGATCCGGCCCAGGGGGAACCCCGGTGCCACGCGGAGGGGCCGGTGGCTGGGAGTCGGGTCGGGGTTGGGCTCCCGTGTCTGGCGGGCAGTTTGCCGTCCTGTGTGCTTGGGCAGAGCCGGGCCGCGCCGGCCACCCTCCCTCCGAGCCCCCGCGGCTCCAGGGCTGCTGCAGGAGCCTTTGTCTGCGCCGCAGAGGGGGCGGGCGGCGGGGCCTGGGGGGGGCGGGGCGGGGGCCCGGCTCATTGGTCCCCAGGGCTCAGGCCCCTCGGCCGGCGGAGCCCAGGTGCGTGACTGTCACCAAGATAAAAGGGACGTAATTAAATTCCAATCAGCGCGGTGATTTGTTTTCATAATGTAATATTCCCTGCAGCCCCGGGCCGCAGATACGTCTCCGTCTCCGTCAGCCGCCCCGTGAGGGTCCCCGCGTGCCGGCCCCGGCCTGTCACCCGCCGGCTGCGGGGGCCGACGAGGGGGAGGTGCCTGCACCTGCCCCCTGGGCCACACCCCCCTCCAGGCAAAGGGGGGGGACTCCGGGCTCAGGGGCCGGATGGTTCGGGGTGGGGTGCAGGCCAGCGGCAGGCCAAGAGTCTGTGCCGTGAGCCCCAGGCATGGGGGGGTCTGCGTGGGAGCCCTGAGCCCAGCCACACCTCCGGTGGCCAGATGCAGAGCAAGGGGAGCCCAGACAGACACCCCGCCCGAGGCCCCAGCTCGGGCCCAGGCAGGTGACATGGCGCTACCTCCACCCCCAGGCACCCTCCACTCACCCTGCACCCTCCCGCTCACCACCGCCCCTCGGCTCTGGGGGACGCTGTGTGCACCCCACAGCCCCGCACCCATGCAGCCCATCGCGGCCGAGAGAGAGGCCGCCGGGTCCCGCAGACCTGGCTTCACACCCGGGGCCACCAGTGCAGCCCTGGGCCCTTGGGCCTCCTGGCGCCTCCGTTTCCCCATCCGAGAAATGAGCACCCTAACGGGACCCAGTGGGAGATGGCCGTGAGAACAGGGTGCCCTGGACCAGGCACCAGGTGCAGGGTGCGGGGTGCAGGGATGCAGGGGCGGGGTGTGGGGTGCTGGGGGCAGGGGGCAGGGGGCAGGGGGCAGGGGGCAGGGGGCAGGGGGCAGGGTTTGGGGTGCAGGGGAAGGACCCGGGACCTGTACTGGGATTGTGAGAGGAAGAGGAACCAGGAAGGAATAATCCAGAGGTCAAGTCGCCTGAGGGGGAGAGGAGGAGGCAGCAGGAGGGAGGAGGGGAGGCAAGGGAGGGGAGGGGAGGGGAGAGGAGGGGAGGGGAGGGGAGGGGAGACAGGGGGAAGGGAGGAGTGGGAGGAGGGAGAGTCATGGGGAAGGCAGGGAGAGGACAGGGACAGGGAGGCAGGGGAGGGGGAGGAGGGGACGCAGGGGGAGGAGGGGGGGAAGGGGAAAAGGGGGAGGAGGAGGAGTGGGAGGAGGGGGAGTAAGGGGTGGAGGGGGAAGGGGAAGGGGGAGGCAGGGGAGGGGGAGGAGGGGGGAGGGGAGGAGGGAGGAGGGAGAAGGGGAGGAGGGGAAGAGGGAGGAGGGAGGAGGGGAGGAGGGAGGAGGGAGGAGGAAGGAGGAAGGAGGGAGGAGGGAGGAGGGGAGGAGGGAGGAGGGAGGAGGGGAGGAGGGAGGAGGGAGGAGGGAGGAGGGGAGGAGGGAGGAGGGGAGGAGGGAGGAGGGAGGAGGAAGGAGGGAGGAGGAAGGAGGGAGGAGAGAGGAGGGGAGGAGGGAGGAGGAAGGAGGGAGGAGGGAGGAGGGCTGCGCTCCTGTGGCTTCCACATGGGCTAAACCGGGAAGCGGGCTGTGTGCGGCCAGAGCCTGCGGGCGGAGATGGCGCTCATGAGGCTGTGGGGCAGGCGGGGGGTGGGGGGGGCAGCCTGGGAGGTGTTGGCCCCGGAGCACAGAGGTGTCTGTGGGGAGGTCTGCGCCCGGGCCCCCCCCAGCCCACCTCTGAGGCGGCTCCAGCCGCATCCTGGGCCGAGCGGCCACGGCGCAGCCTGGGCCTCCCCTTTCCTCCCACGGATTCCGAGTCTCAGGGGAAAGGAAACGCGGCCCAGAGAGGCCGAGAGGCTGCCCAGAGCCACACAGCTCCGGGCAGAGCCAGGTCAGGCGCCGGGACCCTGGCACGCGCACGCCGAGCTCCAGCGGGCGCAGAGCGGCTGGGGAAGCACTGCCAGCCATGCAGCCGCGCCCAGGGCCCTGCTGCTCGTGGACAGTGCAGGCCGCCAGGCCCACCCCCCGGCCTCACACTGGAGATGGGACCCGGACCGAGATCACGGAGGCCAGGGGCTAAGCACCTCTGCCTGGTGCCAGGGGCTGTTTCCTGGGCTGCCCAGCCCGGTGGCCTCCACTCGGTGGCCTGGAGCCTTTGGGGGGAGCTCTGAGCTCCCAGGCACCGGCTCTGAGTGTCCTGTGCGTGAACCTGGCGGGAAGGGGGGGAGGGACAAGCGGAGAAGGAGCCCGAGCTGCCCCAGCCAGTGCGCTGCTGGCACCCACAGGCTGGCAGGGGTGGCGAATTGTGGTCTCATTTACTGCATTGTCGATAGCTTAGAGCTGGGGTGGCCAAGCTGGCGTCCAGTGGCAACGTCCATCAGCTGGTATGGGCTGCACAGGAGGGCAGGAGCCAGGCCCAGCAGCACAGGGAGTCCTGCTCGACTAGTTATGTCTGCCATGGGCACAGGAGGGCAGGAGCCAGGCCCAGCAGACAGGGAGTCCTGCTCCATTAGTCATGTCTGCATGGGCGCAGGAGAGGAGCCCGGCTGGGCCACATCCTCCCAGGGTGCCACCCCGTCAGGGGCGGCCATCCACCTGCTGATGCTCGGCCGGGGAGGGGGGTGTCGGTGGGCTGTCGCTCCCACAGAGACACCGCCTCACGAGTCCCTCATTCAGGGCGTCCTTTCCGAGGCTGCTGTGGCACCTCCTGCTGCCCGTTCGCCGGCCACCCGTCCACCCGTCCACCTGTCCACCTAGCCTCCTGCCTGCCTGTCCTTCTAGCTCGGGCCGAGGCCCGTGGCCCCATGAGGGCTGGGTGGCGACTGCACTTCCGGGGGGCAGGACGGCAGGTGGGAACGGGGAGGTGCAGATGCCTCCAGGACAGGAAGCGGGACCCGGGGGATTCCTGGGGTGCGCACAGGCCCCTGTGTGCGCGGAAGGGCGGCCCTGGGAGGCGCGTTGTTACGGAGCACCACCTCCAGGCGGACGGGCCGGGGCACACGCGGCTCCTCCCAGCGCCCCTGTGGTGCTGGGCCTCCCGCCTCAGTGTCTGCATCTGCGGAATGGGGGTGCTGGCGCTGGCCCCCGGGTCCGGTCCTGGCACGGGCAGAGCCGGGCTCCGGGTGAGAGGCCCGGCTCCCGGGACGGGCTCTCTGCAGCCAGAGGCCGCGATGCGGAGCTTGGGCGGCCGCCAGCTTCCCCGGAGGCCGCGCCAGCTCTGGTGTACGAGACGCGCCAGGGAAGGCGCCAAACCCGGCGAGAGGGAACTAACGTGACCGGCAGGAAAGCAGCGGCGTGTGCCAACACGGTTATAGCAGCTCCATTCAGACTGCGGGGGGCGGGGGGCTCCCGGGGGCGGGAGCCGGCAGCCAGAAAGGCAGCTGTGCGGACCCAGTGGGCACACAGCACCGGGCAGAACCGGCGGGGGCAGGGAGTGGGCAGGGCCAGGCAGCGGGCACGCTGGCCACTGCACCACAGCTGCCCGAGGGTGGGGCGGTGCCCAGAGATGCGGGCAGAGGGAGCCACAGGGGGAAGGGGAGCTTGGGGTCCCGGCTCTGCAGGAAGCCCCAGAGCAGCTCCAGCCGCTGCATTCCCAGGGGGCCGTGCAGGCCGGCACCCGCCCCCTCCCCGCCTGGAGCCACGGTGCCAGTTCCCTTAACCCTGGACACGGCCCAGCGGGTGGCTCAGTGGTCGAGCGTCGACCTGTGAACCAGGAGGCCAGGGGAGAAGGACCAGGACCGAGAGCTGCCAGGACCCTGTGGGGTGGCACGGTCACACCCCCTGGAATAGACACTTCACTTTGTTTTTATTTGGTTAATCCTCACCAGAGGTATTTTCTATTGATTTTTAGAGAAAGTGGAAGGAGGGGAGAGAGGGAGAGAGAAACATTGATGTGAGAGAAACATCCATTGGTTGCCTCCTGCATACACCCCAGGGGGTTGAACCTGTAACCAAGGAACGTGCCCTTGACTGGGAGTCGAACCCACGACGCTTCGGTCCACAGGCCGGCGCTCTAACCACTGAACTACTCCCAGGGAGGACTGCCACGTCACACAGCCCTTTCGTGGTCAGCGTTTCATTGGTCCAGAGGCCACGCCACCTTTTACACATGTTAAGGGAAGGCCTTGGGTCAGGCTGCTCAGGCAGGGAGCATGGCTGAGCCGGGACTCGAACCCAGGTCTCCAGGGGCCCCGGTTCTTTCTCTGCAGGGCCACGGTGCAGGGGCCATGGGTCCATGAGAAGAGGGCCTTGGCTTGTCCCCCCGCCCCATGCCCCGCACCCGGGGTGGGTATAAACCGCCTCCCGCGTCCTGGGCGTCCCCGCCCGGCCTGTGGTTCGTCCCCTCGGCGGCCGCGACCTGCCTGGGCTGCGGAGCGGGCGGCCCTCGGAGCCATGAGGAGGCGGAGCACGTTCGCCGTCCTCAGAGGAGCTGTAATTTTCCCCTCATTTCCCCTCAAAACACGCTAATGAGGCGGCCATTGTCGGGCGCGGACTGCGATTTCTATGGAGCCGCTTCCTGAGAGCGGCCGTCATTGGCAAACCGCGCACGCGGGCACGGCTGCACACACGTGCGCACACGCACATCTGCACACACGTGCACGTGCGGCTGCAGGCGCTGCTCACCCTCCCTGAGCGGCCCCGCCCTGATTCCTCTCCCCCCACCCCGACATCCTGCCCGCGCCCTCCCCAGGTCTGTGTCCTCCCTCGCCCCGTCTCTGGCCAGCGTGAGAGCGGAAGTCCCAGGATGGCCCTGGCCCTGGCCCCGTACTGGCCACTCTCATCACCTGCACCCATGCACCGGCCACACAGCGCCGAGCACACAGCACCGAGCACACAGCACCAGGCACAGCACCAGGCACACAGCACCGAGCACACAGCACCAGGCACACAGCACCGAGTGGAACTGGTGGAGGCAGGGAGTGGGCAGGGCCAGTCAGTGGGCAAAGCAAGGCCAGAGCCACAGGACTTGGCCGGACACGTGGGTGGCATAGCCCGGCGTTCGGCCTGCGGGTGCTCTGGTCATCTCAGGACCAGCCCTGCCCTGACCCCAGCTCGGCCTGGTCACTGGCCCGACCCCTCTCGGGCTCAGAGCCCGCCCCCTCAGGGCCCCGGAGCACACATGTGCGTGTGTGTAGACATTTGGTACAAAGCCGTGTCTCCCAGGTCCCACTAGGCCATGAGCTCTGGGCTGGGGACAGGGTGTGAGGGGGGAAGGATGGGGGGGAAGCAGGGTGGTCTCGCTCAGCAGGCACCTGGGGTCGCTGGGACTTGCAGACCCCACACCGGCGCTGCCCCGAGTCCCCGTGGCTGGGCTGCCTGGGCCCGGGCCCGGCCACTGTCCAGTCCAGGGTTTTCCTGCTGCCCCTCCGGCCGAGCCCTCAGGCCATGACCATGCCCCAGGCTTGGGAAGGTGAAGGCCCCAATCAAGGAGCCTTCAACCCGAGACCGAGGTCAGGTCAAGATTCTGAATCTGGGGGGACTTGGGCTTCGAGGAGAGCTGTGCCTCCTCGCCCCTCCCTGCACCCCCCACCCTCCCCCTCCGAGGGCTGTGGCACCTGGACGCAGGCTGGGGGCCGGGGGCCAGGCTGAGGCGCCTCCCCTGGGGGAGGGGCGGGGCCTTCGGGGGAACCGGGGCGGGGCCTTCAGGGGACCGCGGCCGGCCCTCCCTGGAGAGGTAGGCTGGCACACTGCTGATGGCGGGTGCCCAGCAGCGTGGTCCCGGCTCCCCGAGGCCCCAGGGCGGAGGGCGGAGGTCGGAGGGCGGAGGGCGGAGGGCACAGGCCTGGAGGCCAGGCTGCTGGGTGACCTCAGGGCGGGCTGGCCTCTCTAAGCCTCAGCGTCTCCCCTGGTAGCACTGAATGGAAACAGCAGCAGTAAAATAACACTGCCACGTATCCGTCAGTGTTTGCTGTGTAACAAACCACCCCAAAACTCAGTTAAACACCTAACAGGGTGTCCTGGCCCATGGGCCTGTGGATAGGGGTGGTTCTGGGGGGCTGGGTTCGGGGTCTGCTCCCACATTTCCTGCTCGCCCTCCCTACCCCGGGACAGGTCGCCCGCCAGAGCAGAAGGGAGCCACAGGCCTCAGGAGCCCGCAGATGGTCCACCCTCGCTCACCTCCACCGGCCCAGCCGGCTCCTGGGCTCCGACACCGCAGGGCTGCCTGGTGGGAAGCCCAGCCCGGCCCCACTGTCTGGCAGGACGGCCACTGCCCCTGCCCCTGCCCCTGCCTCTGCCCGTGCCCGCAGGTCCCCTGACCAACAGCAACAGGGACACCAACCATGGCAGCCTGAGCACCAGCAGCTTCCACACCTGCCCGGGGCATCCAGGATGCTGGGGGGGGGGGGGGCATGGGTGAGGGAAGGGGAGGTGAGGAAGGGGAGAGGGAGTGGGCTGCCCCTCGGCTCCGCAGGCTGTCCTAGCCCCACTTAGCCGACTGTTAAAGAGATTCAGGCAATTAGGCTCCGGGGAAGCCATAAATCTCAGTAAGCATCCTCCGTCCGCTCCTCCTCAGACAACAGATACGGTTTCAGCGGTGGCGGCGGCTCCCGGAGGGCTTTCTGATAAAAAGCCACTTCTCCCAAACATCCAAACCACATCCTCTCATCTTTCAAACCGCCGAGGTCCAGTCTCCCCGTGGGACCGAGCCGGGCGGGAGGCGGCAGGCGGGAGGCAGCCGGTCGGCCAGGGTGGGCCTGCCCACGCCAGGCTACCCGGTCAAGGGCAAGGCCGAGGGGTCAGAGGCCACGCCGTGGCCTCCGGGAATGGAACAGAATCCCTCTGAGAGGAGGCCGCCATACCCCCTGCTGATTGCCACCAGCGACGGGGCGCTCACTCCCTGTCCAAGCCAGCGCCTGCCTGCAGCACAGACACTGTGTGAGCGTGATCTCCAGCCACTTCCTCTTACTCCCTCCATGTGCGTCTGGATCCTCTGACACACACCTCTCACACACATGTGCTCGCACAGGTGCACGCATGTATGTGCACACTCTTGAATCTGGTGTCAGGGTCTGTCCTGGCCCCCAGCCCTCTCGGGCCTGGCACCAGCAACACGAATTCCTGAGACGCTTAGAAGGACACGGGCTCAGCGATGGGGGAGCCCACGCAGGGCCACACCGCTCAGAGCCGGCCACGCTGGGGTTCTAGCCAGCACTGCTGCTTTTTAAATATCTTTTTATTGATTTCAGAAAGGAAGGGAGAGGGAGAGAGAGTTAGAACATCAATGATGAGAGACTCATTGATCAGCTGCCCCCTGCATGGCCCTTACTGGGGATGGAGCCTGCAACCCAGAATCAAACCACGAACACTCAACCACGGAGCCACACCAGCCGGACGCCAGTACACTTTTCCACCTGCTGATCCCCGTCACTCCACGGACACCCACACGCCCTGTCACTGCCTCCCCAGGGAGGTCCCGTGTGGCTGCGCGGGGCAGGGGCAGGGCGGCCCACGGACCGGCCGGCCACAGGGCACACCGCCTCCCCCTCCGCTGCAGCGTCAAGCAGGGGGGATCCCGCCACCACTCGGACACGCGGGAGGCGCCAGGCCAAGGCCAGAGGAGCGGCTGATCTCGGCCTTGGCCTGGCACTGCCAGCCGTGCCAGGCGATGCCTCCCTGAGGTCCAACATAAAGGTCTGACCCCTGTATTGTGCCCCCAAAACCAATATAACACTGTGTGTCCACCATGAAACACAGTGTTACACACACACACATACACACGCACACGCATATGCACACACACATGCACACGCACGCCATACGCACGCACATACACGAAGTGCTGGTAACAGCAGCCCGGGCACTGGTTCAGCGCCGTGTCAAGCCCAGCCCCCCACCACGCTGCCCACGGAGGGCAGGCCTCTGCTCTCATCCCCCTCCCAGAGCTCCCGCCCCAGGCCACGGCCAGCTCCACGTGGACACTGGGCCCAGCCTGTGGACAAACAGTCGCGCTCCTCCCGAGCAGCCAAAGTCCCATCACCTCGTCCACGCGCCACTTCCAGTGACCCCGGCCTCCCTGGCAAGGCCAAGGCCAAGGCCGGCCACCGGCGTGGACGCCAGCCAGCGCCGGTCCGGGGCCCTGACCCGTGGGAGAGAGAGCAGGGCCGGCTGGAAGGGGGCGGGCGGGGCAGGGGCAGGGGTGGGGAGGCGGGCCACCACGTCTCCGAGGGAAGCCACTCGGAGCCCGCCTCTGTGGGATGGGCAGCTCCCGGCCGGCACACTCCTGCCCACTCCCCCAGGGACCCCACCTCCAGGCCCCGAAGGCCAGCAATGAGGGCAGGGAGTGCTCCCCGACCCAACCCCTCGGGAAAGGAGGGCCTGGGCCCAGCACAGCCAAAGGGCATTGTCCACCCACCGGAGGGCTCACAGCTGGATCCGGATGTGGACCGAGATGGTGGAGCCAAGGCTATCCGGGCATCCAGGCACCCAGCCCTCACCCACCCACCACCAGATCGTCCCCCTTACTGCCCGCCATCCACCTCCCCCCGCCACCTCCTGAGGGGTTTCCCGAAGCATCGGCATTTCTTTGAGGGACTGGCCAGTCCCTGGGCCCGTCCGAGACACGGGAGGCGGGGCTCTGGGTCACCACGGCCCTCAGCCAGCCTGTCCTGTGAGAATGCTAACGCCTGGACCCAGGCCCACGGCCTTGACCATCAGCCGGGCCGGGCACACACCGCTCAATGTTTAACCCGCAGAGCGTTCCCTCGCGCTAATGACACGACAGTGATTCTGCACAAATAAGAGCTCAGCATCGCCGACCCAGGAGCCGTCACCCAGCCGGGCCGCCGCCTCCCTGTCCGCCCGGGTCCGAGGCAGAGGGCCTGGCTGGCTCACCAGCTCTCGAGGGTGTGGGGTACAGTGGGGGTGGGGGGTCCTCAGGAGCACAGAGCCCCCCTCTGACTTCCCCACCTCAGCTGTTCCTAGTCTGTGCTCACAGGGCGCCTCCTCCAGGCAGCCCCCCAGGCCCGCCCCCAGCAGAGTCACGCTTCCTGATCGGGTCTGTGTCTGCCTCCCCTGTGGTGTGGGGGCAACCCTCTTAGCCAGGCGCCCCCCCTTAAAACAGACCTGCAGGCAGCACAGTGGGGAGCACAGTGGGGAGCAGAGAAGGCACCATCCCCTGGGGATGAGCACACCCAGGAACTGTACCCCCCCCCACCCCGGGGAGGGCCCCTCCCCACCAACACCCCGACTGAGGGTCATCATGGGGCGTGAAGAAGCTGGTGTCCCCAGCAAACCTCATCTGCAACCCAGCACACATGGAAGGCCAGCAAGGCGCGGGGACCAGCATCCAGCACGTGGACCCCAGCAGGCCCTCCGCTCACGCTGAACAGCTCCCATTTTAAAGATGAGGAGACTGAGGCCCAGGCCAGTCCCGGGGCCTTGCCAGTGGGGCTGGAGCCAGGCATGCTCTGACCCCTGGCCCCACGGAGTGCTCCAACCACTGGGCCACACGGCCCAAACCCCCAGCCACACAGCTCGGCCGTGTGCAGGGCTGGAGCTCCCGTCGGGAGGGGACCGGGGAGCCGCCTTCCCCTGCGCCGTCCCCGGGGATCCCCCCAGTGGGACAACGGGCAGGACGGGGGCTGGGAGCCCTGGGGGAGCCGGGCTGTGGGACCCCTGCCAGCGCGGACCTCCCTCTTCCACTGGAGGGGAGGGCGGGCGGACGGGCGGGCGCAGGCAGTCACGGGCGGCGTGGGAGCTCAGAGCATTCCTGCAGACCGCGTCTCATTAGCCAGAACGTCCCGTCCCATCCCGTCCACACGGAAAACTCCACCGCGGCTCCGACTGAGGCCCCAGAGCAACAGAGAGCAGAACGCGGTCCAGACCTGCCTGCGCTGGGTCTCTCGCCCGCCCGCCCGCCCGCCCATCTCCCTACCCCCCCTGCCCACCCGCCCCAGCCCGCCGCCGGGCTTGGCCTGTGGATTCCAGAGTCAGAGTGACGGGAACTAGACTCCCCGCCCCCCATTGTCCTAACAGCCCTGAGCTCCGGCCTCCGTGTTCTGGTCTGTAAAATGGGGGTAACAACTCCATGCGCTGTGAGGCCCTGGAAGGGGGTTGGGGGAGCAGGCAGGTACACAGAGGCTGTTGGGGGCCTTTGTTTACATTCACTGTGTGTCTCCAGCGGCCAGCTGCCCCCGGGGTTCCCGGAGCTGACACGGAGCCTTCCGGAACGTGTGGCCGGCGTCCCCGCCCCTGGCGCAGGCAGACAGGGGTCAGGGTCAGCGATGACCTGGCAGGGGGGGAGGGAGGGGAGTGCCTCACCTTTGGTCCCTGGCCTGGCCTTATTTCCTCCCCCAGTCTGTCCTCAGTCCGTTTGTCCACGCCACGGTGACGGGCAGCAGGCAAACAGGGGGGCGGGCAGGCAGGAGCCGGGGCGGCCGAGTCTGGGCGTGGGGAGCCCCAGCCAGCAGCCAGGGCCCGGGAGGGCCTCCCGGGGCTGTGCCCCCAGACCGTGGCCCCAGCCCCACCCACAGATGGGGCCCAGGGGCCCAGAGGTGGGACGGCACCTCATCCGGGGCCCAGGCCTCCTGCTGCTCGGTGGACAGTGAGACCCGAGGCTTGGGAAGCTGGGTGCCCGCTCCCTCTGTACCCTAACCTGGCCCCTCCTCACCCGCAGCTCAGGGCACTGTGTTACACCTTCCAGAAGCTTCCGAGGAAACCCGAACTCGGGCCCAGGGAATGGACGCGGGCAAGCAGGGCCACCGTCTGTGCGCTGCGTGGGAGCCGCGCCCAGCACACAGGCCCGCAGCACCCAGCCCGCCTCCCTCCGCAGTGCCCACCCCAAGCCACCCAGGCCCCGCTCCCCTGCCCACACGTGACAGCGACGGCCCGGGCACGTGGGGAACGGGGGTGGGGAGCCCCGAGCATTCAGCCCGAGGCGCAGGGGCTGCCCGCCCCTCCCCCCCCCCCCCCCCCCCGCCGCACTGCGGGCGCCCCCAACCTTAAGCACACCCCCCCCCCCCCCCGCTGCGGAGCGGTGAGAGGATCATCAGTATTAATACCCACGGCCACTGACTTCAGCTCTAGAGCATCGATTTCCAGTCGGGCTCCTTTAGGAGGCTCTTTGTCGAAGACGCATGGATGCTGCCCGGCGGTGGGTCCCACCGGCCCCCCTCTGGCCCCCCTCTGGCCCCCCCGGCCCCCCCCGGCCGCCCACCGGCCCCCCCGACCCCCCTCCGGCCCCCCCGGCCCCCTTCCGGCCCCCACCGGCCCCCTCCGACCCCCTCCGGCCCCTCTCCGGCCCCCCTGGCCCTCCTCCAGCCCCCCCTCCGGCCCACCTCCGGCCCCCCCCCCGCTCCTCTCCGGCCCCCTCTGGCCCCCCCGGCCCCCCCAGCCCCCCTTCGGCCCCCCCGCCCCCCCCGGCCCCCCTCCGGCCCCCCACTGGCCCCCCCGGCCTCCCCGGCCCCCCACCAACCCCCCTATTCCCCCCCGCCCCCCCGCCCCCCCCGGCCCAACCGGCCCCTCTCCGGCCCCCCACTGGCCCCTCCGGCCCCCCCGGCCTCTCCCGGCCCCCCTCCGGCCCCCCTCTGGCCCTCCCCGGCCCCCCACCAGCCCCCCCGGGCCCCCCGGTCCCCCTCCGGCCCCCCCGGCCCCCCTCCGGCCAGGGCTGTGGCCTCCCCCGAGGGGCCTGAGCAGCGGGCACCCTCACCTGCTCCGCCCTCCACAGGAGCTGACATCGGGCTGGGGCCCTCCATCCAGGGAGTGGGGACCTAAGAAGCCACATCTTCTCGGCTCCCCACTCACCGAACGGCCAGACGCCAGGAGCCTCCGTCCCCTGCCCCTTCTGCTCTCACTGAAGAATTCACAGAGACTGGCTCGGGGGTCGCACACCAGAGCCAGACAGGGGCCTGACCGGCGTGTTGTAGGGATTGAGTGTCGACCTATCAACCAGGAGGTTAGGGTTCGATTCCTGGACAGGCACAGGCCCGGGTTGTGGGCTCACTCCCCTGTGTGGTGCAGGAGGCAGCCAGTCCAGGATTCTCTCTCATCATGGATGATTCTCTCTCTCCCTCTCCCTTCCTCTCTGAAATCAGTGAAGATAATATTAAAAAAAAAAAAAAAAAAAAAAAAAAAGGGCCAGGCAATAATGGACCCCCGGGCATCGTACCGTGATGGGGGCAGCGGAGAAACTGCAGCCCGGGGGTGGCCGAGGGTCCTGCCGTGGGCATTTGCTGAAGGGGGTGCTCTGTCCTCAGAGCAGCCCCCCTGACCTCCCAGGGGACTGAAGGCTCCTGACCACCCACCCAACCTCCTGGCCGGGGACACCCGGGCTCCTGGGCCACCGGGCGCTCCTGCGTCCCCAAGGCAGGTGGGCGGGGTCAGGTTCCCGGCCGCAGCAGATTCCCAAAGTCGCCACCCAGGTGAGGGCAAGGTGGAGTCCAGCGCCCGCCGACCCCAGAGCCCAGGTCACCCGAGAGGCTGGCCACGCCCCTGGTCAGGCCCCTCCTGGGGCTGCGCCCTGAGGAGCCCCTCGGGGTCCAGGCGTTGGCGCTGAGCAACCAGCTTCCTTCCTCGCCCCCCCCACCTCCCGCCATGTCCCGTGCCACCCGCCCCGTCGGAGCCACCCTCCTCCACCGACCCCGGCCCTCTCCCTCCCAGCCCATCCCTGCGTCAGAATGGTGCCTGAGGGGCCGAGGCACCCTGTGGTGGGGGGGCTGGCGTGGATTGCCCACGATGACTGGACCGATCTCTTCCCGCCACGCTAAGCCAGGAAGGCAGAGGGTCAGCTGCTCGGGCAATGGCACACCAGGTGCCCCTCGGCATCCCGCAGTCAGCCCTCCCCCCGGACAGGCCAAACCCTCTGCAGCCGGCCCGGCCTCCCGCACCCACGTGGCCGCCATCCCGCCCTGACTTAGCGGGCCGTCCCTCTCCCAGGGGCGCCCTCCGGGCCCCTGCGTCCCCCAGAGTCACCGGAGCCCAGGGAGGGCCTCGGAGCCGGGCGGCCGGGCGGGAAGTGAGTGGCGGGCGGGGTGTGAGGGCCAGGTGCCCGCTCCGAGCGCGGGGCACAGCTGGTGACCCTCGGCGATAGAATGGTCTCTAGTGATTATCTCAGTCCCACCTTGAGAGCCGCGCTGGGCAGGGACTACGGCCTGCGTTAGGCACCGCCCGCTGTAAATTACCGCTCCCGGCGCCATCGGGGCACTGGGGAGCGCGGGGCACTGGGGAGCGCGGGGCACTGGGGAGCCGGCCGAGTAATTAGCCCGAGGCGCGAGGCTGCCGCCAAAGAGGCGTATTTTACACCTAAATTACAATGAAATGCAGCGCCATCTCCCCCAGCAGCGCACAGACAGCCCGCCGCGTCCCCGAGCTGCGGCTCCATCCACACGGGAATTTGCCTGCCTGGGAGGGGGGGCACTGCCCGCTGCCCTGTGCCCGAGGGTGCCCGCCGGGCCGGTGGCTCTCACACCACACCAGCCCTGGCTGCAGCCTGCGGGAGGAGCCGCAGCAGGAGCTCCCTGGCCCCGGCCGGGGTCAAGGTCAGGGCCAGCTGAGGGCCTGGGGTGGAAACGGAAGCCAGGTGGGCCGGGCGCCAGCGAGGGGCCAGCAGGAGCCCCGGGCAGCACCCCGCCGGGAAACCTGCCGACCCGCCCTTGCCCTAACCGCTCGGTCTCTTTGGAAGCATCCCAGCGCCCCCAGCAGCCCGCAGCCCCGAGCAAGGCCAGGCCGGCTACAGCCCAGACCGCTCTCCCCTGAGCCGCCGGGGCCTCGGTGTCCCTGCCTGTCCTGGGGGGACCCACACTGCCAGCCTGGTCCCAGAGGCCACACCCTCGGGGGCGGGGTGGGGTGTGGGTGCCCTGGGAGGAAGGTCAGGGTCACCCGTCCTCCCCAGCTGGCTGGTCACTAATAGACTCGGACGCCCATCCATCCCCCACAAACCGTTTTCCTCCTCATACGTGGGCGTCACGAAACCAACCTCCTGGGCGCCCCACCCTCACACCTCCGCCCCCACACGGCCTCTGGACCTGGCCGGGCAGGCCACCCTGTCGGGCTGTGGCGAGGGGGGCGGGCAGGGACCTCCAGAGACCAGGCGAGTGGGGAGAACACGGAGGCGGGAGTAAGAGGGGCCCAGGCAGGCGGGGGCTGCTGGGCGGCAGGCCCAGGGCTCATGCAGCCCCGGCCGTGCCAGTCAGACCCAGAGTGCACTGCCCCCTGTGCCTGGCACTGGGCACACCCTGCCCGGCCCAGGCCCCGGTCCCCGGTTCCGGTGAGGGCGGTGGGCTGGGGCGGGCTGGGGTGGGCTGGAGGAGGGAGGAGAGGGAAATGCCAGCCCGGAGCAGGCTCTCCGGACGGGACACGCAGCCGGGACGCTGCCTTAGGGACAGGCGTAAACAGACCTTTACGAGGGGCTGAGAGAGGCCGACAGGAGCGCCAAGTGCTTCCCAGGCTCTGGGCGTGGCCGTCACCGGGCCCGGAGCACTCGGACCCGGACGCCCACCTGGAGGGTCCCAGCCACACGGGACCCCAGCACAGCGGGGGTCAGTACCCCCTCCTCTGGGCAGGGGAGGCGGGTGTCCCCGGCTGCAGACACGGGGGGCCCAGGCCCACGGGGGACATCACCCCCGTGTGTGGACATGGGCGCATGGCTCACCGAGCACTTCCCGGCCTCGGCCCCTGAACCCAGGACCCTGCGGTCCACCTCGCCGGCATTCAGGGCACGTGAGGCCCAGAGCCCCCTCTGACCTCCAGCCTGAGGCCGGCCGCTGCCTCTGCCCTCGGCTCGGGCCCTCGTGGAGCGAGGAGGCCGCAGAGAGACGGCCGTGGGACCGGGGAATGCAGGAATGTCCGCCCAGACGCCCCCCAGACGGCCCCCCAGACAACCCCCCCGATGCCCCCCAGATGGCCCGCCTGGCACCTGGATGCCCTGGGCACTGGGCCAGGCCCCGGGCACCCACAGCAGCGGGTGAAGGGGAGGGACGGTGAAAGCAGGAGCCGATGAGCAGTGTGCTGGCCGGAGGGCCGCCAAGGGGTGGGGGAGGGCTCCCGCGAGGTGCCGAGGTGTGAAGCCCTCAGACTGGGGTTCGGGGAGTCCCCTCAACTGCTGTGCAGCCAGGGCCCCGGAGTGCAGAGTCCCCGGGCAGAGCAGAGGAGGACGAGGGGTCAGTGACCCAGACTAGAAGCAAGGCCACCTCCTTGCTGTCCTTCCGGCAACCATAACCCCAGACTGGCCGGAGCCCAGGCCCCATAGCAACACGGTCCCCTCCTGCCCGGCCGAGGGGGCTCCGCCGGAACCAGGAGGGAGCGGTGCGACTCCTCGTCAGGGCTCAGGCCCGGGTTGTGGGCTGGATCCCCAGTAGGAGGCGTGCAGGAGGCAGCCGGTCACTGATTCTCTTTCATCATGGATGTTGCTCTCTCTCCCTCTCCCTTCCTCTCGGAAAGCCATAAAAATCTATTTTTAAAAAATAAATAAGGGAAAAACAAAGTCATACTGTGAGCTGAGCAGTCCCACCAGCCAGGCTGAGGTCCAGACAGCCGGGCACTCCAGAGGCAGCAGGGCCTGAAGGAGGGGGGAAGGCGAGGTGCAGGGGCAGGTATGGGGGTCGCCTTATGGCTTGCGGATTAGAAACGCTAGTTGTAAAGGCTGGAAGCTGGAGGGGGCGGCCGGAAGGGGCGCTGGGCAGGGAAGAGGCCCCAGGAAGAGGCCACGTGAGAGAACCCAGGCAAAGCTCATTCTCCAAATCACCGGCAGCGGGGGAGGGGCAGCGGGGGAGGGAGAGTGGGGGGCCCTCTCGCATAGGATGGCTGACTCCTCGCTCAGCCTCGGCCCCCAGCTCCCAGGTCGAGGCGGCTGCCCCTTTGGGCCACACCGCCTCCCTACAGCCCTCCATGGAGGGGGCCTGTGCTGTCCCGGGACATGCCATGGGTGTGGGGGCCCTCAGTGTGAGGGGACCCTGCTCGGAGGTCCAGCCTTAGAAAGATGGGGATGGAAAGGGCGCCTCACGGTCCCTGGTACCCCAGCCCTGTTTCGGGGAGCAGCTGAGTGGGTTACAAGGTCACAATGAAGACTTGAGACACATCCTATCAGCAGTGTGTTCAGATGGGGGGCTCCTCCCAGGCCCCCCCACCCCGGTGCCGGGTCCCAGCCTCCAGCCTGTAACGCTTCGTTTCACCTCGGACCCGTGGTGTTGGGGCAGCAGCCCTGGCCGGCTGGCCTCTGTCCGAGCCCCCCCCCACACGCACACACACGCACACACATGCACACACACGCACACGCACGCACACACACGCACACACACACACACGCACACACACGCCCGCTCTCGGTGAGCCAGCTGGCCCTTTAAGAAGCTGGGCCGCGGCTGGCACGGCGCACAGCTGGCCCCGCGGAGCCGGGCACGTTCCGGGTCCTTCTGGAGGCTGAGCTGGAGAGGAGACAAAATGTCCCTGCCAGCGCGTAAACAAGCCGAGTGTTTTGAAAGCCTCTGCGCGGCCGGCTGCGAAACAAACGCAGGGATTGCAAAAGGCCCAGCTGCCCGAGCGTGGGCGGCCCCGGGGAGGGAGGGAGGGGGGGGGGGAGGAGGGGGGCTCCAGGCCGCGCTGGCTGCGTGGACAGATGTGGGCTCCGCGTGGGTGCATACACACGCCTCTGCTGTGAACACGGGCGTGCGCAGACGCACATGGTTGTTTTGTGCATGTGGCTGGGCATGTCTGCACACACGGAGCATGTGGTGTGTGCGTGGCTGAGAGTGCAGGCAGACCCAGCCACTCACACACACACACATCACATGCTCATGTCTTCTGTGTGAGTGGCTGGGTCTGTTTGCACACACACATACGGAGCATGTGTTGTGTGTGAGTGGCTGAGTGGCTGCACACACGGAGCACATGTGTGTGGTGCACAGCACCCAGTGCTCCCCCGGGAGCCCTCTGGAGGACCCACACTCGCCCCGCCGGGGAGGGGGCAGCAGCTGCCGGGAGAGCTCAGGGCGCAGCCGTGGAGACCAGGCCTCGGAAGGCAGCCCCTGCAGGAGCCGCTGGGTGGGCACACGGAGGAGAAGGCCCACCGAGCAGAGGGCACACCGAGCAGAGGGCACAGACGCTGGGGCCCAGGCCAAAACCCCTCCTTCTTGACAAGACCAGGCTCCTGGGCAGCTCAGCCCCCTCCTCCCTCCCCTCCCCTCCCCCCGGCTCAGGGAGAGCCTCCAGGCTCAGTTCCGTCTGTGCAGTGGGCGGCTCGCTCCCTCTCAGCCGACGGGGGGACCAGAGCCGGACGCTGGGCAGGTGCGTGCACCGGGGAAGCAGGTCCCCCCACCGCCCCCCCCCGCCCCGCGCCCCCAGGTCTGCACCCCATCCTCCGACTGCAGCGGCTGTCAGTCACCTCTCCGACATCACCGCCCCAGCCCCCACCTCTCCCAACATCCAGCCGCCGGGTCAGGACTGGGCGCTGGAGGGACACCGGGCGGGGGCCTCGCCCCGGGACGGGCACCCGCAGGGCCGGCGCTGGGAGGCGGAGCAGCAGGAGCCGCAGAGCCGGGGGACCGCAGCCGGGCTGGCCTGGGCAGCGGGCGGGCAGGGCACCCTCCCCGAGGAGCCCGTGTGGGGGCCGGCAGCCGGGAGACGTGGCTAAGACAGCGCCAGGCACACCGTGGGGCTCGTGGGGCCCGCCGTGAGCGAATGGACCGGGGGCAGGAGAAAACTGCACAGAGAAGGAATGTCCCTCCAGGTTGCGGGGTGCCCCCGTCTGCTGGCCCAGGAGGTGGGGGTGGTGTCCCGCCCGCCCAGGGAGGGCCTGTCCCACGCCTGCTCCTCGCCAGCGTCACACACACGCCTGGCCCAGGGCTCCGCCCCGGGAGCCGCTGGTCCTCAGGGCTGCTGGGCAGGGCGGCTCCCTGAGCCCCTGCCAGCCCGCGGGGGGCAGGGAGCGTCCCCCCGCCTGGCTGCAGCGGCGCGGCCCCGGCCAGGAGGCCCACTGAGACGTGGGTGGCGGGAGGAGGTGCGGGCGGGAGGGGGCACGGTCCCAGCCAATGCCAGGGCTGCCAAGCTGTCCACCCCTCGGGCTGCCGCTCCTGGAGGGGCTCCCCCGCAGGCCCAGCCTAGGGTACCTGTGAGCCAAAACCACTGAGGTGGTCAAATGGGTCCCCTTTCTGAAGTGCCCGGACGGAGGGGGGCGGAGGGGGACGGAGGGGGACGGAGGGGGTTTCCGCGGCTTCTGGGCCAGCACCCCGTCCAGGGAAGCCTGAGGCGGCAGAAGGCATGGGAGTGGGGGTAACATGCCCTGAGCTGGGCCAGGTCCCCAGCCCCCGGACGTGCCCAGGGGTGGCCCACTCCGCAGGCATGCCCCCATCCAGGGAGGTGACAGAGGCACAGCGTGGGCCCAGCCAGGGAGGGAAGAAGTCAGGATGGGGGGGAGGGGGCGTCACGGCCACACCACCAAGTCGGCCTCACGGGGGGGGCCATGGCGCATGGCTCCCATGGGGAGGGAGTTCCCTCCCAGGGCCCCAGCATCCACACGGCCCAGACCGCCCCACCCTGGAAACCACAGTCCCTGGCGGGGGGGGGGCTGCCTCCTCGCCCTGCCCAGTTCCCAGGGGGACACAGGCCCGAAAGGAAGGAGGCTGATGGCCTGGGGTTCGGGCGGAAATGTGCTCCTTCCCCCGCCCCGGGCCGGCTCTGTGCCTCAGTGTCCCCTCCCTGCACCCGGCCCTGGCTCCGGGGCGCGTACCCAGTGCCTGCCGCCCCGTGCCCTAAACTGGCCTTAGTGCCCTCTGACCCCCGGGACCTGGAGGTGACCTGAGTGCCCCCTCCGCGCGGCCCGGGGACCTCCTTTCTGCTGAGCCCCCACCAGCTCTAGGCGGCCCCTCAGTGCTGCCCAGGGGCTGTCCTGGCGGCCTGCCCATTGGGGTCCAAGGGGGGGTCTGAGGAATGGCACGGGCAGCTGGGGGTGACGGGTGAGGCTGGTAAATGTCCCGTCTGACCAGAACCTGGGCCCCAGGGGCCTCGTTCACACCCACAGACCTGATGTCCCGGGAGCCGCTTCCAGAAGCCCCGCCAGCGCTGCCTGCGCCCCTCAGGCCTGGGGTGGCCCCGGCAGAGCCCCCAAGTCAAGGGCAGAGAGCACGTCAACAGCAGGGGCCCACCAAGACCCCCCCACCTCCCCTGCTGGGCACTTCTCACGGGGTTCAACGGACACCTAAGAGCTCAGACCCCGCTTCCGTCTGTGCCCCTCCAGTCCCCCACCCTCTCTGCCAAGCAGCACGAACCCCAGAGCTCGGTGTGTGCCCCGAAGTCCCCGGCCCCCCGGAAACAGAGCCGCCTCACCCACCGCTTCCTCCCTCATGGCCTTCTTCCCTCTTCCCACCCAACTCCCCAGGCGGGGGCCCCTCCCCCCCACCCCCGCCCTCTTTCTGGGGACCCTCGGGGTGTCTGGCTTCACGGAGAGGTGCTCCCAGCCGCCCACTCCCCTCCCCAGGCCCCCGCTCCGGGGCCACGCGCTCTGCAGAGCCGCTCAGCTCGGGGGCCTGGCTGGAGGGGCCGCTGGTGAACTTGGCCAACATGTGGCTGTGCACATGGGGCTCCTGCCAGCCACGGACACGGCGTTCTAGAACCGAGAGGGGCCCAGACCTCGAGGCGGGCCTGCTGCCTCACTCGGGGAGACCTGGAGCGGTGAGGAGGCGCCCCAGCACCCAGCAGGACGGACGCCCGGCCAGCCCGTCATGGCGGCAGCAGGCGGTCCCGTCCCAGGGCCGGGCCTGCAGTCCAGGCCCCTCGCTGTCCAGACCCGCGAGAGGGAGGCTGCGGCCTCCGACCCCTGCCCTCCGGGGCGTGGGACGCAGGAACCGGAGCCGGGTCCCACGGGAGGGGTCGGGCAGGAAGGCCGGGGACCTCCAGTCCCGCTAATTGGGTCTGGCAGGCGCTCTCCCAGCGGCCGGCCTGGCTTTCCTCCCTGCGGGCGCTGACCCACCCAACCCGGGCTGCAGGGCCCTTCCGCCGGGAAGCCTCCTGCTGGGGGCTCCTCCAGCTGGAGGAGGTGGGGGGCAGGGGAGAGAACCGAGCATCGCAGAGACCAGGCCAGAGACAGACGTGGCTCCAGGCCCCCCTAACCCCCCAGAGGAGAGGCGGCCCCATAAACAGCGATAGGAAACCGTCAGCGCTGCTCCAGGCTGGACGGGCGCCCAGCTCCCAGCGGAGCCCGCCGCCGGGATTGCCCAACTGGCCTGTTGCAAGGGGTTCAGTCCTGGCGCCAGGCCCCCCGATGGCTGCCAGGCCCCATTGCTGCCCCCCCATGCCAGCCCCCCCATGCCTGCTCCCCCATGGCTGCCCCCCCATGGCTGCTCCCCCCATGGCTGCCAGCCCCCCCATGGCTACCAGCCCCCCCATGGCTACCAGTCCCCCCGTGGCTGCTCCCCCATGGCTGCCAGGTCCCCCGTGGCTGCCCCCCCATGGCTGCTCCCCCCATGGCTGCCAGGTCCCCCGTGGCTGCCAGGCCCCCCCCACTCCCAGGCCCCTGAGCACCTAAGAGGTGAGGACAGCGGCCGCTGGTCAGGGTGGAAAGCCTGGTGCACGGGGCCTGGCCGGCCTGCGGACAGGACAGGAGGCGGCACAGGCCGGGTGGCGGTGGCTAAGGGACCCTTCTGCCTTCTCACCTCGGACCTCCCTGGCGGGGTGCAAGCTCGCCTTTGGGATCCCGGGCTCCTGTCCACACAGCGGGAGGGGTCACGGCTCTGAGCTTCAGGGAGGACACGGGTGCCACCCGCTTGGCACCGTCCTCCTTGTCAAGGGGTCCCTTCCCTGGCTTCAGGACCACGCCCTGCCTGTGCCCCTGGTCCTGCCTGTGCCCACTCCCTGGCTGCAGCCCACGCCCCCCTCGGGGGGTCCGGCCCCCACGTTCCGGCCCGGGCACTGCCGCCGGGCTTCCTGCCAATCGCCCTGCCTATCCCGGTGGGCGTCCCTGCGACAATGCCCGTCTCCATTCCAGCCCATGATCAGGGAACCCCAGGCAAGACGCAGAAGCTTCTGGAAGGCTCCGCCGAGGGGACCCGCCCTCGCTGAGAGCCCTGCCGTCAGGCTCCAGGATGCTCAAGGACCCCCGGCCGGCCACCCGCAGGGGGACCCTGGCCGCCGCCGCGGGCGCAGGGCCGGTTAGCGTGGCATTGATTGGACACACGGAGGGGGGCGAGGCCCATGTCACCCACTTCTCCGTAATGGGCCATCGCAGGCCTCGTGTGGTATGGTAAAGGCGCTTAGGACGATTTAATAGCTCATAAAATTTTATGGCCCCCGTTGAAATCAGCGATGGCTCCGGCCCGCACGCCGTTTGCTAAATGTCTCATCCATTTCTCCCCCTGCATATCGGAAAGCTAACATCTGCTCGGGATGGAGGAGAGGAGAGAAAGATCTGTTTCTCCAGCAAAGGTGAGCGGTCCAGGCTCTCCGGCAGCAGCCTCTGCGCTTAAGCACGCTGTCCCTTTAAGCCCGCAGGAGGCTCGCTGCCCCGCTGACCCCCCCACCGCCCTGCTGTGCCCAGCGGCCCGGCGCCCCTCCGGCGACCGACCGACCGACCAACCGACCCGAGGAGCTGCCAGCCTCTCAGGGCCGTGGCCGCGCCCTGGGATCCACCGAAACCGCCGGGGCCCATTAGTCACCACCTGGGGATCCGTAAAGCACCCACTGTGTGCATGGCGGGAGGGGAGCCACAGAGGAGGCCACAAGGTCACGGCCCGCAAGGAGCTCGTCCTCGGAAGCTACTAGAACAGGAACGGAGCCCTGCCCCCAGCAGACGGGCTTCCGGGAGGCCGCGGCCATCGGCTGGGGCTCAGGGACGGGCAGATTCAGAAGCCCGTGCGGCCCGACTGGCCGGCGTGGCTCAGTGATCGAGCGTCAACCCATGAACCAGGTCACAGCCCGATTCCCCAGCGGGGCACATGCCCGGGGCTGCAGGAGGCAGCCGGTCCATGCTTCTCTCATCATTGATGTTTCTCTCTCCCCCTCTCCCTTCCTCTCTGAAACCAATAACAATATTTTTTTTATTAAACAGTAGCAGTTGTTTTTTTTAAACCGAAACCAATGTAGTCCAGTGGGTAGAGCGTCGGCCTGCGGACTGAAAGGTCCCAGTTCGATTTCAGTCAAGGGCATGTATCTTGGTTGCGGGCACGTCCCCAGTGGGGGGTGTGCAGGGGGCAGCTGGTCATTGTCTCTCTCTCGTCGATGTTTCTAGCTCTTTATTTCTCTCCCTTCCTCTCTGTGAAAAATCAATAAAATATATTTTATATATATTAAAACAGCAGCAGCAGCATCTGGGCCCAGGAGGCAGTCTGGCTGCACACGTACATCAGGGTCACCACCACATACACACACACACACACACACACATATACACACACTCACACAGACACACACACATATACACACACATACACACTCACACACACCCCGAGACTGAATCTCCCCGTGGGTCATGCAGGCGTCGCCTGGGCCCGCATCCCCGTGAGGGTGAGAGGAACCGCCTGCGGATGCCGGCAGCTGGTGCTTAGGACAGGGGGTCAGAGAGAAGGAAACCAGCGCAGGGCTTCGTCCAAGAAAGGTCAACGTAGATGACCCCAACACCCCGCCACGCCCCCTCTGTACGGCAGGAGACTGGCAGGGAAGCACCCACAGCCCACGCGCACCCATGTTCACGCAGCTCCGTTCACACACACCCACCAGGAGGCGGCCGGCCCTCGGGCCCCCAGCTGACGTGGGCGAGCCGCGTGGCCCATCCACACGTGGAGGGTCGCTCACACGTGGAGGGTCGCTCGGCCGTGAGAGGATGCAGAGGGGACATGGGCTACGGGGGTGGGGTGAGGTGAACCCCGAAAGCACCACGGAGCGGAGGAGCCAGGCCTGGAAGGTCACGTCGGGCCTGCGTCCAGCGTGTGGACTAAGCAGAACGCGCCGGTCCTCAGAGACGGAGATTGGCGGCGGCGGGGCGGCCGGGCTGCCAGGGGCGGAGGGGGATAGGGTTTCCTCCGGTGAGGAAATGCTCCCGAGCCGGATGGAGGCGGCGGTTGCACAACACGGCGAACGTGCTGGACGCCAGCGCGTGCAGTTACATGGGGAGCCTCCCCGTGTGTGATGTGACCGCCGTCAGAATTACTCTAACAGGCCAAAGCCGGTGTGGCCCAGTGGATAGAGCGTCGGCCTGCGGACTGAAAGGTCCCGGGTTCAATTCCGGTCAAGGGCCCGTACCTTGGTTGCGGGCACATCCCCGGGGGGGGGGGGGGGGGCGAGGGGGGGGGTGCATGAGGCAGCTGGTCAATGTTTCTGTCTCATCAACATTTCTAACTCTCTATCCCTCTCAATTCCTCTCTGTGTAAAATCAATAAAATATATATTATTTTTTAAAAATATATTTTATTGATTTTTCACAGAGAGGAAGAGAGAGGGATAGAGAGCTAGAAACTTCGATGAGAGAGAATCATCGACCAGCTGCCTCTTGCACACCCCCCACTGGGGATGTGCCCGCAACCAAGGTACATGCCCTGGACCGGAATCGAACCCGGGACCTTTCAGTCCGCAGACCGACGCTCTATCACTGAGCCAAACCGGTGCCGGCAATAAAATATATTTTAAAAAAGAAAAAGAGTTACTCTAATAGGAGGGCATTCGTGTTGGCGACGTGGTCCAGGGGACGCTCCCTGGGACCAGACCCGGGACACGGCGCTGTTCCGAGAGGGGCCGTGGGCCGTGGCCTGGGCGCAGTCGTTTCTCAGCCCCGAGTGTGCAAGGCCCGTGTCCTGGGGAGCCGCGGCTCAGGCCGCTGGGCTGCGCGGCCCCCTCGCCGCCGCTGCTGGAGATCACTCAGCCTAAGAGGAGCCGGGACAGGCGGGAATTGGATGTCCCGGTGCTTGATGGGACATTAGAGCCGGCGTAATGGCGCATTCAGCTCCCCTCGCAGCCCCTCCGTGACCTTGGGCAGCTCAGAGCCTGTGGTCGTTTTAATGAAAAATCAGGGGGAAAAAAGAAAAGAAAAATCAGGAGTGAGGAGATGGCTGGGTCTGGGGGAGGGCTCTGTGCGCTGCCCCACGTCCGTCTGTCCGTCACCACTGGCTGCCGGCCACCTGCCCCCCACAGGCCACGCCAGAGGACCCCTCACCGTGGAGCCCGAAGAGACAGACAGATCCCGCCCTGGGCGTCCTGCGTCCAACCTGTGAGGGGGAAGGGCGACGGAGAAACAGGGACAGAGCCCGAGGGGTTGTCATCACGACAAGGGCCCTCTCTCTGACCAAGGGCCCTCTCTGACCAGGCCGGGCAGGACCGCTCCCTCCCAATGCCCCTCCACGGCCTGTCCCCCAGGCCACCTCCTGAGTCAGAGCCGGAGCCGGGCTCTGCTGAAGGCCAGCCCCCAGGTGGTGTCACCCCTCTGAGCCTCAGTTTCCTGGCCTGTAAAATGGGGGCCTTGCCCCAGGTCATGGTTTGTGTTTCTGTGGGACAAGAGGATGGGACAAGCCTGACCCTGGACAGGCCCCGAGACGGGGAGCTGTGATCAGTAACGTCATAGCGTGGCCCGTCCCCCTCCCACCCCCCACGCTCCTGAAGCCAGAAACTGCCCAGACCCCCTGCTCGCCACCGGCCTCCCCTCCCCCACCGCGGGGCCCTGTCCCGCCAGGCGGCTCCCAGCCAGGGAGGCCCCGCGGGGCGGCGGGGCCGGTTTGTGGGGGGAAGGGCGATGGCTGGAGCCCAGGCCTCCCATGAGCGGGGCAGCTTGGCTCGGACGTGGCCAGCAGCGCCTGGGTGTCCCGGAGGACGGGTCAGCCACGCCAGAGGCCACACCAGAGGCCACGCCAGAGGCTACGCCAGAAGCCACGCCAGAAACCACGCCACAGGAACTGGGAGGAACACCCCATCCTGCGGAGCAGGGTTCCAGGGACCTGTGCCCCGCTTACAGCCGCCCTGTGCCAGGCCTGTCCTTGCCAAACCATTACCCAAGCGGGTGTTAGGAGAGAGCTGGCACGGAGCCTCAGGCGCGTCTGGGGGAGACAAAGGGGCGTGGAGGGCCAGCCCTTGCCTGCCCTCCCCCCGCTTCCCGGGAGCGCGTGGGCCCGTGGCTGTCGATTGCAACGCGTCCGTGGGCGCTGCAGTGATGACAGACAGCGGAGGGCGGCTTGGCTCCCAAACCCAAAGGCCTGTGACTGGCGCAGAGACCTGGGAGCTGTGAGCACCGTGGGCACCGCAGCTCCAGGGCCACCGTCAGGGCCACGGCCACGCCAGCCAGGGCCCCTCCCCCGGCGCCCCACTTCCCGGGACCGGCTAGGGGCCGTGTTAGCACCAGGGTCCCCTAACGACACCCTGGTCACGGAGTCTGTCTCCTGGGGGCCCCTCGCCGGCTGGATGGGGGAGGCTGGCCCCACCCGCCTCCGAGCACCAGGGCGGCCCTGGGAGGGCGCTCTGGCCACACGCGTGGGAGCGGGTGGCGGCTCACTGAGCAGAGAAGCTGGGGTGGGAGAGAGAAGGGGCCTGCCCCACGGTCAGGTGCCAGACAGGCCAGGCGGCCGGGCACCTTCCTGAGCCTGGACCCAGGAGGCCATGCTGGCAGGGCCCCCCGAGCCGCGGTGCCAGGCGGTGACGAGCGCACAGGCCCACGGCGAACCCCTCTCTGTTCTGAGGTCCCGGGCCCCCACTCCTGCGTCTGCGTGCCCTTGGTTTGCTGAAGTCACAGCCTTGGGGGGTCGGAGGGAGGAGACAGGTTGGATTTTGTTTTGTGTGAGTGTCTCTGCTCAGTAAGAATTCAGCAGCTCTGCCCGGCGGGTGTGGCTCAGCAGTTGAGCATTTATGACCCAGGGGGTCACGGTTTGATTCCCAATCAGGGCACGAGCCGGATTGCGGGCTCAATCCCCAGTGGTGTGGGGTGTCTGTGCAGGAGGCAGCCGATCGATGATTCTCATCCTTGATGTTTCTCTCTCTCCCTCCCTCTCCCGTCCTCTCTGAAGTCAATGAAAATACATTTTTAAAAAGGAAAGAGTCCTGGCCTGGTTGGCTCAGTGGACAGAGCACCCGCCCGCCATCCTGGCTGCAGGCTCTTCCCCGGCCCGGGCCCTGGTTGGGGCGTGTGCAGGAGGCAGCCCATGGAGGTGCTTCCCTCGCCTGGGTGTTTCTCTCTGTCTCTCCCTCTCTCCTCCACTCTCCTTAAAAGTCAATGGAAAAACAGCCTCAGGTGAGGATTTTAAAAAAAGAAAGGAAAGTAAAGAGGCCAGCAGCATGCGCGTGGCTCCTGAGCCCCCCGGACTGCCTGGGAGGGGGAGCCGGGGCTCCAGCCCCAGCCGCTGTCCACTCAGCAGCTCCCTGTGGCCTGGGCGTGAGCAGACAGAAACCGCTGGTGCCGGAGTTTCCGTTCTGGGTGGCAGGACGGCAGGGCAGGGCATACGTAATCCTCCTGAGGGCATTTCTCCCAGGGCTCTCTGTTTTTTAAAAAATCTTTGTTGTTGAAAGTATTACCTATGTCTGTCCCCTTATTTCCCCCACTCACCCCCTCCTTCCGTTGCTTTTTATTATTTTTTAATACATTTTATTGATTTTTTTTTTTTTACAGAGAGGAAGAGAGAGGGATAGAGAGTTAGAGACATCGACGAGAGAGAAATATCGATCATCGGCCTCCTGCACACCTCCTACAGGGGATGTGCCCGCAACCAAGGTACATGCCCTTGACCGGAATCGAACCCGGGACCCTTCAGTGCAGGCCGATGCTCTATCCGCTGAGCCACACCAGTTAGGGCTCCATTGCTTTTTAGAGAGATGGAAGGGAGGCAGGGAAAGAGAAGCAAAAACGTGAGAGAGACACACAAATCGGTTGCCTCTCGCACACGCCCTGACTTGGGTGGGGAGCAAACCTGCCACCCAGGTGTGTGACCTTGACGGGGGATCCAACCCGAGACCCTCCTGTGCGCAGACCGATGGCCTAACCGCTGAGCGGCACCGGCCAGGGCCTCGCCAGGGGACTTGGCCACTGGACCGCCTCCCTGAGGCCGGGCCGCTCTCAGACGTGCGCTGGGACACGTCCCCCTTCCTTTGGACCCATCAGCCTGACCTGGTGGCAATCAACCTGCCACGGGAGGGCCACCGGGCGCCCGCAGCCCTCCGCGGCCCTCAGACCCTCCCCCGGGGGAAACGGTCCTCCCTCCAGGGCGCCCTCCCCGCCCGCTGAGGTGCAATAGGCGGCGAGGACACCGCGGGCCGCGGGGCCCGGGAGTGACGTCACCCCGGGGTTGCCTAGCAACGCAGACAACGTTGGGCGGCGGGGCCCTGGCGCGGGGAGAGGTCCCGCTTCTGTCGATGGCGATGGGCGATGGGCGAGCAGCTCCTGGCAACGGCGGCGGTGACCTCACGCCGTCCGCGGCCCGGGCCGCACAAAGCCCCGCCGGCGGCGTCTCCAGGGCGGCGGCGCGGCGTCCGCGGTCTCCATGGCGACGCCGCCAATTAGCGGCGCGGCCGGCCGCTCCCCGGCGGCGCATTACGCGCGTTGCTCGGGGTAATTACCTGCAGGAACACGCAAATGGAACTGAATGGCCAATTGACGCAAAGTGAATGGCTTTTTATTCCCGTCCCTAAACGATGCGTCTCGGGAGGAGCGCTCCGGGCGGGGCGGGGGGCTCCGGCAGGGATTCCGGGGTGCCTGCCCCGCCCCGGCTCTGGGAGGGCACCCGTGCACCCCCGGGCCGGCACCTGTCCCTCAGACGCCTGCAGGGAGGAAGGCACAGAACTTTCCAGAAGAGGACGGGGTGCGAGGCACAGCCCCTCCAGGGGTGCCCCCCTGCCCCCTCGGTCGGTGGGGCGCCATCGCCTGCTTCCCGGGACAGGATGCGAGGGGGCGGGGGTCAGGGTGAGTCCGCCCTCCCAACAGAGTCTCTCAGATTCCATGCCCTTGGACCTTCCACAGGAAGACAGGCTGGGCCTCGCAGGGCGGCCTCGCAGGCCGCATTCCCCCTCCCTTGGGGGCGGGAGGGGAGGCTTGTGTGGCCAGAGGCCCAGCGGGGACGAAAGGGAACAGAATCGTCCTTTTGGGGAGTCCGGCTCTTCAGGGGGCCTGGCACCGGGGCTGGCCTCAGGACAATGGCCACGGCCTTGGGGCTGACCGTCCAGGGCGGACAGGAAGCCCGCAGGGCACCCGAGCCACGAGGCAGAGGCAGGTGCCAGGGGGGCGTGGGAGGGCGACCCGGACCCGGGACCGTATCTACGCTGGCCCTGGTGGGTGAGGTGCCCGGGGCAGGGGGGAGGGGGGCAGGGGGAGGCTCCCATCGGCCCGGCCGGCGCTCAGGGCTGAGCATCCACCTGTGAACCAGGAGGTTCCATTCGTGTCCCCGCCCGGGCACACGCCCGGGTTCCAGGCTTGATTCCCATTGGGGTGGGGGGGGGGAGTGCAGGAGGCAGCCAATCAGTCAGTCTCTCTCATTGATGTTTCTCTCTCTCTCTCCTCTGATTCCTTTCTTTTCTTTCCCTTTTAAAATATATTTTATTGATTTTTTTTTTTTTTTACAGAGAGGAAGAGATAGGGATAGAGAGTTAGAAACATTGATGAGAGAGAAACATTGATCAGCTGCCTCCTGCACACCCCCCACTGGGGATGTGCCCACAACCAAGGTACATGCCCTTGATCAGAATCGAACCTGGGGACTTTCAGTCTGCAAGCCAGCGTTCTATCCACTGAGCCAAACCGGTTTTGGCTCTGCTTCCTTTCTGAAATCAATAAAAATATGTATATATTTTTTAATCCTCACCCAAGGATATCTTCCCACTGATTTTTAGAGAGAACAGAAGAGAGGGGAAGAAAAACATGGATGTGAGAGAGACACATTGATTGGTTGCCTCCACCCCCGCCCCCGCCAGAGCCAGGGAGGAACCTGCCACCGAGGACCATGCCCTTGACCAGAATCAAACCCGAGACCCTTCAGTCCGCTCTATCCACTGTGCCACACCAGCCGGGGCTATAAAAATATCATTTGTAAAAGAAGGAGGCTCCCAGTTAGAGAAGCCGACCTCGTCTCCATCCTGGCCTGCCTCCCTCGCAGCAGCACGTGCGCGCGTGGTGGAATGCCCACGTGCTTACCTGTGCAGAGGGCGCGGGAACCGGAGTGAAGCCCCATCCGACTGCATGCCCCCCCCCCCCCCCCGCAACTTCACAGCAGGAAGCGGCCAAAACCCTTCCCCAAGGCCTGGGAGCTCAGGGTGCGGCCGCCTCGTCCGCTCGGGGCTGGCGAGGCCGAGTCAGATGGCCAGACGGGCAGGCACACTGTCACCTCCACTGCCCGGGGCCAGGAGGCCCAAATACAAGGTGGGGGGTGGGGGGGGGGCCAGAGCCCAGGGTGGGACTGAGCCTGACGGATACACCATAACCGTCCCCGGGAGGACCCACGGAAGCCGAGGGTGGGGCACACGGTGCAGGCTGGGGGGGGTGGTGTCTGGGCTCTGGCATCCCCAGGGGCTTGGTGGCCTGGGGCCTGGGTCTGGGGGGCCAGGACACACGTCTATAAAAGGAGAAAAGCCAAGGCCGGGCAGCTGGGCACCAAGATGTGTTCAACGTTGTAAGAAACTGCCGTCGCCTAGCCGGTGTGGCTCAGTGGGTAGAGCATCGGCCACAGGGGGCCCTGTCCCTGTGCCTGACCCGGCGTCCTGTCTCCCTGCTCTGGCCCGATTGCCCAGCGCCCGCCCCAGTGCCCGCTGGGCCCGCCTGCCCGGCTCCCGGGCCTCTGCACCGGATGGCAGGAGGGAGCAACAGAGAACCCTGCCCAAGGTGCGGCCCCCACGGCCACGGCCACGAGGCCAGCTGCCCTTTCCACCCACGCCCGACGGCCGGAACATGGATCGCCCTCCCTACGGGCTGCAAGGGGCCCCTCCATCGCTGGTTTCGCCTCTTTTGCCTCCTCCTGCCAGGCTGCCCATCTCCATTCCCCCTCCCCACCCCCCTCCCTGCCCCTCCCCTCCCTCCCCCTCCCTCTCCCCCTCCCTGCCCCTCCTTCCCCCCTCCCCTTCCCTGCCCCTCCCCTCCCCCCTCCTCCTCCCCTCCCTACCTCCCTCCAGCAGCCCCAGAGGAGGCAGCCCTGCACTGGGTAACAAATCTCCGTCCCCAGCCGGTGCTCAGCGGCGGGCAGGGCGGCAATTCCGTGGGAGAGGGAGGCCTGTTTGCAGAGCGCCGCCGGGAAATGGCTGTTTGTGCTCATCCATCTCGTGGGCGCCCGCGGGCTCCGAGGTGCCACCGAGGTTCCTCCCTGACGGATGGCGGAGGTGGGGTCACACTCTCAGAGCCTGAGAGCTTTCGAGGTGGGCCGGCTGTCCCCACGCCCAGCCTCGGGGTGCGGGCCCTCACTTCCTCCTCGCCCAGCGCCCAGCGCCGCTGGGGCCCGGGCTCCGCACTCCAGGGCCGGCTCTGCCGGGGCCCCCGGAGGACGCCGGGGCCGGGGAACCCCCTGCCTCACGCTGCCCCCCTCCCACTGCCCCTCGGTGGGTCCCGTGCCTCCTGGCTGGTGTGGGCAGGGCCGGGCTCTGAGTGTGGCAGCTGTGGGGTGAGGGCCAGAGCCGCGCTGGGCCCCCCGCTGGCCCCCAGCCAGGCCCCGCGGATGGAAAGCCGCTGGGCACCGGCCCAGAGCTGCCGGCTGCCGGCGGGGCCGGCGGGAGGAGCCTGGCGCCCGCCCTGGGCACGCCGCCTGGTGCTGCCACACAGGGCCCAGGCTCAGGGACTGTCGGAGGGCGGATGAGGTGGGAGGGCAGACCCACTTCACAGACAGAACACTGAGGCCGGAGGCCACCAGGGGGCGGGGGGAGCCCAGGAGTCAGGCCCACGGCCGGGCATCCGTGGGGCCGTGGCCGCCTGACCACATCCTGGTGGCTGAGTGTTCTACATGGGGGGGGCCTCACCAGAGCCCACTGACAGCCCTCCGCCCAGCCCCTGGCCCCCGGGAAAATCCCAATAGCACCGCATTCGGCCCTCGCCCACGCTCTCCTCACCACCAACCAGCACCCACTGCAGGACCCAGGCCACCGGGCCCCGGGCCGGGCACCTGACCCCACGCAGGAGGCAGGCTCAGGACAGCGGGCAGAGACCCCTCAGCAGGAGAGGGAAGGTTCCGGTGCATCCGGGCATCTCCCCTGTTCTGGCCTCACCTTCCCCATCTGTGAAGTGGGTCTGAAGAGAGACATCCACAGGGCGGCATGGCCTCACCCCGCTGGGCAGGAGGCACCCTCGTCCTCGCCTGCCTTTGGGGAGACCCAGGCCAGATGGGGGTGCACTGGCCTGGGATCCGCCTGCCTAGGGGTTCACCTGCTGGCCCCTGTGCTGGCCTGTCCCCTCGGGGGGAGGGGGGCTGTCCCCAGACACTGGGAGATGGGAGCGGGAAGAGGATCTGGGCCGAGAAGTCAGTGGAATTTTACACGAAGAGGCTTTTGCTGTTGCTGTTGATCCTCAGCCGGGAATGTTTCTTTGCTGATTGTCAGGGAGGGGGATGGAGAGGGGGAGACAGAGAAACATGGAGTCAATCGGTTGCCTCTTGCGTGCGCCCTGACCAGGGCCCAGCCGGGGAGGAGCCTGCAGCGGAGGTACATGCCCTGGACCGGAATCGAACCCGGGACCCGTCTGTTCCCAGGCCGATGCTCTATCCACTGAACAACACCAGCTGGGGCTGAACATTGGATCTTTTTTCAAGGAAACTAGACACTGAAACTCACCGCCTTCCCACAGCTCCCGGGGCCCAGCCAGGCCCACCCCGTGTCTGCGAACCGCCTCGGGGCCTGCGGGGCCCCCACCCCGGGGCCTCTCACCGAGGAGGTGACACCCAACCTGCCTGCCCCGGCCCTGAGGGTGAAACTGGAGCGCAGCTGTGACCCGGCCCCCCAGGGTGGCCGCCGGCCCCAGCTCAGTTACGCAGGGGCCTGGGGACCCGCCGGTGACCCCCTCACCAGGGAACCGAAGCCCGACCTTCCGGACCCAGCACCGGTGGCCCTGCCCACCCCAGGCGGGACCTGGCCCCGAGGGAGGGCGGGCGGGCGGCACAGGCGGCCAGGCCACCGCTGCTCCCAGGTCCCCGCTGGGAAGGAGGCGGCCTCAGCTGCACCTGTCCTCCCGGACGCCCCAGCACCGAGGCCAGCCCGGCACTGCCCTGTGCCTGTCCGGGACCCCAAAGGGACACGGGATTGGGGGAGGGGTGCTTGCTGAGCCCTCTGAGCATCGGCCCTCCCTCCCTCACCTGGCCCCCAGCAGCGACCTGGCCGGCAACTGCGACCTGGCCCGGCTGCTGGGACCGGCCCGGCTCTCCCCTCCCTGACTCCCCACACCTGAGCCAGGGCAGTGGGGGAACTGGTTTGAGGGCAGTGGTCATGGGGCGGCCCAGTGTTGGACATGCTTAGCTGGGGGTGCCCACAGACACCCAGTGCAGGCTCTCAGGGCAGCCTGGGGTCTGTTGGCACTCGGACACCCAGGGCGGACGGCAGCGCCGAGACCGGGGTCCTAGTGGGGGGTCCCAGAGCCCCATGGGGGCAGGAAGGGTGAGGAGCGGGGTGACCCAGTGCCCCGCCCCCAAGGTCACAGTGGACACGTGGAGGCACTCCAGCCAGGCCTCAAAGGGGCAGCTGCGGGCCCTGCACACAGGCCAGCTGCCCCTCCAGCCAGCACCCGCCCTCCTCCCCCCCTCCCCCCAGCTCCTGCAGGGTCCCTTTGAGGCCAGGAACCCTGCTCATGCCGGCCCCAGCCCCAGGCTCCGGGCAGAGGCTGGGCCAGGTGCCTGGCACAGGGGCTGGCACAGGGCAAAGCACACAGTGTGTCTTCAACACACACAGGTCCCTGAAGTGACACTGGCCGCGTGGCGAGGTCTCCCCTGCGTGTCTGCAAGGTGGGCTGTGTCTACCCCATTCCACAGGTGAGGGGGGCCAGGCCCCCGAGGCCCCCAGAGTGAGGCCTGCCTGGTGGTGCAGGGCAGCAGGGGGGAGCGAGGAGCCACGCCCACTTCCAGGCTCATGTCCCGCCCCCCTCCCCAGGGCCACCCCTCTCGGGCTCATGCGGCCGCTGGTGCTGCCCCGAGGTGCCGAGGGGCCTGAGTTTGGGAAACGCTGGGACTCTGTGCAGGTGCCTCAGGCCCTCAGCTCAGAACGCTGGCCTCGGGGTGCCGGTGGGGGTGGCCCGGACCCGGATCAGGGCGGGAGGGCGGCTCTGGAGGGACGCCTGGGCCCGAGCTGCCTTCACACCCCTCCCCGTGCTGTCTAGCTGGGGTCCACTCTGAACCTCGGATTCTCCTCTGTCCGGTGGAGAGAGCGAGCTGAGGCCCAGGAGCAGACAGCCCGGTGTGAGCCGTCCACCCTGAGGCCGGGTGTGTGTGGACGGGGATGCAGCACAGCCGGCCAGGACCAGCGCGAGGCCGGCCAGCCTGGGGTGGGCTCTCCCATCATCTGTCCCCGCTCCTGGAGCCCGAGGCTCGAGGCCGCCACAAGCACGCCACCTGGCCCTGGCCACGGCCCGTCTCTGCGGCCACGGCCAGGCTCCGGGAGGGGGGCGGACGCCCGCCCCGCCTGCCCGGCCCCAAACGGCAGGAGGGCGCTCTGCCGCTGCCCCCAGCAGCCCGGGAAGTTCTGGGTGACGGCGGCTCCTGGCGGGGTGACTGAGACCCCCCCAGGCCCGCGGACGCTGCAGGGCGGCCGGATATTTACATCCCGAAGGAGGGCGGCGAGGCGGCCCCAGCGCTTCCTGCCCGCGGGCCGCGGGGCCCCCAGGACCAGCTCAGAGGCCGCTGGCCACGCAGGAGCGGCCCCGGGCCAAGCGCCAGCCCTGGGAACGCGGCGCCCCCGCCCCCGCACGTCCGGGGTCAGCGGTCACTTATTAATAGCGGCCCCTCGGCCGGAGGCCTCTCCCCTGCGGTCAGCGCCCTCCCTGCGGGCTCAGCCAGTGACCCAGGGACGGCCCCCAGGGGGACCCCTCGGGAGTAACGGGACCTCATCTCCCAGCCCGCAGGGCGGGGGGGGGGGGGGAAGCAAGCTTCAAACTCCGAGTGCCCTCCTCCCCCTCCCCCCTCCCCTGCCTCACTCTCCCTCCCCCTCCCCCTCCCCTTCCCCTCCCCCCTTTGCACTCTGTACCGGAGCGCCGTCCACCGTCAGGAAGGCTGGGTCACCGTCACCAGAAACGCCTGCTTAGCCCACCTGCCCGGCTCCCGGCACAGCGGCGCCCAGAGACCCTGGGGGACCTGAGACGGGCGGCACGGCTCCCGGCGTCCCCGCGCACCTGGGTCACTCGGCGCAGCGCCAGCACCAGTCAGGCCCGGGACAGGGGGCCGGTAACAGGCGCCATGCCCGTCGCAGAGGTGCAGGCACGGTGCGCGGCGCGGGGGGGGGGGGGGGGGGGGGCGCGCGCAAATGGCCCGGGGCTCCGGTGTGACAGGAAAACTGGGCTTGGAAAGAAGGACCCTGGAGACTCTGGGTGCATCCACCCCTCAGGACCGCCCGCACCTCCCAGCGCCTCCTGGGGCCTCTGGAAACTGGAGCCCTGGCCCCAAACCCCAGAGCCGGCTGCGCCTGGGGTGCCCCCTCCAGGCATCCTGCCAAAGTCCTGAGCCTCAGTCTCTCCGTCTGGAAAATGGGACAATAACAGCCAACCGGGCTGAGCTGGGCCATGGGGAGGGAACTGAGGCACCCGCTGGCGGGCAACGCTCCCGAGACGAAGACACGCCAGGATGAAGCTGAGAAGGTGGGCTGTGCTCGGTCCGAGGCTAAGCTGTGGAGATGCCGCAGGACCCAATCCCATGCCCAGGCTGGTTCCTCCACCTGAGAGGTGCAACCCCGCCCCCTGCTGGACGCTCCTGGAATTGCCCAGCGTGGCGCCGGGAAAGGGCGTGTTCCCCACCCAGGAGGAGCCGCGGGCTGGGGGGATGCCCACTCCCCCACCTCTCCCAGGGCAGCGGACGGGGTGGCGGCAGGGGCATCCACAGGGCCCTGGTCTGCCTGTGGCCTTTGCAGTGGCCGTGAGGCTGACCCTCTGGGCCCGGCAGTCACTCTGAAGCTGCCACAGCCCAGGAGGGTCCTGACCACCGGCTTCCGCTCCAGAAGCTCTGAGCCCTCGGCGCCTGTCACTGTTCCAGGCCTGTCCCCCTCGCCTCCCCGGACCTGGGAAGGCCCTCGGGCCGGCAGGCAGGCCTGTGAGCCGGAGAGCGGGGGGCCGGCTCCCCAACTGCCGCCCACCCCACCCACGCAGCCACGGCACTGCCAGCCGTGGGTCCTCCAGACTCCTGACAAGATCAGCTCTAACCCACCACCGAGGCCCTAACGTTCGGGGTCCCGCAGCCCCGCCTGCGGCGCGACCCTTCCTCCCGGCGGCCGAGAAGGGAAGGCGGGGTGCGGAGGGAAGGCCCCACGGCTGGGGAGGGAAATGCCCACGTGCGGGGCCCACGTGGCCGCAGCTTCCGGGCAGCTGAGCCCCAACGCTGTCAGGGTCCGGGAAGCCCTCCGAAGCCAGCGGGCCTGGGGGCGGGTGGGCACGGGCTCTCCGCTCCCCATGCCCGGATCGCCGTGCAGTCCCACTCCACACGCCCGCGGGCGGCTCCCAGCCGGGCGCGCAGGAGCGGAGGGACTGGGCTGGGGCTGCACCCAGAGGCTGCGCCGGGGGCAGCGAGGGGCCGGCTGGTCCGGGTTCGCCATTCCGCCTTCCTCCTCTCCCTTCGTTCCCTTCCCTTCCATCCCTCTTCCCCTCCTAAACTTTTTTCCTCCAGCCCTCCTACCCATCAGCCCGTGGTTGGCAAATGCATTGGTCCACGGAGCCAAATACCAACAACAGCACAACGACTGAAATTCCTTTGGAGAGACACATTTTTTAAACTTAAACTTCTTTAACGCCACTTCTTCAACACAGACTGGCCGAGGCCGTGGTATTTTGTGGAAGAGCCACATGTGGCTCGCGAGCCGCCGTTTGCCGACCGTTGTTTTAGTGGAAGTTACGTCCCATAAAATATTGGGGACTGTGCCGAGCCAGCATGGCCAAGGGTGACCCTGAGGGGACGGCGAAGGATGGAGAAGAGACAGAACGAAGCCGGGTCTGAGTGGGACGCTGTCCACTCTGACGCAGACCACAGGCCGTGTCTTTAATAGCAGATGCCACGGGGCACAGTGAGGGCGTGGCCAAGGTGCTTACAGCCTTCTCATGGGTTTTGATCCTATTCAACTACACGCACCTGACCTCTATCCAGCCCACATCGCTCAGGCGGTGGGGCCACGTGTTCGGACCACAGGGTCACGCTCACAACCACAGCTGGCGGCCATCACGGTGCTGGGAGGCTCCGCCCTCCACGCTGGGCCTCGCACGTGGCCGGGAGGACTGTGCCCTCGTCAGCCCGAGGCTCGAACCTGCCCAGACACCGTGGCCGCGCCCACAGGGGCCATCCCCATGTTTGCTGTGGATCTGAGGTTTCAGTTTAGCGGGGCGTCCCGTTCTGCACCGAGCAACTCTACCCTGAATCTCGAGGCGACAGGCCTGGGGCTTCAACCAGGCCCAGCAGACACCCACCACCCCACTTCCACCCTCTGAGCCGTCACCCCCAACACTGTCAAGTCCTCTCCTGGGCAAGTTCTCCGTCCTGTGCCTGCTGTTCCTGCGCCTTCTCTCACTCCTGGAATTGCTCTGACTTCATGCGGGGTGTCTGGGACAGCTCCCGGGAAGGAGACTGAAGTCCCAGGAGCTCCGATGCTGGTGAGCGCCCCACAGGTGGTCATTCTGCTCGCCCACCGGCCTCCTGCCCAGGACGCAGCCCCAGGGTCCAGGGCACCGACCCGCGTTCATTCAGCAGGCACTCGGGAGCTGCAGGGCCCAGCGCCCACAGGCTCTGCCGAGGCCACGGCGAAGGGGCAGGATCTGCTGGTCCCGCGTCCTGGCGGTCACACGGGTCAGTGGACCGTCCCCGGCCTGGTCCTCCAGCCCCGTGCAGCCCTCTGCTTTAGCCTACAGGTGCTCCCCACATCTTGGTCCTTCTTGCTAAGTGCCCAGAGCAAGGGCAGGCTGCCGGGTGGGGTGGGGGCAAACAGGTTCCTAAATGCAGACCCCAGACTCGAGGGAGGGGCTGGAACCAGCGTTTTGATCTCAGGTTTCATACTCAAGCTCGCGAGGCCTGGTCTGGGCCCTAGGAGCCAGCGGCCCTTCTGTCCAAACCCATGGGGACCAGGAGCTGCAGCCCCGAGGAAGGGGAGGCCCAGGCCACGGGGCAGGTGACGTCACTGGGACCCGGCGCCCCCATGGAACCCCGCCTGTGACCAGACCCCGGGGCCCAGGCCCGGGTCTGAGGGCCCCCAAGTAAGATTCCCTGGCCTCGCCCCCAGTCGGGCTCACACCCACCTGTTGCCCCAGCGGAAGTGTAATTTTGCACAATTAACCAACCTCCTGGGCCTCTCTGTCTTCAGCTGCAGAGTGGGGCTGCCGAGGGCCGCTGCCTCGCAGGATGTGGGAGTGAAGCGAGAGACACCTGTGCGGGCGACCCAGGCCTCAGCACCCAGTGGGTGCTCAGGAAGGCCTCCAGGCGCGTCTCCGTCACAGCCTCTCCCCCGGGGGCGCCGGGCCTCAGCCTCTCCCCGGGGAGGGGGGTGCCCGGCCTCAGCCTCGGGGGGCGGGGGGGGGGGAGGCGCCAGGCCTCAGGCCTCAGGCCTTGCCGGGTTCCCTCCGGACTTCTCTCCGGAACCTCTCACCTCCATTCTCTCCGCAGACTCTGCAAAGGGGGGCGCTCTCCCGTGCAGCCAGGGCCTCCCTGCCTCTCTCAGGGCCTCCCTGAACCTTCCCAGTGTCCGCCCAGCCCGCTCCGCCACCTGCGGCCCACGCCCTGTGTTGTCTCTGCACACGTGTGTGGACACCTAGTTGTGCGTGGACACAGGATGCTGCACGCGTGGGCGTGCCCGCACGTGTGCACAAGTACATGCATGCACACGCGCACTCGCAGGTCTCCCAGACGCACGCACCCGCAGCACACGCACACGCACACGCGCGCCGCCCGGGGACGCGCGCCCGCAGCCGTCCGGAGGCCCCGCCTCGCCGCCTGGGGATGGGCCGCGGCTCGCGCGGAGGCGGGCGGGGGCCCTGCGGCCCGTCGCCTACCCAGCCGGACGGCCAGCACCCGAGGCACCGGATTTCCATTTTAAAGCCCCGAGGGAAGGGCGGGCGGGAGGAGCGAGGGCCTGCTCCGCGCACACCGACCCGGCTGCGGCTCGAACCCACAACCTCAAGGCAGCGCCGGGCATGCGCAGAAGCTGTGGGGGGGGGGCGCGGAGCGCGGGCGGGCGACGTCCCTCTAGTCCTACCGCCCCGAGCACCCACAGTTCCAAGCGCTGGGCTGCGTCCGGAAGTCCGTGGAGCCGAGCTTCCTTCCTCGTCCTCTGATTCGCTACAAACCACTTCCATTTCCGCAGAGACTTCCGAGCCAGTTCACGACCGTTGGAGAGCCACGTTGCTGTTTTGTTTCCGGGGGAATCTAGTTTGCTGTAGACACGGGACTTCCGGGTGTTCCTCGCGGTCTCTGATTGGCTGTATTTATGCATATATTAGAGTTCGAAAAAGAGGCTTTTCCACACGCTAAAACGAATTTGTACGGTTTTAATGTAGATGTTGTGGGTCCTAGTGAATGTGAGTACTCTCTCTTGTGTTTCTGAGACAGAATATAAAGTTACCATAACCTAAAAGTGATAGGAGTAGAGGGTTTTAAATAGCCAACGGCGCCACACTCAGGTTGTGTTGTATGAAAGGAGAGAAGGTTAGCACTCCCCTTGACAAGGATGGAAGAGGCTCTCGGGCCTAACAACACGCATACGGTTAAGGCATTGCCACCTACTTCGTGGCATCTAACCACTGTTTTTTTTTTTCCTTTCACTGACATGGGCACGCCAGGGCGCCTTGGTCTTCCTCGAACCTGCGAGGGCTAGCGGGTGCCCTCCGTGCAGGCCCTCTGCCTCTGGTGTCTCCGCCATTGTGCAGGGAGCCTGGCAGGGTGGACAAGTGTCACCTACGGAGATGCCAAAGCCTTGCCCAGGGGACAGGACTGCTGCCCTGTGGGGGTCCACCAACCACTCCTGCCCGTTTTGAATCCATGTGCACATTCCCTTCAGCATGTGTACACAGACACGTGTGTATGTACTTCTGGTTGCTTTGTTTGCTGTATCCGTGGGTATTTGAATTCTTTAAATTGGTGGCAACAAGTCCAGCCATGGAGCTTCTGGGAGGAGCTGGGGCAGGGCAACCAGGCACAGCCTCAGGGCTGCAGGGGAGCACTAGCCTAGTCAGGGGCGGGGCACGGAGCAGCTGGAGATCAACCGCCACCCACAGGCAGGCCTCCCACAGGCAGGCCTCAGCGGGGCAGTTCACACCCTGTGAACGTGCATGAGCACACGGACATGTACACACAGATGTGTGTATACACCTGTCAGCTTTTTTAGCTTTCGTTTTTGTGAAGCATGCGGATATATATACTTTTTTAAAGATATTAAGGCAGTGGTCGGCAAAATGTGGCTCTCTAGCCACATGCGGCTCTTTGGCCCCTTGAGTTTTCTGCAAAGGCCAGCTTAGGAGGACCCTAAATAAGTTAACAATGTATCTACCTATATTTTTTAAGTTTAAAAAATTTGGCTCTCAAATTTCAATCGTTGTGATGTTGATATTTGGCTCTGTTGACCAATGAGTTTGCCAACCACTGTATTAAGGCTGGATAGTGAATGCTTGACTGATGGTGTGCCTATGGTGTGTGGAAGGTTTTGGAAGTTTAGCCCCGCTGGTGTGGCTCAGTGGCCGAGTGTTGCCCTGTAAACCAGGTCTCGGTTCGATTTGGTTGCAGGCTCCATCCACAGTGGGGGCAGCGGCAGGATGCAGCCAATTGATGTTTCTCTCTCCCTCTCCCTTCCTCTCTAAAGTCAATAAAAATATGCTTTTTATAAAGAAATTCCTTTGAGATTCTACGTATTTGCTGCCTAGAGAATGAGCGCCCTGGGACTTGCATTAACGGGGAGGGCCACAGGCAGCAGAGGCGCCGTCTCGGGAGCTGGAGGACTGGGCGGGAGGGTCTCCGCTTTCCCTGGTTGTCACACTCCCTGTGATAACCTTCCGAGTAGTACAGGCTGGTTTTTAAAACCCATGAACTCTCGCCCAAGGCCCCTGCTGCAATAGGCACACAGCAACCCCACCCCATAACAGATACACATGAAGGTGAAAAATCCTCAGGGGACAAAAGTACAAGACATGAAAATCTTTATTTCCAAAAAGTGAATGTTTTTACATAAATCTACAACAGAGAATTGCAATGTAGAAAAAATACACTATATTCAGGATACAGTGCTCCGCACACACCCCTCCTCCCGGGGCAACCTGACCCCAGAAGCAACAAAACAAGGAACCTCCCCCTTCCTCAGGGACCTCCTTAGGAACCGCCAGCCAAGCCCCTGGAGCCTCAGCTCTCCGATCAGGACACCCCGAGCCCGGCCGGCCCGAGCCCTCACCCTCTCCCTGCGGCCGTGTCCCACAGACAGACAAGCCACGAACACCGTACTTCCAACCACGGTCTGTGACTGCCGCCCCATGAGCCTTCAGAACTGTAATACTCGCCCTGGGCCACAGTGGCCACCAGGGGGTTCCTAGGCGGTCTGTCTGAGGGTGGCCCCCACTTCCTCACAGCCCATCACCACTTAGCACCTTCCCGAACCCCAAAACCAGGGCCCGAGCTTCAGGAGAGCAGGGGCTGAGACCGAGGCTGTGGATGGATGTCAGCATCTGCTCACCCAGCCTCAGTGAGACTGCACCTCCCTCCTGCCTCCACTGAAGGTCTGTGTTGCAGACTGGGTTCAAACCGGAGGGGGGGGGGGGGTGATGACACTTGCTACATCAGGGGTCCCCAGGAACCAGCCACTGCCACAAACTGCTCTGCAGTCCTGGCCTCATGCCCACTCCCAGGCTGGCCGGCCAGGAGGGCCAGGCGGGCGGATGACAGACCCTGCTCCCTTCCGCCGAGGCCTCCAAGAAGCCTGCCGGGCCTCAGCCGGCAAGAGGCCAGCCTCCGGCCGGTCCCTCGGAGAAGAGCCTGCGCCGGGGAACTGAGGGGCCACCCCAAGAGCCATCTGCAACGTTCCAGAGCTAGCCCCCGCAGCTAGCCCCCGGAGCTCTCCCCGCCCGTCGCGCGCAGTGTAAAGTGCGGGCCCAGCGCAGGGACAGGGTGCCCGGCGCTGCCACGCGGCCCAGGCCCTCTGCGTCCCGCCTGAGGCGCAGCGTGTTGCGTGGGCACCACACACCAGCACCGAGCCCCAGGTTCCCAGGCAGCCTCACAGGGTCTGGGTTCGACACCCACACGGGGAATGACTGGGACCTGCAGAGGCTGGCAGAGAGGCCGAGAGGTGATGGGTCACAGCGCCAGCACGGGAATAAAACATCAAAACAGCACAGAACATTTCCTGGGGAAACACGGCGATAAACTGAACCGCCTCACCTTCTGAAACAAAAATGAAAAGTCTTGTTGACGGAACACAAGAGACTGGGAACTCTTCCCAGCCAGAGGAACTGGCAAGAACGTCACCTTCTAGAACTTACTGGTGAGACCTCTCCCCCCTCGGCCTCAAGGTCCTCAGAGGGGCCCAGGCCCCGCCCCCACCCCAGCCTGGGTCAGGAGACCCCGGGCTCTGCCCCTGCCGGTTGGTAGCGTCCCGGCCGCGGCGCGGGCCTAGCAGTCGCTCTTCCAGAGCTTGATGGTCTTGTCGTTCTCCAGCGCGGCCGAGGCGATGATGTTCTCTGTCGGGTGGCATGCCGTCGAGATGACAACGTCTGCAAACGAGAGACTGTCCACACGCGCCCTCCCTGTGGCAAGCCCAGGGCAGCCCCCCAGCGCTGACCACGGACTCACACAGCCCGTCCCTGACAGGCCTCGGGCCCTGCCCACAGCGACAGCCCCCGGGGTGCTGGCCTGGCCCAAGGAGGCCACACCAGGCTGGGTCACACCTGCACTCCCTCGCCGCCTGGCCTAGGCCCTCGGGGGCTGCCGCTCACCTGTGTGGCCCTGCAGCTTCTGCACAATCTCCTTGGTCTGCAGGTTCCAGATGTACACCAGGTTGTCTTCCGAGCCAGACACGATCCACTGGGCACACAGGGCCGAGTGAGGGGAAGCTCCCACAGCCCCGACCTTCCCTCCCGCCCGCCACTCAGAAACAGCCGCACACAGCGAGCCTCAAGGATGTAAAATGTTTTCTCCAATCACCACCTTATAGTTTGTGTCGCGTACATTTCAGCTGAACGTCCCATCTCCTTAGTCCCACTCCCCTGGACTGAGGCGGCCAGGCCTGGGACCCAGATCTGGGCGGCCCCCGCTCTCTGCAGCCCCACTCTGGGAAGCATGGCCTGTAGGCGACCACTCAGGCGCCCACCTGTGCCCGCCACTCCCGGGAGCTGTGCCAGGTCTGACTTACAGGCCCGGCAAGTCCAGGAGCACCCGAGTCACGACATCCCCTTTCTGATGACAGCCGCCGCCACATGCAGCGTGTGGCTCCGTTTTTAGGGGGGTGTGTGTGTGTGTGTTTTGTGCACAGAAAGCGCCTGAGCTTCCACCCCTCGGCAGGGCCTCTCAGAACTCACCTTCCCCCCGGTCACGGAGAAGTTGGCAAAGATGCAGTATTTCTCGTTCTTGTGCCCCGTGTAAGTCTTCAGGCACTGAAAGGACACGGGCACGGTCAGTCCCGCTGCCCGCTTCCCGGACAAGTCCCCGAATTCTGAGGGCCGGACCTTTAAGGCTAACCGAACATCACCTGAAAAGCACTCAAATGCCCGCAGCACAAGCCTACGTCACGTGGTCAGAGCAGACGTGCCAGCAGCAAACACCCACGTCGTGGGGAAATTTGCACCAAACCAACTCAGTGAACGTGGCTCTGAGCCCCCAGCTCAGCTCAGCATTACTCAACACCCCCCCCTCCCCCGGCCTGCGCACCCCGCCCGGCATTCTCCGCTGCTCACCTTCCCTTTGCTGTAGTCCCAGAGTTTCAGGGTGCTGGAAGGAGAGAGGGGGTCACACACGCTCCCCGGCTGCTGTCACTGCGCCCTCTGCTGGCTGGAAGCCCCAGGTGCAGGTGCCAGTGCCAGCGCCAGCAGTGGGATTTGAGGACACCCCAGAGCACAGCGCGAGAACCCCAAATCTTTAGCTCAAAGACATTTTGAAAGAAAGCTGCTGGCTGCTCCCACATCACTGAGGGTCATCTCATGCCTGCTAGAGGGGCGTGGGGACCTGGTTCCAGAAACCCCCACCAGACTTCAGCACAGCACCGCCTCCAGGGCAGAGAGGCCCCCCAAGGGCGCTGGGCCTCTCGGACACACTGGGAAACCAGCCGGCGCAGCAAGACACCCCCCAAGGAACGCAACGATACTCAGCCGTGGGCATCTGCACAGAACCAACCAAAGCTCAGCCTGTCCCCCAATCCTGCAGCTGGGGAGGGGGAGGGGGAGGGGGGCGGGGAGGGAGGGGAGGGGAGGGGAGGGCCCATCCCCCGCGGAAGGGGTGCTGCGGGGCGGCGGGAGCACTCACTTGTCCAAGGTTGCCGCCAGGATGTACTTGCCGTTCGGGGAGAACTTGACGAAGGACACCGGGGGGTTGTCGTCATCTGCGGGAAGCGGGGGCTGAGCAGGGCTCGAGCCCGGGGGCAGGAGGAACCACCCATCGCTGCTTAGGACCCTCAGGTGAGGCAGCTGCCACCGGTGCCAACACCCCTCGTGGCCCCGTGTGCAGCTCATGGGCCCTGTGGGCATCACCTCCGGCAGGAGGGCTTGGGGAGCACAGGGCCCGCAGCGGTGCATACTCGGGGTGCCAGCCCCCCACGGGCAGTGGGGGATCCAGGATCAGCTTCCTCATGTGAAACACACGCACACGCCAGGCAGGCGGAGGTCAGGACGCGCAAACGACTGGGTGAACGCTCTGTGTTTTTTTGGGAAAGATCTGTGAGCTCCTCCAGAAACGCCCTCAGTACACCCACACCGTTGCGTCTGAGCCCGGCGGCCCGGGGCCGGGCCGGAGCCACCGCCCCTCACAGCCGGCGGGCTCAGCACTCCGAGCCCCAGGGCCTCTCCGCCACGTGACAGTGCACAGTGCGTGCCGCCTGGCCGGGCGAGGGGACCGGAGCTGCACCTGGAGGGGGAGCAGGGGCGGCTGGTGTCCCGGGTGCCGGGAGAGTGGCATTACCACATCGGAGAACCCGAGCCTGCCTGCGGGGCGCCTGGGGCCGCGGGCTGGGACCAGACACTGGAAAGGCACAGGGAGGTGTGAGGCCGCAGGCCCCTGGGTCACCGGGGCCGCACTGGGAGGCCGGCGGGTAACGAGGCGAGATGAGAGCACCGACAGCCCAACCCAGGCCCCTGAGCACAGCATCAGCAGGACCACATGCTCAAGTCCAGAAGGTTCTACCTCCTAGACCAGGACTGAGACACGGGACCAGGAACCACTGCCCACTGCCCGCCTTCCCCAGGCGCTGGGTGCTGCTGGCCTCGGGCTGGGTAGCCTCTTGGCCTCAGTCTCTGCCCACTGCGGTGGCGAGCGGATCAAAGGCTCACATAGCTGCTTACAGGGAGCAGAGCTGCGCAGCCGCCCGGAGATGCCGTGGCGGCTGCAGGCAGTAAGGACTCTGGCCTGGTCGGTGTGACTCAGTGTTAGAGCATCAGCCCAAGGACCGCAGGGTCACTGGTTTGATTCTGGGTCAGGGAACTGATGTTTCTCTCTCCCTCCCTCTCTGAAATCAATAAAAATATGTATCTTTCAAACATGTTCTCGGGGATTAACAAAACTAAAAAAAAGTGAGGCCTGCTCAGCCTGACTAGGTCTTAGGAGTCCGACACCAGCGCACAGGACAGCCTCTGTGAGGACCGGGAGCCTCAGGGACCAGCTCTTGGGGGGTGCCCGCCTTACAAGCTTCCACGGCAGCCTCGGGAGGGAGCTTAGGGGCGCACAACCCCTGGCGAGCCCCTCCACATGGCTGCCTGCTGCACCGGCTCCCCTTGACCTCCAACTGCAAACACTTCCTGGCTGGCTCAGGTGATGAGGCTCAACAGCATCACTTCCCGACTGACACCCTGCAGGGTGCACGCCCTCCCCACAGCCTTCCCAGGCCCGAGGCCCAGGGGCCCATGGCACCCAGCTCACGGGCACACCAGGCCTGCAGCCCGCCCACAGCCCCCACCCGCCCCAGGCCAAGGCTTCCCCTCCAGGACTCCTGGGCCAGAGCCGCCCTCCCCTCTAATCCCACCCTCCTCGCCTCAGGCCTCTGCTCCAGGCTCCCCCACGCCCCTCCTCCCTCACGCCTGGAGGGCAAAGCTCAGTCACAACTGCCCCAGGCATGACTAGGAGGAGGCCCCGAGGCCGGCAGAGGGCAGGAGGGGAGGGCGGCAGAGGGGGGAAACCCTCCCTGAGGGGCAGACCCAGGACAGAGAAGGGGCTCCCAGAGCCTCAGAGGAGAGCCCCCAGGGCCAGCGCTTACCAATCAATGTCTTGAGGCACTGGCCAGAGGCGGTGTCCCAGATTCGGCTGCAAAGCAAACACCTTGTGAGGAAGCACGTCCCAGCCAGTGGCCTCAGTGGGACTGCACAGGCGGGAACACGCTTCCCCCTCGCTCGCTGTCTCGCAACCCTCGTCCTCTCCACAGCTCCCCGCCCGTTCCCGGGACAGAATGGGCGCTGCACAGGCCCGGACCGTGTGCTCTAGTTCCTCCTCCACAGCGGGGTCTCACACACAGGCACGCCGGGCTGGCCCCCACGCCCCCACGCCCTCCACCCTCCCCTCGGCACTCTCCGGCCAGCGCGGGCATCACTGTCTCCCTCCCCCAGGGCTGCTCCCTCTGAAATCCACGGACGTCACTGTCCCCTGGGCTTCCCACCGCTCCACCCATCACCCGCCCGTCAGACCCGCAGTGGCCACTCTGTTAGGCGTTTCCGGAAGAGGACGAAGGGTCAGAGGGGCCTAACCCAAACCCGAGAGCCGCTGACAGGCTCAGCCGCCAGCCCTGCGGCCCCCACACCCTGGGCGCCCTCCTTCACTATGCGGCCTGCTGTCTTCCGGCTCCTTTCTGCTGAACGCGATCAAGAAGCTAGACACACTTTCTCTCCCTTGTACGTGGCAGGTCCTACTCAGGTCATTGACTCAGCAGAGGCCACCCCTCTATTCCTCCCAACCCGCCCTGATGCTCGGCCGAGTTCACCAACCGACCGCTGACCTAAACCATCGCATGGCCATCTTCCTCCTGCGCCTTCACCCCTGCACACACGCATCACACCTCCCAGCTCCACGACCGCGATCCCCAAGGCCGCCTCCCCAGCCCCTGCCGCCTGGCTGCCTGCGGTGGGGGGTCTGGGTCCACCACTCGGGACTGACGCCTTGTGGACGCCAGGCAGGCTATGAGCGGGCCTCCCCACCCCAGGCCCGGTCCATGTCAGTGTCCACAGGCACTCAGTCTGGTCCAGGCCTTGCGGAGCCCCTGCAGGGAGGCACCCTCCCGCCACACACACTGGCCGTGGGCCTGGCAGCACCCAGCACCTGAGGCTCACTGGTATCCACCTGTCCGCAGCCTGCCTCCCGCTGTCGCTGCCCGAGGCCCACGGCCCACGGCCCACGAGCACGCGTCACCAAGGGGAGGGAGGCCTTCACTCACCAGAGCCCGTCGTAGCTGCTGGACACAATCAGGGACCCGTCGCGGTTGAAGTGGACCTGAGGGGGAGAGGGAGAGGAAGACTTGATGCCAGTGACACGGGCTTCTTCCCCGCGGCCCCACCCGAGTGCGGGCGACCCCCTCGTGCTGCCATGGTGCACCCCAAGGAGCCAGAAGAAAACCAGCTGCAGTCTGTCCGGAAGAGCCAGTCACGTACTACGAGACGCAATGAACATAAACCACGGCCGCAGGAGGCCACTCCGGAGGGCCTGTCCTTCTGGGGATCCGGCCCCCAGCCATTGCCAGTGCCCTCACCCCCCAGGGAAGGCAGCCTGTCCCAACGGAACCGAAAACGACTTCCCCGACATTGTTTTACAAAAGCAAAAAAATAAAATTAAATTTTAAAAAATCGAGGGATCGGTAGCCTCCTAAGAATGGACTCAAGTGGCCTCTCACCCAGGTGCCCGCCCATGGCCATCCGAGCTCCGGCCTGACACGCACCACTCTCAGCGCCGGGCAGGGACAGCACACGCGGGCGGCCTGAGCTCTGGCTTTGTGGGGGAGGGCACAGGAAGGATCCAAGCGGCTCCAAACCCCGCGGGGACGCGGGGACCTGCTGCCAGCCGAGGCTGACTGCAGCTGGGCCACTTACCATTTACCTGACCTGAAAGTCTAGCTCTGCAAGGGGGTTGGGGGGACACACAACTCCCTATAAATACTTCCACTCTGACACTGTGGCTGACGAACCTTTGGGTTTTCCTTCTCCCCCCAATTGCCTCTCAGTGCTGGTAAAAGGGTGGCAATGCCCGGAGGGAGAGTTCACACGTATTCCTACTCTTCCCGTGGAGTCCCGAGCCAACTGTACAGGATAAGCCTTCTTACAACAAGTAACACTTATAAACCGGCCTTGCTTCCTGCCACATGATCCGCTCCTAGGTGAGATGGAGGCGCAGGGGCCTGGGTGCAGCGCGACTGCATTCTGTGCCCGCGCTGGCCCTGCGGAACAGCCGGGCTGGGACCCCACCGAGCAGGACGGGCGCTCTCGGGCCCACCCACCACCCTTTCTCACCACAACCGATTCTCACCGCAACTGGGCCGTCCCGCCTCCGGCCACCAGCCGCCACCAGAGCTATTGGCTCCGCCTAACCTCACACTGCACCTCCACACTTCCCGGCCTGGACACCATCCCCCCCCACAGCCACCTGCCCCCCCACAGACCGAGGTTCTACAGGGTCCACACCCACGCCGCAGCGGCGATGGGACCGGAGCCCCCAGGCCAGAGGGACTTACGGCGGAGACAGGGTCCGAGTGCGCAGGCAGGGTCTTGAGGCACTTCCCCGTCTTCACGTCCCATATCCTCACGCTCTCATCGAACTGCCGACAAGGAGAGATCAAGGCCACGCCCCAGGGAGGACAGGAGCTGACAGACCCTCCGAACCCAAACTGCCAGCAGGTCACCTGTGCCCACCCCGCCCTGCAGAGGCCAACACACTTACGGAGCCTGAGACAATGAGGTTAGACTGCGGGTTGAAGTTACAGCAAAAGACATAATTACTGTGTCCCTTCAGGGTTTTCAGACACTTTCCCTAAAACGAAATATTGACAGACTGTCACCCGGGGTCGGCTGGTGGGGCCAGGCTGACTGAGGCTGACCTGGGAGAGCCAGGCCGTCCAGGGCCCACTGCCCAGCTGCCGCCCCCCCCCCCCATACACACACACACACTTCCCCAGGAGGGGACCCCGAGTTTGGCTTACCGAGCTCACATCCCATATCTTTAGGGTTTTATCATCTGAGGCAGAAACGAGGAGGTTAGAATCTGAGGACCAGGCCACATCTGATATTCCCTAGGGAGAAAAGACAAGAGAAGAGGGTCACCGCCTTAAGGGACAAAACACAATTAACCAGCAGAAGCCACCCCCCCCCCCATCCAACCGGACACACAGCTCGTCCCACTCTGCAAGCAGGTCCTCAGCCAGCGCTAAGCACCGCGTGGCCCCCAACAACCGTGCTCTCGGTGGCACTACAGGCCTCCGTGGGCAGAAACTGGTTGGGACTCAGGAGCATTCGCTTAAAAAAAAAAAACAAGAGGTGGCAGCTCCGGCCAGCAGCTCAGTGGTTAGTATCAGCTCACGCACCCGAGTTTTGGGTTCAATTCCCAGTCGAGGGCGGGCACCTGGGTTGTGCGATGTCTTTCTCTCCTAAGCCCCTGGGCCCTTCTTTTGCCTCTGTTATGCGTTCTCCGAGCTCACTCTTTTCACCTTTGTGACTTTTCTAAATAAACTTCCACTTGCATTTGGAGGGGCCTGTCAAGGTAGCTCAGCGGTTGAGCGCTGATCCATGAACCACGTGATTCCCACCAGGACACATACCTGGTTTCAGCTCAATGCCCAAGTGGGGGGGTGCAGGAGGCAGCCGGTCTTTCTTTCTCTCTCTCTATCCCTTTCCCTTCCCCTCTCCAAAATCAATAAAAAACATATTTAAAAAATAAAAAGAATCTGGGGGGAGACTCAATTCCACAGGCCCACCATGTGATCACTGGAGCTACGTGTCCAGCAGCCACCAGGGTGCAGATACCTACCAGCTTGTGACCAGATATTGTTTTCTCAAATTTTCCATCGTAGGCACCCCAGATTTTAATGAGTTTGTCTGCAGCTGAGAGAAAGGATAACAAAGAGCCCAGTCACCCGGAGTCCAAAACCTGGGTTTTCCCATGTGAGCTCCGGGAACAGTGAGGGACCCTGAAGAATGCCACCCACAGAGAACGGGCAGTACCTTCCACTCCCCGACCACTGCCCAACCACTGCCACGGACTGGCAATGGGCACCGTTTCCACAGGGCGTGGCTTCTTCCGATTACAACAGAAGCTAACAGGCACACCCATGCTGCACCCACACAGAGTGGTGTCGGAAAGCAAGCCCCTTACACACACACACACACACACACACACACCCCGAGGCCCCGCTGATACCTACATGAACTGGCCAGCCACTCCCCATTGGGGCTGAATTTCACGGAGGACACGGCTTTCGTGTGGCCGGCCAGGGTGAACTTGAGGGCATAATTTGGCTTCACAGGTGTAGGCTGGTGAGGAAACAGAGCTGTCAGCCCCAAATGCCCAACCGTCAGCTGAACCTGATTCCCCAGCTGAATGGCAAGCTCACCTCCGGCTTGACTCCAAACCTGTACCACGTGACTATCAGAGCCGTCTGCATGTCCCCTCAACCTGAACAGCCAGCCTGAGCTCCGACTTCTGCAACCCTCACCTCAGTGCCTCTGCTCCACCCCACCCAGACACCGGCGCCCGCCCGCCCGCCCGCCCGCCCGCCCCTCAGGCAGCCCCACGCACACCGGAAGGCTGCTCCGGGTAAGAGGCCAGCATGGTCTGCACACCCGCCCAGGCATCAGGACTGTGCCGAGGGGAGCTGCAGATCAGCTGCCGCCGGGCCTACACTCTCAGCCCGAGGAGCGAGGAGCGGCGTTGTGGCTAAGGCCCCCCCCCGCAGGGGACGGGTCTGGACATCACCAGGCACTGACTAACCCCGCAGCATTGCTCGGAGGGGAGAACACTGACTCCGGGGCGCCATTCCCCGGCATCCACAGCCTCATGCCCTGCAGTTAGTTCCCCCGGAGCCAGGGACTCGCCTTGCTCTGCGTGGCCGACGACGAGGGGGTGGGCTGTGCTCGGGCAGCCTCCGTCTCTGGCTTCTTCTCCTCCGTTGCCATGGCTCCGAGGCCCACCCAGCAGCAGGGAGAGGCAGGCAATGGCTTCACAGCTCCACACACAACACTCGGCAGGAAGGGCTCTGGGCTGATCGCAGCCTACAGTGGGGGACCTAGGCCAACAAGCAAACACGTTTCATAAGTCAATTCCAGGAAAAGGGTAGAAAACACTGGACCACCTTACTGAGCCTGGATCAGCCGCTCAGAGGGGAGGCACCAGACTGCTACCCTGATCCCTAATGCTGCCTGAGGCTGCCGGGCGGAGGCTCCCTCAGGCCCCTCCTTCAAGGCCTCCTTCAAGGCCGCTTCCCCACGCAACCTGTGGGAATGCAGGAATGCAGCCCCTCCCGCCAGCCCACCCGCCAGCCAGCAAGCTCCAGGCTCTCTTCAAAGGGCCTTCCGCCTTAGAAACCACTGGAGGCTCTGGTCCGAGAAGAACCGGCCGGCAAGATCTTGGAGGCCGGTGCCCAGGTGTGGAAACTCACCCAGATCCTCACGTGCCTCTCGTGTAAGGCCCAGTGCTGAGAGCCGTGTCTGCAAACCCCAGGGCCCCCGCCCTGCCCGCTGGGGCAGCCCCACAGTCTGCAGGTGGGGAGCATGCACTGGAGGGAAAGTCTCCCTCACCATGGGAACTGCCCCTCCCAGAAGCACACGGACTCGGAGAGAAGTCGCCAGGTTCCTGCCGGCACCACGGGCCACCCACCTCCCGGGGCTGGGACCACCGTTCCGGAGCGTGCCCGCCGAAGTTCTCGCTTGGAGCTTAGAGCTAACGCGTGCACAGTGAAGGGAAACGGAAGCCATCACACAAAAGAGCACGTCTCCAATCTCCACCCAAGAAGGGAAAGGAATTACAACGCAGCACAGCTGTGCAGGCGGGGCGGCGAGGCTGGCTACCTGCGGGAGGACGGAGGGAGCCCTGCACCGCGTGCGAGAGGGGAGGGGTGCGGGGGGGAGGGGTGCGGGGGGGGCGGGGTGCGGGCAGCCCTGCCAGGGGAAACGTGTGGCACTAGGCTGCCAGCGGCCAAGGCTCCTCTGCCATTACCTTCTGCGGCTTCGGGAGGGGGGGAGGAGCCAAGGACCCGGGCTACAAAGTCCATTTCCCAGGACCCAGCCTCCGAGGACGCGCGACCACACCGGGCTGCGGCCAGTGGGGCCCTGCAGGGCGAGCCCAGCACAGGAGAGGAGAAAGGGGCCCCCGCCCCCAGCGCAATTTAGCAAAAAAGCAGGCCCACCAGGAGGTGCGGCTTGGCGGGCAAATGCCCTCAGGTGAGGAGAAAGGAGGCCCAGCCCTCCCTCCGGGGCGAGCAGAGCGTCCACACACACCCGCCGGCTCCCAGCAGGATCCCCGTCTCCCCGGGGGAGGGCCAGTGTCCAGGCAGCTGCTCCTGGGAAAGGCGCTCGGAGGAGGGAACACCCACGGCCACTGGAGGTGGGCCCGCCTGCCCACGGCGTTCGCCCAGCCTCCCGCGGCCAGGCCCCCGCGCCCGGAGCTGCCGGCTGCTGGCAAAAGGCAGGGCCCGGAGCTCCGGGCGGAGGCAGCACCGGAGGCAACGCGGCGACCCCGCCGGGGCCGCCCGCGGGAGCAGCGCCCCCCGCACCGGGCCGCCCGGGAGGCACCCGGCCCTCGGGGGGAAGAAAAGCGGCCAGGAGGGCGCGTCCCTCCACATCGCCCGGGACGGCTCCGGGGGCCGGGCTGCAGGGGTCGCAGGCTCGGAGCCCGCCGCGGGGCCTCCCCTTCCCGGCAGCGAGCCCCCTCCTGGGCCTGGCCGCCTCGGGCTGAGTCCGGGCAGCAAGTCGGGCGCGGGCTCCCGCGGCGCAGGGCAGACGGGGTGCGCCCACGTCCAGGCCCGGGGCGCCCGTGGGTGTTTTAGGTTTTCGTGGGGCGCCGTGCAGACGAGGGCCCTGCGGGCTCGTCACCAGGCCCCGGGGAGCGGCCGGCCCGGTGGGCGCCGGGGGCCGCGGCGCGAGGGGGACGGGCCTCCGCGGCGAGGCCCCGGCGGGGAGAGGAGCCGCGCGCTCGGCCGGAAGAGGGGCGCAGGCGGCCCCCGGAAGGCGCGGCGGAACGGACGCGCGGGGCGCCTGCATCGAGGGCCCGGCGGGCGGGACCGGGGCTGAGGCCGGGCCCGCCGGAACACGTGTGGCGGCGGCGGCGGTTTGGGGGTGCAACGGCGTCGGACCCCCGCGCGTGCACGCGGCGCAGGCGCCCCCCCCGGCCCCCCCCCCCCGCTTACCTGCGGGGCCGCGGCGGGCTGAGCGGGCAGGGCGCCCCGGGAGTCGCTACGGCCGCCGCCTGGGCGGGAGCCGGGCCGAGATCGATGAGGCGGCGCGGAGCCGGCAGTGCGCGTGCGCGAAAGGGCCGCCGCGGCGTGGGGGCGGGGCCAGAGCACAAAGCCGGCCTCTCGGAGCCGCGCTACGGGGCGCGGCGAGGGCCAGAATGCCTCGGGCAGGCCCTACGCCTTAAAGGAACAGTACATAGTGTGTGCTTCCTGCTTAAAAGCCTCAGCCCCGTAAGTAGCCGGTTGCAGGCCGTTCTTCTCCCGCGCTTTCTGAAAACTGAAGAGTGCCAGGGTCCCCTCGAATGCTCACATCCTGAGCCCCCCCTGCAGCGGGGCTCCCGGGAGCAGCAGAGCTCTCCCCCGGGAAGCGAGGGCTGGGGGGGGCCCCAACGTCTCTTCTGAGCTCCGGTCCCTCCTCGGTCGCGCGCTCAGGGCGGCCGCTGGCGCGAGCCGGGCATCCGCGCAGGGTGTCCGTGAACGCTCTGCTCCGGGCGCCACCGGAGACAGTGACCCTTACCTTCCCGCTCTGCAGGAAGACGGCGAGCTCCCGAGGCTTCCGACCGCCGACTCCGCGCCCACCGCGCTCCGGCGGGGCGCCCCGCTTCTCTCCTGAGCCCCCACCCAGGAGCCGATGGGGGCTAGCGGGCTGCTCTGCTGTCTGCAGGGTGACGTCTCAGGTACCATCACCTGCGGTTACCCGCGGGAAGGGGAGGGGCTCAGAGGCCTCGGGAGGCCCCAAACCCGGTGCATTCACACACACACACACACACACACACACACACACCACACACACACACACGGGGGGTGGGGGCGCCCCTCCACTGCCCACGTGGGTCTTAGGGTCTTGGAGGGGGTCACAGCCTCCCGGCCCCGCGCCCCACCCCAGCCCGTCTCAGAACGACAGGCAGCCTGTTATTTACCGACTGAAACCGGGAACACCGACCACGACTCCGGATGCCGTGCAAACAGGAGGACGGAGCCTTTGAGATGGACCTGTCCGGGGAAGGTTGCCATGGACACTGGCCGGGTAGACCGGCAGCTGGGGTGGGGCGCTCCTCCCAACCATCTCTGTGCCCGGGAGGTGAGGCCAGGCTGCAGGAGGTGACCAGACCGGTTCAGGAGGGAGAAGCGCACCTCCGGCCACGTCCTGCCCCGCCCCCGGCCCACCTCCCCGCTGGCCCCGGTCTGAAAGCCCAGCCTCAACCGGTCACACCCTAGGTTAGGACTCAGCTGGCTTCCCCTGACCCTGGGTCCAAATCCAAACTCGGTCCAGGGAGTTCACCAGACCCACCTCCTCCACTCACCTAGTGCCACCCCCAAACTGGGTAGCCCGGTGCCAGCGCCAATGCACAGGTGCTTCCAGGCCTCCAGCTCCAGCTCGCCCTGCGGCAGGTGGGGGAGACCAGGCCCCTGATCCCCGAGCTCAGAGCGCAGCCAGGTGCCCAGGTAGCCTGGTTTCACCTCCCGCCTCCGGAAGATGGAAGCCCCCAGTGAGCCCCACGGGCAGGGCTCAGTGGTTGAGTGGCACTGAGCCCGGGGGGCACAGTTGGGCTCCAGGTCAGGGCACAGGCCGAGGGTGCAGGCTCCATCCCTGGTGGGGTGTGTGCAGGAGGCAGCCCAGCCCATGATTCTCTCTCATCGTTGATGTTTCTTCCTCTCCCTTCCTCTCTGAAGTCAATAATATGAATATTATATATATGAATCAGCCAATGAATACATGAATAAGTAGAACAACAAACATGTTTCAAAAAAAAACACAAAAAAAAAACATAGAACTCCAAGCTTTTGAGAAGCCATATTAGTCACAGGGACAGTGGAGGGCTTTCCACAGGTGGTAGAGGAACAGACCACATGGCAGGAACTGTGATCTCCTCCCACCCCCCACCCCACCCTCACACACCCACAGCAGGCAGCAAGGTGGGTGGGAGCACTGGCCCTTTAACGGCCAAGCCCCCAGGTTGGATTCCGATGGCAGTTGATGAGGGAGCCTCGTGGGTCCCAGGGGGGATGTGCAGGCCCCAGGCCTTGCAGGGGCCGCTGGCCAGGTTTCCCTGCGGGACAGCCGCCCCCACTCTGCCGCCTCCATTCCTGGGAGCTGCTGCCCAGCGAGCCCAAGGCTCCCCAGCCCAGGTCAGTGGGTCTGGGGACGTTCCCTGTCCCTGGTGGCTGCTTTGGGGGAGACTTAGGACCCCGATTTCCTCCATGCCTCCTCATGGTCCGTGTGACAGGCGTGTACCCACCAACCCTGGGCCCCGCGGGCCTTCCTAACCCGAGGCCGTTGGCCACTGAGCCTGGTACCCAGACAGCCTTTTCTAGCCCTGGCCGCCCCAGCCCTCGCCGGGGCCTTGGTTTGCCCGGGACAGAAAGAGCAGGTGACAGGAGGAAGCGGGACTCCGCCTCCTGGGTTTCTCTGGACTCTCTCCTTCCAGGGCCTCTGCCAAAGGGTGTGCCCTCCCTCATGGAAAGGCCCCTCCCTCTCTCCCTCAGCACCATTTCCCTTCCCCCTGCATCACCTCCCCCTGATGCCACCCTCTCTAAGGTGACCGCGTAGGCTGCCCCCCTCCCCGGGTGGCTGACGCTTCATTGACATAGCACTGTCTCATTGGGAAACCGAGTCCGGTCGGCGTGGCTCAGGGGTTGAACATGACCTATAAACCAGGAGGTCACACTTTGGTTCCTGGTCAGAGCACCTACAGGGGTGCAGGCTCGATCCCTAGTGGGGTGCCTGCAGGAGGCAGCCAACCCGTGGTTCTCATCATTGATGTTTCTATCTCCCCCTCTGAAATCAATAAAAATATTTTAATTTTAAAGAAAGAAAACCGAAAAACTCTGTCCCCGACCGTCCCTCAGCCCCAGGGAAGTGGAGATCTAACTGTCCCTTCCTCAAGGTCCCCAGGCTCAGCCCTGGGCTGGCCCCCAGCCCCTGCTTCTCTATCCCCTTCCCATCATCCCCTGGGAGTATGCTGGCCCTCACGCGTCCACCCTCCTCGCTCCTGTGGGTCCATGGGAGCAGGGACCGCCAGCTCAGGCCCAGAGCCTGATGGGAAGGGCACAGAGTCGGAGCCTAATAAAGACACCCTCCCCAAGGAATGAATCCTGGGACTTCCTGCCACTTCCTGTTGGATCTGACCCACTCTAACTTGCTTCAGAGGCCCCACAACTAAATCTGTCTGCCCTTAGCTCCGCCCAACTCCAGGCCTGGGCAGGAGGGAGGGGGTCCCCCGGGCGGCCCATCCAGGCTGGGCAGGGTGTTGGGCTGCTGCCAGCGGGCGGGTCTCAGAGCAGGAATCCCTGGAATGCGGATCCCAGCTCCCCAGCCCGGGCCCCACTGTTCCTGTCTGCGAGGCCTGGGCTTAATCCCTGGGTTCGAGAGGTCCCGACAAGCTCCTGAGGAAGCCACAGCCCTGGGCGGCCGATGGAAATCAGAGGCCTCAAAAGCCGGGGATTTTGTTCAAAGCCTTTAGGGTGTTTTTTTGGGGGGCGGGGGGCGGGGGGCGGGGCAGAGAGGGGCAGTCGGGGCTCCTGGGGGCATCCTAAGGAACATGAATGCCGCTGCTGTGTGCCACCTGTTTCCCCTTCACGTCAGACCACGCCAGTTGTCCTGGCGAGCAATGCAGCAGCTGCTCTTCCTGGGCCCCCACTCCCCTCCCCACCTCAGCCTTTCCCTCGCCCAGGGCTGGCTCCCTAACCCCCAGGCGACCTGGGAAGCTTTCCGATGTGATTTTTAAAAAAATATATTTTATTGATTTTACATTGAGAGGGATAGTTAGAAATGTCGATGAGAGAGAAACATTGACCAGCAGCCTCTTGCACACCCCCCACTGGGGATGTGCCTGCAACCAAGGTACATACCCTTGACCAGAATTGAACCCGGGACCTTTCAGTCTGCAGGCCGACGCTCTATCCACTGAGCCAAACCGGTTTCGGCCTGATGTGATCTTTATAGATGCAGGACTGAGGCTCAGAGAGCCTGGGTGACTCACCCCAGGCCACACCGCCAGGACCGGGAAGGACTGGGCTTGACCCTGCCCTTTGGACCTCCGCGCAGGGAGCAGACGATGTGTTCACTTTCCCACAGCCACGTGACCCAGGGCCTGCAGCCTGCCTCCTGCTCCCGGCTCAGGGGCTCCCACGCCCTCCCGCCCCGCAGCCTGCTCCTCGCCCACCACGCGGCCTGCAGACCTGGGCGCTCGGGTCCTTCCTGGACTCTCCCGGCCGTGGACGGCAGGTGATCTCTGTGGTGTGAGATCCAGGATAAGTGCCCGGACGGGCTCAGGAGGCGGAGCGCTGTACCTAACGGGGACACAGGCCAGTGTGCCAGCCTGGGGGCACCCTCACCTGGCGCTGGAGGGGAGTCCGTGGGGCCAAGGAAGGGCTCCCAGAGGTGGCCACCCCAGCACTCGCCTTCCTGGGTTCCCACGCGGGAGAATTCCCTGACAGGAGCCACGGGCCTGAAATAGAACAGCTGACGCAGCCAGCCAGGAGCCAAAGTCCCCGGCGTGTCCTGGCGCCGGGAGGCCAGCTGCCAGCTGCCCCATCCCCGCTCCCGCCCCTCCCTCATCTTCCCAGGTCTGTGAACCCCCTACAAGTGGGGCCAAGTGTCCGCAGGGAATGTGGTTCAGGCTTCTCCGAGGCTGGCGGGCAGCCTGGGCTGGCAGGCAGCTGCCACCTCCCAGGAGCCGGACCTCGGGTGGCAGAACCAGAGGCTGAGCGGCCGCCTGCCACGTCCAGCCCCAGAGAGAAATATGGATCCGCCGCCTCTTGCACACCTCCTAATGGGGATGTGCCCACAACCAAGGTACATGCCCTTGACTGGAATGGAACCTGGGACCTTTCAGTCCACAGGCCGAGGCTCTGTCCACTGAGCCACACCGGTCAGGGCTGTGAATTTAGTTTCAATTGTGTGCTTCTTTGCTTCTCTCTGGGATGTCCCTTCCCTGGCCAGCCCTCTCACCGCTGTATCATAAGGATTGCTTCTTCAAATAAAACTCAACTGTATTGCATAATATTTGCCTGTTTGCCATGGGGGGAATGATCCAGATGAAAAACTACACGAAATCACCCACAAGCGTAGTTCCTGTACCAGGAATGCAGGCCACCACCCCCTGCCTCGCTCTCCTGAAGGAAGGAAAGGATGTCCGTACTATTAATATCTTACGCGTGAGAACTTACACCTCGTCCCCAGCCACCAGCCTACGAGACAGGTAGTGATTTTCCCCATTTTACAGATGAGCAGGTTGAGATCCTGGCGGGCTGTCGCCTGTCTTCTTGCCTCTGCGGCCACATTAGTGCAGTGCAGCCCCCTCTTCCATGCTGTGCTTTAAGGACTTTCACTATCACTTTGTGCAAATGCTCTCCTTTGGTGGCAGGAAAACCGGGGAAATCTTTTTTTTTCTTTCAATATATTTTTGTTTATTTATTTATTTTTACAGAGAGGAAGGGAGAGGGATAAAGAGCTAGAAACATCGATGAGAGAGAAACATCGACCAGCTGCCTCCTGCCCACCCCCCACCGGGGATGTGCCCGCAACCAATGTACATGCCCTTGACCGGAATCGAACCTGGGACCCTTCAGTCCGCAGACCGACGCTCTATCCACTGAGCCAAACCGGTTTCGGCGGGAAAATATTTCTTGAGCCAGACCTGTGGTGGGCCCTGGGCAGAGAGAGGCCGGCCCTCATGGAGCTGCCTCTGGAGGTAGAGGCCAGTAAGCAGGCCTCGTCAGTAAGAGCCCAAGGCAGAGCCCGAGCAGTAACCATGGGGACCACAGGCCCCACCTTCCCCACAGATTCTCCCTCCCCTCCCCCAGCGGAGGATGGGCCCTATTTTTGTCCACCCTGACAGATGAGGAAGCTGGGTTGGGGAGATTAAGTGCCCCAACCTCATGGTGTTGAAACTCCCGACAACTCGGGAAGGGAGAGAATGGTGGTTGGTGGGGACCGTCAGGGTCACCCAAGTCCCGTCCTAAGGCAGCTCTGCTTCTCCAGGGGTCCCGGGGGAGGCTCCCTACACTGGGAACAAGGAGGGTGAGCCCTGGGCCCAGGGGCCCAGGGTAAGTGCCTGTCACGTCATCGCTCTGACAGACTGCTCCCCAGGCTTCTCCAGCCGCAGGGAGGGTCCCTGCCCTGAGCCCCCCGGGGCCGCACCTGAGTGGGCAAGCCAGACTGGTGGGCACGGGCAAGGGAGAGAGGACCTGGGTCCCCCCTTCAGAGCCAGGTCCCCGGGGATGTCCAGGTTCCTGCTGTGCTCCCAGGGGGACTCTGGTCAGCGGAGGCCCAAGGAGGGTCAGCAGCCTCCACAGCCTGGCTGGTCAGGGGCGGCTCTCCAAGGTCAAGGCCAGGGGAGAGGCTCTTTGATTGGCCTCAGGGGGGAGGGGGCAGGGTCTTTTTAAGTGATGACGTGGACTGTCCTGATGGCCAGGCCCAGCGTCCCAGAGAATGAGACCCTGGTGGCAGGATGGGGACGCGGCCTTGGGGGTGAAACAGAAGTGGGGGTACTAGACCAGGGCTTGGAGGAGTCACAACCAGGACGGTGGTCCTAAGGAGCAGACCCTCATCTTCCTGGACCTGTCACCCCCCATTCTCCCAAACCTAAAAAGGAAAGGTCCTCCCCAGCCAGGCCCTCAGCAGAGGCGCAGGGCGGCTGGGCACAGGTGGGCTAGGCCTCTCCTGCACACGGTTCCCCACAGAACTGGTTCCGTTGGACCCAAAGCAAGTCAGGTCGCCTCCCAGAGCCCAGCGTCTGCCCTGTAAGCCTGGGGCAGCCGCCGGTGAGAGGGGGTGGGTGTGGGCCGGCCGGGCCGCCCTGGGTCCCTGGCGCCCAATGTAAAGACGCGGGCACTTGGGGCAGTGGAGCGCTGGCGCAACCTCAGGTCCACCCAGTGACCCGGGGCCTGGGGTGGGTCCGGCCGGCGCTCCGAAGCACCACTTCGCAGTTGGCAGGTCCAGCGAGCACTGAGGAAAACGGGTGGTTTCTGAGATTTTATGGTGTGTGTGTGTGTGTGTGTGTAACACACACTACGTGCAGCTACCTTAATTTATAGCTGGGGAACGTGTACTTGTGTGTACAGCTGAGTAATTGCCACCCAAAACCAGGTCTGAAACCGTGTCCACGAGCTGATCTTGACAAATCACGGGAAAAGGGGCCCGGGTCCTTGTTTTTATCTTTGGAGTCTGAAACCTAAGGGACCTCGGGTTCCATGCCTGCCCTCGCTGGGCAGGTGGGGAAACTGAGGCTGGGGGCGGGGTCTCCCGGCAGGGGCGGGAACGTGTCCGACGCCCCGCCAGTTCCTGACCTTGGGCTCCCCACCCCCAGGCGTTGGGTGCACGAAAGACAGGGGTGGGGGGGGTGGGAAGGTGGGTGGGGGGTGGCGGAGGTGGGCAGACGGGGGCGGAGCCGAACGCAGCCCCTCCCCCCACAGGCCGCCCGTGCGCGCGCCCGCCCGCCGCCCCGCCCCCGTGCGCGCGCCCGCCGGCTAATTAGCAGCGCGGTTTGTTTACAAACAAGGGCGCTCTGCGGGTGCACGCCGCCCGGCTGTGCGCGGCCCGGTGCCAGGGCGCCCCCAAACCCCGGGCTCGGAGGCCCCGGGGGCGTCTGGCGGCGGACGGGCGGGCGATGGCCGCGCTCCCGCCTTTTCCACGCCACCCGTGGGCGCCAGGAAATTCGCCCGAGAAGCGCGTCCCCTGCACCGAAGGGAGGGCCTCCCGGGGTCCCCGCCTCGTCGCAAGGGTCGGAGGGGGTGGAGGGGCGCCCCGCCCCAGCGCGCCCCCCGGGCCGCGTCCGCGGGGCGGGGGGGGGGAGGGCGGGGGCGCGCGGGGTGGGGCGCGGCGCCGGGGGGGCCGGGACATGTAGTCCGCGCGCCGCCGCCTCCCCTGGGCAGCCCGGGCGCGGCCCCGGCCGCGGACTACGACTCCCGCCAGGCTCCGCGGCGCGGCGCCCGAGCCCCGCTCGGCTCCGGCGCGTCTATTATGCTGCCGGGGCCGGCGAGCCAGAGAGGAGCCGGCCGCGCGGGCCGGGAGGGGACGGCCGCCGGAGCCGCCGAGGCCAAGTACGCCTTTCTCTTGCTTCCTTGCGCGCGCGGGGCGGCGGGCGGCGGCGGGCCGGGCGGGCCGGGCGGCGCGGTCCCGAGTCCCCGGCGCAGGCCGCCGGCGGGCCCGGGGAGCCGGGCGCCCCAGCCGCCACCGCCGCCGCCTTTGTGCGCGGCCACGATGCAACAAAGCGCGGCGGCCGCCCGGGCCCCGCTCCTCGCCCGCCGCCGGCTCCCTCCCTCCCGGCCGGCCGGCCGCGGCCTTGCTCGGGGGGCGGCGCCGCGTCCCGGGCCGGCTCGGGGGCGTCGCCGCGGGCCGGGGCGCGGAGCCTGGAGTTGGCACGGCCCGCGCCGCCGGCGTCTCCCGCGCGGCCGGCCTCACGGAAGGGATTTTTCCCCCGCGCCCGGCCCGCCATCTTTTGGAGGGAGGACGCGGCGGCGAAGGTGCGCGGCGCGCCCCGTGCGCTCCGGCGCCACTTTCTCGGCGCGCGCGCCCGGCCCGCCAGGCTCCCCGCCGGCGACGCGGCCGGGGCGGGGGGCGAGCCAGGCCGGAGCCCGGCTCTGCGCGCCGCCGCCCGGAGTCAGGGGCCCGCGGGTGGCGCGGCCCGAGGGCAGTGCCCTCCCGGAGTTGGGAGCCCGGCGCCGAGTTGGAGCCCCCGGGCAGGGCCGCCGCAGCCTCCCTTGGAAAACAGCCCGGAAAGCCCTGCTCCGCGCGCGGGCGAGTTGGAGCGGGAGGAGCGGGCGCTGCTGCTGCGCCCTCCTCGGGGTGGGCATGTTGCAAGCCCCTCGGGGAGCAGGGCTCCCCCCAGGCCTCCGATGTCCACATGTTCTGGGGGGCGGGGGTCCTTCGTGAATAAAGCTGGGGGCTCGGGGGAGGCGGTCCTCTCTCCACAGGTGGCTCCTGTGGGAGCAGGGCCGGGTGGAAGCCTTGGGAAACCTCTCCCTCGGAGGCAGGGGCAGTTTTGCAAAGATAAGAAATGGGGTCACTGCACGGGGGTGGGGTGGGGTGGGAGTTCTCTCCTTTGGGCCCAACCCCCCTGAGTGTCCTGCGACCCTTATTTTTGGCCAAAAGCTTTCTGTCCAGAATTTCATAACGTGCCCCCACTCCGTCTCCGAGTTAGCCTGGCTTTGGAGGCAGAGTTGGGGAGTGGGGGGTGTCAGTGGGCTAACTCCCAGCCTGACAGGCCCCTCCTCTCAAGCCCTGCTCCTTCCCCGCTCCCTCTCCTCCCTCCCCGCGGCGGGAGGTGCCCGGTCCGTTTCTCTGCTCCGTAACGTGGGCCCTGCTCCGTGGCCTGGGTGAGGGGCGCATGCTTCGGGGGGATTCTGACTTTTAGGGGAATCCAGAAAAGGCCTGAGTCCCTAGGGGAGGGGGCTGGGCCCCGGAGTTAGGGACTCCCGCCCTGCCCTCCCCGCAGCTCTGAACGTGGGCCTTTCATTTGCAAATAAAGGTGTGAGTTTGCCCTTGTCTGTCTGGAGGCCTTGATGTGTGCCGGTAGTTACAGATCGGGAAGGCTGGGCACGGACTGCGCCTGGGCGCAGGGTGGGGGCGGGGGCATTTCTCTCCGATCTTTCTGTAACTTGGGGCCCCAGTGCCTGGGCCCTGGGCGTCTGGAACGCCTCCCAGCAGCTCCTGGGGCTTCGATGGGGCCCCCCACGGGGTCCAGGGAGGAGGGGCTCCTGGGCGGACCTGGTGAGGGTGACTTGGTGTCGGGAGCCGGAGTCTGCCTTTCTCCCGCCCAGCTCACGTGCGCCCGCCCGGGAAGGGAGTTTGCATGAAGGGTTTGTAAACACGGCTCCCGCCTCGCCTCCTTCCACGCAGCCAGCCTGCGCGGGCGGAAAGGGAAAGTGTGTGCAAGGGGGGGCCTCCCGCTCACCTCCTTCCCGCCCTCTTCCCTCTGCCTGGCCAGTTGCCAGCCGACTGTGGTGAGCTGCACGGCCACTTCCTGGTTCTTGGGGGAGAGCCCTGGGGGATGAGGGGGAGGAGTAGACTAACAGGTCCCCAGCGCCCGGCCTGGCCGGCTTGTGTCCACTGCCGGTGGGCCTCGGTGCCCTCTGACCCTCACTTCGGGCCAAAGTTTCCTGCCCAGAGTTTCATCATGTGCCCCCCTCGCCTGGCGCAGCTGTGGCCGGGAGCTCGCCCGCCGGAGGCTGCTCCCAGGTCATCCTGGTTGGGGCCGTTCTGGTGCTGGGTTCAGTGATGTGGGTGGCGCTCCACCCGTGGGCAGGCCCACACCCTGGCGTCTGCGGGCGCTGTCCTGGCAGCATCCTTCCGGGAAAGGAAAGTCGGGGAAGCGGGCGGAGAGCGGGGCCTGCGTGCGCACCTGTGCCTTCTGGGAATTGGGGGGTGGGGCCGGCAACTCTGCTTGGGTGCCCTCCAGCCCATCTGCCCCTATTTCAGGAGATCGACAGGTGTTTGGGTCAGGGGGACTGGCGCCTGGAGCTCCCTCTGTCCCTGTGTCACGAAGCCTCGGGTGCCTGCCCCCTTCCCCCTGCCCGGGTGCCTGCTCTCCTGCCCTCCTGCCAGCAGGGAAGCGCGGGCTGGCACAGGAGGTGATGGCGGGGCCAGGGCAGGGCACCCGAGTGTCACAGGTCGCGGCTCGCCGGGAGGAGCTGGGGTCGGGTGCGTCTTATCCTGAGGACGTGGTCGAGCGCTCCTGGTGCCAGCCGGGCTCTGCTGCAGACTGCAGATAAGGCGGGCACCCTGTGCCCTGTCATCTCCGCTGCCTCCAGGCTGTGCCCCTGGCTGTGTGTAGTTCTTAGCTTAGGGGGGGGGGAGACTCTCGGCTGTCGCTGCTGTCCGGGATGTGGCCCCCGAAGGCGGCGGAGGGGCAACAGAGTGCCTGCAGCAGCCGTGGCTGCGGTCTCACTGTGGGAGGAGGCGCTGGCCTCTGGGAGCCCTTGGGTGGGATTGTCGGTGGGGGTGGGGTGGGGCGGGGCGGGGCCGCCCGTTCTGTCCCCAGGGCTCCAGGCTCTCGCGGGCAGGCGGGATGTGCCCGTGTGGTGGGAAGGGGTGGACGCTGTGTGTGGGGGGGGTTGCTGAGTGCCCGCCAGAGACCCTGCTTTACCGAGGGCTGCGCCATCCTGGTCCCACTCTGCCTGTCACGCTGTTGATCCCCCGAGGCAGCTGGGGCGAGGGGTGGGCAGGGCCCCTGGGCCCCCGGACCTCGCCCACCGCCGAGCATCTTGGTTCTGAGTCCTCCCAGACCCGGGACCCTGCTCTGGACAGAGTGGGCACTGACCACGCCGTCCCCACTCCCCTGCAGACACTCCCCTTTGAGCCCTGCGAGGGGCGAGGGGGCCTGGCCTCGGGGAGGGCCTGCAGGGGTGCATGTGGGGCTGCTAGGCCGGTGTGATCTAAACCTAGCGGGAGGGCGGGCCTGCTTGGGGCACCTCGCTGTGGGCAGAGCCCCCTCGGGGACCGCGCGCGGGCAGTTTCCCGCTGGGCGTGGCACGCTCCGGGACGGAGGTGGCGCCCAGTATGGCCCAGCGGGAGGGGTCCTCACCTGCCCCACTGCCCTCCCAGCCCCAGAGGAGGCAGTTGGCTCCGTCTGTCACCGGCGCCGCCCTGCCCGCACGGATCCTGTTTCCGAGGCCGAGGCTCCAGGGTGGCCGCCGGCCGCCGGTCAGAGTGCTGGGGAGGCTGGCCTGGCCGCTGGGGTCTGGAGCCCGGGCCACACTCGGCGGGGCCACACTTGGCGGGGCCTCCCGGCCTCGGCTCCTGTCCCAGCGGATGGTCAGGCTTCTGCGAGGCGGCGGTGGGGTTGGCAAGGGGCGGATGGCGGCGTCCAGGGCCTGGCTCTGCTTCTTTATCTCCGGTGACTGGTGCCCCTTCACCTCTGAGCCTCCACCTGGGACCCCCACCAGCCAGGCCAGGGGGGCACAAGGAGACAGGGCGGGGTGCAGGGAGGAGCCCCCTCGGGTGCAGAGTGAGCCCCGCCCCCAGGAGGCTGTGTCCGAAGTCTGTGCTTGCCGCCCGAGGTGGGGTTGGTGCATGTGAGCAGGGCGGGCGGGGGAGGCTCAGGGGAGCACAGCCTGCCCTGGACCCTCTCCTGAGCCGGGTGCTCTCTCCCTGGCTTCCCTCCTACCTCCGCCGCTCCCCTCACTATGGGCACTGCCCCCAGGACGCCCTCCCCGCAGGCCCTCCGGTGTCCCCACGCTGAGAGCCCCTGAGGGCCAGGCCCCTGCGGAGTCTGAGCCGCTTCTGCCCTCCCCAACCCCAGCCCAGGATGGGCGCCTGCCCACCTTCATCCTCTCCACCCCCACCCCCCACCAGGCTCGGCATCGTGACAGGAGGGCCAGTGCAGCTGCTGTCGAATTTTCTAGAATTTTTTAAAAATTGATTTTAGAGCGGGGTGGGCAGGTAGAGGGAGAAGGAGAGGAACGTGGATGAGAGGGAAACTTCAGTAGGCTGCCTTCCGCACCACGCCCACCCACCGGGGACTGAACCTGCAACCTTGACTGGGAATCAAACCCGAGAGCCTTGTGTGTGAGGGCCACCGCTCTAATAACCACTGAGCTACCCGGCCAGGGCGCCTTGGTGGTTTAGGCCTCCACATGGCCGTGTCTCTGTCCATCATTGACTCAGTTCAGGGTGGGGGGAACCCTGGGGAAAGTGGGCGGTGGCTACTGATCCTTCTTTCTGGAAGCCGCACTCGCACTCGCCTCCCTGCCCTGGAATGCGGCCTGAGCCCCCCCCAGGCGAGGGCGCCGAGGGGACAGCTGCTCCGTGGGGGTGGCGCGCCCTCGGTCCGCCGACAAGTGGGCTCCGTGGGATCTGCCGGGCAGGCCCCGTGGCACGGGTGTGGCGGGCCGGACCCTGGGGGCGCCGAGGCAGAGCCCAGACTCTGCGTTGTGCCGAGCGCCCCCTCATGGGGAGCATGCCCTCGGTTGGTTCCCCCTCAGGGGCGCTCGGGGCTTAGGGCTGTCCCCACGCCCTTGGAGGGGAGACCCCGCTCCGAGACACCGGCCTCCTGACCAGAGCACCGTGGGAGCCGGCCTGGCCAGACCATGGTTGGTCTGTGTTTTGAGTATTTTTTTCAAAAAAGAAATCCCTTCACACTTTTTCTTAAAGTATCTTTATTGATTTCAGAGAGGAAGGGAGAGAGAAAAGCATCCATGATGAGAGAGAGACATGGATCCACTGCCTCCTGCCTGCTCCACACTCAGGGTCCAGCCCACAGCCCGGCACGTGCCCCGACTGGGAATCGAACCCTGACCTCCCGGTTCATAGGTCAGCCTTCAGCCGCTGCTGACCCCTGCCAGCCGGGCCTTCGCACTTTTCCCTCTTGGCAAAGCTAACGTGCCCGTCTGTCCTCGAGCTTGGAGGAGGCCAGTCTGCTCCTGGGCCGGCAGCCTTGGACTCCCCCCTCCCTGGACCCCCTGTCCCCAAGGTCACTTTCAGCCCCTGGCTGTCCCCCGCCCGTTTCCTGGCTCCCCGGGGCCGTGAGGCAGGACTAGGTGACGCCCGGGGCTCTGGGAGGTTCGAGAAGGCCCAGGCAGGCGGAGGCAGCACCGGAGCAGAGGCCTGAGGAGGCGAGGGTGCGGTGAGAGCGGCCGTGGATTCCTGCCGCCAGGACAGGGAGAGGAGCCGAGGGCACAGTGCGCCCTGCCGGCCGGCGAGGGGCGGTGCTGTCCCCTGAGGGTCTGAGTGAGGAGGGCCCAGGAGGTTCGTGGGTCCCAGCAGGAGGCAGGCGCTTAGACCGGGATGGTGGTGCTCTGGCGGGGCAGCGTGGTGTCTGACCCGGGTGCGTGCCAGGCTGGGCTTTCCGTCTGGTGGTGAAGGCGCAGCCTCATCGCCACTGGCACCAGCCGACACGGCTGACCTGCCCACTGAGCCACCCTGCAGACCCGGGGCTGTGAGGCCGAGGACCCGAGGCGCCATTCGCTCCGGGAGGGTGTGGAGGGGAGGAGCCGGCCCCCCGGGTGGCTGAGGAGGAAGTGCCTCCTGGGTTCTGAGCCGCCTCCACTCGGGGTGGCAGGGGCAGAGCGGAGGGTGCCAGGCAGCGTTTCACAGTCGGCGTGGGCACGGCCTCACCGGCGCGCCAGCAGTCCTGGCGCAGACACGCCACGTGCCCCTCGGCAGGCCACCTCCGGGTTCCACCGGTGTCACAGCCTGGCCGCCATCACAAACCCACAGCGTTCTCGCGGTTACGGTGGAACCTCGCTCGCTTGAGGGCCTGCCTGCCAGGCTCGCTCTGCGGGTCCCGCTCCCTGGCTCTGGGTTTCTCCCTGAGCCTCAGGGCCCGGAGGATCGCCGGCTGCTGCGGGTGGAGTCAGCCCCGGGCGGGCAGTGAGCTGAGCCGGCTGCTTGGCCCCCCCTGGACGGCAGCCGCCTCCCCACCCCTGCGCCCCCCCTGCCCGGGGGCGTGTGCTCAGGTGGCCTTTGGCCACCGTCTCTCTGCGCCCTGCGTGGGTTCTGTGGTTCTGTGGCAGGTGAGCCGGCTGGCCCAGGGCAGGCGGCTTTGCCATGGGTGCGGGTGCGGGAGCCCGTGGTGGCCGGGCGAGGCTGCGGGGCCGCGGTGACCGCTCCCTCTGTGTCCCTCCTCCCCAGGCGCTGCCCGGTCGGGCCTGGAAATGGGGAGGACGCGAGGGCCGCCCTGAGCCGCTGCCGCGCCGGCCCGTGAGCTCGCCACCGGACGATGTCCACCACGGCGACGGCCGCCCCCGCGGGGATGCCGGTGGCCCCGGGCCCCGTGAACCCGCCCCCGCCCGAGGTGGCCAACCCCGCCAAGCCCGGCCGCAAGACCAACCAGCTGCAGTACATGCAGAACGTGGTGGTCAAGACGCTGTGGAAGCACCAGTTCGCCTGGCCCTTCTACCAGCCCGTGGACGCCATCAAGCTGAACCTGCCCGTGAGTCCGCCCGCGCCCACCTGCCCCGCGTGGCCCCGGCCTTGGCACAGGTGGTGCCTGAGATGTGGCTGGTGGTGGTGCTGGCGAGCCAGGCATGGTCTGGGCCTCCGGGGGAGAGGGGGGGGGACAGCTCAGAGCCCATAGAGAGCTACGACCCCAGAAGAGGAGCTACTTGGGGCCCAGGGGAAGGGAGGGTGCTACTCCTGGTGCAGGGAGACCCCGTGCTTCATGGTGACAGGAGGGTCCAGGAGCGAGGGCCCTCCTGTGTGCGCTCCCTCCCCCCCTCCCCTCCCCGCCATGCTCTCCGCTGACCGCCGAGGTCAGTTGCTCAGCGTGGCCCAGGTGCTGACGTCGGATGGCTTTCCTCCTTGTACCCAAATGGAGGGTCCGTGTTTCTGGGCGCCCTGGGTCAGCACTCGGGGGCTGGGTTCCGGGCCGAGCCCAGCCCTGCCTGCCTGCGGCCCTTGGAATGGGGGTGGGGCTAGGCCCCCCTCCCCAGCGAGATGGCTCCGGCTCTCTGAGCCCCTCCCCCCCACCTAGAACCGTGGTCAGCGAGGGGTCCCCAGCTGGCCTGGCGCTCGCCCCGGACCGCACGCCCCCTGCCCTCGGGACCCAGGCGCTGGCAGAGACTTGGAATCCGGGAGGATGATGTTGCGTCCGTCAGTGACCCTCTGAAATCTCTCCCCTAGGATTATCATAAAATAATAAAAAACCCGATGGACATGGGGACTATCAAGAAGCGACTAGAGAACAATTATTATTGGAGTGCCAGCGAATGTATGCAGGACTTCAACACCATGTTTACAAACTGTTATATTTATAACAAGGTGAGCAGACGCGGGTGGCGCGGGCCCCCTAATGCCCTGGGGACTGCTCACCAGCCGCGGGATGCCTGGACTGGCCTGGGCGCTCTGCACCCTCGGCCCTGATCCCCACACGTGACCTCACACACGGTGGGCCCAGACCTGGCGGGAGGATTGAGGCCTCCCAGGAGGGGACACATACCGAGCTTTATTTTAAAATACGTTTTTATAGATTTCAGAGAGGAAGAGAGAGGGAGAGAGAGGTAGAAAAATCAATGATGAGAGAGAATCATTGGTCAGCTGCCTCTTGCACGCCCCTTACTGGGGATTGAACTGCGACCTCCTAGTTCATAGGTCAGTGCTCCACCACTGAGCCACACCGGCTGGTGGTTTTCCGAATTTTTTAAAAACAGTTTCTGCCATTAGCATGCACTCTTTTTACCTCTCTCCTGCCCCACCAAAATGTCTTTACAAGTTTCACTCACTGGTTTCAGAGCGAGAAAGGGAGAAACATGGGCTTGTTCCATTCATTTAAAACACTCTCACTGGTTGGCTCTTGTATGTGCCGTGACCTGGGGTGGAACTCGCAGCCGTGGCGCCTGGGAGCGAAGCTCCAACCCATTGAGCCGCCCGGCCAGGTCCCCTTACCATAGTGGTCGCCAGCCTTTCGGACCGCCAGTGGCCCGCGGGCCACCGGTTGGCGACCGCCGTGTTAAGTTCCTCCGTGGGTGTTTCTGAGTCAGCCAGCGTGTCCTGCAGGCGCGGCTCCTTCCCGGCGTGTAACCTCGGCTCTCCGTGTCTTCAGCCCACAGATGACATAGTGCTAATGGCCCAAGCCTTAGAGAAAATTTTTCTGCAGAAAGTGGCCCAGATGCCTCAGGAGGAAGTTGAATTATTACCCCCCGCTCCGAAGGGCAAAGGCCGGAAACCGGCTGCAGGAGCCCAGAGTGCAGGTAACGGTGCGGGTGCTCCTGTCCCGGGGCCGGGGCTCAGCCGAGGCGCAGCCCGTCCGGGACACGGGCCTCGGTGGTGTCCGCCTGCCCTGGAGCACGCTGGAGGAGCGGTCGTGGGCCTCGTCTGGAGCCCGGGCTGTCCCTCTGTCCCTCTGAGGACGCTCCCCTTTAAGCACTTGTATTCTCTGGGCGGGAGGGGCGGTGTCGGCTGTTGGGGAGCCCAGGGTCTCACCTGGCCCGGAACCCGGCAGAGGTGTGTCCCGGTGGACAGGCTGTGGGTGGCCGAGCTTCAAGACAGGCCGGCAGGTCGCCAGAAGGGGGACTGTGGGTGGCTTAGTGGCTCCAGGCGGGTCACTCCGATGGCTCCTGACGGAGTCCGGCTTAACCCCACTCTTAGACGCAGGCCTGGCTCCGGCCCACAGGGCTGCGTGGCTTGTCCCGGCCAGAGGGGGAGGCCCTGTACTTGTTGGGGGAGCACCCACAGAGGCGGCCTAGATGCAGGGCCAGAGTCTGGGAAGCAGGGCCCCATTGATGTCCGGTCGGCTGCGGGGATGGTCCCGGAAGCTTCTGGGAGGATTGCGTCTGCCCAGGAGCGGGGCCTGTCCAACCTCCTGTCCTCTCCCCAGGTACGCAGCAAGTGGCGGCCGTGTCCTCTGTCTCCCCGGCGACCCCCTTCCAGAGCGTCCCCCCCACTGTCTCCCAGACGCCCGTCATTGCTGCCACCCCCGTGCCAACCATCACCGCAAACGTCACGTCGGTCCCCGTCCCCCCGGCAGCCGCCCCCCCGCCTCCGGCGACACCCATCATCCCCGTTGTTCCTCCCACGCCTCCCGTCATCAAGGTGAGCGAGTGTCCAGGGCTTGTCGGGGTTTCCGGGTTTGGGGATGGGAGGGGTGCGCAGGTGGGGACTCTGCCGCTGTCCCTCGCCACCGGCCATGTGCGTGTTGGGCACCGGGTGCATGTGGTTCTCACCGGATGGTTCTCGCCGGGCCTGTGATGCGGACAGGGCGACAGAGGCTCGGTGGCTGCAGGTCACATGGCTGGCGGGGGCAGGCTGCACTCGAACCCCTGGCCTTGGCAGTGCACGGGTCCAGGTGGGGAAGGTGTGCGAGAGGAGGGTGGGAGGGTCCTGACCCATCCTGCCCCACCCTGTGGGGAAGGCAGGCAGTGGCTGCTGGGACCCGAGGGCAGGCAGTGGATCGCCTCCCCCACACTGTGTGCCCCTCAGCGTGAGCACCGCACCTTTGCCTCCCCCTCGCCTCCCCCCCTCGCCTGGGAACGTCCACGTGGGACTGCCTGGCCGGCTGGTCAGGCACAGGTGTTCGCCGGGCGGGCCGGCGGCCGCGGGCACTGACTCGTGTCGTCTTCTCCGGTTTGACCTCGCAGCAGCCCTCGGGGGCAGGCAGTGTTCCCCCATCTTTCAGATGAGGATCAGGCGCTCAGAGGGTTAATGGCCCCCAAAGGTAACGCGCGCCTCCGTGGCCCCCGCCCCGGCCTTCACTGCCTGCACTCGGGGACGGCTCCCGGCCCGGCCGCACTGCCCGCCCGGCTGGTTTGGAGCATGTCCTGTGTGCCGTGGCCAGACAGGCCCCGGGCCCCTGCGGCACGTGCTTGGCATTTCTGGGTGCCCGTCAGGAGCTGGTGGATAGCCGGCTCGGGCCCCCGGTAGTCTGGGGTCGGGGGCTCGTTGGGGTAGCGACCCTGGCGGCTGTAGACAGCAGACCCGGGTGAGGCCATCTTGGCCGCTGCTGCCTGAGCGGAGACGTGGGAGCCAGCTGAGGGGTCTTGGGGACGCTGAGCCCTAGCGTGGGCACATGGCGCGGGGCCCCAGAGCCGCTGTTGTGCCCAGAGAGACCTGTGGGCCCATGCCCGGGCGTTAGGACACACCCACTGTGACTGGGGGGGTTCAGCATCCCGCCCCCACGGGGGAGAGGCCCTCGCTGGCTCCCGCTGCCTTCAGAGTGGAGTCCAGGCCACCCCTCAGCCCTGCTGCTCCCACCCCCACCCGCATGCCTTGCCCTCTCTTGCTCCAGACCGCCCTCCCACCCGCCCCAAACCCCCACCCCCGGAGGGCATCAGTTTTGAGGTCCTTTTCTTGTTGGGACGTTCCCTCTGCTTGGCGAGGGTCCTGATGGTGGCCTCTGGTCACGCCTGACCCGGAGCCCCTGGCGCGGCAGCCCGGGTGCTGGTCAGGAGCGGGTGATTGCATGCTGCCCTCATGAGTGCTGTGACCCCGGGGCCTGGGGCGCAAAGGGAGAGAGCAGCTCAGGGAGGGTTCGAGTCCAGCCTCACCACTGCCAGCTGTGTGACCTTGGGCCGGCGACGCGGCCCTCTGAGCCTCCGTCCCCATTGCGGGGGCAGCTGGGAGGATGGACGCGGCCGAGCCGGCATGGCTTTGCTCGGTGCCTGGCCGGGAGTCGGTGCTCCAGAGCAGCCGCCACGACTCAGTCTCGCTCACGGGTGGTTTTGCCGTCACAGAAAAAGGGCGTGAAGCGGAAAGCAGACACGACCACGCCCACGACGGCCGCCATCACCGCCAGCCGGAGCGAGTCGCCCCCACCGCTGTCGGACCCCAAGCAGGCCAAGGTGGTGGCCCGGCGGGAGAGCGGCGGCCGGCCCATCAAGCCGCCGCGGAAGGACCTGGAGGACGGCGAGGTGCCCCAGCACGCGGGCAAGAAGGGGCGGCTGTCGGAGCACCTGCGGCACTGTGACAGCATCCTCAAGGAGCTGCTGTCCAAGAAGCACGCGGCCTACGCCTGGCCCTTCTACAAGCCCGTGGACGCCGAGGCACTGGAGCTGCACGACTACCACGACATCATCAAGCACCCGATGGACCTCAGCACCGTCAAGGTGCGCGCGGGGCGGGCCTCGCTGGCACCGGCTCCTGGGTCTGCCCTCAGCCCCACAGGGAGGGGGCCCTGCCCGGCAACGCTGCCCCTGGTCCCCACTTCCTGTTTCCTCCACTTCCCTCTGTCCTGGAGCACCGCAGGTTTCTGTGATGGGTGTGTGTGTTGGGGGGGGGGGGGTTAGGCGAAGAGGCCCTCCCACGTGGCCACGCCCTCACCAGACAGAAGCAAGTCTGAACAGAACCCAGGCCTGGCCCGCAGCTTTGGAGCGGGGCTTCCTGCCGGGGCGTCTCTGGGCTCGGGCAGGGGTAGGCGTGGGCAGGGCCGTCTCACCCCCGTCCTGGTGTGTTACAGAAGAAGATGGACAGCCGCGAGTACCCGGACGCACAGGGCTTTGCGGCCGACATCCGGTTAATGTTCTCCAACTGTTACAAGTACAACCCGCCCGACCATGAGGTGGTGGCCATGGCCAGGAAGCTGCAGGTAACCTGGGCGCTCTCCGGGGGCAGGGCCCGGTCCGCTGGGCGAGGTGGGGTCAGGAGTTCCGGGCCGGGCCGTACGGAAGACCCAGGTGTCTTAGGATATCCAGCGGGAGGCCCCGGAGCCACGTCCGTTGACGTGGTGGCCATGTGCTGGCCGGCCGCCACCTGCTGCCTGGCACTTGGTGCCAACAGGCCCCTCAGCCTTCTGGGAGCTACAGACTCTGGTGGGGGCAGCACACAGTGAGGGGGAGGGAGAGGGCTGGTGTCGGCCCCTGCAGGCTCGCTGACCAGAGGGCCGGCCGGTCCCTGCGCTGGGGTAAGTGGGGGCCGCAGCCGTGGACACTCAGGGGTGACAGCGGCCTGTGCAGCCTGTGCTCTGTGACAACAGTCACCGACGGACGGACAGCATGTGGGAGGAAGCCGCGTGGAGGCCCGGGGCGCCCGGGACTCAGGCAGCCCCTGCTCTCTCGCAGGACGTGTTTGAGATGCGGTTTGCCAAGATGCCGGACGAGCCGGCAGAGGCGCCCGCACTGCCGACCCCCGCAGCGCCGGTGGTGAGCAAGGGCACGGAGAGCAGCCGCAGCAGCGAAAGCTCCTCCGACTCGGCCAGCTCGGACTCGGAGGAGGAGCGGGCCACCCGGCTGGCGGAGCTGCAGGAGCAGGTGAGCCCGCCCGCGCCCAGCCCGCCCCGCCCCGCGGCGCCCGGGGGCGGGGACCGGGAGCGCGGCCCGGGGGGCCCCCGCGGCCTGGCCCGCAGGCTCTCGGGAATGAGGCTGTCCTGACCTGGCCTCTGACCCGGGGCCCCCGGCCTCACTCCTCGTTTACGAGCCGGGCTCCATGCCCCGCTGCTTGAGCGGTTCTGACGATGGATTGAGAAAAACGTGAACGGCTTTGCCACGCCCGGCAGCCCGCGGGTGCCTGATACCGGGGTTCCGGCAGGGAGAAGAGCGGAGTGGGGTGGGCCTTTGGCTTTGACCGGAGCCTCCTGAGAGATGACGCTGCCAGGAAGACGGCCGAGAGCTGCCCGCTCCCACCTGGTGGGCACGGCCGCCCTGTGCCCGGGCCGCCCGGGCGAGAAGCACAGAGCACTTGGCATGCTGCCAGCACGCGTCGGCACCGGATTCCTCCGCCCCTGGACCCGCCGGGAACCCTGCCTTTACACAGCCGTGTCAGCCTTTGTCTGCCTCACCTAAAAATAAAGTCTAATAAGAAAACCGCCAGCCACCATTTACCGCGTCCTTACTGAGCCTGCCCAGCCCGTGCCCGTGTCACAGGCTGGCCTTCTGCTCTCTGCGCCGCCGGTGACCAGATGCCTTCTCCACAGGTCACCAGAGGAAACGGGCCCGGCGAGGGGCCCGCGGCCACGGGCAGTGGGGGCAGAGCCTGGCTCCCGGGCCAGCGTGGCCCGAGGCGAGGCGGCCGCTGTGCCCGGGGCCTGCTCAGCGCCTGCTCTCTTGCAGCTGAAGGCCGTGCACGAGCAGCTGGCCGCCCTGTCTCAGGCCCCCGTGAACAAGCCAAAGAGGAAGAAGGAGAAGAAGGAGAAGGAGAAGCGGAAGAAGGACAAGGACAAGGAGCGGCACAAGGCCAGGTCCGAGGACGAGAAGAAGGCCAGGGCCGCCCCGCCCACCAAGCAGGCCCCGCCCAAGAAGCCGCCCTCCAAAAAGGCCAGCAGCACGACTGTGGCCAGCAGGTGGGCCTGCCGTCCGGGACCAGCCTCGCGCCTGGGGGCTGCGTAGCGGGAGGAATGTTGGGTGTGGGGCTCCGCGTGGCCCCGTGGCTGCAAGTCCTGGAGGCTTACAGGGTGGGGGGCTGATGTTCTTGTCCTGTATCCCCTCTGTGCCTTCTTCCACCTTCTATCTCCCGCCACCAGCACCACAAGACCGTTTATACGTATATCCTATATAGTAAAAGCCTAATATGCAAATGGACCGAAAGGTGGGATGACCAGTCACTATGACGCACACTGACCACCAGGGGGGCAAGACGCTCAACACAGGAGCTGCCCCCAGCCTGAAGGCCCCAGGCCAGCCAAGGCAGGTGCCAGGGGGGGACCTGATTGCTCCAGCAGTCGCTCCACAGAGGGAGGCGACCGGTGGTGGTGGTGAGGGACAGGACTGGTGAGTGGGCCCTCAATCACTTCACCAGTCACCCCACAGATTGGCCCTGATCACCAGCCAAGCCTAGGAACCCTACCTGTGTGTGAATTTAGTGTATTGGGCCTCCCCTGTGGGTCCCCTCTGCACATGCGCGCACAGGCATATACTAACAAAAGGGTAATATGCTAATTAGACCAGACATCTTCCGGATATCCTTCCGAACAAAGCCACAGTGGCAGGGACCAAGGCAGAGGCGGTTAGGGGTGATCAGGCTGGCAGGGGAGCAGTTAGGGGCATCAGGCCAGTAGGCAGAGGTGATTAGGGGCAAGCAGGAAGGCAGGCAGGCAGGCAGGCAAGCAGTTAGGAACCAGCGGTCTCAGATTGAGAAGATGTTCGACTGCCAGTTTAGGCCTGATCCTTGTGGGCCTAAACCGACAGTTGGACATCCCCCGGAGGGGTTCTGGATTGGAGAGGGTGCAGGCTGGGCTGAGGGACCTCCCACCCCATGCAGGAATTGCATGCACCAGGCCTCTAGTATGTACATCTATGTGTGTGTGTATATTTATGTTTACGTGTGTGTGTGTGTGTGTGTGTGTGTGTGTTTATTGCTTTGGAGAGGAAGGGAGAGGAAGAGATAGAAATATCAATGATGAGAAAGAATCATTGATCAGCTGCCTCCTACATGCCCCACACTGGGGATTGAGCCTACACCCTGGGCCCGTGACCTGACCGGGAATTAAACAGTGACCTCCTGGTTCATATGTCAACACTCAACCCTGAACCACATCAGAAGGGTGAGACCTTTTCTTTCTTTCTTTTTTTTTTAATTATATATTTTTATTGACCTTAGAGAGGAAGGGAGGAGAGAGAGAGAAACATCAATGAAGAGAGGGAATCATTGACCGGCTGCCTCCTGCACGCCCCCCACTAAGGATCCAGCCTGCAACCTGCACCCCGGTCATGTGCCCTTGACTGGAATCCAACCTGGGACCCTTCAGTCTGCAGGCTGATGCTCTATCCATTGAGCCACACCAGCCAGGGTGAGACTTTTTCTCACAGAGCATTTAATGCTATACATTTCCATCTAAATGCTGCCTTAATTGTACTCCACAAACTTGATAGGTTGTAATTTTATTTAGTTCAAAATATTTTCTCATTTCCCTTCAGACTTTCTCTTTGACCATGGGTTTTTATTTTTTTAAATCATTTTTTAAAAATATATTTTATTGATTTTTTACAGAGAGGAAGAGAGAGGGATAGAGAGCTAGAAACATCGATGAGAGAGAAACGTCGACCAGCTGCCTCTTGCACACCCCCTACCGGGGATGTGCCCGCAACCAGTGTATATGCCCTTGACCGGAATCGAACCCGGGACCTTTCTGTCCACAGACCGACGCTCTACCACTGAGCCAAACCGGTTTCGGCTGACCGTGGGTTTTTAGGAAATATGTTTATTTTCCAAATATTTGGGGATTTTTCTGGTTTAATTCCATTAAGGTCAGTGTTGAATACTTTTGAAATTGTTAAGACTTGTTGTCTGGTCCTGGCTGGTATGGCTTAATGGATAGAGCGTCCCGCCTGCGGACTGAAGGGTCCCAGGTTCCATTCCAGGCAAGGACATTTACCTTGGTTGCGGGTGCATCCCCAGTAGGGGGTGTGCGGGAGGCAGCTGATTGATGTTTCTCTCTCATCAATGTTTCTGGCTCTCTCTCCCTCTCCCTTCCTCTCCGTAAAAAATCAATGAAATATATTAAAAAAAAAAAAAAAAGAAAGAAAGAAAGAGAAGAAAAAAGACTTGTCTGGCTCGGAGTTGGCGAAGGTCCGTGTGCACTGGAGGAGGAAGTGTGTTCGCCGCTGAGAGGCTGGCGGTCAGGAGGAAACACACAGAGCGGCCCCACAGGCAGGACCTGGTCAGGCTGACCTGGGGTCGTTGTCGGGCTGCCTCTGCTCCTGCTGACCGGCCAGTTAACTGCCCAGAGGAAGTAGCTGATCCTCCAGCTGCAGCTGTGGCTTTCCCGTCCCTTCCTTCCTGTTGGATTCTGCTTCCGCGTTTGGGAGCGGGCCTCGGCGCACACGCCTGCAGGGCCGTGGCGTCCCAGGCCAGGTGGCCGGCCCTGCGGTCCTCACAGCCCTCTTTCTCCGCGGACGTTCCTCCTGGTGGCGCCGCTTCTGTCTGAAGTAACTCGGCTGCTGTCGCTTTTCCTTGATCAGTGTTGCCATGGGTGATTCCTCCTCTTTACTTCTAACCTACTCTGTCTTATATTTAGAGGGGGTTTGTGTAGATAGCATGTAAGGCAGGTCTTGTGTGTGTGTGTTTAATATGTTTTATTGATTTTAGAAAGAAAGGGAGTGGGGGAGAGAGAGAAATACCCCTGATGAGAGAGAATCGTGGATCGGCTGCCTCCTGCACGCCCCCTACTGGGGATCAAGCCCACAACCCAAGCATGTGCCCTTGACCGGAATTGAACCTGGGTCCCTTCAGTCAGCAGGCCAACGCTCTGTCCATTGAGCCGAACCAGCCAGGGCGGGGCTTGTTTCTTATACAACTTGCTCGTCTTTTCCTTTTAGTCGGTGTGTTTAGACTGCTTATATTTAATGTCATCATTGGTGCACTTGGTCTCGGTTCCCCTGTGGGTCCCCTCTGTCTACCCCCTCCTCCCCTTAGCCCCTCCCGTGGCTGATGGAGCCGTAGGTAGAGGCCAGTGCTTGGCCTGCTGGGCTGGAGGTGCCTGTGGGCGCCGTGGCCAGTTTCCTGGGTGAGGCCTGGGCCCAGCCAGCGGGGCAGCCTCTGCTCCGGCCTCAGGAGCAGGGTCTCCCTCCCGTGTCCCTGGAGACATACCTGCAGCCCTCGGGCAGCCAGCCTGGCTCCTCTGCGCGGGGCACCATGGGGCAGCATGCCCTTCTGTAAGAGCCCGGGCTGGAGAGGATGGAGCCAGGCTGGAGGGGGCGGGGAGGGCCCAGGGGGAAGGGGGGGTTGGGGGGCAGATAAGAGTACGGGGCTCCATGGAGGGGGCAGTAAGGGGACGGGGCTCCACGCCACGCACTCTCCCCCGCAGACAGCCCAAGAAGGGCGGCAAGCAGGCGCCGGCCTCCTACGACTCGGAGGAGGAGGAGGAGGGCCTGCCCATGAGCTACGACGAGAAGCGCCAGCTGAGCCTGGACATCAACCGGCTGCCGGGGGAGAAGCTGGGCCGCGTGGTGCACATCATCCAGTCGAGGGAGCCCTCGCTGCGGGACTCCAACCCAGACGAGATCGAGATCGACTTCGAGACGCTGAAGCCCACCACGCTGCGGGAGCTGGAGCGCTACGTCAAGTCCTGCCTGCAGAAGAAGCAGCGGAAGGCCTTCTGTGAGTGGAGCGGGACCTAAGGCACCCCACCCCTCCTCCCCCTGCAGTCCGGGGAGCACCCGCAGCCCCACTCCCTCAGCCCAGGCCCGCCGCTGCGTGGCTGGGGGCGGGCGCAGGCGGGTGCGCTCGGCTCCGGTCCCTCCCCGCCGACCGGCTCCGCCCCGGCCTCTCCGCAGCCTCCAGCGGCAAGAAGCAGGCGGCCAAGTCGAAGGAGGAGCTGGCGCAGGAGAAGAAGAAGGAGCTGGAGAAGCGGCTGCAGGACGTCAGCGGGCAGCTGAGCAGCAGGAAGCCGGCCAAGAAAGGTACCGGGGCTGCCGCCGGGGGCCGGGGGCCGGGGGCCGAGGGCCGGGCGGGGAGGCCACAGACCAGCTGGAGTTGTTGGCTGCACCGTGGCACGAGGCCTGATGTCCCAGCTCTGAGCACTGCCCGCTCGGCGGGAGGACCCCTCGGGTCGCCCCGGGAGGGCAGAGCGGCGACTCTGTGTCAGCAGGTGGGGTGCCCCGCCACCCCGAGCCCATCGGCTCCTTGGGCAGAGTGGGTTCATTTTCCTGTCTCTGGGGTGAGAGATGGTCTTACTGCCTCTGAGCTGCAGGTGCTTATTGTTTTATTGCTCATTTATTTACATATCTTTCCCAAGTAATTTCTGAGTGACAGCAGCACACACGCCCCCGTCTGCGCTCTGTTCACTCCCCATTTTCTGGGCCGGTGGCGGGTGTTCTCGTCCGGGCTCCGCCCCCTGGATGCCCCGGAGTCCAGTCCAGGCTGGCGCTGTCCTCAGCGTTAGTGCACACCCGTAGGGCCAGCCTCGGCCCACAACCCGCCTACCTCACCCTCCGGGCGCCGGTCCTGGCCTCCCGCAGTGCTGACCCACCTGCTGGCTGCACCCCGGGGGTCCCTGAGACCCCCCCTATTTGGTCACGTGCTGCACGGCTCTCAGGAGAGTGTGTTCCCTCCGCTCAGGGCTCTGATACAAAGTGTGCCTCAGGAATGGCAGGGGGGCGGGAGGGCGTGCAGACACAACCACACACTGCCTCGCCCTGTCCGGCCACCCTCCCAGCTCCAGGGGCTTCCCCCTCCCTCATGGGATGGGGCTCCAGGCTCCCGCTCCCTAGTGGCTTGGTCCTCCTGGTGACCAGCTCCATCCTGGCCATCCGGGGCCCCAGCCAGTCACTCATTAGCATAAACTCGGGGCGACCCAAAGGATCTTATAAATAACGGCGTTCTTACCCTCCGGGTGTTCCAAGGCTCTGAGGAGCTCGGTGCCGGGAGCCGGGACAGACCCTCAGAGATGCCTCCTGAGACCGCAGCCTCACTAACCTCCCTCCTCTGCCACAAACACGTGTACACGTTAACTCCCTCCTCTGCCACAAACACGTGTACACGTTAACTCCCTCCTCTGCCACAAACACGTGTACACGTTAACTCCCTCCTCTGCCACAAACACGTGTACACGTTAACTCCCTCCTCTGCCACAAACACGTGTACACGTTAACTCCCTCCTCTGCCACAAACACGTGTACACGTTAACTCCCTCCTCTGCCACAAACACATGTACACGCTTACTTAGCAAGTGTCTGAGGCGTGGCGGGCCATGGCACACAGTGGGGTGTGAGACTGGATGTGCTGCAGAAGCTGCGTGGGTGACGGCGTGGCGGGGAGTGAGGGGATCCAGGGGTCCGGGAACAACCTCTCACCCACTGCGTCTCCCCCAGAGAAATCGGGCGCGGCGCCCCCTGGAGGGCCCTCCCGGCTCAGCAGCAGCAGCTCCTCGGAGTCGGCGAGCAGCAGCTCCAGCGGGTCCAGCTCGGACAGCAGCGACTCGGAGTGAGGCCGGGCCTGGCCACCAGCCCGCGGCCACCGCCTGCGCCGACCTCCGGGTGCCCCCTCGGTCAATATACTACTTGTGTTCACGCTGCGCGGGTCCTCTTTCCTCCGGGGCCGCCGCCCGTGTCGCCGTCCTAGGTCGGAGCCATCTGCGCGCGGGCTTCGGGACGGCGTGTGTCCGCGGCGCGGCCGAGTCAGAGGGCTCAGGGGTGACCACGGCAGAGGCTCGCCCGGCGGCCGGAGGAGAGCGAGGAGATGGCGGCGGAGCGGCCCGCAGGGCCCCCTCCCCGGGCCCGCCTGTTCCGGGGTGCCCCCTCGGCTGTTTCCGAGGCGGTTCTGTATCCGGGAGCTGGGGCTTCGTCCCCCCGCCCCGGGGGCCCGTGGCTGCGTGTGCAGGTTTCATACACTGAAACTTTTACCTCAACTTAAAAAAAAAAAAAAAGGAAAGGAAAGAAAAGAGAAAAAAGGAGACTTTTTGTAAGGTTCCGCAGTTTTCTACGAAAGTCCCCCCGTGTGTCCCCCGTCAGCGCTGCGCGGCCCCACACTCCACAGCCGCCTCCCACTCGTGTATATATGAATACTTTATTTATTAACACATTGGTCATTTTTTTAAAAAACAGAAAAGAAATAAAACAGCAGAGACGCAGGCCTCGGTCTGCGGAGCCCAGGCTCCAGGTGCTAGTCCCTGCGGTGCTCGGCGCCCGCCCGGGGGTGGGTGGGGTGGGGTGGGGGTCCCTGGGCGGCCCCGGGACGCGCCCGGCGCTCTGCCCGGCGCCCGCCCCTCGCTCGTGCAGTTGTTTTGTACTCTGGTCTCTCCAGGACGGTTTAACCGAAGCCGGTTTAGGGAACCCCAGTATATAATAGAGACTTTGTAATCTGAGAGGGGACGTGTATAGTAAATCAAGTCTTGATTTTTAACTTTCTATTGTAAAGAGAAGAAGAAGAATATAGAGTTTAACAGAAGTATGTTCTGGTTTTGTGTTGCCGGGGGCTCCCCTCCGGCCTCTGAGCGCAGGGATGGCCGCGCTGCCCTCCGGGTCCGGCAGCGAGGCCCCGCTCGGCCTGCCCGCCCGCCCGCCCGCCCGCCCGGGTGCGGGCCCTCACCTCCGCCGCCCAGGGAGGACTCGCCCTGCTGCCCCATCCGTCTTCCAGCCTCTCTTGGGGGTCAAAGAGCCTCCGGCTTCAGGAGGGCCCCCGCTCACGCCCTTTCCATTCAGCAGGAATGGCTGAGACGGGCGGCTCCCAGGCAGCCCGGGCGCCGCCTGCGTGGGTGCCGGTCCGGTGGGTGGGCTCAGCGGTGCCCTGGCCACATCAGCTCGTGGCCGTGGGGCAGGGGCCCGCTCTCTGCTGAGGGCGGGTGCTGTTCCATCTCCTTACTGTGGGACTCCCGACGCTGAGTTCTGAGCCAGCTTGTTAAACTTTTAAGTTTTGTTTATAAGAAATATATAAGTGGGTTTTAAAACTTGCCATTTTTAAAGTTCCCCTAGTTTTTCAGAGTGTTTTCTAAAGAGCCTTTGGCGGCACATTCACCTGCGACAGGAACCAGTGCCCGCAGGATCCAGTGCCCGGGGCTCCCGTGGAGCACCGGCCCCGCCTGGGGAGCGGAGAGTCACGGGGAGCGGCTGGCGGGAGGAGCACGGCCCGAGCCGAGCACGGAGGGAGCCGTCTGGGCGAGACAGCGGGTTCTCGGACCTCCCCGGGCCGCTGTCACTGGAGCCCCTACGGCTTTCTGTCCAGACGGCACAGCCAGTTCCTCTAGAGTCTGGACCCCTCCTCCAGCCTCAGCTCACCCGTGGCTGTTGGTCAGGCCCCTCTGTGCGGGGAGGCTGCGGCGGGCCGGGCGGGGCCCCGCGGGCAGGAGCGAGGGGCCCGAGCCGGTGAGGGAAGTTCGCACGTGTTCAGCAGGTTGGCCACGAGAGGGAATGGCTTTGGACGCGGCCGCGTGACCATGACCGTGACTGTGAGGCTCAGGGCAGGTGCGGCGCGGCAGGACGTCCTCCCGCCACGCGCTGTGAGGTCGCCTGTGTGTTCGGTTTGTTGTTTTGCGGGTTCACGTCCTTCACCGTCGTCCGGGGAGAAGGGGCCCCGCGTGGCGTCCAGAGCGGCTGCTCCCTCCTCGCCGACGCTTCCTCAAGTTTTCCTTTTTATATTTAAAACGTTACTTTTCTGTTTGACGTGCATGCGAGTTTACCGTACCTTTTCTTAAACTTTTTAGTGCCGTTTCTAGTATATTCCTGTAAATGTCCGTTACTGAAAACGAGTCCATTGTAAGTAGTTTTAGCTTGTTTACTGCCACGCTGGCCTCCACACCGCGGAATAAAACGGTAGGAAGCGCGCTGATGTTTCTGGTAACCATGGGCCCTTCTCCTGGGGCGTGCGTTTTGTTTTCATAATAAAAGCAAAAAAGCAAACACGAGGAGGTGCCTGTGTGCTTTCCTCTGCATCTGGCGGCTCCGCGCTCGGGCAGTGGGGTGGGGCGGGAGCACTGCCCTCAGCGCCCCTGGCCTGGAGCTCGGCGGGCACACCCCAGGGTGCGCCCGGAACCCGCCCCTCAGCCTGTGGCCAGGCACCTGGTCCAGGGGCCTCTGGAACACCACCCCAGAGTGTGGGTTCCCCCACCTTCCGGTCCTTGCTCCTGCGCCTCCGTCTGCACTCGGGGTTCCTGAGGTTCCCAGGACTTCAGGCTTCAAACAGCAGACGGTCCCCCGACGCCACGCCAGACCGGACGGTTTACGGGCTGAGCGGGGACGTCCTGACACCACTCTGCGAACCGGGCCAGCCCGGGAAAAGGTCCTTGGCCTAAGTCCCAGCCCCGTGCACCCACTCCCAGGCCAGTGCTGGCGGGCACCCCGGCCGGTCCCACCCACACTCGCCTGTCCAGACAGCCCCTCCCCGAGGACCAGGACGGGCGGCATGTCCCCTCAGGCAGGCAGCTGTGCCCGCATGCCCCAGGGCACCGTCACCTGCACACTGGCCTGTGCAGACCCCGAAGGGGCCTCGCTGTGCAGGAGGAACGCGCGGCGACAGGCAGCATGTGGCCGAGAACCGTCGGCAGAGGCCAGGCCTGAGCTGAACAGGAGCATCTGGGGGAGCTGGGTGACCCCACGGTGTCCCTTCCATGTCGGCCGACCAGCTCGCCCAGGGAGGCACAGGGCATGCGGCGTGCATGGTGACAGCAAGACGCTGCCCGCCCGTGGAGGGCCTTGTCCACACCGTCTGCGCAGCTGAGCAAGGAGGAAAATCCAAAAGGGGTGCCTGGGGGCTGCCGCCTGGAGGTGACTGGGACAGTGTGGCGGGACTGTCCGTGCGTCTCTGGGGAGGGGGAGGTACTGTGCTGGGGGTTAGCAATCATGACACGCTAAGTAGAGAACCAAGGAACACATCACGGACCGACACAGACACAGGAGCGAGGAGAGCCCCGAAGGGTGTTTATTCAGAAAAGAACCACCGGCTTCGGCAGCGGTCCTTCCGGTGCGCACAGCGGCTGCGGGACGGGGACTAGCACTGGGCGCTGCAGACAGCGGCGGCAGCCTCGGCCCCGCTGACACTGTCCGTCCGGAACCTGCCGTCCCAGCCTCCCTGCCAGGAACTAGGGCGCTGTCAGGTGCTTCCGTGTTCCTTACTGTCCATTTCCCCCTGTTCGAGAGCCAGTGCGTTGTACCAACCGTTCCGGTGACGAGATTTGAAAGGCAGCTGCTGTCGGCCTGTGCGTGCCATCCTGGCCCTGCAGGTAGATTTCCCACTGGTGATGCCTGTTCCTTCACCTTTCGCTAGATCGTTCTTCACCAGGCAGAAGTGGACATTAAAAGTAACCTACGCCAAAACCGGTGTGGCTCAGTGGATAGAGCGTCGGCCTGCGGACTGAAGGGTCCCAGGTTCGATTCCGGTCAAGGGCATGTACCTTGGTTGCGAGCACATCCCCAGTAGGAGGTGTGCAAGAGGCAGCTGATCAATGATTCTCTCATCGATGTTTCTAACGCTCTGTCCTCCCTTCCTCTCTGTAAAAAATCAATAAAATATCTTTAAAAAAAAAAAGTAACCTACGACCGCACGGCTGGTGTGGCTCAGTGGTTGAGCCTCGACCTAAGAACCAGGAGATTGTGGTTCGATTCCCGGGCAGGGCACGTGCCCGGGCTGTGAGCTCCATCCTCAGTAGGGGATATGCAGGAGGCAATCGATCATGATTCTCTCGTATTATTGATGTTTCTCCCTCTCCCTTCCTCCCTGAAATCAATAAAAACATGCTTTTTAAAAAGCAACCTAGTGCCAAGACCGGTTTGGCTCAATGGATAGAGCGTCGGCTTGGGGACTGAAGGGTCCTGGGTTCGATTCCGGTCAAGGGCATGTACCTTGGTTGCGGGCATATTCACAGTGGGGGGTGTGCAAGAGGCAGCTGATCGATGACACTCTCTCATCGATGTTTCTGGCTCTCTATCTCTCTCCCTTCCTCTCTGTACAAAATCAATAAAATATATTTAAAAATATATATAAATAAATAAAAAGCAACCTAGTACCTGAAATTGATATAATACTGAATGTCACCATAATTAGAATGACAAAAAAGCAAACACAACCTCCCAAGCTTGGAAAGCTTATTGGTAAGCAGGTGCCCTCTTGGTTGGTTTCTGGAATATGAAAAGCGCAGCCGATAGGGTGCCCGGCCAGCTGGAGGCCGGAGGACACTGTGCCCAGCAGCACGGAACCAGGGGCCGCAGGTTCCTGCACCATCGCTGGGTCCTCACCTTCACCACTTGGTCTCCCCATGAGGCCCGGAAGCCACAGGCGGCTGGCGGGGACTCGGCCATGCTCACGCGGGCACCGGGCCCGGATTGCACAGCGCGGTCACATCACGGAGCAGAACCGGGACTGGCCCGTGTCCCGGGAGACCTCGAGCTTGTTGCGGTCCCGGACCAGGATGGCCTGGTTCCCGTACTGCGAGTACCACATGCTGCGGCTCCTGCTCAGGTAGGTCCCGGGCGGCACCGCCTCCAGCTCCCGCTGCTGCTGCTGCCAGATGAGCAGGGATGTGTCCCGGAACCGCTGCCGGGCGTGGCCTTCGGACAGGGCCCTCTCCGCCAGCGGCACCCGGCCGCTCATCCCGCCTCGCCCCGGGCCGCCCCGAGCGGAGGCCTGGGCCCGGGCCTCGACGGCGCTGGCCGCTCCGGGGCGCACCTTTTCCGGCTGCGGTCCGAGGGCTGGCTCCCGGTTTAATCTGATGGTGGAGAAGAGGGCTCCGGCCGGTGGGGGGCGGCGCCCTGGCGAGGGTGGTGGTGTGGGGATGCTGGGGAGCCGCTGAGCATTCTGAAGACACCTAGACCTTCCGTGAGGACAAGCGGGTAAGCGGCTCCGGTGACAGCTGTGTGCACTGTGCTGGACGTGGCGCTGACCGGCACCAGGCACCTACCTGGGGGGTAGGGGGAGGGCATTCGACAATGTTTGCTGTGATGCTGACACCAGGGCTTGGCCCGCTAACTTGAAAAGAGGTGCCCTCCGAAAGGGGACTGTGCAGCTTGACAGAAGTCCCTGGCAGCGCCCATGCCGCCTGCCCCCACAGGAGCCTAGGGCGGCCCCTGCCTGATCGAGGGTGCCACCAGGGGGTGGAGCCAGCGTCTGCTCGGGGTTCCTGGTCAGGCTAGTCTGCAACTCTTCCCCCAGGTGGTCCTGCAGGAGAGAGCACACTGTCAGGGGTTGGGGGGCAGTGGCAGGGTTTGTGACCCAGAATCTGAACCCGGGGTCAGTGCTAAACCCAGCTGCCCACATGGTCCCCGTTTTGGTCACCCTGGGAAGGCCTAGGCTGGGAGCTTGATCCTCATCCTCTTACTGGCTAAGGGGTGGGAGTGTCCTGGCAAACAGCTCACTGGAGCGCCAGTGTCCGTATCAGTCTTATTTTTTTCTTTTTAAAAAAATATTTTGATTTTTCACAGAGAGGAAGGGAGAGGGACAGAGAGCTAGAAACATCAATGATGAGAGAGAAACATCCATCAGCTGCCACCTGCACACACACACACACACACACACACCCACTGGGGATGTGCCTGCAAGCAAGGTACATGCCCTTGACCGGAAGGAATCGAACCTGGGATTGACTCTCCATCCACTGAACCACACCGGTTAGGGCTCAAGCAAGTCTTAACCTCAAAAGGCACAGGACCCCGGGCCTGCTCCCTGGCCAGCCCAACCGGGGAGCGCCGTTACCTCGCTGCAGGCTGAGGGCTGCCTGGTCCTCCCCAGCACGGCGCCTTCTTGCTGCTCCAGGCATGGATGCCCTGGGAAGAAACCTGGGTCAGCTGGAAACCAGACAGGGAAGCGCCCCCCCCCACCCCCCCCCCGCCCCAGCCCTCAGATGCCTCCCCAGCCACGCAAGTTCCTTTCTCCGGGAGGCCCGTGCCCCCTCCCCATCGCCAGGCCCTGCTCACCTGGCTGCTGCTGCTATGTCCCCCCTCTCCCCCCTGCTGCGCTGCGGATCCCCAAGGCACGTCCCCACCCGCTCCCCAGCATCCTGGCCCCCTCGCCCAGCCTGCGCACCAGGTTCCAACCACTCATCCCCATCCCCAGCATCCGTCCCCCTCGCCCTGCCTGCGCCCCGGATCCCCTCATGGCACGGCCGCATCGCCTCCCGCTCCCGGGTCCCCTTCCCCCTGCGGCCCGCGCTCGCTGTCACCCGCGCTGTGGAGTCCCCGCAAGGCCCGGGCCGGCGCGGCGCAGACCCAGGCGGCGCCCGTGGGCCGCAGGGCGCGTCTCCATGGCAGCGCCGCAGGCATGCCCAGCCGAGCGCCGAGGACCGGCAGGCCCGAGCGATGAGCCGGAGCCATGGATCTCCCCGGAAGCGGGGGCGGGGCCGGAGCGCGGGCTTTGTGGGTGGGGCCTGTTGCTGGAGGAGGGGATGGAGAACGTGGGCGGGGCCTGTCCTGGAGGAGGGGCTTGTGGGGCGGGGCTTGGCGCGGAGGAGGGGCTTGTGGAGGGCGGGGCCTGCCTGGAGGAGGGGCTTGTGGAGGGCGTGGCCTGTTGTGGAGGTGGGGCTTGTGGAGGGCGGGGCCTGCCGTGGAGGAGGGGATGGAGAGTCCCGGTCCTCCCACCTCATTGTTGGTCCTAGCACTTTATTTTATTTTATTTATTTACTTAAATATATTTTATTGATTTTTTACAGAGGGGAAGGGAGAGGGAGAGTTAGAAACACCCATCAGCCGCCCCCTGCACACCCCCCACAGGGGGTACATGCCCCTGACTGGAATAGAATCTGGAACCCTTGAGTCCACAGGCTGACGCTCTATCCACTGAGCCACACCGGTTAGGGCTCCTAGCACTTTATGGATGGTACTTTGTGCAGCTGCTGGCGTACTTTAGCTATTAGCACTCTCACTCCCAGGAACTGATGCAATTGCTTTTTAAGTAGTTTAGTGTTGCCCTGGGCCCACTGTCCCAAAGAGGTTTTGAATTCACGCAGGTCAGCAGGTCCCACCCGCCCTCCTCCGGTCCTGGTCCTGGCCCAGTGACACCCCTGGGAGGCTCTGTCCTTGCTGGGCCAGTGGGGGTGTGCAAACGCTTCCCTCCGGTGCTCATCAGGAAATGACGAAGGCTGTCCCCAGGGCACTGCGCCTGCAGCTGTGGATTTGTTCTCAAGGACACAGACATGTTCAAACCCCCCACGGGCTGGACCGCGATCGGTTTCAACACCTTCAGAGCATGTAAATCGTGCACAACTAGGTCACCGGAAAGAAAACCAGCCCTAAAAACAACCATAAAAAGCTAACTGAAGCCCAGCAGGCATGCATGGCTCAGGGGTTGAGCCTCGCCCTATGAATCAGGAGGTCAGGGTTCGATTCCCGGGCAGAGCACATACCTGGGTTGCAAGATCCATCCCAGTGTGGGGGTTGCAGGAGGCAGCCGATCCATGATTCTCTCTGGTCATGAATGTTTCTATCTCTCTTTCTTCCTTTCTGAAATTAATAAAAATATATCTTAAAAAAATTTAAAGGGGACTTATAACAGCTTCTGTTATAAGCCCCTGTCGTTCCCCTAAAGAGAGGATGGGGGCGGGGGGTTGAGGGCGTGGGGGGCACCCAGCTCATTTATAAATAGGCAGGTCTCCCATCAGACGTAAACATTTTTCTCCGACTTCATAAGAAAAAAAGGCAAACCAACAGTTTAAAAAAGGGAACCAGGAAAACCCAAATCAAAACAACACAAAACCACTCACATCCACAGGAAGTCTCAACGCGAAAACATTGCCCAGACCGAGGGCCAGTGATGGCAGAAGTGTGGGGGCTGGTCACAGTCTCATGCTGCCCGAGGCCATGGATGGGCCCTTTGGAAAACAGCATCAACAGGCCACAGGAGAGAACACCGGCCCATAAGACACGCCATTTCCACGAAACGTGTTGTTTTCCACAAAGTCCGAGGGCCCCTGTCCTGCATGGAGTGCTTCCATGCCCAGGGACACACCCAGGAGCTGTGTGCTCGCACACACGGCCGAGGGGGTGCAGGGCCGCAGGAGTGCTCAGGGTCACCCCGAGACTCCCCAGTGCCCGCTGCCGCCATTGGGTCGGGAAAGGCAGGGGGCACTGTCACGGGAGTGCTGTGCTTGGGCGTGAATGTGAATGAACAGCAGCATACACACCCCGACACCCACAGGGCATCACAGAAGCCAGGGACCTATTGATGGGAGAGAGCTGCCCACCTGCTGGCTGACATACAAGTCAGGAAGAACACTGCCCCACGGGCAGCGTGACATTGCAGATCCAGGGGTAATGCTGCAGGAGAAAATGAGGCCCACAGTGTCAGTGCACCGGTGAGCTTGGGGGGATCGGAAGCGGGTAGCTTCACAAAAGAGGGATCTCGTCAGAGTCTGATTCTTGGCTCTGTGCTGAGCACGTGGGTTCTTACGCTGTGACGCTGCATTAAGCTGTGCATTAATGGGTGTGTGTTTAAAAAATATCCTTTTATTGATTTCAGAGAGGGAGAGAGAGATAGAAGCATCCATGATGAGAGAGGACCGTGGATCGGCTGCCTCCTGCACGCCCCAACTGGGGATGGAGCCCACAACCCGGGTCTGTGCCCTGACCAGGAATGGAACCAAGACCTCCTGGTTCATAGGTTGACAATCACTAAGCCATGCCAGCCAGATTGTACATGAATGTTTTTATTTTTTAAAATATATATTTATTTATTGGTTTCAGAGAGGACGGGAGAGGGAGATAGAAATATCCATGATGAGAGAGAATTATTGATCAGCTGCCTCCTGTACCCCCCCCCACACCCTCCCCTCTCCGCCCTGGGGATTGAGCCCACAACCTGGGCATGTGTCCTTTGGACCCTTCAGTCCGCAGGCCGACGCTCTATCCACTGATCCACACCGGCCAGGGCTGTACATGAATGTTTTCTGCATCTTCCTGTTTGTCATGTTTCACACGCACACAGAGATTTCAGAATAGGAAGCAGATGACAGGTTGTACGAACACAGACAGCAGCTGATGCCAGACATCGTATTATTTCACCTGTAAACACACTGGCGTTTTCACAGCCGCAGTAACACGATCCCACCCCGTCTTAAAGGAACAGTTACCGCAGCTCATCTCCGGTCCGCCCTCACAGTCTTCTGATTACCTGGTAAATGTCATCACTGAGGTTGTTGGGATTGGGATTCAAGCGTCTGAGACCCCGCGGCCCAGGCCCCTCGCTGGCAGGCACACCCTCCTGTCCTACCGGGGCAGTGCCACCCCGCGCCAGGGCCCCTCAGCACCTCACTTACCATGGCACTGGGCTCCTGTGGCCGAGGCCGGCCAGTCCTGATGGCATGCCCGGGGCTGCCTCCCGGGACGCCTGCACACGGGTCGGAGCGGGGGAGGGGGGCACGCTGGGAAGCACGAGGTGTCTAGTGAGACCCTCAGGCCATCACGCTGACCACCCTCACCGTTTTCCACGTTGGTCAGTCCTCACGGGAGGGTATTTTCCCATTGATGTTGTAGAGAGAGTGGAGGGGAGGGGAGAGGGAGGGAGAGAGAAACATCAATGTGAGAGAGAACAGCAGTTGGTTGCCTCCGTCACACGCTCCGACAGGGACCAGGGGATCGAGCCTGCAGCCGAGACACGTGCCCTTGAGTGGAATCGAACCTGGGACCCTTCAGTCTGGGGGCTGAGACTCTATCCATGGAGCCACCCTGGCCAGAGCCACCGTCACCGTTTTTGAGGGCATGGCTCAGGGCGCCAGGTGCGTTCACACGGCTGTGCAGCCGCCACCACCATCCTCCCCAGGCCTCTCTCACCTCCCACACGAGCTCTGCCCCACTCAGCACCCCCTTCCCACGCCCCTCCTCCCGGCCCCAACCCCGGCCCCGGCACTCTTCCTGGCCATAGGTGTCCCGATGCCGGACACTTCATGGAAAGGGGACCGGAGACCCGCCTGCGGTGCCTGGCCCCTGGCTCAGCACAGTAATCAGAAGCACGTGGCGTGGCATGTCAGAGCTGCACTCGATTTTAGTCTGACGGACACCCAGGCTCCGATGGACCTCGCTCTGTCCATCCGCCGTCGATGGACACAGGTGGTGGCCACCCTCTGGCTCCTGTGGGCAGCGCTGCCCTCACAGGGCCATGCAGACTTGGTGGGGACACAGGGAGCATGGTCAGCTGTGTGGGTCAGAGAGGCCACTCCCTCAGGGGTCACGTGGGGAGGAGACCAGAAGGCCGTGGCCACCCACGCCGTGGGGACTGTGACCAGCCCTTCCCAGCCCCCAGACTCACACCGGAGGTCTGCTCCTTGTCTCCTGGGAACTCTGAGAAGACGGAGAAAACATGGTCCTTGCGTTCCTCTGTAATCCCATGGGACCCCAGACTGCCTCACAGGCCAGGACACAGAAGACAGCCCAGCTGGTGTGGCTCAGTGTGCTGAGCGTCAACCCATGAACCAAGATGTTCCATTCCTGGTCAGGACTCATGTCTGGTTCCAGGCTCCATCCCCAGTTGGGGGGCGTGTAGGAGGCAGCCGGTCAATGATGTTTCTCTTTCATCACGTTTCTCTCTCTCTCCTTTCTCTCTCCCTCTCCCTTCCTCTCTCTCTAGAAATCAGTAATAAAAAACAACACAGGCGCCCTGACTGGTTTGGCTCAGTGCATAGAGCGTTGGCCTGCGGACTGAAAGGTCCCAGGTTCGATTCCGGTCAAGGGCATGTACCTTGGTTGTGGGCACATCTCTGGCAGGGGGTGTGCAGGAGGCAGCTGATGGATGTTTCTTTTTCATCGATGTTTGTAACTCTCGGTCCCTCTCCCTTCCTCTCGGTAAAATATCAATAAAATATATTAAAAACGAAACAACACAGAAGACAAATGCCTTGTGCAACTTCACACGCTGGGGGACAGTCCCCCGCCCCCCCAGTGTGGCCGTAGCCACGGAGTCACGTGAGGCTAAGGAAGTTTTAATTGTATTTATTTTTAATTAAAGTTTGATACTCAGTTCAGTGTTGGGCAAACTCGTACATATACTTGGGTCTCCTTCGACAACGCAGTTTGGGGCCCGGAGTGCCCATCGCATGTGTCGGGGAGAACGTGGTGCCCGCGGACATGTGCGTGAGGGTAAAGCACACAGTGGGTTTTGGAAACTTGAACCTGAAAAGTGGGGCGTAAAGTACCTCATCAGCGCATCTGCAGGCCGATTGCCCGTTGAGAGGACGCTATTTCAGACACACCAGCTTAAATAAAATGTGTCGCTAGAATGGCTTCCGCTCCCCAGGAGCCACACACGGGAATAAAGTCCTTGTGGGTCCTGCACAGCGTGAGTGAGAAGAGCCAGACACAAGCCACACGGTATCTGATCCATTTATAGAATCGTCCAGAACGGGCAGCTCCCCGGAGGCAGATGGAGCGCGGCGGGCAGAGTGCGGGGGCACAGCCAGGGGCGTGGGCACACTGCAGGGTGATGGCATGTCCCAGGATTCAGGCCATTGGCACTGGGTCGGGCCAGGCAGCAGGGCCAGCAGGCACTCCCCTCGGCAGTGCCCACCTTTTGCTCCAGGAAGGGCCCGAGATAGGGCTGCCTCCCGCCAGGGCCAAGGGCAGTATTGACAGCTCTGGCCGGGGCTGTGGAATTCTCTGGGTCCTGCGTTCTGACCCCCGAGAGCCTATGCTGCAGGCACCACAGTTAGAGCCCTTGGGTCAGCCACCTGGCACTTGGGAAATAAAAGCCGCTCAGCCAGTGTGGCCCAGTGGTTGAACATCGACCTATGAACCAGGTCACATGCATGGGCTGTGGGCTTGATCCCCAATAGGGGGCCTGCAGGAGGCAGCCAATCAATGATTCTCTCTCATTGTCTCTCTCCTCCTCTCCCCCTTCTCTCTGTAATCAATAAAACTATATTTTAAAAAACACATCCCAAGCTGAAACCGGTTTGGCTCATCGGCCTGTGGATTCAAGGGACCCAGGTTCGATTCCAGTCAGGGGCATGTACCTTGGCTGCAGGCACATCCCCAGTAGGGGGGTGTGCAAGAGGCAGCTGATCGATGATTCTCTCTCATGGATGTTTCTAGCCCTCTCTCTTCCTCTCTGTAAAAAATCAATAAAATATATATATTTTTAAAACCAACCAAACAAAAACACACACGTAGCCAAAACTGGGACTCAGGTAAGTGTTGTGATTGGCTCAGGACCACACAGTGGGCGGGTGGGCCTCCCAGTGGAGCTGGTCAGTGGGGCTAGATAAGGGGCAGCCAGGTGGCGACAGTGCCTCCCACGGGCACCAGGGAGCAGCAGAGGGCCGCGGGCATGGCTGGCTGCTCCAGCCTGTGTGGGGCCCCGGCTCATCACTCAGGTTGGTCCACTGCCCAGGCAGGAAGGCTAAGGGCTCAGGACAGAGGCCCTCCATGCTGGGGGAGCTTCCTGTGGGAGACAGGCATGGATGGGGCACCGTGATGAGGCACCCTGAGGGAGGGCTGGGAGCCGTGCTCTGCCACAAGCGCTGTGCAAAGCCTCTGGGTAATCAGTGCTACCCACTCAGCCCGGGGTGTCGGACCGGGTGGTGCTTCCCCTTCTGCAAGGGAGGAGCGGGCATGGCCAGGGGAGGATGGGCCAGCTGGCTCTCGGAGCGGAGCTGGAGGGGCAGGGGTTCAGGCTCTGTGCCCGCTTTGCGGTGAGATGGTCTGCCTTTGTCTCGGTCAAGGCTGGCGCCTTCCACGCAGAGGCAGAGTCCTTCCTGAGCGGCCACCGCGGTGCCACACCCGTTTCCTGCGAGGAAGGATGCTGGCCAGGAGCGGGGAGCTCCTGGGGAGCCAGGGCCCTCGGCTGCACTCTTCTTCTCCCCCTCGGGCCCTGTGTGCCCTCAGAGGCCAGCCCCCCTCTCCGGGCCCCAGGCTTCCTGTGGAGTCTGGGAAGGGGCAGGTCTTAGGGCAGAGGGCCCAGGGGACCCTCTCGGGTTGGAAATGAAGTGTGAGGTGTCCCTGTGCCCCGGGGTGGACAAAGGTGCAGGTTCAACCACAAGAGTCCAAGGCAGGGCCCCGCACCCCAGATGGTCTGCCCTCCACCTGCCTCTCAGAGCGGGGCACTGGGTGGCCCATCCGTCAGGGTGAGGACGGGGGGGCTCCTGACAGCCAAGTCAGAATCCACTTCGGGGCCAGATGGGCTCTGTGGGTCCCTAAACCCCCTCCCCCTGTCCTCCTCCCCCCTCCCCCTGCCGTAGGAGGCCAGCTGCGGAGGCCCACTCCCTCCGGTCCAGGCCCAGGGCAGAGTGCAGGGCAGGGGCAGGGCCCAGCAGCGGGCAGGGGGCGCGGCCCCAGGCCGGCCTGGCCCCCCTCCCCCCCTCCCATTACTCATCTCAGCCCCGGCCGGCTTGGCCCTCGGGCTGCCGCGCGGCCAGTGCCGGCCTCCGGGTCAGGGCAGGGGAGCCCCTCCTTTGTGCGGGTCAGAAGGGAGCTTCCTGCCGGTCCCTCGCTGGGCGGATGGGAACGGGGCTGTGGGCGCGGACCGCCGGCCTGGCATCCCGCGGGGCCGCCCGGCGGGCCGGGGCCAGGAGCCTCCCCAGGCGGGGCCCCGCCAGTGTCCGTCCTCCCCGAAGCGCCACGCGGAGCCCCAGCGCGGCCAGGGCGCCTCCGGTTCCCGGGCACAGCCCCCCAGGCCGGGATCAGAGCCCCCCAGGCCGGGATCAGAGCCCCCCAGGCCGGGATCAGAGCCCCCCAGGCCGGGATCAGAGGCCCCCAGATCCGGGTCAGAGCCCCCCAGGCCGGGATCAGAGCCCCCCAGATCCGGGTCAGAGCCCCCCAGGCCGGGATCAGAGCCCCCCAGATCCGGGTCAGAGCTCCCCAGGCCCGGGTCAGAGCCCCCCAGGTCCGGGTCAGAGCCCCCCCGGGTCCGGATCAGAGTCCCCCGGGTCCGGGTCAGAGCCCCCCAGGCCCGGGTCAGAGCCTCCCGGGCCCGGGTCAGAGCCCCCCAGGCCCGGGCGCCGCTGGCGGGTCCCCGGCTCCCGCCTCCGCAACTTTGTGCGGCGCCGCGGCAGGAAGTGGCGGGGGCGGGGCGGGGAGGACCGGGGCGGTGCTCGGTCGGGGGAGGGGCCACCCATAGCCCCGCCCATCCCACCGTGGCCCCGCCCCGCCTTGCCCCCGCCCCGGCGCCCCCCGCCCGGCCCAGAGCGCTGCGCCCCCAGTCAGAGCGGGTCCGGAGCGCGGAGCCCGGCGGCGGCGGGAACAAAGCGGCGGCGGGCGGCGGCCCGGGCGCGGAGCGGGGACCCGCCGGCCTTTGTCTCGCGGGGCGGCGGGCGGCGGGCCCGGGCGCAGGATGCGGCGCGCGGCGGGGCGGGCGGCGGGCGGCGGCGGACGGCGGGGAGCCCGGCGCGGGGCCCGCGGGGGCGCGCGCGTGTGAGAGGCCGGCGCCGCCCGGAGCCCCGCGGCCGCACGTGGGCGGGAGCCGAGCCCGCGGGGCCGGGAGGGAGGCGGGAGCGGGAGCGGGGCGCCCGCCTGAAGCCCCGCCCGCCGCGCGGCCCGGAGTCCGGGCGGGATGCCCCGGGGCCGCGGCTGCCGGGCGGCGCGGCGCTGAGGGCGGCGGGCGCCATGGAGCCGTGGCGGCAGTGCGGCCGCTGGCTCATCGACTGCAAGGTGCTGCCGCCCGACCACCGCGTGGTGTGGCCGGCCGCCGTGGCCTTCGACCTGGCGCAGGCGCTGCGGGACGGCGTGCTGCTGTGCCAGCTGCTGCACAACCTGGCGCCCGGCTCCATCGACCTCAAGGACGTCAACTTCCGCCCGCAGATGTCCCAGGTGAGGGCGCGGGCCGGGTCTGGGGGCCGGGGCCGGGGCGCACCCCGGGGCGCGGGGGGCCGGGGCCGGGGCGCGGGGGGCCGGGCGCGGGGCGCACCCCGGGGCGCGGGGCCGGCTGCTCCGAGGGCGGCTCGGGAGGCGCGAAGTTGACCCAAGTCCCTGCAGCCGAGGGCGCGGCCCGGGCGCGGGGAGACCAGCCGGCGGGGCGCCCCGCTCCGCCGCCCGCGCTGCCCCGGAGGCGGAGGCCGGCCAGGGTCCCGTCCGGCCCCGGGGAGCTCGCTGCGCTTGAGGCCTCGACGGGCGTCCCGGGGATCGGGCTCGGCTCCGGCTGGACGCGTGGAGGACACGGCGGAGGCCGGGCCGGGGCGCGGCCTGGGGGCCCCAGGGCGCAGGGAGCGGGGGACCGGGCGCCGCCCCCTCGGCCTCCGCCTCCTCCGGGGCCACCGAGGGCTGCGCTGGCCTCGCGCTCCGCAACTCGGCGCGGAGGGGCCCCCTCGCCTTTCCCGCTGGAGCCCTCGGCGGGCGCCCTCCGGGCGGCTTTGTGGTGGCCGCGGCCGTGTGGTCGCTGTTTGGCAGGAAAATGTCTGCGCCGCCGGCGGGGCTGCCTTCCTGGCCCTGTAAAGGGAACTTGGCTAAGACTTAGGGGGAACCGAGGCTCTCCTCCGCCTTCCTGGAGTCCTGGGGCCCTCACCCCGCAGGCTTTGGGGTCCCGGCCTGGGCCTGGCCTCCCTGCCCCGTCCCGTCCTCATGGCCCCGGGCGAGACGGTGCACAAGGGCCATTCACAGGGCGGCCGGGAAGGGCCGGGTGAGTCACCGCTCTCCAGGCTGGTGACCTCTGCCCTTTGGCTGTGACTGCGTTTCCAAGGAGATGGGGATCTCCCCCTGGGGAGGGTCCTGCCGCCCGCTCACCCGCCGGGACCAAGGAGGCGGCAGCCCAAGGGAGCCCGTGGTGCCCACCCTGCAGCCTGGCCCTGGGGGCTCCCCAGCCAGTCCGTCCTTAGGCACTGCCGGTGCCCGCAGCCCGAGGCCAGACCGGCCCTGCACAGAGTGGGTCTCAGACCCAGTCCCCTCCCCTGCCCTCCCCCCAAACAGAAGGAGGGTGCTGAGGCAGAGCACCCCGGAGTGGGAGTGCCCGCCTCTCTGCGGGCAGGGGCTGCCCAGGCTTGCTGCTCCTGGCGGGTTTCCACCCAAGTGGCCGGGGGACCAGGGCAGAGGGCACAGCGTGGGGTGGGTGGGTCTGCATTGCAGAGGCGGGGATTGGGGGGCCTCTGGGTCCTGGAGCTGCCCCTCCCCAGCTGGGGTCCCGGCGGGGTGGGGAGGGGGGCGGGGTGGGGAGGGGGGCTGGCGGTGGCCGGTGGCTTGGCTCCGCCCCTGTGCCGGAGGTGCAGAGGCCTCCCGGGGTCTCTGGAGCCGTTGGTGGGCACCCCCTGCCCTGGCCGCGGTGAAAGGGTGTGAAGGGAGCTGGGTGGTCGGAGAACCAGGTGGGTGTCTGTATGTCTTTGTGGCCACGTGCTCTGGTTGAAACCTGGCACTGTCACCTCCCAGGTAGGTGACCGGCTTTGGGCCTCAGTTTCCCCATCTGTATAATGGGGCCTTACTAGTCGCCACCTCCTAGCCACACTGTGAGGGTTCGGTGAGGGAGGATGGTCACCAGGACGCTGTGACTCCTGTCCTGGGAGGAAGGGGGCTGGCCTCCGGACCTGTCTCAGAGGCGGGGCTGGTCACACCCACTCAGCATGGCTGTGGCAGGCCAGGGGGCTGCAGGGGCCCCAGGAGCCTGCGTTTTGGGGCGGGCGTTAGATGTGGCTCCGCCTGTGTGTTCACAACGCCAGAGACCTGGTCTTGACCACCAGCGGCTGTGCAAGGACTGGGAGGCCTTGGCCCAGGCCACACGGGGTCAGCGGCAAAACACACTTGAACTTTGGTCTCCCGTCTGGGACCCTTTAAGCAAGTTGTGGCTTCAAGGCTGCCTCGGCCGTCTTGCTGGCTTTCTGAAGTTCCTGGTCCGCTTCTTAGGTTGTTCATGGCATGTGTGTATGTTCGTGTGTGCGTGTGTGTGTGTGTGTGTGTGTGTGTGTATGTGTATGTGTCCGGGGGATGGGCGGGTGGGGAGTGTGGGCCTGTTGACCGTGGGCACCTGGCCACTGTGCCGCCGGCATCAGTCTGCGGTCCTGCTCGGAGGCCTGTGTGATGTCCCGTTGGCTCAGAAGGCCGTGCCGCTTCCCGTGGTGACATCATCTCTCAGAGGCAGCTTCTGGAGTTGGTCTCAGCTGGATGATTGGCCCTACAGGAGCTTAAGAGCAGCGTGCACTCATTGAGCACCCGCTGTGTGCAGGGCCCGGCCCGCGGAGGTATTCACCAAGCCCACGCTCCTCTCTGTCACGCCCTGCTGGAGTCGGCAGGGTCTGCTTTATTTATTTTTTCGTTCCAGTGCCCGGCGGCCACCTTGGCTGTAATTAAGCTAATTAGGTCTGGCCACAATCTGCTGATCACAGGAGGAGCACTGGCGGCTGGGGCGGCTTCGGGCGTGCGGTCCTGAGGTTGCTGATGCCAGCAGAGAGCCCTGGCGGTTGGTCCGCCGTCTGAGCCTCAGGGCGCCCCCCGCCCAGCCTGGTGCCCACACCGCCCTGGCGGGCATGCTCCCGGGAAGAGACTGGGCAGCCGGGCTGTGGGGACACTGTGCAGACCGGGCTGGGGCGTTTCTCCCCACACACACCTCCAGCACAGCGCTGCCTGCCCCGTGTCCGGATGCTCCAGCCTGCCCCGCCCCCGTGCTGTCTCTGTCCATCCTGTGCTGGGGCTCTTGCTGGAAGACTGGCCCCCTGAGCCTCTTCTTCCCGGAGGAGCTAGTCCAGAGATTCCCCTCTGGAAGGTCCCCTCTGATTTCCCTCGCTTCCCTCCTGCGGGTGGCGAGCCCGCCTCGGCCCCGAGTACCTGCTGTATCCCTAACCCTGCCCTTCCCCACTTAAAAAAAAAAAAAAAAAAAAAAAAAAAAATATATATATATATATATATATATATATTTTATTGATTTTTTAGAGAGAAAGGGAGAGGGATAGAGAGCTAGAAACATCGATGAGAGAGAAACATCCATCAGCTGCCTCCTGCACACCTCCTACTGGGAATGTGGTCGCAACCAAGGTACATGCCCTTGACCGGAATCGAACCTGGGACCCTTGAGTCCTCAGGCTAACACTCTTATCCACTGAGCCACACCGGTTTTGGCCCTTCCCCACTTTGGTTCACTTTCCTTACCACTCAGGAGCCATACTGTCGCCGGATCGGTTTCGTCTGTTCCCTCCCTCTCGGCCTTGTCTTCCTCCCTGGGTCCCCCAGGGCTTGGTACCCTTGGTCCCTTGTCTTGAAGGGGTAACTGTCACGCCCTGTGCTGCTTGGCGAGGGGCTGGGTGGGCCAGCAGGGACCCGCAGTGGGTGATGGCCGGATGCCTGTGGACCAAAAGAGTGGCCTTCTGGTGGCCAGGAGTCCCCGAGGGCGATCAGGAGGCTCCTTGGTCCGGCGGCCGGGGTTTGGGACAGCGGGTGGCCGGGAGCAGAGTCGGGGGCTGATTCCAGGGCCACAGGGCGCCCTCTCTTCCCTGTAGGCGGATTAAAACAAGATACACGTTTTAACTGATTTCAGAGAGGAAGGGAGAGGGGGAGAGAGAGACACATCAGTGATGAGAGAGAACTATAGCCGGCTGCCTCCTGCACGCCCCCCACTGGGGATGGAGCCTGCACACCGGGCCTGTGTCCTGACTGGGAATCGAACCATGACCTGGTTCCTAGGTCGACGCCCAACCACTGAACCACACCAGCCGGGCACCGTTAATGTTAAAAGTACATTTTATTCTGCTCACGCGCTCTCCACCGGGGAGTGGCACTCGGATCTCGGGGGGTGAGGAAATTCGTTCTTTTTACCCTAAAGTGCAGGCGCACACGGAGAGCGGAGCAGACGGTGCATCTGTGGCATGGAAGTTTCACGCGGGAGGTGTAGGAGGCGAGCCTGGAGCAGCTCCTTTAGGGGGCGGTAATGAAAGGGTTTCCGCCGGAGTCCCGGCCGGGCCGGGCTGGGGTGGAGAGCAGAGGCTGATGGGCCAGGGTCTGACTTCAGCATCGACCCAGCGATCGGCCTGCCCTCAGCGGCCTGCCTATGGCACAGGCCCCAGGCGTGGGTCTGGGCTCAGCTGCCCAGGTCCTGGCAGGGTGGCCCGGCTGGCGTGGAGTGGACTGGCTGTGCGGTGGGCACAGGGCGAGGGCCTTGGCTGAGATGGAGCGAGGCTGTGTTCTGGGCAGAGAGGCCATTGTGAGGGGCTGGGTCAGGGCCCGGGAAATGGGTGTCTCCGCTCCTGGACTGGGGGCTAGGTGGGGACCGGGCCGGGATGGGGGGCTGACAAGGGGAGCCCCCACCCCAGGCCTCATGTGAGCCCTTTCTTGCCAGGAGGCCCAGGTGACTACGCTGGCCCGTCCTCCTGTGTTCAGGCCGTGGCCGTGGCTGTGGCCGTGGTCGTGGCTGCCCCAGTTTGCGGGGAGGATCACCCAGGAAAGCCTGGGGAGGCAAGTGCCCAGACCCCAAGCCCGCAGCCCTGCGGCTGAGGCCCCACCGTGGCCCTCCCTGCTGACTGCCCCCTCCCGGAGCGCCCGGCCTGAACCCCGGCTCAGGCCTCGGGGCCAGGCGGTCTCTGTCGCAGCGGTGAGCTCTGGGCTCTCGGCCTGTGTGGACGCACGGCGGTGCCCGTACAGTGTGGGAAATGAAGCTGGAATTCCGTAGGACTTTATGTGTCAGGAAATACCGTTCTTTTCATCTTCCCTCCCAGCCGTTTAAAAAGACGGGGGCCTGTCTGGGCCTGTGAGCTGTGCTGAGCCGGGGGCGGCCTCCGAGCCCTGCCCTTGTCCTCTGTCCCCGGGGCGGGCCTGGCAGAGCTGTGTGGGTGCAGGCCCCCCCAGGACTCCTTTCCCCCTGCACGTGGCCTTGGCGCTGTGCTCAGCGGGGTGGCTGCCAGCTCATCCCTGGGGTGGAGGGGGGTGCAGCCCTGGACCCTCTCAGACTTGGTTCAAATCCCGCCTCACCTGGCTGCAAACCGCCCCCCACCCCGGGCCTGTGAGCTCGTCTCTAGAAGGGGGTGTCTGACCGAGGACAGAGGTGCTGAGGGGCCCAAAGCTCTCAGCCCAGTGTCTGGCTCTGATAGGTGCTCGGTGGATGGAGACATCCCCCCCCAGCCCACCGTGGGGTGCCCTCCTCTCCCTTGGACACATTTTGGCTCTTTGAAGCCTGGCGCTGGGGCTTCCCCCCCGTGACTGCCCCGCCCCTACCCCCGCACCCTGACACATGCCGGGGAGAGACCTGGACAAGCCCCCGCTCGGTCCCTGAACCGCCCGCCCGTCTCAGGCCTGTGGTCAGCAGCTGGAGCTGCCACGACTTTTGGTTTCTGAGTCCAAAAGAGAAAGAACAGCAAACACGGGCGCAGAGGAGGCGGCTGTGGCTGCAGGTGTGTGGACTGCCGGGGGAGGGAGGGGGTGTGTGGGGCGCCAAACCAGGCTCCCCCTGCCGGCCGCAGGTTTGGGGTGTCCGAGCAGCTAAGACAGCATTTCCGCGTGGCGGGTTCGCTGCGGCTGTGCCGAGCACGTGAGGATGAGCGCGGTGCTTTCCACACGCCTCTCCGTGTCGGCGAGCCCGCGGGGCGGCTGCGGCTTGTTTCCTGTGTTCTGGCTTCAGAGGCAGCCTGCACGCCGTGTCGGTGAGAGCGGCCGGCAGGCGGGGGCCCGGGGACAGCTGCCACCCGTCCTCTGTCCCTCCGTCCATCCTCGGGCCCGGACTTGCCCGCCTTCCCCATGCCAGAGCCCCGGGCCCATGACCTGGGGGGTGGGCTGGCGGGGAGGGGATGGTCCTGGTCCCTCATGCTCATGACACCCACATCCTGAGACCCCATGCTCTCTGACTCTTTTTTTTTTTTTTTAATATATATATTTTATTAATTTTTTACAGAGAGGAAGAGAGGATAGAGGGTTAGAAACATCGATGAGAGAGAAACATCTGTCAGCTGCCTCTTACACACCCCCCACTGGGGATGTGCCCGCAGTCAAGGTACATGCCCCTGACCGGAATCGAACCCTGGACCCTTCAGTCCGCAGGCTGACGCTCCATCCACTGAGCCAAACCGGTTTCGGCTGACCCTTCTTTATTTTTATTTATTTTTTTAAAATCGCTCTAGCCAAGACCGGTTTGGCTCAATGGATAGAGCGTCGGCTTGGGGTCTGAAGGGTCCAGGGTTCGATTCTGGTCAAGGGCATGCACCTTGGTTGCGGGCACATCCCCAGAAGGGGGTGTGCAAGAGGCAGCTGATCGATGACTCTCATCGATGTTTTTAACTCTTTATCTCTCTCCCTTCCTCTGTGAAAAATCAATAAAATATATTTTAAAAAAATCGCTCGAGGCTCTTTTTAAAAAAAATATATTTTATTGATTTTTCACAGAGGAAGGGAGAGGGACAGAGAGTTAGAAACAACGGAAGGATGTGCTTGCAACCCAGGTACATGCCCTTGGCTGGAATTGAACCCGGGACCTTTCAGTCCGCAGGTCGATGCTCTATCCACTGAGCCAAACCGATTTCAGCAAGTGCTCTGACTCTTGCTCTGCCCCCCCCTCCCGGGCTCGGCTTGCCTGCTGCTGCTTCTCCCACAGAAATGGTCCTGGGCGCAGGGCTCTGTGCCCGCAGCACCTGTGGGTGGGCCTTCCTCGCTGCCCCCTGGAGCCCCGCCCCCATCTCCGCAGGTGAGGCCGGGCCGGGATGTCGGCTTCCTCTCTCCAGGAGGGGGGGGGGCTTGAGGGGTGATGGGCCGAGAGAGGCCGCTGCTGCAGGCTCTGGGCTCAGCACCGGAACCAGGGCAGCGTCCCTGCTGAGTGGTCGGGAGAAGCCCCTCCCTCCCTGCCTCCCTCCCGTGTGGAGCCAGCCCCTGACCCAAGGAACAAGGCGCCTCGGGCCGCTGGTGTCTCAGTTGCCCCATCTGCAAAGTGGGGCATGGCTTCCACTCGGGTGCCCCCGGTGGCTGGAGGAGCTCTGGCAGGAGTGAGTGACAGCCCGTGCCACCAGCGCAGCGGGAGCGCCGGCCTCTGACCCGGGGTCCCTGCGCTCTGGAGACAAGGCCCATCTCTGGCACTTCTTTTTTAAATTCAAAAGAGTAAGGGAGAGGGAGAGAGAGAGAAACACCAGTGATGACAGAATCATTGACCAGCTGCCTCCTGCACGCCCTGCACTGGGGATCGAGCCCAAAACCCGGGCCTGTGCCCTGAGCAGGAATTGAACCGTGACCTCCTGGGTCATAGGTCGACGCTCACCCGCTGGGCCTGGCTTCGGCCTTCCCCGGGGGGTGCTTCCCCCACGCCCCGGAGCTGCACAGCCCGGAACCAGGCCAGGCAGCCTCGCTCAGCACGACGGGGGGTTCTGCTGTGTCTTCGGGAGAATCTGTGTCCCGACATGAGCTGCTGACGTGCTGCTGGAACCTTCCCCGCCTTGTGCTCTCGCCCCGCCGCTCCCACGCCGCCCACCTGCCGGCCGGAGAGGGCGCTGCGGAGTCCCACGAAAGGAAGGGCGCGTGTGGGGCCGGGCGCGTGTGGGGCCGGGCGCGTCCGAGGCCGTCAGCAGGAGCGGAGGACTGGGCCGAGGAGGACAGGGCCATGTGCGGGAGTCAGGAGCCCCAGCCGAGCCCTCAACGTCCACCTCGGTGTGTGTGTGTGTGTGTGTGTGTGTGTGTGTGTGTGCATGGTCTGCCTGGCCTCTGCAGTGGGCTGTCCGGGGCTGTGTCCCCGCTCCCGCAGCCCCGCCCCGCTGGCTCTGCCCGCAGAGCTGTCCGCCTGTCTGCTCGGGAGCCTCTGTCGCCCTCCGGCCAGGAGTCAGGACACGGGTCCGCCCAGCAGCAGGCTCTCCGAGGCCGGGACCGTGGCTGTGGCCGAGCCGTGCCCTGGACCGGCTCCTGGGCCTGTGGCTGGGGTGGTCTCCCTGGGTGAGCCTGTGCCCGCGGCCTGTCTTCCTTCTCCGCTCGGTAGTGTGACGTTTTCGCGATCCGCTCCCTCGCGCGCAGACCGGCCCCGGAGAAGCTGCTGCATCTCATCTGTGTGTTTCGTGCTGACTTAGCAGCTTAAACGGAACATCTGTTCGCCGGCCAGCGGGAGGGCAGCGCAGGTGGAGCCGAGTGGGTGGGCTTGTCTCTCCGCGGGCACAGGCTCGCCGCAGACCCACCCGCGGAGGGTCACTGGGCACCGGGAGGCCACACCGTCACCCTGGGGTGCAGGGGTGCCCGGGCGTTTGTACTTGGCCCCTCAGGCCCCTGAGGGCAGCAGGCACTTCCTTGGTTGAGGTTGGACCAGAGGCCAGCGGTGGGCCCCCCAAAACGGAGGCACCCGGCCCCTCACTGCCAGTGTTGGGGCTCGGCCACAGCCAGGGCTCAGGGGAGAAGTGACTTCTGTCTGCACCCCCCCCACGTGCCCAAGGGACCCGGGACCCGCGCCTGTGGGCGGTGGCAGGCAGGAGCCAGGCAGGGCCGGAGCCCCACTGTGGCCACATGTGGCCCTGAACAAGCTGCTGCTTTTTCCTTTTCCTTTTATTTTTATTATTATTTTTTTAATGCATCTTTGTTGATTTCAGAGAGGAAGGGAGGAGAGAGACAGAAACATCAGTGATGAGAGAGAATCATGGATTAGCTGCCTCCTGCACACCCCCCCGCCCCCCCGACCCCCATTGGGGATGGATTCCACTACCCCGGCAGGTGCCTTGGCTGGGAATGGAACCGTGACCTCCTGGTTCCTACATAGGTAGATGCTCAACCACTGAGCCACCCCGGCGGGGCTGGCCACGCTTCTTAGTCGCCCTCCCCCTATTGCCCACATCTCAGCGGCTCCTCGGTGCAGGGCCGCCGTGGGCCGCTGCCCCTGGCTGCCGCCGCCGCCGCCGCCATGGGCTCCTGCTTGCTGGTTCCCACCCTTCACTCTGGAACCGGCTGCTCCACGTGGCATGCCCTCTGGGGACCCCGCAGGCACCCGTGTCGGAGTGGCTGCGTGGTGGGAAGGGACTGTGCCGGGCACAGGCGGCTCCCGTGGAGGGAGGACCCCTTGTCCCAGGGCCACTTCAGGGGTCGGATTCTGGTGTGTGGGGGCTGCCCCTTTTCTCCGGGGCCTGCCTTCCCCGCTGCCTTTGCAGCTGCTGCTTCCTTTAAGGTTGGCCAGGCCTCTCGCCTCCCCCAGGGAGGCTGCCGGGGTTTCACCAGCTCTCCCTGCAGCTCCTCTAGGTCATCTGGAGCCTCCACTTCTCAGGGAACATTTACTGAGCAAAGACCCGGGCGAGGGGAAGGAGGGCGAGACCTGGCATCTCCTTTTGGGGGGTCTGCAGCCCAGGGTGAGAGAGCAGAAGGGGCCCTGGGCCCCGGAATAGCTCTCACTGCCAGGGGAGGTGACAGGAACTCGGAATCACGGCTCTCAGAGGCTCTGGGGAGGCAGGGGTGGGGGTGCTGAGGAGCCCGGGAGGGGGCGGAGGACACCCGTGCCTGGAAGTGGCTTCAGGAAGTCCCTAAGTGGCTGCGGTGCTGGGAACGGGTTGGGAGCAGGCCTGGAGCCGGGAGGCTGGGAGGATGCGGTCGCCAGGCAGGCAAACGGGGTGGGGTGGGGGTGAGGAGGTGCCGCTGTTGGCTGGGGCAGCGGCCCTCCCCCGGTCCCGGCGGATCTGCCCGCGCCGGCGGGAGGAGGGCCTGAGCCTGTCCGGTCCTCTGTCTGCCTCGGGGCTTCCTGCTGCCCTCCCGGCCGGGGCGCTGACCGCACGCCGTCCGTCCGGCTGGACGCGGGGCCTCGCAGGCCCGGCCCGGGAGACAGGCCCCTGCCTCTGCCCCACGTGGACATGGCCCCGGCCCTCTCCTCCCTGCTGCCTCCTGCACGCTCCCTACTGAGGATCAAGCCTGCAACCAGGGCATGTCCCCTTGACTGAACTCGAACCCGGGACCTCCTGTTTCCTAGGTTGACGCTCAACCGCTGAGCCCCACCAGCCAGCCCGACGGCCACTTTTATTTTTGTGCTGATGGTTCCCGCCCATAAGAAGCCTGTGAATTACTTACAGGCAAGCGTGTGTACTTCCGGGAGCAAAGGCCTTGCATGGGGGGGTAGGGGGGTGGGCAGACCACGCACAGAGGGTGGCCCTTCCACCCTGCGGGTCCTGGGGGCACGGGGAGGCGGGACCAGCTTCACACGCCCCCACCGGAGCGCGTCACTGCGTACCCACTCTCCACGGACCCACTGGGGACCCCAGCCCCCGGCACAGCCAGCGGCCAGCGCTGACCAGTGTGGCTGGACCACCCACAGGGGGCGGGGTGGAGGGCCGGCGTGGGGACCGTGAGCAGTGAGGACCGGGATGGACTCGACAGCACAGCCCTGGCCTCCTGCGCCCGGGCCCACCCTGGGCGGCCCGCCTCAGACCTGGCCCAGGGGCCGGCCTCTGGCGGGGGAACAGGCGGGCTTTGTGCGGAGGAGGCTGGCCGGCTGGGGGGGGGCTCGGCTGCTCCGGGCATCCTCCGGGCATCCTCCCGTACTCGGAAAGGTCACGGAGTCAATTCCCAGCCAGGTTTCCGGTTCCATCCCTGTCAGGGTGCATCCAAGAGGCAGCAGATCCCCCCCCCCCCGACCTCCACCCCAGCTTCCTCTCTAAAATCAATTTGTAAAACGTCCCGCTTTTTAAAATGAAAGGTGGGCTGTGGGTGTCTACCCACTGAGCCGTATGGTGACGTCCCCCTGGGCCATCCGGACTCCAGGCCCATCGAGAACCGGGGGCAGCCCGCCGGCGGGGCTCAGCAGCTGAGCGTCGACCTCTGAACCAGGAGGTCAGGGTTCAACTCCCAGTCAAGGCACAGGCCCGGGTTGCGGGCTCCATCCCGTGGGGGCGGGCAGGAGGCAGCTGATCGGTGATTCTCTTTCATCATTGATGTTACTCTCCCTCCTCCTCCACCCCTTTCCTCTCTGAAATCAAATACATATAAGTTTTTTAAATGCTGCGTTCCAGGACTGAAGGCAGCGTCGGGGTCAGCGGGGATGTGTCAGCGGGGAACGCGCTGGCCGGACTCCACCCACACGCCCCGAGTGTAAGGCTCCCAGAGGCACCTGGTGTCGGAGGGGCTGGGACATGGACGCAGTCCATCTTGGGACCGGTGGGAAAGGGGTGAACCTGGTGACCCTCTGACCCGGGGAGGGGGCTGGGAGAGGCTCACGTGTGGCCACCCGGTCCTGGGACCCTTTGGTCTGCAGGCCGATGATCTATCCATTGAACTGCACCGGCCAGGGCCAGGCTTCCATGATTAGCTCTGCTGTGTGCCCTGGAGGAAGCCGCTCACCCTCTCTGTGCTGCAGCAGCCTCACCTGCCCTGGGGCCACAGCTGCTCCTCATGGGAGTGGGTGATGGTGTGTGCGCCCCCTGAGGGCTTTCCGCTCCCAGTCAGCACCCGCCTCACCACCCTCCCTCCTCCAGGGGACGCACAGGCCCTTCTGGACCCCGAGGGCCCTGCTCTTCTGCTTCCTCAGTCCCAGCGGGCACAGTCCAGCCGGAAAGAGGGCAGGGCAGGCGGTTTCGGGAAGGACTTGGCAAAGGGACCGGACAGGTGTGAGAGCAGGCGGACAGCCAAGCCGGGAGGTGGCACCCCGAAACAGACCCAAGTTCTCAAGGGGGTGGGCCACGTGGACGTGCAGAACGTGGCGCTTGTGAACGGGGCGGGCCATGTGATTGGTCGCTAGTGTGCACATGACAGGGGTGGGGCCACGTGATTGGCTGCAAGTGTCCGTGTGAACGGGGGTGGGGCCACTAGATCGAACAAGAGTGGGTTCGTGAACAGGGTGCGGGGCCACGTGATTGGCTGGGATTGTGCACGTGATGGGCATGGCCACGTGATTGGCTGGAAGTGTGCACGTGAACGGGTTTGGGCCGTGTGGTCAGGCAGAGGGCACTGGTGAACACACCTGAGAACCCGGGGACAGAGGAGGGGCCACGTGAGCCCCAGAAGCTGAGGAGGCAGGAAGGACCCTGCCTGGAGCCCCCTCCCGCCGACACCCTGGTTTCAGATTCTGGCCCCAGGGGAGAGCCCGTGTTCCGTTGGGTTAGGCCCGTCTGTGGTCCTCGGAGCAGCAGCCCCAGGACACGGACCCTCCCTGCCTCTCCTGGGCTTTGACCGGGTTCTGGGAGCCGCTGAGGCCTGTGCTCCGGCGGGGGGACCCCTGACCTCTCCCCGCAGGGCGATCCCTCCTGTCTGTGCCTCGGCCCTGCCTCCCCCCGGCTCCCGCAGGGACAGCGCAGTGGGCGCCTGGGCGGGCTGCTGGGTGGGCATTGCAGGCGCCTGGCCCAGCCCCCAGCTGCTGGATAGTGTCGGCCTCCCCCCCCCCCCCCCCCCCCCCCCGCCTTCCCCTCCGAGTGCAGCCTGGCCCTCCGCTTCCTGAGCACCTGGCTGACAGGAGCCAGCCGCTGGGTGGTTGTGCCCATATTCTGGACGCCAACACTGAGGCTCAGAGAGGGAGCAGAGGTCCCTCCCCCGCCCACCACCCCCTCCACCCGCCCAGCTCACAGGCGCTCCCCCAGCTGCCGCTGGTTGCCATGGAGCCGGAGGAGGAGATTGCTGAGAAGCCTCCAAAACACACGCCAGCTGGCCCTCCTCGCCTCCCTCCCTCCTGCCTCAAAGCGCCCTTTGTGCGGGTCTCCCCCGGCCAGGCGCCGGGGCACGGGAGGTCAGGCAGGCCGAGGGTCCGGGTAGGGGGTTCTGGCCTGGGCTCCATCGCCCCGTTCCTGGCCCAGGCCGGCTCTTCCCGCCGCTGCCTGCCCCCGGCGGTTCCCTCCACTTGGACCTGAAAGGCGAGGCCCCGAGGGAGGGAGCGGCCTCGGAAGGACCCAGGAGGAAGGACCCGGGAGGACGGACGGTCTGGCAGGGCCAAGCCCGGAGTCAGCCCCCGCTGCGGGATGGTGGGGCAGACCAGATAACTACAAAGAAAACTGGACGTTAAAACCAAACATCCACCAGCAGCGAGCGGTGCCAGGCGGGGCCCGCCCCCGGGCGCGTCCCGAACGGTGTCCAGTGTCTCCCCGGGGGATGAGGTCATTGCTGAGGCGGGCGTGGGTGGAGACCCAGCCCCGAGCCCGCGGGCGGGTGGGTGGGGGCGCTCTGCGCTGTGGGGAGGGGGGAGGGAGCAGGAGGGGCCTGGGCAGGTGTCCTGACCTGGGGGCTCACCTGGCGGCCCGGGTGCCGGGGGGATGGTGAGTGGCCACCCCCCCTCCCCACCCAGCCCCGCTCTGCAGCGCCCCGCAGCCCCTGTGCCCCGGGGAGGACTCCTTTCCCTCACCCCCCTTCCTCCCTGTGCCCAGCTGTGCGCCCTGGAGCCCATGAGGATCAGAGAGGGTCTGGCGGGCAGAGTTGGGGTTGAGGGCACAGTGTCCCAGGACCGAGGTGTCAGGAGATGGGGGCGTTCTGGGCTCTGCAGGGACCCCTGTGGGGAGGAGCCCGGGAGGGGGCTTCCGGGGACACCCTCCCCTCTGTGGGCCCGGGGACGGGTGCGTGCCCTCTGAGCACCCGGTGCCCGGGCACCCTGCTGCAGGCTCAGGTTCGGGTGTCGGTGCCCCAGTGACTGTTGGTGCCCAATCCCGAGGGTGACTGTCCATGTCTCCTGAGGAGTGAGGTGCCGCTGGCGGACAAGGTCCCCAGACTCAGCGCGGGGACGGAAGCCCACACCGCTCTGGCCCGTGGGCGCCGGCGGCTCTCCTCCGGCGGCCCTTGGCTCCGTGTCGGGAGGAGGGGGGCGCAGCCGGAGGCCCCTGCCTGGGGGGTCCCGGAGGAGGGCTGGGCACCGTCCCTGGGTGTCCCCGTCCCGGGTCCCCTGAGCCCCGGCCAGAGCAGACGGGGTTTCAGATCTTTCATGGGGTCTGCGACCCGGACCCCCGCCTCCCCGGAGCCTGGGAGCCCGGGAGCCCAGGCCCCCTCCGCACAGAGCCGTGCGGGCCCCCGTCCCCTACTGTGCAGCCCGGGCCCAGCCCCTGGGCGCCCCCCGGCGCCCCCGAGGAGGGTGGGAGGGGCACGTGGTGTGGCTGCTGGGCGCCAGATGGGTTAGTGATGTCAGCGGAGTGATGAGGGGACACGCTAGCCTGTGGGGCCACCCCACCGTGGGCTGCTCCCCTCCTCTGCGCCCCCAAGGCCGCCGGAGCCCCCTCAGAGGCCCTGCCCATCCCACCCCTTAGTGCCGCCTGGGGGTTCACTCCCTGGATGGGCGGTAGAGGCCCCGCCAAGTGCCCCCCAATGAGGGCCATCTCCCCAGGGAGCAGCAGCTTGCCCCCCTCCAGCCCCCCCCAGGTCCAGAGCCACAGGCTTAGGGTGCATCTCCCAGCGAGGGAGCCCTGCTCTTACCTGGGCCCGCCCCTCGGCCCTGCCCACTCCTAGAAGGAGCCAGTGCCTCCCGCCCCTTTGCCCAGGGTGCTTGGTTCCGGTGTGGGCACTGCTGTGGAGGAGGCACTCCCCCCCCCACGCTCCAGGCCGCCCTCACACGTCCCCAGGCACCGGCTACTCTGGGCTGTGTCCAGGGCCCGAGGCCTCCGGGGACCGGGGAGGCAGGGAAGTAAGTCTGAGTCTCGAGATTTACAACCTAAACTGTGATGATGAAATTCCCCGAGACCAGAACATTCTCAGCTCAGCTCCCCACGCACCAGGGCGCTGGCTCTGAGCAGGCGGGGTCTCCCCCAGAGGCCTCCGAGCACCCCCACCCCTGGGGTTCTTCCTGGGGTAGAGGAGCAGGGACCCCCCGGGGTGGGTCATGTCTGCTCCCCCGCGCCTCCCCCGCCCCCTCATGCCCTGGGGTGGCCCTCGGGAAGCTGCTACAGCAGAACCTCATTCTCTGCAGCTCTGGAGGGCGGAGGGCGAGGTCCAGAATCTCTTAAATTATTTTTTTGGATTTTTTTAAAACGCCGAGGGATGCGGGACAAATAGTTAAAAATTCGGACTGTCCCGCCAAAAACGGGACGTCTGGTCACCTTACCGTTGGCCCCTTGAGTTTCCAGCAGAGGCCAGCTTAGGAGGACCCTCACTAAGTGAATAACAGTGTACCTACCGGTAGAGTTTACGCTTAAGAAATGTGGCTATTTGTTGCTATTTGGCTCTGTGGACCAGTGAGTTTGCCGACCACTGTCCTAGACCATACAGCTGCTTCCAGGCGTGTCCACTCAGGGCCTGTCTCCACTGATGGACTGACTGCAGGCCCAGGGCAGGTCATTACCCAACAGGCTAGTCCTGAGGGCGGCCGCGCTGGGTTAGCAGCCTCTCTGGGCCTTGCTCACCTCCAGGGGAGAAGGTGGGGTCCCCCAAGGCCAGCCCGTGCTAGGAGAGGAAGCGGCACCCTGGGGCGAGGTCCCACCTCCAGCGCCCAGGGCGCTCCACCCCGTGCCCTGGCCTGTACCTGCTCTGCTCGGCCTGCCTGCCTGCCTGCTGCACCGGGGCGCAGGCCCAGCAGTTCAGTTGGCCAGGATGTTGTGGGGGGCGGGGAGGAGAGGGGGTGGTGAGGCTGTTGGGGTCTGGGCCCGGCTTCCAGCTGTGCCTCGGCCGGGGCTTTCCACGGGCGGCTGCTGCATGAGGCCTGGCGGTCAGCCTGGGTAGCGAGGCCCTCCCCTCCCCCGAGGCCACGGGGCAGCAAGGTCTCCCTGGCGCCTGGTGTGCCACCCCTTCCCCCTCCCCACTGAGGCTCCCCTCGGAGTGTTTGAGCCCCCGCCTGGGCCGCCCGAGTCTGCAGCTGGCGAGCCCCTCAGGGTCCCACCCCCCCACCCCCCCACCCCTCCACCCCCCGACCCCCCCACCTCCACCCCCGCCCCCCGAGCCGCTCCGCCGCCCTCTCACTTCCCCCTCGCTCATCTCGAAAATAACTGGGGGGGGGGGGCACAATGAGGCCCAGCCAGGGAGCCCCGCGTAATGGCTTCTGTGGAGAGTGCAGAGGGGAAGGGAGAGGGAGAGATGGAAACCTCAATGAGGAGAGAGAATCATTGACCAGCTGCCTGGGGATGGAGCCCGCAACCCTGGCCTGTGCCCTGAGCTGGAATCGAACCCATGACCTCCTGATTCCTAGGTCGACGCTCAGCCCCTGAGCCACGCAGGGGAGGGGGTGAGGAGGGGAGGGGGTGGGGAGGGGAGAGGAGGGGACGGGGTGGGGAGAGGGCGGGATGAGGAGGGGACGGGGTGGGGAGGGGACGGGGTGGGGAGGGATGGGGTGAGGAATGCAGGGCCCAGTTGGGAGATTCCCGCGAACCCAGCTTGACCCAGCTTGGCGGCAGCAAAGGGGCTTGGGTGTTATTCCCAGCAGTCAGATTTGTAAAACACAAACATAAAAAACCCCAAAGAACAAAAAACCACAACCCCCTGCAGAGTCAAGAAAATGATTAAGTGTCTCGAGAGGTCAGTAGGTTTTTATTTGATTCCACCCCCTCCCCCCTTATCCAAAGAGGAGTTTCTACTTGGGGAGAAAAGACAAGAGTTTATGCCCCCCCGGAGGGGGGGTGATTCCTGGGCCCGACTGCTGTTACAATCGGAAGGGACAGCCCTGGCTGGTATGCTCAATGGTTAGAGCATCAGCCTGCCCACTGAAGGGTCCAGGGTTTCATTCCCAATCAAGGGCAGGGCAGGTACCTGGGTTGCAGGTTCCATCCCCAGTCCCAGTCGGGGCAGTTCAGGAGGCAGCCAATCGATGTGTGTGTCTCACAGGAACCAAGAGGTCAATAGTTCAATTCCCTGTCAGGCAGATCCTCGCTCAGTAGGGGGCGCGCAGGAGGCAGCTGATGGATGGATGTTTCTCTCTGATCTGTTTTTCTCTCTATCCCTCCCCCTTCCTCTCTAAAAAAAAAATATTAAAAAATTTACAAAATCAATGGGAATAATATCCTTGGGTGAGGATTAACGATCAAACAAATCAGACCTAACTGGTTGGCAGCTGGTGCAAGGGGAGGCCCCTCAGTGCCAGTCTGGCCAGTTTGCCCACCTAGTGAAGTGGCGATGGTTATCCAAGCCCCGAGGGGAAGGCCTTCTGGATGAAAGACAGAGACCTGCCATGAGGCCTGCCTCCCGCACGCTCTGAGCAGGTGGGGCCGGGCCGGAGCTCAGCCCCGGAGCTGAAATACCAGCTCTGGCTCCGCGTTTCTGTGCAAAAACAACTGGGGGTGTTTCCTGCCCCACCCCCCACCCCGCGTCAGCGCTGTCCCCAGGCCCCAGCCCGGTGCCCTCCCCCGCTTGGCTCCCACCCGCTCCCACCCGCGGGCGGGGGTGGAGGGTGAGTCCACAGCTGTGAGCATTCCTGACCTGCTGCAGGGGAGAGACCCAGCTGCCTGCCCCGCAAACAATGGAGCCCAGGCCTGGCCTGGTTCTGCCGGAATTTCCAGAAAGTGCAGCTTCTCCAGTGGATCTTTCCTTCTCTGACTCACTGGAGAAAATAAAAACATGAAACAGCTCCGGATAGGCAAAGCTCCCGGGCCCCGCGGCCCAGGCAGGTGGCACCCTTTACCTGTCACGGAGGTGGTGTCGGCTCCCCCGCGGAGCCAGAGACCCCCCGGGAGCCCCGCACGGGGTGTGGTGTGGAGGGGGGCGGGGAGTCCAGGATGGATCATATAATGCGACGGTTATCGTGCTGACAATTTCAGTGCGCCGTTCAGAGGTCATTAAACACATTCACATCTTGTGCAGCCCCCACCACCAGCGTCTCCAGAACGTTCCCATCCTCCCAGACGGAAACTGCACCGAGTCAATCATTTGCTCCCACCCCTGTCCTCCGGCCTGCGGCCACCCCTCCACTTCCTGTCTGTGAGTGACCCAGTCCCTCACAGGGGCAAAACGACACGCCCTCCGGGCGGGCTCATTCCAGCCAGCATGGCCCCCTGGCTTCGGGCTTGTCCGCCTCCGGCTTCATCCACCGGGGAGCAGGGATGGGCTGCTGGACTGTCTTCCTTTTTAAGGCTCTCCACCAATTGGCTGCTACCTGCCCCGTCCAATGGGAGTGCTGCATCGAGTCCTCATTTGCATATTTGTTGGCCAATTAAAACAACTCATGTTGGCCAATTAGGAAGGTGCTCTTTAGACCAATCAAACTGTACAAATTTGGAGTCCTCATTTGCATAAAAGCGGACCAGTCAGAGGCTAGGGTGGGCATTTCTGTATAAGTGACCTTCCGTGTGCCTGGAAGGGAAGAATTTTGTTTCCCTGTCTTGTGAAGTCTTTTATTTTATTGTTTTTTTTTATTTTTTTATTTTTTATTTTATTGATTTTTTACAGAGAGGAAGGGAGAGGGATAGTTGGAAACATCGATCAGCTGCCTCTTGCACCTCCTACTGGGGATGTGCCCGCAACCAAGGTACATGCCCCTGACTGGAATCGAACCCAGGACCTTTCAGTCCGCAGACCAACGCTATACCACTGAGCCAAACCGGTTTCAGCTGGTTTGTGGAGCCTTTACCCAATTCATGTTTCCCCTTTGCCGCACCCCAGATGGGGGACTCCCCTTGTTGGAAATACTCAGAAGTGGATTGCTGGTTCGGAAGCTCGTTCTCTTTCTAACGCTCTGAGGAACCTTCACTGCTTCCCCCAGCGGACACCATCCTCCATCCCCGCCCCCAGCGCCCTCGTGAGGGGCCCCTGTCCACATCCTCCCACAGCAGCCGTTCTTATGGGGAGCACGGGGGCAGGGAGACACACTGGGGAGGACGCCCTACCTCCCACTGCCCCCCAGAAACTGGAACTCCAGGGCCTGCATTCAGGGTCACTGGCCTGGGGAAACTGAGGCGCTGAGAGGGGCGGAGACCTGTCAGGGTGACCGAGCTGTGCTCTGAGCAGAGTGTATTCCAGCGTCCTTCTGTCCTGGGTGTCGTGGACGCAGATGGGGTGCAGGGGCCGCCACGGCCCTGGAGGCCACGTTGGCCTCTGAGCCTGTGGGCAGTTTTGTCCACGTGAGCGGGAGGGGAGTGACTCCAGAGCCTGAAGCCTAAAGTTTACTACTGAAAGGCCATCCCTTGAGCAGGGGAGACCCGGGGAGGGTGCGGGCACCTGGAGTGGGCCTCAGGACCTGGACCCCAGCTGCTCCCCAGGGGGTCACTGAACGTGGCATTTTCTTCCTTCTCGAAATGCTGTGGCCCGGGACCCCACACTCCAGCGTCTGCAGCGTCCTTGCTGCCGCGGAGAAGGCTGCTTCCTGTCCCTGATGTTCTCGGCGGTGAGAACTGTCATCCCGTGTCATGGGTTGGGTCAGCGCGCACACGGAGGCGCTTACATGATCAGACGGTACAGGGTGAGGGTAGCTCGGCTGCCAGCAGGTGCTGGCTCCAGCCTGCGGGGGAGGTGGAGGTGACCCCCATGGAGGGGCACTCCTGGGGTGACCTGATTTTGGGGTGCTCATGTTGGGCACCTTTCCACAGAGCCACTGGGCAGGCCGAGCTGGGGGCCTGAGCCCTGGGTTCACCTGGAGCTGGAGTCACGGGGACGGCTCCCGGGGAGCGTGTCCGGGAGGGTGTGGACTCTGTCTGAACGCTGCCCGGTCTGCCTGGGCCCCCGCCCCGGTTCAGGGCGCCTGCAGCGTGGAGTGCCAGGAGCGAGGGCCGGGCTCACAGGAGAGAGGAGCAGGTGCTGGCCCGCAGCAGGTCCTGAGGAGTGTGTGTGTGTGTGTGGGGGGGGGCACCGCGCCAGGCAGCGCCCGCCGGCCCCTCGGAGCCGCCTGCGGGCTGCGCCCTGGGCCGGGGTGGGATGGAGCCCTCGGCGCCGGAAGCGGCTCAGGGAGGTGGCTGCGCGGAGGAGCGCCAGGAAGCCGCTTCCTGCAGGCTTTGCGGTGACCTCCGCTCCGTCCCGGCCGTGGAGGCTGATCGCACCAGCCCCCCTTCGTCCCTCCGGCTCCGACGCTGCCAGCGGGGCGGCGGCGGGGCTTTCCAGGCTGCCGGCGTTTCCGTCTGGTTCTGCCGACGGACGCTGTGGCTCAGGCCCCCCCCCCCATCTGCTCTCGGAGCCCCGGGCGCCCGCAGCGCCTGCGGACGGGGCTGAGCAGGACCGGTGTGAGGAGGGAGCTCCGGCCGCCCGCGCCGCTGCCAGGCCGGGCTTTGCCAGGGCGGTGGTTCTGGGCGCGCCTCCCGCCTGCTTCCACAAGGAAGTCCTCTGCCATCAGGTCAGGGCACCGCTCTGCAGCCATCCCCAGCTTGGCACGGCCTGGCCTGCGTGGCTGCTGGCCGGCCGCCCTGGTGCCCGAGGGCACGACCCCCTCACCCTGTTCAGAGCCTGCTTCTGCGGCTCCCTGAGCCCCTCCCAGCGACGCTGGGAAGCCCCTTCGGTTTCATGGTGGCAACTGTCCATAGGTGCGGCCGATGGCCCCGGGAGGGGGAGCCTGGTGGGTGGGCACACATGGCCAGGGGCCCGAGCCCAGCGGAGCCGCGTCGGCCCAGTCTACAGCGCCCAGACAGCCGCCGCCTTCCCCGGAGCCGAGGGGGAGGGGCGTGGCCGGGCCGAGGCGGAGCTCCTGTCCAGTTTCCCGGAATTGGCCAGAGTGCACCAGAACCCTGTTTGCGTCCCTGTGGCAGGCATCCTGAGGCGGTGTCAGGGGTCAGGAACTCGCTAAGGCTGGACTTGTCTGCCTCGGAGGCTGGGGCCTTTGAGTCACTTTGGCGGTCATGGCTGCAGTCACGGCTGAGGGCTGCCCTGCGGGGGTGGGGGGCACTGCCTCGCCGGGACCCTGGGGCAGGGCCTGCAGCCCCCCTCTGAGCAGCTCGTCCCCACCGCAACCTGGCTCGGCCTCGGCCCCTGAGAGGCGTCCCCTGCCCGTGGCTTCGGGGGTCTCATGGGAGGAGCCTGGCATGGTGGACGAGACCATGGGACTGGACCCGACCGCTGGGGTTCGCGCTGGGTCCACCCCTCCCTGCGTGTCCGCGTGGCTCCGGGACGTGTTGGAGGGCTGAGTCCGGCGGCAGTGCCTGCCGCTGCCAGAGATGCCGGCTGAGGTCTCCGATACAGCCCTTCCTCCCCCCTCCACTTCCCCGTGCATTCACTCGGTCTTTTTTAAGAAAACTTATTTTATTGATTTTTCACAGAGAGGAAGGGAGAGGGATAGAGATAGAAACATCGATGGGAGAGAAACATCCATCAGCTGCCTCCTGCACACCCCCTACTGAGGATGTGCCCGCAACCAAGGTACATGCCCTTGACCGGAATCGAACCTGGGACCTTTCAGTCCGCAGGCCGACGCTCCATCCACTGAACCACACCGATGTGGGCGCATTCACTCGATCTGGAGCCCCTGTGGCAGGCCATTGTCCAGGGTGTTTAGGGAGAAGGTCCCTGCTGCTGCCCCCTGGACGTGGGCTGGCTGGCTACCACAAGGCCACCTGCTTACCCCAAGGGCCCCGAATTCGAAAGCTGCATTTCGGCAGCTGCCTCTGCTAACGGAGAATGAGGATGTCTTCAGTATCTTTTGGAATCAGCAGGGCTTACGTAAGGCAGACAATTTCCTTTTCCATTTGATATTGATCGCAGACCGCTCGGCTGCCAGTCCAGGCGGGTGATTGGCGGCCCGGCAGGGCGGCCCCAGGGTTCCTGCCCCCCTCGGCGTGTGGCTCAGCAGAGGGACGGGGTTAGTGCCGCTCGCTGAAACCGCTCAAGGACACGCGGGGTGTCTGCGGGCGCGCTAGGGCCTCTGCTGTCCCGTACGGGCTTCAGATGTGGGGACCCCCACCCCCTCGGGATAGGCAGAGGTTGTAAGAGAATTCCTGTTCTCCTGAGGCTGGGCTGGCGGGGCTGTGTGGCCAGGCCTCCCTGAGGCTGGGGTGGGGAGCGTGCTGTCCCCTCCCCGTTATCCCCCGGCTTGGCTGTGACAGAGCCTCCGACAGACCTTCTCCCGGCCTTCGGTGGCCCGGGGCCGCCCCGCCCAGCCCAGCCCAGCCCGGGCAGTGCCGTTGAGGAGGCTGGTCAGAGAGGCCTGCGGAGGTGTGGGGGGGGGGGCCAGGTCCTCTGGGTGCGGCCACTCCCAGCTCCAGTGGGCCCTGGTCAGGGGCAGGGGGGCCCTGGAGGGCAAGCCCCGGCCTCCGCTCCACCAGGGCCTGCCCTCACCGGGTGCTCTGGGCACGGGCACTGCGGGACCTGTTCTAAGGAGCCCCCTGCCAACCGTGGCTCCTTAGAACAGGTGTCTCCCAGCACCTGGAAGTCCGAGGGCAGAGGCTTCTCCCCATTTTACAGACGGAAACACCGAGGCACGGCCCGGCGGCCAGGCCAGGGCTCTCAGCACCGGACTCACTGTCTGCGGGGTCTGCAATGTGGAGGGTGTGACTTCAGGCCGGTGGCTTCTCCTCTCCTTGCCTCAGTTTCCCATTTTGCAGCTGCCTGTCAGTGCTGGGGTGTGCGAGGTGGTGTGGGGGCGGAGCAGGGCCCCGGTACCCCGTGTGTGTTGGATGCGGGGGGGGGGGGGGGGGCCGAGCACCCCGAGGCGCTCCTCAGGGTGACAGGCCTCCGTGGCGCCTTGGCGAGGGGGCTGTCCCCGTTCCCAGTCAGCAGGTGGGCACCACGTGGCCACAGTGGGCCAGCCCCCTGTCCCCGGGGCGCACTGGGACTCAGGTCCTGGCTCTGGCGGCGGGCTCCCCGCCGGGCCCTCAGAGAGCTAACTGACAGCTGACAGCCAGCAGCAGCCCGGTGGTGCCCGCAGCCCGGGGCGCTGGGCGCGGAGCCGGAGCCGGAGCCCGAGCTGCAGCCTGAGCCGCAAGCTAGCTAATCGCATTTGAGGCCATTAGGGCCGGGAGGCCGACGTGTCTGCTTGGCCGCCCGCCTCCTGGCGCCCCGCCGGGCCTGCAGGGGCTTTGTTTGGACAGAAGGCCTCTATGGGTGGGGGTGGGGGGTGAGGTGGGGTGCCCATGCCCCATGGAGGCCCCTCCACAAGCCCAGCGGGTCTGGCTCGGCGCTGGCCGCTTGTCGGGCCAGTTTCTGGAGACAGACGCTCCGGTGGCTGCGGCCGCCTCGTGGGGGACGGTGCCAGGCCCGGAGCCGCAGGCCCGCCCCTGGCTGGTTGGCCTTTGCTGCCACAGGACAGGGCGGGCAGCTTCTGGGCTGGCGCTGGCCGGGGTCTGGCCTCCCTGCCCCATCCCTCAACCTGTAGCTATGACACCTGCGTCGGCTCAGCCCACCTGCAGGGCCTCCCAGAACCGGCACCCACCCCTCTGGCTTCGGTTTCCCTAACGACCCTCCCCGTCCTGGGCCTCGGCTTCCCTAATTGCCCCCTCCGTCCTGGGCCTCGGTTTCTCTCACTGCAGGGACCACATTACTGTGCAGGACACCGGCTCCTTAGGAGATGGAAGGGGATGGGGGACAGGTGTGTAGGACGGGGGTCCCGGCTCCCAGGGCCCCCGGAGATTGCTCTCACGAGGGGCCTTCACCGCCCAGAAGCTCATGGGTTCAAGTCTCAGCTCCGCCACATCGGGAACCAGCCTTCCTCACTGCCTGAGCTCGGTGTCCTGGCGCCTGTGGGCAGACCTGCAGCCCAGCGCCTGCCGCCCAGGGCACTGCCGCCGCCTGGGCACCCAGCCGGCTCCTGGCATCTGCTTTGTCCCTGACGCGCCATGTCCCTTCCCCTGAGGCCCGGCGGTCTGTGCGCCTCAAAGAGGCTGGCCCTGGCCGCCGGCGCTGACCGCAGCGGGCCTGGATGGTGAGGGACTGGACGGTGAGGGCCTGGGCGGCCGGCGCTGACCACAGTGGGCCTGCACGGTGAGGGTCTGGACGGTGAGGGGCCCGGACACTGACCACAGCGGGTCTGGACGGTGAGGGGCCTGGACACTGACCACAGCGGGCCTGGACGGTGAGGGCCCAGCGGCTGGCACTGACCACAGCGGGTCTGGACGGTGAGGGGCCTGGACATTGACCACAGCGGGCCTGGACGGTGAGGGCCCGGTGGCTGGCACTGACCACAGCGGGTCTGGACGGTGAGGGGCCTGGACACTGACCACAGCGGGTCTGGACGGTGAGGGGCCTGGACATTGACCACAGCGGGTCTGGACGGTGAGGGGCCTGGACACTGACCACAGCGGGCCTGGACGGTGAGGGCCCGGCGGCTGGCGCTGACCGCAGCGTGCCTGGACGGTGAGGGCCTGGGCGGCTGGGAGGGAGGGAGTGTGCCAGGCCGGCCGAGGCCGCGCCCTGCCCTGAGCCCGAAGGAAGCAGGTGCCGGCTGGTCGTGGGAGGCGCTGTGTAATTACCGCTAAAAGCGGAGGCAGGAGGAATGAAAATAAACGCTTAGAGGGAATTAGAGACGATGGTGAGCAGAAATAGCGGAGCCGCTGGCAGCTGCGCGTCTGGGTGGGGAGGGGGAGGTGGGGCTGGCACGGGCAGGAAGAAGGCTGGCCTGGCACCCCCTCCCGGGTGCAGGCTCGGGTGCTGTGTGCCCCCCGGACCCGGGTGCTAAGGCCACGAAGTGATTTGTCCGCTCCCGCCCCGGAGGCCGCGGGGCCAAGGTCAACCTCCTGGGGTTCGGGGTCCCGGGGCCGCGCCCTCTGGTTCCCTGGCCGCCTCCGCCTCCACTCCTGAGAGCAGCACCTGGTCTCTGCCCCTCGTCACAGTGCCTCCCCCGGGTCTGTGCCTGTGTGCCCCTCACTGTGTGTGTGTGTGTGCGCCCTGGTGTTGGGGTGCGGGGGTGGGGGGGTGAGGACGGGAGGAGCCGCCTGGATCTGGGGACTCTGGCCTGTGTGCTTGCTCCAGTCCCCGCGGAGGGGCCTGTGCTGCTCCCGTGTGAGGCCTGCTTCCCGCTGTCGGCTCTGTCACCTGTGGAGCAGCTGTGGTCAGTGTGTGCCCAGGGAGGTGCAGGTGTGTGTACCTGTGCTGTGTGTGCGTATGTGTGAGCACCTGCATGCGTGCCCGTGTGTGCGTGTGGGCGCACCCTCCATCTTAGTTCCAGTGGAGACTGTCGGGTGGAAATGCGCTGGTCCCCTCGGACGGGGCCGGGGTGGGGGGCGGCGGGGGTGCACGGTCCTGGGTGGCGGAGGGCTGGGCAGTCGGTGACGCCGGGCGGTGGGCCACCCCCGGGCGCCTCCCGAGCGGGAGCAGGTGCGCGGCCGCCGTCTGTCCGTGCCGGCCCCTGGGCCGCGGCGTCCTCGCCGGCTCCAGGCTCACGCCCCCTCTCCCCGCAGTTCCTGTGCCTGAAGAACATCCGCACCTTCCTCAAGGTCTGCCACGACAAGTTCGGGCTGAGGAACAGCGAGCTGTTCGACCCCTTTGACCTCTTCGATGTCCGAGACTTCGGGAAGGTGAGTGCCCCCTCCGTCTGCCCCCAGGTTGGCGGCCGAAGCAGCTGGATGGCAGGGGCCCAGTAAGCACCTTGTCCCGTCCCGTCCATCCGTCTGTCCCGCAGGTGCAGGCGGATGTGTGCCAACAGAAGGGACTCCGGTGCGCAGCCCTCACACCGGGTGGAGCAGCCTGGGATGGGGGGGAGGGGCAGGCGGGGTGCATACAGGCCCGGCTTCGCCGCTGGTCCTCACCCACAGGCAGGCAGGTCGCTGCTCCTCGCGGGCCTCACTTTCCCTGCGGGTCAGCTGCAGGGCTGGCGGGATGACTGCGTGATGGCGTCAGGGGTGCCTCTGGGGTCCCCACGGGCTCCCGCCTTTTCCCCTCTCTTTCTCCCCCACGTCCTTTACCCTGAGGTCCCGCTCCGACGGCCAGGAGCTTGAATTTCTCCAGCTCCACCGGGTGTGAGCATGATTTTTTTTCTTTTGCCTGCGCCCACAGTTAATTAAATTTTAATTGGCTAATTGCTTCTCTCCGCGCCACAAGAGATTCATTGTTTCTGTGGAAGCCTGGAATTGATGTTTGTTGGAAAAGAGGCGGAAGGAGACAGGGAGGTGAGAAGGAACAAGAGGGAGCGAGTGCATCGCAGCAAGGCGTCCTTCCAGCGCCCGGGGTCCCCCAGGCCCGGGGTTTCCGAGGCTCCGGCTCTGTGCCAGGCGGGTGCTGGGTGGGGGAGCCCCTCCGGATCTCAGGGTGCAGGGGAGACGTCGCCGGGGGAGGCCCTGCTGCGGGTCAGAAAGCCTTTCCCAGGACGCCCCCCCCCCCCCCCCCCCGGGGCACCGCCGTTGGGGAGGTGGGGCTGGGCCCTGGGCTGTTTATCCCGGCGATCCTTTTAGACTTTCATGGAAAAACCGTTATTACGGTAAAAACGGAGGGAACCTAATAACGATCGTTTTAAGCCTTGAAAATGTGCACAGCTCAGCGTCATTCCCATCATCTTTTCGGTGTTGCTCGTCCAGCACCATCGTCCAGGTCCACACGTTTAAAAAACATATTTCTATGGATGTCAGAGAGGAAGGGAGAGGGAGAGAGAAACATCAATGGTGAGAGAGAATCATGGATCAGCTGCCTCCCGCATGCAGAGCGTGGGGCGGCCTCTGCTCTGTGGCTGCTGGGACTGGCACTGCTGTGGACATGCGCCTGCCGAGGGGAGGGCAGGGGGTCATGGTTGACTTTAAGAAATATATGCTTTTATTGATTTCAGAGAGCGAGGGAGGGATAGGGACAGAAATCGAGAAACATCCGTGATGAGAACAACATCATCGGTCGGCTGCCTCCGGCACGTCCCCCGCTGGGGATGGAGCCTGCCACCTTTGCTGGGAACCGAACTGCTCAACCCCACCTGAGCTGAAAGCCCAGTGCGAGACACAGCTTTCCCCCTGGACACTCGGTCTGAGGGAGACCCGCTCCCTCATTCATTCATTCATTCATTCATTCATCCCACAGCCGCGGGGAGGTGCCCGGGGCACGGGACAGAGGGAGGGGTGAGCGGACAGACCCCGGCCCCTGCTCTCAGGTGGGAAAGGGGAGTGGGGCAACTCTCCCCCGTGTCAGCCTGGGGGCTGGGGGCTGAGGTCTTGGGGAGCCCGCCGAATCTGCACCCCGGCTGTGACCCTCACGGACCCTCTTAAATACCCTCCCCTCTCCTCTTAGGACGGCCCGTTTTCAAAGATTCGTTCAACGACGTTCATTAGGTAATTAGTTTTCCCATCTTTAATTAATCAAGGACTAATTATGAGTCACGTCTCCAATTAGCAGCTCACTTGCCGAGAGGGAGCCAGGGAGCACCCCAGTCCCGAGCCAGCGCGGGATTCTCTGTGCGGTGGGGCTGTGGAGGGGCAGCCGTCAGCTGGGGCGTCCAGAGGGTGGGCATCTGGGGGGAATGACCCCCGCCCCCATTCACTGCTGTGTGTGAGGCCTCTACGGAGCTGTAGCCTTGGGGCCAAGCTCCCCGGCTGAGTGAGTGGGCAGAGGGGACATGGGCGTCCCCTGGCTGACTCAGCGGCTGGTTTGGGCCTGCAGGTTTGGGAATGGCGGGCCTTGGCCGTCTTCCAGCTGGGGGGGTGGAATGAGGGACATGGAGGCCTGAGGGCGACATGGAGGCCTGGCGAGGACTGGGCCTGCTCTGTGGCTTCTTTCCTGGGCCCTGAAGCCAGGCCCTGGGTGACGGGCAGGCTGAGCATGGCCTGAGGCTGATCAGCCTGAGGCTCCGGGCTCAGCCCCAGACGGCAGCCCTCCCCCGTCTGAGCGCCCGGTTCACATTGAGGTCGCCGTGTGGAGGTGGGTGCATAGCACCAGGCCAGGACGGAGCACCCAGGTGCCAGCAGTGCCTGGCAGAGCAGGGCACCGCCCGGGGCTGGCCGGGCAGACAGCTCTCAGGGCCGCGACAAGGGACAGAGGGACAGAGGGACCGAGGACACAGGGAGCGGGCGGCCAGGCCCTCCTCTGCTCCGCCCATGGACTCCAGGACAGGCTGGCCTCCCGGCCGCATCCACCGTGTCCGGCCTCGGTGCCGTGTCCGGCCGGATTCCTCTTTGATCTGAGACGGACGTACTGAGCTGGTGGCAAAATGGCTCAGAGCCCCTTCTCCCTCCGATGGGAGAAAGTTCCCGGAAAGCCCGGTGTCCAGTGCCATCCTCCCCGAGGGCAGCTCTGACTGGGAGGTCGCCGGCCATATTGGCCACGGGACACCGGGGCCCTGGGCCGGGGGATCTCTGGGTGCCGGGTTCCAGGAGTGCCCTGCCAGGGCTGTGCAGTCAGGGCGGGTCCCGGGAGGCAGCTCTATGGGTGCCGCCCGGATCGCCAAGGCCTGGGCCCTGGGCTCAGACCCCAGAGCCCCGCTGGTCCTCCCTCTCCCGGGGCCGTGCCCGTTAGCACCAGGGGGGCATGTCAGAGGGCAGGGGGGCGTGTCGGAGGGCAAGGCTGCGGCAGGAGAGAGGCCTGAGGGTGGACAGTCCAGTCTACACCGGGGAGTGTGGGCAGGTCAGGGCGAGGGCAAAGGTGAGACCGAGGGGCTGGCAGTGCCTGGCCGTGTGGCTGTTGACCAGCGGTCCCAGCAGCTGAGGGCAGCGGGGGGGTGGGGTGGGGTGGGGTGGGGTTTGGTTCCACCTCTGTGCTTACTGACCGTGACCTTGGTGCGTCTCCCCACCCTCCACGCCCTCCCGCCTTATCTGCAACTCGGGCATCGGAATTAATTATGGAATTACATCCATTACTCAGCCTCCCAGAGCTGGGAAGGGCCTGACCCCATTCCACTCAGAACACGGCGCCCTCTAGGGGCTGCCTCTGGCCTAGAGCCTGGGTGCTTCCGGGGCATGGTGGGCTGGTTATGGTGGGTCTGGTTATGGTGCGTCTGGTTATGGTGGGTCTGGTTATGGTGGATCTGGTTATAGTGGATCTGGTTATGGTGGGTCGGTCATGGTGGGTCCGGTTATGGAAGGTCCCAGTTATGGTGGGACAGGATATGGTGGGTCTGGTTATGGTGGGTCCGGTTATGGAAGGTCCCGGTTATGGTGGGTCTGGTTATGGTGGGTCTGGTTATGGTGGGTCGGTCATGGTGGGTCCGGTTATGGTGGGTTGGTTATGGTAGGTCCGGTTATGGAAGGTCCCAGTTATGGTGGGTCTGGATATGGTGGGTTGGTTATGGTGGGTCCGGTTATGGAAGGTCCCGGTTATGGTGGGTCTGGTTATGAAGGGTCAGTTATGGTGGGTCCGGTTATGGAAGGTCCCGGTTATGGTGGGTCTGATTATGGTGGGTCTGGTTATGGTGGGTTGGTTATGGTGGGTCTGGTTATGGAAGGTCCCGGTTATGGTGGGTCTGGTTATGATGGGTCTGGTTATGGAAGGTCCTGGTTATGGTGGGTCTGGTTATGATGGGTTGGTTATGATGAGTCTGGTTATGGTGGGTCTGGTTATGATGGGTCGGTTATGGTGGGTCTGGTTATGGAAGGTCCCGGTTATGGTGGGTCTGGTTATGGTGGGTCCGGTGGTCACTGGGTACATCAGATCCCACAGGGAAGTGCCTGGAGACGCAGAAATTAGACGCTGGAACTGGAGACTTGCTGCCCCGCTGGGACCGTGCTCCCCTCTGTGCTTGGTTTTGTTTTGTTAATCCTCGTCTGAGGGTATTTCCCACTGATTTTCAGGGAGGGTGGAGGAGAGAGGGAGAGACAGAGGGAAACATCGATGGGAGAAACGCATCGATGGGCTGCCTCCTGCACATTCCTTGAACATGGCCCGGGCCAGGGCGGAGCTTGCAACCAAGGTACATGCCCTTGACCAGAATCGAACCCGGGACTCTCCGGTCTGCAGGCCGACACCCTATCCACTGAGCCACACCGGCCAGGGCTCCCCTCCGTTTAGAGGCAGTCCCTCGCTGAGCTGGAGGCACCCTATTAACCTAACTGCAGGAGGTCACCGCCATGTCCTCGGGCGGAACCGGAGAGCTGTCCTGACACCGCGGCTGTCATTGGGAGGCAAATTAACTGGGCCTCACGGTGCGGCATCTCGTCGCCTGGGACGGAGCCGGTGGAGCAGGGAAATGAGAAGTCGCAGGCGTCCTTGGGCGGGAGCTCGGGGAGCCGGTGTGGAGGCGATGGGGCCAGGGAAGTCGCCGGCCGAGGGCTGGGACCCGGAGGGACCCGGCCTCTCCCAGCATTCCGCCCGTTCTCTCGCCGCGGTCTCTGCCCCAGGCTTCCGGCCGCCCCAGACGGGGTGCCGTGTCCCCAACAGTTCACGCACTGAAGCCCAGGCCTCCGTGTGAGGGGTCAGAGGTGAAGGCTTGGCGGTCGGGCTCCGTCATGAGGCCGGACCGTCGTGGGTGCGATCAGTGACTTTGTTCTATTTTTTTTTTTATTGATTTCGGAGAGGAAGGGAGAGGGAGAGAGAGAGAAACATCGGGGATGAGAGAGAATCATGGATCACCTGCCTCTCTTACGTCCCACTCTGGGATGGAGCCCAAACCCCGGGCATGTGCCCTGACCAGGAATCGGACCATGACCTCGTGGCTCATAGGTCAGTGCTCGGCCCCTGAGCCCCGCCGGCCGGGCCCCCTCGTTCATTCCCAGGAGCAGTGACCGCACCGGCCTCGAGGCTCGGGCTGCTGTGGGAGGGTCTGGGATGGACGGGCCCCCGGGCCCAGAGGTGGAGGGACGGCTCCTGCACAGCTGGCACCGAGGGTTGGAGAGCCGGGCTTCAGCACAGCCCCCTCCCAGCCCCCCGGCCCCCCGGCGCCCCCGTCTGCTGGCAGGAGGCGCCCAGTCGGTGCTGGGCCGGACGGCGGGCAGCGCTGTGGCTGCTCATGCACGTCCAGCCGCGGTCAGTGACGGGGCTCCTGCTGCCTGCCGCGGGGCTCCCCTCCTGAGAGACAGACAGACAGACACGTGGATGGAGAGAGGCTTAGCAGTGGGTCCCCTCCCGCACGCACCCGTGCCAGCCGCCTCCCCGGGGCCGGGCGCTTTTGGGATCAATCACGGCTTTCAGGGCGCTCCCTGCTGGTGGTGGTGCTGTCGGTGCGGCCGCCGCCGGGAAGCGGGCCAGCCTGCAGTGCGGCTGCGAGCTCTCCTTTCTGCTGCTGTTTGTTTTGTGTTTGGGGCGGGGAGACAGAGAGCAACACGTCCGTGTGGCAGACACGCCCCGTGGAGTCGGGACGGTCCCCCCATATTTTTATTTATTTATTTAAAAAATTAATATTTTACTGATTTTTTTACAGAGAGGAAGGGGGAGGGATAGAGAGTTAGAAACATCGATGAGAGAGAATCATCGATCAGCTGCCTCTTGCGCACCCCCTACTGGGGATGTGCTTGTAACCAAGGTGCATACCCTTGACCGGAGTCGAACCCGGGACCTTTTAGTCTGCAGGCCAACGCTCTATCCACTGAGCCAAACTGGTTTCGGCTCAATCTAAACTCTTAACAAAATGCTCCGGCGTGTGTTGTTCTTGACGCTGTTTTTGAAGGAGAATCACAGAAATGAATGACAGAAAACTCACATTTGAGACGTGGGTGCTCACCCCTTCCCATCTCCCATGACCCAATCCCGGGAAACACTCGGATCAGGAACAGGTAGCGATGGAAGGATTTTCCCGCCCCCTCCCTCCGTCCCTCCTCTCTCTCTCCACCCCTTCCTCTCTCCCCCTCCCCCTCCCCCTCTTCCTCAGCCATGAGGCCCCCCTCACTGCTCCTCCCCAGAGGACCGTCCTCCCGGTGACACGCCGCCCACCCCAGCACAGTGGCGGCGCCTCCGCGGCCGGCGGGCACGTTCTGGCGGGTCCCAGTGCGCCCTGCCAGGCCACGCCTGGCCTTTGTTAGCGGCGCCCACACCTCGCTCCCGCCCAGGGCTTTCTCCCGGGAGACTCCGATGCCTCCGTGTCTGTTAGCGTTCAGCTCGGCGATGGGTCGGAGCCATTCATCTTGTCCTTCTGCCTCTTATCAGAGCCGCCCAGCCCGGCGCCGCTGGCTCCCTCTCCCCTCCTCTCCCCCCCGGAGCTGGTCCACGGGGAGAGCGAGAGGCGCCCGGGAGAGATCCCTCTCCCTCCTCCCGTGGCTGGCCGGCCTGTGCCCACCGCCTGCCAGGCTCGGGGAGGGAAGCCTCTGTGTGGCGAGCCTGCCAGCAGCCTGGGGGCGCGGGGTTCGGGGTGGACCCCCACAGGCAGTGCAGTGTGCCTCGGCAGGCAGGTCCGGGGCCGGGCCTCCTGGCTGCCGGTGGGTTCCGTCCTCACGGCGGTGGGAGCAGGAGGCACGAGTGGTCACCTGGCTAACAGCCAGTGAGGACACTTCCTCCATGAGCTCGCCGAGGCGTGGCCCAGAGCTGACCCCGTTGTCAGACGCCACGGGCACCAGCGGGCAGGATGTGCCCGAGGGGAGGCGCGCCCCTTCCCGCGCCCGCCCTCCTCCACGCCCCCCAGCACAGCCACCTGTGGGCTGGACCCCCATAGGCCGGCCAAGTTAAGACCACGAAATGTATGGGAGGAGGGGCGCGGAGGGAAGTCTTGCTGGTCTGTCTGCCCGGCCTGCTCTGCCAGAGAGGGAGAGGAGGTTGTCCGTTGCCCACGGTCACGCAGCTGAGCTGGGAGGACCTGGGTCTTGAACCCGATGGTGGGCTCCGGGCTCAGACACGGCAGGTGAGGGGCTCTGAGGCCGGGCCTTGGATGAGGCGCCCACGCCCCACCCCGTCCCGTCCGGGGGAGGCAGAGCGGAAGGATGCTGGCCCTGCTGCCCGTGCCAGCCGCCTCCCCGGGGCCGGGCGCTTTTGGAATCAATCACGGCTTTCAGGGCGCTCCCTGCTGGTGGTGGTGCTGCCGGTGCGGCCGCCGCCGGGAAGCAGGCCAGCCTGCAGTGCGGCTGCGAGCTCTCCTTTCTGCTGCTGTTTGTTTTGTGTTTGGGGCGGGGAGACGGAGAGCAACACGTCCGTGTGGCAGACACGGTGACTGGTTCCCTCCCGCACACACCTCGACTGGTCAGGGATTGACGTAGGTGACCTTGATCGGAATCCAACCCTCCAGCTTTTCTCCCCTCGGAGACGGTACAGACGGGAAAGGGCCAGGCCGGATGGCCGGGCTCAGTGTCTTCACCCGGGACATGGGGGACCGTCCTGACTCCACGGGGCGTGCTGGGGACAAACTCCACGGGCCGGGTCAGGAACCGGTGCCGGCCCGAGGCAGGCTGGGCCGGGCGGCCGGGCCTGCGTGAGAGCCAGCTGTGAGGACCCTGCCTTATGGCCCCTGGTTCAGTGTCCACTCAGGGAGAGGGGAGGGCGAGGTTTCAGGGGGCCTGGGCTCTGGCCGCCCCGTGCCGTCTGCCAGGCCCATTTCGCATCCCAGGCCTGGGCCCTGCGGGCTGCTCTGGGGGTTCCGGTACCTCCTGGGGCTGTGACGCACAGGGCTCCTGCGGATCAGAGGGGGGACGAGCTGCTGCTTGTATTTAACCCTTTATCCACCCACCTCCTCACCGGCGGTGGGGGAGGGGCCCGCAGGCCGCCAGCCCCAGCCCGGGAGCTGCTGGAGGTAACTGCGGGGAGGAGGGCGGGGAGGGCAGGGGTGAGGTGCTTTCAAGGTGCTGCCCGCCAGGCCCCCAAAGCCCGGGTTGGGTGGGACCCCACTTAGCCCCGCTCCTGATGCCTGAGGGTGAGGTGTGCGGTCCTGTCGCCTCCTCAGCCTCAGGCAGAGTGGAGGCTGGCCTGCTGGGCAGACGGGTGCGGGGCAGGCAGGGTGTGGAGCGGCCACTGGCCGATGGCAGGCAGCTGGTTCGCCCGGGCATGTGCCTCGTGGGCCTCGGATCCTCCTCCAGGAAACGAGCGGCAGCAGAGAGCCATGGGCGCTGGAGGGGCTGAGATGCATCGGGGCTGACAGCCAGACGCTCGCCGTGAGTGCCGATGTGTCCAGAGCCACAGCCTGGGATCCTGCAGCCTGGCCCCTCGAGGGCTCGGCCTGGAGGTCATGGTAGCCGTGCAGACCTCACGCACCCCCTGCGCTCAGCTTTCTTGTCCGCACGGCCAGGAATTGGCGCGATGGTTGCCAAGCCCTCACCACGCCTGGCTCCTGCCAGCCTTCCCAGGTGGCACAGCTACCGCGCCAGCTCCCGGCGGGCTGCCCAGGCCTGTGCCCCCACTTCTCCTCGAGGTCCTTTGGTGTGAGTGACGTGTTCTAAAGCCGGAGACTCGGAGAGACGCCGCCCGGGGCGTGGGCCCCGCAGGCAGTTCCTTTCCGAGCACGTCCCCGACGTGCAGTGCGCTCCCGGCGGGCGCGGGGAGGGGCGGGCGCGGGGGAAGACAGGCGTCCGCCCCGCCGCCCTGTCCTGTGGCCGCCGGCGCTCCTCACCAGCTCGTGTTGTAAAGATCGGCCTCTCCCGCCTGCTGTCTTACAGCCTGTTTTCCCGGAAGGCGTTTGTGGGTGTGTTGTAGCAATAAACCCTCCTACGGCGACACCAGCTCAGGATCCGCCGTGTGGGCGGGCGTCCTCGGTATTTCTCTGTGTTTCCCCGCCGGGCGCTGCCAGACCGGCAGCTGTTTGTAAACGCTGCGGGGACCCGCCGGGAACTAAATTGCTCCTTGCACCCGAGTGGACAGGCGGCATGGTCTGTGACGGCCTCCTAAGGCCCCGCCTGCAGAGCGCCCCGCCCGGCCTGCAGGTCCCACACGCCCCCCCCCCCCCCCGACCCCCCACATCATTGTGGCTGGGAACCGCCTGGCGGAGCTCCCTCCAGCGGGCCACCGGGGTGGGGGGAGCCTTCCTCGGTGCCGGACCCTCTGAGCGTGCTGAGCGACCAGGCCTCCGGAATGTTCTCACGCACCCACACAGGTTGGCACCGGTGTTCAGGCCCGCACAGCCCCTGCACCCCGAGCTGGCCCTGAGCCCTGACCCAGGATTAGGGGACCTTAAGGGACTGGACCCCGAGCTCCACGACCTGCACCTCTGGCTCATGGGGGAGAAGGGGGCTCCAGCAGGGACGCTGCACCCGGGTCCCGGTCCTGCTGGCCCGTTGCCCTGAGCCTGAGCAGAGGCTGTGAGGCGGAGGAACCGGCAGCGGGCACAGGCGGCCGGTGAGCTGCTCCCGGCCCGGGAATGGGTGCTTCCCACATCTGCCCTGCAGGGCTTGCTGCGACCACACCGCTCCCCCTGCCCCTCGGGACGTGTCCTCACCCGCCTGCCGCCTCCCTGCCGCCTCCCTGCCCGGCAGGACCAGGACCTGGAGTTTCCGGCCGGCATGGGGCGCTGCCCTGTCTTGGGGGCCCGCGGGGCCAGCAGACCGCACCCCTCCCTCCCAGTGCAGGGTCCTGGGAGCCCCATCTGGCCCTGGGCTCGGGGTCTGCACTGGACGCTGCTCTGCCCTGGCCCCACCCCTCAGCGTCCCGGGGTGCAGGCCACGTGTCCTTTCCGAAGACGTCCTTCTTGCCCCCTCCGCTGGGCCCCCCACCCAGCTCCTCTCGGCACCCCGGCTTCGCAGGCCACCCCGAGACGGACAGAGCCGGGACCAGCAGGCCGCACCTCCCAGCCACGTGGGGCCCCAGTGCCCCCCCTCGGGGCTGTCACCTCCCCCCTCGTCCCCTCCCCAGCATCAAAGGCCCTGTGAGGCAGTGGGGGTGGTGGGGGCGGGGGCGGGCCTGCAGGGAACAGAGCGGGCAGGGTTTTGGGGGCACCGGGCTGGCCACTCCTGCCAGTGGGGCCGGTCTGGGCGCAGGCCTTTCTCTTGCCCCTGGCCTCTCCTCTGTCCCCACGCCCCTCGCACACTCGGCCCTTCGCTGCCCGGGAGTGAAGCTCTGGGCGCAGGTGGTGCTGGTCCCGTGGGGACGGGCGGGCGGGGGGGGGCAGGGACAAGGAGGGGGCCGCGGTGTCTCCATTTCATTCATTATCGGCGGGAAGACGAGACGTGAGATAAAAGCGGGAAAATGTCATCCTCTGACATTTACGTTTTCAGAGGCGCTGGCAGGCGGAGCGGGCGGTTTTAGATCCCCTCCCCGAGCGATGCGACGGCTGCGGGGAAGCCGGGCGCCCTGCGGGGGTGCTCCCCGCTCCGGGCCCTTTCCCCAGGGGCCACGCCACGCCCAGCTCCCCCACGGCGGCGCCGGGCCTCCCGTTTGCCCCCAGACCCTCTGGTCCTCAGCCCCCGAGCGGGTTCCTGTGGCCCCAGGCGGCACACAGCCCCCCGGAGCCCGGGCCGAGTCCAGCCGGAGCCGTGGCCGTGAAACCGGGGCCGAGGCTGCCGTGGTCACAGCCGCTGGGGGAGCCCCTGAGCCCGGGACCACGAGCACGGGGGGCGCAGACAGAGCACGGGGGGCGCAGACCGTCCCCCCCCCCCCCAGCTCACTGCAACACCCTCTCCCCGTGGGAAGCCGCGCCCTGGCCCTGGCTCCATCTCGTGTCCATGCTGACCCAGGGCTGTGTCCGGCTGCTCTGCAGGGGCCGGCTGCCTCTGGCTCATCGGGAAGAGGGTGCCCGTTGAACGGGGCGGTTCCCAGGCCCGACGGTCTCCAAGCCCCTCGTCCGCCCGCTCTCCCACTCTAGCCGTCCGGCTCCTGTGGGACGGCCGGAAGGGCACCAGCACTGCTGTCTGGTCTTGTTCTCGGTAAACATTGGCCGTCTTAAGTGCCAAGAAAACAGCCCAGGCCGAGTTGCTGGTGAAAGACCGCTCAGCGCTCAGCGGCCGAGTCAGTGGGACCGGCGGGCGGCTGCCTTGTGCTCCGGGAGTCTGGTCTGAGCGCAGACGGGCCCGTCACCCCCAGGCTCATGGCTCCCGCACGCCCCGGCCCCTGAGACAGAGCCACAGGCGGCTGCCGGCCGGTCTGCCCCTCGCAGGCTGAGAAAAAGGGCGTCTGTGCGGTGTGGGGTTCCCCCGAGCCTGTAGGAAGTTGCTCAGGAGGAGGGCAGCCTAAAAGGACGGCGGAGGGACAGGTCCCAGCCGCGGGGCCTTTGTGGGGACCTGCCTTCACTTTTGCTGTCTCCCAGTGTGCCCGGCGGGGCAGGCCTTGGGGGGCTGAGGGTGTCCCAGGGCGAGGCTCCCACAGGCCTGTTGGGCGCCGTTCCCGGACACTCCGTACCTAGCAGGGGTGTCTGAATTTAGCAGCCGGCTGGCCACCAGGGGTCATGTTCATGTTCCCTTTCCCCAGATATAACCATGTGCGCGCGCATACACACACACACACGCACACACACTCACATACATGAACACACTTTAGCTCTTATGCCCACTGAAGCACGCACACACACGTGGGCGCACACAGATGATCTTGTGCTCGCACAGCGGCGCCGTCCGCCTCCCCGGCGCCGGTAATCCTGTGCGAACCGGGAGCAGCTGCTTGCTGTGCTGGTGAGTGTACTCTGCTCCGGGGCAGCCTCCTCCGCGGCCGGCCGGCAGGGCGGGAGGAGGCGGCTGCTGTGGCTGCGAAGTCAGTTCCGATGCAGGCAGTCAGGTGCACAGATCAATCCTCTCACCGATCAGGAGCCGGGCTCCGTGGGAATGGGCGAGCTGGGGCTCTCCCGTTAAAAGCCTCGGTTTCCCCACAGCACGGAGCCGAAGCCCGCTGGCTGCCCGTCGTGTTGGAGATTGTGGAATAACAGCCGGGACTGCGGGGCCGGGTGGTGGAGCACAGGGCGGGCCGCCCGGGAGGAGTCGCCCCTGAGCCCGTCACAGCTTCCGTTTGACCCAGCTGCTGGTTTGGGCACCGCCGGGACCCCCTCTCGCACTCTGAGCCGCACCGGCAGCCGGCAGCCCTCGAGCTCAGTGCACCCAGATGACTGATTCTGTGCAATAAGGGCAACAGGCGTCAGCCTCAATACCGGACCTGTGCCCACGCCCCCCGCCCCATCTCCCCCTGAGGGCACGGGGACAGCCCTCTGCTTCTACCAGACCTTGCCTTGCTGCTTTATTTAATTTTATCATATGTGTGTGTGTGTGTGTGTGTGTGTGTGTATGTATGTATGTATATATATATATATACATACATATATATATATATACACACACATATATATATATATATGTTTTTTATTGATTTCAGAGGGAAAGGGAGAAAGAGAGGAAGAAATCTCAGTGATGAGTGAGTCATTGATTGGCTGCCTCCTGCACGCCCCCTCCTGCGGATCGGGTCTGCAACCCGGGCCTATGCCCTTGACTGGAATGGACCCCGGGACCCTCCAGTCTGCAGGCTGACCCTCTGTCCGCGGAGCCGAGCTGGCGAGGGCTGCATGACCGCTTTCCGGAGACTTCTGTTTCCTGTGACTGACGGAGCCTCTTTTCTGTCGTCCAGGTCATCTCCGCCGTGTCCAGACTGTCCCTGCACAATGTGGCCCAGAACAAAGGGATCAGGTGAGCCCGGGCACAGGCCCGCCCTGCGAGTCCCCTGTTGGCGCGGCCGGCAGGGCAGGAGGAGGCGGCTGCTGTGGCTGCGAAGTCAGTTCCGATGCAGGCAGTCAGGTGCACCAATCAATCCTCTCACCGATCAGGAGCCGGGCTCCGTGGGAATGGGCGAGCTGGGGCTCTCCCGTTAAAAGCCAAACCCACACCCAGGCCTGCAGCCCGGCCGATCGCTCCTTCCTCTCAGGACTGGATGGAGCCCAGCGGCTCCTGTAGAAATGGTCGCTGTCCCAGCGCTGTGCTTTGATGCTGAGCTGGTTCTCCAGCACAGCCCCGAGGCCATGGATGGGAGGCCTGATCCGAGAGTCCCACCTGGTGCGGGGTGGCCCGTGTCACCCAGGGTCACTCAGCCCCCCGAGCCACACAGTCCCCAGGGTCACAGCCCCCAGGGTCACAGCCCCCAGGTCACACCGCGGGCTGGGTCCCAGGCGCTGCGTCGGCAGACGCAGTGAGGGGCTGGCCTCCCGGGGTGGAGGGACTGCAGGGGAGCAGCTCGCGCCCCACGCAGCCTGGCGGAGGCCGAGGCGTGGAGCTGGGCTGAGTGCAGGGGGGTGACAGGATTAAGTAGAATCAGAACCGCACGGACAGACAGCCCGGCTGGTCTCTCCCTGGGAGGCAGACGGGAGCCGGTTAGCTCCTCTGGCAGCGCCACGCCAGCTCTCACTCCTGGCCGGTTCGTGTCAGCGACACTCACCTGCCTGCCTCGCCCTCCCTCCTCTCCCGCAGGCCCTTCCCCTCGGAGGAGACCGCGGAGAACGATGATGACGTGTACCGCAGCCTGGAGGAGCTGGCCGAGTGAGCGGAGGACGGACGGGGAGGGGGAGGGCGGAGGGGAGGGGAGAGGAGAGGGAAAGGGAAGGGGAGGGTACCCACTGGGCCTCAGAGCCCGCCCAGCACACCTGTCAGTCCTGAGGCCTGGTGTGTCCCCCCAGCAGGTTGGGAGAGTGAGTGGGAGGGTCTGTTCTCTCAAACATGAGTCATTCTGCACCCCCCCCTCGTTCTCGAAGGCCCTGGTGGGTCTGGGGGTGCCATGGGGGAAGGGTCTCCTCCCCAGCCTCCTGTCGGGGAGCAGAGAGAGCTGGGCCACCGGGGCGGGCGGGGCTGGGGTGGGCGTTGGGGGATGTGGGCATCTCTGGAGCCGAGCCCCTGGAGCTGGAGCCACAGCACAGGCAGCGGTGGGTCCAGCGTAGCCTCTGGCCGGCAGGGCGGGCTCGGGCTGTGCCTGACAGGAGGTTGAAAGGGTCTCCCGGCTGTGGGTCGCTGAGGCAGGGGGGGACCGTGTGGTCTGGGCTCAGGGCTGGCCGCTTCCCTGGGGGCAGTGGCCGGAAGAGGCAGGGTGCCCATTCTGCAGGCCGGAGCTGAGCCCTGGGTGGCCCCTCCTGGCTCCTGAGCTGGCACAGCCCCTATGCCAGGCGGGACCCTGCCCGCTTCCTGCGACGGGGCCTCCTCCCTGCTCGTGAAGGTGAAGCCCCGGGGCCCGGGGTGCCCCCTGTCCTGGGCGAGGGCGAGGGACTGGCCGCTTCTCCCAGGCACCGGCCCGGCCTGAGGTGCCATCGCCCAGGCCTCCTGGGCAGCCGGGACGTGGCAGGAAGTGCCTCCTCAGACCAGCCAGAGCCCTCCCCTCAGCTGCCCCTGGGGTCCTGCCTGCCCCCGATGCTGGGGTGCACGGGCAGTTTTGGGGGTTTCTACGCGGCCAGTCAGACAGTGGGACCCGGGCCCCAGGCCCCTTTCTCTGCCCCTCCCCATGGGCCTGGGCCCTTGAACCGACACGGGGTGTGGTCCGTCCCAGTGAGAAGCCGGCCCGGGCCGAGGCTGCGCACAGCTCGGCGGCACCGTTCTGAGACGTTAGAGCGAGCCTCAGTCCCAGGGGCTCCCCGGCGCCGTGACGGCACATACAACACGACCGCAGGGACGGGATGGATGCGAGTCTTTAACTTCCGATTTGGTCCCAGCGGCTCTGGTTTAGAACATTTTTCAAGCTCCCCCTCCTCCTCCCGCGGGGAGGCACGTCCTCGCATCCTGTCCCCGTGGACCGGGCTGATGGCCATTAGGGCCGCCCAACGGCGAACAGGAACCCCACTTCCCACCGGGCGCTGGGCAGACCGGAGGCCGTGCACGTGGAGGCGGAGCCGGGGCAGGGCCCGACTCATCAGGGCAGCCTGGAGCGAGGGGACCCCACTTCCCCCACGTCCTCTGGGCGCCGGGAGCCAGGAGCCCCATTCCCCCCACTCCCTCTGGGCGGCCGGGAGTGAGCAGCTACATTTTGGGCAGACCCTGCTTCTTCCTGGGCTGTTGGCAGGTGTCAGAGCTGTCAGTCCGGGCGGGCGGCGGTGGAACAGGTCCCCGTATCCTCGGTCCACACGAGGGAGCCGGCGTGCGCGGCATAACCGCGGGCACAGTGGTCAGAGGGGTCTCGGGTCAGACGTGAGCCGGGGGCTCAGAAGCCCGGGCCCCGAGCGGAGGGCGCGGGGTGAGGGGGACGGTCTCGGGCTCCGAGCTCGCGGCCGAGGCCTGGCACCGTGCATGATTGAGCAGGCCAGCAGCTGGCGGGAAAATTAACACAGATGCTGCCGCTTCGGAGTGCTTCAGCCCGCGAGTGGGAGGCTGCTCTGGGATGGTTCTCCTGATGAGTGCCTTGTGTTTGCCATGGCTTCTCCTCCCCGAGACTCCTCTTCTACCTGGGGCGCTCTGAGGAAGCCGGGGTGCTGCTCCGACCGGCCCGAGTCCTGGGCCGGCCGGGGTGAGGTTCCTGAACTGGGGGAACCCCTCGCCCAGGGCTGGGAGGGAGTTTGCACACGGGAGCACCACCCTGTGGGAGCCGGACTGGGGCTGGGTTAAGGCCAGCCCAGAAATCCAGGAGGGCTCCTCAGGAGAGGTGACCACTGGGCCTTGGAGCCCAAGTAGGAGCGTCGTAGGAGCCCACATAGGGGGTCCCCTCCCCACCGGCCTCCGCCTGGTCCCTGGCAGGTAGTGAGGGGCCGGGGAGGGGGGCTCGGTCTCGGGGGGGGGGGGGGCTCTGTGCGCTGCTGGTTTAACACAGGCGCCGGGAGGCGGGTGCCCGCCCTCTGGGCCTCTGACCGCCCCTCCCCGCAGCGAGCACGACGTGGGGGAGGACATCTACGACTGCGTCCCCTGCGAGGACGAGGGCGACGACATCTACGAGGACATCATCAAGGTGGAGGTGCAGCAGCCCATGGTGAGCCGCCCGCGCCCGCACGCCCTCCTCCCCCCGTGACCGCGCCCCCATGCCCTCTTCCTCGCCCGCACGGGCTTTGGGCTTGGCAGAGCAGTCTGCCCTTTTTAAAAAAAAAAAAAAAATATATATATATAAACACACACACATATATACACACACACACACACACAGAGACACGTTTATGGACTTTAGAGAGAGAGGGAGAGGGAGAGAAACATCACTGATGAGAGAGAATCATGGATCGGCTGCCTCCTGCACGCCCCCTACTGGGGATCAGCCCGCACGCAACCCAGGCCTGTGCCCTGATGGGAATGGAACTGTGACCCCCTGGTTCACAGGTTGCCGCTCTACCCCTGAGCCACGCCGGCCGGGCTGATTCTGGCCTTTAAAACTGAGCATCCCCAGGCCCTGGCCACTGACGGGGAGCTGGTCCCGTGTGGCTGCCCTGTCCTCCCCACCCGTTCCTCCCCTTCCTGGGCCCAGCCTGTGCAGGCCCTCGTCCCTGCGAAGTCCCCTCAGGAGGCTGGGGTGTGACACGCTGCCTGCCACACGCCCTTCCCGCCTTCTGCCATGCGAAGCCGGGATTCTCCTCAAAGGCTGTGCGGGGCTCGGAGTTCCTCCCGCCCGGAGCCGCCAGCTCCCAGCGGGAGCCCTGCTCACACCACAGACATCAGCTCACACCACACATCAGTTCACACTACACGCGTCAGCTCACACCACACGCGTCAGCTCACCCCACACGCGACAGCTCACACTGAACACACCAGCTCACACCATAGGCATCAGCTCACATCACACACCAGTTCACACCACACGTGTTAGCTCACATCACACGCGACAGCTCACACCACACGCACCAGCTCACACTGAACACACCAGCTCACACCATAGGCATCAGCTCACATCACACACCAGTTCACACCACACGTGTTAGCTCACATCACACGCGACAGCTCACACCATAGGCATCAGCTCACACCACACGCACCAGCTCACACTGAACACACCAGCTCACACCATAGGCATCAGCTCACACCACACGCACCAGCTCACACTGAACACACCAGCTCACACCACACGTGAAAGCTCACACCACATGCGACAGCTCACATTGAACACACCAGCTCACACCACACGCACCAGCTCACACTGAACACACCAGCTCACACCACAGGCATCAGCTCACACCACACGCCAGTTCACACCACATGCGACAGCTCACACCACACGCGACAGCTCACACCACACGCGACAGCTCACACCACACGCGACAGCTCACATTGAACACATCAGCTCACACCACACGCACCAGCTCACACTGAACACACCAGCTCACACCACAGGCACCAGCTCACACCACGCGCACCAGCTCACACCACGGTCGGCCTCCGGGCAGTACCGGCCCCGCCATCGCCCCTGTTAGCCGGCGGTGGGTGCCGTGGGTGCGAGGGTGTCTGTTTCCCGCCGGCGGCGGCTAACAGCCTAGGACGCCCGTTGGCTGCGGTGCGGGGTTAATGCCCACAGCTGTTGTGGGGAAGGCGGGTCCTGCCAGCCAGCCGGGGAGATGGGGATCTGGCCACAGCCCCTCGGGCCCCCACAGGCGCTTGGCCTGCGGGGACCTGGAGAGGGCCTCCCGGAGCTCCCTCTGTCCTGGTGCTGCTCCCCACACAGCAGGACTGGGGCCGTCGGCAGGGCCTGGGGCTGAGACAATGTCCCCCCATCCCCAATATCCTGGGGATAAGCTGGCGTCCCTGCCCTGCTCTGCTCAGTGTCCTAACACCCCGGGCTGGTGCTCACAGGCTCATGCCACGCCCTCTGGGGCCCACTGCCAGTTTATCTCACCCCCCGCCACCCTGCCACTCCCTGCCACTCCCCGCCACCCCCCGCCACCCCCTGCCACTCCCCGCTACCCCCTGCCACCCCAGCCACGGTCGGGCTCCCCCCTAGTCCTAGAGGAGCCGTGGGGACGGTGACCTCTTCGAAGGAAGATAAAGCCAGAGGTTGGCCGGTGTGGCTCTCAGCCCCGTCTTTAAAGGGCTTGGACCCGGGCTGTCCTTCCCCGCCATCCCGGCAGGGGGCACCCCTGAGGCTGTGGGCTATGTGTGGGTGGGGCTCCCTGACCCCCGTGCAGCGGGGCACTAACCGGGTCTCTCCTCCGTTTCCACGCTCGCAGATCAGGTACATGCAGGTAAGCGCTGCCCGCGCGGCTCCCTACCTCGGCCCCGTCCCAGAGACACTGCCGACTGTTCTTATGCCGTGTTAGGGGGTCACTCAGCACCCCCTGCGCCCCGGGAGTAACGATGCTGCCTCTGCAGTCACATCACCCCCTTCCCGGCTCTGTGGCCACAGCCTCTTGGTCAGCCCGCCCCGTTCCCCCCAGAGGTGGGGGCCAGCCCTGCCATGACAGCGTGTCCCCAAGGCCCTGCCCGTGGTGTTAGCCGGTGGGGAATCGGTGTCTTTCTCTGAGGCACCAGCTCAGGTTTCAGACCCGGGTCCTCAGGGAGCCGGTCAGAGCCTCTCCTGTGCACACAGTAGGTGCTTTAAGCACCTCACTCCTGCAGCCTGGGCCGGAGGTGGCTTGTGCGGGGCTCGCCCTGGCCTGGAGCCATGCTTCCTTGGCACTGCCGTCAGTTCTCAGGTTCCCACACAGCCCCTCCCGTGCCTCAGTTTCCTCCTCTGTAAGGGGAGAGGTGGGGAAGGAAGCCTGGGTCCCTTCCATCTCCCATCTGGCCCCACGTTGGCCACGCCCGGCGGTAAGGGGGCAGCAGGCCTGGTGGGCGACCCTGCTCACGCCCCGTGCCCGTGTCCATCCATCCCGTAGAAAATGGGCATGACGGAGGATGACAAGCGGACGTGCTGCCTGATGGAGATCCAGGAGACCGAGGCCAAGTACTACCGCACGCTGGAGGACATCGAGAAGGTGGGCCCGGCCGGGCGTGCCGTGTGCTGGGGGGTAACCATGTCTGCAGGCCTCCCCTCCCCATTTGAGGCGAGTGTGCCAACCCCGAGTCAGACAGGTCAGACAGCCTGTCCATGTGGGCACTTCCTCCCACTCTGTCCAGTGCGGGGGAGGCCGGGCAGGGCCCCGGGGAGAAGGGCCAGAGGGGAGTGGCGGAGTCCTCCCGGGCAGGAGGGGCCTTGGCACCTGTGAGAGCCGAGGCGGCTCGGACAGGACCACCGCCTGCCTCGGGGAGCTGCTGGGCGTGGAGAGCCGCTCCCGCAGGTTCAGGGCGCAGGCGGGGCCCGTGGGCCCGTCACCTCCCGGGCCTGTTTCCTCGTGTCTCAAAGGCCAGCCGAGCTTGGCGGTGGCTGTGGGGTTCGGGTCCAGCGGGACTCACGTGCCCCCAGGGGTGGGCATGGCCCTCCTCGGTGCTCAGGCCCTTCCCATCGGCCCGTGGCAGAGCCTGGCCTCCCAGACGCTCTCCAGCGAGCCCTGCGCGCCGCCCGCAGGGAGCCCTGACCTGGGGGTGGGGGTTGTCAGAGCCCCTGGCTGAGCTGAGGCCGGGAGGTGGCTGCTCCAGGCTAAGGGGCATCGGCTCTGTCTTCCAGAACTACATGGGCCCCCTGAGGCTGGTGCTGAGCCCCACGGACATGGCAGCCGTCTTCATCAACCTGGAGGTGAGCCTGTGCGCCGCCCGCGAGCTCTGTCCCGGGTCCCTGGCTGCACCCGCCCGCAGGCTCTGTCCTGGGTCCCGGCTGTGCCAGTACCCAGGTCCCGGGCTGCGCTGCATCCCTGCCCGGGGCTCGGTGGGTCCTGGCTAGGGGTGCTTCTTGGCTGGCAGATGAGAGGAGGGCTTGGTTTCGGGGACTTGGGTGTGTGCTCAGGCCTCCTTGGGCGCCAGCCCGGGAGCCCTCCTGGCTGGGTTACACCCACATTCTGTGGGACGCACCCCCGTGCCCGGGCCTCTCCATCGAGAGCGAACAGGGACCGGGGGCCTCTCTGGCGGTGCCCGCTCACGTGCCCGCGGCTTTCCCTCAGGACCTGATCAGAGTGCACCACAGCTTCCTGAGGGCCATCGACGTAGCCATGATGGCGGGCGGCGGCACGCTGGCCAAGGTCTTCCTGGAGTTCAAGGAGAGGTGGGTGCGGCCCTCCGGCTGCGGGGCCTCGGGACGCCCAGGCGCCTCTCTGGGTCCGAGCAGGACAGTGCAGAGCTGACCAGTGGCTCCACCGGGGGGAGGGGCCCCCTGGCTGTGAGCCACCCGCGGCAGGTGGCATGTGTGTGTGTGCACGTGTCTGCACACATGTGGCTCTACATGTCTGCATGTGCATGCCCAGGCTCCTGATCTACGGGGAGTACTGCAGCCGCATGGAGCACGCTCAGAACACGCTGAACCAGCTCCTCGCCAGCCGGGAGGAATTCAGGCTGAAAGTGGAGGTGACAGTGGCTCCCGGCCCGGCCCCTGCCCTGCCCCTGCCTTTCCCCGGCTCCATGGCCTCCTGCTCACCCACGTTGTAGGAAGGTGGACTTTTTCTTTTTTAAAGATTTTTTAATTGTTATTGATTTCAGAAAGGAAGGGAGAGGAGAGAGAGAGGGGGACATCAGTGATGAGAGAGAATCATGGATCAGCTGCCTCCATGGATCGAGCCCACAACCCGGGCCTGTGCCCTGACCTTGAATCGAACCCTGAACTCCTGGTTCCCAGGTCGGTGCTCCTCCCCTGAGCCATGCCGGCCGGGCTGATAGGACTTTTTTGTGGGTGATTTTAGCAGGTGATTTCTCCTTCCTCTGGGTGGGCAGTGAGCCAAATTTAGCCTGAGCCCTGGGGTGCCGGAGAGGTGGGCCCCGAGGACCGGGTCTGGCTCAGTGAGGGGCTGTGACCGACCCCGGACCCTGGTCTAAGTGGACTCCAATGGTAAGGTGACCACATGCCCCGCTTTTGGTGGGACAGTCCCGATTTTTAACAGTTTGTCCCGCGGCGCTTTAAAAAAGTTCCAAGTCTTGCCCAAAATCAGGACTTTTTAAAAATGCCGAGGGACACGTTGTTAAAAATTGGGAGGTCTGGTCACCTTACCCAGGAGGGCCCCAGGTGACGGCTGTTTGCGGGGAGCTGTGGAGATCCTCCCTCCCCAACCCCCCGCCCGCTCTCCCATCCTCGCCGGGCTCAGGGCCCGGCTCCTGTGGGGTTTCCCACTCGGACCCTGTCCTCGCTCCCCTCCCTGGGGTGGGCCAGGCTGCCCCCGGCTGGGTTCCCATCAGACCCTGCTTCTGGAGTGGTCCCTTAGTCAGCGGTGCGGGGGTGCCCGGGTCCAGGCAGAGAGGGAGCCCTGGTTGTACGGGTGCCCCCCCTCCCCGTGAGCTGGCTCCCCGCGGGCGTGGAGGCCGGCCCAGGGAGCGCCAGCCCCAGACCTGCAGCCCTCGTGTGACCGCTGCAGCTCCGAGGCTGTGAGAGGCAGCAGCCCCGCCCTGGTTCTGGGGAGAGGGGGTTCCGGGAGCCAGGCCAGACAAGGACGGGACGCCTGGGCCCCAGTTCCAGCCTCAGGTCTGCCCCCGGCCGGGGTGTGGGAGCGTCGGGGCCCAGCGTCCCCGGGCCGGGACGCCCCTCATCGCCTTGCCGCCCCGACGTCCAGGAATGCACGCTGAAGGTCCAGGACGGGAAGTTCAAGCTGCAGGACCTGCTGGTGGTGCCCATGCAGCGGGTGCTCAAGTACCACCTCCTCCTGAAGGTGAGCCCGTGGCTGGCCGGGCAGGGCGGGCCCAGGTTAGAGCCAGCAGCCACAGGAGGGCGCTGCTTAGGCCTGGAAGTCGCAGGCGCCAGGAGCCGGCTCTGCTGGCGCCGTGGGAGGCGTGCACAGGAGAGCGAGGGCTCACGTGGGGCGCGAGTGGAGAAAGCGGGGGTGGGGGGGGGGACAGGAAGCGCCCCGGCCAGGAGTGAGTGTTCCCAGGGCTGCACCTTAGCCGCCCGGAGCTCCCCGGTGGCCACGGAGAAAGGGGAATGAAGTCCTCCTGGGCAGACGGACCTGGGGCGACGCTGGTTGTGGGAGGTGCCGAGGGAGGCTCTTCGTGAACCAGCGGTTCCTGTGGGCTCAGCACCCAGCTTTGTGGCGGGAGTGTCCCTCCTGTTACCCACCGGACTGGGGACACCCCTCCCTTGAAGTGGTGGGTGGCCCGGGTGGGGGCCTCCTGTCTGCTGGAGGCGGCAGCTGAGCCCGGCTCTCTCAGGAGGCCTCGCTCTGTGCCTGCCCGCACCCTGTACCCGGTGGGGGCGAGGGCAGAGGCCCAGACCCCTGAGCTCCCTTCTCACCCCCTCAGGAACTTCTGAGCCATTCCACCGACCGGCCCGAGAGGCAGCAGCTGAAAGAAGCACTGGAAGCCATGCAGGTGGGTGGGTAAACCGAGGCAGGGAGTGGCCGGGCTGGCCGGGGGCTTAGCCCACCAGGCCTGCATTCCTGGGCTGGGATGGGGTTCACCCTAGATGTAGCATCTCCCAGGGAGCACGGAGCAGAGCAGGGCACAGGTGGTGGGGAGACCCACCCACGGGCAGAGGGTCGGGGCCGGGACCCTGCAGGCTTTCCCGCTGTCTGCTGAGGCCATGGGTTCCCAGGCCCTCGACTCAGGTCTGGGCATCTGTCCTGTGCTGCCTGCTGCCCAGCCCTGGGACGGCTGCTTCTGACATGCCCGCCCCTGAGCCACCCCCCCAGTCGCACCACCTCCCCCGCCTCCCAGGCCCGTGCCAGCCACTGGCAGCTGCCAAGGGGAGTTCAGCTGGCGTCGCACATTTGCATATTAGCCTCCCGTGTCTCCCACCGCCCGTCAGGCATGGGCTTCTTAGCGTGCTCGTGTGGCTCTGCGGTGGTGCTTGCCTCGTGGCCACGCCAAGCCTGAGCACCTCCAGCCTTTCCCGCTGAGTGGTGGCAGGCCGGGCCCGCCCCTCTCCCACTGTGTCCCAGTCTTCCCAGGGGGCCCCTGGGTTCCACTCCCCGTTGTGCATGCTCCACGCTGAGCACGCCTCTGAGCAGCCTGTGCCCGTGGGAGACTTCACTCCACGTCGTGTGGCCGTGGCCTGTACCGCAGGGCTGCCGTGGGCGCACAGCTGCCGGCCGCCTGCAGCGTTTCTGCCTCGGGTCTGGCCCTGCCCTGGCACGGCGGGAGCTCTGCGGAGGCTGCACCAGGCTGTGGCTCCACCACGGCAGCCTGTGCCCCTGCTGGGCAGGCAGCGGCGCCCTCCTGGTTCCCGGGGTGGGCCGGGTCCCTGGCTCTCCGCAGCGCTGGGTGCCCTGCTCACTCACTCTGCCCTCTGGATTGTGGTGGGCACTGCCCCCTGGTGGTCAGCAGGAGGCTGCATGGCATGGCCAGCTGGCAAGCTGGTGGGGTTCGCCCACATGCAGCCGGGGCTCCTGGAGTCCCCACCTAGGGGTCCCCTCCCCAGAGCTAAGACATAGCTGTTCGAGTCTAGTTGCCTGATGTTTATCCACTCCCACCTACGGGGTCAGGAGGCGGGAGTTCGGGGTTCTTGGCCCCGATTGGAGTGCGGTTTGGGGTTCTACCTTTTCTTCCCGAGTTTCTTATCTGTCCAGGGGGGTTGGCCCTTCTCACTCCTTGCTGCTTTGAGAGCCAGCCACCTCTGGCAGCTGGTGGAAGGTGCTTTTTAAAAACATGTATTTTCTATTGACTTCAGAGAGGAAGAGAGAGGGAGAGAGAGACAGAACATCAGTGATGAGAGAGAATCGTGGATCGGCTGCCTCCTGCACGCCCCTCACTGGGGATGGAGCCCACAGTCTGGGCCTGTGCTCTGACTGGGACTTGAACGTTCTCTCCTGGCTCACAGGTCAGCGCTCAGCCCCTGAGCCCCGCCGGCCGGCTGGGCTGGAGTGCTCTGAAGTCCTCAGCTCTGGGCGGGTGTGGACTGGGGGCTGGAGCCGAGCCCCCCGCCCTGCCCAGCGTGGGCCCGCTAACCCGCCCCCCGCTGCTGTTTTCAAGGACTTGGCCATGTACATAAATGAAGTGAAACGGGACAAAGAGACCCTGAAGAAAATCAGCGAGTTTCAGAGTTCCATAGAAAACTTGGTAAGTGTGGCCGACTCTCCAGAGAATGGAGACTTCTCTTTTAGATGTACACGGAGTGGCCCGATTAGGATGATTTCTGAACGTGTAATAATGTGACGACTCAGTGTACATTAGAGTCTCGGTGCATGAATTTATGTAGGGATGGGGTCGGCCAGCCTGGCCATGGGGAGGGGACATGGGCGGTTGGCCAGCCTGCCTGCTGGTCGAACTCCTGGTCGAGGGGACAATTTGCAGATTAGCCTTTTATTCTATAGGACACACACTGAGTGGCCAGATTATTATGATTTCTGAACGCATAATAACCTGGCCACCCACTATGTGTGTGTGTGTATATATTTCGGAGAGGCGCGGTGCATGAATTTGTGCATGGGTGACCCGTCCATTGGAGCGCCACTCGGACACGGCCCCCTCAAGGGGGGGGAGGCCAGTGAGGGCTTCCTGGAGGAGGCGTACCTGTGGGTCAGCATTGGTGCCGGAGCCAGGCGGAGGGCAGGGCTCAGCCTTCCTGTCTGCGTGGGTCACCAGGACCGCGTCCAAGCAGAGCAGCCGAGATACAGCCTCACGGGAAACGGGATGGAATCTCCGCAGAGCAGAGGGCTGGGGGAAGCCTGTCCCACGGCCCCGGGGCAGCTGGACCGTCAGCGTGACCCGTGTTCCGGGCAGGACAACCCTGCCCGCCCTCGTCTGTTAGACGCTCTCTGTTCCCTTGAACTTGGCTTTCGGGCCGGGCGTCTGGCCTTTCCTACCGGTCTCTGCGCTGAGCATCGCCACAGCGGCCGGGGAGGCCGCCCAGCGTGCAGGGTCTGCTCCTGGGAGGTGCAGGCAGTCCCGGCGGCGAGGGCCCCGGAGCGGGCAGGCCTGCTTCTCCGTCACCTGCCCCTTGTTCTAAGCACCGGCTCTGTCGCTGGGTTTCCGCCTCTGTGGGGTCAGCCCCTGGGCTGGTGCGCACAGCCTCCTCCGGCGGGGACGGGATGGGACGGGGCCTGCCCGGCACGAGCTGACGGCTAACCGCCCTCCCCGACTTCCTAGCAAGTCAAACTGGAGGAGTTTGGGCGACCCAAGATCGACGGGGAGCTGAAGGTGCGGTCCATCGTCAACCACACCAAGCAGGACAGGTGAGCGGGCGGCGGCAGCGTCCCGGGTGGCAGCACCGGCCCAGCCAGGCGCCCGCCCCCACGGTGAGGAAGTGGCTGCTCTGCCGGCGAGCGCTGCCTGCCGCCGGCTTTGTGTGGCTCCGTTTTAATTGCTTCCTGCCTTCTCGGCGAGAGCGCTGGTGAGCCACGGCAGCCAGCCAGCGGCCGCCACGCCCACGGACTGCCCTGCACCGGGCTGGGCTGGGGGAGAGCCAGAGGCCATGGCCGGCCAGCTCCCAGGCTCCCAGCAGCCAGCCGGCCAGAGTGGCCACGCGAGCCCTTTGCCAGGTGACTGAGGGAGTGCCAGGCGGGCGACGGGGACGGCTCTGGCTGAGCTGGCACGGCAGCTGTTCAGCCCTCCGTGCCCTCCTGCTGTGTGCGAGGCCCGGCCGGGGCCTGTCCCTCGCCTGCCTGTCCCCGCCTGCTCCGTTCCACGGAGGTTAAGGCCGTGGCCGGTCAGGGTGTGTCTGGTGTCCTCTGTCACACGGGCTCCGCTCCCCTCTGGTTAGTGGGTGGTGGAGCTAGGGGGTGGAGGAGTCCACGTGCTCCTTGGGCCACGGGGGAGGTCAAGGAGGACTTCCTGGAGGAGCCGTACTGAGCGGCAGAGCCCTGGCCGAGGGTCAGCATTAGGGGGGCCAGGCGAAGGGCAGGGCCCGGAGCACAGAGCGCGGAGCGGGCCACGCTGACGCCCCCGCGCCCGGGCAGGTACCTGTTCCTGTTCGACAAGGTGGTCATTGTGTGCAAGCGGCGGGGCTACAGCTACGAGCTGAAGGAGATCATCGAGCTGCTCTTCCACAAGATGACCGACGACCCCATGAACAACCGGGACCTCAAGAAGGTGGGGCCCGTCCTGGGGCAGCGGGCGGGGAGCCGGGATGCCCCGCTGAGGTGGTGGCCTTGGGGAAGGGTGGGCTGCCAGGGACAGGGCTTCCTGTGAGTCATCCTCTGTCAGAAGGGCTCCTGCTGAAGGCGCCCCTCTCGCCCACCCATCCCTGGCTTTGTCTCTGAATCCTCCTCAGTGCCCGAGTGAAGGGAGGGGCAGAGGACCCAGCTAAGTGCTCAGACTGCTGCATGGACAGTGGCCCTTGGCTGTTGGGGGTGGAGTCACGGCAGCTGGGGGTGGGGCCGTGGCAGCTGGGGGCGGGGCTGTGGCAGCTGGGGGTGGGGCCACGGCTGGAGGGGTGGAGCCACATCAGCTGGAGGTGGGGCCATAGCAATTGGGGGTGGGGCCATGGCTATGGGGGTGGGGCTATATCAGCTGGAGGTGGGGCCATAGCAATTGGGGGTGGGGCCACAGCAGCTGGGGATGGGGCCTCGGCTGCGGGATGGGACTGCCCTGCTCTCTCCCTTCAGTCCTGCTCCTGCAGAGGCCTCTGCGCCATCTCTGGGGCCTCATTTGCAGCCCTGAGTGGGGTGAGGGCCAGGAGCCCACGTGCTAAAGAGCCAGGTCCTGGGCCTCAGGGTTCACAGTGCAGAGTGAGGGTGCCGCCTGGAAGAGCTGATGTGACCTGCCTGACCGTGGGTCCCAAACAAGCTCCCAGGGCCCAGAGGGGTGAGCCGCGGCCACTCCCAGCTCCCGGCTGAGACCCCCCAGGGCCCCGCCCGCCCCCTCTCCCCTGGGGGAGGCCGCTGCCCACCCCGGCCCTCAGCGGCCAGTGTCCTGGGCTGTGAGCCCTTGGTGACCTCGCCCCCTTTTCCCTCCCGCACGCTGCCTAGTCTCATGGGAAAATGGTAAGCACCTGGCGCCCATGCCTTCCTCACCTCGGCGAGCGGCACTTCCCCTGAGCCGGGAGGGGCCGGGGACCCGGGGCCGAGGGGGGCGGCCTATGGCTTCTTCCTCCTCATCTTCCTCCTCAAACGATGCAGGAAGGTTTGCCTCTTACAGAGGGTTCAAACGAGGCCCCGCCTGCCTGTTCCCCGGAGATTAGGCCATGGCTGGCCAGGGGTGTGTCTGGTGTCCTCTGTCACCCTCTGTCTTTCCTCCATTTCCTCTCCCCCCCCCTCTTCCTCTCTGCCTCCCCCCCCTCCCCCCCGTCACTCTGACAGGGGGGCTCGGACTCCACACTCCTTCCTGGGCCTGTGGCAGCCCCTGAGGGCCAGGCTGGGGCGCCGAGGGGGTGGGTGTGGGGTGGGGCCCAGTCCCGTGGCCTCCCCTCCCTGCTCCTCTCGGTGGGTTTGGGTGGGTTTGCTTCGGAGCGGGCGCTCCTTTGGCGCCTCGTTTAGGAAGGAGAGTGGGGCCGGCGTGCCTGATGGAAGGCCGGGCTGGGTCCCGAACGCGGGCTCCCCGGGGACCCGCCCAGGCTCAGGCCCGGATGTACCAGTGGAGTTCAGCTGAGGGTGCACCCTGGAGGAGTTGGGAGGGGTGTGCACATGCCCTTACGCACATGTGTGCAGGCACATACATGAGTGCACTGTATACATGCACACGCACACTCATATGCACATAAACACACGAGTGTACTGTACACACACACATATGCACACACAAGAACAAACATGCATGCGAGTCTAGTGTTCCTCTGTCGTCCTCTGTCATTTCTCCTCTCCCCCTTCCCCCTCCTGCTCTCGGGACCTCCCCCCTTCCTTTCCTTCTGGCACTCTAACATATGGGCTTGAGGTTTCCAAATTCCTGTGCCTGTGTGTGCACATGCGTACATGTGCACACACAGGCATAGACATGCATAGGCGTGCACTGTACACGTGGATACACACATGTTCTCTCCCCTCACAGTGGTCCTATGGCTTCTACCTGATCCACCTGCAAGGCAAGCAGGGCTTCCAGTTTTTCTGCAAGACGGAGGACACGAAGCGGAAATGGATGGAGCAGTTTGAGATGGCCATGTGAGTCCGGGGGCAGCGTGAGGGCTAGGGAACCCAAGGGGGTACTCTGTCCAGTGGATGGAGCAGTTTGAGGTGGCCATGTGAGTCCGGGGGGCAGCCCTGGACTGGGGGGGCTCGGGAGCTCAGGGGGACTCTGTCCAGTGGATGGAGCAGTCGGGGATGGCCATGGAAATCCAGGGGGCAGCGTGGGAGTCCAGGGGGCAGTATTGGGGGGCTCGGGGGACTCTGTCCAGGACTCTCTCAGGCGAGGGTGAGGGCAGGTGCCCAGAGACCCAGACGAACTCCGCCCCCCCCCAGCGCCATGCTGGTGGCGTCCTTGCTGGCCCAGGCAGGCTCCGCTGCCCGCTGCCCCGAGGCTGAGCCCGGCACGCTGTCCGGCAGGGCACACCGTGGCCAGCAGTGGTCGCGATGCCAGATGGACCCCTGGTGACGCTGCCTCGGGGCCCAGGCCGGGCTGTCCCCGTCTGTGAAGCCACAGAGCTTGTCCAGGAAGAGCCCTTCTGTCCAGCGAGAAGGTGACCAGTGGGTCACGGGGACCCAGGCACGTTGGCCCCGAGGCTGGAGAGGCAGGTCCTGTGCCTTCAGACTCTGCGGTCAGACGGGCAGGTGTGCCCACTCCTGGCCTCTCTCCTGGTGAACCGGCAGTGCACGGAGGCGGTTAGGGGTTTGTTAGGGGGGCCGAAGGGAACACGCCCTGGGAGGACATGTCAGAGCCAATGACCGCCCGGCTGGCGTGGCTCAGCAGTTGAGCGTCAACCTGTGAACTAGGAGATGAGGGTTCGATTCCCCGACGGGGCCCAGGCCCAGGTTGCAGGCTCCGTCCCCAGTGGGGGCCGTGGAGGAGGCAGCCCATCCATGACTCCTGTTGTTGTTTCTCTCTCTCTTCCTCTCTCTTCCTCTGAAATTAAAAAAAATATTTTTAAAGAAAGGGAAGATGGATGATGTCTCCTTCACCTCTGCCCCCGCCCCAGGTGGCAGTGTCTCCCCGAACCCTCTCAGGAGCACCCCGATCCCACCCGCTGGCTTTGTCTAAGCCCCGGCCCCGTGCCCGCTGGCAGGGGATGTGCCCGCTGTGAGCTTCAGCTCGCTGCCACTCACAGTCTTCTCATTGCCAGCTCGTCCCCAGGGGCCCCTCCGCCCAGTCTTGTCCAGTGCCTGCGCCTGCCTCTGCCCCCCAAACCCTGTCTAGCCGGGGTGTCAGACAGGCCCGGCTCCGTCCCGGCCCAGCCTGCTGGCACGGGCTCAGGGAACCTGCCGCCTCCCTCCCACCAGGTCCAACATCAAGCCGGACAAAGCCAACGCCAACCATCACAGCTTCCAGATGTACACCTTCGACAAGACCACCAGCTGCAAGGCCTGCCGGATGTTCCTCCGGTGAGCCCGCCCCGCCCCCGCCAAGGGCCCGCACCCACCGCCTCCTCCGCCAACCCGACCTCCACCGCCCTGGCCGGGCCCTCAGCTCAGACCCGGCGGGAGGGGAGGGCGGGGAGGACTGTCCCTCGGGAGGGTGCCCAGGGCCCGCGTGTGGGACGGCAGAGCGAGGCGGGCTGTCTTTGGTAATTTGTCCCGCAGCGTTTTTAAAAAGTCCCGCTTTTTGGATAAAAAAATCGGGACTTTTTCAAAACACCTTGGGACGCGGGACAAATTGTTGGAGATGCGGACCGTCCCGCCATTAGCGGGACGTTTGGTCACCTTAGTGGGGAGAGGGGACGGGGTCTCAGAGGCCCGGGGTGGGGAGGGGTGGGCTTTGGGGGGACAGCGGGTGGGCCTGGTGCTCTTGGGCCCTGCCTCACTCCCCCCCCCCCCCCCCCCCCGGCACAGGGGCACCTTCTACCAGGGCTACCTGTGCACCAAGTGCGGGGTCGGGGCCCACAAGGAGTGCCTGGAGGTGACGCCGCCCTGCAAGATCAGTGAGTACCCTGCCCGCCCCCATGCCGCTGGGAGCCGCCCCCGGGCCGCCCGGCACCCCGCCCAGGTCCCGCAGCCACCACCACCTCCGCCCCCTCCTGGGCTGGTGTGCTCCTTCCCGCTGGCCGGGCGGCTGAGGACACCGAGGCTTGGAGGGGGGGACACCGGCCCCGGGCGCCGCGGTGAGGGCCAGGGGCCGGGCTCCTCCCTCCTGGCTGCGCCCTGGAGGGCTTCTCTCCGCCTCCCCGTGTCCCCGCCTCATCCCAGCGGGGGCCTGTGGGGTCCCCCAAAATGGACACAGAACCTCTGGGAAGTGCGCAGGGGCTCTGGTCTCAGAGAAACCCTGCGCCCGCTTCTCCTGCGCCGGGCGCCTGGCCCTCCAGCTGAGCCGTGCTGCAGGTGGTTCATGTGCACACGCACATGCACGCACGCACACGCACATGTGCACACGCGCGCACACTTAGTTTCTATTTACTGCTGAGTCTGGCCCAGTGCCTGAGAGGGGAGGAGCGTCCGATGGCCCCGCCCCTGGGCCCCACGCCCACCTGCCCACTCCCACCCAGGCCCCTCCCGGCAGGAGCACTGCCCTCTTGTGGCCACGTGTCCCTCACACTGGGTGACTGGCATTCGGGGAAGTGTTTTTGTTGTTCTTTTGATCCTAAAAGTAACATACTTGTCAAAAATTTGAAGGAAAAAAAAGAGAGAGAGAGAAGAAAATAAATGCCCCCATAAACTGGTGAAGAAATGACCAGAGGCTGTTCGGTCCGGGGTCCGGGCCTCCCTGTGGGGCCTCCCCCCCCCCCCCCCCCCCCGGTCCCAGCCCCGGGCCCGGCCTCAGCAGCCACGGCACTGGCAGGGCCCTGCTCCCGGCCGTGGCGTCTGGGTGAAGCAGCTGCCCTGAGGGTGGACGGGGCTGGACATCAGTGTCCATGGCGGGGAGCGGGGAGGGGCTGGGCCATCCACACCTGCAGGGCGCGGGTGGCCTCCGCAGGTCCCTGCCCCTCGGCTCTGCTTTCGAATGAAGCCCGGCCCTCGTCCCCACGGGACCCAGGCCCCCGGCCCTGCCGTGAGGCTCTAAACCTTCCAGAACCCTCTGTTCTGGGCACGCCGCACAGACCGGCACGAGTCAGAGGACTGGCTTTCTGACGGCTGCGTGCTGCTGCGGGGAAATGGGGGAATGTAGGACGAGCAAACGAGCGGACCCGGGGGTGGCCGCAGCCCCTCCTGCTGTGGGCGCTCACCCTGGCCGGCCGCTCTCCCAGTTCCCGTTGCGTCTGTGGTTGGGCCCCCCAGACGGGCCGCTCCCGCCTTTGGAGGCCCTGGTCAGACACGCACTCGCCCGCTGCGGGAGCCCGGCCCGTGCCGGGGCTGGCCCTGAGCCGGTGCTTCCTTTGCAGGTTCGCCGGCTGACCTGGTGAGTCCGCCACGCTCTGCCGCCCGCAGCCCATGCCCTGTGCCGCCAGGCCCCGCCGTGCCAGCTCTCGGCACTCCCGGCCGCCCCGGCGAGCACAGCCACTGGTGTTGCTGCCCCGCCCCCCCCCCCCCCCCGCCCTTTCCACCTGCCCGGCGGCCGGCTCGTGGCCACGGGGTCCGGCTTTGTCACCGGCTCCTGCCCACCTGCCCCCCTGGCTCACTGCCCTCTGCTTAGCTGGCCCGAGGCTGCCCTGAGGTCACTATGGGGCGTGGATGTCAGGGCCGCCCAGCTTTGGGGTCCAGACAAGTTAGCCAGCACTGACACGTGCTCCCCAGCCCTGCGAGGGGTGTCAACGCCCCTGGAGGAGCAGATGCAGCGGGATTGTCCCAGGCTCAGACAGGAGCTCCAGGCCGGGGTGGTCAGGGCAGGCTTCCTGGAGGAGGTGGGAGCTGGTGGTAAGGTGGGCGGGGGGAGGGGTGGGGGTCCCAGGGCTGTGGGGGGCACAAAGGGGGGAAGACACAGTAGAAATAGTGAGGGGTGTCACAGGGGAGCAGGAGACTAGGACGTCCTGTCCCGCCCCTCCCTGTCTTGACCCTTCTCTGGGGAGGGGCAGTGTCGGACTGTGGGCGGCCTCCTCAGCCCTGTCATCTGTCCTTCCCTCACAGGACGCCTCTGGAGCGGGACCAGGTGAGTGTGGGCTGGGGCCTCTCGGCTCCCGTCCTTGTCAGCGGTCACCTGGGCCCCGAGCCACGCAGCCGGGAGCATGGCTGCTTTCCTGTGTTCTGTCTCCTCTTCCCACCATACACACACACACACACACACACACACACACACACACACATGCCATGCACATGCTACGCAAACACCCACCCTGCACTGCGTCACAGGAACGTGGCTTGATCATGCCCCTGCCGCTGGGACCCAGCACCGGGACCGGGATGGGCAGACAGGCCCACGCTGGGCGGCCGGGCCAGAGAGGGGCCTGACGAGGCCCGGCCTGCACGGTTCAGGGGCTCAGCCAGAACCCCCTTCAGCCCCAGAGCCGCCGGGGCCAGTGAGGGCATGGCCTTGGCGTGTCCCAGGCCTACCTGCTCTCTGACCCGGGAGCTCGCCCCCTGCAGGCGCCGCTGCTGGTCCCGGGAGGAGGCGCTGAAGGAAAACACGTCCCCGAGCCTGTCACACACGCACACACGCACCTGCACGCACACAGGTTCACGCACACACATGCACACACAGCAGAGACGCTGGAGTCTGGGCAGGATGGAGTCCCCGAGCCACCCCCACCCCCTGTCCCCACAGGTCCCAAGATGGTGGCCGTGCAGAATTACCACGGCAACCCCGCCCCCCCCGGAAAGCCGGTGCTGACCTTCCAGACGGGCGACGTGATTGAGCTGCTCAGAGGGGACCCCGAGTCTCCGTGGTGGGAGGTGGGTGCTGGGCTGGAGGTGGAGGCCCAGTCACCTGCCCCGCCCCTGGCCCAGGCAGAGGCCCTGCGCCCTGGCAGGGCTGGTGAGGTTGGGGTGGCAGGGTTGGAGGGAGGAGGGCTGTGGGCGGGGCCTCGGGGCCATGGCTGTTCCCTGGGGAGGCCCTTCTGTGGGTCAGCGTGCTCCTCTGTGACCCCGTCCTGCCCGGAGGGCTGTGAGGTCAGCGGAGGTCAGGGCAGGGAGGCGATGCCGTCACCGTGTCTCCAGATGGCCCTTCCCCGTGCCTGTCCCTGGGGGGCAGTGAGCGCTAAGCTGCCCCCAAACACACTGCCCTCGGCCTGACCGGGTCTCCCTCTGCCGCAGGGGCGGCTGGTGCAGACCAGGAAGTCCGGCTGCTTCCCCAGCGCGTCCGTGAAGCCCTGCCCCGTGGACGGACGGGTGAGCTGGCGGAGGGGAGGGTGGGCCCAGGGCAGAGGCCTCCTGTCTGAGGGCCCGGCCAGGGACTGCATCCCATCACGGGTGTTAGAAACGCAGAAACGGACCGGATTGCCCAGAGCTGTGGGGGTGCTCGTGGCCCCCGAGGCGTCCTGCAGCCTCTGTCACACCTCCTGGGGCGGGTGCGGGTGGTGGCTGCTACTCATTCATTCACTCGTTTCACCACTCATTCATTCAAACCCAGTACCAGTCACTCAGAGGTGGAGTCCCGGTCACTGCCCCCAGGGACCCCGCAGTCCATTGGCTCCGGGGCCCAAGGGTCAGGTCATTGCCGACAAGCCCCCTCTATTCCCCCCTCATGAGGGCGGCCCCTGGGGGGCATTAACCCCATGTTCTCCTTTGCCAGCCCCCCATCGGCCGGCTGCCGTCCCGGGAGATCGACTACAGTGCTTACCCCTGGTGAGCCGGCCGGCGCGGCCCTGGGCTGGCAGCAGGGGGGGCGGGGAGGCTCTGGGCTGTGTGTCGGGGGCATCTCTGGGCTTGGGGGCCCCTGGGCTATGGGGTGGTCCACAGGCTGAGAGCAGGCTGGGTCTGGGTTCTCCAGGCAGCAGAGCCCAGCTCTTACCCTGCTCCGTGCTGGGCTGATGGCCTGGGTCTGGGGGTCTCCCCACCCCTGGCGGCGGCCGCTTTGCCGGTCATGGGGGGACGGTTGGGGGAGTGAGGAGCTGTCTCACGCTCTCTGCAGGGAGAGCTGCTACCGCATGTGGAGGCGGCACACTGGAGGCCAGTCTAGTCACGTGTCTCCACATGCAGCCGCTCGTGGGACAGAGGATGTTGGCGTTGATACAGGCGTGAAGGTGGTGGTCTGGGTGTGAGCCGCGGTGCCCAGGGCCCAGGGCCCAGCGACCGTCTCCACCGGCCGGGCCACCCGCCGCCTGGAGGAAGGGAGCCGCCGGGGCCCAGGCCGGGGCCTCACTCCCAGCGGCTCCTCCTGCCGGGCGGACGCGGTCAGGGCCGTCAGCGACCCCTCGCTTCCTCCCGTGGCTCTAGGTTCGCGGGCAACATGGAGCGGCAGCAGACAGACAACCTGCTCAAGCCCCACGCCAGCGGCACCTACCTGGTCCGGGAGCGGCCGGCCGAGGCCGAGCGCTTTGCCATCAGCATCAAGTACGTGTCCCGGCGCCGGGCGGGACCTCAGCCCACGTCCCTGCAGGTCGGCGTCGGGCTGGGTGGCCGCGGGGTGCGGTGCCCAAACCTGGACACGGTCAGGGTAGCATGCCGGCTGCCGTCGGCCCACCACGCCCCTGGAGCTTGGCCGGCGTTTCCAGGTTCAAGAGATGGGACAAGATCGGTGCAGAGCAGGCGGGGGTGCTGGAGAGGCGGGGTACCCAGCTCGGCCACAGAGCAGGCAGGGGCTCCCAGCGGCCCCACAGGTGGCCTCGGAGAGCACAGGGGTTACACGGCTGCCATCTTGCAGCCCCCGCCAGTGGTCTGCAGTCGGGGTGCCCTTCTGCCCAGAGCAGCCTCCTGCCCCGGGTCTGCTGTCACCTCTCCCAGAGACAGGATCTGATTGGTGGTTGGTCACCATTGGCAGGGTCCACCCCGGGGCAGGAGTCCTGGGCCAGGCTAAGAGGGAGGAGGCGGCAGGGATGAGAGGCCTGCGGTCTGCGGGTGGGGGCTGAGAGCCCCACGCAGGGGTCCTGTGTCCCCCGCCCGGGCCTTCCTGGATGGCCCACTGGCCGTGGTGTGAAGTCCACGTGCGTGTGGCTTGTGTGGGAGACGCGGCGCTGAAGGGTTAGCGCCTGCAGTCGTAAGGGTGTTGGTGTGACATTTACTTCCTGTGGGTCTGTGTCTGGTGGTGTCGGCTGCTAGGGGTGTGGGGCCACCTGGCGGGGAGGGGGAGGAGGGAGGAGGAGGCCACATCGGATGCAAGACCTGAGGACACCGAGGGCGTGGAGAGGGTGGCAGAGGGGTGGCCAGGGCCAGGGCATGGCGGGCACGAGCTTGGCGAGACCGAGGAAGAGCCGGGCAGAGCCGGCGAAGCGGAGGGTGTGCAGTTGGAGGACGGTGGGAGGAGGTGTCAGAGCCGGGGCGAGGCGGCGGAGGCCTCGGGCTCTGGGGAGACGGAGGCGGGGGGTCCCCAGGGCGGAGAGCAGGGTGAGCAGAACCCCGAGGCAGGAAGTGGCTGGGAGGCCGAGCCGGCGGGGCCGGGAGCTGGGAGCTGGAGAGGTGGGCAGACAGACGGACAGACAAGCCGTGGGAGGCAGGCCCGGAGCCGGTGGGGCGGGAGGACCGAGAGGCAGGGTAGAGAGCCGGTGTGAGCCGAGGCCCAGGTGTGTCTTGGCTCCTGAGCGGCCCTCCTCCCGGGAGGGGGGGGGTAGGGGCCGGGCCCGGGGCCGTCGGTGACCGCTCACCCTGGACTTGCCCAGGTTCAACGACGAGGTGAAGCACATCAAGGTGGTGGAGAAGGACAGCTGGATCCACATCACGGAAGCCAAGAAGTTCGAAAGCCTCCTGGTAGGCGCTCTGCGGCTCCTGCTGCCCGGGCCCCGGGGTCGGGGGGGCTGGCCCCCATGGCTGCCGCTCCACGGAGGAGAGGCCCCGCACCTCGTGCCTCGGGACAGCTAGGACCCCCAGTCGGGATCGGCCCCCAGGCCCCCAAAAGGGCCAGGGACCGGGAGGGCCCAGCCATCCTCCTATCGGAGCCGAAGCCATGGCCAGTGAGGCCTGGAGTGAGCCAGCCTCGCCCGCGGCTGCTCCCCACAGCACCCCTCCCCCGCGGGCCCTCCCCCGCGGGCCCCTCCCCCTCCTCCCCACTCCCCGATGAGCTCCTTTAAGACTGGACCCCTCGTTCTCCTCCTCACACACAGTCCACGCACAGAGACCACCTGAGCCCTTAGGCCCACGGTGGCCACAGAAACGCCACGTAAAACAGAAATCCCCCCACTGCGCCCCCAAACCACCACCCACCCAAGAAGCCTCGCTGAGGTTCATATGCCCAAGCCCGGCCTGCTCCCCGACAGGCACAGTGGAAAACGGGCCAGCCCGCCCCCCCCCCTCCCCCCGTTTCCCTGGCTGGTGCCCGTGGGGCCTCGGCCACTTGGACAAGCTGTTATTTCCGGAAGCATCTCCCCGGTGTGGGGCACGCGGGGTCCCCGCTTTTATCCGTGTGGGAGTTGCAGGGGGTGCCCCTGCCCCCTGGCCTCAGCATTCCTCAGGCTCCTCCTTTGGAAACGGTGGGGGGAGAGGTGACTGGCTCAGAGGTCTTTGGGGCGCTGGCCACCCGCCTGGGCCTGGCGCAGGGGGAAGAGGAGGAGGAGGGGGCCCTCGAGGGTCCAGGAGAGGAATTGCCTGTGTGAACCTGAGGAGGTGGGAGAGGGCACCCGGGAGACCTGCCTGGAGGCGGCGGCAGTCAGCGGTGTGTGTCCTGCAGGAGCTGGTGGAGTACTACCAGAGCCACTCTCTCAAGGAGAGCTTCAAGCAGCTGGACACCACGCTCAAGTACCCCTACAAGTCCCGGGAGCGGGCCGCCTCCAGGCCCTCCAGCCGGTCCCCAGGTAGTGCCCGCCCCAGGCACACCGGTGCTCCCTGCGGCCCGGCCCCCTGCCCACCCGCCCTCGCGCAAGGCTCTCTGGGGGCCACGCTGACCTCTGCCCGGGGCAGTGCCTGGCACCCCCGCCCGGAGAAGCACCTTCCAGACCGGCGCCCCCCGGTGGTCTCGGGTGTCCGGGGAGGAATGCCGCTCTGAGCCTGGGTCCCTCTGCCCGAGGTCAGCGCGGGGAGAGATCAGAGTGGGTCCCGCCTGCCTCAGATCCCTCCCTGTGCCCCCCGCCCCGTGGCTCCGCTGTGCGGGAGCCAGGCCAGCACCCCTGTGCAGACCGGGCCTTGCTGCCCAGCCCGGGGGCTTGGGGGGCGGGGGCCCTGGAGCGGGGGCAAGCTGGGCCTCAGCATTCCGCATCCAGCCCAGCACTCACCCTGAGCCACCCGCTTCCCCAGCGGCAGGACCTGCAGGGCGTGGGTCCACCGGGCAGAGCAGGCCAGGAGGGCATGGCGGGCCCTCGTGAGCACCTGCTGTGTGCTGGGTGAGGGGCAGGCTCCCGCACGCCACTCCCGTGCCTGCCGCCCTCCGGTCTGCTCTCCGGGGCGGGTGCAGAGGCTGAGCTGGAGGCAGGGTGCCCGCGGTGGCCACTGCGCTGTGCCTGGTGGGCCTTGGGGCCGCCTCCCATCGCCCAGCTCCTAGGACGGCCTGGGCGTATGTGCTGGGCCCGCGGGCGCTCCTGGCCTTTCACGCGCTCTCTCGCTCTTTGCAGCTTCCTGCGCCTCCTACAGCTTCTCTTTCCTCAGTCCCCAGGGCCTCAGCCTGGCTTCTCAGGGCTCCTCCGCTCCCTTCTGGTCAGGTACCGCTGCCGCGGGCGGGGGGCCTGGCGGGCTGCCTGCAGGCGTCCAGCTGAGGGGGGGGGCAGGCGGGGCTGCTGCACCTGAGACCCCGGCCGGCTTGGCGCTGCCCTCGCTGCTGTCACCCCTGACACGCTCCCCGATGGCCACTCCGCAGCCGCTCCGCCATTGCCCGCGCTGCTCACGGGGGGCTGTGCCTCTGGCAGCGGCAGACGGCCAGGCGGCCCCCTCAGCGCTGTCCGAGGGGTGGCGGGACTTGCGGGCCAGGGGGCGGGACCTCGGTGGCCGGCCACACGGCCTTCCCTCCGCTGCCAGAGCCAGAGCCTCCCAGCTGCCGTGCCTGCTTCCCTCTGTCGCCGTCACCGTCGCCCGTCCATCGGGGCTCCTGGGTCCTGGGGGAGCTGGTCCAGTCGGGGTTCCAGTTTGGGGACCTGGAAGGGGAGCCCTGGGGTCCCTCAGGCTGCCCGTCAGAGTGAGGGCTGGGAGCTGGGCGGCGGCCACGCGCTGTGCCCTGGCCTGTGGCGCCCGGACCGCGGTGCTGTGACGTCAGAGCACGGCGTCTGTTCTCGTCCCTGTGGGCGCCCGGTCTTCGCCTGTGAGGGCTCCGGGGCGGGTGGGGCGGCTCTGGCGCCCTCCACGGGGGTCTCAGGCCACCGAGGATCGAGGGGCCCGGCCTGGGGCCTGGGCTGTCCCTCCAGAGCCTTTATGCCACCCGGCCTCCCCCGGGGACGGGCCGGCCGCTCGGCCTGAGGGCCCCCCCCCCCCCCCGCCGGGCCCTGCCCCGCAGCCGGTGACCCGCCCCTCCCCCCGCAGTGTTCACGCCCCGCGTCATCGGCACGGCCGTGGCCCGGTACAACTTCGCAGCCCGGGACATGCGGGAGCTCTCGCTGCGGGAGGGCGACGTGGTGAAGATCTACAGTCGCATCGGCGGCGACCAGGGCTGGTGGCGGGGCGAGACCAACGGCCGGGTGAGTGGCTGCCCCCCCGCCCCCCGCCGGCGAGGCCCCCCCTCCCCTCCCCGGACTGCCCGCTCCCCCCTGAGCTTCGGGGAAGGTGTGGGCTTGTATCTTTAAATTTTTTTATTTTAAATACATTTTTATAGATTTCAGAGAGGAAGGGAGAGGGAGAGAGAGAGAACACCAATCAGTGGTCAGAGAGAATCATGGATCAGCTGCCTCCTGCCCGCCCCGCACTGGGGATGGAGCCTGCAACCCAGGCCTGTGCCCCGACCGGGAATCGAACCCTGACCTCCTGGTTCCTGGGTCTGCACTCAGCCTCTCAGCCAGGCGGGCAGGGCCTTTATCTCATCCTGCATGTTCCAGCCCCACAGGGCGTGGCCTGTGTTAGGCAGCCCGTGCTCATTTAGGTTCACTCCCCCCCCCCCCCCCCCCCCCCGGCTCCTCCCGGCTTCCGCCCGAGACCAGTTCCCACCACTGGCGCGTCCTCCTGGTCTGCGCTCCCGGCGTGTCCATCCGGAAGTCCTTAGTTTTCGCTGGATGGGGACGTGTCTTCATTCCACTCCCTTTTTTAACACCGGCCAGTGTGGCTCAGGATTCCTGGTCGGGCACAGGCCTGGGTTTCCGGCTTGGGGTCTAGGGCGGGGCGTGCAGGAGGCAGCCAATCAAATCACTGTTTCTCTCCCTCCGCCCTCCCTCCTCTGAAGTCGCAGCAGAGGCCTGGCTAACGTCCTCCCCCCGGAGGCCCTGCTCCTTTCCTTGGGGCTGGAGGGTGGGCTCAGCGAGCTCTCAGGCCCCACCTCCCCGGGCCGGGCTCCGCCAGGCTCAGCCCTTCTCCAGGCTGGCGTCGGCGTTTGAAGGGTCTCCCACCTCCACAGCCTGTTCACACACGTGCACACGCACACACACGCACACGCACACGCACGCGCACGCACACCGTCAGTGACCTGCCGTCTGTCTTTTCAGGTCGGCTGGTTTCCTTCGACCTACGTGGAAGAGGAGGGTGTCCAGTGAGCGGCCGCAGGCGGGACTCAGGGACTGTCTGGGCACCGTGTCCAGTCCTGGACCCGGACGGGGAAATGCCTGCTGACCTTCCGTCTCCCACGGCCGCGGGGACGGGGAGGGTGCCGAGCCTGCCTGTCTGCCCAGCAGTCTGCCCGGCGGCCTGTGCTGGGCTCGCCGCTTGTACATAGAGGAAGCCGGCGGTCGGCGTGTCTGCCGCCGGAGGCCGGGAGGGGGCGCCGCGCCGGGTGGGCCAGCGCCTGCGGAGTCATCTAGTCCGTCCTGTCCCGGCCCGTCCTGTCCCGTCCCGTCCTGCGGGCGGCGCTCAGAAGCCCGGGCGGGAGCGGGGTGCCGGCCCGGGCGGGAGTGGCCTCCCATGTTGCTCAGCCTGGACTCAGCCCTCCTGCTTCGTGCTGCTCCCGGGGCGACGCGTAGGAGAGGGCACTGAAGGGCCCGGCCACCCCTGACCTCCCGAGCCCTCTGCCCGGGCACCTCTCTCAGGAAGGTGCCCTGGGAGCGAGGGGGCTGCCCCGCCCCCTGGTCGATGGTACTGTCCTTGCCCGAACCCGAACCCGTACCCGAGGCTGTCTGTCCTGCCTGCTGCCAGAGACTGGAACCCAATGCGGCGGGAAGAACACGGGTCCCTCGCCGTCCCTGCTGCTCACATTCCTGTCCAGAAGGGGGCGCACACTCCCCTCGGGGTGCCCTCTGGGTCCCCTGGGTCCTGCGAGGCGGTCCCTGCGGGGCCCCGGCCTTGGCTCAGGACGTGGGCTCTCGCCCTGACGGGTCTTCCCCCGGGGGCGCCCAGAGCTTGTGAACGGGCCCAGAAGGAAGTGCTTCGCCCTGGGGCGCCCCCCCTGCCTCCCTGGCCTGGGCCTCTGGCTGTTGGGCCGGACCCTTCTCTGCCTGGATGTTGCATGAGACCCCAGGACACGCCCCCCGAGCTCTGTGCCAGGCCCCTCCTCTGTCTGGGCTGCACCGGCCGCATCCCCCACGCTGCACGGGGCTCGGAGGTCGGCCTGGCGGCCTGCAGGCTGGGCTCCTGCCGCCGGATGGCGAGGAGGCGGAGGGTGAGCAGGGGGAGAAGAGAAGCAGCCACGGGCTGGAGGAGGGGGTGAGGGTCGCGGCCCGGCGGGGAGCCGGGGGAAGAATCCGTCACTGGGGCGCACCCAGCACTTTGTGCGACCCCGGGCCACGCCCGGCTGGAGGGAGGGACGCCCTTTCTGTCTACTGCTGTCGGAGGGTTGGTTTGTTTCTGTTCGGCTTGTTTGCTTTTTGAGGGAAAAAGAAGTTTGTAATTATTTCGTCCAGGGCTCCGTGTGTCTGACTATAAGGAGGAGGTTTTCTGAGAGCGAGCGTGTGTATGCGGCCATCGGGACGGGGCGGGTCTGGGCCCGCAGCTGCTCTGTCTGTTCTCACAGGGCGACCCTAGGGCTGGTTTAGCTCTGCTCGCTCGGGCAGGTGGGGAGGAGGGGCAGGTGGGCAGGAGGGGCAGGTGGGAGGAGGGCCAGGCGGGCAGGAGGGGCAGGTGGGCAGGAGGGGCAGGTGGGAGGAGGGGCAGGTGGGCAGAAGGGGCAGGTGAGAGGAGGGGCAGGCGGGCAGGAGGGGCAGGTGGGAGGAGGGGCAGGTGGGGAGAAGGGCAGGCGGGGAGGAGAGCCAGGGCGAAGGCTGCAGGGCTGGGACGTTCCTGCTCCATCCGGCAGGAGGCGGGGCCCTCTGAGGGACTGCAGCCGGGTCCTGGGATCGGCTGTGAACTTGGGGCCCCATGCACATGGGTCAGAACTCGGGGTCCCGCAGCTGGAGGCGACCCCAGTGGGACACAGGCTGTCCACTAGCCTGGAGGTTTTCAGACCACGGTTTTCCCGGCAATAAACCCGCAGTGGCTCTCCTGTGGGAGGGTGTGGCCGCCGCCGGCTCCCTGGGTCCGGCCCCCCAGGACACTTAAGCCCGGAACATGCCAGGCACATGCCAGGGCCACCCCCGGCACCTCCTCCAGCCGGAACAGCGCCCGCTGTCTTCCCTGTGGGTGGACTCGAACCCTGGCCCTGCCCGTGTGCGCCTCCCCTGTGCTGGAGACAGTGCTCCCCTGAGGGCGGGCTGGGCCAGGACGGGGAGCAGCAGGTGGAGGCGTCTCTCTCCCTCCAGGGGAGCAGCTGGAGGCTGTGGAGCCCCCCACCCTGTCTCCCTCTCCACATGCACTGCCCTCACTCCCCTCGTGGCCCACGTGGCTGCTGGCGCTCCTGCCACTGAGGCCACGGGCACAGCGTGCCTCTTCCCCCTCACCCGGAGCCTGGGCACTGGCGCTGCTGGCTGCAAGGGATGGACACGTGGGCACTGAGTGGGCCACGGGCCCTGGGGGCGGGCCTGTTACTGCGGAGACCGGGCAAGGCTGCGGGGGGGGGGCGGCCACAGGCCCCGGCTCACGGGCTCGTGAGGATCAGCTGAGCCTGGACCTGGTTACGAAGGAAGGAGGCGGGTTCGGATATTTGGGGTGACACAGAAATTCCTCCCCGGGAATTTCTCAGCCTGGGCCCCCACAGGTCTGTTTGTTCCCACACCGGCTCCCGGAGCTGAGAGCCGGCGGGAGCAGAGAGCCGGGTGACCAGGGGAAGCTGCTGCGTCCACAGGTGGCCACTGGGGAGGAGGGAGGATGGGGGGCCGGGCATCAGAGCATCTGCTGTGGGTTCAGACCCCACGATGGCGGGCGCCCTCCTGCCTGAGGGCCCGGGTGTGGACTGGCGGAGTCGGCCGGGACGAGGGTGTGCCCGCCCGGGTGACCCGGGACATGGGAGGCAGAGGCAGCCGGGTGTTCCCAGTCAGGGAGGCTGGCCGCCCGGGCACCAGGCATCACGGCCTAAGTGGCGACAGCGGCGGGGCCACGGAGGCCTGGTCCCGAGCTGGAGCGACGCCCCTGGATGGAAGTCCCCAGCCAGGGCTCCTTGTGCTTCCTCAGCGTTCCCGCACCCGGGACACAGTCACCCGGACTTGGAGGAGAAAGGAAATAAGCCCTGGCCCGGCGGCGCGGTGGGCAGAGCCTCCGGAGACACCGAGGCTGTGGGTCCCCCCTGGTCAGGGCGCACAGGAGAACCCCCGTGGACGTGTGGGTCGGTGGACAACCAGTGGGTGTTTCCCCCTCCCTCCCCTCTCCCCCTTTCAAATCAACACATTAAAAAAAGGAACTAAAGACCCACTGGCGTCCAGCACGGAGAGCAGGTGCCTCTGGGAGGTGGTGGGAGCTCCCTGCGGAGGAGGGGGTGAGCGGACTGGGCCACGCGGCCAGTCCCAGTGCCCATCCCCCCAACCCCGTTCCCCTCCGGGATTCCCAGGCTTAGGGTGCCTCCTGGGCTCAGCTCTCCCAGGTGTTGTACTCCCATGTGGCCACCAGGGGGAGGTGTTCTCTGCAAAGGCTCAGCCTCCCCCTCCGTCAGTGCACTGGTTGCCCAGGCTTCACTAGGGTCCTGTTTGGGGGCGCGCCTGCCCCCGGAGCCGGAGAGAGGACGCTGTCCCTGCTCCTCCCACCGCCCCAGTGGCTGGGGGTCCTGGTCAGGGGTCAGGGAAAGAGGCTGGGTGGGGACTGGCCCGCTGGACCAAATGGGCCATCTGAGTGTGTGGCCAGCTGTGCCGCAGCTTTATGGGGGAGCGTGGAAGCCCCGGGGTTTCTAGGCAATCTCCGCACCCCTAAGACAGCCACTGCCCGGCCGCCCGCGGGGCCTGGCGGCTCGCTGCCGCGCTGGGGCGGGAGGTGTGTGTGGGGTCTTATGCTGCTGGCCATGGCTTCTCCATCGCTCCCTCCGGTACCTCAATGAGGTGCCGCGCCCAACCCGCACTCCGTGGCCAGGAGACCCTCGAGGCTCCATCTGTCTCCCCGTGGACAGAGGTGGTGCCCAGCTGTGGGCGCTGTGCATGGGCGTGAAGCATGGGCCCGGGCCCGGCCCCCACGGGCTCCGCCATGGGAAGCGACCACTTCCACCTCCACGTTTCACTCAAGTAACAGTTGAGGCAAATCATGGGGTGAGGTGGGAGCCCGGGAGCCCCCACGGAGCTGCCCACACCTGCTAGGGGTACCCCGTTCCTGGGGACGCCTGAGCCCCGGTGGCCGAGCCCCGAATCGGTTCCGCCTGCCCTCTGTGCGGGCATCCGGGGAACGAGGTGCCGCCTGCCTCCCGGAGACCCCCAGGACCCGGTGGTAGACAGCCGACTCCATGGGGTGGGGGTCCTGGTCATCGTTATTTTTATTTATTTTTTAAAATATATTTTATTGATTTTTTTACAGAGAGTAAGGGAGAGGGATAGAGAGCTAGAAACAGCGATGAGAGAGAATCACCCACAGCTGCCTCTTGCACACTCCCCCCCCCCCGGGGATGTGCCCGCAACCAAGGTACACGGCCTTGACCGGAATCGAACCCGGGACCTTTCAGTCCGCAGGCCGACGCTCTATCCACTGGGCCACACCGGTTTCGGCGGTCATTGTTATTTTAAAGGCTCACAAGGGAAATGGAACCTCAGTGTCAACCCAGCCCTCCCTTCGAGGTGCTCTGGACACCCCCGGACCACGGGCACCAGGCTGTGTCCTGGCTCAGTACCCCCTCTGAATGGGCAGCAGTCATTTCTCACTCGGAGCCGGGCACCCCCCGCCTCCCCCCCTCCTCCCCAGCAGCTGTGCCAGGTGCTCCGCTCAGGCGCCGGGCCCAGGTGCTGCCGCGCCACTTCCTCATCGGGCGCAGCGAGGCTGCGTCCCCCTCGGGCCATGGGCAGAGTGTCCCCTGGCCCCTTCCCCGGCTCCGCCCTGGCCTCCCGCCCAGTCAGAGTGTGGCCTGCAGACGCCTCCCTGTGCCGGGAAGCTGGCCAGGGGCGGGCAGAGGGCGGGCTGGGGCCTGGGCGTGGGGCCAGCCCCGGCAAGAAGGGCCGGCTCAGGGCTGGCCACGTGGCAGGGGCGGGACTGGGTCTGTGGGGTCCGGGAGGGTCGGGCAGGGAACGTGGGGACTTTGGTTTGCACGTGGCTTTCTCGGTGCACTGAGGACGGGACGGCACGCAGGTGAACGCGCAGCGCCTTCCCACGTGGGCCCTGGAGGGTTCTCGTCCCGGCTTGTCCGGTGGGGAAACAGGCTCGGCCAGCAGGACCAGCCCAGGGGGTTCAGCAGGCTGGCAGCAGGACCCTGACTGGGTGTCCCTCCCTGGAGCCTGGCCCCCTCCTGAGCTGTGCCCTCCAGCGCCCAGGGGAGCTGAGGGGCCCGCCCCTCCCCCAGACTCCAGCAGGGCCCAATCGGTGGCCTCGCTGACCACAGGAGGCCTGGCCCCCCGGCCACCGCCCCTGGTCCAAAGTCCAGGGCTACAGCCGCCCACTTGGCTGGTGAGGATCGGCACCGGCTGCCTGACGTGTGTGCGGGGCCTCGGGCAGCCGGGCGGCCCCAGCTGCTGCCCGGGGCTGCGGTGGCCAGTGCGTCACCTGCGTGCTGGGCACTGCGTTCCTCGGGGACAAGGCCATGACCCGTGCTCGTCCTCTGACCTGGCCTTCACCCATCGAGCGAGGGCGGCTCTGACTCTGGCCAGGAGGCTGCCCGGGCCAGCCACTCAGTGACCGGCTGATGTCCTCTCTGGCCCAGGACCCCGAGCTGCATGTGGCTCTCGAGCCGCCGTTTGCCGACCGAGGGGCCAGTGGGACCACGTCAGCACCTTTCCCGACTCTCTGCATGCGTGCAGGGTGCGTGTTCTGTGCGGAGGCCTCCGGGCCCCTCTGCCCACACACACACACACACACACACACACACACACACACGCCCGGCCCGGGGGGAGCAGGGCTGTGGTCTCTCGCTGTGTGGCCCAGGGCAGCTGGCTCCCGCTCTCCGGTTCCCAGCATGTGAGCGGAGGCAGGCATGCTGGTCCCGGGAGCCAGAGGCACCTCCGAGGGATGGGCGCTCGGAGGGCAGGAAGCAGGGGCACAGAGGGGAGGGGGCAGCCAGACTTGGCCCACTGCTAAGGCAGTGAGTGCGGGCCCTGTGGGTGGGCAAGGGCAGGGCCCAAGCGTGTGTGCTGAGGCTCTGGGCCACCTCCCCACGGGCCGCAGGAGGCCGCGGTGAGGGTAGGGGTGTGTGAGTGGGAGAGTGTGTGTGTGTGTGTGTGTGTGTGAGTGTGCATGTGTGTCCTGCCCATCTGGGCCCCGCCTGCCCTCTTAGCGGCGAGGAAGTGAGGCCTCCAGCCCATCATGGGGGCTGGCGGGGGGCTTCGGGGTTCGCAGTCCGCTCTGCGCCCTCGGAGCTGCCCAGGAGGCTGCAGGCCCAGCGGCCGGTCTGGCGGAGGCCCAGGCGGGGGCGGGGACGGAGGCGGGACGTGCGGGGCAGGCAGCGACTGGCCTTGCTGAGGGGCGGGACTGGGGGCCGCTGGCCGGGCGGAAGGAAGGAGCCGCGGGGCGGGCCGGGCGCTGCTCTGGGGGGGCGGGCCCAGCTCCCCGCGGGCGGGGCGGGGCGCCCGGGGTTGGGGGACTCTGTGCGCCTGTGGCTGCTGCGCTGGCTGATAGCTTGGCTGGTGGGCGGGTCCGGGCCGCTCCCTGCCCCTCCGCCAGGTCCGCGGGCAGGCACCCGTCCACCCTCCTCCTGCAGCTGCGGGGGCTCCTCCGGCCCCTGAGGCTCAGGGTAAGTGGTGGCCACCCCGCACCCCGCACCCCGGGGTCCTGCACCCTCACCCCTGCCAGCGGGTGCCCTCCTGGGGGCGGGACGGGCTGTGGGGGCCCCGGAGCAGGCTAACGGGGGAGCAGCTGCTGCCGGGAGCGGAGGACTGGGCCAGGTGGACAGCTGGACTGGGCCAGGTGGACAGCCGGTCTGGGCCAGGTGGACAGCCGGACTGGGCCAGGTGGACAGCCCTGACTGGGCCAGGTGGACAGCGGGACTGGGCCAGGTGGACAGCCGGACTGGGCCAGGTGGACAGCCCGGACTGGGCCAGGTGGACAGCCCGGACTGGGCCAGGTGGACAGCGGGACTGGGCCAGGTGGACAGCCGGACTGGGCCAGGTGGACAGCCGGACTGGGCCAGGTGGACAGCAGACAGCCCGGACTGGGCCAGGTGGACAGCCCGGACTGGGCCAGGTGGATAGCGGGACTGGGCCAGGTGGACAGCCGGACTGGGCCAGGTGGACAGCCGGACTGGGCCAGGTGGACAGCCCTGACTGGGCCAGGTGGACAGCAGGACTGGGCCTGGTGGACATCCGGACTGGGCCAGGTGGACAGCCGGACTGGGTTAGGTGGACAGCCCGGACGGGGCCAGGTGGACAGCGGGACTGGGCCAGGTGGACAGCCGGACTGGGTCAGGTGGACAGCCCGGAGGGGCCTGGTGGACATCCGGACTGGGCCAGGTGGACATCCGGACTGGGTCAGGTGGAAAGCCCAGACGGGGCCAGGTGGACAGCCGGACTGGGCCAGGTGGACAGCTGGACTGGGCCAGGTGGACAGCGGGACTGGGCCAGGTGGACTGGGCCAGGTGGACAGCAGACAGCCCGGACTGGGCCAGGAGGACAGCCGGACTGGGCCAGGTGGACAGCCCGGACAGGGCCAGGTGGACAGCGGACAGCCCGGACTGGGCCAGGTGGACAGCAGACAGCCCGGACTGGGCCAGGTGGACAGCCCGGACTGGGCCAGGTGGACAGCAGACTGGGCCAGGTGGACAGCGGGACTGGGCCAGGTGGACAGCAGACAGCCCGGACTGGGCCAGCAGGACAGCCCGGACGGGGCCAGGTGGACAGCCGGACTGGGCCAGGTGGACAGTCCGGACGGGGCCAGGTGGACAGTCCGGACGGGGCCAGGTGGACAGCAGGACTGGGCCAGGTGGACAACCCGGACTGGGCCAGGTGGACAGCGGACTGGGCCAGGTGGACAGCAGACAGCCCGGACTGGGCCAGGAGGACAGCCGGACTGGGCCAGGTGGACAGCCCGGACAGGGCCAGGTGGACAGCGGACAGCCCGGACTGGGCCAGGTGGACAGCAGACAGCCCGGACTGGGCCAGGTGGACAGCCCGGACTGGGCCAGGTGGACAGCAGACTGGGCCAGGTGGACAGCGGGACTGGGCCAGGTGGACAGCAGACTGGGCCAGGTGGACAGCCCGGACTGGGCCAGCAGGACAGCCCGGACGGGGCCAGGTGGACAGCCGGACTGGGCCAGGTGGACAGTCCGGACGGGGCCAGGTGGACAGTCCGGACGGGGCCAGGTGGACAGCAGGACTGGGCCAGGTGGACAACCCGGACTGGGCCAGGTGGATAGCGGACTGGGCCAGGTGGACAGCCCAGACGGAGCCAGGTGGACAGCGGGACTGGGCCAGGTGGACAGCCCGGACGGAGCCAGGTGGACAGTCCGGACGGGGCCAGGTGGACAGCCCGGACGGAGCCAGGTGGACAGCGGACTGGGCCAGGTGGACAGTCCGGACGGGGCCAGGTGGACAGTCCGGACAGGGCCAGGTGGACAGCCCGGACGGAGCCAGGTGGACAGCGGGACTGGGCCAGGTGGACAGCCGGACTGGGCCAGGTGGACTGGACCAGGTGGACAGCAGACAGCCCGTTCTGGGCCAGGAGGACAGCCGGACTGGGCCAGGTGGACAGCCGAACTAGGCCAGGTGGACAGCCCGGACGGGGCCAGGTGGACAGCCCGGACGGGGCCAGGTGGACAGTCCGGACGGGGCCGTGTGGACAGCCGGACTGGGCCAGGAGGACAGCTGGACTGGCCGGGGGCGGACGGGCACGAGGCTGCCTCCCAGGGAGCGGAGGCCGGTCAGAGGCCGCGGGTGCAGGTGCGAGGCGGGTGCGGGGCGGGCGGTGGGGCGGGCGGGGCCGGTCCCCGGGGAAAGTTCCTGGCACCACGTGAGGCGCTGTCCACAGCGGGTACCCCTGGGCTCCTGGGAGGTAAGTGCAGACACAGCCCAGGGGTGCGCCCCGCGCCCGGGCACCTGCGGGAGCAGGCAGGTGGGGTCAGGCCTGGGGTCCGGGGGCAGGCGCTGCCCCAACCTCTAGCCCCCCAGAGCCTCTCAGACCACAGCTCCCTGGTGCCCCCGGCCCCTCTGGGAGAGGGTCACGGGGCTGGGCCCTCACCCACCCCCAGCACGGCCCCAGCCTCCCTCCCCACCAGCCTGTGCCGCCTGCAGACGGAGGTCAGGAGGGCACAGAGCCACCCAGCTCAGGCCCGGACCTGCTTCCCCCGGGCGGGCAGCGGCCCTGGGACCTTGGCTCAGCCCCCTGTGCCTCAGTGCCCCCCCCCCCCCCCCCGTAAACTGGGGGACACTGGCCTCAGAGCGTCTGCTGAGTGAGGCGGGTGCCACGGCGGGCACTCGGCACACCCTCGCCATGGACGGGGCCTTCCTCAGGCAGGCAGTTCGTTGGCGTCCGTCCTGACGATTCATGGTGGTTGGCACGGCTCACCCACCCCCATCACTCCACCCCTGGAGCGCTCCCTGCCCTCTGCTGGCCGGGCCTCCCCCCTGCGGGCAGGGCAGGCAGGGCCCACCCCGGGACTCCTCCCCGCACCTCTGTCCTTAGGAGAGGGGCTCCGGGCCCCGCCCTCCTAACCTGGAGATGTTTCGGCGAGAAGGCCGGGGAGGGCTTCCGAGGGGGACCCTAAGTGAGCCCTGAAGTCCCCGAGAGGACCCTGAGGAGGGGACGGGGAGGGGAGGAGGCAGGAGGGAGCCCTGAGCCCGGACACCCAGCGGCCTGGACCTCCCTGCCTCTCCCCGTCCCCCCTGCCTCTCCCCGTCCGCCCGCCTCTCCCCGTCCTCCCTGCCTCTCCCCGTCCCCCCACCTCTCCCCGTCCTCCCTGCCTCTCCCTGTCCTCCCTGCCTCTCCCCGTCCCCCCTGCCTCTCCCCGTCCTCCCTGCCTCTCCCCGTCCGCCCACCTCTCCCCGTCCGCCCGGTCCCAGAGGGCGCTGGGGCCGGCCGGGCAGAGAGGACCGTGTCTGGGGTTGAGAGGGGAGTCCCCCAGGGGTCGTGTGGGAGCCGGGCTGGAGGGGGAGTGTCCCTGCCTCAGGCTGCCCCACCGGCTCTGGGACCCCCACTCCCAAGCACACCGCCTCCCCATCCCACCTGCGTGGCTCCATCCTTCGTCACCCCAACCCGTTCTCATCACCCCTGGGTCACTGCGTCCCCTCTGGTGGCTCCCACCTCCCTCGTCTCCCCTGTCCCAGCACCACCCTGCAGCGCCAGGTCCGGGGTCTCCAGGCCCCACCCCCAGGGTCACCGGGCCCCACCCCCAGGGTCACCAGGCACCACCCCCGGGGTCTCCAGGCCCCACCCCTGGGGTCACCAGGCCCCACCCCCAGGGCCATCGGGCCCCACCCCGGGGTCACCAGGCCCCACCCCCGGGAAGTGCCTGGGGCTCTCCAGGCTGCTGGACAGCCTCGCCCCACCCCCATCCTTGCCCAGTGCCTGTCTGGGTCTGTGTTCTCCGGACCTTGGTCCTCAGGTCCCCTCCCGTCCTCCCTGCCCTCTCCTAGGGGTCACCCCACTTCCCAGGTCTCATTTGGCCGCTCCTCTCCCCCCCAACAGCCCTGCCCACTCTCCACTCCCTGGGCCTCCACTGTGGTGCCCTGGGCCCCACCAGGCCCTGACATGTGTGCCCCAGGCCCTGACATGTGTGCACCAGGCCCTGACATGTGTGCCCCAGGCCCTGACAGACATGTGCACCAGGCCCTCACATGTGTGCGCCAGGCCCTGACATGTGTGCACCAGGCCCTGACATGTGTGCACCAGGCCCTGACATGTGTGCGCCAGGCCTCAGCGGGCCCTCACTCGATGATGCAGGAGCACAGGGGCGTGGCAGGAGGGGGCCCGGGGCACAGCGTGGGGGGCACCGTGCCCGGCTCTCCTGTGGCCCCTCCGCGGCGCCCGTCCACACCTCCGCCTGCTCTCTCCCCAGCTCCCCGAGCGCTGACACCGGCGTCGCCATGGCCGCGCTGGGCAGAGCCCTGCGTGCGGCGGCCACCCGCCCTCGCCCGGGCCCCGCTCCGGGCCTGGGGCCCCGTCCCCTGAGCAGCGGGGCCGGCCCGGCCGCCGAGAAAAGCGTGCCGTACCAGCGGACCCTGAAGGAGGCCGGGGACCCCGAGGCGGCCCGGGGCCCCAGCCGGCCCCTGCCCGGCGAGGCCGACGTGGTGGTCATCGGCGGCGGCAGCCTGGGCTGCCAGACCCTGTACCACCTGGCCAAGCTGGGCGTGCGCGGCGTGCTGCTGGAGAGGGAGCGCCTCACCTCGGGGACCACCTGGCACACCGCAGGTGGGGCCGGGGCCGGGGCCGGGGGCGGGGGGCGCTGGGGGGCGCTGGGGGGCGCTGGGGGCGCTGGGGGGCGCTGGGGGGGGCTGAGGGTGCTGGGGGGGCTGAGGGTGCTGGGGGGGCTGAGGGTGCTGGGGGGGGCTGAGGGTGCTGGGGGGCGCTGGGAGGCGCTGGGGGTACTGGGGGGCGCTGGGGGGCGCTGGGGGTACTGGGGGGCGCTGGGGGGCGCTGGGGGGGGCTGAGGGTGCTGGGGGGGCTGAGGGTGCTGGGGGCGCTGGGGGATGCTGAGGGTGCTGGGGGGCGCTGGGGGGTGCCGGGGGGCGCTGGGGGGTGCCGGGGGGCATTGGGGGGCGCTGGGGGGCGCTGAGGGTGCTGGGGGGCGCTGGGGGGTGCCGGGGGGCACTGGGGGGGCGCTGAGGGTGCTGGGGGGCGCTGAGGGTGCTGGGGGGCGCTGGGGATGTGCTGGGGGGGCACTGAGGGTGCTGGGGGGCGCTGGGGGGCGCTGGGGATGTGCTGGGAGGGCTCTGGGGGTGCTAGAGGGGCGCTGGGGGGGCGCTGGGAGGGGTGGGGTGGGGGACAGACTCAGCGAGTGGCCAGGACCACAGGCAGAGGCAGCGGAGGGGAGCAGGGAGCCGGGCGGATTAGGGGTCCCCCCCCTGCTTGTCCCCGAGTCTGAAGCTGTGGTGGGAGGAGGGAGTCCCGGAGGTCAGAGGTCAAAGCTGAGCCATGAGCTGGGAGCCAGCTGTCTATTCAGAGAAGGAAGCCCTTCCCGCTCAGGCACCTGGTGAGGTGGACCGGGGAGGGAGGTGGACGGGGAGGGCCACCAGGTGGTCAGACGGGGTCCTCCGGGTCTCCAGCTGTGGCTGCGATTCTCTGCCAGCCAAGCAGTGCCCGTCCCAGGTGCCACCTTCTGCCCCAACCCGGGGCCGGCTCCCGGCTCCAAGCTCCCGGCCCCCGGCTCCCCGCTCCCAGCCGCTGGTCCCCAGCTCCCGGCTCCCGGCTCCCAGCTCCTGGCCCCCAGCTCCTGGCTCCCAGGGACAAACACTCCCAACTCCCCCAACATCGCCCGCATGAGTGAGCACTCCCCACGGAGCTGGGAAGTCTCAGGCGCCACATGGTGGGTGACGTGAGGCCTCCACTGCCCTCCGCCCCCCCACTGCCCTCCGCCCGCCCACTGCCCTCCGCCCCCCCCACTGCCCTCCGCCCCCCCACTGCCCTCCGCCCCCCCCACTGCCCTCCGCCCCCCCACTGCCCTCCGCCCCCCCCCACTGCCCTCCGCCCCCCCACTGCCCTCCGCCCGCCCACTGCCCTCCGCCCCCCCCACTGCCCTCCGCCCCCCCCCACTGCCCTCCGCCCGCCCACTGCCCTCCGCCCCCCCCACTGCCCTCCGCCCCCCCACTGCTCTCCGCCCCCCCACTGCCCTCCGCCCCCCCCACTGCCCTCCGCCCCCCCCCACTGCCCTCCGCCCGCCCCACTGCCCTCCGCCCCCCCACTGCCCTCCGCCCCCCCCACTGCCCTCAGCCCCCCCCACTGCCCTCCGCCCCCCCACTGCCCTCCGCCCCCCCCACTGCCCTCCGCGCCCCCACTGCCCTCCGCCCCCCACTGCCCTCCGCGCCCCCACTGCCCTCCGCCCCCCACTGCCCTCCGCCCCCCCCACTGCCCTCCGCGCCCCCACTGCCCCCCGCCCCCCCCACTGCCCTCCGCCCCCCCACTGCCCTCCGCCCCCCCACTGCCCTCCGCCCCCCCACTGCCCTCCGCCCCCCCCACTGCCCTCTGCCCCCCCACTGCCCTCGGCCCCCCACTGCCCTCGGTCCCCCCCACTGCCCTCAGCCCCCCCCACTGCCCTCCGCCCCCCCAATGCCCTCCGCCCCCCCCACTGCCCTCCGCCCCCCCACTGCCCTCCGCCCCCCCCACTGCCCTCAGCCCCCCCCACTGCCCTCCGCCCCCCCACTGCCCTCCGCCCCCCCACTGCCCTCCGCCCCCCCCCACTGCCCTCAGCCCCCCCCACTGCCCTCCGCCCCCCCACTGCCCTCCGCCCCCCCACTGCCCTCCGCCCCCCCCACTGCCCTCAGCCCCCCCCACTGCCCTCCGCGCCCCCACTGCCCTCCGCCCCCCCACTGCCCTCAGCCCCCCCCACTGCCCTCAGCCCCCCCCACTGCCCTCCGCCCCCCCACTGCCCTCCGCCCCCCCACTGCCCTCCGCGCCCCCACTGCCCTCCGCCCCCCCCACTGCCCTCCGCCCCCCCACTGCCCTCCGCGCCCCCACTGCCCTCCGCCCGCCAGGGCGGCCTCGGCCTCACCGTCTCGGCCTCACCGGCCTCCACTCCCAGACTCGCTGAGGGGCAGCTCTTCCCCCGGACGGCTCTGCCCAGGCCTCGGCACCCAGCACCCGGCACCTGGCACACGGCACACAGCACACGGCACATGGCACACGGCACACGGCACACAGCACATGGCACCCGGCACACAGCACCCGGCACACAGCACACGGCACACAGCACACAGCACATGGCACCTGGCACACAGCACCTGGCACCTGACACACAGCACACGGCACACAGCACATGGCACACGGCCCACAGCACCCGGCACACAGCACATGGCACACGGCACACAGCACACAGCACATGGCACATGGCACACAGCACACGGCACATGGCACACAGCACACGGCACATGGCACACGGCACACAGCACACGGCACATGGCACACAGCACACAGCACACGGCGCACACGGCACATGGCACACGGCACACAGCACACGGCACACAGCACCCAGCACCTGGCACCTGACACACAGCACACGGCACACAGCACATGGCACACGGCCCACAGCACACAGCACATGGCACACGGCCCACAGCACACGGCACATGGCACACGGCACACGGCACCCGGCACACGGCACATAGCACACAGCACATGGCACCCGGCACACGGCACACAGCACCCGGCACACGGCACCCGGCACATGGCACATAGCACACAGCACACGGCACCCGGCACACGGCACATAGCACACAGCACATAGCACACGGCACGGCAGGTGCTCTGTAGACGGAGCTTTGGGGTCACTCCGTGCTGCCCGAGGCCCAGAGGCCGTCCTGAGCAGCCGGACCTGTCATCCTCACCGGCCCGGGGCTGCCGGGGCTGCCGGGGCTGCCGGGGGCTGCCATAAGGGCCGGGGCGGGTCGGCCCCCACGCGGGACTGATGGCGCCCCCCGCAGGCCTGCTGTGGCAGCTGCGGCCCAGCGACGTGGAGGTGGAGCTGCTGGCCCACACGCGGCGCGTGGTGAGCCGCGACCTGGAGGCGGAGACGGGGCTGCACACGGGCTGGATCCAGAACGGCGGCCTGTTCATCGCGTCCAACCGGCAGCGCCTGGACGAGTACAAGAGGCTCATGTCGGTGCGTGCGCCCCGCAGGGTGGGGGGCTCATGGGGGTGCACCCCACGGGGGGGTGTGCGCCCCGCGGCGGGGGCTCATGGGGGTGCGCCCCGTGGGGGGGGGCTCATGGGGGTGCACCCCACGGGGGGGTGTGCGCCCCGCGGCGGGGGCTCATGGGGGGTGCGCCCCTCAGGGTCGGGGAGGGCTCATGGGGGGTGTGCCCTGCAGGGTGGGAGGGCTCATGGGGGGTGTGCCTTGCAGGATGGGGGCTCATATGGGGGTGTGCCCTGCAGGGTGGGGCTCATGGGGGGTGCGCCCTGCAGGGTGGGGGGCTCATGGGGGTGCACCCCACGGGGGTGTGTGCGCCCCGCGGCGGGGGCTCATGGGGGTGCGCCCCGCAGGGTTGGGGAGGGCTCATGGGGGTGCGCCCCGCAGGGTGGGAGGGCTCATGGGGGGTGCGCCTTGCAGGGTGGGAGGGCTCATGGGGGGTGTGCCCTGCAGGGTGGGGGGTTTGTGGGGGGTGTGCCCTGCAGGGTGGGGGCCTCTTGTAGGGCGTGTGCCCTGCAGGGAGGGAGCCCCAGCAGATCTGGGCCGGGCCGCCGGGAGGAGCCTGCCCGGAGCCTCAGTGCCCGCACCTGTGAGACGGGACGGCGGAGGCAGCAGACGCCAGGCTTCGGGGTCCGTATCGTCCGGGCGGCGCCCGGGCCTGGGCGTGGCGGCGGCCACGGCTCCGGAGGCGGTCAGGGCTGCCCTCGGGGCCGGCGGAGGACAGCGGCCGGAGGGCTCGCTCCCCGCGCTCAGTCCCTGCCCCGCCCCCAGCTGGGCAAGGCCTACGGCGTGGAGTCCCACGTGCTGAGCCCCGCGGAGACCAAGGCGCTGTACCCGCTGATGAACGTGGACGACCTGTACGGGACCCTGTACGTGCCGCACGACGGCACCATGGACCCCGCCGGCACCTGCTCCACCCTCGCCAGGGCCGCCGCCGCCCGGGGAGCGCAGGTTCGTGGCTGCGGCCCGGCACCGCCCCCAGCCGCCCTCCGCCCAGGCAGCAGTGCCCGCCGGCCCGGCGCCGCCCCCAGCCCGCCCTCTGCCCAGGCAGCAGTGCCCGCCGGCCCGGCGCCGCCCCCAGCCCGCCCTCCGCCCAGGCAGCAGTGCCCGCCGGCCCGGCGCCGCCCCCAGCCCGCCCTCTGCCCAGGCAGCAGTGCCCGCCGGCCCGGCGCCGCCCCCAGCCGCCCTCTGCCCAGGCAGCAGTGCCCGCCGGCCCGGGGTCCCCTCCCCGCCGGCCTGGGCGCCGCCCCCAGCCGCCCTCCGCCCAGGCAGCAGTGCCCGCCGGCCCGGGGTCCCCTCCCGGCCGGCCTGGGCGCCGCCCCCAGCCGCCCTCCGCCCAGGCAGCAGTGCCTGCCGGCCCGGGGTCCCCTCCCGGCCGGCCTGGGCGCCGCCCCCAGCCGCCCTCCGCCCAGGCAGCAGTGCCCGCCGGCCCGGCGCCGCCCCCAGCCCGCCCTCTGCCCAGGCAGCAGTGCCCGCCGGCCCGGGGTCCCCTCCCCGCCGGCCCGGCGCCGCCCCCAGCCGCCCTCCGCCCAGGCAGCAGTGCCCGCCGGCCCGGCGCCGCCCCCAGCCGCCCTCTGCCCAGGCAGCAGTGCCCGCCGGCCCGGGGTCCCCGCCCCGCCGGCATTCCCCAGGTTGTGCCCGCTGGGCCAGGGCCTCCCCGCCGCCCGCGTGACCCTCCGGCTGAGGGAGAGCAAACACCTTCCAGTCGGTGACGCGCCCGTTAGTCGCTTGTGAGAAAGCCGGTGAGGGGGCGGGTCCCCGAGCGAGGGCAGCCTGGCCTCGGAAGCGGGTCCCGTCCCACGGGGTGGGGTGCAGAGCCCGGTGGCAGCCCCTCGCCCGCAGGTCATCGAGAACTGCCCCGTGACGGGCATCCGCGTGCGGACGGACGACTTCGGCGTGCGGCGGGTGGCGGCCGTGGAGACGGAGCGCGGCGCCGTGCAGACGCCCTGCGTGGTCAACTGCGCAGGTGGGCCGGGCCCCGGCCCGAGCGGCGCCGGCCGCCCTCGGACCCGGCCTTTCTCCCGCCTGGGGCCCGGGGTCGGGCGGACGGTGCCAGCAGGGCTGACCGCCCCTCTGCCCGCAGGCGTGTGGGCGGGCGCGGTGGGCCGGATGGCGGGCGTCAAGGTGCCGCTGGTGGCCATGCACCATGCCTACGTGGTGACCGAGCGCGTCGAGGGCATCCAGGTGGGTGCCGCCGGCCGAGGCCCGGGCTGGCTGCGGGAGCGCCGAGGGCCGGTGGGGAAGCAGGGAGCGCGGGGGCCTGCAGGCCGCCCGGGCACGCCGGAGGGTCTGGGTGGGGGCAGCCAGGCCAGGCTGCCCATGGGCGGGGGCAGGCCCAGCACAGAGGGTCCCGGGAGCCTGGCCCCGCCCTGGGCCGCCGCTTCCCGCGGTCACTGGAAGGCCGGGCTGGCCGCTCGGCGGCGCAGAGGGGAGGGGTGGGGCGCGGGGGGGGCCTCCCTTGGCAGCGTTCCCCGGTTCATGGAGTTGCTGCGATTGAGGGCCCCCTCCTCAGGCTGTGCCCCCCGCCTGGGTGGGCGCTGGGGTCAGAGCCGTCACCCAGCGCCGCGGGCAGGAGGGAGGCCGGTTCTGTGGGAGAGCTCCGGGTGGCCACCAGGGGGCGCCCTCGGGCCGCAGTGGCTCCGGCCGCTGAGCTCAGGCCCAGGGCTGGCTGAGGACGGCAGGGGCTGTGTCCAGGGCAGGGGCGCCAGGATGGAGGGCGGCCCTCGTCCCCGGGGCCTGGTCCCCGCCCGTGCCTGACCTCCAGGGACCTCTCAGGAGAAGCCGGGGTCGGCCAGGGCCCCTCCGTGAAGTTCAAGGTCAGAGGCAGGCGGGGGTTATTCTTTAGTCACGACGCTGTCCCCAGGCCCGTGTGCCCCGGGGGTCCGGGCTGTGCCCGCACCAGCCCCAGAGCCTCTGAGCCTGTGCGGGAGGCGCGAGGAGCCGGCTGACCCCTGACCCCCGCCTTCTAGAACATGCCCAACGTCCGCGACCACGACGCCTCCATCTACCTCCGCCTCCAGGGGGACGCCCTGTCCGTGGGCGGCTACGAGGCCAACCCCATCTTCTGGGAGGAGGTGCGGCCGGGAGGGGATGGGGAGGGGGGAGGGGAGGGGATGGGGAGGGGGGAGGGGATAGGGAGGGGGAGGAGTGGAGGGGGTGGGGAGTGGGGAGGGGAGGGGGGAGGGGGGAGGGAGGGGGAGGAGTGGAGGGGATGGGGAGTGGGGAGTGGGGAGGGGAGGGGATAGGGAGGGGGAGGAGTGGAGGGGGTGGGGAGGGGGGAGGGGAGGGGGACTGCAGGGTGGGGCGGAAGCTGTAGCCCCGGGTGGCCTCACAGGGCGGGTCCCTGCCCCTCAGGTGTCGGACAAGTTCGCTTTCGGCCTCTTCGACCTGGACTGGGACGTGTTCTCCCAGCACATCGAGGGGGCCGTCAACCGGGTGCCCGTGCTGGGCAAGACGGGGGTCAAGTCCACCGTCTGCGGCCCAGGTGAGGGGAGGCCTGGGGCCGGGCTGGTCCTGGGGGCTGAGGGGGAGGCCTGGGGTGGAGGCTGGCCCTGGGGGCTGAGCGGGAGGCCTGGGGTGGAGGCTGGCCCTGGGGGGTAAAGGGGGAGGCCTGGGGCAGGGCTGGCCCTGGTGCTGAGCGGGAGGCCTGAGGGCAGGGGCTGGCCCGGCAGGCAGTAGCTGGGTCTCTCTGCTCCCGGGGCCTCTGTCCAGCAGCCTGGAGGTGGGACTGCTGTGCGCCCCCTGCAGGCCGGGACCTGCGGGAGGCGGGGCAGGAATGGCCCCCAGGGCCACGGCCAGGCTTCCTCCGCCCCAGTGTGAGCCCTGCCCCGAGCTGGCCTCCCCCAGCAGCCTGGCGGCAGGACCAGGGCAGGTGTCTGGACGGGAGTGCCGGGGTGCTGGTGCCTGGGGGGCTGCCCGGAGGAGGCACGGCCCAATCGAGCCTGAGGGGGAGCACGCTCCGTGGCTCCCTCAGGCCCCAGGGCACCCCCTCCCTCCGGGCGCACAGGCCTGTTTGATGCCCAGCTGACGGCGGTGAGCCCGCCCGGGTCAGGCTGTGGGGGAGGCTCCGGGTCTCCGGGCCCCGGGCGGCCGTCTGTGAACCGGGACAGCGAGAAGCCACAGCCGGAGGGCCCGCCGCCAGCAGCCTGTGTCCCCGTGGGCACCGCAGCCAGAAGCCGGGCAGAGCCGCGCCCACAGGCTGGCGGGGAGGGAGGGCGGGCAGGAGGGGGGTCAGCGCCCAGCCTCCACCCGCACACCGGTGTCCGGCACGCGGGCTGGCCCGGCCTGAGCAGCTTTGGCGAGGGCTGTGGCCTCTTGGGGAGGCCGGGGTGCAGGGCGACCCACAGGGGCAGGATTGGGGAGCAGGCGGTGACTCACTGCCCGCAGCCTCCGGGGAGGGGACGCAGGGAGAACAGGCCGGAAGCTCCCAGCGAACATAACCTAATTAGCCGCGTCCTCGCCCTGGGCCTCGCCTGGGGCGCTGGGAGGCTCTGAGTCTGTGTCCGGTGGGGAGGTCTCTGGGGAAACGGGCCTCTCTCCTCCGGGACGCACAGCCAGGCCGTTGGCCTCGGAGCAGAGCTGGGAGCCCGGGGCCCCGCCTTTGGGGAAGCAGGGTTGGGAGGTCGGAGCCCAGGCGGGGTCTCGCTTGTCCTGCCCCATGCACCCTGCTCCCTCATCTCCGTGTGGCTCAGCCTGGGTCTTTGGTTCAACGTTCACAGACCCTCGTCCCCCGTAACGGCTCCCGCCGGCGTCTCCTCGGGTCCCGAGGCTCAGGACTTCCTGTGGCCGCAGGGTCAGCAGCCCTGGCCCCTCTCCTTTCCTTTTATTGTTTTTAATTTTTAGTTTTAGAGAGAGGGAGGGGGAGGGAGAGAGGTAGAAACATCTATGAGAGAATCGTGGATCGGCTGCCTCCTGCGCGCCCCACACTGGGGATCCCGCCTGCCACCCGGGCCTGTGCCCCCACCGGGAATCGAACCGTGACCTCCCAGTTCATAGGCTGACGCTCACCCCCTGAGCCGCCGCTTTGAGAGTCTCTGACTGAGGCACAGCTGCCAGTGTAGCTGCCCACGTGGCCGGAGCAGCCAGAGGGCTCCCTGGAGGAGGGGGCATGGAGTGGACGCTTGAGGCTGGGCGGGGCCCTGCCCCAACCACTGCCCCCTCGGGAGCCCCCACCCGGGGGCCCAGCCCGGGGGCCTCAGGCCACCATTCCTTCCAGAGTCCTTCACGCCCGACCACAAGCCCCTGATGGGGGAGGCGCCCGAGCTGCGCGGCTTCTTCCTGGGCTGCGGCTTCAACAGTGCAGGTGCGTCCAGTCCCCCCGCACCCCGAGGCCTCCCGTCAGCGCCCCCGCGTGGGGCGAGGGGCTGGCCTGGAGCCCTGCGCCCCGACTGGGGTGGGGACAGAGGCCTGCAGGGACGGGTGAGGTCCTCAGGAGGCCTGCAGTGCCGCTGCCGGGGGAGGGTAGAACCGGGGGGGAAGGGGGTTAGGGGGGAGCAGCTGTGAGATGGTGCCCCCCCCCGCAGGGATGATGCTGGGCGGCGGCTGCGGGCAGGAGCTGGCCCACTGGATCGTCCACGGGCGCCCGGAGAAGGACATGTACGGCTACGACATCAGGCGAGTGCCCGGACCCCTGTGGGTGGGGTGGCTCCGCCGGCCGCCCCGGGACCTGGCAGGGCTGCGTGTGCCGCTGGGCCCGTGCAGGTAACCCCCCTGCAGGCCGGCCCGTGGCAGCGCTGAGAGAACCCGCACAGAGGCCGAGGGGCAGAGGTCAGGGCTGGGGTCCTGGTTGCCCTGGGAGTTGAGGCTGGTGACACAGGTGCCCGGGCAGGCCCAGGCGGTGGGGTCCTGGGGCCGGGCTCTGTCCCAGGCTGCAGTCTGGCCACAGCTTGGGGGGCTGCTGGGCGTTCAGCCGGCTCTGCTGTTCCTGCTCCTGGGGGACTACCCCCCCTGGGACCCCCCGCTGCAGGGGTGCAGGGGTACAGGCTCAGCCAGCACGCCTGCTCCTCTGCTTGCCTCCTCCCTTCCTGGCCTGATAGGACATCACACCCCTGGGTGCCCGCCCCACGGGACCCGCCGGCAGGCTCTGAGACGCAGTGTGCCGTGTGCCTGGTGCCACGGGGGCCGTGCACGGGCGCTCCCAGGAGGGGCATGTTCCCGAACGCGGAGTCTGTGCGGGGCCTTGGGGATGGACCTGCTACCCACAGCAAGGAGGGGGCTCGGGGGGCAGGGCTTGCCTGGGGTCACCCAGGGCTGTCTGCAGGGGCAGGCAGGCCGCGTTCGACCCGGCTCACACCTGCCTCCCCGGGGCCTTGGCAGCCAAGGCTGCCCCCCAGGCTGCCGGCCGAGGCTGCCTGCCCAGCCCTGCCCAGCCCTGCCCAGTGGGACCTGTCTGGCTCCCTCCGCCAGCCCTTCCCCGGGGCTACCCAGGCCCGGGGTGTGGCTGGAGGCAGAGGGACCCTGAGAGCCGGCCGGGAGGGCTGGGGGAGGCGGTGAATCCTCGGCGCCCTCCTGGCGGGGACAGTGGCTCCCGGGCCGTGGGGGGGGGTTGCCGGGTCCCGGTCCTCGGCCCCGCGGCAGTGGCGGCAGTGACGGCCTCCCTGTGGCAGGCGCTTCCACCACTCGCTCACCGACCACCGGCGCTGGATCCGCGAGCGCAGCCACGAGTCCTACGCCAAGAACTACGCCGTGGTCTTCCCGCACGACGAGCCGCTGGCCGGCCGCAACATGCGCACCGACCCGCTGCACGAGGTGCCCGCGGCGCCCGCGGCTCCGGGCGGGTGATGGGGCGGCTCCCGGGGCGGCTCCCCGCGGCTCCAGGCGGGTGATGGGGGGCAGCTCCCCGCGGCTCCGGGCGGGTGATGGGGCGGCTCCCAAGGCTCTGGGCCGGTGATGGGGGCAGCTCCCGGGGGCGGGATGTTCGGGAGGCGGGGTGCCCGGAGGCGGGGTGCCCAGAGGCTGGTGTCCGGAGGTGGGGTGCCCGGAGGCGGGGTGCCCAGAGGCTGGTGTCCGGAGGCTGGTGCCCGGAGGCGGGGTCTGGGGGCCACCTGCGGGCGAGCGGCGGGGAGGAGGCGCCCGCTCATTCCCAGGCGCTTACTCAGGCGGGAGCTCAGTGCACTGGGTCTCCCCGGGCCTCTGGGCGGGGCCGGGGGGTGGGATCTGGGGGAGGTGCCGGGCAGTGTGTGCAGTCCACGGCAGGGGGCGCCATCAGACGGCGGCCCGCGGAGAAGTCCATGCCTGTCCTTCCTCTCGGGTCACACCTGGCAGTACCCACCACGCTCCACCCCGCTCCACCCCGCTTCACCCCGCACCACCCCACTTCACCCCGCACCACCCCACACCACCCCGCTCCACCACGCACCACCCCGCTTCACCCCGCTTCACCCCGCACCACCACGCTCCACCCCGCTCCACCCCGCTCCACCCCGCACCACCCCACACCACCACGCTCCACCCCGCTCCACCCCGCTCCACCCCGCACCACCCCACACCACCACGCTCCACCCCACACCACCACACACCACCACACACCACCACGCTCCACCACACACCACCACACACCACCACACACCACCCCGCTCCACCCCACACCACCCCGCTCCACCACGCACCACCACACACCACCACGCTCCACCACGCACCACCCCGCTCCACCACGCACCACCCCGCTCCACCACGCTCCACCCCACACCACCCCGCTCCACCACGCTCCACCCCGCTCCACCAGGCTCCACCACGCTCCACCCGGCACCACCACGCACCACCACACACCACCACGCACCACCCCGCTCCACCACGCTCCACCACGCACCACCACACACCACCACGCTCCACCCCGCTCCACCACGCACCACCACACACCACCACGCACCACCCCGCTCCACCACGCTCCACCACGCTCCACCACGCACCACCACACACCACCACGCTCCACCCCGCTCCACCACGCACCACCACACACCACCACGCTCCACCACGCTCCACCACACACCACCACGCTCCACCCCGCACCACCACGCACCACCACACACCACCCTGCTCCACCACGCTCCACCCCGCTCCACCACGCTCCACCCCGCTCCACCACGCTCCACCACGCTCCACCCCGCTCCACCCCGCTCCACCACGCACCACCACGCTCCACCCCGCTCCACCCCGCTCCACCCCGCTCCACCACGCACCAACACGCACCACCACGCTCCACCCCGCACCACCACGCTCCACCACGCTCCACCCCGCTCCACCACGCTCCACCCCGCTCCACCCCGCTCCACCCCGCTCCACCACGCACCAACACGCACCACCACGCTCCACCCCGCACCACCACGCTCCACCACGCTCCACCCCGCTCCACCACGCTCCACCCCGCTCCACCCCGCTCCACCACGCACCACCCCGCTCCACCACGCTCCACCACACACCACCACGCTCCACCACGCTCCACCCCCCTCCACCCCGCTTCACCCCGCACCACCCCGCTCCACCACGCTCCACCCCGCACCACCCCACACCACCACGCACCACCCCGCTCCACCACGCTCCACCACGCTCCACCACGCTCCACCACGCACCATCCCGCTCCACCACGCTCCACCCCGCACCACCACGCTCCACCACGCTCCACCACGCTCCACCCCGCTCCACCACGCTCCACCCCGCTCCACCACGCTCCACCACGCTCCACCCCGCTCCACCACGCACCACCCCGCTCCACCACGCACCACCACACACCACCCTGCTCCACCCCGCACCACCACGCACCACCCCGCTCCACTACGCTCCACCCGGCACCACCCCGCTCCACCCCGCACCACCACGCACCACCACGCACCACCACATACCACCCTGCACCACCACGCTCCACCACGCACCACCATGCACCACCCCGCACCACCAGGGGCTGCGGCCTCAGCACAGAACCCCACTCCCCAAGGGCTGGAGCCCCGCACCGGCTCTCCTGGCGGCTGGACAGCCGCCCTGCCCTGCTGTCCGCAGGTGGGGGACAGAGCAGGGTGGATCCCTGGAAGAACAGCCCCCCCCATCTCATTCCACCCCGTCCCTCCCAGGGGCCCGTCTCCATCTCCTCACCCCGGGGAGTGTGGGCCGGGGCAGGGGGGTACGCTGGGGCTCTGTGGGGGGCGCTTGAGGGGCAGGATCTCTCGGCCCGTACGCCCTGGGGTGTGATGTCCAGGTTCAACCGCCGGCTGCCCCGCCTGGGGTGCCGGCCCGGCCTGACGGGTGCTGCCCCCCCCCCCCCCCAGGAGCTGCTGGCACGAGGCTGTGTGTTCCAGGAGCGGCACGGCTGGGAGCGGCCAGGGTGGTTTAACCCCGGAGGCGCGGCCCCGGTGAGCGCCCCCCCCCCCCCCCCCCCGTCCTGACCCCACCACCCGCCCACCAGCCGTGCCCACAGGGCGCTGGCCCCGGGAAGCTGGTGCCGCAGCAGGCTGGGCACACCCCCGCCCTGGGTTGCAGGAGGAACCAGCGTCTCCTCATAAACTGGTTCACGTATTTTTGGCAACAGCAACTGCTCATTTGTGTGAGTGGGCGGCTTCGCAGGAGGCTGCGCGTCCCGTGTGTTGCCTTGTGAGCTGGGATTTCACACCGTCCTGGCCTCGGGGTGCCCTCCTGGGGCTCCATCCCCCCGCCCCCCCGCAGCCCCCGCCGGGGTCCCCGAGGGCCCAGGCCCTCAGGAGGGTCAGACCACCCTGTCTGCCCTGGGGCAGCCCGCAGGCGGCCTAGAGGCTTAGGCCGATGGGGAGTATTTGGTTCCGAATGGAGCAAATTAAACCCTTTCCTGCTGCTGTGCTCTGCCATCCCCTCCCTGCACAGCCCCTCTCCGTCTCCATGGCAACCACATCCCCGGAGTGCTCCGGGCCATCGCCAGGGGAGCGGGCGCTGAGCTCCCTCACGCCTCCGCTCGGGTCTGAGCCCCGCTGGGCGCCGTCCCTCCTCCTGGGCCCGTGGCACCCACTCCCCACAGGGCCCAGCGCCTCCTGTGCACCTCCGGGCGAGGGCCACGCTGTCCGACACCCCTGGAACCCGGGACCCGGGACAGGTCTTCGTGTCCCTGTGCCCGCTTCCTCACCCGCAGCAAGGACCTCCTGGGAGAGGGCACTCTCAGCAGGACGTGGTCCCCCACTGCCATGGCGACAGCCTCAGGGGAGGCGCTGGGCCACCCTCCTCCATCCCCATCCCTGGCCACCCCCACTGCCTGGGCGCTGAGTTGAGAGCCCTGAGGTCCTGGTGGACCCCCTCCTGCTCCCCATCTCCCACACCTGGACTTCACGCCCATTCCCCTGGGGCCCCCTTGACTCAGAGACCCACCCCACGCGCGCTCAGCGATGCCGGTGTCACGTGGGCGGGTGTAAGGGTCTGGGTGTCTGTCCTGGGGACCAGCCCGGCACCTGTGTGTGGGGGGAGGGGGAGGGAGGACCGGGACCAGCAGGCTCCTCCCCTAGGTCCTGGCCTACGACTACTACGGGGCGTACGGGCACCAGGCACACCAGGACTACGCCTACAACCGGCTGCTGGGGGCCGAGTACACCTTCGACTTCCCGCCCCACCACGAGGTGGTGAGTGCCCCCCCCCGCCGGAGGAGACGGGGCTCCTGTGGGCCGGCTCCTGGCCCAGAGCCGCCGGCCCCGACTCCGTCCCGGGCCCATGGGGCTGACTCCCGCCCCACTGCTCCCTTGTCTGCCCCGAACACAGCCGGGGGCAGGGGCACTGCTCCAGGCGGCTGGCCTGGGTCCGGCTGTGTGGCCTCAGCCCCCGAGCCTGGTCCAGAGCCGGGAGCCCGGCAGCTTTGTCAGCGATGACCCTCCTCTGGGCCCAGCGCAGGGCGCCCTCTGCAGAGCAGGCCTCGGGGGGGGGGGGGGGGACAGAGAAGACCCGCTGGGGAGGGTCCGTGGTCAGTTGCTGGGGAGGGTCCGTGGGCCGCTGGGGAGGGTCCGTGGGTCGGGCCACTTGTTGCCCCTCACGCCACACGTCGGCAGGGGAGGCCGGCCAGACAGCTCCCTGCCCCTCGCCGCTCCCACTCTGGGTGCGGGGACGGGCCTGGGCCACACGGGGGGCGTTCTCGGGGCAGCCAGTGAGGACGCACCAGGCCGGCTCCTTCACCACGTGGTCAGAACCTCCCTGTCCGCACCCGTGGCCGTTGGGAGAGGCGGGGTGGCCCCATAAGTGCCTCTGGGCAGGAGGGGAGCCGAGGCCCGAGCCCGGAGCCCAGCGCCCAGGCAGGCCCCACCCCGAGGGGCCGCAGCACTGAGGGTCGCCCGCACAGCCAGCGCCCTGGCCGGCACCTGCGGCCACGGGGTCTCACTCAGGAGCGCCTGGGGAGTGAACCCCTGTGGTCGCCCTGAAATGCCTCATACTCTTTGGTCTCCTCACCGAGGGCATTTCCCCACTGGCTTTGAGAGCGAGGGGAAGAGACAGGGAGAGCCAGAAACACCGACGTGAGAGAGAGACATCGATGGGCTGCCTCCTGCTCCAGCTCTGACCGGGCCCGGCCAGGGAGGAGCCTCAATCACATCGTTTGTAGTTTTAATTCCAATCTGTGCTTCCGTTACGTTTACTCGTAAGCATTTTAAAGTCCTTTCATACGTCACCCGCTTACTGTCACTCCGATCGGTGTCTTCTGAGTCCCCTTGCGGTGTTCCCTGGTCTGTTGGCTGTTGTTTTCCCTGATCGGAGAGTTCCCGTGTCCTGCGGGATGTCAGTGAGACTTTAACCCTTTTCAGAGCATTAGTGTGCTTTTATGGCTCATGATCTAGCCTGGGTGTGTCCGTGTGGCACGGTGTTTCTGAGCTGGAGGGGACGGAGGGGGCTCAGCGGGTGGCAGCAGAGAGCCCAGTGCCCATGCTCCTGAGCGGGGGCATGTCCAGAGCCTGGCCCCGCCCGCCCTCCAGATCCGGCGGGAGTGCCTGGCCTGCAGAGGCGCGGCTGCCGTGTTCGACATGTCCTACTTCGGCAAGTTCTACCTGGTGGGCCCCGACGCCAGGAAGGCCGCCGACTGGCTGTTCTCCGCCGACGTCAGCCGGCCCCCAGGTACGCGGCCAGGCAGGTCCTGTCCTTCAGGCTTCCGCTCCAGGCAGAGCTCCTGGCACAGCCCTGGGCACAGCGACAAGGTGGCACCTCTGGGCTCCTCCAGCACATGCTCTGCCCCTCGGCTGGCCTGCACCCTGTCCGGATCCCCATGTCCTCACCACCAATCCCGGGCTCCAGGCTGTCGGACGCCCTGCCCCCTCCCTCCACCCTCGCTGCCCCTGCACTCTGTTCCAGAAAGGATTCGAGGTCCCCCCACCCTGTTCAATGTCCCTTGGCACTGCCCCGTCTCCCCCAGGGATGCTTGCGCCAGATTAGGTTCCAGATCAAATAAACACCATGCCCAGTTAGGTGTGAACTTCAGAGAGAGAAGAGGGAATTTCTCAAAATGTGTTGTGTGACATTGGGACAGTCCTCTCCTGTTTTATCACCCACACACCACCCTACCCACCAGCACCCCACCCTCCCCCATTCTCTGTGTCTGTCCCGGGACGGCTGTGACCCTGTCACCCACACACCACTCTACCCACCAGCACCCCTATCCTCTGTGTCTGTCCCGGGACGGCTGTGACCCTGTCACCCACACACCACCCTACCCACCAGCACCCACCCTCCCCTGTCCTCGGTGTCGGTCCCGGGGCAGCTGTGACCCTGCGAGGCCTCAGTGACCGCCTTTCATTTTGGAGGCGAGAGGCCACAGCAGGCGTCACCGGGCCACGCTCCCCGGACGCTCGGGGGACCCTCCTGCCTCCATCCCGGCTTCTGGCTGCGCTGTCCTTCCTTCCTGTCTCTCGTCTCTGCCTCTGAGGCCTAGGGCCTCCTCCCTGCATTTCCTCTCCCTGTGAGGACACCACCATGGTGTATCAGAACCCCACTCACAGCCTGCCGTGTGCGGCCCTCGTCCCACAGGCTCCACGGTGTACACCTGCATGCTGAACGCGCGGGGCGGCACCGAGAGCGACCTGACCGTCAGCCGCCTGGCCCCCGGCCCCGAGGCCGCGGCCCTCGCCCCCGCCTTCGAAGGTGAGCGAGGCCCAGCCCTGGCCCTGCCTGGCCCTGCTCTGGCCCTGCCCCTGGCCCTGCCTGGCCCTGCCCTGGGCCTGCCCTGGGCCTGCCTTGGCCCAGCCCCTGCCCCTGCCCTGGCCCTGCCTGGCCCTGCCCTGGGCGGGAGGTCGGCTCCGCTGACGCAGCTCTGGGCCTGGTGTGCCCGGCGGGCGGCTGTGCTGTCGGTGAGCCCGTCAGTCCCTGGCGCTCTCGGCGGCCGTGGCGTGGGTGTGGTTCTGAGCCACCTCTGATCACAAAGGGCCAGGGTACCAGCCCGCAGGGAGCCACTAGCCATGGAGCCAACAGGAATCCAGTCCAGGCTGCAGCGCCCAGCGCCCCTCCCCACCCGCCCGCAGCTGCCGGGCCTGGTCCGGCCGCTGGTCCGGTCCCCGCCCTCCCATGCTGGCATGAGAGAGCGTAGGCCAGGGCCACCAGTGCCGGCCTCAGTGAGTCCTGATCTGGGACCAGGGACACGGGCACACAGGGTGACAGGAAGCTGGTGGGCTCTCGGCTCACAGAGGACAGGAGCGGGACCCAGGCTGCCCGCCTGCCAACCTGGGCCGGGTTCTCCGTGGCGACCTGGTGTCAGGCTCACACCTTCTCGGGTCGGGAGCCTCAGATTCTCCCAGGACTGTGCTCCCTGGTGTGTGGGGTCCCACACCCCGGCCTCCCCCAGGGACAGCCCCACGCTGGGTCCTGGCGTGAGGGTCCAGGGCGCTGGCGAGCTCACGGCTCCGCTGGTCCCTCTCTCAACCCGAGCCTCGGGCCGCCCTGTGCCAGCCCCAGCCCCCCGCCCCCTAAGGCTGCTGCCCTTCCAGGCGATGGCTTCTACCTGGCGGTGGGCGGGGCCGTGGCCCAGCACAACTGGTCGCACATCACCTCGGTGCTGCAGGACCGGCGGCTCCGCTGCCAGCTCATCGACAGCTCCGAGGACCTGGGCATGATCAGCATCCAGGGCCCGGCCAGGTGAGGAGGGCCCTGGCCCGGCCCGGCCCTCCGGCTGGGACCCGCGGGCAGAAGCCCTACTGTCCAAATGGGAAGTCTGGTTCGCTCATCCACCGGGGGAAGCTAGCGGTCCACGAGGGACGAGCCGTCTTCATGGCTCTCAGAGGCAGAGAGACTTTCCGTGTGACTCGGAATCCAGGGTCAGGGGCCGTGTCTCAGCCTCACACGCTCTGGGAGCGGCGGGCCAGGCCGGTCCTGCTGCTGCCCGGCTGAGAGCGTGTCCGCACGGAGCCCGGAGACGCCGGCAGGCGGCACTCACCCCCGTTCCCTCTGTAGTGTTTACAGGGCTCCCGCCCCCCAACCCCCGAGGAGCCCCGCCCAGAGAGGGGCACACGGGCAGCTGCCCACTTCCCAGAGGCCCCTCTGGGCTTCAGAGGAGGAACCCTGAAGGGGTGGGGGCAGGAGGGGAGGCACATCGTGTGGAAGCCGCCCACGGGCGCCTGTGGGCTGCCAGCCCCGTGCCAGCGTCTCCCCGGCCGGCCCCAGCCTGGCCGCCTCCCCCCGCTCCCTCCCTCCCTCCCTGGCGGGGTCAGCCTGGCCGCCCCCCTCCCTCCCTCCCTCCCTCCCTCCCTGGCGGGGTCAGCCTAGCCGCCCCCCTCCCTCCCTGGCGGGGTCAGCCTGGCCGCCCCCCTCCCCCCTCCTTCCCTCCCTCCCTGGCGGGGTCGGACTGCCCTCCGGGGCACACGGCAGGCGAACGTGGGTCCTTACAGAGCAATGGAATAGGATCTGAACGGCTTGTGCACTTGAACTGTCAGGTGTTTGAATTCGGTCGCCTGTGGGACCCAGGTGGCGGTGGGGGAGCGCAGGGCAGCGGAGGTGGTCGGATGGGGGTGGCGTTAGATGGTCAGTCACCGTCCCAGCCTCTGTCCGCCCACCGAGGGGGAGCTCCTGAGGGCGCGCCTGTGGGTCTGCCCTCTCTCCAGCCGCTGGCTCCTTCACTGTTGCCGCGACGGGGTGTTCTCTGCCGGTTTGGTGCGTGTTCGTCCTGCCGCGCCTTCATTGGCACCGGCCTGCGGTCAGCTGCCCCACGAGCGCGGGGATTGGTCACCAGTCTCTCCTGGCACGGAGCACGCACCCAGGGGTGCCAGCGGGTGTTTGACCGACCGACTGACCGACTGCTCTCGCTCACAGCCGGGCCATCCTCCAGGAGGTGCTTGAGGCCGACCTGAGCAACGAGGCCTTCCCCTTCTCCACCCACCAGCTGGTGCGAGCCGCCGGGCACCTGGTAGGTACCCGCTGTCTGTCCCCGGGTTGTGGGCGGCAGCCACCTGCTGGAAGGAGCACACCGGGGCTGGCGCCGGGGACCCCGTGCCCTGGGGCGTGGCTGTTGCCCCCCAGAGCCTCGGCCCCCGCTGTGCACAGAGACCCCGGTCCTGCCTCACGCCTGCCCTCAGGCTGCTCGATGCCCGCACTCCTCCAGTTGTGACCGAAAACGTGTCCTGACGTGAGTGCGTGCCCTCTGTGGCTGCAGGGTCACCGTGGCAGGGCGGCAGGCACGGGCAGCAGGGCACGGGCAGCCGCTGCCGCAGGGTCACCATGGCAGGGCGGCAGGCACGGGCAGCAGGGCACGGGCAGCTGCTGCCGCAGGGTCACCATGGCAGGGTGGCAGCCGGCGTGGCCAGGCCATCACCGGGAGGATGATGTTCCTTCCGTTGGGCTCAGGTTTTTGGCTGCCCGGCCAGTGAGAAGGGAGAAGGCACAGATCTGTGTCTGAGAAGCGGACGTGACCATGAGGACGGGTTGGGCGGACAGACAGCCGGTCCTGTTCTCATCCCCGTGTCCACCGGGGCCTGGGCGGCGGTGGAGGGAGCGCTGGTCGGGGCCATGCTGGCCCGCGGAGGGGCTGGAGGGGACGCGTCTGGGTCCTGTTAGCGGATGAACAGCCCGGCGATGACATCGGCCGGGAGGCCGCCAGGGGGACACAGACACAGGCTGCTCCGCTCCCGCCGTCCCTGCAGAGGCCGGGCTGGGGAGCAGGAAGCTGGGGGTGTATGTGTGTGTTTGTGTCTAGCTCGCTTCCTGGCTCCTCGGTGCCAAATGGCCTGCTGGGACCAGAGAGGGTGGGCACCTCGCAGGAGCAGCACAGCTTGGCCGGGTGGTGGCTGCACCCCGCCTTCCCCGTTGTGGCTCCTGGGCCCGTGCAGAGTCTGAGCTGGGGGGCTCAGCATCCGTTCAGCCTCTGTGGTTTGGGGGTGGGGGTCGGTTAGTTGGGGAGAGGACAAGGTGGGAACACTCCCTCTCAGCCAGGCGCTCCCATGAGGCACCTGGAACGGGCTCTTGGATGACGGTCCGGCTGCCTCCGGCCCCTGGGGCCGCCCTGGCCACCTCCCAGGTCTGGCCGTGCAGAGGGGCCGGCTCTGAGCAGGGCTGGCGGGACAGAGGCTGGGCCTCGGATGAACCTCTCCCCGGGTGATAAGCAGGCAGACATGGGGGGGGGTTAGGGTGTGCGGACTCCTCCCTGCCCTGGCCCCAGGGTTGGCTACTGGTTTTGTCCAAAAGGACTTACTGTGTGTGCCCTTGTGTGTTTCTAACCAAACTGCCGCCTGGGGCTGAGCGCTGGGCCTGGGACACCCCTCTACCTCCCTCTGTCCACCTGGCACTGGACAGGGTGACCTGGCACCGGACAGGGTGGGCCTGGCACGGGATGGGGTGGGCCTGGCACTGGACAGGGTGACCTGGCACTGGACAGGGTGGGCCTGGCACGGGACGGAGTGGGCCTGGCATGGGACGGGGTGGGCCTGGCACCGGACAGGGTGGCCTGGCACCGGACGGGGGTCGTTAAGCGGATTTCAGGAGGAGCTGGCGCGAAGCTTGCCTGCCTGTCTGGGCACCAGCGCTTCATTGAAAACCCTGGGCCCCTGCCAAGTGAGGATGAGAAAGGAAGTCCTCACTCAGCGAGGGGGGAGAAGAGGGAGAGAGAGAGGGAGAGGGACGGACGGAGAGACAGACAGGCCCCAGGTGCTTCCTTCTTCCCTGGCTCGGGCTGATGCTGACACGGAGGGGACCACCCTGCGTGCACATCTGCGCGCGGCCTCGTTCCCTCCCACCTGGCAGTCGGTTCCTTGTTCCTCTGAATGTTCTCTGAGCCCCTCTGCGCGCCACATCCCCGCTCAGGCCCAGGAGCCCCTGTGCCTGGGCATGGACGGGGGCCCGTGTCCCCTCCTCGGAGCCCTGTGACCATCGTCCCCCGGCTGGGCCCTCCCACCGCCTCGCTGGGACCCTGAGGCCGGCCTGTGGCCAGTGTCTCCTCCCGAAGGCCTCTGCGCCCGCCGGCCCCTCCAGGATCACACCCGGGTTGAGGTTGGGGGTCGGGCAGGGTCCTGCAGCCACAGCCCAGCCTGCGCTGGAGGGTGGCCTGGGCGGGGTGGGGCCGGGGGGCGCGCTCCCCATGGAGCTGACGTCAGAATGAGGAGGGTCCCAGGGACAAGTGCGAGCAGGGAGAGGCTAGTCTTGGCAGGAGGAACACAGATGGCAGAGGCCTATGTTGGGGTCACAGACCTGCATGGGCGGAAGCTGGGTCAGCACAGAACCCGAGGGCGCAGCGGCAGTGTCACCCCTTTGTCCAAGAGAGCTGGGGGCTGGGCAGGCCTGGCTTCCGGTCCCACCCCGGCCTTCTTTGGGGCTGCCTCTCAGGCCTCAGTTTCCCCATCTGCAGGGCCAAGGCCAGACAATGTCCGGGCCACAGTCTGCGCAGACGTCCCTCCTCCCGGGCCCCGGGATCTCACATCCTCCCAGACAAGATCCTGTCTGGCCCTGGCCGTGCTGGCGCCCCATCCCTCAGTGTGGGGAGGCGCTGGGGCCGGGGCGTGGGGCCGGGCCAAGTGTTTATGGGAGGTCGCTGGGCTCCGGCCAAGCAGATGGGGAGCGGGCTGGGGGCCTGTGTAGCCGGCGAGGCTCCGGGCTGCAGGGCGGGGACGGCGGGCCCTGAGCCTGGACCACGGCCAGGCCTGGGGCGCCCACGGGACCCTCGCTCACAGCGGGCGGGCGGGTGGGCCCTGGCTGAGCAGCGTCCCCAGTGGCGCAGTGTCCGGGTTTTGCAATAATTCTCCAAGCTGCTTGGCTCGGACCGTCTCCCAGGAGCCTGCATTCCTAGAGGCAGGACGGAGGGCGGCGACGCCGTCCCCTCGGCAGCCAGCTGACCAGATGGCCTGCCTCCCCACACATTGGCCTCAAGGCCGTGGAGGTCCCGGCGGGAAACGGGGTGCCTCGGTGAGGACGGGGCCCCCGCAGAGCAGCCGGCGCCGGGCTGCAGGCTCAGCGTGAGCCATGGCAAAACGGAACATTGGTTTCAGGTCCAAAGCGTCCGTGGAAGTGCCTGGCTCCCCCGGCCTGGCACCTGCAGGGCCTCGGGTCTGGGCTCAGGCGGGACTTCCGTCATCTCCCAGGAGAGCTGGCGGGGTTCGGTGACACACCGAGCCCCCGATGCACTTCCAGCCCCAGAACTGGAGGGAGTCCCTTTGGCGATTCCAGCCGTAGCGTTGGGGTCATTGGTTTGGGGGCGGCAGGACCCCCACACGGTCACTTAGAAGAGAGCCGTCCACTCTCTCAACGCGCCCCGCTCCCTTACCTGTTTCCCAAGGGCTCCTGGGAAGTCTCTTCGGAGACCCCGCATTTTGGGGGCAGGCTGGCCGGGGCCCGGAGCAGCCGGTAACGGTGGGTGAAGCGGAACCGCCCGCCGTGAGCGGTAGCCGGGCCCTGACCACGTGGGGCGCCCCCGCCCAGTGAGCCTGTGCCCCCCCAGGTGCGGGCCATGCGGCTGTCCTTCGTGGGCGAGCTGGGCTGGGAGCTGCACATCCCCAGGCCGGCCTGCGTGCCCGTGTACCGGGCCGTGATGGCCGCCGGCGCCAAGCACGGCCTCGTCAACGCCGGCTACCGGGCCATCGACTCGCTGAGCATCGAGAAAGGTGCGCGCAGGTCCGGGGCGGGGAGGGGGGCGGAGGCCGGGACGCTGCTGCCCCCAGGTCTGTCCGCTCCTCCCCTGTCACTCCCTCCTGACCCCCTCAGAGGGGAGCTGGGTGCGGGGACAGGACCAGGCTCCGTTTGGATTCCCGAGAGCCGCCAGGGCCTCCGGGATCCTTTCCCGTCCCAGCCCGAGGGCGAGGCCGGGAAGCGGTGCGGCCTGGCCGGGCGCTGAGCCCGGGTGCCCCGCACAGGCTACCGGCACTGGCACGCGGACCTGCGGCCGGACGACAGCCCCCTGGAGGCGGGCCTGGCCTTCACCTGCAAGCTCAAGTCCGAGGTGGCCTTCCTGGGCCGTGAGGCCCTGCAGCGGCAGCGGGCGGCCGGCCTCCGCCGGCGCCTGGTCTGCTTCACCGTGGACGAGTGAGTGCTCCCCGGGCCGGGCCGGGCGCAGCTGAGGGGAGGGGGACGGCTCACCTCCTCCGGCACAGACTTCTCAAGAGGGAAGTCCTGCCGAGCCAGCCCCCGGGGGCGGCCCAGGCAGAGGGCCTCACAGGCTGGCCCTGCCTGAGGCAGCTGCCCAGTCACCACTGGCCCTCCCCGTGTCCCAGCTCCGTCCTCCTGGGGCTCCGGGTGAGGGGACGGGGCGGGCAGGGCCACTTACATGCAGGACCACGGGTGGCAGGGACCGGGCCTCCTGCCCCAGAGAGGAGCCCCCCTCAGGGACCTGCCCTCTGGGAGGTGGTTTGGGGGTGACAGCCGCTCCCAGAGTCGGGGGCTTTCAGAGGTGTCAGGAGTGACGGGTGGAGGAGGGGGTTGGGGGGGCAGGTAGAGCTGGCTTTCCACCATCTGAGGTGCCCTCCTGCCCGCCAGGCTGTCTGCGTGACTGCCTGCCGGCCCCCCAGAGCACCTGGCGAGGTTGGGCACAGAGAGTGTAGGGCTGGCACCCCGAGGTCCTGTCCGCTGGCCGTGCAGCCTCGGGAACGCCCGCCCTCGGCTCTGCCCCAGGCGAGGCGGGGCCTCCCGAGCCTGTGCCTCCCTGGAGGTGGCACCACGGGGACGGGGACCTGCTCACAGGCCTCCTTCCGTCCCCTCCTCTCCACGCACGGGCCCAGGCCGCTTCACGCCGACACCGCTCCCTCCGGGCTCGTCCCCTCGGTGTGGGCCCCCTCCCGCCAGGCGTCCCCGGGGCTGGGCTCTGGTGCCAGTCTCTCTCCTGCGTCTGCCAGGAAGGTGCCCATGTTCGGCCTGGAGGCCATCTGGAGGGACGGCCAGGTGGTGGGCCACGTGCGCAGGGCCGACTTCGGCTTCGCCATCGACAAGACCGTCGCCTACGGCTACATCCGGGACCCCAGCGGCGGGCCGGTGAGTGGGGGACGACACGGCAGCGTGGTGGCCGCTGTGTAAGGCGTTGGCCCCCGGCCTGTCCCACTGCCCAGGGCCACGGGGCCACGGGGCCAAAGGGCCGGGCTGAAAAGCCGCCTCACTCCTTGTGTGGTTTCATTTTTCTGTCCGGTCCTGAGTGCCGGGAGCGAGGGCTCCTCATCCCAGGCAGAACCCCAGACACCTCCCGAGGGCCCAGCCCGTTATCCCTGGGCCCAGGGGCCTGGGCCAGGACGCCCCGCGGGGCAGGCCCTCGGTTCGGGGGCGCCTGCGCAGGTCGGCCTGCGGGCAGGGGGGCAGCGAGGCCGAGGCCCTGCTCCGAGAGCAGCAGGGGTGGCCAGCACCCAGGGGAGTCCAGAGTGACGGCGTCTCCCTGCCCCCAGGTCTCCCCGGACTTCGTGAAGAGCGGGGACTACAGCCTGGAGCGGATGGGCGTGGCCTACCCCGCCTGGGCCCACCTCAAGTCCCCCTTCGACCCGGACAACAAGAGGGTGAAGGGCATCTACTGACGGGCCTCGGGCCGGGCCCCGCTGCTCCGGCCGCCAGGACCTGTCCCCCCTCTCCTCCCGCCCCCCCCCCCCCGGCGCCCAGAGGGCCTGCCCCCCCTTGGGTCCCTCGGGGCCTGCACTGCCTCAGGCCAGGCTGCTAACCCGGCAGATGTGGATGGAGCGGGGGGAAGAGGACCGAGGGCCCATCTCTGTCACTGGCCAGAAGGTGGACTCCAGTCCCTCCGTTCCCCAGACACACTGGCGCCCGGACCCTGACCGGCTTCCGAGAGGGTCTGGGTAGCGAGCAGACAAGCCCGGCGCACTTGGGCGGTGGAGGTGTTCAAGGCTCCCCCCACCCCAGCCAGGGACAGAGCAGGATTGATGGGTAATGTCTGCCTCGGGCACGGAGCCAGGGACAGAGCAGGATTGATGGGTAATGTCTGCCTCGGGCACAGTAGGGAAGGCAGCGTGCACGTGCCCGGCGGCCCTGGCCCTCTGGTTCTGGTCTCTGGGTGCGGAATCGTGGGAAGGACTTCCTGCCTCCGTGTCCCCGTGTGGAGTCCTCGCCTGTGCAGACAGGCTATCTCCTGCCTCAGTCTCCCCGGGAGCTCCTTGATGACCATGTTTCAGTAAGAACCTGACGGAACCTGCCTGCCTGCGTGGCCTCTGTCCTTGCTGCGTCCTTGTCTCTCTCTCCTGGGCCCCGGGGGCAGGGCCTGGCTCTTCTCTGGCACCTGCCGCGTGGCCCTGCCTCCTGCCCGGGATGGTGTCCGGCTGCCCCACCCCCATGCCCAGGTCCAGCCCCTGCACTCGCTCCCCGCCGGAGGTCACTGCCCGCTGGGCACCTGGGTGCCAGTCACCAGGGACCCCTCCCTGGCTCTCTGGAAGCGGGGGGGGGGGGGGCATGCTCGGGGACAGAGGACGGGGCCACAGAGGAGACCGGGGAGCGCTGGTGATTGGGGTGCAGCCTGGCCACTCCCGGGGGCTCACACACGGCTTCGGCTGAGCTGGGACGGGCCATTTGGGTCCTGACGGCCTTCGGACAGCTGCCTGGCCCGCTGCCAGCCCCCCGGCAGGGGCGCAGGGGCCTCTGGCTTCCCAGGGCCCCTGCTAAGATCCACCAGAGCCTGACCTGACCCCCTCCCCCCCCCCGGGCCTGGCTCCGGCATAGGACCGGGGAGGCCGCGTCCCGACAGCAGGCCTGCTCGCCGGCCGCTGCGGACCCTGGGCAGGCCGCGCCGTGTTCCCCCACAGCCCGCCCGCCGTTCCCGGGGCGGCTCAGGACCAGGAGGGCAGACCGGGTTCTGGTCTGACTCCCTCCTCGGGCTGAGCTCGGAAACCCAGGTCTGCCCATTTGGGCGTTTGCTGTTCTCCGAGGAGAAACAGCCCGGACACGCCCAGCTCCCGGCCTTATCCTGCTGCAGGAAGCCGCAGCCCAGAGAGGGAAAGCACTTGCCCAGGGTCACACAGCAGAGGGAGGAGGGGGCCACTCCCTAACCGTCCGGAAGGTGGGCCAGAGGGAGGGGGGGTGTCAGGTAGTGAAGGGGCCCCAGGCGTCTGCTTGGTCTTCAGAGGGACGGGGCACGGGGCCCGCTTCCTGACGAAGGAAGCGGAGGCCAAGGGCCCAGACTCTGCAGTCGGGCCCGGGGCAGCTCCCAGGCTCCCGGCTTCCGCTGGGAACCTCGGTCTCTGAGTCTGCGCTTCCCCGTCTGCGGGGCGGCAGCAGCACGTGTGGGTTGTTCAGAGATCACAGGACCGGGGCAGCGACAGGTTTGTAGGCGATGCGGGCGGGACAGTCAGGTGGGCGAAGTGGGAGCCGGGCAGTGGTCACTGTGGGAGGCCCAGCAGGCTCCCTTTGTGGGGAGGGAACACCTCGCAGGGGAGCTCCAGAGCCGGCGGGGGTGGGTGGTGCCGCTGGTGGCGGAAGGATCGAGGACGGGGTGTGATTTCCCTGGGTGAGCCGTTCCTCCCGTCCCCTCTTTGGCGAGGCTGGAGTGGCAGTGCCTCCCAGGGGCTCGGGGACAGGATGGTGGTGGCCAGCGAGGGCTCGGGTGAGGGGGAGCTCGGGCAGGTGGGCGTGATGGGTGAGGGGTCGCCTTGGGCCAGGAGAGCAGGGCCCTGGCCGGCCTGCCCCACGGGGAGGCCCCTCCCAGCCTGTCCTCCGTCTGTAAGATGAGCGAGGGCGGTCCTGGCATTCCCCGCGATCGCCTGTGCTGGGCGCGGGAAGTGATTGATAGGGCGCAGTGCGGGCCCTTCGCCCTGGGTGATGAGTGGCCCGCAGGCCGCTGAGCTGGCGTCTGCTCGAGGCCCATCCATCACCCTCCCTCCTGGGGCCGGGCGGGTTTTGCTGACCTGGCTGAACAGTCTGATCGGTTACCTCCCGCAGAAGCTGAAACTCGGGGCGGGCGGAGGAGGCGGGGAGGGCGGTGGGGGAGGGGAGGGCGGTGGGGGCGGGGAGGGCGGTGGAGGCAGCAGGGAGGCGGCGTGTCCCTGCTCCCCACGGGGCACAGGGCACAGGGGAAGGAGCTCGGCCAGGCCTCGGTGGGAGCAAGCCACCCTGTGTGAGCTTTATTGTCGCATCGATAGGCACAGTATTGGCCCCATTTCACAGATGAGGAAACTGAGGGCCGGGAGGTGAGATGGTCCGCCCACGTCACACCCGCACGAAGAGGCCTGGGGCTCTTGGGCAGGTCTGATTCTTACGGGGCTGCCAGTCCCATTTCCCAGGGGCCGCCCCAGACCCTCGCCGGGATGCTGGCCGTCCGGCCCTCGTGGTGGCGCTGCAGGGAGGGCTTCCCTCAGGGGCGGACTGTCTTTCACCCCGGAACGAGCCGGTTCCCAGGCGAGTCTCTCGGAGGCGAAACGGCTCTTCCTGCCTCCGGGCGCAGAGGCGAGGAGCACGGTGGGCCGGGGGCGGTGAGCGCAGTCCGGCGTGGCTCCTGCCCGGAGGCCGGCGGCTCCTGGAGACACGGGCAGGGCTTCCCGGGCTCTGGGCTGCAGACCACCAGCCGGGCTGCCCTCGGGGCCGGGAGGGCCTTGTCCGGACGCCCCGGCGGGCCCACCGGGCGCTCGGGAGCCTCTGGGCAGGCAGGGGCGGGCGCAGTGGTCTCGGGCGGGGCACACGGGGCTGTTTTGGGGAGGTCTTCACAGGGGGGTACACAGGCGGGCGTGCGCCCCCGGGGAGCGGAGGGGAGCGAGGAGGTGGCTGGCCTCAGCCTCGGCCCCCGCCGATGCGGACCACGGAGGGGCCGGCGGGGCCCAGACACGGGCCGGCCTGGCACCGGGGGGCGGGCGCTTGCAGCTGGGACACAATCCGGGGCAGCGGCTGCAGGTCCCACTCCCCCTGCAGGAAGGGCCGCGGTGAGAGGCGGAAGGCTGACCCGGTGCCTCCCCGCCATTTCCCACATCCCCTTGGTTTCTGTCCTTACTCCAAACTCACCCTCCCACCCCGAGCTGCTTGGAGGCCTCAGGAGGGGATCCTGGCACCCCCTCCGCCCCACTCACCCCCACCTCAGCCCTGGGTGCAGGCGCCGCTGTTCCTCCCCCTCCGGCTGCCCCGCACCCAGTCCGTCCACGTCCACCCTCCGCCTGGTGACCGCCCGCCTTTCCCTGGCAGCCGGCACCGAGCGGCCAGCAATTCATCCGCTCCCAGCCGCCCAGGAAATGTGCTTCGGGCATCGCAGAGCGGTCCCCCCTGACTCAGCCTGGGCACTCGGGAGAAGGAGGGGACCCCCCCGCCCGGTCTCAGGCTGCTGCTGCCCACCTGCCCTCCCCTCGGTTATTTTTAGGCTCCGGGGGAGGTTGCTGGCGCCTGGCTCACGCCACCGAGCTCGGTGCTGTGATGTGATGGCGCCAGGAGCGGGAGCCCCTGCCCACGTGGGTGCTGTCGGCTCCTCTGGCTGCAGGCTCCTCCCTCCTGGGCGGGCTGGGCCGCCTGTTTGTCTAATGGTCTGCGTGGGGGCTCCTTGCCAGCCCCCCGGGCCCCGGGCTGGTGCGGGCACAGAGGGGTAGGCAGCTGCAGGACTGCCCAGGCGGCCCGGGGGTGGGGTGGGGCGAGGCCGCGGGTGGCCGGGGTGGGGGGGCAGAGCGAGGCCGCGGGTGGCCGGGGTGGGGGGGCAGAGCGAGGCCGCGGGTGGCCGGGGTGGGGGGGCAGAGCGAGGCCGGGGCGGGGGGGGGGGGCCCACCTGGAAGCGCACGGCGGAGGACTTGTTGCAGTGCACGGCGAGCGGTGCGAAGCCGTACAGCGCCCGCAGCATGTCACGGCTGAAGGAGGTCCAGGGCACCTCGGCGAACTGCTGGGGCACCGAGGCCTGCGAGGAGGTGGGCACCTCCTTGCTGTGGAAGCTGGGCGGGCAGGAGGGGGCGCTGTCGGTGCCGGTGGGCACGGAGACACCCCCTCGGGCCGCCGGCCCCCCCCCAGGGCTCCTGCTCGGTGCCTCCCAGGCTGGGGGCCCTTCCTCCTTCTGCGCGGACGGCCGGGCTGGGGGGGCTGCCCAGGCCGCGTCGGGCTCGGCAGGAAGGGGGGGACCCATGGGGGATGCCTGCCGCCTCCCCCGCTCCGAGGCCCGGCCGGCCTGCACGCCCCGCGGCTGCAGGCCCGGCGGCCGCACTCTCGCCGCACCTGCTGAGCAGGCGGAAGTACTTCTGCAGGAAGCCGGCGTCCACGGCGCTCTTGCACAGCTCCAGCTCCGTCCGCGGGTAGTAGTGCACGTAGTTGACACACATCTCCTCCAGGATGCCGAAGCCGCCCTGTGAGAGGAGGAGGGCCGTGCTCGGCCGCGGGACGCCCACCCCGCAGCGGCCTCTGGGTCGTTCTCCGTCCACCCCCTCCCCCGTCCGCTCCCGCGGCCCAAGGGCTGCAGCCACACGGATGGGCTGAGGAGCGGCGTCCCCGGGAAGGTGCGGACGGCGGACGGGAAGGCCCAGGCGGCGGGGCCGGGGGGCAGGGAGAGGCCGGGGGCTTACCACGGTGGCCAGCGTCCTGTCCTCCGTGTTGTACGTACAGGAAGTGATCAGCACGTCCCCCTGCGAGCCGGGCCGACAGAGGCCCGTCAGCCTGCCCGCGGGGACAGGTGCTCGGGGCCCACGCTCACACGGGACTGGGCCACGGCACGTGTGGTCACGGGCCCCACCCCTGAGGGTCACACGCTGAGTGTCCGGCGTGACCGCGCCTCGGCTTCCATAGCCCCTCGTCCGCCGGCCACGGGCAGGCGGCTGGTGGTTCCAGGCCTTCCGGCCAGGTCCCAGCCCTCACTGAGCGCGGCCAGGCCCCCGTGGCCCGGGCTCCCTGGGCGTGACCACAGGCCCCGCGGGCACCCTCTGCGCCCTCAGCTCCCTCTGCGGCTTGGACTTTGGGTTCGGCTGTCCCAACCCCTCTGAGCTCCCGGCCCTCGCTGTGGGACCGCCCAGCCCCTGCCGTGTGGACACGGAGGGACCTTTGTCCCCCACCCCCGGTTGTTGTCTGTCCGGCCCTCCCGGCCTCCGTGGCCCTGACCGGGCACTCACCGGATGGACGGTCACCATCTTCTTGAGCATGCGGATCTCCTGGAGGGGAAGAAGGGGGACCTCAGCTGGACCCCCTCCAGGCACCCCAACCCGCTGGGGTGTAGGTTCAGACCAGCCCCTTGGGGAGCCAGGCCTGGCTGGGTTTGGCTTCTGCGGGAGGGGCTGAAACAGGACAGATGCTACTACTGGGCCGCCTGGTCCCCCAGATCCGCATCAGCCACAGGCCAGAGTCCCCCCAGCCCTCCCTCAGAGTAAGTCCCAGGGGAGGGCTGGCCCCTGCGCCCCCATCAGGCGCCTGGGGCTGGCCCAGGGCGAGGAGCCCGGGGCGGGGTGTGTCTGTGGCTGCTGGTCAGGCAGGGCGGGCGGGGCCCCACCTGGAAGTGGGGGCTGTAGTGGTCGTCCCTGTTGACAATGGTCATCTCCCGGCCGTCCCGGGCCAGCACGGTGACCACCTTGCGCCCGGTCAGGTGCGTGTGCAGCTGGGACGCAAAGATGTGGATCCCCGAGGGCGGCAGGGCCTGCGGGGTGGGGGGTGGGGCGCTGGTCAGAGCCTGGCCACGTGGGGACGTGGGCCGCTGCCCTCCGCCCATGGCCCGCACCGACCGCAGCCCAGGGCAGCGAGGCCGAGGGCGTCCAGGACGTGAGCGCTCCCGGCTCAGCCTTCTCCCAGCATCACCCCTCCCCCGGGCAGGGCACTGGGGCTGCGCTGTCCGCTGTCCGGGAGGGACGGTCCCGGGAAGGGAAGGCGACCCGGCAGGGACCGCGGCCGGCGGCGCTCACCAGCTGCGTGCAGTTGTCCGTGCAGTAGCCGGTGAGCACAAAGGCGGACTCCCGCGGGGGGATGGCCATCACGGGTGTGTACACCAGGCCTAGCTCCATGATGCCCGCGTCAAAGGGCCGCAGCCTGGCCGTGTAGTACAGGCGGATGCCCGAGGAGTCCCGCCGGCCTGGGGGGCGCAGGGTGAGCCACGGTCCCCGCCCCGGGCAGGCTGCCCCCGCTCGAAGCCAAGGGCCTCGTCCTGAGGCCTCGTGCTGCTCCCCGCGGTCCGGCCGGCCCTGCCCGCCCTCCCTGAGGCCGCTCACCGGGAGTTCGGCTCCCCGGACAGCCTCCGGCGGTCACACCTGGGTGTGGGTCAGTGGTCCGGGGACACTGCCACCCACAGGCCCCGCCACACGACCTGTGGCCTCGGCACCTGTCTCCTGCCCTTCCCTGCCTGGCACTGGTCAGGGACCGGGTCCCGAGGACTTTGGGGGGAGCGTCGGGAGGGTCCCGTGGAGAAAAACGGGGGGCTGGACGACCTTAGGAATGCACAGCAGAGCTGGGAGGTGGCAGAGAGCCCAGGTAACAGAGCATTGGTCCCCAATTTACAGATGTGGAAACTGAGGCCCAGCCTGAGCTGAGGACCCTGCCCACATTCGCAGGCCTGGGACGTGGCCGCGCTGGGAACGGAGCCAGGGCCTTGGTGGGGGGCCGGGGGATCCCTCTTATTTGCCCGAAGGTGAAGCCAAGCACGCCTCCTGCCTCTGCCCCCTGCCTCCCTGCGCCACGCCCCCAGCCCGCAGCTCGGGGTGCACACTCCGCCCTGCACCCCCCGACTGCGTCCGGGGTGACAGCGTGAGGGAGGTGCGCTGGCTCGCGCAGCAGGATGGGTGACGGGATCCCAGTGGGTTCTGACATTTATAGGAAAGCAGCCGCTTCCAGATTTGTGGAGTGACAGGCGCGTCCCTATATCGGTGACGGGTCCATAAATTCACCGAGAATCAGGAGGAGACAGCCGTTAGCCTCCGGGCTCTCAGCGCGCACCAATCCTGTCTCCGCAGGCGCTGACGCTGCCCTCCCTGTGCCAGCATCGCTCCCGCCGGAGGCCAGGCAGGTGGCGGTGCGCAGGCCGGCAGGGTGAGGGTCACCCCCGCCCCCCAGTCACACAGCTGGGGAGGGCGGCCGCGCCGCCTGCTGGGCACATCCCCTTCTCGCTCCTGCCCTGGCGGGCCCTGCCAGTGAGCCAAGGCGCGGGGGATAGGCGGGCGCTTACTCCTCCGACCCAGCGCCCGCTGATCCTCACAGCTCTGGCCTCAGACCGGCCTCCCTCAGTCCAAGAGCCAGCCTTCCTGGCTCCCAGGTCCCCCCTCACTTTGTGGCCCCGTGGGTCCCTACGCTCCGGTCTTAATTCCCTCATCTGCAAAATGGGTGCACAGGACCCTCTGCCTGCCTGTCCCAGGCTGGTGTCTGGGACAGTGCCGTGTCCCGGTGCTGTGCCCGGTGCAAGGCCTGCCCGAGCCACGGGGTCCCCGAGGCGGAGAGGGAGAGGGCTGTGAGCCGGGGTCACAGCAGGAGGCCGGATTGCGGGGTGGGGAGGGGAAGGCTCAGTGGGCCCCGGAGAGACGGCTCAGCTCCTACCCTCTATCTTCCGCGGGTTGTGGTAGTGAACTTCCAGGCGGAGGAACCGGGAGGACTCCTCGCCCCCGAAAGCAAGGCCTGCTTCCTCCGGGTAGTAGAAGGCCTGCAGGAGCGGAGGGCGGGCGGGCTCAGGGACAGCGGCCTGGCAGGCAGGCGGGTCCGAGGGGGTCCCCAGGGCAAACCCACATGCCTGTTGGCGCTCAGCTGCAGGGGGTGGGGCCTGAGCTGCAGGGGTGGGGCCTGAGCTGCAGGGGGCGGGGCTGAGCTGCAGGGCGGGGCTGAGCTGCAGGGGGCGGGGCTGAGCTGCAGGAGGTGGGGCCTGAGCTATAGGGCGGGGCTGAGCTGCAGGGAGCCGGGCCTGAGCTGCAGGGGGCGGGGCTGAGCTGCAGGGGGTGGAGCTGAGCTGCAGGGGGCGGGGCTGAGCTGCAGGAGGTGGGGCCTGAGCTGCAGGAGGTGGGGCTGAGCTGCAGGGGGTGGGGCTGAGCTGCAAGGGGCGGGGCTGAGCTGCAGGGGGCGGGGCTGAGCTGCAGGTAGCGGGGCTGAGCTGCAGGGGGCGGAGCTGAGCTGCAGGGGGCTGAGCTGAGCTTCAGGGGGTGGGGCTGAGCTGCAGGGGGTGGGGCTGAGCTGCAGGGGGTGGGGCCTGAGCTGCAGGGGGCGGGGCTGAGCTGCAGGGCGAGGCTGAGCTGCAGGGGCGGGGCTGAGCTGCAGGGGGCGGGGCTGAGCTGCAGGAGGTGGGGCCTGAGCTGCAGGAGGTGGGGCCTGAGCTATAGGGCGGGGCTGAGCTGCAGGGAGCGGGGCCTGAGCTGCAGGGGGCGGGGCTGAGCTGCAGGGGGCGGAGCTGAGCTGCAGGGGGCTGAGCTGAGCTGCAGGGGGTGGGGCTGAGCTGCAGGGGGTGGGGCTGAGCTGCAGGGGGTGGGGCTGAGCTGCAGGGGGTGGGGCTGAGCTGCAGGAGGTGGGGCTGAGCTGCAGGGGGTGGGGCTGAGCTGCAGGGGGCGGGGCTGAGCTGCAGGGGTGGTGTTGGCGGGGCAGCGGATTAGAACAATGCTCTCCTTCTGATTGCAGCTCAGTGCCTGTGCACAGGATGTGCCTGAATTGGGGTGGGGAGTGGGGTGCTGGTGCCCCTCGGCCAGCCTGCCCGAGCCCCTGGCGGGCCCGAGGTCAGCACCCCGAGCACTCAGCTCGGGGTTCTGGGGAGAGCCCTCGGCTCCGGGGCGGACGGGCCGCGCACAGGCTCGGGGCTCGGGGTGGCGGCGCCCTGCGGGCCGTCGTGGGCCTCTCGGAGGCGCGGGGACACGGTGGGGGCCGCACCTTGGCGCCCAGCGCCCAGGCGGCCAGCACGTGGCGGCAGTAGTTGAGGCGCTCCGGCTTCATCTTGGAGTCGCAGGGCCCGCTGAAGTGGGGGAAGCTCTCGAACCCGGCCGCGCACTGGAACACCTCCATGTGGTGCACCAGCGCCTCGTTGCCCTCGGTGACGATGGGCTCGTACTGCGGGGGAGGGGACACAGAGCCTGGGCAGTGGACACTACCCGCCCGCCCACCCACGCACCCGCCCGCCGCCCGCCTGCCCACCCGCCGCCCGCCCGCCCGCCCACCCACCTGCCCGCCCACCCGCCGCCCACCTGCCCACCCACCTGCCCGCCCACCCACCTGCCCGCCCACCGCCCGCCCGCCTGCCGGGAGGTGCTCAGAGCAATCGCGCTCTGAGGTGAGCTGCTTTTCAATGAAGGGGGACGTGACTGGACAGACAGACGGCCATTCCAGGCCCAAGGGAAGAAGCAGAACTTAGGGTTTCAGTCCAGGCTGGGAGCTGGGGTGTGAGGCCCCGGGAGCTGGGCAGCGATGGGTCAGACCACACTGTGGCTTCAGGAAGGTCAGGTGCCCAGGGTTCAGGACACCTGGTCCAGCCAGGACCTCGGCCAGGAGCAGGCACAGGGACAGGGAGGGCTCTGCAGGCCCCGGCAGCCCCCCTCCCCCCCATACCATGACGATGTGGTGCTGGGGGAAGCCGGCAGGCAGCTCGGTCATGTAGCACCAGTACGTGGTCTCCTGGCCGGGGATGGACACGTCGGGGGCGCGGACCTCCATGGTTTGCACGTCGGCGGGCAGGGCCGGGACGGAGATGTTGGGCTTGAGCAGCTGCACCCGCTGCAGCCCGGTGCGCAGGCCCGCGGTGTCGATGGCCTCCAGCGAGGGGAAGGGCCGCTCCAGGATCCCGTACACCAGGTGCACCGTGCCGTCCTGCAGGCGGAGCGGCCATCGTCCCGCGGACCCAGAGCAGGGCTCCCGGCCCCGGGGACGCCGGGCCCCGCCCGCCCCGCCTGGCAGGTGGCATGCCTGGCACTGGCCCAGAAGGCAGCCACCACCCCGCTGGTGCTGGGTGCAGCGGGCTAAGGAAGTCCTGTGGCTGCAGCTGGAGGTCACGGCGGACGGGGCAGGGGCTGGGCTGGCGCTCGCGTGCTGCTGGGATGCACACCCGGGCACCACCCACCTCGATGAGGTAGTCCCGCGGGTCGCAGGTGCTGAAGGGCCTCCGGAACAGCAGGCTCAGGCCCTGCGGGGTCCGCTGGGCCCCCAGCAGCTGGTAGTCCTGCTGGGTGTCCAGGTGGATCTGTCCCTTCTGGTCGCTCCAGGCGTCCTGCAGGGACGGGACGGGCTGGGAGCTCAGGGGCTGGGACGGGAGGGGCTGGGAGCACTGGGGGCAGGAATGGGACAGGCCAGGAGCACCGGTGCCAGGACAGGACGGGCTGGGAGCGCTGGGCGCAGGGACAGGGTGGGCCGGGAGCAAAGGCTGCTGCCCACAGCGCGGGGCACACGGGCCCAGTGGGGCCAGGGTCTGGCCGGGGTGAGGGGTACGTCCCGTCTCGCCTCCCCCGGGGGCCTGGAAGTGGGACTCTCGGCGGCCAGCAGGGTTCCGGCTGGTGATGTCGGACCGTAACTCAGCAAGCTGGGCGCAGGCGCCTTAACGAGCTGGTTAACCGGGGGCTCCATTAACACCATGGCTGGAGGGAGGCGTCCCTGGTCTCTGAGCAAAGCCATGGATAATGTTTCCCCGTTGATACCCCTGTGCCTGTGTCTGCGCTCGGACAGAGCCCTGTGAGGTTATGTTCGCAGACAGCTCGTCAGCCCGGTTACAGAGTGAGCCGGCGTGGGCATGAGAGCACGGGGACAGCGTCCGTGTCAGTCTGTTACGTGAGGCGGCTGGCTCGCGAGCCCGGACAGCTGGATTTGCATCTCCTTCTAGTACTCAGACGAAGGGAGTTCTTTACAGAATAAGGGACTGTCTGAAAACGACGGAGCTGACCCACAGGACAAGGGGCTGTCTGAGAACGAAAGAGCGCAAACATCCGCTGTAAACGGCCGTTTTCCCACGGAGGGACCGCTGTGCTCCGCCAGGTCCGGACCTCACGGTGAGACCAGGCGTCCTCTCGCCGAGCAGGTGCCGAGACTGGGGAGAGGCCTCAGACAGACCCCGCCACGGCCCGCGGGGGGGAGGGTTGTGACCACGTGCCCATCCTGCGCTCCTGCTCCCCCGAGAGTGGGCACCCCTGAACCCCGCGCCTGGGCCTCTTGCTCCCCTCGCCCTGTCCTCCCCTCCTCGCTCGGAGAGGGTAAACTGAGGCCGGGGAGGGAACGGACCGGCTGCATCCCCCTCGGTGTTAAGCAGACCTGGCTGACCCCTCGCCCTCCACACATCCCCAGCTGCTTCCCTTGCACCAGGGGCTCTGGCCAGAGCAGAGGGCGTGTGTTGGGGTGGGGGGCGGCTGGGAGGGACAGCCTTCCCACTCGGGGCCTCTGCTCCGCTCAGGAACAGGGGCCTCGGCCTCAGGACCCGTGTTCCCTGCTCCGGGGCCGTCGCTGTGGTCTTACTTCCCCGAGGGAGAAGGAAGCTGCTGCGATTGTGCACAGCGTCCCGGAGAAAGGAGCCCCCCCGGGGGGGGGAGGGGAGAGCTCTCGGGAGGTCGCTGTGTGCGGGGCGGGAACCGGGAAGGTGGTTGCTGAACATCTTGCCGGAGGAGGAGAGCGAGCGGCGTGTTTGCAGAGGAGCTGGCGGTGCAGACGGACTCTGCAGCCGGAGGGAGGGCCGCTCGCTGGAGCCGCCCCGCCCCGGAGCAGCCGTGCTCCGGGCGCAGGGGCTGTGAGCCCGCTCCGGGGCGCCCCTGTGGCGGGAGGCGGGCAGCCCGGGGCCCATCGTCCTGGGGGGCCCCACGCAGGGCCCCGCCGGCCTCACCGGGGAACCCAGCAGCGTGCTCGCCTGCGGGGCGGCCCGGGCACCGGAGGGAGCTTCCTCCGGGACCGGAAATGTCAGCCGGGCCGGTCCGTGTCTCCCACACACACCCGCAGGGCGAGATTCCCCTGCCTTCCGAGGAGGGAGGACCCCCTGACTCAGCACCCCGCCCGGCGCCCAGGCCCCAGGCCAGCGTCCCTCTGAGCATCGATAAAGGACGTTTTCCCGTTTGCTGTGTCTGCGTCTGGGGAGAGGGGCTTGTGCCGCTACCCTGGCGGCAGGCCGGCTGGGGAGGGGGCAGAGGGGACTCAGGACAGGGGCTGCCCCCCACCACGTTGCTTCAGTTTGAAAGGAAACCTCCCCCTCCCCCACCCTCTCTAGCAAGAAGGCCGCTTCTCCAAGGCTCCGCCCGTGGGGCCACGCCTGCTCCGTGGACCTGCCCGTGCAAACCCGGTCCAGCCAGCACCCATCCTGGCCGGGTCACGGGCGAGGTGTGGGTGCCGGACGCTGCTCGTGTGAGTGGAGGGGTGGGGTCTGTGCCCGGGTGGGCGTCCTGCCACTTGGGGTGCAGCCAGGGCCCTGGGGGACACCTAGTTCCCACTCTCCCCGCAAACCGGTGAGCTCGGGAGCAGGTGGAGGAGGCGAAGTACGGGAGGGCGGCCGGCGGGCAGCCAGGCAGGGGCGGGGGCAGGGGCAGGGGCAGGTGCGGGGGCTCGGGCGGGGGAGACACTCACGGCGAAGTAGGCGCTGTCCCCGTCGGTCCAGAGCACGGCCAGGTCGGCGTTCTCCATCTCCCCGCGGTCCGACATGCCGAACAGGACGCCGGCCCGCAGCTCGCGCACCAGCAGCTGGAAGTGCACGGTCTCCTGGGCGTAGCTGACGTTCCAGGCCAGCTCCAGGGTGCCCTCGGGGTCCAGGGGGATGCGGTAGGGGAAGGGGCTCTCGGGGGGCGCCGAGCCCTGCAGCGCGGCCACCAGGATGACCAGGAACACGGCCACCGCCGTGCCGTACATGGAGGCGGCCTCGCGCGCGCTGGGGCGGGGGAGCTGCATGGCTGGGGCTCGGCTGCCCACCGGGCCCTTTATGTCCCGGCCCTGGGGGGGGGGGGGGGGCGGCCGGGCCCGGGCGGCCGCTGTAATCACATTTGTCTGCCGGGAATTGAATTGTCCGGTTGACCCTCCCACCTGCCCGTGCCCCGGGCCAAACGTTTTGCCTCCCTGTCTCTCCTAATTGGCACTGCTGGGGGCATGGACACCGTCAGCGGGAATTGGAGCAGACGGGCGAGGGGGCCTCCGGGGAGGGCTGCCCCCTGCAGCCAGCAGGCCCTCCACACGCCCTCCCGCCAGGCCCCCCTGGCGCCCCAGCAGCCCGTCCCGTCCTGTCCCCCCTAAGCCGACGGACGGGCCCCGGCCGCCCTTTTGTGGACGGGCAGCCTGAGACCCTGGAGTTGTCCCTGAGCGGGGAGTGAGTGACGGGACCGTGCCACAAGGCTGGAGGGCGGGCCACCTTCACCCTGAAAATAAGAGACGTCCCCAAACAGGCCGCGTTAGACGTGCTCTCAGGCCCGCTGTCCCCTCTGCTCCCGCTCGGGCTCCAGCTGGCGCCGTGGCTGCTGGTGGGGGCAGACGGCGCGGGCACGGCGCTGGGAGGGGGGGCACTTCTGGGCAGCAGACCTGGCGATGCCTCACGGGGACACATTCGGAAAGGGGTGCGAGTGACAGGCCCGCTCCACGCCACAAAGCTCCCCAACCCCTGACACCCTCCTGCAGAGAGTGGACCCAGCCTGAAGGGGACCCCTCCTTGCCAGCCGGCCATTGCCAGTCCCCCGCCCTCCTCAGGGCCTTCCCACAGCCCTGAGCCTCCAGTGTCAGCCTCCTCGCCCTCGGCCCCCTCCCGTCCTTCTCTGTGCAGAATGTACTCCACATGTGCTGCCACTTCCAGGAAGTTCTCCATGATTGCCTCCTGCTCTGAACTCAGCCCCCAAAACCTCGGACACCGAACTAACTTCCTAACTTCCTTCCTTTTTCCTTCCCTTCCATCTCCCTCCTCGTGCTCCTCCTCTCTCTTTGGAGAAACTAGAAACCCAACCCCAGGAGTACACGGAGGTCACTGGCGGGCGCCCAGTGCTAATCCTCGGGATTTGAAAGACGGGCCGGGAGTAGGTTGCGCCGGGCTCTGGTTTTGCTCTGAACTCTGCTCCTCAGGAAGGACGGACTGTCTTTGTGTGATGATGGAACCGGGAGCAAGTTCCTGGCCCGGGGGGTGGGGGTGCTGTCTGCCTAAGCTGGGCGGGCCAGGCCAGGGGGAGGCCTGAGACCAGGTCTCCTCCTCCAAAGTCTTTCTAGAACCTGCCAGGCTGTGCCCTAAGCAGGCCTCTGGCATTGGAGGTTACGGTGCGCCTGGACGCTCGCTCCCCGGGTCAGGGAGCCGCCAGGGAGGGAGAGGCAGGTCTCTGTGGGCCTGGGGGTCCGGGGGTCTGGGGGTCTGGGGGTCCAGGGGGCCGGGGGGCCGGGGGGCTGGGGGGCTGGTGAGCCTTCCAGGTGGCTCCTCCCAGGACGGGAAGATGTGCACCAGCTGCCACCCAAGCTGGTGGGGCCCTGTGGCCTCGTCACGCATCGCCCAGGTGTTGGCTCTGGGTTCGAATCCTCCTGGGTCCCAGCTGGGCATCGTTGGAGAAGCTCTTCCCCACCCCAATCTGGCCCCACCCAGACCGAGAGCTTATCCCTCCGGCTCCTCAGCCCAGGGGATCTGGGGAGTGAGCGGTGGTGAGGCCGAAGTCCGGGCCCGGGATTGGGGTGCGGAGCCCGGGGAGTGGGGTCAGCCCTGACCACCCAGGCCTCGGGCAGCTGAGCCCACCTCCCACCTCTCCTCCTCTCTGGGAGGCCGCGTGGCTCTCCAATTGGACACACGCGTGTTTTTAAAAATATATATTTTTATTAACGACCAGAGAGAATCATGGACCGGCTGCCTCCTGTACACGCCACACTGGGGATGGAGCCTGTAACCTGGACATGGGCCCCAACCGGGAGGGAATCAAACTGTGACCTCCTGGTTCACAGGTCAACGCTGAGCCGCGCCCGCTGGGCACACACGTGTTTCTAACGGGATTCAAAGATGGCCTCCTCCTTAGCTCAGAGCCTTGGAGAAGCGGATTCAGCTGACTTCAGAAGTAACAGTCACAGAAAAGGAGCAATTCCCGGAGCCAGGAGGTGTGGCCCGCCCGCCCTTCCCCGCGGCGGCCGGCGCTTCTGACCACCCTCGGCCCCGGGGAGGCTGCTCAGGAGGCCAGCACTGAGCCTGTGGTCCGGGACTCTTGGCTGGCGGAGGGGGGGGGGGCGGGAGGAGGGGGCACTGCACTCAGAGCGGACAAGGTCAGGCAATGAGGAGGACACAGAGAACTGCAGCCCGGCTGCTGGCCACCGGCGGCTCTGCCCCATGCGCCCTCCTCTGCAAAGCGGACCGGCCGCACCCGGAAGGGATCTCAGCTGCCTGCCCGGGGCTGAGCGGCTGCCCCTCCGGAGCCCTGGGGGCTTTCTTGCCCGGCCCTCCACACCCCTGCCCTCCGGCCCCGCCCCCTCCAGCTCCGCAGCTCTGGGGCCAGCTGCCCCGCTCAGGTGGGTGGGGTGGGCTGGGAGGCACCCAGTGGAACGACCCCGTGCGCCGCTCAGGCCTGGCTTCCCTCCCGGGCGCTCACGGCTGCCCTCGTTGGGGCTAATCCAGCGTTTTAACGAGCCCTTTGCTTTTCTGTCTGTATGGCGCTGCCCTCGCTCACTGTCATCCCTGTCGCCTCTGCCCCGTGAGGCCCGCTTCCCAGGTCCCAGCCCCGGTCACAGCAGGGGGACTGGAGCCGGTGGTGACCTGAGCCACCCAGCCCAGCGACCACAGGCGGCTGTAGGTGCCCGCTGGCCCAGGTGCTCTTTTAAAAATATATGTTACTGATTTTTTTCAGAGAGGAAGGGAGAGGGAGAGAGAGAAAAACATCCGTGATGAGAGAGAATCATGGATGGGCTGCCTCCTGCACACCCCCCACTGGGGACGTGCCCGCAACCAAGGCACATGCCCTTGGCCGGAATCGAACCTGGGACCTTTCAGTCCGCAGGCCGACGCTCTATCCACTGAGCCAAACCAGTTAGGGCTCGAGTCCCCGTCCTCTGCTCTGGAGGTTTGTACCCGGACGTGGAGGCCGGGCCCCGTACCTGTGTGTCTGGCATCTCCAGGGGCATGACGGCCTACTGCACGCCCGCCAGCCGCCATCTCGGGGTGTGGGTAACTCCGCGCCCGTGGCCCATGCTCTTTACTAACCAGCGGACGGCTGGTTTTGGGTGGTTACCTTTTAACTGGAGCGTGTGGGGGCGGGGACAGGCCCACCCTTGCACACTCGGACCCATGATTCCAGACTGGAGCTGGGGCGCCAGGGCGGCCGTGCCCGGTGGTTCGGTGCCCAGGGATCCAGGGCTTCTTGGGGAGAACAGCCGCCGGCTGCTCGCCACCCGAGACCACGCCCACCCCGGGCCAGGGCCACTGCTCCCGGCGGCAGAGCAGCCTTGTTGTCTGTCGGGCCAGACTCGCCGTGACTGCCCTCCGGCCACAGTCGATGCGTCACATCCAGCACCAAATCCAATAACGCGCGGGGCCGGCCATCTGCCTCCGTGCCCCAGGGCCTCTGACATTCATGGGCGGGCGCGGGGCTGCGGCCTGCACACCCTGATCCAATTGTCCCCCTGCTGATCGAGTTACCCAGCGCCTCGCCGACCGCAGGCGGGGCAGGGAGGCCGTGTGTGCACGTAGGCGGCGAGGAGGGGGGGCGGCGGGGCCGGGGGTGCAGGGGGCATCGCTGCAGGCAGTGTGTCCCCGCCCAGCCCAGCCCCACGCCTGGGCAGCGGGCCTGCATCTGAAGTCCCAGCATGGTGGGGTGGGGGCATGAACACAGGTCGCTGTGTGGTCCCTGCTGGGGCTCCAGGCCCATGCCCGGCCTCTGGGGGCCGCCTCCTGGCCTCCCTGTCTGGTTGGTGTTACCGCCTGCCCGGGGCCGAGAGCCTCAGCAGCCCAGCAGACGGGTCTTCCCAGCCCCTGCTGACCGCCTTCCCCACGGGGGACCCACAGCGGGTCAGGCCGGCCCAGGAGGGGCCAGGCCGCCTGCGCAGTGAGGGCGTGGCCGGGGAGGCCCAGCAGCCCCAGCGAGAGCAGGGCCATGGCTCCCCTGATTCAGCTGTGACTCCCCGTGTGTGGGCTCCGGCCTTGAGCAGACCCACATCAGCCTTGGCCCCAGGGCACCCCCAGTGCGGGTGCGGCTGCCCTTGGCCGCGGGTGCTCCGTGCGCAGCCCGTGGGGCCCCCGGCCCTGGGGAGGGGCCCGCGGGACGTCCCAGGCCCGCTGCACTCTGAGGTGCGTTCAGTGTGGCTTCGGCCACACGAGAAGGGAAGCATTACCCCCCCCATCCTAACCCGCGTCACAGGCAAAACTTCTCTAAGAAGACGACTCACAACAGCGTTGGTTTAAAAACAACCAACACGAGCCTCTTCCGAGGGCCGGAATTCCGCAGGAATCACACAAAGGTGCACAGAAAGGCGGTGAGAGGGAGCGCGTTCTGGAAGGTCTCAGGGCAGACAGTGCAGGAGCAGTGCGAGGGCCCCAGGTCCAGGCCGCGGAGATGGGGCGGGTGGGCGGCGAGGGGCGGGGCTTGGTGCTGCTGCATTGCAATCGGCAACTTAACCATTTCCCCCTGCCACCCCTGGCCCCCCGCACCCCGACCCCGCCCCGCGCTGGGCGCCGACAGCCCCCAGCCCCGGAATGAAGCAGAGCCTGGCCCCCACCCAGGACGCTGACCGGCAACTGGATGGCAAGCAGGGACCCGCCTGGCCTGGGCGCACGGACCTGCCGCCCTGGGGCCGAGACAGGCGCAGGGGCAGACAGCGCGACCGTCCCCTCGGCCCGGCTTCTCAGCAGCAGAAGCTCCGACAGGGGCCTGAGCCGGCGGAGGCTCTAAAATAGCTGGAGTCACTTTCTTTAGCGAAATCAGAGGCTGTCGCGTGGAGAGGCAGAGGGCGTTGATGGGGAAGAGCTAATTAGAGAGCGCGGAAATCCAAAGAGACGGCAGAGCAGAGGCATCCGAGGCGCAGACCCGCCGCCCGCCTCCCGGGGCCCGCCTCCCGGCCCGCCTTCCGGGGCGGCCTGGGGCCGGCACCGCGGCGCTGGCACGGCCATCTGACGGACGTCCCGAGTGTGGAGCCGGGGGGCGGGGAGGACATGGCCGAAGGTCCTGCAGGCACCATCTTCAGAAGCCAAAGCACTCACGTGTGCCCGGGTCGCCGGCCTGCACGGAAAGGTCCCAGGTTTGATTCCAGGGCCCAGGCAGGGGGAGTTATGCCGGGTCCAGGCCCAGTGTCCAGCCTCAGGCCAGCACTGTTCCGGGGGAGGGTCTTCCATTCCCTCAACAAGCAGCGGCCGTGGGGGCAGAGGACAGGGAGCCAGCTCTGCCCGGTGCGGGGGTGGGGGGGGGCGTCCATCAGGACAGACAGGCGGCGGGGTGGGGGGGGGGGAGCCAGCGGAGGAGACAGCGCCCCGGGATCAGGGCCGGGAGAAAAGGAGCAGGCCGGGTAGAGGAGGGCTGGGCGGGAGGCGGGAACGGGGTTCGCTCCCCGCTTCTCTGGGGGTTAGACACGGGCCCTGCACCCTCCCCGGGCCTGCGGACTCGGCTTCAGGAGAGCAGAGCCCGGCCGGCCCGCCCTCAGGCCCGGGCACCTGCCCCTCCGTGCTCCATGGCAGGCGTGGCCTGCCCTCTGCACCCTCAGTGCGGGCCATGACAGGACAGGTGAAGGGGTGAGGGGAGAGGGGTGCAGGAGTGACTCGTCCCCCCCCTTTGCTGAGCCGGGAAGGGGGGGCAGGGAGATCAGGCCCTGTGCTCTGTGCGGGCTTCTGGGAGAAAAGAACCGGATGGATCTGCCAGGGGACCCTTCCCCTCCTTCCCCACCCGGCAGGACGCAGACAGGCTGGGACGCACAGAGGAGCCGAGGGGCCCTCCCTGGTCCCAGCCCCCCTCCCCCTCAGTGCCACCCCCCCCCCAGCGCCACCTCCCCCCCAGCGCCCTCCCCCCAGCGCCACCTCCCCCTCTCCGTCCTCCTGGTGGAGCCCGGCCAGCTGGACGCCGCAGCATGGAAAGGCGGTAGCGGTTTCTGTTCACACAGGAGAGACTGTCTCTTCACACCGGGGCAGGGAGCACCCCACCCAGTGTGCGGCCACCCTCACCTGCACGCCGCCCGCCCACTCCCCCAACCCACTCCCCGCACCACTCCCCGCCCGGGCGCGCTGCTGCCTAATCCTCTCACGTTCTCTCTCTCCCTCTCCCTCTCTCTCCCTTTCCCCATCTCTCTCTCCCTCTCTCTTTCTCTCCCTCTTCCCTGTCCCCCCTCTCTCACACTCACACACACACTCTGATGCCTTGTTATCCTGGTCGCACCGGGAAGACGCCAGGCCATCCCTGGATCTAGGTGCCAAGCTAATCGCATGCAGGGATCAGCTCACAATGTATTTCCTTAACCTTCATCTGTTCTTTCTTTCTTTTAAACATGTTTTTATTGACTTCAGAGAGGAAGGGAGAGGGAGAGAGAGAGAAACGTCAATGATGAGAGAGAAATATGGACCGGTTCTTCCTGCACGCCCCACACTGGGAATTGAGCCCGAAACCCGGGCCTGTGCCCTGACCGGGAATCGAACCCTGACCTCCTGGTTCGTAGGTCGGCACTCAACCCCTGAGCCACGCCTGCCGGGCTGATCTGCTCTTTAAAAGGGCCCGGCCGGAGGGGTCCTTTGGGGCGGGGCCCCTTCAGTCCAGGGCAGAACCTGCTGGGGAGCAGGAGCGGCCCAGCCAGCAGGCTAACGTCCTAAGAGCCGGAAGGCAGGCCGGTCCCGCGGGCAGGCATCGCGTCTGGCCCGGGCCGTGGGGAGAACCGGAGAGCTGGGCTCGGTGCGCGGAGACCCCGGGCGGGCGCTGACACAGAGGCCGGAGAACGGGCACTGTCTGACCGGCCGCCACTGCCCTTTCGGAGCCGCGTGGACACGGAGGCTGGAGGGCCAGGCAGCGTCTGTGCTGCGAGCGGCGGCCGGTGCTGCTCGGCGTGTCTGTGTGGGGCCGCGAGCTCACCCCTCGCGGACCTCATTCCCACACCCAGCGGGGGGAGGGGGGAGCCCCACTCCGCGCTGCCCTCCTCCCCGCTGCCCCAGGAGGCTCGGGCCAGAGCCAGCACAAGGCCTCGCTCCCCAAACCCAGGCCGCTCCTCCGGGTGGCGCGGGCCTGTGAGCGGCGTGTGGTGTGATGAGGGGTGTGGTGTCCTCATAACCACAGGACTAGCTTCCAGTCGCTGCGCATCCTGAGCCCGTGCAGGGGGCCGGGCCTGGGGAGAAACGAGGCGGGGGCCCCGAGAATTGCATGGACGTGAGGTTCTGCCCTTCCCCGTTCCCGTGGGGCTGCACTGCCCACCTCCCCCTCGCCCTCCTGCCCCTCTCCCTCCTCCCCTCGCCCCCCTCCCCCTCCCCTCCGTGCACACACCAGTCTGGTACTCGCGCCCGTGTTCCGCGTCGGCTCGCCAGCAGCTCGCCATCTGTCGGAGTGAGTTGTGCCGGAGCTGCGCTGTGAGGGGAGGGGCGTGCGAGGGGGACACGGGAGCCGCCGCGCAGACAGAACGGGACGCACCAGTGGGGAGGCGCCAGGCCGTCCCCCCCCCCCCCGCCCCTGCCCTGCCAACACCCCGGGCCTGAGAGAGGTCTCGGCTCCCGCCCTTTCTGTGCTGCTCACGAAGCCGGCTCTGGGGGCCCTGTCCAGTCAGACCAGCGACCCCCTTATGTTTATTTTTGGAAACGGGGTTTTTGCTGACACCAGGCCAGGCTTTGGCCACACGGAGACGCCTGGGGTGACCACGGGGCAGCGGCATCCGAATGCGATCCGTTCCGTGCAGCCTCGTCCCGGCTGGCCCTGAGGCCCAGGGGAGCCGCTCCCCCCTCCGGCCCCATCCCACGGGAGCGAGGGGAGGGTCCTTCCTAGGGGCGGGACACACTCGGTCCTGGATGCCACGAAACGGGCTCAGGTTGCACCGTCCACGTACCGCACAGCCCCGCACAGAACCCCGCGCCTCCGGAGCTTGGGAGCCGAGCGTCCCTGCTGCCCAGCCCCAGGGCTGCGAAGCACCAGGCGGGGAGCGCCCGCGGGGAGAACGGCGGGCTGGGACCTGCTCGCTGGGCGGAGGCGCTGCTGTGCCTTCTGAATCCTCGTGGCTCAGCCGTCCTGGGACTAAACGTGACAACGCCGCGCAGCTGTCTGGGGATCTGGGCGGAAAGCCGCGGTTTGCAGGGTTCCGGCGGTGATTGGCTGCTGGCCTGCGTCTCTCCGGGCTCTCGCTCTTCCCCTCTCTCCTTATAGGGAATTTCTGCTCCCTCGCCTTCCCGTCTCCAGGGCTGGGAGGATGCGGAGATCTGGAGGGAGGTGTTAGGCACACGGTTTGGGAGTCAGTCCAGCCGCGTCTGGCCGCGGGCCGTCCCTCAGCCGGACACGGCCCCCTGCACACCGCCCCCCCCCTGCCTCCTCCAGATCTCCGCATTCGGGTCGCCGAGGGGCCGGGGTGAGGCGCGACGGCAGGGCCGTGCCTGGGCCTGGCACACGCGGGGATGTTCACCAGGAGACGGGTGCCCGGTGGAAGCGGACAGCGCAGCTGCTATGAGTCAGACCAGCCGCCACTGACTCAGCCACCGGCTCGGAAGGACGGAGAGGCCCGGGGCAGGCACGGCTCTGCCCACTCGGCTGGAGAGTGAGGTGCTGCCTGGCCTGTGAGCAGGAAACTCCAGGGCCGAGGGGGCCTGGATAACCCCGTAGATAGTGGCCTCACCAGGGGACCCGGAAGGGCAGGGAGCCAGCCAGAGGCTGGCATCTGTGTTGGGTTTGCGAGCACGCGCCCTCTGGGCCTGGTGGTGTGGCTCCCAGCTGCCACCCTCCGCCCTCAGCCCAGCTGTGAGGAGGCCGTGGAGCCCAGGCAGTCCACAGCTCTGCGCCCTCGGCCTGGCCTCAGTATTGCCGGCTTCAGAATGGGCGCAGCAGCAGGGGTCCAAGGAGCTTGTCAGAGGGACGGGGGGCGGGGGAGATGAGGGGGCATTCGTGCACACACTCACCGTGCCGCCCGGTACCTCATGCTGCACATGTTCTCGCTCAGAGCCTCTGCAACCGTTTCTTAAAAACATGGTTTTATTGATTTCAGAGGGAGAGGGAGAGGGAGATAGAAGCATCCATGAAGAGAGAGAATCGTGGAACAGCTGCCTCCTGCATGCCCCCACTGGATGGAGCCCGCCACCCAGGCCTGTGCCCTGCCCTGACCGGGATCGAACCGAGACCTCCTGGCTCATGGGTCGGCGCTCACCACTGGGCCACCCAGCCAGGAGAGAGCCTTTTAACTTCCAGAGCTTTCTCCGTCCAGGTCCCTGTGGCTGCAGCCTCCGGGGTGTCTGCAGGACAGGGGTCTCCCACGGTGTCCGGGCCACCCATCCTGTCCAGGGGAAGGACCTCACGTTAAAACCCTCTCCCTGGTACCAGCCCACATGCGCTTCCCTGCAACTCCGGGCATTGGTGCCACTCTGGGCTCTGCGGTCCCTCCCCATGGATGTCCGAGTGGACCCCAGGCAGCCGGCCCATGCCGGCCCAGAGCGGAGCAAGCTCTCCCTCCTCGGCCCGCTCTGGGGTGCTCACCAAGCGAACGGGGTGCCATGACAGAGGCGGGCACCTGGGGAGCCCGCTGGTGTGCCAGGCCCCTGGGCGTGGATGTCCCCCTCCGACCACCCCGACAGGCTCTGCTGTGCCCATTGGGCACTCCGGGTGAGGGCCCGGCCCGGGTCGCCCGTGGCTCAGCAGCCGCAGCTTCAGCCTGGCTCCGAACCCAGCCCTGGCGCGCAGGGGGAGGCGGCGAGGAGCTGGACGCGGGCGGGGCCCGGGAGGGGGGGTCCCGGCAGCCGGGGACCCGCCGGGCGCGGCGTCAGCACCAGGGACAGCTCCGGGCCGCACGGAGCCCCCGACCACGGCGGCGCGCGGGGCAGCGGCGCGCGCTCCCGCCCAGCCTGGCGCGCGCCTCCCGCCTCCCGCCTGCGCGCCCCGCGGGCACCGGGCTCCGCCGAGCCGCTCGCAGGGAGCCTGCCCGGTCCGAGCCGCGGGCGCAGCAGGGCTGGCAGGGGCTCCCGCTGGGCACGCGCCGTCCCCCGCCGCCTCCGGGACCTCCCGGCGCCCCCTCGCCCGTCCGAGCGCCCGCAGCCGCGCCGCCAGCACCGCCGGGCAGGGGCCGCCGCTCCTCGCCGCTCGCAGCCCGGGCTCCCGGCTGGGACCGAGCCCGGCCGCCCGGCCAGGGGCACCCGAGTCCTCCGGGGGCAGCGCCGTTCCCATGGTGTGAGGTAAGGGCGGGGGCGCGGAGCAGGGGGTGCAGGCGGGCAGCCCGGGTAGGTGCCCACCTCGCCCGGAGAGCTCAGGGCTGCCCGGCCGGCGTCCCGGTGCCCGCTGGGCAGGAGGCTGGGACAGAGACCAAGGTGGGCAGCGAGGACCTGGGGGCGAGGCCGGGCACCCACTGTGGGAGGGAAAGTTTCCCCGAGAAGCGAGCCCCTCCTCTCTGCTGCCAGGAGCCGAGGCCATCCGGGTGCCTTCTCGGAGAGGGAGTCCGAGGGAGGGCGCCGTGGCCCCCTCGGCCGATGAGGGAGCAGGTGCGGGAAGTTTGGTCCCCGGTCCAAGGTCACGCAGCCAGCAAGTGGCAGAGCTGGCAGCACCCTCTGCCCCCCTGCCCCCCGCCCTCCCTCCCGCCCACACATGTCTGAGCTGAGGCTGCGGGCGGGAGCACCAGCTGCCGTTTGGAACGAGACTCCAGACACCAGAAACCCGGGACACAGGTCCCTCCCCACTCCCCCCACTCGGTGGCTGCAGTCCGAGGCGAGGGCCCACGTGGGCGGCCCGTGTGACCTGCCCGTGTGCCTGACTGCATCTCGAGGGGCAGGTTCGCTGACCCTCCCGGAGGGTCGGGGTGTCCCGGGGGTCTCGGCCCCAGCAGTGATCCCGTGGGTGTCGCTCAGGAGAGCCAGAGGGCCCTCCAACCCCCCCACTGCCCCCGCCAGGCCAGGCTCGTGCGGTGCCAGGCCCCAGGAGAACGTCCAGCCTCCGGAAAGTTGGGACCAGCCAGGAGTGCACAGCCGCCCGCTCCCCCCCATGCGCCTGCCCCCCCCCCCCGGGCACTGAGGGGGAGCCCCGGGGACCAGGTGCCCCCCTACCTGAGCAGATGTCCTCCGAAGCGCGATGCCGGGACCGCGGAGCAGCCGTCGCTCCCAGGGCCCAGCGGCTCCGGGTTTGTGCGTCCCGCGTCCGGCCGCGGCCTGCGGGCACCTGGGTGCCGGGGGAGGAAGAGCCAGGTGGTCCCCCTGGCCCGGAGGCTGCTGAGTGTCCTCAGGCAGATCGGTGTGGGTACTCCCCTGGGAAATGGCTTCCTGAAGGGTCGGGGGTCTGGGAAGGACCCCAGGATCCAGCCTCCGTGCCCCCGGATGCACGGGGGGAGGGTGGGGGAGCTCAGAGCCGCTGGCCTCCCCGGAGCAGCTGACTCTGCTCAGAGCACTGGCCAGGGAGCACCCAGCTCCCCCGCCTCTGCCTCTCCGCTGGGGAGCGGACGCCGCAGGCCCCAGACACACAGCTGTGCCAGCACAGTGTGGGCACGAATAGGGCTCTGGGGGCCAGGTGGGCACAGCCCTGCAGCCGAGGGGCGCCCCTTTCTCTGCCCCTTCCCGCGTGACCTTCTCCCAGTGCCGGGGTCACTATGGGCCCGAGGGGTGGGAGGGGCTGTGTGCGGGAGGCGGGCGGGGGGTGGTGAAACCGCGGACCGGAGACCCCAGCCGGCCGGGGGTTTTGTGGCACCGGGAGCCAGCCCCCCCAAAGGCCTCGGGGTCTCTGCCATGTGGGGCTGCTCCACAGAGCCACGCAGCGGGGTCAGCGGGGTCAGCGGGTCAGCGGGTCAGCGGGTCAGCGGGGTCAGCGGGGTCAGCGGGTCAGCGGGGTCAGAGGGGTCAGCGGGGTCAGCGGGTCAGCGGGTCAGCGGGGTCAGCGGGGTCAGAGGGGCCAGTGGGTCAGGAGGAATGGCTGCCGGGCGGCGGAGCTGAGATTCATCACTCGGTGCGTCACCGCGGATCCAGGCTCCGCTCTGGTGCTCTGTGACCCCCGTCCCCGCCGCTGTCTCCCCACAGCCGTTCCCGTCTGGGCGCCTGGAAAGGCAGTTAGGGGGTGAGGGGTTCCCTGGGGCAGCCGCTCGGCCTCCACACGAGCGAAAACAGGGGTGCTTCCGCGGCGCCCGGCGTCGGTCCCCGGGGCCTGGGGCTGCGTCCTCGGGGGACTGTCTGGAGGTGCCCTGCATCTGCATCGTCCTGCGGCCGGGCCTCCCCCGCCGAGCACGGCGGCTCCCGGCTGGGTGCACCGTCTTCTTTTTTTTTTTTTTTTTTTAAATATATTTTATTGATTTTTGTACAGAGAGGAAGGGAGAGAGATAGAGAGTTAGAAACATCGATGAGAGAGAGTCATCGATCAGCTGCCTCTTGCACAACCCCCACTGGGGATATGCCCGCAACCAAGGTACATGCCCTTGACCGGAATCGAACCCGGGTCCCTTCAGTCCCCAAGCCGACGCTCTATCCACTGAGCCAAACCGGTTTCGGCTGGGTGCACCGTCTTCTGTTCAAAGCCCTTCGCTCCCTTCGGGATTGGGTCCTTGCCTAACCCGCTCCAGAGGGGGCCTCCTGAGGTGGGGCGCTGCAGGGGGCACCTGGGGGGCTGACCCACTCGCCCTGGGGGAGGGTGGGCTACTCAGCCCCGAACTCAGGCTGAGCTCGGCTTCCCAGCCTGCACGCTGCTGGGGCGGTGGGACCTGGGCCTCGGCTCCGGGCTGTGAGATGGACGGTGGCCCTGCTTCTCGGGGGCCGGAGGATGGAAGCACGACCTTGGGGAGAGCCCTGGGACCCCAGGAGTGTGTGTGGGGGTCATACCAGGGGAGGCTTGCAGGCTCGTAGGGGTGGGCACCGTAGGCAGAGGGGCTGGGGAGGGATGGGCCAGTTCTGGCCTCAGAGATCCCCTGGCTGCAGCCTGGAGGAGAGCAGGAGAGGGCGAGGCTGGAGGCAGGAAGGCCGGGAGGAGGCCGCTCCGGTCGGAGGGTCGCAGGGGCGCCCGGGGCAGAGGGAGAGATGGGCCGGGGCAACAGAGCAGCCGAGGCAGGGGCGTCGGGGGATGGGAACAGTGTTGTTTCGGTAACACCCGGGCACGGAGCCCGGCGAACGCCCACCAGGCCGAGGCTGGGGCATGGCCGCTTCGGGGGGGGGTGGGTCCGAGCACAGGGGGCGGGGACGCGCCCCGGAGGAGGTGGGCCTCGAGGGGCACTTCCTGTTCCCGCAGTGACCCTCAGAAGTCTGATCACACGCTGGCTGATGTGCCCGTGCTCTGGGCACACGCCCGCCCTCCCGGGGGTCCGCAGGAGAGGAGGGGGCTAGTGCCCCACCTCTGTGCTCGGCTTCCCAGCTGGCGGGGGCGGAGGAGTCTGATGGGCTAGGAGGCCCGCTGGAGGGGCGCCAGGCCTGGGCACAGGCTCCGGGCTGCTGGGCCAGGTCCACAGTGCGGCCGAGGCGGGGAGGGCCCAGCAGCCCTCGGGGGGCCCAGAGCCACGCCTCTGTCCGCGCTGTGTGCTCCCAGCCGGTCACTCAGCCTCTCTGGGCCTCAGGCTCTTCACCGTTAATGACAATAACAGCACCCGCGTGGGGTGTCAGCCGGCCGGCTGGCGGCGGAGGGGGCCTCGGACGCTGAACTGGGGAACCTCTCTTCCAGGCCAGCCTGTGTCGTGACGGAGGCCGGTCTCCCCGTGGAGGCCCTCACTGCCCTGGGGTCCCTCTGCCGGGCTGAACAGGCTACTGCCCACTCCGGAGCCCGCGCCCGCTGCCGGCCCGCACCCCCTCCCGTGGGCTCCCCTTCCTCTGCTGGCGGATGGCGCGAGGTGGGAACAGGCCGGGTTGCCCTGGGGATGGAGACGCAGCGGGACCCAGCGGCGGGGCGGGGGGCTGCCAGAGAGCATCTTTATTGTTTAAATGTACGGTTATTGATTTCAGAGGCAGGGAGACGGGAGAGAAACATCTGTGATGAGACAGAAGCACGGATCGGCTGCCTCCTGCACGCCCCCCACGGGGGATCCAGCCTGCAGCCCGGGCCTGAAGGAGCCCGTGACCTCTTGGTTCGGGGTCGCTGCTCAGCTGCTGAGCCGGCCGGTGGGCGGGGGGGAGCGCCTGTGGTTCCCAGACGCCTGTCCGGCCTCTCCTTGCGGGTCGGAAAGGTCACGTTGGACCATTTTCCCATTTCTTGGCCAAGGTGCTGCCGCCTGCATCCGGGAGCTTCCCGGACACAAAACAGGCTCATTTGTCCGGTTCACAGGCAGGCGCCGCCCGGGCCCTGTTCCCCAAGGGGGGACCCTGCCCCCTGGCCGGGGCCCGGCACACCCTGGGGCTGTGGGCAGGACCACCCAGAGCGGAGCCACGGCCTCTCCCTCTCAGGATCTCCCTCAGCATCACGCACTCCCTTCCTCCCCCCCACCCCCGCCTCCTGGGGCCGGGGGAGGGGGGCAGCGAACATCCACCGTCGGGGGGGGGGGGTGGGCAGCGAGCATCCACCGTCACAGGAGACTCCGCGTCGCCCGTGCTTCTGGCCTCACCTGGGCTCCGAGCTCAGCTCAGCCACTCGCCAATCCCCCCCCTGCCCTGCGTGTGCTTCCTGAACACTGAGGCCCTCCCCCTGCGGGCATCCCCCCAAAGACCTCCCGGGCTGTGCCTGCAGGGGGCGTCCTGACGCAGGTCCTCTCCTGGGGAGTCCACCCGTGACACCCCCGGGGCCCGTGGACGCCGGCTCCGGCCCGCCTCACGGTCTCCGTCTGCACGGCTGGTGGGTGCCTGCGGAGGGCACCTGCTGGCTGTGCAGTGCTGAGCCCGGCCTGGCACACGGGGCACCGGGCAGTTGCTGGGCAGAGTCTGTGCCATCTGAGGCGGCCTCTCCTAGGGGAATGCAGTCGCCCCACCCGCCACCCCTGGACAGACCCACAGTCAGGTCTCCCCCCGACACCAGGACCTCCCCGGGGAGGGCTCCGGGCTCCAGCGTGGCGTGGCCGGGAGGCGGGGCTGCGGGGCTGCGGGGCGGCACCGTCGGAGGTGGCTCCTGGCACAGGGCGGGGGGCGGGGAGGACCCGGTGTGGAAAGATGATGGAATCTGCAAGACGGGGCCTCTGACAACACGCCCACCCACGCTTCCTTGGAAGTGGCTGAGCCGTTAAAAAAAATAAATTGACAGAAAACAAATGTCTCAGGAGGCATCCTCGCTGCCGCCCGGACACCCGGCGCCCTCAGTGCCCGGTGCCCGGTGCCCGGTGCCCGGTGCCGCGCTGTGCCAGCGGCAGGAGGGCCTCGCCGAGCAGGGCGTGGGGTCCTGTGTGAGCTCCCCCCCCCACTGCAAGCTGGTCCCGCCAGGCCCTTGGAGCAACCAGCTGTTTGATGCACCATCATCGCTCTTCATTCACCGCCAGCAACACACGTGCTCTCACACACACACACGCACATATGCATGCATGTACGCACATAGCACTGGGGTGAGGTGGGGCTGCCCCTTTGCCCACGCTGCCGTCTCCAGCTGGGGTGACGGCATCCCCGTGTGAGCTGCAGCCTCAGGGGCCACACAGGAAGGAGCCCTGGGACCTGGCAAGGTGCCCAGCAGCGGTTTTCCGTCACCGCGGTGACCCCGCCCCGACCTCAGGGCTCACGGTGAACTGGGGGGGTGGGGGGGAGACTTCTGTCTTGTTCTTGTTGGTCCTCACCGAGGCTGTTTTCCATGGATTGCCAGGGAGGGAGAGAGGGAGGGAGAGGGGGAGACGGAGAGGAACATCGATGTGAGGGAAACATTCATTGGTCGCCTCCCGCACGCGCCCCGACCAAGGGGGCCCAGGCCAGGGAGGAGCCTGCAACCGAGGTACATGCCCTGGACCAGAATCGAACCCGGGACCTCTGGTCCCCCGGCCGACACTCTAGCCACCGAGCCCAGCAGGCCAGGCCTCTAGGGCGAGGGTCCTGTCTTCCCAGCTCACAGGGCGGCTCACCCCGGGAGCGGCTGCACCCAAACCCAGTGTGAACGGAGCCATAGACACAGGCGTCATTCCGATCGGCGGGACAGGAGCCTCGGGCGATGGTGGAGGCAGCCGCGGGCCGGGCTCCTGGTTCCCCCCACCCCAGTCCCGCAGGGCGCCCAGAGCTGCCCGGCGCCCTAACCCACCGGCTGAGGGAGCCCACCTCCTCACCCCCGCACACGCAGCTTCCAGCTGTAGCCATGGAAACCCGGTTACCGAGTGAGCAGCTGACACGTGTGTATTTTTGGCGTGTTGTTTTTTAAAACGGTGCACGACTCCTCTCCGGCTCCCGCGCCCGCGGGGATAATAGGGGAGGCAGAACGCTCACCCTGCCGTTCACCCCCTCCCTGCGCCCACTCTCCAGGCTGGGATGCCCGGGAGGAGACCCCCTGAAGGGCCGCTGCCCCTCAACCTGGGCCCCCCTCCCCTCTCCCCGTCTCGGGTCCTCGGAGTGTCCTGTGTCCATGCTTTCTGTGGTTAAGGTTTTCTTCTCGTTACTTTAAACAGTGTGATTATCGTGTTCCCTGGTGTGTTCTCCATTCTCTGTGGTGGTGGTTTTTTTTTTTTTTTTTGTTTTTTGTTTTTAATGTATTTTTATGGATTTCAGAGAGGAAAGGAGAGGGGGAGAGAGAGATAGAGAGAGATTCTCTCATCAATGAGAGAATCACTGATCGGCTGCCTCCTGCACGCCCCCCACTGGGGATTGAGCCCGCAACCTGGGCCTAGGCCCTGACCGGGAACCGAACCTGGGGCCTTTCAGTCCACAGGCAGACACTCTACCCACTGAGCCACACCGGCCAGGGCCGTGGTGTTTGCTGTTCATCGAGTTCGGGATCTGTGGGCCTAGAGCGTCCGTCCGGTGTGGGGTATGCTCAGCCAGGGTTTCCTCCAGGTGTCCTCTGCCTCCCCCTCCCCTGAGCTCCCCGTTCGCCGCCCCTCACCACCCTCCCCTATGCTCGTCTGAGCCTGTCTCTCCCTATCACTTTAAGCGGCTTCCGTGGCTGTCTCTGTCCCTCATCTTCCCCTCGGCAGCATCAAATGTGACGTTCGCTCTCTCCCGGGTATTCCATCTGAGACACGGCAGCTTTTTTTTTCTTTGCTCAGAAATCTGCTTTTGTTCTTTCTCCGTCCTCCGTGCTTCTCCTTGGGGGGCCCGGCTTTCCTCTCGTGCTTTCAACAGGCGGAGCAGGTGAGCGGCAGGTGTAGCCGTTTGAATGTCCTCGGGCGCCTCAGCCCTGGTGCCGGGGCTGGGGGGGCTCGCCCTCTGCTGGGGACAGCGGTGTCCGAGGGTCAGGGGCCAGCCCTGCGGTGGCCGCGGGTCTCCGGACCCTCCGCGCCGCTCTCTGCTGCTGTGGCCGAATGCCCGTCGGGTTTCCATGAGGCGTGAGCCATGGTGACGGGCACGGGCCTGGCATTGCCCCCGGGGGCACCCCTCTCGGCACCTCAGTTTCCTGTCTTTGCACGAGGTGCCGAGCCCGTGAGGGCGGCGTGGAATGTGCCCGCAGCGGAAAGCCCTTCACCGCCTCTGCCATCGACCCGGGGCAGGGAGAGGAGAGGCCCCCTCCTGCTGCTGAGCCCACCGCCCCTGCCCGGGAACATGGGACGGGCGGTGCCGGAGGCGGCCCACGGCCAGGGGTTCAGGGCAGGCTTGCCCGTGAGTCCCACCCCAGTCCATCTGCCCGTGCTGGTCCCTCGGGTCCTGGCGCCATACTGCCCCCTGGTGGCAGGAGGAGGGCAGGAACATGGCAGACCAGGTCCTGCCTTCATGGGGCTTGTGGTCGGGCGGGGCAGGAGGCAGGGCGGCCGGTCCCTCTGGCGCCCAGGCAGCTGGAGCAGGGAGAGGGCATCAGCTTTGGGGGGCCCTCCAAGCTCGCCCCTGTCCCCACTGACCGTGTGGCCCCAGGAGCGGCTCTCGGTGGAGCGGGCAGGGACACTCCTCTGGTCGGTTTGCCCCGAGAATGTGGGGTTTGTGAGCCTCACATGGGCGTGGGGTGTGGGCGCGTCTCAGCAGGTGGCAGTCATCCTGCCCGCGGGGTCTGAGCTGGCGGGCCCCGGCTGTGTCCGCCGCTGTCCTTCCTCGCCCTGACAGACCCTGCCCCAGCCCCAGCCCCATCCACAGCCCCAATCCCAGCCCCAGCCCCAGCCCAGCCCCAGCCCCCTCCCTCTACCCCAGCCCCATCCCCAGCCCCAGCCCCAATCCCACCCCCACCCCCAGCTCCAGTTCCAGCCCCAGCCCAGCCCCAGCCCCCTCCCTCTGCCCCAGCCCCAGCTCCAATCCCAGCCCCATCCCCAGCCCCTGCTCCATCCCCAACCCAGCCCCAGCCCCCTCCCCCAGCCCCAGCTGGGCTCTGGATAACATCGCCAGCCCAGCCGCCAGCCGCCGCTGCCCCCCCCCCGCCTCCCCGGCTGGTGATTACCCGGCGCGGACCCCGAGCCGCGGAGCGTGAAATGAGGAACAAATGTGGGGCCGGTCTAGACAGGAACTCGCGGCCTAGACAGGAGCTCGGCTCCAGGTAGCGGGCTCAGCACCAGACGCGTGTGCCCGAGGGGGATGAGCCCCAGGAGACAGGGGGCAGCAGGCCTGGCCTGGCATTGGCGTGGCAGCCGGCGCCCCAGCCTGGGTCCCGGGCCCGGGAGGCTGCTTGTTAGTACATGGATTTCAGGGTCCCGCTGGGGTCCCAGGCCTGAGCTCGTGTGACTTCCCAGGCCCCCCACGGTCTGGGCCGGCGGGTCGGAGGTCACTGAGCGGGGCGTGGGGAGGGTGGGCTGGGGATGGGGGCTCCCCCCGAGGCCTGCCAGGCAGGGAGGGGTGGCCAAGCTCTAGGAGCAGAACAAGCAGGAGCGTCTGGAAGAGCACGCAGGACCTGGTCCAGATGGCGGCGGGCAGGGGGAGGGGCGGAGGGGGCAGGTGGAGGGCGGGCGTCTGGCTGGGCTGCCAGGTGCTTCCTGCCCCCACCCCCCAGCACCACTCCGGGGGTCCCCTGCACAGCAGACAACTGGAGCTCCCCGTGTCCCCTCCCCCCTCCCCACCCCTCCAGGAGACACAGGGCTAGCAGAGGGGCCTTAGCTTAGGGCCCGTCTCACCTCCCGGAGAAATACCGGAGGGACAGCCAGCAGAGCCGTTTAGGAAGCTGTAAGACCCGTTATGGTCCCAGGGGCCACATTAGCAGTTCAGCGAGACACCAGCCAAATCGTCTGGGCCAGCAGCGTGGCCGGCACCTCCGCCAGGCTGTCGCCGGGCCTGCACACATCTCTCTGCCTCCCGGCCTTTGCCCTTGGGCTGGCTCAGTTGCCGCTGCCTCCAGGAAGCCCCCCTGGCTCTCCCAGAGCAGTGCCAGCCCCTCCAGCTCTGAGTCTCAAAGCCCATGGTTGGCCGAAGCTGGTTTGGCTCAGCGGTAGAGCATCGGTCTGCGGACTGAAGGGTCCCGGGTTCAATTCCGGTCAGGGGCATGTACGTTGGCTGCGGGCACATCCCCGGTGGGGGGTGTGCAGGAGGCGGCTGGTCCATGTTTCTCTCTCATCGACGTTTCTGGCTCTCTCTCTCTCTCTCTCCCTTCCTCTCTGTAAAAATCAATAAAATACATTTTTAAAATAAGTAAATAAATAAATAAAAGCCCATGGTTGGTCCCCGGGACGCGGTGTCACTGGCTCAGACTGGCTCCCTCCCACCTCCCGGCACGCACCCCGTGTTGGCAGCGGCGTTTACATTCGTGATCCTCAAACCGGGCCATGGCTCTCGGCCACCAGACCCCTCGTGGGCGGGCTGGTAGGAGATGCCAGACTGGATCCTCCAGGTCCTGGGCCGTGGGAATGGGCGGTCTCCTCCCCGCCGTGCCCGGGTACAGATAAGGAAACTGAGGCCCAGGGAGAGGCCTCGGACCCGGCGTCCCCCGCCTCGGGGCACAGGAAGGGGGTCTGGAAGGCCTGGCGAGGGCAGCCGGGGGTGGGAGACGGGCAAAGGGCCGCTGGGCACTGTTTGTCCGCTGACCCGCTGTATGAAGTCACCAATGAACCGCCCTCCCGCCCCTGCCCTACCTCCGCTTCCCCCTGCCCCCGCTCAGGGCTGCGAGGCACGGCTCCTCCCGGCACTGGCCCCTGGACATTCTGTGATGGGTGCTCGATCAGTCCAGGAGGTCTTCCTGGAGGAGGGGGCACGCTCTGATGTCAGGGTCGACTCTGGCGAGGCGGGGCAGGGCATCCTGGAGGCGGGACAGCAGGGCAGCGGGGTGGAGGGCGGCTGGGGCCTCGGGAGGGCACGCTGCTCTCAGCCGCCTGGAGCTGACTGCGGGCTGACATCAGGCGGGGGATTGTGTCTCCTGGCCGGGCGCTCCGCGGGCGCCGCTGCCCTGGGCATGCACGTGTCTGCGGAGCGAGGCTGAGGTGCTCCAGCTGGACAGGACGCTGCCGGAGCCGCGGGCAGCTGCTGACAGCGCCGGGCGCCCGGCCGAGCCTGCACCTCCCCGCCCGGCCGCCAGGCTGCCGCGCTGACCCCTCCCAGAGCGGCAGGGGCCCCACCTCAGACGCTCCCAGTGCCCGTGGGGACCTGGGGTGGGGTTAGCCCAGAGGGGGCATAGCCCGGAGGGGCACAGCCCGGAGGGGCACAGCCTGGAGGGGGCACAGATAGGAATGGCGGCGAGCTGAGCTCAGCACCGCCGTCTGGAGGAGTCCCGGACCGTGTCCCCGTGCTCCTGGCGAGGCGGGAACTGAGGCGCAGAGACCCCGGACGCACAGCGGAGCCGGGCTGGCGCTGGGGGTCCTGCCGGGGCGTCGGGGGAGGCGTGCACCCGGCACAGCCTCGGATCCCTGTGTGACCCGGTTTCTGTCGAGCCCAGTGAGTCCTCTGGTCGGCGAAGTGGGGCCATGATGATCTTTTTGGGGGTAAGCAGCAGAAACACAGTCCCGGGGGCGCTCTGCGGACCTGGGGCGGGAATCGGAACCCCAGGAGTCGGGACGGCAGGCAGCCTGGCTTTCTCGGGCTCCCTGTGTCCTTCCTCTCCCCTCCTGGCCCAGCACCTCGGCCCCCACCCCTGTGGCAGCAGCCGGAGCACCCATGTCCGCACCCGCAGACGGCCAGCAGGGACTGGTGTCCAGTCGCGCTGTCACCGCCGAGCCTGGGTGCCCGCCCACCCTGCCCTCGGGGAGTGTGGCCAGACGGGCGGCAGCCAGGTACATGGCTCAGGGCAGGACATGGAGGGGTGCTGGGCTGGCACCCCAGACCTCTCGGCTGCACCCCTAAAAGGTGGCGTGGGCTGCGGTGTGACACGCAGCAGAGGCGTGGTCAGCAGGGGGAGCATGTGCTGCCCCAGGCGGGGTGGGGACCGCAGATCCGGCCTTGACCCTGACCCTGCAGCTTCCTGGTCCCTCTCCGGCCTCAGGTGGCTCGTCCTCCACACGGGGCCTCGGAGGGGGACCTGCCTGGCGGGGGGTGCGCTCGGGGCCTGGCAGGCCTGGGTTCCCGTGGCAGGCAGCGGCACACGTGGCTCTCAGCCGGGAAGGGGCCGTTGGCGGGAGTGAGGCCGCCCTGACGGGGCCTGGGTTTGGCCGGCCCCTGGGAGTGGCCCTGCCTCCTCTGAGCCTCCATCTCCTCCCTGCCAAGTCGGGGCCCCATGTCTGTTCTGCCCCCGCAGCTGCCCAGGACTAGGGAGGGTGCTGGGGCCGTTGTGCTGTGTGCTCTCCCGCCACGGTCAGGCCGAGGTGTGCGTGGCGCCCTGTGCCCCACAGACCAGAGGGCTCTGCCCGGCGCTGCTCTGTCTGCCCCCCCTCAGCGCGTCTGGACAGCCGGCCTGCCCCCTCCTCCCCCCGCCCCCCCAGCGTCCCCCGCCGGCCGCCTCCTCGCACCCCCGCTCCCCGGACCGGCCGCTCAGGCTGCAGCCGTGGCGGGCCGGCGGGCCAGCTGGCCTCAGCCGCCCCAGGGGCCGCGGCAGGTCTGCCGGCAGGGCGCCCGGGAATGCGGGGGTCCCGGCTCCCGCGGTCCGTCTGTGTGGCCGGCGCGGTGCTCAGGCTGTCTGGTCGGCCCGTCTGTCTGCGTGCGGAGCTGTCTGTGAGTCTGGCGCCTTGTCTAATCATTGAGGGGCTGTCTAGGCCTGCCTGCCGGAGGTCTGGTCCCTCACTCAGCTTTGCTCCTGATGCACAGCAGTGCCTGGCACCCCCCCCCCTTCCATCTGTGTCCCCCTCCATCTGCACACAGGGGCCCTGGTGTCCTGCCCGGCCGGGCTCCCTCCCAGGCCACCTGACCCTGGCAGATGGGTCTGCAGGAACCGCTGCCCCTCACCCCGACCGCCCACACACCTTTCCTGCACTCCCCCCCCCCCCAGCTCCGGGGCTCAGCACCCTGACCGCCCACAGACAGGACTCTGAACGACACCCCTCACCCCGACCGCCCACACACCTTTCCTGCCCCTCCACCCCGCCGAGCTCGGGGTCTCAGCTCCTCCCTCCCTCCTCGCCTGCCGCCCAGACAGGACTCGGAACGTCTGTCAGGGCTCCTCACACATTCCCGGGAGAGGGAAAGCGGCCGGCTCCAGCCGGTCCTTGGCAGGTCTCCCCAAACCTCACCGCGTGCGCCTGCAGCTCTTCCCTGCACATCCTGTGATCACCGGAGCGGGGGACCCCCCCGGGGAGAGAGGACAGACCAGCAGGTGAGGGGGGGCCGAGCGGAGGGTGTGTGTGGAAAGCCGCTTTTGCCTAAAAGGGGGAAGGAAATGTGCATTTCCCTGTATTTTCAAAGGACATGACTATTGATTCCAGAGAAAGAGAGAGAGAGAAACGTCCATGATAAGAGAGAATCATCGCTCAGCTGCCTCCTGCACGGCCCCACTGGGGTGGGCCTGCCACCCGGGCCTGCGCTCCGACCGGGAATGGAACCCTGACCTCCTGGTTCATGGGTCTGTGCTCAACCCCCGAGCCCCGCCGGCCGGCCATTGTCCTGTCTTTCTAGAAAGAAGCAATGAAGGGCCAACCCAGGATCCAGCGAAACCGTCTCTGGGCCGAGCCGGGGCCGGGAGGGGGCGGGGGCAGGTTTGGGAGCGAGACCTGCTGGGAGCCGCGGGCCGTGCTCCCAACTCTGGAATCAGATGTTTCTACGACGGAAAATAGAAAGGGAACCGGGCTGAGAAGGAGAGTGCTCCGGGGAGAGACAGGGAGGAGGCACCGTGTGGTGGGAGCACCCTCGTTAGGACTGTTCCAGTGACCTGGGACAACGCTCACCCCCATCCCTAAGAGGCAAGCGCAGCAGCCTCCAAAGGCAAGCAAATGCCCAGCTACACTCAGCGATTTGTTAGCGCAGCTGGTCTGATTATTCTACTAGAGCCCAGGGCGCAGAATTCATGCACGGGGAGGAGGGTCCCTCAGCCCAGCCTGCACCCTCTCCAATCCGGGTCCCCTCGGGGGATGTCCCACTGCCTGTGGGGTCAGGCCTAAACCGGCAGTCGGACATCCCTCTCACAGTCCTGGACTGCTGCCTCCTAATTGCTCACCTGCCTGCCTGGCTGGTCACCCCTAACTCCTCTCCCCCCCACCTCCCGCCAGCCTGGTCACCCCTAAATGCCCCCCTGCTGGCCTGGTCACCCCACTCAGCCTCCTGCTCAGTCGTTCCATTGGCCCTCACTAACCCCTCTGCCAGCCTGGTCACCCCATGCAGCCTGTTCGGTTGTTTTGGTTGCGACGGTCTCTTAGGCTTTTATATAGATGGATGTAACGGGAAACGGCAACTACACAAGGAAAGAGGATTGTTGCTGAGTCACGGGGACATCCACGTTAACGGGTGGAAACCTGCTCGCTCCCGCGTTAAGTGGAAACACCAGTATGACTTGTCCCATTTCTCTCTTTCTAAGAAACTGTTTTAAGAAATATTCCCGCCCTGGCTGGTGTGGCTCAGTGGGCAGAGTGTTGGCCTGCACACTTAAGAGTCTCGGGTTCGATTCCCGGTCAAGGGCAGGTGACCGGGTCCCATTCAGGAGGCAACCAATGAGCTACCAAAAAAAAATTCTTGTTAAAACATGGGCTTAAAATGCTTTCTAAGTGTAAACCCAACGATCGAAAAGGAACCCCTCCCGCAGGTGTGGGGACCCCTCCCAGGTGTGGGGACTCCTCTCAGGTGTGGGGACCCCTCTCAGGTATGGGAACCCCTCCCGCAGGTGTGGGGACCCCTCCCAGGTGTGGGGACTCCTCTCAGGGGTGGGGACCCTCCCGCAGGTGTGGGGACCCCTCTCAGGTGTGGGGACCCTCCCTCCCGCAGGTGTGGGGACCCTCCCAGGTATGGGGACCCCTCTCAGGTGTGGGAACCCTTCTCAGGTGTGGGGACCCTCCCGCAGGTGTGGGGACCCCTCCCAGGTGTGGGGACCCTCTCAGGGGTGGGGACCCCTCTCAGGTGTGGGAACCCCTCCCGCAGGTGTGGGGACTCTCCCTCCCGCAGGTGTGGGGTCCCTCCCAGGTGTGGGGACCCCTCCCAGGTGTGGGGACCCTCCCGCAGGTGTGGGGACCCTCCCTCCCGCAGGTGTGGGGACCCTCCCTCCCGCAGGTGTGGGGACCCTCCCTCCCGCAGGTGTGGGGACCCTCCCTCCCAGGTGTGGGGACCCTCCCTCCCGCAGGTGTGGGCCCCCTCCCAGGTGTGGGCCCGGGGCTGCGCGGGCGGCGGCCCGGCCCTGAGGGAGCGCTTGCCGCAGGCGGCGGCTGGAGGGGCGCGGATGACAGCCGGCACCGTGGTCATCACCGGGGGCATCTTGGCGACTGTGATTCTGCTGTGCATCATCGCCGTGCTGTGCTACTGCCGGCTGCAGGTACGGGGCGGGGGGAGCCGGGGGCGCCCTGCCGGGGCTCAGGAAGCGGGAAGAGTCAGGTCTCGAGCAAAGTGCAAAGCAGACAGCCTGCCCTGCCTCAGCCCGGGGGCTCGGTGCCCGGCTGCCCAGGCTTCCCACACACAGCACTGGGCCCTCTCCCCTCCCCCACCCGCCCTCCGGGCAGAGGGGGAGGCAGGGGTGCAGGAGAGAGCATCTTTCTCAGGGAGGAGGGGAAGCCAGGTGTGGGCCAGGGCGGCACACGAGCCAGGCTGAGGCCAGCCCCCTGTGCCTCAGTTTCCCCAGCTGCACCATGCACTGCCTCCGGGAGGGGACGGGGGAATGGTGTGCCGAACAGAGCGAACCCTCCGTGCAGCGCTCAGCAGAGCGGCCGGTGGGAGCTCCCGAGGGGTGGGGCCGGGTCAGGCGGGGCGGGGCGGGGCGGGCGGCGGCCACTCACACCTCTGCGCCCGCCCGCAGTACTACTGCTGCAAGAAGGGGGGCTCTGAGGAGGACGAGGAGGAGCCCGACTTCGACCCGCACCCGGGCCTGCCGCCGCTGCACTCCAACCGCCACCTGGTGCTGACCAACGGGCCCGGCGCCTTCGGGCCCCGGTCCCCGCAGGCCCGCGCCCTCCGCCGCGGCTGCTCCCACTGCGAGCCGCCCGCCTTCCTCCTGCAGGAGCCCGAGGACCAGGGCGTGCGCAACGGCGGCGAGCGCGTGGCCTACCGCGCCATCAGCCAGGAGGACGTGGAGGGGCCCGCCGCCTGCGGGGGCCTGCAGCCACTCAACCCCAACCGCCTCTCCGCCATGCGGGAGGCCTTCGCCCGGAGCCGCAGCATCAGCACCGACGTCTGAGCGCCCTCTGTCCCTCCGCCCCCACCCCCCTCCCGGCCCCTGTCCACCCCGCAGGCCCCAGCCATGGAGGGGTCCCCATGGCCCTCCCGCCCGGCCCCGGGCCAGGCCCAGCCTTCCCCACTTCCCTGCCAGCACGGGGCCCCGCCCCCAGGGGCCTCTGGGGCTCAGAGCAGGGACAGGCAGGGCCCGGGGGCGAGGCCGGGGCTGGAAGGGGGGCGGGCGTGATGCCAGGTGAGCCTCAGCCTCAGGTGTCATGGGTCATGGCCTCCGGTCAGCCCAGCCGCCCGCCGTCTCCTGGCGGCCCTGCCACTCCCCGCTCGGCCTCCGTCTCCCTGCCTTGTCTGGGAGGGGCGGCCGCCAGGCTTCCTCACAGCGATTCTGGACCAGCTCTCCTCGCCCTCCAACCAGATGGGGTGGGCGCGCTCCCCTCCCCCTCGCCCCTGGCTCCCAGGGCCAGGTGGCCGACACCAGCTCAGCGGCCCCTCCGCAGACCCCTCGCAGGGCGGTCTCAGGGCCGGCCGGCCTCAGGGATTCAGTCCCAACTGGCTTTTTAAACAAATAATATATTTTTACTGATTTCAGAGAGGAAGGGAGAGGGAGAGGGAGAGGGAGAGGGAGGGAGAAACATCCATGATGAGGGAGAATCACGGACCAGCTGCCTCCTGCACGCTCCACCCTGGGGAACTAGCACGAAACCCAGCCTGTGCCCTGACCGGGAATCGAACCCTGACCTCCTGGGTCACAGGTCGATGCTCAGCCACTGAGCCTGCCGTCCGGGCACCAACTGGCTTTTTGATGAAAGTGAGAGAGGAGGCTCTGTCCCGCCCACCTGCTTCCGAGTGTCCTCTCTCCAGCACAGCCCACTCCTCACACCCGACGAGGTGGATGGACAGAGCAGTGAGACAGACTGACGCCCCGTGAGACCCGAGACAGGGCCCCCACACCACCCCCACCCCCACCCCCACCCCCACCCCCACCCCCCGCCCTGGGCCTCCGCCAGCCGCAGTCCCGGGGGACAGACTGCCCCTCCCGCCCCTTTCTCCGGAGGGTCTGGGAGCGAGGCCGGCCCAGCCCCCCAGCCCGGAGCCCCCTCAGCCCCCCTCCCCGGCTGGGGAAGCGGTGCCCGGGGCACCTGGGGACACACCTCCATCCCGGGGCGCCCGCCAGGGGGACGCAGCCCCTCACCCAGCACAGGCAGCGTCTCCCCTCCCAGCATGCCTCCCTGCCCCCCAGGGCTCTGCCCCTGGAACTCCGGGGTGGGGTGGCCCCGTCTACCCACAAGGATGGACCGAGACCCCTCTGGCCTTCCTACAAGGCCAGCTCTGCAGGCAGTGACCGTCCTGAGCCGCAGTCCGAGCAGCTGGTACTCGGAGTGCTGCGCTGAGACCGCCAGAACAGGCGGGCGTGGAGTTAGGAAGACTGGGGTTTTTGTTGTTTTTTTTTTTTATACATTTTTTATTAATTTCAGAGAGGAAGGGAGAGGGAGAGGAACATCCATGATGAGAGAATCGTGGACCGGCTGCCTCCTGCACGCCCCCTACTGGGGATGGAGCCGGCAACCCCGGCTTGTGCCTGACCGGGAATCGAACCGGGACCTCCTGGTTCACAGGTCAATGCTCAACCACTGAGCACACAGGCCAGGCCAGGCTGCTTTTAGCATTCCTGATTTTCCCCTCTTCCTTTCTCCTCCTGCCTCAGTTCAGACACTCCAGACTCCCCAGAGCCCCCCCACGCCCCCTTTGTGGACCCCACACGGTTTCCGATGCATTAGCGTGGGGCGGGGGGAGGGGCGCTTCCTGTGGCTTCCTGGCCCGTGTTCCTCTGTCCTTCGTGCTGTCTGCCCTCTGCATGGTCTCAGAGGTTTGGAAGGAGAGAAGCAGCAGCCGGGTGCGCCCTCAGCCCTCCCAGCAGAGCAGAAACCAATAAACCGACTTCCGCCCCGCATGCCGCCGCCTCCGTGCCCCCTGGGAGCTTCTGCGGGAGCGGGGCACCGCGGGGCCGCCTCTCCGTCCAGCCGGGGCAGGCTCTGCCCAGGGGGCGGCTGCTAAAGCCACGTCCGTCCGGGTCCCGGGGGCGGTGTCCATCTGAAGGATGGACCCGGGACCTGGACGCTGAGCTCTGGGCGCTGGCCTTTAGGACGGGGAAGCCCCGGGCACAGCCTGGCACACGGCGGACACAGCAAGTGCTGGCCGGAAGGAGGGCACAGGAGAGGGGAGATGGGAGGAGGGGGAGGGGTCAGGGGTCAGGGACAGGACACTGGGTCACAGAGACTCACCTGGAAACAAGCCAGGGACCCTGAGCAAGCCCACCCCCCGGGCTTCAATGTCACCCCATCACACATCCCCACCCCTGGTGGGGCCCCTGCTTGGGCCCCACGTCCGGGAAGCAGCCACTTGCCATCCTGCCGCCTGTCTGCCCCCAGAGACAGGGCTGTGCCGTGGCGGGGGCACCGGTGCCCGCCCCGGCTGCGGCACCCGTCTCCCCCGAGACCCCTGCCAGCGGTGCCACCTCACCTCCCCCCTCCTCAGGGAGAGCCCCTCCTGCTGTCGGGCCAGCCTCCACGTCACCTCCTCCGGGGAGCCCTCCTGGGTCTTCACCCCAGTCCACGAGAGTAGGGAACCCTCCCGTGAGGTCCAGACGGTGCTCCGTGTGGCCCGCCCGCCTGCCGCGTCCCCCTGCCCCGCCCAGCGCACCCCGACACAGGCACTTTTCTCGGAGTCTCAGACTGTGGGGTTCACACCAGCACCTGCACCGCCACGTCCCACAGGGCCCTCCTAGTGCCCTGGTCCTCTCAGATCTTCGTGTTTCACTTGGAGCCTCCAGGCATCCAGCCTCCCAGCCCCAGGTCCCCACCACCAACAGCCTCAAGAACGGGACTCATTTCTGACTTCCGTGGAGTCCTGGTGCCCCGACACTCCTGCCTGCGGGCCCCCCACCCTGCCACCTGCCGCCCCTTGGGGGCTGCTGCGCCCGGCAGCCCAGCCCCGTCCCTGGTCCCGCGGCCTCGGCAAACCTCCCTCTGGGGGGCGCTGCGCGGCCGGCCTGACTCAGCCACGGCGAGCCCCGTGCCACCATAAATAGACACTTTATTAACGCGGGTGCTGGCGGAGGACAGGCGGGTGCTGGGAGGTGCTCTTCCCGGCTAAAGTGCGGTGGCCCCGAGCCAGCGTGGCGTGGGGAGGCAGCGGGCGCGAGGATGGCAAGGAGGCTCCTATGGAGGAGTCACCATGCAGGCCCGGGCCCCAGGCGGCCCCTCCTCTGCCCGCCCGCCCTCGCCGCCACCCCGGGGGCAGCAGGACCGCCCAGGGCTGAGCAGCCTTGGGGGGCAGGAGGGATGGTCACCTCCACCTCTGGGCTCTGGGCTCTGGGCCCCGGGCAGCCGGGTGCTGGGCGAGGTGCTCAGGCCCTAAGGGTGACGGCCCACGGGGGGCGCCGTCCGGGAGGCCCGGGTGCGGCTCCCCTCCCGCAGAGCGAGGCTCAGTTTCACATCTTCGCGGCCAGGGGCCCGCAGGGAGTGCCCGGGCCCGGGGGCTGGTCTCAGGCCGGGCGCCCGCAGGGAGTGTCCCGGGGGCCGGTCTCAGGCGGCGGCGCGGCCAGGCCGGGGGCCGGTCTCAGGCAGCGGCGCGGCCGGGGCCGGGGGCCGGTCTCAGGCGGTGGCTCGGCCAGGCCGGGGGCCGGTCTCAGGCGGCGGCGCGGCCGGGGCCGGGCGGCCGGCAGGAGCGGCAGCACGCCTTGCTGTAGTACCAGTGGCCACACAGGTTCACCTTGATGGCCAGCGCGCAGTTGGTGCCCGGCTGGTCCTGGCAGCTGTCATCTAGGGAAAGGGGCACGGGCATCAGGATGGGACCACCCCTCTGCCTGCCCCCTCCCCCCACCCCACCCTCAGCTGAGGGAAGGGTGTGCACAGGGTGCCCTGGGGGACGGGGCACCTGTGGACAGTGGTCCTTCTGTGCCCATGGCAGAGTCAGGGGCACTGGGCCTCCCGGCCCTTGGCGGGCACCCGGGCTCATTTCTCTGCCACCCAATGCTGTCCCCGGCCCAGGACCGACATGGGTCCTCATGAGCAGTTTGACCTGAGCAGGGGCAAGAGTGACGTCCAGGGGCCAGGGCCCAGGGACCTCACCCCCAAAGTGCCCCTGGGAGGCCCACAGCGCCTCGTCAGAGCCCATCCTGTCCACCTCCCCTGTGCCCAGGCCAGAGACACAGTCAGCCCCTCGCCCCTGCCTCCTGCGTGCCCAGCTCTGAGGCCCCTACTGCTGCTCCCTCTGCCCCCGCCACCGAGCCCAGACTCTGCCCAAGGAGCAGAGCACGGTGGCTCCCAGACCCTGAACACCAGCCAGGTCTCACCGGCCGCCCCTCCTGCCCGCCCTGCCCGCCCGCCAGGCTCAGCCATCCCGGGGGACCTTGCACCCTACCTGGTGCCCGGGCGACAGCCCAGGCCCTGGCTCTTACCACGCCTCCCGGGAAGCCACGCCCCCTCACCTGGGGGCTCCGTGGGGCAGGGCTGCAGGTCACAGGCCAGCCTGCCCACCGGCTTCACCAGCGGGTCGCAGCCGCGGACGAGGTCGGTCCCCTGGTAGCACTTCACGTCCCGCATCCTCACGCCTGCCCCGCAGGTCTTGGTGCACTGGGGGAGGGGGGGGAGGGCGGGGCCGCCGTCGCCACGGGCTGCCGAGCCCCAGCTCACGCGGCACACACAGCTCGGGTGACGAGGCGGGGGGGGGGGGCACTGGCTGGCGGTCAGGAGGCTGGTCCTCAGCCCCACCAGGCGCGGCCTCAGTTTCCCGCCCACACAGGAGGGGGTGAGCCTCTGCTCTCCGCGTCCCCCCAGGCTCTCCGGGTCCCTCGATGCCCAGGACGCGGGGCCGGGCCCCGGAGCACCGCTCTCTCTCCCGTCAAGAGCCGCGTTTGCCGTGGGCCGGCTGCACGGCCCCGAAGCCCCCTCCGCGCTCTGTCCAGACGCTGCCCTCGGAAAACCCCGCCGAGCGGCCAGACTCCAGGGACAGCTGCTGACCCCGCTTAGCCTCACGCCTCCCGCCAACAGCCGCAGGCGGCCCCCTGGCTCCCCCGCACGGCTCACCCCACGTCACCCAGGCGTCTGGGCCCTGGGCCCGTCCTCCGGCCCCTCCGCGGAGGAGGTGGGACTCAGCGGGAGCGCCCCCGCCATGCCCACGCGTGCACGGCTGGGCATTGAGCAAGGAGGACAGCGGCCTCGGGTGGACGCCCCGAGGAGCCTCTGGATTGGCCCCGGCACCCCCTCCTCCGTCCGCGGGGAGGGGAAAGCAGCTGGAGGAGCAAGCTCTCACCAGCCTCCCACACCCACTGCCCGTGCCAGCGCCCCTCCCCTCTCACTGCCATGGGGCAGTACAGGGGGACCCGCCCCCAGCGCTCCCAGGCTGTCTTTTGGGCTCCCCCTCACCCCCCGTTCATGGCTCTCCTCCCTTCGGGGGTGGCACCCAGCACAGCACCTGCACCTAGCGGGTCCTGCCCACCCACAGCTGCCCCCCCCTGCCGCCCTCCGCTGAGGCCCGAGGCCCCACAAGCCCTGAGGGCACAGTGCTGTGAGATGCACGGTTAACAGGCTGCCCTGCGAGGGCAGAAGCGACCCAGACTAAGAGAGGCCCAGGCCCAGCGTGGCAGGGATCCCAGAGGTGAGATCCAGGAAGGCTTCCTGGAAGAGGGGGCAGAGTTGAGAAGCTCTCGGGGACGGAAGCCAGATTGGAAGCTGACACGGGGAGATGAGGGGACCCGGGGCAGGAGCGGAGGTCCCGAGACAGGCTCAGCCCCGGGCGGCCTCGAGGGCGGCGGCGGGTGCTCACCTCAGACCACGGGCTGGTGTACCACTTGAAGCAGGGCCTCTCGAAGCACATGCTCTCCTCGGGCGGCTTGGTGGCCAGCCCGCACTCGGGGCCGCTGCGCGTCTGCGGCTTCCCGTTGGCCAGCTCCATGCACAGGACCAGCCGCTTCTTCACGCCGCGGCCGCAGGTGGTGTTACACTGAGCCGGGGACAGACGGGGTCAGAGGCCGGGGGTCAGAGGCCAGGATGCGGCCCTCGCGGCTCCGGGGGGAACAGTAGCCACCAGGGGACATGCTGAGGCGGGTGGCGGAACGGCCGAGAACTCTGCTCCATCACCATTTGGGCCCAAAGGGGTTTGGTCAAAAGCAGGTTATCAGAAAACCGGCTGTTTTGAAACAAACGGTCCATGGCTGCCCTGGTGCCCGGCGGCCCCGGAGCCAGCGGTGGGGGACCATCGGTCTGGAACCCAGGCTGTGACCCTGACATGGGTCCTGAGAACACGGGCCCGGCGGCCAGAAGCAAGTGAGCCCCGCCCCCCAGGTCTCCCCGCGTGCGTGGGGAATGGGGGCCGTGGGGAGGGGTGGGGGCAGTGGGGGAGGGGACAGCCCGTACCCATTGCTGAGCAGTGCCTACTGGGATGGGGAAGTTTAAGGAGTTCTCCTGCTTTTGCCTTTTTCTACTTCAGATGAGTTTCTAGCGGACTGTGCTCACAGCTGACAGCGAGGCCCTCGTTTTGAACACGTGGCTCCCAGCCAGGTGCCCTCCCCGGGCCGGCCCAGGGGGCTCAGACACTCACCCGCTCCCAGTCCTGGGCCAGCCAGTGGGCGGGGCAGTTCTTGTCCCCGCAGGGGTGGATGGCCAGCGGCTTGGTCTCCATCTGGCACTGCGACTCGGGCACCACGCGCCCGTCGCTGGTCTTGCAGTACACGTGCCGGATCATGCGGCCCAGGCCGCAGCTGCCGCTGCACTGCAGGGGGACGGGGGGCAGGGGCAGGGGGCAGGGGGGCGGGCAGATAGGAGGGCAGGGGGGCAGGGGGGCAGGGGGAGAGGGAGGCAGGGGGGCAGGGGGGTAGGAGGATAGGGGGACAGGGGGGCAGGAGGACAGGGAGGCAGGGGGCGGGGGGGCAGGAGGACGGAGGGGTGGGGGGGTTGGGGGCAGGGGGACAGGGGGGCAGGGGGGTGGGGGGCAGGGGAACAGGGGGACGGAGGGGCGGGGGACAGAGGGGCGGGGGGGCAGGGGGGCGGGAAGACAGGGCGTCAGGGGGACAGGGCGTCAGGGCCCGCTGCCCCCAGCGCCCTGACGTCATTCCCCAGAGAGAGGACCCCCCTCCTGCCCCTCCAGCATGGGATGCTGTTGCCATGGGAACTACGTTCCCAGTTACATTTTCTGTTCTAATTGCAGGAATGCTGCGAGCTGGGTGGGACGCACACAGAAAAGCAGCCTAAAAGCCCAGTGGGCATCTGTGCGCCCAGCACCCAGCGGGCACCCGGGGCACCTGGGCGTCTTTCCCGCCAAGAAGGGCAAAGACGGACATTGAGGGAGGCAGACAGCGGGTATAAAGGGGGGCAGACAGCGTTATAAAGGGGGGCAGACAGCGGGTATAAAGGGGGGCAGACAGCGTTATAAAGGGGGGCAGACAGCGGGTATAAAGGGGGGCAGACAGCGGGTATAAAGGGGGCAGACAGCGGGTATAAAGGTGGCAGACAGCGGTTATAAAGGGGGGCAGACAGCGGGTATAAAGGGGGGCAGACAGCGTTATAAAGGGGGGCAGACAGCGGCTATAAAGGGGACAGACAGCGGGTATAAAGGTGGCAGACAGCGGTTATAAAGGGGGGCAGACAGCGGGTATAAAGGGGGGCAGACAGCGTTATAAAGGGGGGCAGACAGCGGGTATAAAGGGGGGCAGACAGCGGGTATAAAGGGGGCAGACAGCGGGTATAAAGGTGGCAGACAGCGGGTATAAAGGGGGCGGCCATGGGGCCCCGGGCTTTGGATAGAGGAGAAAGGCCCGTTCTTCCCCCTCATCCTCACTCCGGGAAAGTGGGAGCCTGGGGCACAGCCAGGCAAAGCGCCTGGGCCCTCCCCGCCCTCGCAGCGCCCGCCCCGGGCCCTGGCTTCACCGGCCCCCAGTCCGAGACGGTCCACTGGCGGTCGCAGGGGGGCCCCGTGCAGTCCTTCTCCCGCTTGGGCCTGGTGCTGGGGTCGCACAGCTTCTCGTCCTCGGAGCAGCGGATGTCCCTGGTCACCACGCTGCGCTCCCCGCACTTGGCCGGGCACTGGGAGCGGGAGGGTGGGTGGGTGGGGCTGCTGCGGCACCCGCCTGCTCCGGCCGCACACCCCGCCCCCCCACGCCCCCACGCCCCACTCCCCTCCCAGCACCGCCCTGCCCGCCCCCACCTTCCCAGCACCCCGCCCGCCGCCGCGCACCTCGGACCACTCGGACATCTCCCACTGCGGCCCGCAGTCCTTGTTGCGGCAGACCTTGCGCTCCTCGGGCCGCACGGCGTCGGCCGCCTCGCACAGGTCGCTGTACACGGAGCTGTCGAAGCCGGGCGACAGCATCTTCCAGCAGCGCACCGTGCGGAACTGGAAGCCCTCCCCGCAGGTGCGCGAGCACTCGCTCCAGCTGCTGGTCTCCCACCTGCGGGGAGGGGGGGCGGCTGGGTGACCCCGCTTCCCCCCACTGCCCCCATCCTCCCCACCCCGCCTTCTGCCCCCCACAACTCCCCATCCTCTCCCGCCCGCCTTCCGCCCCCACTGCCCCCACCCTCCCCCGCCCGCCTTCCGCCCCCACTGCCCCCACCCTCCCCCAGCCCGCCTTCTGCCCCCCACAACTCCCCACCCTCCCCCACCCCCGTGCAACCCCACACCCCCAATCCTCCCCCACCCCGCCTTCTGTCCCCCCACAACCCCCCATCCTCCCCACCCCGCCACCATCCCCACACCCCGAGAAAACGCGACCCCGCTCGCTCCCTGCGGTGAGTACCGCAAGGACCATGCCAGACAGGACGGGCGAGGCCCCACAGCGGGGCTGCTGCCGGGGACCCGCGCTGTGGAGCCCTCAGTGGGCGCGGGGGACCTGGCCTTCCTGCTATGTGCGTGGGAAGAGGCGGGGCCACGTGAGCGGGAGGGGCGGGGCCCTGTGCGTGGGGTGGGCGGGGGTCACGTGAGCGGGAGGGGCCCTGTGCGTGGGGTGGGCGGGGCCCTGTGCGTGGGGTGGGCGGGGCCACGTGAGTGGGAGCAGAGACGGGTGGAGAGAAGCTGGGAGAGCAGGGCCGCGGCTGGTCCCATAGGACGGGTGACAGCGGGCTGGGCCTGGGCCCATCTGGCGGCTGCTCCAGCGCCAGCTCCGCCCTGAGCCTGCTGGAGGGGGCACGGCTGGGCTCCCGTCTCTGACCACCAAGGAGGCCGGACAGGAGGCTGGGCTAGAAGGACGGGGCCTCCCCTTTCCCTTCCCCCCCATCACAGGGAATCGGAGGTGTAATCCCTGGCAGCGGCGTCACCTGCTGCAGAGTCCCGCTCAGAAAGGTTTCTCCTCTGCCCAGAAAGGCACTGATTGAGCACCTACTGTGTGCAGAGCTCAGTGGCAGAGGCACTGCGGACGCTCAGAGGGACCCTGGCGGCAGGTGGGTGCGGCGCTCCCCGCCCACAGAGCCCCTGGGGAGCAGGATTCAGACTCCACCCCGCACACCCTGCGGGCCTGGGCAGTACCTGGGCTGGCACTCCCGCCCGGCACAGAACTCCTGCACCGGCTCGGGGCGGGTCAGGGCATCGCAGTAGCTGTCCTCCACCTGGGTGCCGTCGTAGCGCACGCACGTGGCGTAGGTGGACATGACCCCTGGGTTCAGGGAGAGAAAGGCTGTGAGCACCGGGCAGCCCCCTGGAGGCCCGCTGGCCGCTCATGTGAGCACCTGGCTCACATGGAGACGAGGACAGCAGCCAGCTGACAGACAGGACAGGAGGGCTCAGGGAAGACAGCTTTGTGGACCCGAACTCTCTGCCCGGGTCCCAGGGCTGATCTCTTCTCTCTGCACCCCTCCCCCACCCCAGCCAGCCAAGGCTGGGCACCAGGTCATGTGTCACAACCTGGGCTTGGAATAAACTCAAACTGGCCTCTATAAAGCCCCGGGCAGCTGGGGTCACTGATTTCCAGTCATGCAGTAACTACCATCTATGGGTGAGTGGGCAGGTGGATGGTGGATGGATGGATAGGTTGGATGGGTGGATGGATGGATAGGTTGCTGAATGGGTGGATTGGTGGATGAATATGGGACAGAAATCTAACCATTCCAGCCCTTCCCAGCCTCCCGGATATTATAGTTCTCAGACTCCTGCCCTTCTGTGGCATGTTCTAGTCCCCACCACATTCCCCCCAGAACCTTCTGTCTCCAGTGTTGTGTGTGTCTCTTTCTGGGCTCTGCACACCCCAGAGGACATATTGTCAATTCCTTGCCCTGCCTCCACCCTCTGCTGCTCTGCCCTCCTCCCAGCACCAATGCCTGGCACCTGCTGGGCACAGGCCACGCTCACAGCAGTGGTGGGTCCCTGCCAAGGAGGCAGATGACTCAGGGTGGCAGTCAGCATTGGTGGCGGCTGGTCGGGGTAGGTTTGCTATTGTCATTGTTACTGTGTGTGTGTGTGTGTGTGAGAGAGAGAGAGAGAGAGAGAGAGAGAGAGAGAGAGAGACGTTCCTGAGTGATGGAGAAGTGGAACCCTCCCTCTGGGTGGCCAGGCCCCTGGAGGAGGCCAATGTGCCCGGCCCCTCCCCCCTCCCTGCGGTGCTGAAGGCCAGCATCCTGCCTCCGAGCCCCAGCTGGATGGAGTGAAACAGCCTGGCCGACAGCCCCCTCGGATCTTCTCTGTTCTGGGGGGACCAGCCCGGCTGCAGGCACTGGCCGCTCCGCCAGCGCTGGGCTGCTCCGCCTGCAGGCCTCTCAGTGGGGAATGGGAGGGGGGGGGGATGGAGCTGGAGGGGGAGGCTTCAGGGCTCAGATATCAGCTTCGGGGCCCAGAGAAGTCCCGGCAGGAGGAGCCGCAGACCCTCACCCAGTGCCCGACTGTTCATTCACTGCTCGCCCCGCGGTGACCCACAGGCCCCTCAAAAAGAGATTGGAATTCAAGTCCCAGCCCAGTCTCCCTGGTGGGGTGACATGAATCCCCTCAGACCCTCCAGGCCTCAGCTTGCTCTCCCCCAAAGTGGGGGCATCCCCAAGAAGCCGGAGAGTCAGAGTACAAAGGTGGGGCCCCCTCTCAGGCCGCAGTCCTGAGCACAGTGCCTCTCAAACCTGCCTAGGCGGGGACCCCCCTTTAAACGGGGATCACGGAACAGCGGGGATGGAGCTAGGGGTCCCCGGCTCCCCTCCCGTCTCCCCGGCCCTGGGGGGGCGGGTGAGGGACGGAGGGACCTTTTGAGTCATTGGGACTCAGTAAGAGCTCGCCCACATTCCACCCCGGTGGAGAGCAGAGTGGTCTCCGAGGAAAAGGAGAGCACTGTGCGGCTGAGCCGGGGAGGAGGTGCGCCTCGCTGCCCACGGGCCTTCCGTGAGCTCCCAGCCGGGCCCCAGGACCAGGCCCCGGGCACAGGCCCCGGGCGGACAGGCCCCGGGCACAGGCCCCGGGCACAGGCCCCGGACACAGGCCCCGGGCGGACAGGCCCCGGATGGACAGGCCCCGGGCGGACAGGCCCCGGGCACAGGCCCTGGGCGGACAGGCCCCAGACAGCGAGGCCCCGGGCACAGGCCCCGGGCGGACAGGCCCCGGGCACAGGCCCCGGGCGGACAGGCCCCGGGCGGACAGGCCCCGGACAGCGAGGCCCCGGGCACAGGCCACGGACAGACAGGCCCCGGGCAGACAGGCCCCGGGCAGATGGGCCCAGACAGACGGGCCCCGGGCGGTGAGGGCCCGTTGTGTCCATAACACTGCAGTCAGACAGCCATGCCTGGGAGGGTCGCCACCCCCACACCTGGCCTGGCCTCGCTGCCGTGAGGCGGGGCTTTGAGAGGAGCGGCCTCGGTCTGGAGACCAGATGCACAGCACGGAGCGTGAGGAGGGTGGTGAGGGCCTGACCCCGTGTCACCTCCGTCCCCCGGGCCTGGCGCTCAGCCCGCTCTGAGGTGGAAGGCAGGCCCCCAGAGGCTAAGCATTGGCCAGGGGTCCACCAAACGAGGCATCTCAAGTGCTCGCTGACCACACAAAGCCTGGCTCGTGCCCTGGCCGGTGTGCTCAGTGGATACAGCTTCGGCCTTCGGACCCAAGGGTACCTACAGGTCAAGGGCACCTACCCTGGTTACAGGCTCCTCCCAGGCCTGGACCCTGGTTAGGGTTTATGCAGGAGGCAACCAATCGATGTGTTTCTCTCACATCGATGTTTCTCTTTGTCTTTCCCTCTCTCTCCCACTCTCTCTAAAAATCAATGGGAAAATATCCTCAGGTGAGGATTTTAAATAAATAAATAAATAAATAAATAAAGCCTACTTGCATCCTCCTGGCGTCAGGGGTCAGAGGGCGTGCTCCAGGCCCGGGTTCCAACCAAGCGCCAAGCATGAGGACCCGTGTCCCCTCTGAACCCTGCAAGCCACCTCCCAGCTCTTCCCCCAGGCCCACGCCCCGTGATGCCAATGGAGGCTGCAGGAGGAGTGCCCACACCTGGACCACGGCTGCTCAGGTGCGGCCAGTGGCTGGCCTCGTCCTCCTCGCTGGCCAGACTGCAGGAGCGTCCAGCTGAGGGGAGGACCCGGGACAGGACCCCAAACCCAGCTCTGCAGCCCCAGGTGCAGTGAGGTGGCATCAGGTCTCCCTCTGCATCTGCTGGCTCTGCAGCGCCCCCCGGGGGAGGGGGAGGGGGAGGAGCAGCAGATGGAGCCCGGCCCCTGGTGGCTGCGGCCAGTGCCTCGGTGTGGGGGCGGCCAGCCAGTGGCAGACAGATGTAGGTTCAAGTCCCAGCTCAACACTTGCATGTGCCTGCTGGTCAGGTGCCACCAAGGGTCTCGGTCCCCCTCCCCGCTCCTGCCCAGATGAGGTCCGGGACCTTGAACGAGGCGCTGGGTCCTAGACCACGTGGGTCTGTCCCCCCCTCCTGGATGTGCTGTGAGCACCACCACCCAGCTTCCTTCCTTTGAACCAGAGGGACATCTGCTCTCCGAATGACCGCGAGGAGGAGCCTCTGGGGCATGCATCACGCCCGGAGGCCCACCCCGCGCCGTGCCCGCCTCAGCGGCACGCCCAGCCCCGGCCCGAGACGCCCGGCCCCGCGGTACCTGTGGTGCAGGTGGCGCTGCAGGGCTCGTGCGAGGACAGCTTCCACCGGTACATGTCCGCCGGGCTCACGCCTTGCTTGCGGGCCTTGGGCCTGGTCCTGGAACAGGCCGAGCAGAGACGGGTGAGAAGCGGGACGCTCACCCACAGGCTCCAGCTCTCATGGGGGGTGTCCTCCCCGTGGGGGGCTGTGTTTTAGGGGACAGCGCCCCAGCCATGAGGGTGAGAGCGCCCACGGTCTGGGCCAGGGAGGCTGGAGGGGCCCAGGGCGGTGTGGATGGGTCTTAGTCCAAGCGCCCTGCACTGAGCTCGCCGTGACTCCTTGGGGGGGGGGGGGGGGAGAAGGTGGGCCAAACCAGCCCCATAACTCCCCCCACCGCCCGGGAAGGGGCGTCAGAGCACCTCTGAGCTGGGACCGTGCCAGGCTCTGCCCTGCGCCTCTCCAGCCAGGATTCCGATTGAATGGGGCCACCAGCCATTCGCCTCCAATTATCAAAATAAAAAACCCGCAGACGGGGGCGTGGCGGCCCCCCAGACGCCCTGCCCAGGTCTGCCGGCTGCTCCGCGAGGAGAGGCGCGCGCCTCCCGCCAGCGACCGGCCGGGATTCTTGGCCGGAGCCCGGCGGCCGGAGCCAGCTATTGTTAGGGCTGCTGGCTTCCCCGAGCCGGGGTGTGCTGGCCCGGCCTCCACATCCGATGGGGGCTCCTCCGGGGCCCGGGGGGAGCAGGGGGCGGCCGTGGCGGTGGTGAGGCGGCAGCCCCGGGGCTCGGACACGGAGGCTCGGCTCCAGCGGGCCCACCCTGCCCGGCCCTGACCTCCCTCTGGGGATCCCGCAGCGGGGCTGCGAGGAGGAGCTGACTGTCACAGGGGAAACCGGGGCGCAGCCTCAGGCCCGTCCTGGGCCCCGCTGTCAGGCCCAGGATGCAGGACATCCCCCTTCCAGCTCTGAGGACCAGGAAGTAATGAGTGAACTGATGAGGCTGCATAAACGGAGGGGGCGGGCGGAGGGGAAGGCGGTGGGAGGTCGCAGGCAGTGAGCAGCGAGCAGTGGGCCCCCTCACCCGGTGGCTTCACACCAGGGCCCCCCAGGGAAGCGGAAATGCCCCCACCATCCTCCTTAAAAATGAGAGGAGCCCGGCCGGCGTGGCTCAGTGGTCGAGCGTTGACCTATGACCCAGGAGGTCACAGTTCTATTCCCGGTCAGGGCGCATGCAGGGGGTTGTGGGCTCAATTCCCAGTGGGGGGCGTGCAGGAGGCAGCCGATCCGGGATTCTCTCTCATCCTGGATGTTTCTATCTCTCTCTCCCTCTCCCTTCCGCTCTGAAACCAATAAAAACACATTTTTTTTAAAAGAGGAGAAATTCAGGAACGGTATCGATAGCATAGTCGTAACTATGCCGGGGGGGGGGGGGGGGTGTGCTGGCAATATGGGGGGGGGACACTAAACACTATGATTGTCTCGCTGCTATGCTGCCACCTGAAACCAACACAGAATAACACCGAATGGCAACTGCAGTTGAAAAAGAAAAGAAAAAAAATGAGAGAAAACGGGAACCTGCGCTCCTCCCACGCACCCGTCCTGGTCCTGTCACCTGAGACCAGGGGGCCTGAGCCGCGGGGTGAGCAAGGCAGGGAGACGGCCCCTCACGCCGGAATGGAAGACGCTGAGCTGCGCCGCCGGCCCCCACCCTCCTCTCAGCAGCCCCGTCTCCTCAGAACGAAGGCCGCGCAGGAGGAGGCCTCGCCCCGCACGGATTCAGCCATCTTCGTCTAATACACGCTCCGCGCAGGCAGGCGTGACTCACCGCGTTTAAAATAAACCCGGATGTCAAGCAGGAAGGGCATTTCTCGGGGGCTGCCACCGTGGGCGCACCAAGGCCACACGCTGACCTGACCAGCCCAGGGGGGCCCTGCACGGAGGGTCCCACAGACTCGCAGACCAAGAGGACGGGCGGACAGACGGCTGGAAATGGAAACTTTAGCACGAACAGCATTCGTGGGCCTGTCCCTGCCCACGGTCACCCTGGACCTCCACAGTCTGTCTCTGTTTTGCATCTTCAGGAGCTTACCTGCCGGCAATAGCCGTCATTCCCCTTTCTCCGCCCCTCCCTGCACAGAGCCCCCCTGTCATCCTTGGCCGCTCACTGCCCTGCACCCCTGAGTGAAAGAGGCCCGTGTCTGTCCTCCCACCTTTTGCCCAGAGCCGGGCTGCCCCTGGGCTTGCTGCCCCTCCCCAGCCCATCGCCTATGTCAGGTCACCCCACGTCTTCCCTTTGGTCCTGAGGCATAAACTCCGGAGCTGGTCTCCGGCCCCTGAAACTGCTCCTGACAGATGTCAGTTCGGCCGGAATCAGCTCAGGAAGATCCCTGCGGGTCTGGGCATTTCTCCCGCGGGCGCCGCATCCCTCTCCGCACCAGCGCGGCCACATAAACCCCGGGAAACCCCGGAACCCAGCCCTTCTCCCGCCGGCGCCCCGCGGCCCTGGGCGTCCAACGGCCCGGCTGGCCAGTGACTGCCCCTGGCGCTGGGCAGCTGTGACCCCGGCCTCCGTCCCACCCGGCAGGGCGGGCTCCTCCCACCCCGGTTAAGCTCCTCCCACCCCGTAGGTCAGGCCCCTCCCACTCTGGTTAAGCTCCTCCCACAACAGCAGGTCAGGCCCCTCCCACCCTAACAGATCAGGCTCCTCTCACCCCAGTTAAGCTCCTCCCACCAGGACAGTTAGGCTCCTCCCACTCCGGACAGGGCAGGCTCCTCCCACCTCAGTTAAGCTCCTCCCACTCTGGACAGGTCAGGCTCCTCCCACTCCTCTGGTCCCCTCCCGCGGTGCCTGTTTGTGAATGGCCGGCGCGCCGCCCGCTCCCCACCCCAGGCTGGCGGACACTCGCTCCAGCGTCTGGCCTGGCGCGGCCCCTCATTGCTGGGCCGTCCTGAGAAGATGAAAATAACCTTTCCTTTCTGGGCCGCCCCTTTGATTTCACCCTCCGGGGAGCAGACGGACTTCCTGTGTTTGGACAGCTCGCCCAGACGGGGCTATTTCAGGCCGTCAGCCTGGTGGTTTCCCGCCTCTGCCTCGGCCTTTATCTTAAAGGACCATCTTTGGTCACTGCCCGCTGCCCCTTTGATGCTGCCCGCGGGGGCGGCCACCTCCCCGCCCCCTCCGCGGCCGGGCCTCTCGGAGGGTGACAATCCTTGGTATGGATTTCTGGGGTGCCACAGCCCCGGGAACCCACGTGCCCACAGGGGTTGGGTGGGGCGAGAGCCAGTTGGGACGGGGCAGGAGAGAATCTAGCTGTGGCTGAGGACCCAGAAGCCTGTGCCCGCCTGACCTGGGCATGCTTGACCCCTGAGTGCTGGGCCCTGAGCATCCTCTGCCAAGTCCTCCTTAGGGATGGGGAACCTGAGGCCCAGGAGGGTCCCAGCGAGTCCGGGTCCCCCGGCAGGCGAGTGGAGCCGGGGCCTCAGGTCAGCCCAGCAGGGTCCCTCTCCACCAGCCAGCTCCGGGGGAGGGGGCGGCCCTGCGGGCCCCACAAACCAGGGACCCAGAGGAACCACAAGGATGGTCTGAAATGAAAGCTCTCACCCGAGCCGTGCCTGGCAGTAACCCCGCCCCGAGCGGGTCTGTGCCCTTTCTGTGTCTGCAAGACTCTACAAGCTGCACCTGCTGGCATCCCGTTCAAACCAAAGCCTGTTTCTCCCTCACAAAGGTCAGTCCTTACCTCACCTGCGCTGCCTTTCGATTTTATTTTTGCATCTGTGATCACATGCCTGATCACATGCCTCCGGACGCCGAAGTAATTGTTTCTTCCTAGCAAAGGTCTGTCTTTCGGCTGTTGTCTTTTTTTTTTTTGCATTTAGGACAAATAACAGACCTTTGGGATGTCAGAGTCCCTTCCTTTTTCCCAGATCCCTCAAAGCACCCCGCGCACCAGCGCAGAGACCACAAGTCCGCTCGGCGTTGCCACCGCGTTAACCTGTAAGCTGCTAACCAGCACCCACCCACCCATGTAAAAGGACTGCACTGCATTAACCTGTAAGCTGCTAACCAGCACCCACCCACCTGCAAGCAGTGCGCCCGTGTGTCCGGTTTCCTGGAAACCCAGTCCCAGAGACGTCCCAGCTGGCTTTCTCCCGCCTCCCTCCCCTGCAGCCCCCGTACGCCGCCCCTCCTTTGACTGCAATGTGTAACATAAGGTGCAAACCCGAGCCTCTGACCTCCTGCTTGGATCCCTGGGGCGGGAGAGGGGCTGGGCGGCATGGCCAGCCCCCCACAGCCCGTGGCGAGGCCTCCCTCGCCCAGCCCCCCCCTCCCCCCCAGAGGCCCCGGCCCGGACGGGGCGCCTCCTACCTGGCCTTGTGTGTCCTGTTGCTGGCCGAGGAGGGCAGGCCGGCGCTGGCGTTGGGGAAGGCGGCCTCGGACGAGCTGTTGGTCACCCGGTCGCTGCTCAGCTCCAGGAAGGGGCCCTCGCTCTCGCCGTAGTCCTCGTACAGGCTGTCGGCCGGGGCGCCCTGCACAAAGATGCCGTGCAGCGTCTCGTTGAGGTCGAGCTCCTTGGAGTCGTCGGGGTCCTCGCCCAGGACGTGGCCGGTGATGATGATGGCCGGGAAGAGCCCCCGCGGGGGGAAGTGGGCGTTGGCCTCGCCGTCACCCGCGTCCGTGGGGAGAGCCGTGCTCGTGGCGTTGCCGTCTGCGGAGGAGATGGCAGCTCAGCTCCCGGCAGCCCCTCCCGTGTCGGGGGAGCAGAGGGGGGCCGTCAGGGCTGAGCCTGGAAGCCCCCGGAGGCAGGTCTCTGCCCCAGGAGAGAACACTTCCCACGGGGAGCGCGCAAGCTGGTCTAGGCGGTCGGTGGGAGTCCGCAGCGGGTTGAAGGGGGTCCCCCCAGATGCATGTCCACTCAGAACCTCCGGGGGTCAGCTTATTTGGAAACTAGAGGCCCAGTGCACGAATTCGTGCCCAGATGGGGTCCCGCCAGCTCCATGGGGCCGGACTGTCCTAGGCTGGACTCCCACTCCGCCATGGTGGTCTGTGCGAGGTGAGCAAGCCCTCCCGCTCCAACCCTCAGTCTCCCCATCTGTCAAGTGGGGTCAAGCACTCCCATCCCAAGGAGCAAACGTCAGAGGACGCCTGAGCCCGCCCAGCGGGCGCCTCTTCCCAAGCTCCTCTGCAGTCCGAGGGGGCCGAAGGCCCTCCCCCCAGGCCCCGCTCCCCAGGAAGCCCCTGCCGTACCCCCTTCCGGTTACCTCGGGAGCCCTTGCCCTGGAGGGGCCCCTCGCAGGCCCCGCCGCCGCCGCCGCCGCCGCCGGCCGGCTCGCACACCTCGTTGGTCTCCTGGCCCTGGCTCAGCCCCAGGTCCCGGCCGGCGCCCGTGGGGCCGAAGAGCCGTGTGTCCAGGCCCAGGCGCTCGGGGGAGGCCTGGCCGTAGAGCGAGCGGTTGTGCTGCAGGAAGCCCAGCAGCCGCGGGCCGTCCAGCTCCTGGCTCTCGGCGCTCTCGGCGGCGGCGGGGAAGCTGAAGTAGGCGGGCCCGGGCGGCAGGCGGTGGGCGTGGTGCAGTGTGTACTCGAAGGTGATGGCGGGGCTCCGGCCGTTCTGGTTCCACACCTGGAGGGGGAGGGGCTTCTGTGTTGCCCGCCCTCCCGGGCCCCGCGCTCGGAGAACAGAGGCTCCCGGGAGGCGCGGGAGCCCGGAGCCAGGGGGAGGGCAGTGGGGGGCGGGCAGCGGGGGCGTGGGGACCGGCCCACGCCACCGAGCAGTGTCCCTGAGGAGCAGCCTCCACTCGGCTTCCCCAGGGCAGATCAGCGCCACCTCAATGGATGGTCCGTGGCCACTGACCGTGGCTCTTCCCACCCGTCCGCAGGGGAGCAGCCGCCGGCTCTCGGGTGGCCTCACCGCCTGATGGGGCTGCGTCCCCCATCTCCCCCCGTCACGGTGCAGGCTTTGGTGAGACACCGGCCGGCCCCCGGCATTGGCCCAAGAGGGGGTGGACGGACGAGCCCAGGGGGCGATGATGGTCGCAGCCAGGCCCCCCCAGGGACTGCCCTCAGCCCAAGGGGCTGCCTCTCGAAGGTCACGACCCTTCCCCAAGCTCCCCAGTGGCTAAGCCAGACCCCCCCCAATTCAGATGCCCGGAGGGGCGACGCTGCCCAGAGCTCCGGCTGCCGTCCCTGCCGCCCGGCTCGCGCCTCCTCTGCCCGGTCCTGCCCCGCAGTCCGCACAGGCGCTGCCCGGAGACCCCCAGGCCTCCTGCACACGCACCTCCAGCTCCGAGCGCCGTTCCGTTCCCTGGGGACCTGGCCTGCACGTGGCCTGTGGCCTGGGGGGAGGGCCCAGCCTGCCTCGGACGCTCCGAGGGGAGGTACAGATGTGGGCACCCTCCCCCGCCCCCGATGCTGGGCCGCCTGGGACACTCCTCAGCCCAGCAGCAGCGAGGGGGGGGGGCACCTGACAGACCCCTCGGGCACAGGCGGTACACAGAGGGCGGCTCTGGCACCAGCCCGCCTGCACCCACGGCCTGCTGTGCCCCCTTACAGTTCTGTGGCGGGCACGTCACTCATCCCTCTGTGGCCGGGTCCTTGGTTTGTAACGTGAGGTTCCGAGGGCCGCCCTGTGGTGGCTCCGTCCCCACGTGTCCCCGTCTCCACGGGAGGCCTCGGGGCGCCAGAACTGCCCATCCTGACGGCCCCCGCTTCAGCGCCGTGCTCCCGGTGCTGGGACGCCACCGCGATGGCACACGTTCCCAGATCCAGCCAGGACAGCGCCCGGCAGGCTGGGCGGACAGGCCGGCACCGGCTCCTCACGCCCGCGCACGGGAGCCGTGAGCGCCCGGGGAGGCCGCGCCCCGCAGCCGTGTGACCTCTGCACTCAGGACCTGGACAGCCTTGGCCGTGAAGGAAACCACATGGAGGGTGTGCCCCCGGGGTGAGGGGGGTCCTGAGGCCCCGTCTCCCCGTCCAGCCTCCGTCCTCATGGCCCATGTGGTCCCCAGGGACCTGCACAGAACCCCCGAATTGCCCATCCCGGGGTGCGGGATTCAGGGGAAGGAAAGGGGAGTCAGCAGATGGACAGTGAGTGACGCAGTGCGGGCGGCCGGGCAGCCACCTGCCCGCTCTCCCGCCCGCCCGCCCGCCCGCACACCCACCATGACATTCAGGCCCTGGGTGGTGGGCCCCTGGGCCGCGATGTACTCGATGCCGGTCTCGTACACGTCCATGGGCCGCCGGTACTTGACCACGGTGCCCGCGATGTGGTAGTTCTTGGGGCTGTCCACCTTGAAGTTGCCGTTGAAGAAGTAGTTGCCAGACTCATCTGCAAGGGCTGATGGGTAAGAGCTGCCGGTCACGTGGGCCGACCGGCCGGAGGGAACCATGGCCACCCCTCACCCGCTGACCCTCCCCAGACACCCCGAGGACGGAAAGCTCACGCTCGGGGAGTGGGGCTCCGTGCGCACCAGCCTGGGGCCTGGCCAGTGGTGCCCAGCACCCTCCCTGCCCATCTTTCCTTCCCCATCCTCCCCTCCCCATCCTCCCCTCCGCTCCCCCCCTCCCCATCCTCCCCTCCCCTTCCTCCCTTCCCCATCTCTCCCTCCCCATCCTTCCCTCCTCATCTCTCCCTCCCCATCCTCCCCTCCCATTCCCCTCCCCATCTCTCCCTGCCCATCCTCCCATCCCCATCCTCCCCTCCCCATCCCCCCCTCCACATCTCTCCCTCCCCATACCCCCTCCCCATCCTCCCCAGCCTCACCTCCCCATCCTCCCCTCCCCATCCTCCCCTCCCATCTCTCCCTCTCCATCCTCCCTCCCCATCCTCCCCTCCCCATCCTCCCCTCCCCATCCTCCCCTCCGCTCCCCCCCTCCCCATCCTCCCCTCCCTATCCTCCCCTCCCTATCCTCCCCTCCCCATCTCTCCCTCCCCATCCTTCCTTCCCCATCTCTCCCTCCCCATTCTCTCCTCCCCATCCTCCTCCCCATCCTCCCCTCCCCATCCTCCCTTCCCCATCTCTCCCTCCCCATCCTTCCTTCCCCATCTCTCCCTCCCCATCCTCTCCTCCCCATCCTCCTCCCCATCCTCCCTCCCCATCCTCCTCCCCATCCTCCCTTCCCCATCCTCCCCTCCTTATCTCTCCCTCTCCATCCTCCCTCCCCATCCTCCCCTCCACTCCTCCCCTCCCCATCCTCTTCCCCATCCTCCCCTCCCCATCCCCCCTCCCCATCCTCCCAGGCTCCATGGAGGCCCGGGTCTCCCATGTGTCTGCCTCAGGCAGCGGCCAGCCTGTGAGGCCTGGCTACGGCAGCGGATGCTGGGCCTGGAGCGAGCGGCCTGCCGGGCGGGGGCTGAGCCTCCTACCCGCCCCAGCCCTGGCTCTCCCAGGCCTCCCTCAGGCAGGCGGTGAGGCCGGCGCTGGGCACCGCTCCCCCAGCCTGGTCCCCGCTGCCCCTCACAGCCTTGGCCTGTGCAGATGGTCCAGAATCTGCGAGCTCCCCCCGCGCAGACCTCAGTCCACACCCTCCCTGCTGCTGGCTGTTGGGGGGCTCCTCCTGCCACTCCTGCTGCCTCCTGAGCCTCCCTCCCCTGCCCGGAGGCGGGCTCCACCTTCAGCACCGCGGCTTTGGCCTGGTCTCCAGGGATGGGAGCTCACTACCTGACATCCCGCCGCCCACCCCCGCCCCCTGTGGTCTGGGTGCGAGGTCCTCCCACCCCTGAGCTTTCCTGTGACCCCCTCCCCCCCCACACACACACACACAGCCCAGGCCCCGCTCGGCTCCTGCGGCGCGTCCCTCCCCCGCGGAAGGGACTGGGCCCGGGCCCCTCCTCTGCCACCCGTCCCCCCGCGCTGAGCCCGCGCTGAGCCCGCCCGGGAGGCGGCGCCGGCCCCGCCTACCCAGGACGTCGGCGGACTTCTTCCGCTCCACGACCTGGATGTCCCGGGCGCCGGCCGGGATGTGGGTCACCAGCGAGTAGCCTGGCGGGGGGGCGGGGAGAGGTGGACGGCGGTGAGCGGCCGGGCTGACCGTGGCCCTGCCCCTCGATGGGAGAGGCAGCCAGAGACTCGAACCTGCAGCCGAAGTGCGTGCCGTGACCGAGATCAAACCCGCACCTTCCGCCCCGGCTGATGCCCTAACCACCGGCACCCACCCAGGCAGCACCGGCTTTGGGGGAGGGGCAGCGTCGTGCCGGCCAGTTCCCGGGGGGTAAAGGCTGCCGCGTGGCCGGTGGGCGCTCCCCACGCGGTGCCCCTGGGTACCTCCCGGCTGCCGCGGCCCCGGACGGGTGCGTGTCACACGGGCAGGGAGATCAGGAAGCTGGGGCGCACGACGCTCCTTTTCCGTTAGCCCCAGCTCTGGCCGCCCCGCCCGCCGGCCCCGGGATGAGCGCCCCCACATTCGCCAGGGAAGGGGCAGGCCGTGGTGGGACCACAGACTCGCAGCCAGGCCACCGGGCTCAGGCCCGGCCGCCATTCCTGCTGTGTGGCCTGAGGCGGCTCCTTAGCCTCTGTGCCCACGTCCGCCTCAGGAGCTGGTGTGAGGGGCAGGGCGCACCGGGGAGGGATGGGGGGGTAAGGGGCAGGGGTGCACAGGGGAGGGGTGGGGGGTGAGGGGCAGGGGCACACAGGGGAGGGGTGGGGGGGGAGGGCAGGGGCGCACCGGGGAGGGATGGGGGGTGAGGGGCAGGGGTGCACAGGGGAGGGGTGGGGGGGAGGGGCAGGGGTGCACAGGGGAGGGGTGGGGGGTGAGGGGCAGGGGCACACGGGGGAGGGAGTGGGGGGTGAGGGGCGCACCGGGGAAGGGTGGGGGGCGAGGGGCAGGGTGTACCGGGGAGGGGTGGGGGGTGAGGGGCAGGGGTGCACCGGGGAGGGAGTGGGGAGCGAGGGGCAGGGCGCATGGGGGAGGGCTGGGGGGTGAGGGCAGGGGCGCACCGGGGAGGGATGGGGGGTGAGGGGCAGGGGTGCACAGGGGAGGGGTGGGGGGTGAGGGGCAGGGGCATACGGGGGAGGGAGTGGGGGGTGAGGGGCGCACCGGGGAAGGGTGGGGGGCGAGGGGCAGGGTGTACCGAGGAGGGGTGGGGGGTGAGGGCAGGGATGCATGGGGGAGGGATGGGGGGTGAGGGGCAGGGGCGCACAGGGGAGCGGTGGGGGGGTGAGGGCAGGGCGCACCGGGGAGGGGTGGGGGGTGAGGGCAGGGATGCATGGGGGAGGGACGGGGGGTGAGGGGCAGGGCGCACCGGGGAGGGGTGGGGGGTGAGGGCAGGGATGCATGGGGGAGGGATGGGGGGTGAGGGGCAGGGGCGCACAGGGGAGCGGTGGGGGGGTGAGGGCAGGGCGCACCGGGGAGGGGTGGGGGGTGAGGGCAGGGATGCATGGGGGAGGGACGGGGGGTGAGGGGCAGGGCGCACCGGGGAGGGGTGGGGGGTGAGGGCAGGGATGCATGGGGGAGGGATGGGGGGTGAGGGGCAGGGGCGCACAGGGGAGCGGTGGGGGGGTGAGGGCAGGGGCGCACCGGGGAGGCGCGACTGAGCCGGTCTGCGTCCCCGCCCGCCCGGGCCTGCGGGAGGCCGGCAGGCAGGTGTGTGACAGGCAGGGAGGACGCCCAGGGGCCTGCCTCGAACCTGCCCCCATAGTGAGGCCTCTGCCCGCCCCACTCACCGCCCTCGGACACGTGGACCCTGCAGCACAGGCGCCCCAGAGCCTGGAGCCCAGACTCAGGTCAGTCCCGGGGAGGGGCTGGGCCTGGCTTCCCCCTTCAGTGGGCCATTCACACCCCCACGCCCCCACGGCTGCAAAGGCCACCCGCGGCCCAGCCAGGCGGCACGGCACCGGCACCGGCACCGGCACTGGCAGGTGCTCACAGAGAGCTCCTCCCCCCCACCCCCGCCAGCGGGGACCCCCAGCACCCGCCTGGGCCAGGGAGGGGTGAGGGGGGGCGGGGGGGAGTCAGGTGGCCTGCGGGGTGGGGTTGAGCGGGGGGGGGGGGGGTCAGGTGTCCCTTGGGGGAGGGGTGAGCGGGGGGGGGGGGATCTGGTGTCCCGCGGGGGAGGGGTGAGCGGGGGGGTCAGGTGGCCCACGGGGGAGGGGTGAGTGGGGGGGTCAGGTGGTCCATGGGGGAGGGGTCAGGGGGGGTCAGGTGGCCTGCGGGGGAGGGGTGAGCGGGGGGAGGTCAGGTGGCCCGCCGGGGAGGGGGGCGGGGAGGGGTGAGCGGGGGGGCGGGGCAGGGGTGAGGGGGGGTCAGGTGGCCCGCGGGGGAGGGGGCGGGGTGAGCGGGGGGGGGGGGTCAGGTGGCCCGCGGGGGAGGGGGCGGGGGAGGGGTCAGGGGGATCAGGTGGCCTGCGGGGGAGGGGGGCGGGGGCTGGGGGGAGTGGGGGGGTCAGGTGGCCCACGGGGGCGGGCGGGCGGCGCCGTGCTCTCACCCAGGTTGGCGTTGCCCTTGCGGTAGGTGCCGGAGACGTGGGTGCAGCTGCTGCCGTCGCCGCGGCAGACGCCGCACCTGTCCAGCGTGTGCGTGGAGAAGAGCAGCCCGTCACAGCCGATGGGCTGCGGGAGGAGAGGCGGCTGGGAGCGCGCCCGGCCCGGCCCCCCCGCCGCCCGCACCGCGCAGGGTAACAACCTCGCAGCTGCCCGACACGCACACGCCCCGCAGCTCCGCCAGCTGGCAGGACGTGCCGTCCCGGGCCGGCACCATGAGCTGCCGCTGGCCGTCCGCCGTGGTGCAGTGCAGGTCGCAGGGCTTGCTGGAGATGTGCACGTAGTCATCTGGGGGGGCACGGGCGCTCAGGGGGTGCTCAGGGGGGGTCCGACTCAGGGCTCCCCCTCCTTCCCACGGACACAGCGCTGCCGGGCACAGAGGGGGCAGCGGAGGCCGGCGAGTGGGAGGGATCGCCGGGGTCCCGGGGGCTGGCATGCACCACGATGCGGGCTCTGGGCGGCCACCTCTGCCTCTCTGCGGGTTTGGGGGGCAGGTCCCCAGCAGGAGAGCGGCCCCCCCGCACGGTGTCCTGCAGGGCAGGGTCCCCCCTCCCCCGCACGGTGCCCCGCAGGGCAGGGCCCCCCCGCACGGTGCCCCCCCCGCACGGTGCCCCCCCCGCACGGTGCCCCGCAGGGCAGGGCCCCCCCCCCGCACTGCACCACAGGGCGGGCCCCCCCCCGCACGGTGCCCGCAGGGCGGGCCCCCCCCCCCGCACGGTGCCCCCCCGCACTGGCCCGCAGGGCGGGCGGTACCGGGGTACAGGGGCTTCCACTGGTGCGTCCGCCCGTCGTACACGTGCGAGTTGAAGGAGACACACTGCTCCTCCCGGAAGCTCCTCCCGGCCGGCGGGCACTCCTGGGGGAGAGGGGGCGGGGCTCGCCGACAAAGGGGCTCTGTGCCGGCAGGAAGCGCTGCCCAGTGTGGCCTCTCGCTCCTGCCGCACGGCTCCTTCGCACGGCTCGCTCTCAGGAGGAGCAGGGCGAGCGGAAGGACAGTGACTGACCGCCTCACACCACCCCGGGGCTCCGGGCGACCCTGACTGTCCCTGCCACCCGCGTCCCCGGCCCCTGCCCCTGCGTGTCCCGCTGAGGCCACAGCACCAGCGCCCTGACGGGAGGGCTGAGGCGGGGGGCAGGGGGGTGCCCAGGGCAGGGGGTACCCAGGGCCAGCAGTAGGTCCCCCTCGGGGCCCACGAGGGTCCAGGAGGACAGCGGACCCATGAAGCCAACCCAGAGGCTATGGCCACTCGGTCCCTCCAGCCCCGGCCCCCTGCCCGTGTGCACACGCAAACACACACGGACACCCCAACACAGGCCCCCGGAGACCCCGAGGCTGTCTCTGCCCACGCCCGGCCTTCAGGCTTCCACCGCAGAGGGCACCCCTGGCCACCGAGGCCTCCTGTGCTCCGGCCGCTGCCCGGGGGTGGGCCGCCCGGCCTCACGGGCGGACACCTGGCGAGGGTCAGTCTCCGGCAAACTCCCGGCACAGGGCTGTGAGCAAACGGGGGCTTCGGCCAGACCCTGGCCCTGGAGCCTCCGCTCTGCCAGCAGCTGGGAGGCCTCTGAGGGCACACGGGGGCACACGGGGCACAGCGATCTGCTCTGCAGCAGGCGGGCAGGCGCCCTGAGCCGGAGCCTGGGCACCTTCTCCTCACGGGCTGGAAGGGGCAGGCCCAGGACAGGACCCACGGGAGACCGGGGGGCGGGGGGAGGGCAGGGTCCCAGTGGGCGGAGCCTCACCTGCACATGGCACAGCTGGTACCGCTTGGAGGTGCCGGTGCAGGTTCGGTTCCCGGCATCGGTGACGGACGTCCTCCTGGCGGGAAGACAGGGCTCTGAGCCGGCGCGGAGCGCCCGCTGCCGCCCCGCCCCGCTTCTGCTCCCACAGCCTCGGGGCTGGTCCCTGTGCTCCCCCAATTCCTCTGACCGGAATCCTCCCTCCCCTCAGGCTGCCAGCCCTTCTCATCGCACGGGGTCAGCCCTCCGGGGGCGTCTCCCAGCCCCTTCTCAGCGAGGGGGGTCCCCGAGCCGTCTCTGCTGCCCCGTCACACGGCTCAGCACTCGGCACCCAGAACTAGTTACAGGAATGGGGGTGCTGACATGTGCAGGCCGTGCACACGTGTCCCCGTGTGTTGGGGCTCCGGCTCCCGCTCCACCCCACAGCTGCTCAGAGAGGTTCGGTGACCTGCCCAAGGCCACACAGCTAGGAAGTGGCAGAGGCAGGATTTGAAGCCGGGTCTGCCCGACAGTAGCTGCTGCACCAGATGCTTTTCCCTGTTTATTCCACTCAGGCCTTCAGAGGAGACGGCCGAGGCCTTCCCCCCTGTCCCCTCTCCCCACCCCACAGCCTTAGAAACGGGCGGACCCCGGGACGCCGGGTCCCTGATGGGGCCAGTGAAGAGGAGCCCCCCCCTGCCCCCGGCCTGTGCTCTCACCCGACACCCTGCCCAGCCCAGGCCCCGCTGCCGGCTGAGGGCCAGGTGCCCACCCCCGGCCCACCTCTGCTGGAGGCAGTGCCGCTCCCGGGACATCACGCCGCCCCCGCAGCTGCGGGAACACGCCGTCCACTTGGTCCACTCCCCCCACCAGGAGGCCGTGGCGTCCGCGCCCCCCTCCAGGCTGTTGGACGCGGGGCTGGTGTCCTGTGAGAGACCCGCAGGTTAGGGCCACTGGGCAGCCCGGGCTCAGGGGTCAGGGTGGCCCGGAGGGGACCCCAGGGAGTTGGGGGCCCTGGGTCCTTCCCATTTTGAGATCGGGGACATCGTGGGAGCTCAGGGTGGTCCTGGGGACCTCTCTCTCCCGAGCGGTCCGGGCCCAGCATGACCGGGTTCTGAGGACACGCCCCCAGCGCGCCTCCTGGACGTCACCGAGGGGGGCGCTCAGCCCTCAGCCCGTCCTGCTGGGTGGTTGGGGCTCCGAGTGACCAGGGCCCCACGCAGGGGCCGGTCTGACGTGTCCTGGCACGAGGGGGCTGCGGGAAGGCGGCCCGGGACCCTAGCCACGCAGCCCCTGTGACATCGGCCTCTCGGGTGAGGGACCACGCTCCTCACTCACCGTGGCCCCCGTGGACGCCACGCCGCCAGCCACGAGCACCACTGCCAGCAGGGACCAGGCCCAGTGCGAAGGCCGCCGTCCGCGGTCCATCCTGGAAGCAAGGCCACCGTCACCGCTGGCCAGGCCTGGCTCCCCGTCAGCTGACCAGGGTCCGCTCAGGGGAGGCCCTCAGGGCCCACCCAGGCCAGGGCCATGGGGGAGCAGCTAGTGGTGGCTGCCCGGGCCCTGGGGGCGGCTTCGGGAGCGATCAGAGATGCCTGCGGGGCGGACACCGTGGCAACGGCGTGCGCGCTCAGCCTGCACCACCCCACCAGAGGGCACTCAGGGTCACATGCTGCTCTGCCTCGGACACCTGAGCACCCAGGGGCACCTGTGGAGAAACCGGGAGGGGAGGAGGCCAGGGGCTGTGGCCCGGACGTGGCCTGTGGCCCAGCTCAGAGAGAGCGCCTGGGTATTCCCTGGCTCCGGACTTGCTGGCCACGGGGGAAGGACCGTCTACGGGGTGGGTCCCTGGATGCCCCCACCCTAGGACGCCAGCACACGCGCTCCCAGACCCCAGAGACCCTGTGGAGCGGTCCGGCACTGGACTAATTCCAGGGCAAGAGGGATGTAGGCCCCCACTCCTCCGAGTCCTGACCCAGCTCCTCCGAACCGCCCCCTCCCCTCCCCAAACCCTCCCCTCTGTGCCGCCCGGGCACCTGCAGGGTTCCAGGTGCTGTGCCAAGGACACCCCTGCACCCCAAGGCGGCCTCTGCCCTGGACAGACAGCACTGCACCCCACCTCCCCCGCTGCCTGCCTGCCTGCCTGCCGTCCCCCCACCTCCCCTGCCCCGGAGGCTCCGTCCGTGCCCCTCCCTTCTCAGCCTCGGGCCAGCGGAGCCCCTGAGGTCCCCGGGTCCCTGGCTGATCGGTGCCGCAGCTCCCGCCTTTGCCGGGACAGGTGCTGCGCCGGCCTCACACTTGGTTTTCATTACGGCTCCAGACACCGCTGGCCGCGGGCCAGGCCCGGCTCACACGGGAGGGATCCAGCCCTCCCCGGGGTCCAAAAACAGCCGCGGGAGGGGCGCGTGCACCAGGGAGCTGCAGGCGTCTGAGGCTGGAGGCCGAGGGGACCCCTCCCCACGGGCCCCCTCAGCTCCGTACGCACCCCGGGGGCCGCGGGATGCTCCGGCCGCCCGGCTGCATGTCAGGCCCCGGCGGGCCCTGGGGGAAGCGGCTGGTGGAGGCGCCCTACCTGTCCGGGCAGCAGGTTGTCCTCCGGAGAGGAGAGCGGGCTGAGCGGCCGTCAGGCGGGCGGCGGCGGCGCCAGGTGCTGCCGGGGCTGCTGTGCGGAGAGCTGCGGGCCTGCGGCTCCCTCCTCAGCTCCCGCCTCCTGCACTTCAAAGAGCACCCAGGAGAGGTTCCCAGGGCGGCCGCAGCCCAGTGGCGGCTCGGCCGCGCGGCCGCCTTTATAGCTGTCAGGCAGACAGGGAGGAACTCACACTTCCCACCAGGCGGCTCCCCCGCCCGCCGGCCGGCCTGGCGCACACTTTAACCCGCTCCGCGCCTCTGGAGCCCCGCCAGGCCGGCCCAGCTGCCTGCTCGCTGCTGCTTGGCCCGGAGCAGCCGGCAGGGCGGCCGCCTTCCCGGCCCGGAGCTCGGGGTGGCGGGACCGGCGTCCAGACGGGGCGGCCGCGGGCCTGGGGGCGCAGCGGGAGTCCAGCCTCGGCCCCGCCGATTCCGCTTCTGGAGGGGCCTGGTCTCCCGCACCCCCCCAGAGGCATCTGGTCTGGCCGTTCCATTTTACAGATGGGAAGACTGAGGTCCAAAGGGGACCCACACTCCCAGGCTCCGAAAGGCTGAGCAGAGGCCAAAGCAGGCAGAGAGGCCGAGGGAGACCCAGGAGGGCATAGCCAGCGGCCCCCAGGAAGGAACGGAAATGGCCACGGCCTGCTGACCAGGTGGCCACATGGCCGGGGATTGCAGAGGGAACCTGTGCAGATGTTGGACGCTCACGTGGCGGGGCACGGTGGCCGCTGGGCATCCCTGGGCGGCCGGCACAGAGCCCCAGGCCCAGTTCCTGCGGAGCCAGAGCGTGGAGCCCAGACCGAGGGGGCAGAATCCCGGGAGCTCGGCAGACCCCAGGCTTGGCGGGGCCACCCTTGAGGCCAGGCTCCCAGAGCCCGCCCTCCTGGGGCACAGAGCCCCCAAACGGTGAGGTGACCTGAGCCTGTCACCGGTCCCGGCCGCAGCGGGAAAGCCCTCTCCTCCCTCGTCCTCCCGGCCAGAGGGACCGTGTGGTCTCTTCGGTGGCCTCCCCAGCAACACTCGGCCCCTCCAGCCCAAGGCTTGAGCCTGCGGCTGGCCACCAGCAGACATGACCAGGAGGGGAGCGACCAGTAATAATGGTGCGAACAACAACCCGCTGCCCGGCACCGGGCTCTGAGGCCGGCCTGCTGTCCCCCCTCTGCAGACGGAGGAACTGAGGCTCCAAGACTGAGTGCCGCCCGAGGTCGCCCGCCCGGCAAGGGGCACATCCCGGACCCAGCCCTCAGCCCCATCTACGTCTGCGGGATGTCGGGGTCCTGGTCCCCATCCCTGGAAGCCTTGGGGCCACAGGCCTTTTCTCCAGGGCCCCAAGGATAATGGGTGGATCCAAGACTTGACTCGGGGTCCACACTGCCCCCTGGGGTCGGCGTGCTGCAGTGCAGACACGATGGAACACCCTCCCCACCACCACCCCCCTCACAGACTGTGCCCCTTCCCTTCCCCTCCAGCCCTGCCAGAGCCCTGAGCCCTCCCTCCAGCCCGCCAGCCGGCACCAGGGTGACTGGGTCCCTTGGGCCTGCCCCCCCTCAGCTGGGTGACCCCTTGCGTGTGTCCCCCCGCCCCCAGGAGCTGGCCGGGCCCCCCTGAGTGCCACAGGGAGCCCCCAAACTCCACGCCCGCAGGGAGCTCCCGCTGCTCCAGCTCACTGTGGCCTGGGAGTGTCCGGGGAGACGCCGGGAGCCAGGGAAGGCTGCTGGGGCCTGGCACCCGGGAATGTGGGGGGATGCAGAATGGAGTGCCAGTGGGAAGAGGCTCTGAGGCCACTGTCAGCCCCCCAAAGGGACGGTCAGACAGCCTCCAGGCCGGGCGGGCCTCAGGCCCCGGGAACCCCTCGCGGGGGCACAGCCAGGCCTACGGGGCAGGAGCCCTGAGTGCCCCGGCACCTCTTGGCCGGCTGCACTCAGTGACAGAGAGCTCCTGCACCCCCTCTGCACATGCCTGCACCCCAGCTCTGCCAGGGCACCTCCTCCAGGGAGCCCGCAGGTGCCCACACCTTGTTCAGCTGCCTATGGGGTCAGCATCGTCTTTGCCGAGCTGTGGCCGATCCCCCGCCCCAGAGCAGGTCTGCCCTGGTTCACACCACAGCTCAGCGGGGGGTGCAGGGGCAGCATGCAGGGCGGATGTGTGCGGCACCTGGGGCACCTCCTTACCCTTTGGGGGTGAACGTGAGCTGTGCCCGCTGCTCCCCCCCCCCCCCCCGGCAGAGCCCCCTGCTGGCCACACACCGTCCCGGGTCGGGGGATGTCTGAGGAGGAACTGGGAACAGGGCAGCGGGCACATGGGCACAGAAGTGGAGGAGGGGCAAACAACCCAGACCCCCTCCCCCCATCGCCCTCCTCCCGGTGCAGAGGGGCCTTGGGGGGAGGGACGCAGCGGGCTGTGGGGTGGTGGCTGCTCCCGCACAGCCATGCTCTCTGTGGCACCAGGAATAGGCCACCGCCGGGGGGGGGGGGGGGGGGGGACAGCGGAAGATGGGGGGGAGGGCCCAGCTGTGCCTGGCAGCATCCGGCAGCATCGCCTGCCCCGGTGGTCGACCAGCCTGGCATATCAGGGCAGAGCTCCAGTGGGGACGGCGGAGTCTGGTGTCCCCCCAGCACACCCACAGAAGCCAGTGAGGTCAGCTCCTGCCCAGAGGGCGCCCCGGCTCTGTGTCCCCAGGCCAGGCACCAAGCTCGGGCCGGGTCCCCAAGAGCCGGGTCTGCGCTGCCTGGCCCTCTGCCCCCGGGGAGGGACCCAGGGAACGGCAGCCCAGCAGCCAGGAAGGAGAGGTGGACTGGCTGGGCTCCAGTCCCGGTCCCCGGCCCCTCAGCCATTCCTGCCCTTTTAGACACCCCCCCACCCCAGCTCTTAGTGGTTTCTGAACAGACACTGAGTGAGGACCTTCTGCGCCCCCTCCCCCCGCACACGCATCCCGCTCTGAGGCAGGCCGTGCGAGCTCCAGTTTGCAGAGAGGACGCTGAGGTTCACGGCAAAGGGCATGCCAGGCCCCGGGGCAGGAATGGCCGGAGCCGTCCACCTGGCTGCAGGCGCCCCTGGCTGCGGGCTCAGCTGACAGTGCCAGGAGCTGCGGGCAGCGCGTGAGCTGCATTCTCAGCCGGCGTGGACGACAGCACAGGGCGCTGTCACGCGCCCAGCCGCAGGCACACGGACCACAGACGGGGCACGGGGCAAAGCCTGACCCCCTCCCCCGTGCCCGCCTCCCGGTGCAGCGGCTCGGCGGCCCCCCACGCGGAGCCGCGGGCCGGGGTGGCCGGGGCCCTGGACGCGCTCAGACTGGGAGGACGCACACGCAGCAGCTGGCCGGCCGGCCAGGGCCGGGCAGACAGACAGACAGACAGCTGTCCCGGAGGCCGGAGCCCGTGCATTCCAGGCGTTTCAGCACCTCCATAAACTGGCCTCTCCGGCCAGGAAGGGGGAGACGTCCCCACTGCCCACCCCCACGCTGTGGCTGCCCCCCAAGGGCCCCGACCCGGGTCCCGGTGTGACTGACGCCACCCGCTGGGCAGAGCAGGGGTGCTGGGGCCTGGGATGGGGCGGGGGGAGGAGGCCAGGGCTCGGTCTGAGGCCGGTTCCGTGGGTGCGGGGCGGGGAGCGGTCCGGCCTGCACCGCCCTGGGCTCGCCCTCCTCTGTGACACGGGGACCCAGCGGCCCCGGCCCGGCCCGGCCAGCGCTGACAGGCCCAGCGGGACAAGTAGGAAGAGGCCGCTGAATCAGGGTCTGTGTGCGTAAGTGGTTTTCAAGACCCAGGGCCCGGCGGGAGCAGGAGCGCCCGCGGCCAGGGAGGCTGAGGGCCACGCCGAGGGGGTGGCCGCCGATGGGGTCCAGGCCGAGGCGGGCGTGGCTGTGGGTCTGGTCTGGCCAAAGCGGGAGCAGGTGTGTGTGTGGGGGGGCGGCAGCTGGCAGGGAGGCCTCGGAGAGCGGAGCCGGGATGCCAGCACACGTCCCGCGGTGCAGAGCGGCCCAGGTTGGTGGCTCCCCGCCCAGCCTGGTCCCGGCCCCCCACCCCGCGTCTCCAGGGGCAGTAACACCCCAGAGCGCCGTCTGCCTCTCCCGGTCTCCCCGCTCCCCCGCCAGGCCCCGCCCCCTGCTCCGGAGAGCACCGAGGGTCATTCCAGTCCTGCTCTGAGCTGGACGCCTCCCCGCCAGCTGGGCTGTCTCCAGGCGGCCAGGTCTCAGCCGGGAGCCACAGGCCGGCCACCTCCCTCCACGCCGCACCGGCTCCCAGCTCGGACGGCAGCTCGCCCAGACCGGCCACCTGCCTCCCTGCCCCCTCCTCCTCCCTAATCACCCCCACACATGTGCCCCGGCCTCCTCCCTCAACACACACACAGCTCACAGCCTGGAGGGAGTGTACAGCTGCATGCACACACTCACACACACACACACTCACATCCACACACACACTCACATCCACACACACACACTCACACACACAACACACACTCATACACTCACACACACACTCACACACACTCACACAGACACACTCACACACGGACACACACACACTCACACACGGACACACACACACTCACAGTCACACTCACACACACACACACAGTCACACTCACACACACACACTCACACACGGACACACACACACTCACACACACTCACACTCACACACACTCACACACACACATACACACACTCACACTCACACACGGACACACACACACTCACACACACTCACACACACACATATACACACACACTCATACACTCACACACACACTCACACACACTCACACTCACACACACACACACACGGACACACACACACTCACACACGGACACACACACTCACACACAGTCACACTCACACACACACATTCACACACAGACACACACACACTCACACTCACACACACTCACACACTCACACTCACACACACATACACACACCCACACTCACACTCACACACGGACACACACACACTCACACACACTCACACTCACACACTCACACACTCACACACTCACACACACACACTCTCACATGTAACCTGTGAGAAGTTCCTGCCTCTGAGAAGAGGTACACAGAGAGCTGCTTTCCCACATCGAGTCGCTTGTCCTCCCCACACGTTGTCCACTCCTCCTGGGGCTGGGTGTGGGCTGGGCGGGGCTGGGTGGGGGCTGGGTGGGGCTGGGTGGGGGCTGGGTGGGGCTGGGTGGGGCTGGGTGGGGGCAGGGGCAGGCAGGGCTGAGGGGGAGGTGGACAGGGTCAAGCAGGGTGCCCATGGCAGCCACAGGGGTTGCCTGCCTCCCTCAGCCACACACAGAGGCTCTGGTTTCCCCATTTGGAGCGAAAGCTGGGCTCAGGCTGCCAGGCAGCGGTGGGAATGTGTGTGTGTGTGTGTGTGTGTGTGTGTGTGTCCCGCTTTCATTCATTCTCCTCACAGCCATTCCTTAGCAGACTGCGGAGGGGTAGGCTCCCGGCCAGGGGCGGGGCAGGGAGCTGGCCGGGCGCCTGTGGGATCACAACCCAGCACCCTCACACAGCGCCACAGCGCGGTGGGTGCGGGGTGGGGCGGGGTGGGAGTGAGGGGGCCTGGGCTGGCCCGATGGGCAGGGAGCCTTCCCACAGACTGTTCTGGCCGGGAGCAGGGGCAGGGTCTGGGGGGGAGCAGAGAGGCTGGGTGGTCCCCTGAGGGTGTGGACCCCACCCGAGGGCCATGGGCCACCGGGAAGGTGAGGAGGCAGAGGAACGTGGAGACAACCCAGCGGGCGCTTTCCCTCAGACAGCAGCCGGGGCCTCAGCGCCCGAGGGTGTGAGCGCGCCGGGGGCGGGGTGTCAGGCCTCGGAGCCCGGAGCCCCGAGCGAGCGGCACGTCTCTGTGGCCCTGGGCGGTGCCGGCACCGCGGGCCTCACTCCTGCCGACTCCACGCCCGGGCTCCGCTTCCCCAGACTCCACGCCCGGGCTCCGCTTCCCCAGACTCCACGCCCGGGCTCCGCTTCCCCAGACTCCATGCCCGGGCTCCGGGCACGGGAGAGCTCACACTCACACACACACACACACACACACTCACACACACACTCACACACTCACACACACTCACACACACACTCACACACTCACACACACTCACACACACACACTCACACACACTCACACACACTCACACACACACACACTCACACACACAATCATACACACACACTCACACACACGTGTGCACACATACACACACATACACACACACATGTGTGGCTGGTCCACCCAGCAGGCTCTCCCGGCCCCGCCGCAGGCAGGAGCCGCCGACACAGTGTGGGCGACCTCAGGGGCTCCTGGGAAAGACCCAGCGACGCACACAGCAGGCTGCCGCTGAGGAAGGCCTAGCACAGGCCACGCCCGCCACCGGACAGCGGCCACGGAGCCACTGCGAGGACACGGGACTCCCGCCGGGTGGAGGGGGCTGTGGCGGCCACAGCTGTGTGTAATTACCCACCGTCACTCACCGCACGCTTAGAGCCCGTGCCTCTGTCCCACGTGACACGTCACGTCATCACATCAGGTACAAAGGAAGACACAGGGTGAGAGCGGTCCTTTTGTAAAAAAAATTTTACAGAGAGGAAGCGAGGGGGATAGAGAGTTAGAAACATCGATGAGAGAGAATCATCCGTCAGCTGCCTCCTGCACACCCCCTACCAGGGATGTGCCCCCAACCGAGGTACACGCCCTTGACCGGAATCGAACCTGGGCCCTTTCAGTCCATAGACCCACGCTCTATCCACTGAGCCAAACCGGTTTCGGCAAGAGCGGATCTTTTGCCGACAACAGATAGATAGGCGAATCGGGCGACCGATCGATCCGGCCGTCAGTCCAGGAGACCCAGCCAAAGGCTCAACACGCCCATCGCTCCTCGGCCGGAGGTTTGGGGGCTGCCCTGGCGGTGCCCCCAGGACTCGCTGTGAGGAGGGAAGGGAACTGGGGGAGGACGGCCCGGGAACGCGGAGGGGCCGGCACCGTCCTCCGTGGGAGCCATCAGCCGCAGCAGAGAACGCCCGGCCGCCGGTCTGGTGCCAGGGAAACCCAGCGGGAGGAGAGCGGGCGAACGGGAGGCCTGGGCTGGTGCCCGGGCCCCGGATCTGCAGGTCCCTTCGGCGTGCGGACGGCGGGGCCGCGGTGCTCTCGCCTCTCAGGCCGTGGACAGAGGCGAGATCCCGTCGCCGGGCTCTGCTCCGGCCTCCCCCAGGGAGGGGGAGGCCCGGATGTGGGAGTGGGACTCACGGGCACTTTCTCCTCCGCCTCCAGACGGTCTCCTTGCATCAGCAGCCCCAGCCTCACAGAGAATAAAGTGACAAACCTCAGAGACAAGTGCAGGCCACGTGGGGCCTCAGCTGTCGAACCCTCTGTGCTGCCCAACATGTGCGCTCGGCCCCGCCCCCTCCGGGCATTTAAACCACAGCTGCCACCGGCCCGGCTCCCCGCCACCAGCCCGGCTCCCCGGCTCTCCCGGCCCGGCTCCCCGCCACCAGCCCGGCTCCCCACCACCAACCCAGCTCCCCGGCTCTCCCAGCCCGGCTCCCCGGCTCTCCCGGCCCGGCTCCCCGGCTCTCCCTACCCCAAACGCCAGGCCTGAGCCCCCCACCTCCCGCCAGCGCCCTCTCCCGGCCATGGGCACGCTCGTGGCCAAGCTGCTGCTGCCCACCCTCAGCAGCCTGGCCTTCCTGCCCGCCGCCAGCATCGCCGCCAAGAGGCGCTTCCACATGGAGGCCATGGTCTTCCTCTTCACCACCTTCTTCGAGGCGGTGAGTCCGGGGGGCGGGGGTGGGGGGCGCTCCCCCACAGGACACGCACGTTCCTCTGTCTCATGCTGAAGAAGAGCGATTGGAGCTGGAAGAGAGAGAGGCTGGGGGAGCCGCTCCGCCCCCCTGGGCCTCGGTTTCCCCAGGGGTGCCAGGAGGTCACGCGGGGATTGGTGCACGTGAGACCAAGCCCCTCGCAGGGAGCCTGACTCCGGACGGGGGAGCGGCCGGCTCAGCGGCCCTCTTTCTCCTTCTCTGTATAGGCCTGGGGAGCCCCTTCGCTCTGGGCGCCCCCTCCCCCGCCTGTCTCCCCCGCCCGCTCCCCGTCCCGTCTCCCCTCTGCGTCTGCCTCTCCCTCCTCTCTGTGCCTGTCTGTCTGGCCTCCGTGTTTCTGAATGACATCCCTGTGCAGCGTGTTCTCCCTGAGCCTCCTGGTGCCCCCCAGCTCTGTCCCTCGGGCTCTCCACACGTCTCTCTGATCCATCCCTCCAGCTCCGGTCTGTCTGTCTGTCCGTCTACCTGCCTACGGATCTACCCGGCCAATCAGCCCTCTGTCTGTCTGTGCAGCCACCGACCTCATCAGTCACCCCCTGCGCTGTCACCTGTCTGCGTCTCAGCGTCTTCCTGCCTCCCCTGTCTGCCCCCCTCTGAGCCCCCCCCCCGGCCTCTCAGTGGCTCCTTGCCATCTGCCTTCAGACCCTCCTCTAGCCCAGCTCCCCGTCTCCCAGGGCACTGCCTCCCGCCCGGGCCAGCCCGGCCCCTAGCTGAGGCCTCTGTGGGCAAGGCCAGGGGTGCAGGCAGCGGGGTGTGAGGTCCGTGGGCACCGCGTGTGCTGGCAGACTTGTGCCCTGCGTGGGGCCGGCAGCGAGACAAGCTGGAGTGCACCCGCCTGTGCTCCTGGGCAGGGCCGGGCGGGCGGGCTGGGGGCCTAGTGGCCCCCTTCTGGGTGGGAGAGGCCTCGGCTACAGTGAGGCCGCCAAGCCAGCGTCCAGGGCGGGGACTCGCCCTGAGGGCCTGGGGCTGAAAGCACTGAGTCCCCGAGGGCTGAGCCCAAGGTGTGGCGAGCTCGAACCCTCGGGCCAATGCCTTCCAGTTGCTCCTCGGTCCGGCTCGGGTGAGCGCCAGGAAGTCTGTTGGAGCTGAGAGAGGGGCACAGGGGCTGTGGACATGGGCTCCTGGGCGCGTGCCAGGGTCTGGGGCCGGGGAGCGGCCCGGTCTTGCTGCCCAGGCCCGTTAGAGCAGCCAGGACACCGCCCCCCCTCCGCCGGTGCTGGCCCCACAGCTGCCTCCCCGCCCGGCCCCACCCGGCCGCGCCCGGCTGCCCAGAATGGCAGGGGCAGCTGCCTCCGGTGACAAATGTCCTCGGCCTCCGAGCCACACTGGCCCTCTCTCTCCCTGGGAGGCCCTGGCCCAGCTCCTCCTGTTCCTTCTGGAGCTGCGTCTCCCTCGGCCCCTCAGGACCCTCCCTGACACGGGGCTCCGCACGTGGAGTCCGAGGGCCCACCCTCGCAGCAGGTGTTCTTGTCCCCATTTGACAGCGGGGGGGGGGGGGGGGGGAGCAGCCAGCCGCTGGTCTAAGCTCGCACGGCAAGGCCCTGTTAGCGTGGCCCCAAAGATGGCTCTCTGGCACCAGCCCCCAGCCACACCCACCCTGCCAGCCCCGCGCTGGGCCAGGCCTGCCCCTGCACCCAAAGATGAAGGGAGGCCCTGGCCGGTGTGGCTCAGTGGATAGAGCGCCGGCCTGCGAACTGAAAGGTCCCAGGTTCGATTCTAGTCAAGGGCACAGGCCCGGGTTGTGGGCTCGATCCCCAGTGGGGGACATGCAGGAGACAGCCGATTCGTGATTCTCTCTCATCATGGATATTTCTATCTCTCTCCCCCTCTTCCTTCCTCTCTGAAATCAATCAATATATATATATATATATATATATATATATATATATGAAGGGAGGCCTTATCTCCTTAAACCACTCCAGACCCTGCCCCCCAGGCCCTCCCACCCTGCCCTCCTCTGTGACCCTCATCCCTGCCCCCGCCCCCTGGCCCGCCTTCACAGGGCAGACGCTAGCTAAGCACCAATGGAGGGAGGGGGCTGGGGTCAGGGCCAGGACGAGGCAGAGAGGACTCCTGCTCCTGACGGGGCCGGCACAGACCTGCCCAGAATGTCAGAGGATTAAGTCTGGAATGGCCCCCGGTGACCTGCGCCTCGGAGGAGGGGCCAGGCTGGGCTGAGGGAGACGCAGGGACCGGAGAACGTCCATGTCCCTCACAGGGCCCGGCTCTGCCTACAGAGGCGTGGGGAGCACTGTCCCCCGCCGTCCTCTGCCCCACGGGGAGGGGGCACCTTGATCAGACTGCACCTGAACTCCTCTCCCCACCACACAGTCATGGCCGCCGCTGCTCGTGTCCTCTGGCCTCTTCTGGGCCAGCACCTTGGCAAGGTGCACATCCAGAGCTCAGCACGGAGCAGGGCGAGCCGCAGGGGGTCTGGGCTGCTGGGGGACACCAGGCCGCTGGTGACAGCCCCCTCGGGGCGCCGGAATTATAGGTCACCAACAGCTCCCACCAGCGAGGGCTCAAAATGGACCCTGGTTTGCTCCCCTCGCCAGGGGACCAGGCTCCTGCCCCGGACCCGCCCCGGCGCCTCCGGACGCAGCGCCCTGCCCACCTCCGCCCTCCCTCCGCGCCGGGCCCGTCAACAGCCCAGTATGCCGGCCCAGCTTGTTAGCCGCGGGACTTGTCAACATAATGATGTCACAGGATTAAATATGACTTACAGGGCGACGTGTGCGCCCGAAAGGGGTTGTTTTCTGTCAGAAACAAGGTGGCGGCTTTGAAATATCCCGTCAGGCACTTGCTCCAGACATTGCTCTTCAGCCAGGTATCGGGGTCTCTGCGGCCGCCCCCACTTCACAGCAGCGGATCCCCACTTTCTGCCGCCGCCGCCCTCTGACACGGCTGCTCCTGCCTGGTGACCCCAGCCATGACATTGTTTTCCTTGCTGCTGCCTCACTGCGATTTTGCTCCTGTTGATGAATCATAGTGTAAACGTCTGTGTTTCCCGATGGTCTCAGGCGACCCTGCTGGCGGTTCTCAGCCTGTGGGTCAAGGCTGAGACCATCGGGAAACACAGACGTTTACATTATGGTTCACAACAGGAGCGAAACGACAGAGATGAAGCAGCAGCGAGGATAATGCTACGGCTGGTGGGGTCACCACACATGAGGAGCCGTGTCAGAGGGCCGCGGCGTCAGGGAGGCTGGGGACCGCTGCTGTAAAGGAACAGGAGCTGACAGCTGCAGACCGGTAGTTCTCAAAGTGGGTTCCCCACGGCAGCATCGGCACCAGCCTGAACCCCGGCACAAAAAAAAAATGCACCTCTCGCCGAAACCGGTGTGGCTCCGTGGATAGAGCGTCAGCCTGCGGGGTGAAAGGGCCCGGGTTCGATTCCGGTCAAGGGCATGTACCTCGGTTGCGGGCACATCCCCAGTGGGGGATGTGCAGGAGGCAGCTGATGGATGACTCTCTCTCATCGATGTTTCTGACTCTCTATCCCTCTCTCTTCCTCTCTGTGAAAAATCAATAAAATATATTTTTTTAAAAACGCACCTCTCGGGCCGGACCCACCCTGCGGAGCCGGGAACCCTCCGGACGCTGAGCTGCCGAGCTGCCCCCCACAGGCCTCGGGGTCTGGCTGCCCCTCGGGTCTGAGAAATCCCCTGTGGGGGAGCCCAGGCAGCAGGGGTGACTTGTGGGGAGAGAGCCCCCCCCAAGCTCCTGAAGAGCAGACTGGCACCCCCAAAAGGCACTGGCCTCATGCCCAGAGGGCGCCAGGACCGGCCCTCGGGAGCCTGGGGGGAGGGGACCTCCGTCCGCTCCGTCTGAGGGGCACCCGCCCGGGGCGCAGAGCCCTGGGGCCCCGTCTCACAGGGGAGCCAATGGTGGCTTTCCCGGGTCCCACAGCCAGGGGGCGCTGCTCGGGGACCCCCGGGCCCTGCCCTGACGGCCCGGTCTCCCCAGCTCCACCACGCCTGCCACGGGCCCGGCCTGTCCGTCCTCTGCTTCCTGCGGCTGGACCTCCTGGAGCACTTCAGCGCCTACGGGACGGCGCTCAGCATGTGGGTGTCGCTGATGGGTGAGTGGTCGCCGGCTCCCTCCGCCGCACCCCCGCCCTCTCCTGGGTTCCAGCCCCGCTCCCGTTCCCACGTCCTTTTAAAGGGACACGCTGGCCGAGGGCGGCCCTGCCGGCCCTGCCTGGCCGAGGGGGCAGCCAGGGGCCCACCTCCGCGTCCTTGGCCCGAGAACCCTGCTCCGGCCCGGCTCTGCCCCCAAGACCCGCCTCACCCCACAGTGCCGGGGGGTGGGCAGAGGGGCTCCTTCCAGAGCGCGCTGTGCGGGCCCTCAGCCTCGCAGATGGCGTTGCCGGCCCATCCCACAGGCTCCCGGGTCTCTCCTCCTCCTGGGTCCCGGCAACGGCCGGGGCCAGACCCGGTGTGACCAGGCGGGCCCAGGGTCTCCCGTTTGACGGAGCACCCCCACCCCGGCCCCCAGGGCTGCCCCGGGGAGAGCAGTGGCCGGAGGGCCGGGGGCCACCGCGCTCTCCGCTCTCTCCCGGCCCCTCCAGCCCTGGCCGACTTCGATGAGCCCAAGCGGTCAACGTTGGTGATGTTCGGGGTCCTGACCATCGCCGTCCGCATCTACCAGGACCGCGGGGGCTACGGCGTGTACTCCGGCCCCATCGGCACCGCCGTCCTCATCATCGCCGTGAAGTGGGTGCGTACCGCCGACCCTGCGGCCGGGCCCTTCCCTGGCTGTCCCCACTCCCTCCCCCCGGCTGTGAACAGCTGGGTGTCTGTCCCCTCGGGGCGCCCCCGGCTGGGACAGGGAGCCATCAGGGCTGGGTGCAGCTCGGACAGCCAGGAGGGGTGGCGGGGGGGGGGGGGCAGGAGGCAGGGGTGGCAGGCGGGGGCGGGAAGCAGGGGTGGCAGGCGGGGCGGGAGGCAGGGGTGGCAGGAGAGGTGGCAGGCGGGGCGGGAGGCAGGGGTGGCAGGCGGGGCGGGAGGCAGGGGTGGCAGGCGGGGCAGGAGGCAGGGGTGGCAGGCGGGGCGGGAGGCAGGGGTGGCAGGCGGGGCGGGAGGCAGGGGTGGCAGGCGGGGCGGGAGGCAGGGGTGGCAGGCGGGGCGGGAGGCAGGGGTGGCAGGCGGGGCGGGAGGCAGGGGTGGCAGGCGGGGCGGGAGGCAGGGGTGGCAGGCGGGGCGGGAGGCAGGGGTGGCAGGCGGGGCGGGAGGCAGGGGTGGCAGGCGGGGCGGGAGGCAGGGGTGGCAGGAGAGGTGGCAGGCAGGGCAGGAGGCAGGGGTGGCAGGCGGGGCAGGAGGCAGGGGTGGCAGGCAGGGCGGGAGGCAGGGGTGGCAGGCGGGGCGGGAGGCAGGGGTGGCAGGCGGGGCGGGAGGCAGGGGTGGCAGGCGGGGCGGGAGGCAGGGGTGGCAGGCGGGGCGGGAGGCAGGGGTGGCAGGCGGGGCGGGAGGCAGGGGTGGCAGGAGAGGTGGCAGGCAGGGCAGGAGGCAGGGGTGGCAGGCGGGGCAGGAGGCAGGGGTGGCAGGCAGGGCGGGAGGCAGGGGTGGCAGGCGGGGCGGGAGGCAGGGGTGGCAGGCGGGGCGGGAGGCAGGGGTGGCAGGCGGGGCGGGAGGCAGGGGTGGCAGGCGGGGCGGGAGGCAGGGGTGGCAGGCGGGGCGGGAGGCAGGGGTGGCAGGCGGGGCGGGAGGCAGGGGTGGCAGGCGGGGCGGGAGGCAGGGGTGGCAGGCGGGGCGGGAGGCAGGGGTGGCAGGCGGGGCGGGAGGCAGGGGTGGCAGGAGGCAGGGGTGGCAGGCGGGGCGGGAGGCCACACGGCCCCGGGCTCCCGGCCTGTCCCTGGCTGTGGGTCCTGTGAGTCCCGCAGCTCCGGAGCGGACACACGCCAGGGTGTCCCCCGAGCCCCGCCCCTGCCGGAGGGTGACGGGGTGCGAGCGCCAGGGCTGCGGGCGGCCGTGCGGGCGGCCCCGCGCCCTGAGCCCGCGCCTGTGCCCGCAGCTGCGGCAGATGAAGGAGAAGAAGGGGCTGTACCCCGACAGGAGCGTCTACGCCCAGCAGGTGGGCCCCGGGCTCTGCTTCGGGGCCCTGGCCCTGATGCTGCGCTTTTTCTTTGAGGTACGGGGGGGGGGGCTTCACGGGGTCCCCCAGCCAGGCAGTGCCCGGGCCTCCCTCACCCTGGCACCGCGGGCGTCGGGCAGAGCTGGCTCCGAGATGCTCGGAGGCGGCCTGCGGGGGGGGGGGGGGGGGGGCGGGGGGGAGCCTCAGCTGCAAGGCCAAAGGCCCAGGAGGCCTCACGGCTCAGACCTCCGTGCTCTGGGGGTTGGTGGTGGGAGAGACCGGCCTGGGCTGGGCAGTGAGGGGAGGACAGTGAGCAGAGTCCGGGGACACGTGAGGGGGGGGAGCCTATGTCAGGTGCCAGGCACACAGTAGGGGCGTGGAGCAGCGGGGAGGGGCCTGGTGAGGAGGGAGCTCAGGCACAGGGGCACAGGACTGAGGGGCACAGGGCTGAGGGGGCACAGGGACACAGGGGGCACAGGGGCACAGGGCTGAGGGGGCACAGGGGCACAGGGCTGAGGGGGCACAGGGCTGAGGGGGTACAGGGCTGAGGGGCACAGGGGCACAGGGCTGAGGGGCACAGGGCTGAGGGGGTACAGGGCTGAGGGGGCACAGGGGCACAGGGCTGAGGGGCACAGGGCTGAGGGGCACAGGGGCACAGGGCTGAGGCACACACTGCCCCCCCCCCAGGACTGGGACTACACCTACGTGCACAGCTTCTACCACTGCGCGCTGGCCATGTCCTTCACCCTGCTGCTGCCCAAGCTCAACAAAAAGGCGGGGAGCCCGGGGCCGCCCGCCAAGCTGGACTGCTCCACGCTGTGCTGCGCCTGCATCTGACCTCGGCCCCGCCGGCCTCCCGCCTGGCGCCTCCTGCTGTCCCTCCCAGCCCAGGCGTCCAGGAGCGACTGTCCTGGGCTTCAAGGGCCCCGGGGAGTGGGCAGCCTCTGCGCCAAGCGCCTCCAGAGAACCCACTTCCTGAGTTCCTGCTGGGGAGGCCGCGGGCAGCGACGCCCCCGCCCCGGCCTCAGGGCCCATCGGGATCACGCCTCCGTCACGCCATCACGCCTGCAGCTCCCGGGGCGTGTGTCCTCCCGTCGCCCTCCCGCTCCCCGCACACCGGCCCCGCCCGCCCGCCCGCCCGCGCCGCCCCACATTGTCCGCTCCCGGCCCTGCTCTCGCGGCTTCTGTCCCCTGGCTCGGGCTCCCGGAGGCCCTCCTCGGAGGCCGGGGCGCGGGGCCAGCTCCTCAGCGGGGTCCGCTATCAAGTTGTTCTGATGACAATCACCAATAACAAGCACCTCCGCGTATTGATCTCTGGGAGCCACGTGCGTGCCCGTGTCTGTCCCCCGGGCCCGCGCCCAGCCCCTGCCCGGCTCCCCGTGGGCGGCGGGCCTGTGGGGAGGTCGGCCCACCCAGGGAGCCCGTCTCGGCGGCCCCGGGGGGTGGCGGGAGCCGGCCGCCCAGACATCACCTCACAAACCGAGCCCCCGCGGCCAGCCCCTCGCGTCCCGGCGGCACATGTGTCACAGGAAGTTACCTACCCCGGCGGCCTGTTTGTGTTTCCAGAGCAGCGGGGGACAGTCATGTGTCCAAAGCCACCTCTGCTCGCCTGCGGGGGGGACCCGGGGCCAGGCCCCGTCTGTCGGCCTCCCTGGCTGCCCAGAGGCCCTGCACACCCACGCCTGGCCCCGCTCAGCACCCGTCTGTCCCCGCGGCCCGTTAGGTCTGGGCGCCCCTCCGCTCTGCACACGGCGCTGGGGGCCATCCACCTGGGGGTCCCCATCCCCGGGAGAAGGCACGGGACACAGCAGGGGCCCTCAGGTCTGATTGGGGGGTGCACACACATATCCGTGTGCATACACACATATGTACACATGCATGCACACACGGTCATGCACACACCATGAAGAGCCTTCCCGGTGACACTCACAAGTCACCGCACCAGACTATACGGCAAGGGGAGACTCTGGGCCATTGGGGAGGGGGGAGCCAGGGGACGAGGCTCCAGAAACAGGCATCTGCAAGGTGGCGGGACCCTGCCCATCCGTCCCCTCCCCCCATGCGCTTCCCCCCTCCCGCCCCCACCCCACCCGAGCATGCCCAGCTCCGCCCGTGGCAGCACATGGAAAGTTGGAGCGGCAGTGCTCCCCGCAGGAGGGGGAGCTGCCAAGCCGGGCTGCACTAACAGCGCTCACTGTGGCCGCTGATTTATGAGGCCGTCTGGGCGCCGGCCAGGTCTGTAAGTCAGGACAATTAGGAGCGCGCTCTCCGCCGCCCGCCGCACCCCTCCCGCAGGGCTGGCCCCGGGGACCCCTGGGCCGGGGTCCTGAGCCCACTCTGCGGCGGGGACGCCCAAGCCGGCGTGGCGGCCGCTGGCCTGGGCCTTGGCCGCTGGCCATGGAGCGGGCGGCCGTGCCAGGGCCTTGCCAGTCATCCCAAAGGCACGCTCCTCTGGCTCCTGGCTCCACGCTGACAGCGCGGGGCTCTGCCCGGGCCAGCAGGGGAGCGCCGGGGAGGAGGGGGGCCACCCAGAACGGCCACCCCGATACCTCAACCCGCACCAGGAGGACATGTCGGGCCTCCAGATGGGAACGCCCAGTGCCGTCCCCTGGGGTTTTCCCGTCCAGGATCGAAGGCACGTGGCACCTGGCGCCAAGAGGGACCTCCGCGGACATCTGACCCCCTCACGCTCCAGAGAGCACCCCCCTCCACCCCGCCCCGATGGGGCCTGGGGACCCCGAAACCAGAGGTTGGGGCCAGAGAGTGCCTGAGCCAGCCCTCGCCTGACCGGCCCGAGCAGCGCCCGCCGAGCGCAGGCTCTGACGGGGAGACGTGGGGGGCTCGGGTCCAGGACAGCCCCCCGCAGGCCCGGGGCAGCGGGGCTTGGCTGGTGCCACGGAGCAGCCGAATCTTCACACGTGTGCTGCTTCCAATGGGATTAGACTTAAACTCACACGCGTGTGGGTTGCAGGTGACATAGAAGATGTGTGTGTTGGGGGGTGTTTTTCAAATATTTCTTAAAATTTACTTCAGAGGGGAAGGGAGACAGGAAGAGAGAGAAGAACATCCATGATGAGAGAGACTCCTGGATGGGCTGCCTCCTGCACGTTCCCCACTGGGGATCCAGCCATAACCTGGCCTGTGCCCTTGGCCGGAATAGAACGCGGGACCTTCAGTCCGCAGGCTGGCGCTCTGTCCACTGAGCCACACCGGCCAGGCTGATGCGTGGTTGTTTTGAACTTCAGATGATGACCAGGGCGCCCTGGCGTGAGACACCATGGCACAGTGCCTGCGGGCACCCGAAAGGCAGTGGCACCTCCTCCTGTGTTCCACCGGGCTGCCCTCCCCGGTGCCAGCAGACAGAGGCCACGGCTGCAGACACACACGGAGGGCCCGTGGTCAGGGACCAGGGGCAAAGCCAGCGGCCAGGCCGAGGTCCCAGGGCCCGCTCTGGCTGTGGCCTCCCGTCTGGACACAGTCAGCGTGTGGGGGGCAGGGCGGTATCCTCACCCCTGGGATCCTGTCTGACCCGGGGGAGGGGGCACCCAGTCCCTGCAATAGCGCCCCCAGGCCTGGGCCTGGGCCTGGCCGGGACCCTGCAGAGCCGCGCGGGCTGCCGGGGCCTGGCCTGGCCGCCAGTGCCGGTGCCCAGCGGCCCTCCCACCCCTCCGGCAGCCTGCGCAGCGAAGGAGTATAAACATTCACAACGAGGAGACAAAACAGCCCATTGTAGCGGCCCCTCCGCCTCCCGGCAGCGGGCGAGGCTGGCAGGGGCGGGAGCCTGGGCCCCCGCCAGGATCCTCCGATTGCAGCCGAGGTGTTTCCGTCCGAGGCCGTCTGCGCCGCGGCCTTTGTCTGTCTGCTACCGACATTTCCTGTCTCCGCTGCTCTCCTCCGCGGCCACTGAAACCCAACACGTTTATTGCCCTCTAACGAGGCTCGCAGCCCTGCCTCCTGCCCCGGCCCCGCTGCCATGGCCGTTAGGAGGGCCGGGCGGGCGGGGCGCAGCCGCCGGGGCCTTGGCCCGGAAGCCGGGAGCGCGGGGCCAGGTATGTGGGCAGCACGGTCCAGCCCAGTGGGCAGGGGCCCTGGGGAGACTCCGGATGCCGGGCGTTGGGCAGCTGGTGAACAAAGCTGGCTGGGCCAGGCGGCCGCGGGACGGGCCGTCTGCCACCGGGGCCCTGCCCGCCGCCCGGCACCGCCCCGGGGCCGCACCCGCACCCCGGTGTTCTCACCCCTGACTGGGAACAGCAGCCTCGCCCCGCTGGCCACTCAGGCCATCGGGGGAGGTAAACCAGAGGCCGGCCACTCCGGCCAGCTCTTGGGGCAATAAGAAAGGCAGGAAAGGGAGCGGGAGGCCAGGCCAGGCGTGGAGGGCCGGTGTCCAGGTGCAGGCGCGGGCCTGGGGGCCAGGCAGGTGGGGGGCTCATTGTTCCTTCAGGGCCAGAGGCAAGCTCCCCAAACCCCCCAGTTCCTTCAGCCTCAGTTTCCCCATTTGCAACAAGCCCCCCTCACATGCTTGCTGCCAAGATTAAATGAGGTAACGGAATAGGAAGCACTTAGCAAGCACCACACACGCCAATGTCATGTCCAGTGGGGTCAGGAGATGCCTGGTACCCCGCCCGCTGCTGTCAGAACGCCGAGCGCCTGGCTGGGGCGTCCCGGTCTGCACCGCACTCCCCGCACACTCCCCACGCTCATAGGACGCTTGCGTCCGCGAATGCATGGGGCCTCGGCGGAGGCAGGCTCACGGCTGCTGAGAGAGCCCACTGGCTGGTCAGTGACCTCAGAGGCCTGAGCCTTGACCTCTTGCTGACCCGCCCACCAGGAGCAGGATGGGGGGCCCACTCCCCAGGGCCAGGCAACCTTGGGTGACCTTCCGCTCCCAGCACCCCTGGAGGTGGGATCTCTGCTCATCCCCCTGGGACCACCCAGCGAGATAGGGGAGGGGACAGTGTGCCGGGAACCAGGGGCCAGCCAGACTGGGGAGGCAGATGCTGGTGGGAGGAAAGGGGTTTATTCCGGTGCCGATCGCCTGAGAAGACGGGGGGCTCCCAGCACCTCGCTGCAGGCCGAGGTTTTCAAAGGAGGGAGAGGGAAGCAGAGAGAGGACATCAGGGAGGTGGGTGGGCAGTCCTCCACGGGCCGGCCAGCACTGTCCATGCTGACAGGGATCTGGAAACTGGTCAAGTGACAGTCCGTGTGCGTCACTGCAGGCTTCTCCATCTGGGCCTTCGTCATTGGGTTAGGTGGAAGATAGGCAGATCTCCAGGACTAAAGGTCGGAGTGGTTCCTAGGATTCTTATACAAACACCAGAGACCCGGTGCCAGGGAACAGCAGCCTCGCCCCGCTGTTCCAAGAGCTGGCCGGAGTGGCCGGCCTCTGGTTTACCTCCCCTGATGGGTTCGTGTACCAGTGGGGTCCCTCAGCTTGGCCTGCGGGATCAGGCCGAAACCGGCTCTCTGACATCCCCCAAAGGGTCCTGCATTGCGAGAGGGCACAGCCCAGGCCGAGGGACCCCACGGGTGCACGATCGGGGCCAGGGAGAGACATGGGAGGGACTGAAGGAGGGCTCCAGAGCGTGTCTGGCCCGTCTCAGCCAGACCCCAACAGCAAGCCAACCTACCCGTTGGAGCATCTGCCCCCTGGTGGTCAGTGCACATTGTAGCGAGCCGTTGAGTGGCCCTAGCATAGCATTAGCATATTAGACTTTGGTTTGGGGTGGCGTGCCTGAGCAGCCGATCCATGGTTCTCCTCATCATTGGTGTTTTTCTCTCTCTCTCCCTTCCTCTCTGAAATCAATAAAAGTATTTTTTTTTTTCATAGAAAGGGGAGTGGGTTACAATTCCTGCTGCTACAATATTCCCTCACTCCGGCCCCGGCAGGCACTTTGCTGGCCCAGCGAGGCCGCAGGCGACCGGACCCTCCATCACACGAGCAAACCAGCCGTATTGTCGGCCACCGTCTCCTCCCAGCCGGCGGAGACAGGGATTCCGCATCCCCCGCCCCTCAGCCCCTGGGGAGCCCCGTTAGCTGGGGCCCCCGGCCGGGAGGCAGCCGGCAGACAGCTGTGAGCACCCACGTTCAGGGCCCGGCTGGCCGGAGGCCACGGGGAGGGGAGAGGCGAGGCGCCCAGGAGCTGCGTGTCCGGCCGCCTCGCTCTCTTCTCTCCCTTCTGAGAACCTGGGCCCCTCGAGCCTCCGCAGTGGTGTTTTCCCAGCAGCTCGGCCCCGGGGCCAGGCTAGCGGCCCAGCTGGAAGGAGTTTGGCGGCGGCCTCTCCCCGCCCCCCGTGGCCTCAGACCTCAGAGCAGCGGCTGATCAGCGCCGGCTGCCCCAGGCCTGGCCAGGCTCCGGGAAGCTGCGGCCTCAGACCAGCAGCCCTGGCTCGCGGGGGAGGGAGGGGAGGGCAGAGGCCGCCAGCCAGCTCCAGGAGCCCCATCAGGGCAGGACAGGGAGGCAGGGACCCCGGGTGCCCTCAGAGGCCAGCGAGGCTGCCCCCAGCCCCGCAGTGCCCACGCCGCCCCCCACCCCCCGTCGGCCTGGTCACGCCCCTGCAGGACTGCACAGCCCGGAAGGGCCCTCACCCCAATGCACTGCAGCTGAGCTCGCTGCCCCCATTCCACAGGTGGGAAAACTGAGGCTCAAGGAAGCGCTGGTGAGCCTGAGACCCTAGGACAGCGGTTCTCAACCTTCCTGACGCCGCGGCCCTTTCACACGGCTCCTCACGTGGTGGGGGCCCCCTCGTTGCTACTTCCTAACTGTAATGCTGCTACTGTTGTGAATCATAATGTAAATATCTGTGTGTTTTTTTGTTTTGTTTTGTTTTTATATATTTTATTGATTTTTCACAGAGAGGGAGAGAGAGGGATAGAGAGTTAGAAACATCGATGAGAGAGAAACATCGATCAGCTGCCTCCTGCACACCTCCTCCTGGGGATATGCCCGCAACCAAGGTACATGCCCTTGACCGGAATCGAACCCGGGACCTTTCAGTTCGCAGGCCGACGCTCTATCCACGGAGCCACACCGGTTTCGGCAATATCTGTGTTTTCCTAAGGTCTGAGGTGGCCCTGCTGGCGGTTCCCAGCCTGTGGGTTGCGGCTTCCTTCCCCATCCTGGCCCCTCAGGCCCCTCGGCCGTCAGACGAGAACCCCGTGAGCCTCCCAAGCCCCTGAGGCCTCCGCTGTGCCCCTGGGGGGACGTGGCTCCCACGGGCAGCGGTGGCCCCTCACAGCCTGGGCGCGTGGCTCACCGCGCAGGAGTCCGGGTTCGATTCAGGTCAAGGGCATGGACCTTGGTTGCGGGCGCATCCCCGGTGGGGGTTGTGCAAGAGGCAGCTGGTCGATGTTTCTCTCTCATCGAAGTTTCTAGGTCTCTCTCTCTCTCCCTTCCTCTCTGTAAAAAATCAATAAAATATATTTTTTTAAAAATTAAAAAAAAAAGAGTGTTGGGGTGCAGGGCTTGGCTACCGATGGACCCAGAGAACGTTGGGGCGATGCAGGCCTCCTGAAACGGGGCTGGGGTGAGGGCTCCACCACAGTGCTGTGAGTTTCCTCTCTTCACCGCGACCCGCACAGCTGGAGGGTGGAACGTTCCTGAGGAGGGCGGCTGGGACTGGGGAAAGGGAGAGAGAGACAGCCTCAGGGACAGTGGGGAAAGCTGGGGCCGGGCGGGACGCTGCCCTCCGACGAAGGGCCGCGACCCAGAGCTGGTGCATCCCGTTTATGATACTCAGCGTGATTCCAGGGAGTTTTCCTAGAGTTTGAGACAAAGGGCCTTCTGTGAAATCGTGGTTAAAGGTGAAGCTGTAATTCGTCACTCTGTGGCTTCTTTGTCATTGTCCCTCCTGGCCCAGCCCGGACCGTTGTGTCTGTTCTTGGCGCCTGGCTGGACTTAGAGAACGAAGCCACCCCCCCCCCGCCCCTCCACCACCCCCAGGCGCCTGAGCTAAGGGTCAGGGGTCAGGCTGACAACACGCCTGCCTCCGGCACGGTATGTCTCCAGGACATGGCTCTGCTGACGCCACGGGACTCGGCCGGCAGTCAGCTCGGGTGCCTTCCCGGGCGCTCTCTGCACAATGCAAGTTGCAAAACCTCGTTGAACTTCATGCAGGTGACCGTGTGGGATGGGAGTCGACGTGTGTGCACGCGTTTTTTAAACCTTCCACTTCTCCCTGTGACGCCGTTCGGCGTTCCTTCCTGGGTCACGGGGCACCGCCGTCCGGCACATTGGAGGCGAGACCGTCCGATCTCTCCAGCGCATCAGACGTTCTGACCTTTAAGGAATGAACTAGTTCCAGTCGCTCTTTTTGACTTAACGTGTATTTTTCTTTTTCCTTTTATTTTTTTTTTTAAATAATTTGTTATGGATTTCAGAGAGGCAGGGAGAGGGGGAGAGACATAGAAACATCAATGAGGAGAAAGAATCTTTGGTCGGCTGCTTCTTGCACGCCCCCCACCCTGAGCATGTGTCCTTGACCAGAATAGAACCCAAGACCCTTTGCTCTGCAGACAGACGCTCTATCCACTGAGCCAAACCAGCAAGGGCTCAGAGTACGTATCTCTGGTGTGCATACAGGTTTTGGAGCTTTCTCTGGCTCAGTATCGGCATTAACTTTTCCTTCCTCTCCTTCTATATCTTTACGTGGCAAGTATGTTTCTTTAAAAAGGGCATAACGCGAAAACCGGTCAGCCTGAGGACTGAAGGGTCCCAGGTTCAATTCCGGTCAAGGGCATGTACCTTGGTTGTGGGCACATCTCCAGTAGGGGGTGTGCAGGAGGCAGCTGATGGGTGTTTCTCTCTCATTGATGTTTCTAGCTCTCTATCTCTCTCCCTTCCTATCTGTAAAAAAAAAAAAAAAAAAAAAAAAAAAAAAAAAAAAATCAATAAGATGTATTTTAAAAATAAAATAAAAATGTGCATATTTGAATAAACAAATAAATAAAAATTAAAAGGGCATACGGCTGGCTTTGTCCTTCTCAGCGTTGCCTTTTAACTTGAGCATCCAGTAAGTTTGGGCTGGTTTCTCCCTCCTTATCGCGTCTTTCCGCTGTCTCTCTTTCTCCCCTTTCCTGCCCCCTTTCGGATGAGCGAGTCTGAGTCCCGGAGCCCCTCCCTCGGTGTGGAACACATAAACTCTAGGTCTGTCCTCCCAGCGCTGTGCACCCACGTCTGCCCCAGAGTGACACTGGGCCTCCGCTCGCCCGCCACAGGGACTTCCAACCTGACGCCCCTCCTGCCTCGTGTGGTGCCCGTCTCCCCGGAGCCCCACGGGCGCGTTGTCACCTGTGCCCGCCGGTCTGCCCCTGTGGGTAACCGTCTCCTTGACTTTCCCCCCAGTTCACTCCCCTGTCCCCCAGGGGGCGCTCTCCGCCCGCCTCACCTGTCCCTGCTCAAGCCCCACTGTCTTGGCTTCCATCTGCCTCTCAGGGCCTTTGCTCTCAGGGCCGGGTGACCCGCTGTGCTCCGGGGCGCTCCCCGTCTCTGTTGGGGGAGGGGAGGAAGGGGGAGGGATGACGGGGTGGGGACTGTGCCTGTAAGCTATTTTATTTCTCTTTGTCTTTATAGAAAAAATGTTTTATTGGTTTTACCTTATTTTATTATTGATTTGGGGGAGAGGGAGAGCGGATCCAGCCCACAACCCGGGCAGGTGTCCTGACTGGGAATCGAACCGTGACCTGTGAGCGCGCAGGTCACGCTCCCCCTCGGGGCGGCTCCTGCCGGAAGCCAGGCGCGTTAGAGGGTGTCCGCACAGCGGGGCGTCCTGAACCCCTCGCCGCGGTCTGGGGGTGACTGCGGGCAGAGCAGAGGCCTCACCGCAGGGGGCCAGCCCTTTGCACCCCAGCACCACAGCGTGAGGTTCCGGGGGGCCTGGTGGGTGAGGGGAAGCCCTCGGAACCCCGGATTCATGGGGGCCTCCAGCTCTGCGCTTTGTCGCTGTCTCTGCGGGGCGCCCAGGCCCCAACCCTGCCTTCTGGGCCTCCCCTGGCCGGTGCCACACTCGCGGGAGCTCTGAGCCAGGCCCGCGGTTCGCTGAGCTGGGGGGACATAGGGGTGTTAGGGGGTGGAGGGGGGGACTGGGGTGTGAGGGGAATATGGGAGTGTGGGGTATAGAGGGGAAGGGGTGTTGGGGTGGGGGAGTGTGGGATGGCGGGAGGGGCGGAGGGGAGGAGAAGGGGAAGGGGTGTTGGGGTGGGGGAGTGTGGGGGGAAGGGAGGAGGGGAGGAGAAGGGGATGGGGTGTTGGGGTGGGGGAGTGTGGGAGGGAGGAGAGGAGGAGGGAAGGGGGAGGGGGAAGGGGTGTTGGGGTGGGGGAGTGTGGGATGGGGGGAGGGGCGGAGGGGAGGAGAAGGGGGAGGGGTAAGGGGTGTTGGGGTGGGGGAGTGTGGGGGGGAAGGGAGGAGGGGAGGAGAAGGGGGAGAGGTGTTGGGTTGGGGGAAGGAGAGGAGGAGGGAAGTGGGAGGGTAGAGGAGTGTGGAGGGGTAAGGGGTGTTGGGGGGGGCTGTGCCGGTAAACCCTCCCCCACAGAGGCGCTGGGAGGAAGTGGCACAGGCTCTTCCCTCCAGGGCCTCCCCCCCTGCCCCCAGACAGGCAGGGCTCCGGGCCGGGACCCCTCTGAGTGCCCTCGCTCGCTGGGGGCACCGAGGCCCCGAGCCGTTCGGTGACGGAGGTCAGCGGCCGAGCTGCCGTGGGAACACGCGGTTTCCCGCCTCCCGCCCGCGGCGATGGCTCCCACGGGACCCGCTGGGCTTCTGGCTGAGCCCGGGTTCCGGGAGCCGCGGTGACCCTGTGTCACAGGAGGGATACGAGTGCTCCGCCCCACCCCACCCCCCACCCCCTCGCCGCAGCTCCCGAAGGCACAGCCTGAGCCCGCGCCCCGCGGACCCTCCCTCCTCCCGCTCTGCAGCCAAGCGGGTCTGGGTCTCCGTGCTGTTACGGGGGGCACAGTCCCCGAAGGGCCCGGCGCTGTCCGCGGCCGGCAGAGCTGCCGGAGAGGGGAGAGCTGTGCACGGGGAACAGCTGGGCACAGCTGTGTCCTGAGGACACGGCCCGGCCCTGCCCGGAACTCGGGGTCAGACGCCACTCCCCCACGGCCCCGCGCCAGGGGACCGGAGGGGGCGGGCGGGGGACGGCGTGTCCCAGAGCTGGCCGGCCCCGTCCAGGCCTCGCCAAGCAGCCACCCCCCTCCCCCAGGTCCTGCCGCCGGGAGGCCACCTCCAGCCCAAGCAGAGGACAGAGGCAGCTGCGTCGAGACCTCCAAGCCGGTGCCGTCTGCGGCGCGGAGGCAGGGGCCGAGGGAGGCGCTGTGCAGGGTCCGGACCCCCATCCCCCTCCGTGGCTCTCACGGGCCCGCTCAGAGCCGCCGCTGGGGTCCGAGGGCCTGGTGAACCTGTGCCTGGGTCCTGCACACAGGCCCCTGTGGCCGGGGCCGCCCTGGTCTGAGCCCCGCTGCCTGCCAGCCTGTGCCCGGCCGGGGGCTGGAGCCGTCAGCCACTAGCTCCCTGTCTCTACCCTGGGAGGGCCAGGCCCGGCCCCAGCCCTGCGGTCAGCCCCCTCCTCCATCAGCATGTGATGGCCAGAAAGAGCTTTCTGAGGCTGTTGGAGGTTTTGAGTTTGAGCAGCTCTCAGCAATGATCCTGGGCTGTTCACACCATCTGTTCACACCATCTGACGTGTTCAAAGCGACCCCGACCTTCGTGCGTGTTGTCAACAAACTCACACGTACAGACGAACACGGAGCCCAAGCAGCCGGGGCCGTGTTCTCTGCGGACAGGGCCCAGGGCCGCAGCCGCCCGGTGCTCCATGCACAAACGGGCTTATTTTCAGCCCCCAAGGCGGTGCTGTCCCCCTGAGTGCGGGCTGAGGGGCCGGGCGGGGTGCCCAAGGCCATGATCAGGGTCAGGGTCAGCGGCGGGGCAGGACTCGGCCCAGGCAGAGGCTTCGGAGCCCATGGCCCCCGGCGCCCACGACGCCATCGCTCCGCAGACGGGCCGCTCACCCCCTCCGGCTGCCGTCCTTTCACGCTCCCTCCGGGTCAGGGCCGGGTCCGCTCTCCAGCCTGTCGGCTCCCAGCCCTCCGGGCGGCCCCAGCGGTTCGGGGTGGACGGCAGCCCGAGGGGCCGCTCGGAGGGCTGCGCGCCCAGCCCTTCCCGGCCCCAGGAGCCCTTCCCGGAGGCCAGGCGGCTGCTGGCCCACCCCGCCCGCCGCCTGGCGGAGGCCGGACTCCCAGCTCCCGGTGGAGGCCAGAGGCCGGGCCACGGGCCAAGCGGCTGCAGCTTGGCCTCCAGGGGCCGGGCAGGGGCCAGGTCTGCGTCTGCAGCCCAGGCCAGCAGGGGGAGGTGGGGGCCCACATGGGGCGGGGGGGGGGGTGCCCTTGACCTCAGTGGGTGGGGCAGTGTGTCTGGGGGCGTGAGGAAACTGAGGCATGGGGCACCTGGGACGGGTCCGAGGAGGTGTGGCTTCAGCTTGGGCCTGACACTAAGGTAGCAGCAGCCTCGCTCCCCGGGCGCCTGGGACGGCGGCCGCACCCTGAGCCCGAGAGGGCGCCCAGCGTCCTCTGGGAGCTGCCAGAAGAGGGGGGGGGGGCACTCCCGATCCGGGGCTGCTTCAGGCGAGGCCCTTGTTTCAGGGGCGTGTGGAGACATCTGGAAGCCGGTCCGATGGCGCCGCCCGCCTGGCGCTTCGGGACAGGCCTGAGTGCGGGCTGCTGGCCAGCGGCAGGAGGGACGGGGCCGTGCTGGAGGGACAGCCGGGGAGGGGCCCGAGGGGCCCGGCTGCTGGTCTGGCCAGTCCGGTGGGAAGGGGAGGGGCCGGGAAGAAGAGGGGCCTCCTGGACGCTCAGGTGCAGCCGGAGGGACCTCCGTGAGCCCCACCCTCACCCACAGGCACTGGACGCACAGGCAGCACATGCATACACGTGTACACACATACACGAACACTGGCACGTCGGTGCTAGAGACACACGCATGCACGCACATGTGCACAGACCCACACATGGCCTCGCAAGTGTCACCTCACACCAGGCCAGGCGGGGCACACTCTGGCTCGCAGTCCCACTGCTCCCCCCTTGATGCTCTGCTCCAGCTCAGACTCCAGCCCCACCTGCTGGGAAGCCCGTCTCCCGCCCAGCACCCCCTCCCTGGGCCTCCAGAGCCGCTCCAGCCCAAGCTCGCTCCTGGTGCCCGGGGCCGTGGCCAGCCCGGCCTGCCGGAGCCTAGTGGCCTTTGTCCCCCGCAGCCCCGCGGCCCCGGGGCCGGCCTGCTCGCTGGACACCAAGGGCCTGGGAAGCACGTGACCCTGGCCGGGCCGCGGACGCTGAAGGAACTCGCTGGGACCAGACGGCCAGACAGGAAGTGGGGTCACTGTTCAAGCATGTGTGTGCATGTCCATACTCACATGTGTACACGCACACATAGACATGTCTATGTGTGTGTGCATGTCCACCTACAGGACACGCGTGTGTCCAAGCACGTGTGTGGAGTGGGCGTGGCCCCCGGGGGCAGCAGCTGGTGGGAAACCGTGTTGGACATGAGCCCCACAGGACACGAGCCCCTGTGCCCAGCAGGAGGTGGGGGTGGGGTGGTGTGCACATAACTGAGGTCCCCGGACGCTCCCTCCATGCCCACACTTCCTTCTGGAAAAGCTGTCCTGCGGTGCACTCTGGCGGGGGTGGGGGTCTCTCTCTCTCTCACACACACACACACACACACACACACACACACACGCACTCACCCCTCCTGACCTGGGCCTGCGGCCAGGCTGCTGGGTGATGGCCTTCCCGAGGCCCCGGGCAGCGCTGCGGTTCCCGAGCCCAGGGCGGGCCCTATAGTGCCAGCGTTTAAAAGGCGGTGGCCGGGCCGGGTTAGGGCTCCAGGGCTCTGGGCACACCCCAGCTGTGAGGGGGACCCGGCAGCCCCTCCTGTTCCTCTGGGCCCCCCGCCACGCCCACGACGGGACAGTGAGCCCTCTCGGCTCACAAGCCACAAGCAGAGCCGGACAGTCCCCGCTCAGCCCCTGCCCGGGGCGAGGCCGGAGCGGGCGGGGCGAGCCGTAGACCCGGACTCCTCCGTGGGGAGCGGAGAGCTGGCCGTGCGTGGTGAGGCGGGGGGGGGGGGGGGGGGAGCCCCGCGCCTGCACAGAGCGCTCTTGGGGAGCCCTGCCCCTTCGCCTCCCTCTCCCCGGGACCCACAGCTCCTCAGTCTGCCGTGGAACAGTTGTGACCGATTCTCAACCCTCCGCCAAACGAGATGCAGACTCCGTCACTCATGGCGAGGCGCCCTCGGCCGGCACAGGGGCCAGGACTAGCGGAGGGAGGGTCCCTGTGTGGCTGTCTGAGCGCAGCCGTGATCCGGCCTGACCCTGCAGCCGGCGGGCGGGCGGGCGGGCAGGAGGGCGGAGGCCAGGGAGCGGCTGGGACAGAGGCCTCGCTCACACACCGGCCAGGACTATCCGCCCTGAAAGCTGTGCGTCCCTGGAGCCCAGGAGCAGATGCTGGACCACTCAGTCCCAGAGGATGCTGCTGAGCCAGGCTCGACGGGGGTGCGAGGTTTCTGGGCCTGGGGGTCTCCCCCCTAGCCCTGCCCAGCCCCCCAGGCCTGCCCACCCCCAGGCAGCCTCAGAGGACAGGAATCAGGCCGCACTCCCCGCCGCTCCTGTGTCCGTCCCCACGTCCCGCCGTGCTGGCGACAGGTCAGCCGCCAGGCCTCGCTCTCAGTGCCCCACCTGAAACACCCACCCCCCTTCTCAGACAGGCCCCCCACCGCCAGCCCTCCCCCAAGGCCTCCGAGGCTCCTCCACCCCAGCTGCCTTTCCCCGGGTGCCGGGCCCAGGCCCGGGCCGTCCGTGCGGGAGAGGGAGCCGCAGCTCCAGCCACCCAGCCCGGACACAGGTGCGCCCGACTCCGGGTGCCAGAGAAGCAGGAAGGGCCCCCACCTGGGCCCTGGGGGACAGGATGTGGGTGGGCTCACCCCTCCCCATCACGGCTCTGGCCGGGTATTTGTTCAGTGCAGACGGCGGAGTCCGGAGCCTGGTCCCAGCCTGAAGGTCTCCATGCCCCTCCCCCCGCAGAGATGCGCCCATCTGTCAAGGTCAGGGGCACGCCGCTCTCCCCGCCCCCTCCGCCTCCTTCCCGGGGACCGAGTTGGAAAGGCGACGGCAGTCACGGAGACGGAGGGAGAGAAATAAACAGCGGAAGGCAGAGGCTCTCTCTGGACAAGCAACGGGGCTCGTGCTGACCGACAACCTCAGAGTTTCCCCTTTAAATAACGGGTCACCTCCTCCTCCTCCTCTGAAGAGGGACACCCCAAGGGAACCGCACTGCAGACTGCAGTTCTGATTTCAGCCACCGGGTGGAGCCCAAGGCCAGGCATCCCCTCTGGCGGGGGGGGGGGGGGCAGAGGAGAGGTGCTGCTTCCTCCTCGGGTTTGCTGGCTCCAGAGGGAGGGAGAGGGGGGTGAGGGGGCGCACAGGGAGCGTCCCCTGCGGTGGCGGCTTCGGGGTGTCAGTGTAAGAACGTCCCGCCGTGAAGATCCTGGGTGTTTATTGGAGCCGGCTGTCCACAATGCCAGGAGGCCGGGAGCCACGCCTGCGGCACAGGATGAGGCTCCGGGACGCGGCCTTGCCCTGGCTGCCCGGGTCCCAGAGGAGCAGGCACGGCGCCGCTGAGCCCCTGGCGCTGGGCTAGGCGGCGGCGAACCCGGCGGGCAGCGGGGCCTGGATAACCAGGGAAGGAAGCCGCGGGCATCGGCTGCTCAGGAGGGTGCAGGCAGCTGTCACCGGTGGCTCAGCAGCGAGGGCTGGAGGCCCTGCAGAGGGGGCCGGGGGGCCGGGGACGGGAGGAGCAGCTGACATCCCAGAGATGCCACTGAAAACAGCAGACAGGCCGGTGGCTCTGTGGCTGCGGCCGGGCCTTCCCGGGAGGTGCTGGCCTCGGCGCGGCTGCCCGCCGGGAAGCACCAGCGGCTGGGCTGAGGCGTCTCCGTTTCCGCCCTCCTGCGCGTCCTGGCGGTCCGGGCGGTCTCTGCGTCTGCAAGGCCCCCCAGGCCCCCCGAGCTGGCTGGCGGAGCGGGGCCCCTCTCTCCCTCGCGGAGCCGAAGCTCCCTCCCCAGCTCGTCAGCGCCGCTCCCCGGTGCCCGGGGCCCTGGCTTCTCCGGCAGCACGTGGGCCAGCACACGGGCCCTCAGCCCTGCGGGCACCGCCTCTCAGCCGCCACCTGAGGCCCCGGGGCACGAGGCCGCAGCCCGGCCGCCTCCCGCAGCAAGCGGCCGCTGCCGGGACCCTGCCCTCCCGTGGGCGGGCGGCGCGGGTCCCCGAGTCCTGCGGGGGCTGCTGTGAGCGGCTGCCCGCTGGGTTTGGCCCAGAGGTGGGGGGAGGCCAGCCCCTCCTTCCACCTGCACCCCCACCTCCGCGCCCTGGCTCGCGCCCCCTCCCCGGGGCCCACCTTAGCCGGACGCGCGGAGGGGCCGCTCCCACACCAGCCAGGCCGAGAATACCAGGAAGAGCAGCACCAGGGCCGCGGCCAGGCTCACGGATGGCACCAGGTCCGAGGCCTCGGGGCCGGGGGCTGCGTCCCGGGGGGCGGCTCCGGGCAGCGGGGCGGCGGGGCCTCCCAGCAGCTGGGCCCTGCACACCTTCTCCCCCAGGGGCCCCGGCCCGCCCATCTGTGGAAGGAGAAGGTGAGGGGCAGCCCCGCCCCGCCCCCTGCTGTCCTCCCATCCTCATCGGAGGGAAGCCCTCGGGCACCATAAGAGTGGGGAGGGGGGTGCGAGGGAGGGGGAAGGGGACTGGACTCCCTGAGCCTTGTGTCGCCTCTGAAAGGGGCTGCTGGGCCCGGGGCGAGGGGCAGGCCGGTCCCTGGCATCCCCTCCCACGCCTCACCTCTCGCCCAGTACCAGGGCCTGGAATGCAGCTCCGCCAGTTTCCAACAGAGGTCTCTGCAGCAGGAGCTGGGTCAAGGGTGGGCACCAGGTTTTCGGAATCTTCCGGGTGAGAAAAGTGAGGCTCTGAGAACCGCTCGCTGGGCAGCGCCCTGAACCCCGGAGAGCCCTTCCCGAGCTCCTGTGCCCGGAGGCAGCGCTCAGACCCGGGCATCCTCGCCACTCCATGCCCTGGACCAGCAGGGACGCGGGGATGGGGTAACCCGGGAGCAGGCTGGCCCTGGCCCAGCCCCTCCCCAGGCCCCGGGTCTGCAGGATGCTCACCTCCCAGCCTGGGCTCCCCGTCCCGGGAGGGGCCTGCCCCCGAGCTGCCCCTGAGCTGCCTGTCCCCTGGTGAGCGAAGGGCGCTTTCTTGAAGGAGGGAGGGGCTGAGGCTCAAGGTGGGGAAGGGAGGGGCCCAGGCCCTTCGTGGGTGTGTCCAGTGCAGAGCCACGCGTCCCCACTGGCACACCAGCTCTGTGTGGGAGGCAACAGGCATGGGAGGGCCCTGGATTCAAATGGGCAAGGAGCTTCCGGCACCCCCTGCGCACCCCTGCGCACCGCAGGGGAGGGGCGAGGAGGAGCCTGATACACACCCTGGCCCAGAAGCCGCTGCCATAGCTCTTCAGAGCAGACCCAGGGGAGCGGCCAGGCCGGTGGGGCGGGCAGGCCGGTGGGATGGGCAGGTCGGTGGGGCGGCCAGGCCGGTGGGGCGGCCAGGCCGGTGGGATGGGCAGGTGAGGACAGCCCAGGACCGTGGAGATGGTCGCTGCCACGGGCAGCCGCCCCCAGGACAGAGCTGCTCTGTGACGGCTGCTTTTCCATGTGAATGTGGGGGACCCGCCCTGATGCCAGACGGGAGGCTCCTGACAAACCCAGGTTCGTCCACTTTCCCTCCCAGAGCCAGGAGCACAGGCCACGGACGCGGTGGGCAGGCCAACGTTCCTCCTCCAGCCGGCCTGGGGCTGAGCCCCCTGCCACCAGGGGCGGTGGACACTGTGCCTGCCTCCACCGCGCAGAGAGGGGACCGCCCCCCAGCAGCACACACGGAGGGGAAGGCAGGCAAAGGGGCTCTCGGCCTGCGGCTCCCCCCCTGGCCTCCAGGAGGGAGAGAGCCAGCCTGCAGCCAGTGGGGAGGGGAGGGGGAGGGAAGGGGAGACAGAGGAACCTTCTAGGTGGATGGAACGTCCTCTATCTCGATGGGGGCAGGGTCTGGCTTCCACAGTTGCCAGCACTCCTCAGCCTCCACACGTAACGTGCATTCATGTCTCTCAAGCAAACAAATGGCCCGGCGGTGTGGCTGAGGGGTGACCCGTGAACATGACCCAGGGGGTCAAGGTTTGATTCCGGTCAGGGCACTTGCCCGGGGTGTGGGCTCAATCCCTGGGGGAGGGGGGGTGCGTGCCGGAGTCAGCCTGTGCATGATTCTCACCGTTGGTGTTTCTCTGCCTCTCCCTTCCTCTCTCTGAAATCAATCTATATATATAAAAGGCTAAGGGTCTGTCCATTCAACTTGTAGCTGTGATATGCACTGACCACCAGGGGGCAGACACTCAACGCAGGATCTGCCATGACACACCCCGGCCATTGACAGAGAAATGGCAAGGCAGACTACAAACCCCAAGTGGGACACAGGCCCCACCCCCACCCCAGAGCAACACCCCACCAGATCGCAGCCAACACTACCAAGACCCCGTATTGCAAAATGAGGCCCACAGCCCAGCCCAGCCCTGAAACGATGGGTGTGGGCACTGGGTAATGACATCACGTAGCCCAGCTTCCTCTCCCTACCAACCAGCCTCCTTGCAATTTCTTCAGCCCAGGAACACGACCTGCTTTACAGCCAGGTGGAAACATTTTACTTTAACCAAATGTCTGTGAAGCGTTTTCCTGTGCCTCATCTCATTGATCCTCACAGAGTCCTGGAGTAGGGAGATAGGAGACTCGGTGGAATCCTATTTTCTTTACATTAGCAAGACGAAAATAGCGATATTAAAATAGTTCTTCTAATTAATTTCCTTTCAATGTGCACAAATCTGTGCACCAGGACACTGGTGTGTGTGTGTGTGTGTGTGTGTATATATATATATATATATATATATTTTTTTTTTTAAATAATGCATGATTGAAAGGCTTCAACTTTTTTTTTTTAAATATATTTTATTGATTTTGTACAGAGAGGAAGGGAGAAAGATAGAGAGCTAGAAACATCGATGAGAGAGAGAGTCATCGACCAGCTGCCTCTTGCACACCCCCTACTGGGGATATGCCCGCAACCAAGGTACATGCCCTTGACCGGAATCGAACCCGGGACCTTTCAGTCCCCAAGCCGACACTCTATCCATTGAGCCAAACCGGTCTCGGCTTCAACTTTTTTTAAAATATATTTTATTGATTTCTTTTTTACAGAAAGAAAGAGAGAGGGATAGAGAGCTATAAACATCGATGTGAGAGAATCATCGACCAGCTGCCTCCTGCACACCCCCCACTGGGGATGTGCCCACAACCAAGGTACATGCCCCTGACTGGAATTGAACCTGGGACCCTTCAGTCATGCCGACGCTCTATCCACTGAGCCAAACAGGTTCCGGCTGTTTCTTTAATGATATAGGGAACTAGGACACACTTCCTAAAGCACTCCTTTGATAGGGAACCTCTGGAAATAACCCAAATGCTCGACAACGGGTCCATTTAAAATGCCCGCTGTGGGCCCTCCCTGGGGCAGCGTGGCCCAGAGGCAGCCCCCTCTGAGCAGTCCAGAGGGAGCGGGGCCGGCCACGGCGGGGTGTTCTGCAGTGGGTGGTTTTCCAGGGAATTTTCATTTCTGCTCGGCGTGTGTTTAAAAGTCTCGTGTTGCTGAAACCGGTGTGGCTCAGTGGATAGAGTGACAGCCTACTGACTGAAGGGTCCCAGGTTCGATTCCGGTCAAGGGCATGGACCTTGGTTACGGGCACATCCCCAGTGGGGGGTGTGCAGGAGGCAGCTGATCGGTGTTTCTAGCTTCTAGCTCTCTATTCCTCTTTCTTCCTCTCTGTGAAACATCAATAAAATATATTTAAAAAAAAAACAAAAAACAGTCTCGTGTTATCACCTGGCTGCTTCCAACGAGCCCGCCCATTTCTGAGAGCAGAAAAGACCAGAAACGGGGTAATAGAAGGTTACATGGGGTGCTGGGGCCCCAGAGCAAGGGCACCTTCCTCCCTCCCTCTGCCTTGACCCCAGAGCCTCGCTGTCAGCAGTGTCCCCGCGTCCCGGGGGGAAGGGGCCGCGCGGAGCGGAGGGCGCGGGTGCAAGGCGGCCCGGGGCCCCGGGAGAGGAGCCGCGGCTCGCGGTGTGACCTTGGGAGCGGCTCTGCTGTCCGGGCTCCCGCTTCCTGGGCTCCGGGTGGGCGCGGGGTGCGCCCCGGTGCCGGCTCGGACCCCAACACCGCACGGAGGCGCCGGCGGGGCTCGGCCTCCAGGCCCCGCACGAAGGTCCAGCCGCTTCCCCGGGGGCGGATCCCCATCCTCAGGCCGAACCCGCCCCCCCCCAGGGCCTCCAGGGGCGCACGAAGCGCGGACCGCGCCCCGGGGAAGCCCGCCGCCCGGCCCAGCGCCGCACCCGCACCCGCACCCCGGCCGCGCCCGGGGAAGCCCGCCGGCGCCGCATCCGAGCATCCTCGCCGTCGCGGCCGCCTATTGGCCGGCGCCGGCGCTGCGGGCCGCCCCGCAGCCAATCGAGACCGGGGGCGGAGCTTCGGGCCACCCCGCAGCCAATCGCGGCCGGGGGCGGGGCTGCGGGCTCGGCCGGATGCTCCAGCCGCTGCGGCCAGACGCCGGCTTGGCTCGGGGTGACAGCGGCGCGGGCCATGCAGGAGCCGCTGCTGGGCGCCGAGGGCCCGGACTATGACACGTTCCCCGAGAAGCCGCCCCCGTCGCCCGGGGAGAGGACGCGGGTCGGGTGAGAGCTGCCGGGCAGGGGGCTGCGGCCGGGGCTGGCTTCCGCCGTGGGCCTCGGAGGGGCCAGGTGCCCCAGGTGGTCCCACCTAGCGAGCTGGTGGCGCGTCTCCCCTCCCTCCCCGCCCTCCAGGCCCGGGCCCCCCACTGGCACAGACCGGGGAGGCAGGCCCAGAGAGGGCCCGGGGCCTGCCGAAGGTCACACAGCAAGCCTGGGGGGCAAAGCCGAGAGCAGACACCGGCCGTGCACCGGCCGTGGCTCAGCCACAGCCACAGCCACAGCCACGGGCCGCGGGGCCTTCCCCGGGGAGCTGGCATCCAGACCCTGGAGGTGCCAGTCTGACGGGCCTGGACCAGCCCTCCCCAGCGCTGCCTCTACGTCGTCAGCACAGGCAGCGGTTGGGAAGGGGGGACTCAAAACCCCAACCTCTCTGCCCGCCCCCGCGCTGCCCCCAGCGCCCTGCAGAACAAGTGGGTGTTCCTGGCCACCTTCGCCGCGGTGCTGGGCAACTTCAGCTTCGGCTACGCCCTGGTCTACACATCCCCCGTCATCCCGGCCCTGGAGCACTCCTCGGACCCAAGCCTCAGCCTCACCCAAACCCAGGCAACCTGGTTCGGGGTAAGCTCGTATGGACGGGGCAGAGGGTGGAGGGGCCCCCTGAGCTCTATCCCCAGCTAGGGTCACCCCCCAACCCTCAGCCTTCGAACCCCTCCTTTGCCACACACTCCAGGCTGGGGGTGGGGGGAGGGAGGCCCCTGGTGCCTCTAAAATAAAAGGGGGAAGTGAAAGGCGATGGAGAAGGCGTGGGAAGGGCAGGTGGGAGGCGCCTGTAAGTCTCCACCCCGTGGGCTGAGGGTTCCCAGATCCCCGCCCCACCCCCACCCCCCACCTCGGAGCTGGGCTGTCACAGGACAGACAACATATTCCCTAAGACAGCATGCCCGCTGGGTACGGAGCCACCCAGTGCGTGCTGTGCTGGGCACTTGCCGTGAGAGCTTGCCCCTGAGGTGGCTGCCATCCTTCTCCCACCCTACGGCGGCAGAAGCGGGCGCGGACGGACGGAGCAGCGTGCCCGCCTCACTCTGGCGTCCTCCTCACTGTGCTGAGCGGGAATCCAGGGTCCCCCGAAGCCTTAAAATCCCAGGGGCTCCCGACCCAGAGCCCTCGCTTCTGCTCCACTCCAGCATCAGACACGGCCCCGCCAGGCTGGGCAGCCCCTCCCCGCAGAGCAGGACTCCGGGGCGGGGGAGCGGGGTGTCTCTGACGATCGCCGTCCACGTGCTGCTCGCACACCTCGGCGCCGGGAGGCTCCCTGCCCTGAGGGCCTGGGTCCCGCAGAAGCAGCGTCCGGGCCCACCACGCCTCCCGCCTTCTCCGCAGTCTGTATTCACCCTGGGCGCCGCGGCGGGCGGCCTCAGCGCCATGGTCCTCAACGACCTGCTGGGCCGGAAGCTGAGCATCATGTTCTCGGCCGTGCCCTCGGTGGCCGGCTACGCGCTCATGGCGGGCGCCCGCGCCTTCTGGATGCTGCTGCTGGGGAGGACGCTGACGGGCTTCGCCGGAGGGCTCACGGCCGCCTGCATCCCGGTAAGGCCGGCCGGCCAGGCCCTGCGAGGCCCCAAGCACCGCCGGACCAGCCCCCCCCCCATCCATGGGGGTGTTTGCAGCTCATTCAGGGCCCCCTGTCCCCGCGTCCCCAGCTCCCCCCCTCGGACTCCCCAAACTTCCTACCCAGTTTCCTGACAGTCAGACACGTTACTCAATCGGAGAAAATCCACGTTGAGCAACGGGGAGGAAAGGGAAGTCCCTGCCCAGGCCCTGCCCTGGCCAAAGTCTTACCCGCAGCTGCCCACATACCCACCGGGGCTGGGCCGGCCCACCGAGGGGAGGGGGAGCAGAGACCGGAGCCTCGCACTCCCCTGTCCGAGCTGAGTGCTCCTGCCCACCTGACAGCTAGGGAAACTGAGGCCCAGGGAGGGCATGAGGTGGGCCATGATCAGCACAAGAGACCCACCGGGAACCCACTCCCTCTTGGCAGGGATGGCCGCCGCGGCCGCCGGGCCAGGCCAGTCCTCACGCAGGCTGGGTGGGGGTCGTCCTGCAGGTGTACCTGTCGGAGATCGCTCCCCCTGGCGTCCGCGGGGCCCTGGGGGCCACGCCCCAGCTCATGGCCGTGTTCGGGTCGATGTCTCTCTACGCACTCGGTGAGACAAGCGCTCGGCACCTCCTTGTGCAGGATAGGCGGGGGGGAGGGGAGGGATGTGCCCCCAAATGAGCTGCAGGCTGGGTGAGAGACACCACAGTGTTCCCCAGGCCGCTCCCTGCCCCTCTGGCCGTGAGTCCCCCCTCCCTGGGCAGGGGTGGGTCTGGGCCAGCCGTCTCCGTGCGGGATCCACACAGAAGGGGGATCAGGGCAGCTGGCTGAGACGGGGAGGGGGAGGGGTGCAGGCCAGGGCGCTTTCTAGCTCAGGCCACCCCTCCATCGCCCCGCTGTGGCCTTGAGACCCTCCTGGGCCCCGGGCGGGGGGCCAGGCCATCCCTGGGCCCCTCCTGACCCAGAGCACAGAGGCCTGGGCTGAGGGGGCAGAACACCCACCGGAGGCAGCTGGGACTGGCCTGGAGGGCGGTGAGGGTGCTCAGGGCCCAGGGGAGGGGCTCCTCGCCCAGCCGCACCCCGGCGCCCCCCTCCTCCCCCCAGGCCTCCTGCTGCCGTGGCGCTGGCTGGCCGTGGCCGGCGAGGGGCCCGTGGTCGTCATGGTGCTGCTGCTCAGCTTCATGCCCAACTCGCCGCGCTTCCTGCTGTCACGCGGCCGGGACGCCGAGGCGCTGCGGGCGCTGGCCTGGCTGCGCGGGGCCCAGGCCGACATCCGCTGGGAGTTCCAGCAGATTCAGGACAACGTGCGGAGACAGGTGCGGGGGCGGGGCACCCACCCACCCTCCTCTGCCACCACAGCCGTGTGCCTTTGAGCATCACTGCTTCTCCCGAAAACGGGGGTCCCGTGTTCCCCCCTCCGCCTGACCCGAGCACATGCTCCGTGCGGGGATGCTGGGGACCCGGAGGGCCTGCCACGCAGACCTCTGCCCTGACCGGCAGGCGTCCCCCAGCCTGCCCCCGCCCGGGCTGTTCCCCGGAGGAGGGAAGCAGGGACCCCCCCCCCCCAGCTCCACGCAGTCCCGTTAGGTGGCACGGCTGGAGGGGCCGGCCCTGCCCCTGAGCAGCGCCTTGTGTCTCCAGAGCAGCCGCGTGTCCTGGGCGGAGATCCGGGAGCCCCACGTGTACCGCCCCGTGGCCATCGCCGTGCTCATGCGCTTCCTGCAGCAGCTGACGGGCATCACGCCCGTGCTGGTCTACCTGCAGTCCATCTTCACCAGCACCGCCGTCCTGCTGGTGAGCGAGCCCGAGCCCGCCCCCTCCTGATGCCTACCGCCCCCACCGGCGCCCGCCTGCTCCCACCGGCACCTGCCCGCCCCTACCCAGCGCCTGCCCGCCCCCACCCGGTGCCTGCCCGCCCCCACCGGCGCTTGCTTGCCCCCACCCGGTGCCTGCCCCCACCCGGTGCCTACTGCCCCACCGGCGCCTGCCCTCCCCTACCTGGCGCCTGCCCCCATCGGGTGCCTACCCACCCCCACCTGGTGCCTGCCCGCCTCCACTCGGCGCCCGCCCACCCCCACCCGGCGCCCGCAGGGGCTGCATGAGGGCTGCAGGTGGAGGCCTCCTGGGCTGGTAACGGATTCGGTGCATAACCCCGTTCTCAGAGTAACGTTTGCAAGTAAAGCTCCCGGGTTTTAAAGAAAAGTGTCCCTTGCCCTAGCCCAGTGGTAGGCAAACTCACTAGTCAACAGAGCGGCGAGCCGAAGTTTGCCAACCACTGCCCTAGCAGAGGGAGCCGAGACCTGAGCTGAGTGACAGCCAGTCCCACCGGCATGGTCAGGCCCGGGCCCGGCCTGCCAGAGAGGCCCCAGGCCGGTGGGGCCAGAGAAAGGCTGGCACAAGTGGGTGCTCAGCGGCTCGATGCTCCCAGGAGCGGGGCCATGGGTGGGGCCTGAGCACCCTATTGCCTTGGGTGGCGGGGAGGGGAAGCAGGCGGGTCCTCACCCCGTGGCCTCCTCCCTGCAGCCCCCCCAGGATGACGCCGCCATTGTGGGCGCCGTGAGGCTCTTTGCAGTGATGATTGCGGCCCTCACCATGGACCGGGCCGGCCGCAAGGTCCTGCTCTTCGTCTCCGGTGAGCTCCCCCCCGCCCCCGCGTCAGCAGCTGCCCCGGGCGGTGCCGCTCAACGTGGGAGCCATGTGGCCGGCTCCAGGGGCGTGGGTGAGACCTGCCCTGGTGGCCCCTGCCTCCCACCCCGGGCACAGGGCCTGACACGCACCAGCTGCCCCAGAGGCCCGCTGGCACCCCGTGTGGGGTGGTGGACGTCCGAACCCGGGGAGCTGCCAGTGTGGGAGACCAGTCCCCGTGGGCCGCGGTGGCGCCGGAGGAGAGGGGGCCACGGGGGCTCAGAGGGTCCCGGCCCCGAGGGCCACCTGTCCGTCCGCAGCCTCCATCATGTTTGTGGCCAACCTCACGCTGGGGCTGTACATCAGCCTCGTCCCCAAGCACGGGACCCCCAACACCACCGCGGGCCTCGAGAGCGTGCCCACGGGGGGCGCAGCACAGCCCCTGGCCGCGCCCACCAGCCTCCTCACCCTGGTGCCCCTGCTGGCCACCATGCTCTTCATCACGGGTAGGTGTGGCCGGGGCGGAGGGCTGTCCTGGGGGGGCGTGGCTGTGTCGTGGGCAGGGCAGCGCTGGTTATGGGGGTGGCTGGGAGGGGGCTCGGCAGCTGGGGGAGGGGGAGGCTCCCCGCCTCCGTGGGGCTGAGCTGCCCTCCTGCCCCCCCCACAGGCTACGCCATGGGCTGGGGGCCCATCACCTGGCTCCTCATGTCTGAGATCCTGCCGCTGCGGGCCCGCGGCGTGGCCTCGGGGCTCTGTGTGCTGGTCAGCTGGCTGACCGCCTTCGCCCTCACCGAGTCCTTCCTGCTGGTGGTGGTGAGTGCCGGGCGCGGGCCCTCCACGCCGCAGCCCACGCGGCAGGGGCCGCTAAGGGACAGGACGGAGGACAGCGGGCCGGGAGCGGTTCTGGGAAGTCAGCTGACCTCTGCCCGGAAGCCACACCCGCCCGCTCTGTCACCCTCCAGGGCCGCTGGGCCTGCCGGGCAGGCTGGGTCTCAGCCATGTGCCCTCTGGGAAGCCACACGCAGCATCCTGCCTGCCACACACAGGCGCCCACCTGGCCTACCCCCCCATGGCTCCCGGCCTGCCACGCCCTGGTGCCAGGGGGATCTGAGCCCCAGCACCCGAGCAGCGCCCGGGCAGAGTCTGAGGGGGCGCTCTGGCAGTGCTACCCGGGGCCAGGCAGGGCTGGACCCAGCATGGGTGAGACGGCTGGGAGGCGGGTGTGCCAGCTCCGGCAGAGGCATAGACGGGCATGGGACAGGGAGGGAGGCGCACGCTCCCGGCTGTGGTGAGGCTCCCTGCAGGCAGGCGCCTGAGCTGCAGAGAGAGTAAGAGCGGCACTGGGTGGGGAGGGGCTGCCTGGCGAGGCGGAGACCAGAGGGCCGGCAGGGCAGGCTGAGGGAGCCCCGGGCAGGAAGGACGTCCCAGGCCCGCACAGAGGAAGGCTGGGGGCAGGTCTCTGAAGCCTCTACTGCCCCCTAAGGCCTAGAGTAAGGTGACCAGGGGTCCCGATTTTTAACAATTTGTCCCCGCGTCCTGAGGCGTTTTAAAAAAGTCCCGAACGCCGTGGGACATGGGACAAATTGTTAAAAATCGGGACTGTCCTGCCCAAAGCGGGACGTCTGGTCACCTTACCTAGATCTCAGGCTGCGGGCAGGGGGAGCCCCAGATCTCTGAGCAAAGAGCGGGTGCAGGCCCCACGGCGGCGAGGGCGCGCTGGCTAGCAGGGAGGAAGCTCGCGCGGGGCGGAGGGCCTCGGTGCCCGTGCGACCCGCCCCGCTCCGCCCCCAGGACGCCTTCAGCCTGCAGGTGCCCTTCTTCTTCTTCGCCGCCATCTGCCTGCTGAATCTGGTGTTCACCGGCTGCTGCGTGCCCGAGACCAAGGGCCGCTCACTGGAGCAGATCGAGTCCTTCTTCCGGACGGGGAGGAGGTCCTTCCTGCAGTAGGCCGGCCCCGCCGGGGAGGGCCGCACGCTGGCGGCCAGGCCTTCCTGTGGGCCGCCCACCTCAACCCCGAGTCCAGGAGGCCGCGGCAACCTGCCACCGGCCGGACACAGCACCGCCGGCAGCACCGACCCGCAGGGCGCGCCTCCCGGCACCCGGCGGCCAGCACAGGCAGCGTGGCCGCCCCCACGCCGGCCAGGACCTGCCGGCAGAGGAGGCAGCTGTGCCCCGCAGGGGAGCACGCACCCAGGGAGCATCTGTCCGGGCCTGGGGCCTCGGGCCACCCTGGGCGACCTCAGGCAGAGTTGCTTACTCACGCATAGAGGCTGGTGAGGACAGACAGCTGGAGGCAGAGGAATGGCTCAGAGCACCTGGCTGCCACCCAGTACCTCGGCCTGGGAGGAAGGCGGGAATCTGCACCCGAGGGCTGTGGCACACCCTGGGCAACGCGGCAGACTCTCGCAAGCCAGGGTCAGACCCAGCACACACACTAACCCGCACGTCCCGACGCCCGGAACCGAGGGTGGGGGTACTCCTGTCTGCAAACCGTGCCCCCACTTCAACAATAAAGAAATTGGACTGTGACCCTGAGTGGAAGGAGCTCTGGTGGGGGTTACACCACCTTTCAGCCAAGGCTGCCAGGGCCTGGGGGGCCCCTATGGCCACCCCGTCCACAGGGAGGCAGAGGCGCACGGTCGGCCCTGCCACCAGGCTCCCACACTTCCAGCCGTGGGGCTCGGGCGCTCAGCTGGCGGACAGCCGGTCCGGTTCGGGATAAAGAGCAGCTGTTCCCGGGCCAGAGCACCCCTGGGGTCCAGGCATCCCCCCCACTCAGTCAAGGCAGAGCCGAGCATACGAACCACCACAGGCTTTATTGCTCCAAAGTCAAGGTAAACAGAGAAAGCAAAGGCCAGAAGGCAGATCCAGACACGGGAGGCGGGCGTGGGCCTGTGGCGGCCCCTCTGCGCTGCACAGACTCCTGCAGGCGGAACCCTCCGAAGACAGGCCACTGGCTGGGAACCTGGGGCGAGTGCCCGCCCGCTCTGGCCTGTGTGTGGAGGGGCGGAGGGCCCTGCCCCATCTCCCAATCCCACAGCCCGCCCAGCACCCACGCGAGCCCCGCAGGGCACAGGTACAGGCTCCCTTCCACACACAGCCCGTGGGCGAGCTCCCTGTGCCGACAGGAAGCTGCAGGAGTGACACAACCCCCTTCCTGGATCAGGAGCCGCTGCTCCTCCTGGGAGGTAGACAGGTCTTATTCACGGCACACGTGGAACACACACACACACACACACACACACACACACCAGCCTGGAGGCCTGGGACCCAGCCCCGGCCTGAGGGTGGCCAGAGGAGCCTGAAGGCACGTGTCCTCCACACTGGCCTGCAGGGCGCTGGCTCAGCCCCTCGGGCTGCTGGGGACGCTGCTGACCGGCCCACGGGCATGTCCCCAGGCAGGACTGCCACACCCTGGGAAGCCGAGAGCCAAGCACCATCCTGGGCTGGGAGCTCAGAACAGGCCCGGCCGGGGGCCTGGGCCCTGGAGGAGCAGCAGCAGGAGCTGGACCCCAGACGGAGCATTCCCCACACCTGCCCACTCTGCCGGTGCGGCCAGGCCCCGCAGACATGCCCAACAGCTGAAGGCCAGCGGGCAGAGTGGCCAGGGGGCTGGGCCACGGGCACAGGAAGGCACGGGTGTGGAAGGAGCCTGCAGGAGACCAGGGCACAGGGCCCAAAGAGCCACTCCGGGGCTCCAGCTCTCCACCTGCCCAGGCCTTGCCCCTGGCGGGCTGGCACCCGGGGCAGTGGGGACAGCCATCTGCCCAGCTCTCACAAGGCTTGGGCCGGCCGGCAGGGATACCAGGGTGGGGCGAGCTCAGGCCTGCACACAAGGCAGGAGCCCACTTCCCAGCACCAGGGGATGGGAGGGGAGCGTGGGCTCAGCCAGGCCGTGGGCTGCCCCCTGGAGCAGTCTGTCTGAGGCCCAGAGAACTGGGGGAGGCACCAGTCCCACCAGTTGTCCGGCTGCTGCCGAGGCTGCTGTTCCAGTGAGCCAGGAGCACCGTAGCCGGGGCCATGGGCAGCAGCAGACAGCCCTCCGCCACTGCTCTGTCCACTGGGTGGACAGAGGGGCCCAGCCCCCCGGAGGCCTCCTGCCTGGGGAGCAGAGAGGAGGCTCACTCGGCTGCTGGAGACAGGACCAGGGCTCCTCCAGGCTTCCTGGTCCCCGTGGTTCTGCCAGCGGAAGCCGTCCAGCTGAGGCCTGTTTCCAGCCACACCAGGCTGCCGTGGGGCCAGGAGGGCTGTTGGTGCAGAGCCCAAGTCCTATGGCCTGGCTCACCAAGGCTGGCCATGCCCATGTCCTTGCTGCTTGTCAAGGCCACAGAGCCCTGGCCCTGGCATCAGCTCAGGGCCAGGAGACAGCAAACTGGGAAGAGGGGCAGGCAGGGCTCCAGTGTGGGGACAGGTGCAGAGAAGCTGATGGGAGCTTGTAAAGGCTCCTCCTCCAGGCTGTGCCCCGGGGTCAATGCCTCCTCCTCCAGGCTGTCCCCCAGGGTCAATGCTCCCCCAGGCTGTCCCCCAGGGTCAATGCTCCTCCTCCAGGCTGTGCTCCGGGGTCAATGCCTCCTCCTCCAGGCTGTCCCCCAGGGTCAATGCTTCAGGGCCCGTCCTCTTGAACTTGCTCACGCAAAACCTGAGGAGCGAGAGGGTGGGGAGGACCCGGGGACCGCATCACAGCTCCCCCTCCAGAGTCTCTGTGAGCTTCTCCTCGTCAGCCTGCTGCTTCTGCTGCTGAATCCGGGCGTAGGAAATGGCGTCACCCCTGGGGAGACAGCAAGGCAGGGTCACAGTGGGAACAGGCTCCAGGCACATGCCCTCCCGGCCAGGAACCCCACGGTGACTGCAGGCACAGCCTCCCGGTTTCGGGTTCCCCCGGAGAGCGTGGTGCTGATGGCAGACGTGTCCTGTCATCCCTGTCACCCTGCCACGGAGCCGGGGGGCCTGCATGGGGAGACTCTCACGAGCCCTGTCCACCATCCCGGCCACAGGCGGACCCTCAGGAGGCCTCACGGACCTGCTCATTCCCTGGAACTGCACACCCTGGAGATGCTGGCGGCTCACTGACCACCTCTGTGCCTCCGTTTCCACAACTGGACACCAGGGCCCCTGCCAGACCCTCCTCACTGAGGCTTGGGGGCAGGAGGAGAGACCCCCCCCCCCGGCACCCCGGGCAGGCTGGGACGGGTGGACGCACTTTTTGCCCAGGGCGGAGAGTCCGTACAGCACGCCGGTGGCGAAGGCGACAGCGTTGCCCAGCAGAGTGGTCAGGGTCAGGCTGATGATGATGGGGACGACGGCCATCCTGAGGGAGAGGCAGAGGTCACAGAGGTCACGGGACATGCCACCACCTCCAGGCTCCCCCGTCCACCTAGCCCCTCCCTGACCACCAGGTACAAGGGGGTCCCCAGAAGTCAGCTGGGAGGGGGGCTCACATCAGGCCTTGTAAGTCCTCCAACGCACATGACCTTGTCTGCCAATTCTGGGTATCGCCATCGGATTCCTGAAAGGTCTGGGACCCCAAAAGGCTCAACAGCACTGAGATGGCCCACCCGCCCCCATCCATACAAACAGGCACCAGGAAACGTCTTGTCTGCTCGGTCCCTCACAGCTCTGTGCCTGTGGGCTCTGTGCCTGTGGGCGGTGGGCTGCTCTGTGTCAGTGATTCTGTGCCTGTGGGCTCCTCTGTGCCTGTGGGCAGCTCTGTGCCTGTGGGCGGCTCTGTGCCTGTGATTCTGTGCCTGTGGGCGGCCTGCTTCACCTGAGGCTCCGTCTCTCGGTGGGGTGGGGGTCAAACCTCAGAGGCTTAGTGGCTGAGCGAGGCCAGGCATGTGCGGAGCTCACACCGCTGGGACAGCAGCTCTCAGGAAATGCGGCTCCCACCGCACAGGACGGCCTGCACAGGGCAAGGCCGAGCCCTGGTGGAACCCACGAGGCCTGGGCCTCATTGCCAGGCCCGGGTGGGGCAGGCAGCACCGGCTCTGTCCTCTCTAGTCCTGACTACAGCTTGGCGCCACCTGGCGGCAGGTGTCCCCTTGGGCTTAAGTATCCGCGGGGCTGACCCCGGAGGGTGGGACTGAGATTGTGTGGGGACTTGGACCAGCGGGCCGTCCTGCCACTTCCTGGACGAACTGCCCACGCTCCCACCGCCCGCCACAGGGTAAGCACAGAGGAGAAGACACGGTTTGAACTGCACAGGCACAGCCTTCTCCAATAAACGTGCAAGAGCTGAAAGTGCGTTTAAATACGTTTTATTTCTTCCTTATGACTTTTAACATTTTATTAATTTCAGAGAGGAAGGAAGACGGAGGGAGATAGAAACACCAATGATGAGAGAGAATCATGGATCAGCTGCCTCCTGCACGCCCCCCGCTGGGGATGGAGCCTGCAACCCGGGCATGTGTCCTGACCAGGAATCGAACCTTGACCTCCTGGTTCATGGGTCAATGCTCAACCACTGAGCAACACCGGCCAGGCATCTTTCTTAGGATTGTAATGTCTCTCTTCTCTAGCCTACCTTGTTGTGAGAATGTAGTATATGGTGCCTGTAAGATTCAAAATGTGTGTCAACCCACTGTTTATGTTGCCAATGAGGCTTCTTTTAGTCAGCAGCAGACTCTAACACTTCCGTATTCAGGGAGCCAAAGGCTATAGAGGGGGTTTGACTGCATGGGGTTGGCACCCCTAACCCCCGCGTTCTTCAAGGGCCAGGTGTAGTTACGAAACTTCTAAGCGATAAAGGAACAACAGAAACTACAACAGAAAGACCACCGGGGGACATCTGTCGAAATAAAATTAAAGGCAAACAACAGACTAGGCAAACACTGGCAGGTAATCTGGCAAAGGATTGAGGAAGTTTAATACAGAGACACACAGGACCTACTAAGGGGAACACCGAGATGCCAACAGCTAAGAGTGCAGTGGACCCTCGCGGCCGTGGAAAACCCTTCGCCTCAGAGGACAGACACCACGTGGGGACGGTGCAGAGCGTGGGGGTGGGCGGGAGGAGCCAGTCACGCTCCTCTGGGCAAAGTAGCCCAGGCCCCCGAGACCTTCTAACCGAGTGCACCCCGACCCAGGGCCCCCACACCTGGGCATGCGTCCTGAGGCCATCACCTTCAGCACAGGAAGTTTTGGCGAAGGTCAAAGGTCGGTTTAGACCACGTTCACAGCAGCAGGAGCGCATGCCCAGCTGAAGAGCAATCCTGTAGGGAAAGGTGACCTGGGGGAGCCTGTGGTGACCCTGTGGACGTTTATGTCGTCGTGTTTAACTCTAAAAGCACAGGAGCAGGTTTGCTCCCACCGCTGTCGCTGTACCAGCAGGTTTATCGCACCATCTGAAGGCACAGACACACGTCACCATGGCCACAGGGAGCAGGCTGGGGGCAGCAATCTCCTACTCCCCACATTATCTCTAACGAACACACATGACGGCTGACGTTCACAGAACGAAGGTCAGGGCCAAGGACGCAGATGCAGTGTCCGTGGCCCCGTGTTTAGATTCAGGGCGGGTGGCGCTGGGACGGGACTCCCGGCGGGAAGGAAGCCTGGAAACAGACGCCCCGCGCCTACCGTAAAGGCCAGCCAGCCAGCCAAGCCTGCCTGCTGCCGCCAGCAGCGGCGGAGCGCGCAGGCGCGGGCACTGTGCTAGAAGCTTCCGCATGTGGCACAGCTGCAGCCAGCGCCCTCAGGAAGTGTCTGAAGCGCCTGGAGCGTGTGCTGGGCCTGCGGCCAGCTCGGGAAGGCGGTGCAGACACCGGCAGGCACGTCCCGATGGCCTGCCTCGGTCCCGCCGACGGCCCTGCCTCTGGGACACACCACGCGGAGCCGTGCGCGGGGGGCGGGTCCCCTCTGTATCGGTGGCCACGATGCCCAGAGGAACCCCAGGTGGAACGTCCACCAAGGCCCCCGCCGGGCAGCGCCTGGGAGCGGGGCCGCAGCCACAGCCTCACCCGCAGTAGAAGACGGCCTTCTGCCAGGAGCGCAGCTGGTCCACCTTGGCCGCCACCGTGTTGGCGAACTCAATGAACGGGCAGCAGAAGGGCGCCTCGCAGAGCAGCAGGACGAAGGCATTGGTGCTGGAGGCGGGAGGGAGTGTGGTGACCGCTGGGCCCGCCTACGTCTCCCTCCCCCGTCCCCTGAGCCCCTAACTGAATGGAATGCCCGAGTGAGAATCGGGGTCTTCCCTTCATCCGGGCTGGACAGCCAGGCCTCCAGCCCGTGTCCAGGCTGGGGCAGCCAGGCCTCCAGCCCGTGTCCAGGCTGAAACAGCCAGGCCTCCAGCCCGTGTGCAGGCTGGGGCAGCCAGGCCTCCAGCCCGTGTCCAGGCTGAGACAGCCAGGCCTCTAGCCCGTGTCCAGGCTGAGACAGCCAGGCCTCCAGCCCGTGGCCAGGCTGAGACAGCAGGCCTTCAGCCATGTCAGGCTGGGACCGCTTGGCCATGGGTACTGAGGTTGCACACTCAGTCTTCGTGTTCTCTGTGGCTGGGTCAGGCACAGACCGTGGACTCTTCTGTCCACCTCCAGGCCTGGGGAAGGTCCCTGGGTGCCCTCATTTGGCAGAAACACAGGCTCAGGGCACCCGAAGTCCCCCGGCCCGCCAGAGCAAGAACTCCGCACAGCTCGCACTGCCCTCACCCCAGCCGCCCACACAGCCAGGCCTCCCAGCGTGCCCTCCACAGTGCTGGGCCAACTCTTCCTCCCCCAGGGTCCAGGACCTCTTCCACCAGGCTGTCCGGTTGGGCCTGTCCCGTCCCCGTCCCCATGCCTCAGCCGGCACAACTCCAGGCTCCAGCGCCATAACCCAGTCTCACCACGCCTGAGCCCCTGAGGGCGGGTGTCTGCCCACCTCTGCGTTCCTCCTCCTCCAGCCCTCCCCCCTCCTCCCTGGGCAAGTGCCTGGGGGTGTCAGATGCAGCCAGAGCTGCTCTGCCCTGTTCTCACCCCGCCCTGCCCTTCCCACGGGCCCAGCTACCTGTAGGAGGCAGGCAAGGAACCTGGCAGGCGTTGTAGTGCCCGGCCCCTTGGGGCAGGACCGCCTGATCCCAGCACCCACTGAGACCCGTCAGAAACCTTCCTTCCCGCGTAGTCATGGGGCCGGGACGGCCTCGGGGCTCCCAGGGCGAGCGAGGCCCATGGCCGTGGATTTGGAGCCCCAGGAGTCTGATGTTATAGACATTACACCCAATACAGGCCGGGGTGGGCGTTCCAGGCCCGGCCCTGACTGGGCTCGGGAAAGGCGAGCCAGGGGCATGGAGGAGGAGGAGAAAAAAGAGGAGGAGGAGAGGGGGAGGAAGAGGGGGAGGAGGAGGGGGAAGAGGAGGGGGGGAGGAGGGGGAGGAGGTCCGCACGGTGGCCCCAGCCCCGCAGGAAGGCGTGTTACTCACATCATCCACGCGCCCGCCGCGATGTTCAGAGGGTGGATAGTGATGCAGCTGAACAGGCCCGAGATGGCGCACGCTTGAAGCAAGAGACACGGCAGGGTTAGCGGCAGGAGGGACGGGGAGACGGCCGCTGAGGACAGCACAGGCAGGCCTGGGTCCCAATCCCAGCTCCATCCTCGCCAGCCAGGGCCGTGGCCGGGTGTCCTCACCGCGCAGGCCTGTTTCTCTCCTGCACAGCCAGTCTCACGCCCAGCCCCCACCCGGACCGGCACGGGGTCATGTGAGGGTGCACCCTCTTCTACCCTTGGAAGTGGCCTCTCGGGTGCCCCCAATGGGGAGCTTTGCCCACCCCTCCGCTCTGCACCCTGCTCTCTCCACAGCTTCACCAGGAACGCCGGCAGCCTGCCAGGCAGGTCCAGGGCCCAGCGGCGCCATAGCTGGTAAGGCCCCTGAAGCAGCCAGCAGCGCCAGGTCATTAAAGTTGCATGGCGCCCGGCGCGGCTGGAATTCCAGTTTTCCCGTGTAACCCTATGCAGGCGGGGGCAGGAGGACCGGGCAGGTGAGCCCAGCCGCAATGGCTGCCCTCCTGTGCCCCCAGACTTCCCTCCTGTCCTGGGCACGCCCCGTACACATTCAGGCCGGGTGCCCAGAGCCACAGCGCAGTGCCCACAAGACAACACTGCTCTGTGCTTGTCAGCTATGCACCCCCCACTCCCACCCCCCTCCTCCCGCCCCCCTCCTCCCTCTCCATCTCACCTGCTGCAGCCAGGCCTGGGGAGGACCAGGCTCCCCGCCGCCAGGAGGGAGCACCCCCTCTGATCCGCCAGGGAAACAGCTCCTCCAGCTCGAGGGGATGGAATCTAAGGCCTGACCTCAAGCCCCCTGGCCTCTCTACAGAGCCACAGCCCGGCTGAGCAGGAAGGGGACCCGGGCCGCCTGTGATCTGGGGGAGGGCCAGGGCAGCCAGTCCTAACCCTGCACCCCTGACTCCCCAGCCACCAGCTGGGGGGGCTGTGGGGCTGGAAGCGGGCGCTGGAAATGTTCCTCCTGGCAGATCTGACAGGGGCCTGCCCTGCCCGGACCCCAGCCTCTGTGCCAGGCTTCCGGTTCCTTCCCGGACCCCCGCTGCGCCTCTCCCACCCCCTCACCCAGTGTTGAGGGCAGCAGGAAGAAGACAGCGGGCCATTCAAACAGGCGTGTATGCGCTGTTGGAAGACCTGCCACAGGTCTTGATTTTACGCTGGAGCAGACGGCCTTCCCAGGAAGGCTCTCCGGGGGCTTGTGCTAAACCCGCTCCTGTCCCAGGAGCCGAGGTCCGCGGGCGTGTGCCGCCGGGCCGGGCAGAGCGGGCCGCCTCCCTCAGCTCGCTCCTCCCGCAGCGCCGGCCTCAGGAAGCACCCGCCCCGCTCACAGCCTTCGCCCAAAGGCGAGGCGGCTGCGTCCACCCACAAAGTCCACAGGTGGGGCGGCCTCGGAGCCCGGCCGGCGCGCACTGCTCCCCCGCCCTCCGACCTGGGCCCGACCTGGGCCGCGACCTGCCCCCGCGCCCGGCGCTCAGCTTCCCTCCCGGAACGGCCCGGAGCCGCCGGCCCAGCCCGGAAACCCAGGAGCCCGCGGCGGCCGGTAACCATAGCAACCGCCCGGGCGCCGCTCGCCACGCCCCCGCCCGCGCATGCCCGCGGACCCCCGCCCAGGTCCCAGCCCCGCCGGCGCGCGTGCGCAGTGGGCGGCAGGGCCGCCCCTCGCCCGGACCGCGTACTCACAGATGGCCCCCAGCACCCCGGACAGGCGACACAGCCAGCGGTACCACCACGTCATGCCCTCGTCCTGCGCGGGCGGCGCGGAGTTGGCGGACGTCGCTGACGCCCCGCCGGAGCCGCTCATGGTGCCGCTACCCAGGGCGGCCCGCCGCCCTCACAAAGGGCTCCGGAGTCGGCCGCGTTGGCCGGTGCGCTGCCTTGTGGGTAGGCGGCCTTATTAGCATAGGGGGCGAGGCTTGCAGGGCCCAGGCCAGTAGCGCCCGACGCGCTGGTCCTCATTTGCATAGGGGGCGGGGGCTCCGGGGCTGTGAACAGGTTTGCCCGCGGGGCTCGCGCTCATTAGCATAGAGGGCGTGGCTTGGGCGGTGCAGGACGCCCAGGTGGACAGATCCGCCCAATGGGCCAGCCGAGGGGCGGGACTTGGCGAAAAGGAGCAGGTGAGCCGGGATCAGCGCCCAGGGGTGATGCACACCCCATCGCCTCTGCCCCGGGGTGGAGAACACCGTTAGGAGTGGTGAGAGGTTTGATCAGGTCAGGAACGGGTTTGCAACTCGACCGCGGCCGGGATCCCGCCGTGCGTGGGGCGGGTGTGCAGGTGTGGACGGTTTTGTGAAGAAAACGCCCGGCAGACCGCAGGTTCTTTTTATTGGCACCGGCCGGGCTGGGCTGCCCCAGAGGCTGCCCCTGACGCCGAGCCCGTTGGAGGAGGCGCTAACGGTGACGCTGGCGATCGATCGGAGGGGCTCAGGCTGGGAAGCTCTCCGGAGCCGGCCAGGCAGCCGGCAGCTCATCAACGTCAGCTTCCCTCCCGCACTCCCCACGGGCACCCGCGGGGCTGCTGGGAGGGGCGGCTAGGCCGGGGTGGGGCGGGGCTCGGGCGCTCGGGGTTGCAGTGTCCAGTACTGGCCCCGCAGGCGGGCATGGGTTTCCAGGAAGCCCTGGCTGAACTCCAGCTCCGCCTGGCTGCCCTCCGACTCCCAGTAGAGCGCTTGCTGCCCGCGGAACGTCGTCGTTTTCAGGCTGTGGATGTCCCGGATCTGGGAGGAGGGGCAGCCCCACAGGCAGGGCACAGATGAAGACCAGCCGGCATTCAGGGAGCCCTTGCTACACAAAGACCCACCCCAGCCTCTGAGGCAGCACGATCACTCACCCCGGCACAGCGCAGAGGCTCAGGGAGGGTGCCTGAGCCCACGCCACTCCCTCCCTCCACCCCTCACAGTGAGGGCGCCTGAGCCGGGACAGGGCCCAGGTCTGCTCTGCTCCAGGTCAGGCCGCCTCATCCAGAGGAGCTGATACTGGGCAGAGGGCATCCTCCCAAATGCACGAACCTCGAGGGGAGGGCTGCCCTCCTGGCAAAGTCGTGCCAGGCTCTAAGGTTCCGCCTCAGCCCTGGGCTAAGGGCTGTGCACATGGGAAGGTCTTTTCTATTTCTTCCCCGTGGGGCGCCATCCACGTTTGCTGGTGAGGACGTGGAGGAAGCTTTCTCCCATTCCTTCACCAAGTTTGGAAGGTTTTGGTCTGAAGTAGACTCGGGGGGGTCCTCTACCCCAGCACCCCGGACCTCGCCCCCAGGGACAGCTGTCCAGCCCATAGCCAGAGCCAGCCGTTCCTGTCGCCCGCGTGGGGCCTCACCAAGACGTAGCTGGCCTCATCGGCCCCGGTGCCCGTGCCAGCGGCCAGGGCGTGGATGGCGATGCGGGCCCATGGAGCCACGTCGATGAAGATGCGGCAGCCCCCCACGCTCCTCCCGTCCGATCTCGCCGGGGGGCTGGCGATCTCTCCCCAGGGACCAAAGAGCTGCGTGTCACATTCTGCGGAGGGTGGGGGGACTGGGTGTGGCCCAGGAGGCAGGAGCCCCCGAAAGACCCCACTGCCAGAGGCCAGGGGCCAGCGCCGCTCACAGCTTGCGAGCAGGGAGGGGGACAGAGGGCGCTGCGGCCGAGGCCGGGACACCCCGCCAGAAGCCCCCACTGAACCCCACCCCCCAAGGTGCAATCCCAGGCCGAGGCTTTACACCCTTTAACGTGGAGGGGAGGAGGGCAAACACGGGGCGGAGCGGTTTGGGGACTCAGCACAGTCAAACGTGCTGAACGCCGAGCCTGGCACAAGGACGGACTCCCGCTGCAGGGCCTCCTGCCGGCACCCTGGGGCCTCCCCGGGGGGCGCCTGCATGTGGGCGGCTTGGCAGTGAGGAGCGGCGAGAGGGGGGGAGGACAGTCGCCCGTGGACACTGAGCGTGGAGGGTAGGGGAGGCCCCTCAGGTCTCTGGAGAGAGACGTCTCTAGCGCCCCTCTTCTCACCTGGGCCTGGTGAGACGGGGTGGGAGGGTGGGCGGAAACCTCTGGGACTGGCTAGGGAAGTGCCTTCAGCCAGCGGGGGCTGCTGGGAGGGCCAGCCTGACACGGATGGGAACGCACAGCCCCGGGATGAGGCGTGTGCACAGGGCCTGGCAGGGAGGGGGCCCTAGAGGGTCTTGCAGGGCCCGAGGGCCAGCACATTGGGGCTGTGGGGGCTGAGGGACGGGGAGAGGGTGTGCCCGGAGCCCCATCTGCCCATCTCGCTGAAGGGTCACATCCTGAGACTCATGCTGTCCACTCAGCAGGCTGGCCCTGGCACACATGGGGTGGGGGGGAGGTGGGGGTGTCCAGAAAGGTGCGGCTCCGTCTGCCTTGCCCGCCACCCTGCTGGCAGCAGCACAGCCCAGCCAGCCACTGGGGGGCGAGGGGGAGCGGGGTTAGGGTTAGGGTTAGGGTTAGGTGCCTGCCTACCTCTGTGCGAGGCCCCAGGGGCTGGCCGGCTGGAGTAGCGCAGCACCACGCCGCCCTGCGGCCGCCCTCGGCGCTGCGTCACCACCAGGGTGTTGGCCTTGGAACTGAAGGTCAGGCCGGACAGCTTCCTGCACGCCTTCCTCCACATGAGCCTGCCCCAGAGCAGCAGCATGTCCCCTGGAAGCGGCGGGCGGTGAGGCCAGCTCCCCCTTCTCCCCTGTGCCCCGTCCGGGCTGGCAGCAGACCCTGGGGCGCACGGCCCTCGGGGCCTGGACCCACCGGCGCTGCAGTTGAGGGAGCTCTCCAGGACTTGGAGGGTCAGCACCTCCCCCAGGGGCCGCCCGATGGCCACTGCGCAGTCAGCCTGTCCGGCGCCTCGCAGGTCGATGGTTCCCGTGGGCTCGAGGTGCTGCCGGCCACAGGGACCTGGACAAGGGCCAGGAGGCAGAGCTGCCATGGGGGCATTCCCAGGGCAGGGCTGGGTGTTCCCTGCGGGAAGGAGGCTGGGGTGTGGGGGCGGGGGGAGGGCTGCTGCCCTCCTAGGCCCAGCCGGAAGCCGCCTCGGGTGAGGGGGTGGCTGCAGGGGCCGATGTCACCATCGGGGCGCAGAGCCATTCGGGACGCTCCGGGAGGCGGGCCGTGTGGAAAGGGGTCCCGGCTGTGCACCCTCCGGCACCCGCGGCCCAGACAGCAAGGCGGGAGGGACGTACCGGGCCCCGGAGGGCTGTCCTGGGAGAGGAGGCGGGCCCGGGGCTGGGGCTCCTCGGGGGAAGCCGCGGCAGGGCCAGCCGTGGTCGGTCCCGGCGCGGCGGCTTCCTCGCGGGGCTCCAGGCCGGGCGTCCCCGGCGCCGCGCAGGGCCCGGCCCAGCAGCCCCGCACGGTGGCGGGCTTGGGCAGGTGCTGGCAGAAGTGGGTGGGCACAGGCCCCTGGGCCTCGGGTCCCAGGCAGGTGTCGCGCCGGCGCTGGACGCCGTCCCCGCAGGAGGCGGAGCACTGCAGGGAGAGGGGAGGAGGACGGGGGCGGGGCCAGGCGTGACCAGTCTTCGCACAGCACGGAGCACGAGCAGGGATTCAAGCTCACATCCCCACCTGCCACCCTCGAGGCCTCTTTGCGTCTCCAGACCCTAGAGCCGGGATCAGGAGACATGGCTGCCCCCACCCCCACCCCCATCTGTGCAGCCGTCCGCCCTGCCCTCCTTCCTGGCACTGCCCTCCTGAGCCCTCCTCCCTGGCTGATGCTCTGGCCCTTCTGACCGGGCTGGAGGCAGTTCTCTGCTTTGCCTTTTCTCTACACGATGAGTGAGCCCCGGAGGCCCAGCCCTGTTTCCCGCTGTCTCCCGGTGCCTGGCGAGGTGCTGTGCCGGGGTGGCACCTGCCTGTCTGGGGCATGGGGTTGCCTGCCCCTCGCCTTCCTGTGTCTGCGGCCTCGGGCTCTGAGGCCCGCTGCCCTCCACGCCTCCAGCCTGCTGTCTTCCTCCCTAGGGGCCCGGCCGCCCCGCCCCCCCTCCCCTTTCGGGGCGTCACAGTGAGGATGGTCCCAGGGTTCCCGCGTGAGGACCCTCACCAGATGCACACCCGCCCCAGCGCGGCCTCACCTCCGTCCAGGGGCTGAGGCGCCACTGGTAAGCGCAGTCGGCCACGATGCAGGGGATGCTGGCCCGCGGCCGTGCCAGGGCTGCACAGGCCGCGCTGTCCACCTCCGTGTCCCGGCCGCGGTCCAGCTGCACGCAGGCTATGGCGCGGGCGGCGGTGCCGAGGCCACAGCTGGCTGAGCAGGGGCCCTGGGACATGACTTTCCACCTGCAGGAGAGACGCCCCGGCCCCAGTCGGGGGAGTGCAGGAGGCAGCTGACGGATGTTCCTCACCCTCTCTCTCTCCCTCTTCTTCTCCCTCTCCAAACAATCAATAAAAGCCTATCTTAAAGAAGAGTAAGCAGCCAAAACCGGTGTGGCTCAGTGGATAGAGCATTGGCCTGCAGACTGAAGGGTCCGGGGTTTGATTTCGGTCAAAGGCATGTACCTTGGTTGCAGGCACATTCCCAGTGGGGGGGGGGCGGGTGTGCAGGAGGCAGCTGATCGATGTTTCTCATCAGTGTTTCTAACTCTCTATCCCTCTCTTCTTCTCTGTAAAAAAATCAATAAAATATTTTTTTAAAAAGCAGATCCGAAACCGGTGTGGCTCAGTGGATAGAGCGTCGGTCTGCGGACTGAAAGGTCCCAGGCACTACAAGGGCAGCCACTACACCTGCCCCTTTCCGTACGACCTGGGAAAGCTCCACGTTAAAATGCACAAGTACGCCCGGCGGCGGGCTCAGGGGTTGAGCCTCGACCTATGAACCAGGAGGTCAGGGTTTGATTCCAGGTCGGGGCACAGGCCGGGGTTGCGGGTTGATCCCCAGTGCGGAGCATGCAGGAGGCAGCCGATCCATGATTCTCTCTCATCGTGGAGGTTTCTCTCGCTCCCCTCCCTTCCTCTCTGCAATGAATAAGAGTGTATTTAAAACGAAGTAAAATGCACAAGTGCGATGAGGAACCACGGAACTGTGGACGAGGCGGGGAGTGTGTGCTCTTCCCGTGGCCCCAGCCTGGTCTCGGACCCCCCAGCCCCCCGCCCCAGCCTGAGCACCCTCTGCCCTCTGTGACTGTGGTGCTCGGCCCCAGCCTGGTCTCGGACCCCCCAAACCCCCCGCCCCAGCTTGAGCACCCTCTGCCTCCCTCACCCAGTGAAGCGTGGGCCCAGCACTGCCCACACCCACCCCATCAGAGCCCACGGCGCTGCCTGTGCACGGCTGGTCGCCATCTCTGGCGCCTGGCGCAGCCTGCCAGGTGATCCCGCCTCCTGAGGACTGTGCCCTGAGCCACGGAGCCATCCCTCGTCCCCATGGCCCCTGGCTGGCGCCTGCACCCGATGTTGCTCAGGCCGCCGGCTGGACCCCCCAGGGCTGCTGACCTGGGTGGGCAGGGCTCCGGGCTGCAGGCCTCCTGCTGCTCTGGCCGAGGCAGGCCCTGGCACTGGGTGTCCGGCAGGATCTCCTGGTCCGCGTCCTGCCCGTGGGCCCGGGCACAATACAGGATCCTCCGCGCCACCCCACCCCCACAGCTCACGCTGCAGGCCGCCAGCTTGTACCGCCACCTGGGGCAGAGCGGAGTCAGGGGAGGACCCGAGCAGCCGGGGGCCCTCCTTTCCCCTCCAGACAGGGCCTGCAGAGGCCCTCTCTCTGGAGGGTCACCCAATGTCTGCACCGAGGGGCTGGCACCGCGGACAGAGCGTCAGAAGAACCCATTTTACAGAAGGGGAAGAGGAGGACAGAAACAGATGTGTCCAAAGGCGGGGAGAGGGGGGGCAGGGAACCCTGGTCCTGCTAAGATGTCTGTGTCCAAAGGGAGTCCCAGCCTCTCCACCCGGACAGCCTCCTGCTGCCGTGGCCACGTGGCACAGTGACCACCCGTCATGGCCGTCCCCTGTCTGTCTGACTTATCGCCCGCGGCCCGTGCCCAGCCTCTGCTTCGGGAGGCAGAGGTGCTGTCGGGCTCGCCGCTGGGACCTCTGGTGCCATAGCAGTGCCAGGCGCAGCGGGTGCTCAGGAAGGAGCAGGCGGTGACCAAATAAGCCGCCCCCACGGGTGCCCACAGCACCCCGGACCCGTGCATGCGCTTTACCCACGGCCCCACGGACCCCCCCCCCTCCTTGGGAAGGGCCACCTGGCGGGGCAGGGCTCCGGGCTGCACTTCCCGAGGCGGCCGGGCCGGGGCGCTGGCCAGTACGGAGTGAGGCCGGGGGACGGAGCGTCCACGGTCCAGCCTCACCCAGCGCACGGCCAGCGGCACCTGCCCACCCCCACCCCGCAGGTCACCGGGCATGGCACCGAGGCGCGGGCCTCCCACCGGCAGGGAGGAAAGGCCGGAGCTCCGCAGGCACCACAGCCAGGCAGGAGGGGAGCAAGCTGCTGCCCCGCACAGTCTCCTTCCCACTCACCGAGCCGGGCACGGGGCCGCCTGGCAGACCTCCCGCCGGCCCCCCGGCTTGCCCGCCGGGTCACACAGCTCCTCCTGGACAGCCGTGCCCAGGGCGGCGTCCACGCACACAAAGCCCAGCTCCATCTGGCCTGCAGGAAGGACGAGGGGCCCAGGCCCGGGAGGAGGCTCAGCCAGACCACAGGAGCCAGCTCTCGGGAGAGCTGGAGCCGAGGCTGGCTCTGCCACCGACCAGCTGTGACCTTGGACAAAGGACCGGCCTCTCTGAGCCTCAGGGTTCTCATATACCGATGGCTAACTTGCGGGGTATGTATGCAGACTTCTGAGGGGAGTTCCAAAGTGCCTGGCACATAGTAGGTTTGCTGACAGGCGGTGTGAGAACCGCTCTACAAACACCCCCTCCCGTGTTCATCATGAACACACCGGAAACTTCCTCCAAAGAAATCTGGCTCCGTTCTGAGCGAGCGGAGGGTGTGCTGAGCGCTGAGGTGGTACTGAGCACTGAGGTGGTACTGAGCGCTGAGGTGGTACTGAGCGCTGAGGTGGTACTGAGCGCTGAGGTGGTACTGAGCACTGAGGTGGTACTGAGTCCTGAGGTGGTACTGAGCGCTGAGGTGGTACTGAGTCCTGAGGTGGTACTGAGCACCGAGGTTGCGCGGAGCGGGTGGGAGCTGATGGGCTCAGTGTATCTCTCATTCGCTCTGCTTTGGCGCCGGGAGCTCGGAGCTAAATGTGGGGCCGTCTCTCTCAGCCTTTCTGGACCTGAAGAAACAGGCTCTCGGTGCCGATATGTTTACGATCTTCTCGATCTCTTGGACAGTCATTGAACTGTCACAGGCTGTCTGCACTTTGCCCCAATCTCCTTGTACACTGGCACTTTCTCGCGCGGCTGGAATTTTCTGGACCCACCAAATGCGTTTTAGAACTAAGCCAGATGTGGGCAGGCAAGAGCTAGCGAACGAGCGTGGGCGTTCAGGGGCCTCACCTCTGCCGCAGGAGACGGAGCAGGGCCCTGCCAGGGGCGTCCACACGTGGGCAGCGCGAGCCCCCAGCCTGGGGCCGCCCGGTGCGGGTGCAGCCTCCTCCCCCCGAGGCTGGGGCTCCAGCTGCAGGGGGCAAGCACCAAGCTGGTGGGTCTGGGCACCCACCTGTGACCTCCACGCCCACCTGCCCCAATCCCTCAGGAGAAAGAAGTGGTCACCAGCACCCCAGGGCTGTCCTCCCCGCCCCCTGCTGACCCTCCCCGGGGAGACTTGCTTCCAGGCCCCCAAGATGCCGATGCCCCCACACCCGCCTTGGCCTCTGCATCCGCGTGAGGTCACTGTGGGCGGGGCTGAGTGAGTGGATGTGCAGCCACAGGCCTGCAGCCCCCAGCGCAGTGAGCAGCCCCCAGCGCAGTGAGCAGCCCCCAGCCGCAGGGAGCAGCCCCCAGCCGCAGGGAGCAGCCCCCAGTGCAGTGAGCAGGGCCGAGCCGCAGGGAGCAGCCCCCAGCCGCAGGGAGCAGCCCCCACTGCAGTGAGCAGCTCCCAGTGCAGTGAGCAGCCCCCATTGCAGTGAGCAGCCCCCAGTGCAGTGAGCAGCCCCCAGCCCTGGTGAGCGGCCCCCAATGCAGTGAGCAGCCCCCAGCCGCAGGGAGCAGCCCCCACTGCAGTGAGCAGCCCTCAGTGCAGTGAGTGGTCCCCAGTGCAGTGAGCAGCCCTCAGTGCAGTGAGTGGTCCCCAATGCAGTGAGCGGCCCCCAGCCCCGCTGAGTGGCCCCCAGTGTAGTGAGCAGCCCCCAGCAGCAGGGAGCAGCCCCCAGTGCAGCGAGCGGCCCCAAGCCCCCGTGAGTGGCCCCCAGTGCAGTGAGCAGGGCCCCAGCGCAGTGAGCAGCCCCCAGTGCAGTGAGAGCCCCCCCGTGCAGCGAGTGGCCCCCAGTGCAGCGAGCGGCCCCCAGTGCAGTGAGAGCCCCCCAGTGCAGTGAGCGGCCTCCCGTGCAGCGAGCGGCCCCCAGTGCAGGGAGCAGCCAGAGCTGCCAGCGGATTGGGCTGGCCAGCGCCTCTGTGTGAACGCAGCAGCACCAGCCTCGAGCCCCGGATGCCGGGGGAGCCTCCCCCGTGCAGCACCCTAACAGCCGGGCCCCTCAGCCCGGCTTGTCCGGGAAGGGGCTTCCCCGGGGGCCGGGCTCCGGCAGGCGGCCCCAGGTCAGCCTCTCACTCTGGCCGGGAGGCCAGCGGTGACCAGGGCTCCCATCTCCCAGCCCGACAAGCACCCAGAGCCCAGCCACCCCGAGCCCCGGACACTCACCGGGCCCCCGCCCGGAGGACAGGCCCCCTCCACGCAGGGCTCGAGGGCAGCGGGCGTCTGGTCTGCGGGGCAGGGCCCGGCGGTCACCAGCGCCTCCGGGCCGTCTGCCCCCCGCACGCACGTGGGATTCGCTGAGCACGCGTCCGGCACCCCCGACCTGGCGGCACACGACAGCCTCGGGCCCCGCCCGCGCAGCCTGGCCACGGGGCAGGGAGGACCTGACCCCAAATCCCAAAAACCCAAAGAGGGCCCCACAAAGGAGCAACCCGGCCTCTCCCTGAGGGCCGGCCACCGGCTGCAGGCACTGCGCTGGGCACCCGGGCGGACACAGGGGGCGAAGGGGCCTCTGCCAGGCAGTCCCCTACTCCCACTGCCCAGCGGGTCAGGGAAGGGAAGCATGTCAGAGTGCCCGCCCCGAGGCAGCGCAGCCTGGGGTTGTGGGGGAGGGTGGCGAGAAGCGGGGTCGTCGCTGTGTCTGCTGTGGACGCGGGAGGGGAAACGGACGTGTGGGCCACCATGACCCGGGGGACAGAGACAGAACGGGGCCCTGGGCACCCGGCTGGTCAGCAGCAAATCAGAATGAGGCCGCTGCCAGCGGGACAGGGCAGTAATGGCCGCGATGAGAAGTGGCATTTATGGCTTTGCTTTCACTTGAGCCTCACGGTCCCGCCGGAGCCGGGCCCCGGGGCTCAGAGAGGGGGGCCCAGGTCTCGGGGGCGGGGGATCTGGAGTTGGCACTCCTAAGTCTGGGCCGCCACTGCCTGTTAGCCGGAGGGCGGCGCCTGGCTAGGGCCTTGGGAAGGGGCACTGAGAGGGGCAGGCTCAGCGCAGGGACAAGCCCTGGCGGGGGAACCTGCCCCGCCCAGCTCACCTGGGGGGGCAGGGCTGGGAGCGGCAGGTTTCCACCACCGTGGGCTTCGGGGCCAGCGCTCCACACCGGGCAGCGGGCAGCGTCCTCAGGCGGGGGCCCTGGGCCTGCACACAGCGCACCGCCCGCTCCCGCAGGCCTGTCCCGCAGGCGGCGCTGCAGGGGCCGAAGTCTCCAGCGGCCCAGCTGAGGGAGAGAGGCAGAGGAGGGCCCCTGCTGGTTCCCGGATGGCTCGGGGGCGGAGGGGAGGGAGGGCCGGCAGATCTGTCCAGCTGACTCTCTGCCCGGGGCTGGGCTGGGCCTGTGTCCCTTCAGGGGCCCGGACAGCACAGGGACAGCCAGCCCCCCGCACCCCCTGCCCAGCTCTCCAGGCCCCCACCTGCACTGAGTCTGAGGACTCCTGCACCAGGAGGGACCGCCTTGCCTCTAGCGTCAGGCTCCCACCAACCACACCTGCCTGGGCCCACGACTGTGGCGGGCACGGCCGGGTACGTCCCATCAGCCGCTCCGTGGCTGCCTCTGACAGGTGCACCCGGGTGGTCCCCGGCGCCGGTCTGCCTGCAGCTCAGCATCCTCTCCGCAGCCCTCCCAGGGGGCCTCCAGGGCCACGCGAGAGCACGCGCAGGAGCCCCCTGCCCCGCCCAGGCGGCTTGGGCCCCACGGCCCAGGGGAGAGCCCACAGGCGGCACTCACTACGGGGGGCAGGGCCCGGGGGTGCAGGGCTCCGGCCAGGCCGCCGGCTGCGGGCTCCCTGCGCACCGGGCGGCCTCCGCCCGCTGGTTGCTGGCCGGGTCCAGACAGCTGTAGGTCACCCACCGCAGGCCTGGCAGGAGAGCGGGGGGCTAGGCCACCTCCAGGCGGGGGGCAAGCCACGCTGGGGCCCCCCTGCCCCGGGCCTCACCTGCCCCACAGCTCACCGAGCAGGCCCCCCGCGTGGCGGCCCACGCCCAGGCCCGCAGCGTCGGCTGGAAGTAGGTGAAGGTGATACTCGGGCGGGTGGCGTTGCCATACTCGTCGCCGTAGCGCCGGTACACCTGCAGGAGGCGGCGCACCGGCTTCACCCAGGGGCTCCCTGGCGGCCACTGCCACCGCCACCTCCCGGGAGGCCCTACATCCTCTCGCTCAGCAAGTAGCCACTGAGGTGCCCACGCCAGGGTCTGGGGACGGCACAGCGGGGACCTGTCCCGGCCTCCAGGAGCTCAGAGGGTGAGGTGGTGACATAATCCTGAAGTGCCTGGTGGGGGAGCACAGCAGCCACAAAGGGGTCGCAGGCTCTGGGTGGAGCAGGGGTGGGCATGGAGCAGAGGTGGGAGACAGGGCCTCCGACAGAGAGGAGCCAGCGGGGCCTGGGGCGAGGTCAGAAGAGATGAGACCGAGGGGGCGGCTGGAAGGGGCGAGTCTCTCCGTAAACAGGCTTTCCCCCGGGCGGCAGGGCTGCGATCCCATCCACAGGGGGCGAGCCGGAGGCCTCAGGTCTCAGCACTGGCCAGACCGCCTCCCCTCGAGGTCTGCCCCGCCCTCTAGCCTTCCTGCCTGGGGGTCCCCTTCCTCCAGCCCCCTCGCCACCCCTCCTGTGCTCGCAGGTTCCCGAGACACTGCCCGCATGGCTGGCCCGGGCGCCAGCTCCTCCGGACAGCCGCGCGCCCGGCAGGTCACCTGGATCTCCACGTCGCCCTGGGTGGGCCCCGGGATGGACAGCTCCTCCAGGCGGGGCAGCCGGTCCTCGGTGAGCCGCACCCTGTACTCGATGCGGTGCCCCTCCAGCGGGGACGGGAGGCTGGTGCTGGGCGAGATGCTGAAATTCCCCGCCACCACGTAGCGCCCGCGGATCCTCACCGCTGGGGGCAGTGAGGCCGGCAGCACGTCAGCCCCGGAGGGCACCACCCTCTCAGGGAAGAGGCCCTGGCTTAAGAAAGGCCAACAGGAGCCGTCTCCGTGGCCTCACATGGACGGGCTCCTCCGGTCCCAGCCCAGGAGCGGCCCCACCGAGGCACACAGGGGGCCGCCCCAGGCTTCCCTCGCCACACCTCCCCCAGAACCCGGGAGCACCGGGCCTGCTCCCACCACGCACCCCCACGCAAGCTCTGCAGCAGGTTCAGGAGCTCAGGGACCCTGGTAGGCCCCCAATCGGGTTCAAAGGTCAGGTGTGGGCTACGCTGGACACAGAGCCCCAGGGAGACGGGGAGTGAGGAGCCGGCCCCCGCACTCACCCAGGTGAGTGAATAGCGGCCGCCGGTTGGTGACGTGCAGGCCGGTCAGGCCGGGGGTCAGCGTCAGGAACGTGACGTACTCTGGGAGGGAGCGAGAGCTGAGCCACCGCCCGCACCGAGGGGGCGGCGGCGGTGCCAGGCACGCACTCACCAGCGCCAGCCCCTGTGAAGCCGTCTCAGGTAGGCGCGCCTCAGGGGGCAGCCCGGCCGGTGGGGGCCACCTGGGGGGGCTGCCCTGGTGGGGGCGGGGATGGATCCTGCCAGAGGGAGTTGGGGTCCCGTCCTCCGCTGACCCCGTGAGCAGTGGCTTTGCAGACCGCCTGACCTCTCCTATGAACATCAGGGCCAGGGGCCCCGGGACAGTCCCCAACGGGCCTCCGTGGCAGGAGGCCAGCCCCCAGCGGACTCCCAGCCTGGCAGAGGGCGGCGGAGGCTGCGGCCGCTAGGAAGCTCCAGGCGGAGCCAACGTGGGGTCCCCTCCTGCCTGCCCCGGCCTGGGCAGGGGTGCCGAGGCTCTGGCCGCAGGGGCTTCTGGGGGGTGGGAAGGGGCCGGCCCTACCTCGGGCTCTTCCGCCCTCGAAGGAGCCGCTGTGCGGGCTGCACGTGCTGTTGTCGCCGCCGCACACCTGGCACACGTCGGGCACCCGCCCGGAGTCCAGCCGGCCGTCACAGCCGAACGTCTGTGCAGGGGGCGGAGGGGAGTCCGGGCTGCAGCCCCGACTCCGAGTCACATGACAGGGGGCCGCACACAGAGCGCCTGAGGCCCCTCGGGAGAGGAGCTTACAGGGCTCGCCCCAGATCCAGCCCAGCTCCCAGCCCTGCTGACCCCGAGGTCAGCCGTGTCCCCTCCTCACCCCCAGACCGCGGCTGCTTCAGGGACCCGCCCGCGGCCTCGCCCCAGAGCCCTGGGCCTGGCTTCGCTGGGACAGGCCTGGGGCCGCAGGGGAGGGAGAGGCACCCGCTGCCCGCACACGCCTACCCTGCAGCGGCCCAGCACGCACAGGCTGAGGGCCCCGTCCCCCCGCGGGACGCCGGGCACACAGCGGGTGCCATCCCGGAAACTGTCCCCGCGCCTCATGATGAAGCTCTCGCCAATGGCCCGGCACATGTGCCTGCACAGAGCGTCCCCTGGGAAGGCAGAGGGGCAGGAACACTGGCGCAGGGGCGGGGCAGGACAGGGGCAGGGCAGGGGCAGGGGTGGAGCAGTGGGGGGGCAAGGAGGGTGACCACCCGGGAAGCAGGCTCCCAGGGCAGAGCCAGGACGCTCCCGCCCTCTGGCCTGTGCTGCTGCCACTGCCGGGAGCCTCCCGGCCGCTCCGCTCCCCGCAGCCCGGGCGCACCTTGGCTGTGAGGCACGGCTGGGCCCCAGCGGTAGGAGGTGGCATTGCCTGGGGAGAGGCCCAGAGGCCGCCCCTCGGTCTCCGCACACTGCTCGGCCATGAACGCCAGCTGGGTGTTCTCGCAGTCCTGCGGACAGGGCAGGGCCAGGCCCAGGTTAGGGGCCCAGGGCAGGGGACAGGCCTATGTCAGGGGCTCAGGGCAGGGACAGGCCTATGTCAGGGGCCCAGGGCTGGGGACAGGCCTATGTCAGGGGCCCAGGGCTGGGGACAGGCCTAGGTCAGGGGCCCAGGGCTGGGGACAGGCCTAGGTCAGGGGCCCAGGGCAGGGACAGGCCTATGTCAGGGGCCCAGGGCTGGGGACAGGCCTATGTCAGGGGCCCAGGGCTGGGGACAGGCCTATGTCAGGGGCTCAGGGCAGGGACAGGCCTATGTCAGGGGCCCAGGGCTGGGGACAGGCCTAGGTCAGGGGCCCAGGGCTGGGACCCTTGCACCTGGGGACAGCAAGGACCCTGAGGGTGAGGGCCTGCGGAGGGTCTGAGCCTGGCTCCTGGCTGCACCTGTTCCCGCTCGGTAATGGGGGTGGCAGGAGCCTGTCTCTGCTGATGGGGAATTCCAGAGCCCTTGTGGGGACAGGGGGCAGAGGGAAGCACAGAGGGAAGCGGGCAGAGAACCCCGCCCAGGCCCAGGCCCCGAAGCTCAGGTCAGGGCTGGGCTCTTCACGGCACCGCCTGGAGGCGGGCGTCAGGGCAGGCCCAGCGAGGCTTCACCAAGAGCAGCGGGAGGCATCGGAGAGAAAGGCTCCAGTGGGCCGGCTGGCGGAGGGGACCGGCTGGCGGAGGGGACCGGCTGGCGGAGGGGCACTGGCTGGCGGAGGGGACCGCCTGACAGAGGGGCACTGGCTGGTGGAGGGGGCCGGCTGGCGGAGGGGACCGGCTGGCGGAGGGGACCGGCTGGTGGAGGGGCACTGGCTGGCGGAGGGGACCACCTGACAGAGGGGCACTGGCTGGTGGAGGGGACCGGCTGGCGGAGGGGACCGGCTGGCGGAGGGGCACTGGCTGGCGGAGGGGACCGCCTGACAGAGGGGCACTGGCTGGCGGAGGGGACCAGCTGGCAGAGGGGACCGCCTGACAGAGGGGCACTGGCTGGTGGAGGGGACCAGCTGGCAGAGGGGCACTGGCTGGCGGAGGGGACCGGCTGGCGGAGGGGACCAGCTGGCAGAGTGGACAGCCTGGCGGAGGGGACCGGCTGACAGAGGGGACCAGCTGGCAGAGGGGACAGCCTGGCGGAGGGGACCGGCTGACAGAGGGGACCGGCTGGCGGAGGGGACTGGCTGGCGGAGGGGACCGGCCTGCGGAGGGGACCAGCTGGCAGAGTGGACAGGCTGGCGGAGGGGACAGCCTGGCGGAGGGGACCGCTGAGCAGGACGCGGCCCTCGGCTGCCCGCACACCCCCTCCCCCACCCCAGGCCAGGCGAGGGCTCCCTGCCGGTCCGGCCCCAGTGGCCGCCGGGAGAGGGGGAGGGCAGCTCTCACACGTGCAAACCCGCTTCACACCACTGTGATGGCCGTGACCAACACAGGGGCCGTCCGCCCTGGCCAGTGGCTCCGGCCGGAGCACCATTCCACACACCGCAAGGTGGCGGGGTGATTCCCCTCAGGGCACAGGCCTAGGTTTCCGGTTCAAACCCCCCTCTCCCCCCCCACCCCCCGCCCCGCCAGCCCTGCCCAGGAAGCCGCCCACCTGGGTGTTGCACATCTCGGCCTGGAGGTCCACACCGGTGCAAACACGCCCCCCAAAGGCAGGTCTGAAAACAGGGGAGAGGTGACCCCAGACCCCCAACAGGGCAAGCGCAGCCCCCTCCCACTCCCCTCCTCCCCTTCCCTCCCTCCTCCCCTCCCACCCCCTCCCACCCCCTTCCATCCTGCACCTGGGGTTGTTGCACTGCCGCCTCCTGGTGACCACGCCTCCTCCGCAGGAGCGGGAGCAAGGACTGGGGGGGCCCCAAGCCGACCAGTGCCCGTGCACTGCCCCCGTGGGGGCCAGCTCCGCCAGGCCGCGGCAGTGACCCTTGGAACACCACTGCAAGGAGCAACAGCCATCTCCGTCCCCGCGGGCACCCTCACCCCCACCCCCACCCCCACTCACACCCCCACCCACCTACACTCCCACTCACAGGCGTCACCCCCATCCCCACGGGCACCAAGGACAGTTCCAGGGCCTCGCCCTGGCTCACTGTGTCCTCCCGCTCAGGAATGAGAGCTGCCAGGCTGCAGGGGGCCTGCACATCCACACTCACGCACGCTCCCACGCTCCCACGCTCCCACGCTCCCGGCTGACCTTCTGCGGGCCGCACTCGGTGCCGTCCAGCATCGGGAGGAGGAGGCGGCTGCAGCTGCTGCGGTCCAGGGGGTCCGTGTGGCAGGACAGCGCCTGGCAGGCATCCTGAGGAGACAGGTGCCAGCACAGGCCCGGGCCCGTCAGGTCCGGCCCAGCCTCCCTGCCTCCCGCTGCGGGCACCGACAGCCACGCCCGTGGCCCTGGTAGCGGGAGGGGGGCTGACGTGTCCGTCAGGACCAGGGGCAGTGCCCACGTCCTTTGTGTGGCCGTGAAAATGTTTCCATTTCATTTAAGTTCAGAAGAAAATCACAAACTCCCACGTCAGAGACAATGTCCTGGCGTGTAACGTGACTCAGGATCTGTGCCACCGCATGAGGCCCACACGCCTGCGCCGCTCAGACATGTTCTGTGTGTCCTGTGGAGGAGGCGCCCACGGCCCTCGGCGCAGTGGGGAGGGCGTCTGTCTGGGGAGACGGCCCTGCACCCCGCCTCCTGCCACCGGCTCCGCCTGTGGGGCTCCGCGGGACCCCCTCCGGCCGGCCCTCCAGTCCCACCGGGCTCGGGGCCCGGCCAGGCCGGCTCTACCTACTGGTGGGGCCCAGGCACAACGGCAACATGGCGTCCCTGCCCCCAAATTACGACCGCCTGGTGCAGGGCGCCCACAGCGCACACCGGGGCCTGAGCCGGCGGAGGGAGCTGCTGGGGTTGGGGGGGCAGCCCCCGGGGGGGTGCGGGGGGAGGCTGTGGGCAGGGAGCCCCTGGGAGGAGGAGACTGGGCACAGCACCTGCCACTCACCGTGTCCTCCGGGGCGAAGGTGCAGGCCACGGCGGAGGGGCCGAAGGCCACACGGCACTGCTCGTCCGCGCCGTAGTACAGCCCAGGGTGGGGCCGGGGAGGGCGCCCCGCAGGCCCGGACTGCGGGCCCGGCGGGTCCCACACGCAGCGCGCCCGTCCTGCGCTGTGACAAGACCCCGCTCAGGCCCCGGGTGGGGTGAGGAGGGGTGGGCTCGGGGGGGGGGGGGTAGTTCTCAGCCCGTGTTCCCCACCAGCAGCGGAGGCGAGGCCGGGACAAGGCTCAGCTCTGAGAGCAGTAGAGGCTGGGCAGGGGCAGGGGCAGGGGGGCAGGGGGAGGGGCAGGAGCAGAGGGGGAGGCAGGGGGAGCAGGGGGGGGGCAGGTGAAGGATCAGGAGCATGGAGGCAGGTGGAGGTTGGACTCGGGGAGGGGAGGGAAGGGGATGGAGAGGTGGGTGCGTGCTGGGAGGGGGCGATGGGGGGGAACTCAGGGTCGGCACAGGAGCGGGTGGCATGGAGGGGTGGGTGCAGGGGCGGCGGGGGATGGCGGGGGATGTGCTACCTGAGCAGGTGCAGCAGCTGCCGGCGGCTGCAGGGGGACCACGCAAGGCCCCCTCGGCTGGGCGCGGTGCCGTCGGTCCCCATCACGTGGCCGCTGGGCCCGCACCCGCTCCCACTCCCTGGGGCTCCATCGTGCTCCAGGCCCAAGCTGCGAGGAGGCAGAAGGGGGGCGCTGAGAGCGGCCTGGGGGGCGGGCGGGGTCCCCTCCCCCAGAGGGGCCCCTTGGCCCTGCCACCAGCTAACCCCGCAGGTGAACGGGTCCCGTGGCCACCCTGCCTCAGTGTCCCGCCCACGCCTGCCCGTGCCGGTTGGTGAGCACCAGAGGCCGCAGAGAACCAGCTGAGTCTGGGGAAGGGATGGCGCTCCGGGTCGGGGCTGGCTCTGTCACGTGCAGACTGTGCCGTGTGACGGCTCAGTACTGTCCGGGCGTGCGGCCCTGAGCAGCCCTCCCTCTCCCAGCTTTTCAAGGCCTTTCCCTCCAAACAAGAGGCGGGGACGGTGATGGGGAAGGAGCAGAGGAAGATGCAGAACTGCTGGGGGGGGGGGAGTACCAGTTCCAGCCCTCTGGGGGCCTGGGCCGCCCACAGAGATGGGGATGGGGGTTCACAGAAGCCTTCAGAGGGGTTAAAGGGGGGCGGGTGAGCAAGGAAGATAGAGAATAGAGACTCATCTTTTTTTTTAAATATTTTTTTATTGATTTTTACAGAGAGGAAGGGAGAGGGAGAGTTAGAAACATCGATGAGAGAGAGTCATCGATCAGCTGCCTCCTGCACCCCCCCCACTGGGGATGTGCCCGCAGCCAAGGTACATGCCCTTGGCCGGAATCGAACCCGGGACCTTTCAGTCCGCAGGCCGATGCTCTAGAGACTCATCTTTTACCGAAGGAGTCTCAGGCTACCTGGGCTTTACAGCGAGGGAGCCCTCCTTTCCTAACCGAAGAACCGGAAATCACAAGGAAAGACCCACTGCCCAGGTCGGTGAGGGAGGAAGAGCAGAGATCTGCCCACAGACGCCAAGCAGGTCACCCTGGAAACCACCTGAACACCCGCAGGGCTAGTTACATAAGTAACTAGGCATTTAAAAGGCCTGGAGCCCTGACCGGTGTGGCTCAGTGGATAGAGCGTCGGCCTGTGGACTCAAGGGTCCCGGGTTCATTTCTGGTCAAGGGCATGCACCTTGGTTGTGGGCACATCCCCAGTGGGGGGTGTACAAGAGGCGGCTGATTGATGTTTCTCTCTCATCGATGTTTCTGACTTTCTATCCCTCTCTCTTCCTCTTTGTAAAAAAATCAATAAAATGTATATTTTTAAAATAATAATAAATAAAATAAAAGGCCTGGGAGCCCTAGCTGGTGTTGCTCAGTGGCTAGAGCGCTGGCCTGCAGACTCAAGGGTCCCAGGTTTGATGCTGGTCAAGGGCATGTACTTTACAGGCACATCCCCAGGAGGGGGTGTGTAGGAGGCAGCTGGTCAATGTTTCTCATTGATTTTTCTAACTCTCTCTCTTCCTCTCTGTAAGAAATCAATGAAGTATGTTAAAAAAATAAAAATAAAAATAAAAGTAAAAGGCCTGAGGAAGGTGAGGGAGAAATACGTAGTTGCATAAAGAGCAGAGAACAGCTGTTTCGGTGGCTTCAGAGGTTGGAGTGTGGTCTCACACACAAAGCTTTGGGTTCGATTCCCGGTCCGGGCTCACACTAGGTTGCAGGTTCAGCCCCCAGTTGAAGCATGTACAGGAGGCAACCCATCCATGCTTCTCTCTCACATCAATGTTTCTCTCTGTCTCTCTTTCTCTCTCTGCCTTCCTCTCTGTCTAAAAAAGCAATAAGAGCCGAAACCGGTTTGGCTCAGTTGGTATAGCGTTGGTCTGCGGACTGAAAGGTCCCAGGTTCGATTCCGATCAAGGGCATGTACATTGGTTGCGGGCACATCCCCGGCAGGAGGTGTGCAGGAGGCAGCTGGTCGATGTTTCTCTCTCATCGACATTTCTAGCTCTCTATCCCTCTCCCTTCCTCTCTGTAAAAAATCAATAAAATATATTTTTAAAAAATAAAAATAAAAATAAATAAAAAAGCAATAAGAACATATCTTCAGGTGCGGATTAAAGAAGAGAAGCAGGTAACAAACCAATAAGCAGTATAATCCTAATTTTGCAAATAGAAAACTGTGTGTAAATTAAAGACTGAAGTGAAATAGCAACTATGAACAGATGCTCTGTGTGGTGGGAGGTGGGGTAATTTTTGCGGCTTAGATTTTCTTTACCTGAATTTCCTATAAACCGCAGTTTCTAATTGCTGTTTATTTTGCTTGTGTTTTTTAAATTTCCTCTAGTTGTTCAGTAATCATGAAGTATCTCATTTCCCAGCCCTTGCCCCCCTCCCTGGTCCACGGGGAAAGGCACAGGCTCCTCCCCGCATCCAGGGCCCCCTGCCAGCCCCACCTCCCCTCCTGGGCCGGTCAGCTCATGGGCCCGAGCGTGGGCCGCTGTGGGGCCACGTACCTGTGCCCGATCTCGTGGGCAATGGTGACGCCCAGGTCGAAGCCGGTGTCCTCAGTGATGAGGCAGCTCCAGGAGGCCGAGCAGGCGCCCCCCAGCTGGGTGACCCCCCGAACCTGCCGGTTGCCATCAGGCAGCTCCAGGTCAAACCTCGGGAACGGAAGAGAGACACGTGGGGCCCAGCGCCTCTGCACACCCGCTGGGGTGCCCGCCCTCCCGCCCGGCCTGCGGGAGCGGCCCCAGGGGCGGCCTGCAGGAGCGGCTACCTGGTGACGTAGAGGACCAGGTCCGCGGCCCCCGGGGGGCTGACCGTCCGGCTCCACGCGCAGACGCTCAGCAGCGATGCCGTGATGTTGGCTGTGACCTGCGGGGCGTCCTGGGGAGCAGCGGGGGAGCCCCCATTTACTGGACCCACCGGGCAGGCACCTCAGCCCTCCACACCCTGTCTCTGTCCGCGGCTCAGGGGCGGGCGTGCTGGGCGCCCCGCAGGTGGCACCCAGGCACGGGGGGGGGGGGGGGGGGGGAGGGGGCAGGAAGAGGTGGGGAGGACAGAGTGGGGGTGGGGAGGACAGAGAGGGGGTGGGAAGGACATAGAGGGGGCGGAGAGAACAGAGAGGCGGCGGGGAGGACAGAGAGGGAGCGGTGAGGACAGAGCGGGGGGGCAGGGAGGACAGGGAGGGGGCGGGGAGGACAGCGGGGGCGGGGAGGACAGAGAGGGAGCGGGGAGGACAGGAAAGGGGTGGGGGGGACAGGGAGGGGGCGGGGGGGACAGGGAGGGGGCGGGGAGGACAGCGGGGGTGGGGAGGACAGAGAGGGGGCGGGGAGGACAGGAAAGGGGTGGGGGGGACAGGGAGGGGGCGGGGGGGACAGGGAGGGGGCGGGGAGGACAGCGGGGGCGGGGAGGACAGAGAGGGGGCGGGGAGGACAGGAAAGGGGTGGGGGGGACAGGGAGGGGGCGGGGGGGACAGGGAGGGGGCGGGGGGGACAGGGAAGGGTGGGGGGACAGGGAGGGGCTGGGGGGACAGGGAGGGGGTTGGGGGACAGGAAGGGGGTGGGGGGGACAGAGGTGGGGGACAGAGGGGGCGGGGGAACGGAGAGGGGGCGGGGAGGACGGCGCAGGGGGGACAAAGAGGGGGTGAGGAGGACAGGGACGCCGGGCCAGCACCCACCTGGGGCTGTGTCAGGATGACCATCCTCACCAGGTGCACCCGGAACTGGGCCCCCAGGGACGGGTCCCTCAGCAGTTCCGCGGCCTGTGGAGGGGCAGACAGACGGAGGGTCCACGCGGGCAGGGGAGACGGCCCCAGGGACGGGCCTGGAGAGGGGACTCCTCAGCGTGTGGGTGGGGGCACCCGAGTGCTGGGCCTTGGGCTGGGAGGCAGCCAGGGAGGCAGCCAGCCGGGATCGGGACCCCCCCACCCCACCCCCACGCTCATGGCTCAGGAAGAACCACCGACGCAGAACGGAAAACGAAACAGCGGGATTCGGGAATTGCCATCCTTCTGGATTTGGACCGGATTTGCACCAGAGTTCAGTTCAGATCTCACACCAGCGGACGAGCCGGCCGCGGCCACGCCACAGCCCGGCCTGGACGGTGCCCGAGGCTCCGAGGACCTGCTGGCACGTGGCCCCCACGCCCGGGCTGCCCGGAGCACGCACCATGTTGAGGTTGGTCAGCACGTAGCGCTCCGTGTCCTCCTGGTGAGCCTGGTGCACGTCGGGGCCCACGGCCACCAGCAGCTCCAGGTGCAGGACGCTCCCCTCGGCGGCCTGTCTCCGGGGGCCTGGCAGGGAGCGGCAGGCGGGCTGAGATGGAAGGTTCTAGAAAGCTGGTGGCTTGTGGCGTTAACCGCCTGATTCGCGGTCCTGACAGCGCTCCCGGTGCCCACGGCCAGGCCTTGCTGTCACCTGTGCTCCTGGGCTTGGAGTCCTGCCTCTGGCACCTGCACTTCGGGAGTGGGCAGGCCCGGCCCCAGCTTCCTCACGGGAAGGGGCATGAGAGCACCTGCCTGCTGGGCACGGTGACGGCCGGGTGAGTGGCCGGCCCTGTGCCTCCCCTCACAGCCCTGCCAGGCCTCCTGGAGCCGCCCTGGCCCCAGACCCCCACGAACAGGCTGAGGACAGGTGTCCGCTGACCCCTCGGGGCTGAGCGGTCCTGGGCTCTCGTGTCGCGGGTGCCAGAGCCATGGCGCCCGGGCAGCCGCAGGAGAGAAGCTGCTGGGCTCAGGACAGATGGAGGGCGGGCGGAGCCGAAGGGCTGAGGTCCCACAGCGACCGCACGTTTCGGGGCCTGGGGAGCAGCGTGGGGCCCGGGCAGGAGCCGGTGTATGACGTTAGTGTCCTTTTGGTCCCCCCAAAACCCCACACGGACACACAGTGGAGGGCAGGGTCACCAAGCAGAGCCCAGGACACAGCCCCATGGTCCTCCAGAGCCAGGGGTCTCCCCAATGCCCCCCACCGCCCCCAGCGCACCCCAGGCCCCGGTCAGTGTGTCTCTGACCACAGGGAAGTCACTACAATGGGACACCCCTAATTCTCTCCCAAGACCACCGGCCCCCCGGCCTCCGGTCCCCACCAGACTTTGGATCAAAGTCACAGGGGCCCTCCTCGGGCAGGAGCAGGCCCCGGAGGGTCCAGGAAGGGGGAGGCTGCGGCCGGGAAGGGCCAGCACCCGCCCTGCTCTCACAGAAGCATAAATATTTACATCCACGGCCAGAGGCCGCGGGTTCCGGAAGCCGGGCAGCTCCGGGAGGCCCAGGAGCGAGGGGCGGCCAATGAGTGGCTGTGCCCCGACACTGAGCAGAGCCCGGGGTCAGAGCACCCAGACCAGCTGCTGTGGCTTCACAGGAAGTAATGGAGCTCATTAGCGGGCCAGGCTGCGGCTCCGCCTCCTCCAGCGGGGCCCCCAAACCCAGCCCCCCAACTCAACATAGATACCAAAACCCCAGCCCCCAACTCAATGGAGACACCAAAACCCCAGCCGCCCCCCCCCCCGCCCGAATGTGAGATACCAACATCCTCCCCCGCCAAATAGAGAGACACCTCCAGGACGAGTACCTGGGGAGGCAGCATCAGGGCCTGAGGAGGAAGTCACCTCCGGGGGCTGGGAAGCCTGCAGCAGTCCCTGCAGGAGAGGAAGGACGGTGAGGGGAGGGAGGGAGACCCCTGGGAGTGGGCGGGGCCAAGGCAAGACCGAGGGAGGGGACCTGGGCACGAGTGTCCCCTCCTTCTCCTGGGAGCACCCGCCATTCTCGGAAACCCGGGTGCAGATCCACCCAGCGCGAGCCCAGAAGCTGAAGGAGCACCCCACCCTGCCAAGGCAGCCACCCCCTCCCCGGGCCCTCCACCAGCGCCCCGGAAGCCCAGGTCCCCGGGCTCCTTCACCCACCTGGACACCGGGGAGGCCCCAGCCGCCCAGGAGGAGGCACGCAGAGGCGAGGACTCCCCACGCACAGGGCCCCAGAGGGCGAAGCTCCCGCATCCTCAGCAAAGCCAGCTGCCAGAGACGGATCTGGGCAGAGACGTGGGATCTGGCCGGGGAGGAATGTGACAGACCCGCTGGGTGCTGGGCGGGGCCATCAGGCTGTTGACTCTGGGGAGCGTCCTCCCAGGGCAGGGGCCACGGGGGCCGGTTCAGGGTGCCCCCTGCTGCCACCTAGGCCTGGGATGGCGCTGGACGCAGGTGCCCAGACCCGAGGAGGGAGCACCGGCCCAGGGGTCTGCGCTGTGGCCAGGACAGCCTGCAGGACTGCGGGCAGGGGCTCCCACCAGCCTCTCTCCTCGCTCACACCCTCCTCTCCATGGCCTGGCCCTCTCCCCTCCCTTCCTCACCCGGGGGCAGACTCAGGCCCCGCAAACACTGCTCTCTCTGCCTCCTCCAGCTGCTGCCTGGGGGCCTGCACAGACAGTCCCAGAGCCGGGCGGTGGCATCGCAGACCCGGCCGTCCACACCTGCCCGGCCACTACTCCGAGGCCGTTTCCCTCCTCACCCCCCCCCCTCCAAGCATTGGCTGGCAGACCGGGCCTCCGGGAGTTTCCGCAGGCGCAGCCCCCTCTCCTCGGCCTGGGCCTCGGGGACGGGAGGATGCCGCTGCCTCCGCTGAGCCAAACCGCTGTCCTTGCTCAGCTGTCAGAGCGCCTGGCGGCCCGAGGCCCCAGCTGCTTCCCCTTTGTCTTTCACAGGCATCGCACCCCATTGCTGTGGGCACCCCAACTCTCCGTGACTGCTTCCTGGAGACACAGGGCCCCAAGCCAGCACCGCCTGGGCCTGGTCTCTGCTTTCCCTCGCCCTCACTCCCACCCCCTTTCCCACCCAGAGCGGGAGCGACTTCCAACAACGCAGGTCCCATTGCATCACTCCTGCCTTTAAAACAACCTTTGCCCTTGAGATACACTGTCCAGACTCCTTCCTGCGGCCTCTGAGGCTCTACCAATTCCCCCCTGCTCTCCACCCCCCCACATCCCTCCGCCCTCTCAGCCCTCCCCCGTTCCCCGCCCTCCCCACTTCCTGCCCTCCGCTGCTCCCAGCGCACCAGCCTTCTCTCCCTCCTTCGGTACACCCAATGCTTTGCTGGTCTCTCTGACCCCGGGCCTCACATCCATGTTTCAGCTCAACTGTCACCTCACCAAAAAGGCCTTCCCTGAAGGACCCATCCGAGTTACCAGTTAAATCTGAATCTCAGATAAGCAACATTACGTACACGTTATTTTACATATATGTATATGTTACAGGTGTGTGTTGTTGTGACGTACCCCGAATCTCACAAAGGACGCCTCCAAAAAAGGTCGAATTATGGAGTCATTCATTAAAGGCCGGAGGCATACGAGGGGATAAAGCTCCAGATCTCGCAGCCCCGAACAGCTTGCCTTATATCACAAAAGTATCGATTACATCTCTGGGTCTGGAATGAGGAACCTGTTTTCGTGCAAAGCTTTTACAGAAGTGAAACTGAGCACATTAGTTACCTGAAGTATCTAAGAATCACTGCATCGACAGAAACACATCCTCTGGGACGGACCATCTGGACAATCTAGAATAATTGTGCTGTCCAGATTCCGGGGCCACTGAGTCAACAGGAATGCACTATCTGTAGCTACTGAGACAGTTTAGGGTAATGGATCTGTCCTGGGTCCCAGAAGAATGTGCTTTGATAACCAGTGAGACCACAATCAATGGGACATTCAAACCACCGCCCATGGAGTATTGGGTTGGCATACGTACGTTCAGAAAATCAGAATAACTTTCTGTTGTTTTAGCGAACAAAAAGTACAGAATCCCAACAGCAGTTTCTACCTGAGGTGATGGCTACCATCCTTCATGTTTCAGTGTAAGCACGCCCCCAACACTGCAGCCCCTGCACGGGCGTCCTGCATCCTGTTGGGTGCGTCAACCTCACTGTCACCAGCGCTGTAGCTGCCAGCGACCCTGTATTTCCCGGGACGTGAGGAAGGGAGGCCTGATCCGTGTTTGTCAGGGCAGCAGGGCCCGGCGGGGTGCGGCCCATTGCTTATTACAGTGGGTACGTGAGGCGATGGCAGGCCGTTTGGCCCTCTCTCTGGTTTGTGCCTTTGTTGTTATTCTTTTATGGGACATTTTCCATTTATTTTTAGAGAGACTGGGAGAGAGAGAAACTGTGATGGTAGAGAGACATCCACTGGTTGCCTCCCGCACGTGTCCGCCGGGCGGGGATGGAGCCAGCAACGGGGTCCGCGCCTTTAACCGGAATGGAACCCGGGACCCTCAGGCCACAGGCCACGTTCTATCCGCGGAGTGGGGCCGGTCAGGGCCCCTCCGCGCCGCTGGGAGTGACCCCGGGCGGCGTGAAGCCTCTGCAGCCCTGGGCTCTGGGACCGGGTCCCCTTCCCGCGGCGCCCGGCCGCCCAGCGCCCCCTGGCGGCCGCGGCCCCGCTCCGCCGGCCCCGCCGGGCGCCACCCCGGCCGCGGCCCGGTTCCCTTCGGGCGCCGGCGCGTCTCCCCCCGATCCCGGACCTCGTGCGACCGGGCTCGCCCGGCCCAACCCCACGTCGCGGCCCCGAACGCCGCTCGCTGAGGGGACCCCGTGCCCGCGGGAAACAGCCCCGCCGGCGCCCTCCGTGCGGAACGCGAGGCGAGGGCGCGGCTTCCCGCCGGCCGGGAGAGGGCGGACTTCCGGGCGCGGGGACGCACGTGTCGCGAGAACGCGGGCCGCTTCCGGGTTCGTCGCCGGTGCGGGAGGCCGGCTTCCCTCCGCTGTCACCCCTCCGCCGGCGGGGAAAGGGGGTGCGGCTGCCGGAGCCGGGGCGGCGGGCAAAGGGGGTGCGGCTGCCGGCGGCCCCGGGCGGCGGGGGATGGTGAGGGCCACGGGGCTGGCCCCCGCGGCCCAGCCCGGGCTGGCCGGGAAGCTCCCACGGGAGAAGAAGAAGAAAAAGAAAAGATTCTGGAAAAACAAGGCGCAAGAAGCCAGCGGGAAACCGGGGGGCGATCCCGCGGCTGCGCTGCGACCCCCGAGGGCCCCGGAGGCCTTCTCCCAGAACTGGAAGGCGCTGCAGGAGGTGAGCGCGCCCGCCCGGCCGCGGGTGGAGACGAGGGCGCCGCGTGGGGCCTGGCAGCCGCCCGGGAGGCGGAGGGGAGGGAAACAGTGGGCGGCCCGTGCGGAGGCCAGCAAGCAGCAGGGGCCCAGCTCTGCAGACGTGCAGGCGCCGCACGTGATCCCGCGCGTCATCCTGCGCGTCCTGGCCTCACAGCCCCGCAACACTGAGGGACTCCGTTGCCACCCCCGTTTCACAGACAGGACCGGGGCGCAGAGGTTACCTTACCCAGGTCCCAGCCAGAGGGCAGGGCCGGGAGCCTGGCACAGTCCCTGCCCTGAAGGTGGGCTGGCCCGGCCTTTTTGGCCTCAGTGGCAGCGCTTGGCAGGTGCAGGTCCAGGCGCCTCACTCACACATTCTCCCCTCCCCTCTGCTGTCTTCCACGTGTACGTACGCACGTTTTTTCGGTCTGTGTGTGATGTCCACATTGAAATTGTCGTGTATTTATTTTAGGTGTTGAAACAGAAATCACAGGCCCCAGGAAAGCCTCTGGTTCTCTCTCCGCGGGATTCCAAAAAGCAGCCCCAGGTTGCCCGGCAGGACGGGAAAGCGGAGCGCCAGGAGGTGGGGACGGAAAAGGCAGGCGGAGAGGCCCCCACGGGCTCTGTTCCTCCAGCATCACTGCCCAACGGGAGGGCGCCGGGGCCCCCCAGGAAGGCCCGCGGAGCAGAGCGCGCTGAGAAAGCAGCCAAGAGGACAAATGGTGACATTTCTCCAAAACGAGGGGACCTCAAGCATAAGCGGAAAGCCAAGGAGGTGACTGCAGCCTCGACCCCAGCCCCGCCCACCGAGTAAGTACTGGCCGGCTCTCCCCTGGGACTGGCGGTGCCTCCTCGGCCGCCCAGCCTGTCGTGTGCACCCCAAGGACAAGTCCTGGCCAATGGAGCCTGACTCCTTAGGCCCACCCAGAATGGGGCAGGGCCAGCTGCTGTGCCCGGGACCAGCCAGAGCTGGGCACTTAGTGGCTCCGGGGAGGATCCGTGGAATGAATGAACATTGAAGCCGGTCCCTGCCCCTTGCTAGTTGGGCAAGGCCTCCCGGTGGTCATCAGTGTTGGCGGGGCGGGGCGGGGCGGGGGTCTGTGAGATGGGATGATGGCTGAGCGCCCTGTGGTTACTCAGCAGACCCTGTGATGTCACTCACTGGGAGGGCCCGGGGTCAGGGCGCCCCTGAGTGGCTCAGCTGGAGGGGGCCTGCTTGTGGCTGGGCCTGTGCGTGTCGCTGGGTGGCAGTTGCTGAGGGGTGTGGGCAGCAGTCTGAGGCGGCCTGTGTCACTGTGCGGGCCGGGCTCGCTGTCAGGAAGTATAGCAGCCCCAGGGGCCCTCCCTGCTGAGGCTGAGGTCCGGTGGGGGAGGCATTTCAGTACCTCAGTTGCTCCAGGAGGAGCAGGTCCACTAGTGAGGTCAGCAAGCGGTCCCTGGGGAAGGGACATTGGAACTGAGAACGTCCTTCAGCGGCACACACTCACCCTGCGCTGCGGCTGCTGGCCGTCACACTCAGGCCTGGGGGGTTGACGTTTCTGTTTTCCACTCCGTTTACCTGCGGTTCCTAAGTTATTTTCTAACTGAACAGGAAAACGGTGAGAGGGGAAGTGTCCTGTGAGCGGAGTGGCAGGAGCAGGGGGCCCTGGGCCAGCTGTGGGGGTGTCTCCCCGGCCCGCACTCACCACTCGCCGTCCCTCCGCCTTTTAGACCGGACATCTGGTTCGATGACGTTGACCCGGTGGACATCGAGGCGGCCATGGGCCCGGAGGCAGCCGAGATCGCGAGGAGGCAGCTGGGCGCCGGGGACAGCGGCGCGGCGCTGGTGAAGGGGCAGGCCTTCGGCGGGTACGCGCTGCGCCTCGGGGTGGGGGGGCCCTCCGCCCCCGGGGCCACAGAGCTGGTCGTTGGCGGCGCCGGTCCCCGGGGGCCCGCCGTGGGAGTGAAACGGGAGCCTCTGTCCCTTCAGGCTGACGAAGGCCTTGGCGCTGGACTGCGAGATGGTGGGCGTGGGCCCCGCTGGGGAGGAGAGCCTCGCTGCCCGCGTGTCCGTGGTGAACCAGTTTGGCAAGTGCGTCTACGACAAGTACATCAAGCCGACCCAGCCCGTGACCGACTACAGGACGGCGGTCAGCGGCGTCCGGCCCGAGCGCCTCCAGCAGGGTGGGTCGCTCCCGGCCATGAGCCAGAGGACGGGCGGGGCGGGCTCAGGCTCACTCTCCTCTGGTCCCTGTTCTGGAGCCTTCCCCGTAACAAGGATCCCAAGTCTCCCCTCCCTGGGTGAGCCTTCAGGTGGCTCCCTGCTGTCCTCGTTCCGGATCTGAACTCGGCCTGCGGGCCCTGAGGTCTGGCCGGACAGCGGCGGCTTTCCTGCCGCTCGGAATGCGTCTGGCTTGCTTTCAGGGGAAGCGTTTGCAGTCGTTCAGAAGGAGGTGGCTGAGATGCTGCGGGGCCGGATCCTCGTGGGACACTCGCTGCACAACGACTTGAAGGTGCGGCTGCCGCAGCCCCGCCGTGTCCTGGGGTCTGCCTGTGTCGGGAGCACTGGGAACGGCCTCGGACACGCTTCCTGCGTGCTCCTGTGTCCTCGGAGCCTCACAGGCACTGCCACGTGAGCTCTCGCTCCAGAGTGAGCCCGGACCTAGTGCCAGGCCCTGCCCCTGCTCTTAACACCTTCCCCGGAGACACAGCCGGGCCGCTGCCTCTGCAGCCTTCACCCGTCGCGGTGAACAGGGCTCCTGCGAGGTCGGGGCCCCTTCTGTTGGGAAGCAGTCCGGGCGGCCCCCTCACCTCCTCAGCCTCTGGTGGACACATGGCAGGCGGCAGGGTCCACTCCTGGTGCCCCAGAAGGCGTGGCTCGGGCCTCTGCTTCTGGAGGGTCTGTCCCCGTGGAACAGGAGGCAGCCCTGCCTAGCTGGGTTGTTCAGACTGTGGCCCACGGAACCCTGGAGTCCCCGGACGTGCAGGGACCGCTCCGTGATGGCCGATGGCCTCCACTGCCTTTCCGAGTAAACCCTGAACTGCTGGAAACCAGCCGGTGCTCCGCCCCCGGTGCAGCGTCCCCACCCAGAGCCACCTGCCCGCCGGCCTCGCTCCCCCTGGAGCCGCCTGAGGCTGCGTGGCCGGCCGCGGCCGCCCCGGCGGCACCGGCTCAGATGCAGGAGCGGACCAGCCTCGTCTCTGGATGTGCTCTCTGTCGGGCATCATCTGCGGTCAGCGTGGGAATTTCCTTCCAGAAGCTCAGATTCCCTTTGGTCCCTGTTTTCATTCGTGTGCTTTGTGTGGGAATTCCTTGCAAAAAGTCACTTGAAAGAAAGGAGTTGCAGCTACAAACTGAAAGTGACCGTCCCTCTTTCCTTCAGGTCCTCTTCCTTGATCACCCGAGAAAGAAGGTTCGCGACACACAGAAATACAAGCCTTTCCAGCGGCAGGTGCAGGTACGGCGCCTGCTAGGCACACAGCTGTTGCTTCTGGTCCCTGATGGGCTGGAGGTTTGGTTTTCCCTGTAACCTAACGAGTTTCCCATGGCGTCGGGCAGGTTCTGGGATGTGCGGGGAGGGGACTGGGGGTGGAGCTGCAGGTAACCCCCCAGGCCACTCCGGGCAGCGGGACTCGGAGGGCTGTGGGCTGGCGGGTGGGCGTGCCTGCAGGCCTCTGCCCAGCACACTGCCTCTCCCCAGAGCGGAAGGCCGTCTCTGAAGCTGCTGGCCGAGAGGATCCTGGGCGTGCGGGTGCAGCAGGCGGAGCACTGCTCGGTGAGTGCTGAGCAGACACCATGGCCCTGGAGACCTTTGGAGGCTGTTGCTCCATAAACACTGACCTGGCAGTGGACTCACCAGGGTTAGATTCTAAACGTCTCTGTTAACGGAGCACAGCACTAACAACTGCTGTAATTGGGGAGGAAGACCCTCGTTAGGGCTTGGCCCAGGCCAGCCGGCCCCCTCAGCCCTCTGACAGGCCTGGGACCTGCCAGCCACCACGCTGTGGTCGTCAGCCTGGGCCTGTGCCTGGCACTGGGCCCCGCAGGCATCCCTGGCGCTGGCTGTGGGCCGAGGTCCTCCCAGGCACAGGGCCTTCATCCTCAGCTTCCGCCGGAGTCCGGGGCACCGAGTCCCAGGACTCCCTGCTCTCCTCCACTCCCCGGGGTCTGGCCCAGCTCGGGAACGGGGGTTGGCTGTCATGGGCCATGCATGTCGCCTGCTGGACGGTCACGGGTGTCCGTGTCACCTAGATCCAGGATGCCCAGGCAGCAATGAGACTCTACGTCACGGTGAAGAAGGAGTGGGAGCGCGAGGTCCAGGACAGGCGCCCCGCCCCGGCCACCGCTCCAGATGACGCGTAGCGGAGCCCACCCCCCCCCCCCGGGGCTGCGTCTCCGTCCTCAGGCACTTGTGACCAAGACACGGGACCGATGGAGTCTCCCGGAGGTGACAGATCCAGGAGCAGAGGCACACGTGCTGCTGAGGGCCACCCCTTTCCTCCGATGGGAAAACCGTGCATCCTGGCACAGCCGGCAGGTGGCGCTGGGACCCAGCACCATGTCCCTGTCTGTGTGGCAGCCACTCTGCGGGTTCAGGCGGCCCAGGGCAGAAGCAGCCAGGTGTTCCCGCCTTCCTCCACGAAGGCCCCTCCCTCTGCCGCAGGGATGGGGAGGTCAGCAGCCAGCCCAGCCGGGCCTCGCGAGGAGTCTCCTGTGGCCGCCCGGACCCGGAGCCGGTGGCAGTGCTCCTCCCACCCCACTGCCCGCCGAGTTTAACCCGCTCAGGCCGCCCGCACGGGCTGTTCCTGCAGTGCCTCCCGGCCCGGAGCCCACGTGCAGTCTGACCAGGGTCTCAGCGGGGGCAGCACCGGGTGCCTGAAGCCCGAGGCTTTGCTGTGCCGACGGGTACAGAAGGTCCAGCCCACCGAGGACACGAGTGAACTGAGTGTACTTTACTTGAGGTGGGGCTGGGGAGCCTGAGTCTTCGCTCAGAATGTTCCGGAAGGGTGGTATCCGACACGGCCGCTGGCCCAGCCGGGGCTGAGGGCTGTACCGAGACGCATCCCTCCCTGCCTCTCCCCCCTAAGGAAAAGGCCGGTCGGCGGGCGCTCCTCGCAGGGCGGACGGCACGGGCACGGGGACCCGGAGGTGCTGGTCTTTGGGGGCCGCAGCGGGAGGCTCCTGGGCAGAGCAGGGCAGCCTGGCCGCCTCCAGGCTCTGCAGCACCCTCTCCGCGTAAGACACCAGCTCCTGGGAGGGGAGAGGAGGGAGGGCCCGTCTCAGCTCCACAGCAGGTGTCTGAGTCCTTGCCTTTGAAAGCTGATGGATGCCCTCAGGTTCAGGTGCTGCCCTGGGGCTCCTGGCCTGATGGTGGCAGAGGGGGAGGGTGGAAACCTGGTTCTCAGAGCACTGCCCGCACTCACCAGGCTGGAGGTGAAGCGATCCTTGATCTCGTGGACCAGGGACTGGATGCCGCTGGACACCAGCTCGCACAGCGTGTCCGCTGTGGGCAAGGAGGGTCCTGAGGCCAGGCCTTCTCCCTCGGGAGCCCCTCCCAGCCGAGCCGGCCCACACCCCCAGCTCAGGCATTCCCGAGGCGGCTGGCAGGACTGGCTGGGCCCCAGCCTGCTGAGGCCTAGCACAGACACCCGACCTGGGGCTCAGGAGCTGGCACCTGCCAGCCTGGCGCATGGCGGGCACTCGGTCGTGTGAATGGGACACCTCAGGGGGAGCCGGGAGCAGGGATCCCTGCCCGCAGCGTGCGGGGGGCGGGTGCTCACGGTAGGAGGCCAGGTGGACCAGCAGCAGGCACACGTTCTCTGCCACCTCCGGGTGGTCCTTGTACAGCTCGTACGTGTCCTTGATGAGGCTGAGGCCGCTGCCCTTCTCCTCGGGCACCACCACCCGCAGCGCCGCCAGCTCTGGGGGGCAGGGGGGCGGGGAGGCAGGACAGGGCTCATTCCCTGAAGCCCCATGTCCTCTGGGAAGTGGGGTGAGCGTGGGACCTCAGCCACGGGGTGGGGCAGCCTTGGCTTCCTGCAGCCAGGGCTCCTAGGTCAGTGTCCCCGCTGCAGGTGCAAAGCTTGAGGCAGGCCCGGCTGTTTCCTAGTGGGGAGGGCGTGGGGGTGCTCCATGCACCCCGCGTCAGGGGTCAGCCTGTGTGAGAGTGACCTGGGGACACAGCCAGCAGGTGCCAAGACACCCCTCCCCTGACTCGCTCACTGGCGTCCTGCCCTCCAGACTGGGACAGCCCTGCTGTGAGTCCCTCCCCCCTCCCCCTGCACCTCAGCCTCCCGCAGAGGGAGGGTCCTGGCAGCCCCCTCCCAGCAGTGAAGGCCCCGCCTTCAGGCCCAGGCGGCCGCTCACCCGACACCTTGGCGAGGCTGGCCAGCCCCCGGCAGGCGTTGTTCACCAGCAGGACGCGGTCCTGGCCGGACCGGAGGCTTCGCAGGAAGAGCACCACCACCTCCTCCAGCAGGTGCTCCCCTATGCAGCCTGCGGGGGGCGGTGCGGGGTCATCACCACCCGGGCCCAGGCACCCCGCCCCGGGCCCGCTCCTCACCCAGCAAGGACAGCAGCCAGAGGACGGCGCAGCCAGACTCCGCCATCGCCGTGTCCTGGGGGTAGGCAGCCAGCAGCCCCGAGATGAGGCCCGGGGCCTTCTCCAGGGGCGCCTTGTCCGCCATGTCCGCTGCAGCCAGGACGGGGAGGTGGGGTGCCGGCCCTGGGACACGTGCCCCCTGGCTCCGCCCCGCCAACCCTGACACAGAAAGCGGGGGGGGGGGGGGGGGGGGGGGGGGAGGCCAGGTGGCCGAGGTGGGGGGTCTCGGCGTCCTGGGGGTTGCCTGGGGATTTGTGCACTGGGTGTGAGCAGGCTCCCCATGTGAGGCAGAACTACGCCCAGGTGCTGCTGGGCCTCGGTTCCTTCCCTGGATCAAAAATGAGAAAATGAGGGCGGCTCAGTGGCTGAGCGCCAACCTAGGGACCAGGGCACAGGCCCAGGTTGCGGGCTCCATCCCCAGGGTGGGGCATGCAGGAGGCAGCTGTCAGTGATTCTCATTATTGATGTTTCTCTCCCTGAAATGAATAAAAATGTTTAAAAAATAAAAAAGTGAGGCCAGGAGGCCACAGCCAAGTTCTGACGGCAGGGGCGTGGGTCCGCTCCGGGCTCTCGGGGGGGCTTCACAGGCCAGCTCGCCCTGCGGTGCGTGAGGGGTGGGCGAGGACCTCACCGTCCACCAGCAGCACCCAGAGCAGGCTCAGGCCGGCCATGCAGACCTCCCTGTTGCCGGAGCAGGAGTCCAGGTGCTCCAGGATGTGCGTGAACAGCTCCTCCTTCTGCAGCTCCTCCGCGGCGCACCCTGTGGGGCCGGGATGCGGGCCATGGAGCCCGGGCTCATCACCACCTGGGCCCAGACCACCCCCAGCCCAGAGGCCACCTCCATCCCCTCTGTCCTCGGGCACCAAAGTCCCGTGCACCCCACATTGCTGGGCCACAAGTTCCTGTGCAGCCCGGCCGAGGGGACTTCCCTTCTGAGGACCCAGCCCCGCCCGGGGCCCAGAGCGGCCGGTCCTCAGGTGGCACTCTCCCCCAGTGGCCTGGCACTCAGCGTGCCCGAGCCCTGATGGGCTCCCGTGTGCCCGTGCACAGCGCCCTGCTCTTCCTCAAGCGGGTCCGCCAGTCAGTCACCCAGAACCCAGCCGCCAGGAGCAGACGGCCCAGACCCGGAGAGGCTGCGAGGCCCTGGGGTGCCCCGCCTGCCTGGCCGGCGGCCCCAGGAGCCCAGGAGCCTGTGAAGGGGGGTGAACAAGGCTGGATGTGAAACGGACTTGGGCGGAAGCACTGGCCAGTGCCCTGCACGTTTGAGGGAATGAGAGGAAGGACGAGCGAGGGAAACAGACCAAATGCCGTGCCGTGCGGCAGCCAGGACCCACCTTGGCTGCAGACGATGGTGAGGAGGCTGTAGGCCATGACCAGGAGCTGCTGGGCCTCGGGGTGGCTCCGCAGGGTGCTCAGCAGGACGGAGGTGATGGAGCCGCCCTTCCGCACAGTGGCGGCCGGGTCCTGCGCAAGGGCTGCGGGCCGATGGGCCAGGTTACCCCCCTCGCTGTGTGTGAGGGCAGAGTGGGTCCCCGTGAGGGCTGTGGCGAGGGGGTGAAGGCTGCAGGGGTGGGAGCCGGCGCTGAGTCCTGAGACCCCCCTCCCCGTCCGTGCCCGGAGGAGCGTTGCCAGCGCCGAGCCCCACCTTGGCCCAGGGTGCGCAGCAGCAGGGCGCAGGCGCTCAGCTGGATGTCCAGGAGCCTCTCGTGGTTCTTCATGATGGTGACCAGCACGGCCACCACCTCCATGGACCACGGCAGACCTGCCAGGGCGGGTGCGAGGGGACACTTGGCAGAGGAGCAGGGGTGAGGCCACGGACAGGACGGGCACCAGGCAGTGCTGGCACCACACATGGGCCGGGTGCCGAGTGCTTGTCGTGTGGCCCTGAGGTCTCCCTGTGGCCACCCTCACCCCAGGAGGCGCTGCGCTGTGACCAGCCTGCCCACTCAGCCCTGGCAGGACCTGCCCTGAGTGGCATCTGGGCCCCAGGCTTTCCTGTGTGGCACATCCGTGCACCGGCCCGGGGAGGGGAGAGCAGCAGGAGAGGAGGGCAGCAGCCCGCCCGCTAGACTGGGCGAGTAACAAGGACTGAACGCCGGTGCCCAAGGTCGAGGGGGAAACAGACCAAAGGCAGTGCCAGGGCCTGGAGCAGGCTCAGTCTGCCAGCCCAGCACCCGCCCGGCCGTCTCCAGACATGGCCGCGGCAGGAAAGGCTGCTGTGGGAAGGGGCAAATCCTCCCTCCCTGCCCTCCCAGACTCAGACTGTCCTGGCCGCAGCCTGGCTCGGGGGTCATGGAGAGAGAGCGGGGAGAGGGAGGGATATGGGGCCTCTGCCGCCTCATTGCAGGCAGGACGGGCCTCTGTCATCGCCAATGCCCCAGCCGTGGGACAGGCCTCTGGAGGGAGGGATGGTGGACAGGTGGACGGGTGGATGGACAGATGGATGAACAGATGGATAGGTGAGTGGGTGGATGGATGGACAGATGGTTGATGGATAAATCGGTGGGTGGGTGGGTGGGTGTATAAGTGAATGAAATTTTCCAACTGGTGTGTTGAGTGGATAGATTGTATGAAACCATTTTGGGCAGGATTTTAGAAATTGTTAGTAATCGGTGGAAAGAGTGGGGAGCACACTTGGGAGGGGGTGCGTCTGTGAAAATGGCAGGCACCTGGGAGCGGGCCAAACCGGGGTGCGGTGCTGTCTGTGGCCTGCGCGGCAGCAGCCACGCCACCCGGCACAGAGATGGCGGGGACACGGGCGCTTCAGCTACCACTACCAGCTGGTGACACCTGGAGCCACGCCACCCCGCCCGCCCCACAAACGGCAGCCGCCTGACCCTGCAGGTCCGAGACCTGCCCGCCCTGCCATGTGGCTCTTGGCTGCAGTGTCGCCCCATACCCAAGGTTGGGGGTTCAGTCCCTTGCTGGGGTGCATGCAGGAAGCAACTGATGATGTTTCTCTCATCAATGTTTCTTTCTCTCCCCCCAGCCCTCCCCCTCAAATCAATAATAAAGCCTGGCTGGTATGGCCAGTGGCTGAGTATCGACCTATGAACCAGGAGGCCACAGTTCGATTCCCGGTCAGAGCACATGTCCGTTTTTCAGGCTTGAGCCCCCCGTAGGGGGTGTGCAGGAGGCAGCCAATTGATCATTCTTCCATCTCTTCCTCTCTGAAATCAATAAAAATACAAATCTTTTAAAAAGTTTAATTAAAATGAGAAGACACAGGGACCCTCGGAGGAGAGCCCAGCCTCCGGGGTGAGGGGCCTGAGCGCTGGAGAGCTTGGGGAGGACAGCAGAGGGGTCTCTACCTAGCTGGTCGTCGGACATTCTCAGCAGCCTGTCCAGGACCCTGATCTGGACCTCCGGCCGGCTTGGGAAGTTCTGCATGACCCCTGGGGGAACAGGAGAGCGTGGGGCACCTGCACCCCCTGGGCCAGCTCAGGACCCGGGGGCGGCACCCCCTCACTGCTCCCGGGCGAGGCCAGGCCGCAGTCCTCTCTGCCTTTGGGACCAAACAAGCAACCCCGCCCCGGAAGCGCAGAGGCCCGGGGAGGCTGCAGACCCTGAGCTCACGCTGACGGAGCCCAGCCACCCCCGCTGGGCACCGCGTGGGCCCCTCAGCGCCTGCTTCTCGGGAGGGGAGGGAGGCGCCAGGCCCCTTGGCCAGTGGGTGAGAGGCTTCACTGGACTGGCGTAGCCTCCAAGGCCGTGACCGTGAGACAGGGGGACAGCAGCTAGTGCCTTCGGGGTGTCCCTCCCCACCTCCCCCGCCCCTGCGCCCAGTCCCCAGAAATGGGGCAGACTTGGCGGGCAGAGTGTGGGTCCCTGTCACAGGCAGAGCCACACAGAGGACGAGGGCTGCAGGGGCTGCCCTGGAACGGGAGGTGCTCTCCGGAGCTCATAGGTGCCGGTCACCGTGCTGGGAGCCCAGGGCGGCCCAGCCTGCAGCACCGGCAGAGAGCGGCACAGGCTGTGTGTGTGTGGGGGGGGGGGGGAGCAGCCCTGGGCCGGGTGACCGGACGACCATCCTGAAGTGCCCAGTCACAGGGCCCCACGCTTTCTCCCTGCAGGGACCGCCTGCGGGGCCTGGCCACAGCCACCACGCAGGACACTGCTGAGTTGGGGGCGTGGGGTGGGTGCGGAGGCAGATGCAGGAGGGCATTCCGCCGCAGTGGGCAGAGGGGAACGGGGAGGGGGGGGGCGCTCGGTGGGCGATGGCAGCTGGGAGGGGGTGCGCGGGCAGCACCCCAGCGAAGCGCCCTGCCCCGGTGGAGGGGCTGTCGGAGGCTCCTACACGCCGGCCGCAGGGGAGCGGTCCAGGGGCTGGGGGTGGGGCTGACACAGGGGAGGGGTCCCGGGGGGTGGGGGGGGCTGACACAGGGGAGGGATGGGGGGGGCTGACACAGGGGAGCGGTCCAGGGGCTGGGGGTGGGGCTGACACAGGGAAGGGGTCCTGGGGGGTGGGGGGGGGCTGACAGAGGGGAGGGGTCGGGGGGGGGGGCTGACACAGGGAAGTGGTCCAGGGGCTGGGGGTGGGGCTGACACAGGGGAGGGGTCGGGGGGGGCTGACACAGGGGAGCGGTCCAGGGGCTGGGGGTGGGGCTGACACAGGGGAGGGTTGGGGGGGGGGGCTGACACAGGGGAGCGGTCCAGGGATTGGGGGGGGCTGACACAGGGGAGGGTTCGGAGGGGGGCTGACACAGGGAAGTGGTCCAGGGGCTGGGGGGGTGCTGACACAGGGGAGGGGTCGGGGGGGGGGGGCTGACACAGGGGAGCGGTCCAGGGGCTGGGGGTGGGGCTGACACAGGGGAGGGTTTGGGGGGGGGCTGACACAGGGGAGGGGTGGGGGGGGGCTGACACAGGGGAGCGGTCCAGGGGCTGGGGGTGGGGCTGACACAGGGTGCCCTCCCCGCCTGGGCCCCCGCGTCACCTAGAATGCGGGCCACGCAGCCTTCGGAGAGGATGGCGGAGATGAAGGCGGGCACGTCCCGCTGGTGCACCAGCAGGGACACGCTGGTGGGCCTGAAGTCGCTGCTCAGCAGGGTGAGCTGGGCCACCTCCCTGGGGGGACCCCGGCCTGAGCGAGCTCTCCCGGACGGCTCGGGGCCCCGCCTGTCCCGGCGCCCAGCTGGCACCCCGCAGCCCCTCCACCAGCTGCAGGGAGGCCGAGTCCTGGCACTGCGCCCGCGTGGGCCCGTCCGCCACAAACATAGACAAACGTCAGCTCTGGCTACTGCGGCGGCAAAGGCGACTGTAGCCCAGGCTGGCCCACCGACATGGCTCACTTTCTCCCTCTGGCTTTAAACCAGAGCCAGCACCGTTCCGGTCCTGGGGCTGTGCCCTCACCTGAGGCGAAGCCAGCCGTCTGTTTGGAGACCATGGGAGGCAGGGGGCAGGGTGGCCGGGGGGCAGGCGGGGGCATGGAGGGGAGAGACGGGAGCGGAGAGAGATCAGAGAGCCCAGTGCAGCCCCGACCCCGCTCACTGGACGGTGATCCGCTCCGCGGGCTCGACCTGCAGCATCCGGGGCAGGAGGGCGCTGAAGATCCGGGCGTGCGGCACCCGCCTCTCCTCCATGGTCCGCAGCGCGGCCCCCAGGGCGCTGGGGAGGCTCCGGAGGGACTTGCGCAGCAGCATGGCCTCCGTGGCCTGGAGATGCACCGCGCCCGCAGGTCAGGCCAGCCGGCCCGGCTCAGGCCGGGAGCGCGAGGGACGAAGGGGGGCTGGGCCGCCACCTCCAGCGCCGCCCAGAGGCCAGCTGGGCCAGACCCTCTAGAAGGTGCGCAGGCCCAGAGCAGCCAGGGGCCTCTCGCTGGGCAGAGGGAGAGGGGGCCCTCCGCAGCCTGTGTGCTCAGGCCCCACAGGTCCAGGTCCCGCTGGAGCCGCAGGCACCCTCACCGGGGGCAGGGCCAGAGCACAGCGACACCCCACTGAGCTGCTCCCATCGTAGGACAGTGAGAACCCTGGGCCCGCAGTGATGTAAATATCCCATCGCGTCGTCATTGCCCACAGGCCAGTGCTGAGCGCAGGGAGTGCTCCCCCCTCCCACCCGTGGCAGCTGGGGCAGGAGGCGTGGAGGGAGGAGGAGGAGGAGGAGGAGGAGGAGGAGGAGGAGGAGGAGTGGAGGGAGGAGGAGGAGGAGTGGGGCCTCTCGGGGAGGCACTCAGGGCCGGCTCCACGCTGGCTCACCCCGGTGAAGGAGCAGCTGACCATGTCCAGGATGATGCAGCCCAGGGACCAGATGTCGGCCTTCTGGCTGAAGGAGAAGCGGAGGGCCTCGGGGGCCATCCAGGACTTCTGAAAGGGGTCTGCGGACGGGGGGCGGGGGGCAGGGGTGAGCCTGTGCCCGCAGGGGGAGCAGCTGGACGCACGTGGTCTTCGCCCCGCTCTGAGGGGGACAGCTCTCTGTCGGGGGCTGGCCACGTGGCTGCAGTGTCCGGAGGCTAAAATCCGCTCCCTCTTTAAAGTCAGCACTGGAGGCACAGCTCCAGCTGTCCCCTTGTTCCTACACCTGAGCCCCGACAAGGAGCCAACTGAGCAGGGTCCTCGGGCCAGCGGTCAGGTCCGGTGAGGTCCCAGCCATCCCTGCCTCTCTGGACTTCCATCCCCCAGGCAAGCAGCAGGGGTGGACTCCAAGGCCCCTGCTGTCTATCCATAAATCCACCCCCCACCCATCCATCCATTCACCTGTCTATCCAGCCATCTATCCATCCACTCATCCATCACCCACCCATCCACCATCCATCCACTCACCTATCTACCCACTCACCCACCCACCCATTCACTCATCCACTACCCATCCATCCACCTGTCTATCCACCCATCCATTCACCTGTTTACCTGTCCATCTATCCACCTGTTTTTTTCGTTCATCCATCCACCCACCTACCCGTCCACCTTTCTACCCACTCACCTACCTATCCGTCTATTCATCTGTCCATCTATCTACCTGTCCATCCACCCACCCATCCACCTGTCCACTACCCACCTATCTACCCACCCATCAGTTCACCTGTCCATCCATCCATCCTCTGTGCACCAAGGACCGGAGGCCAGTGCAGCAGCACCGGACAGCCCAGAACTCGGGAGTTGTGCCCTGTGGCGTTCCCTCGGGCCCTGACCTGTTAGGGCTGGAGGCCCGGGCCCTTTCAGAGGAAGGAGAGCTTGCGTCGCCTACCCCTGCTCCGCCACCGCCTGGGTTCCACTGGGACTCTGAAGTGACTCATCCCTAGCAGTGCCCGGCCCGCACCAGGCTCCCACCTCGGCCTGCCAGTCCCCTTCCCTATCCCTCCGTGGGGGTTAACATTTTCTGGGTGTCTCTGGGCCCGGAGGAACGCCTGCTCAGTTACAGCCCTGCAGCAGGGGCTCGCCAGTCTCCTGGCCCAGGAGGGGCCTGTGGGCACCTCCCGAGCAAGCACAGGTGTGATGGCGCCCCGTTCCGGCGCCCGGAACGGCACCGCCCTCTGGACTCCGGGAGCAAGGAGCTTCCGGTGAACGGCCCCTCCCCGACGGCCTCCCGCCACCTCGGTCCCCTGGGCCCCGGGCACCTTCCTCCGCCCGGATGTTCCACTTGGCCTTGTGGGTCATCAGCGCGTCACAGCTCAGGTCCTGCAGTTTGCAGTGGTTGATGCCCACCAGGACGATGTTGGAGGGCTTGAGGTTCCTGAAACCAAGGGCACACCTTTACACCCGCCCGCGGCCAGCGTGCAGCCTGGACCTTACCTCCTGCCCCACCCGGTTCTGCAGGAGCAGCCCACACCCCCTCTTCCCCATAAATGCCCCCTGGGCGGCCGCTTTTAAATACTGTCTTCCAGACGGAAAATACAGCCAGCTGTTTTAAATTTTAAAAAACAAACAAACAAACAAACAGAAAACCAAGCCAAGCACAGGGAGACACCGCCGGCCTGGGCTCCTCCACACGGGAGCTGCGCCTCTGCCTGGGGAGCTGCCCGCCTGACGGCCTCCGGCATGGACACTGAGCCGGGAGCTCGCCCCTCGCACCCGCAGCCCTCGTGTGTCCCTCTCCTCCCGGACACACGACCGGCTGAAGCCGTTCCCGGCCCCTCCGGCCTTGGATCGGAGCCGGCCGCCCGGCCAGAGGCCACGCAGCTAATCTCCGTCCGGTGTGTTATCTGCTCGCTCTCCTTGTACTTTAGAACCAGCCGCCAAGTCAGCTCACTTCACGAGCTGCGTGGCGAGGGTGAATCAGCATTGGGGGAGGGAGGGGGGGACTCGCCCGTCTGGAGGGAGAGCTGTGGCCGTGGCCGCACCCCACGCCCTGGGTTCCGCCTCGGGCGCTGACTCCGCGGGGACGTGGGGACGCGGGCCAGTCACCTGTGGATGATGTCCAGCTGGTGCAGGTAGCCCAGGGCGTCCAGCACCTGGCCCAGCATGTTCTGCATCCACTGCGGGGAGAGAGGCGGGGCTGGAGGGGCGGCCGCGCCCGGGGCCCTGCAGCTGCTGGGGGTCTGCAGGACCGCAGCGCTCCGTCTCTTGTCCTGAGACCGGCCTGGAGCTGGCCAGGCCCAGAGCCCGTGCGAGAGGCTCCGCCTCAGGCTCCCGAGACCATAAACCACGTGAGCCAGGGCGACGCCCAGTGCCCAGACCCCGCACCCCTGTCTCCACGGGGACCCTGCGGGCCACAGAGAGGGTCCAGTCTTCAGTGCCTGTGTCTGTAGAAGGAAAAGAGCCCAGGCAGAGAACGTTCTGGAAGCAGGTTGTGTCAGAAATAAGGTCCAGCTAGCTGCCAGGGCAGTGTCTCTCAACCCGTGTTCCCAGGAAGCCTGGGTCCCCCGGGGCATCAGAGAGAGGCTGAGCGGGGCCGGCTTCCTCTCGCACCCCCGTCCGCCTTGTCCCCCAGTGACCTGGGTCCGCTTTCCTCCCGGGTTCCTGACGACATTTTCTGCTTCGAAGGGTCCCGCCTCCCACAGAAGGTCTGAGACCCTCCGGGCCGCCCTCGGAGGCCGTGGGGTGAGGAGGTGGACGGTGGGGAGGCCCACTGAGCAGAGGGGTGCTCAGAGCCCAAGGAGGCCCGGTCACCTGGGGGTCCCAGCCGGGGACAGCATGCCGGCCCTGGGGCGGGAGGGGCGTGTCCATGGCACCCAAGGGGCTGAGGCGAGCGGCCTCCTGACAGCCAGGGACGCTGTTCACCGCTGTCGGAGTCCGGCCGGAGGAGCCTGGGCCGCCCGGGAGGGGCTCAGACAGGAGGGGACCACCGTGGCGGGTCCAGCTGCGCCCTCGCCTGCACAGGCAGCAGGTTCCCGGCGGCAGAAGGTGCTCACGAAGTACCCGTCTCCACGAACGCAAGAGTTACTCTCCAGCAGCCAGCTCAGGGGCGAGCGTCAACCTCTGAGCCAGGAGGTCACGGTTGGATTCCCAGTTGGGGCACCTGCAGGGTTGCAGGCTGGACCCCCACGTGGTACGTGCAGGAGGCAGCCGATTCATGATTCTCTCTCATCACGGATGTTTCCATCTCTCTCCCTCTCCCTTCCTCTCTGACATCAATACTAACCTATGTGAAAATAAGTAAATGTGTTTCTTAAAAGGAATGAGGGGAGGGCTGGCACACTGCAGCTGGCCTGCTCACGGGGCCAGTGAACCCCAGCCCACCAAGCGGGTCGCAGCTCCGGGATGTGAGCTGAGGCTGCGCACACCTGCTCCAACCCACCACCCCACGCCCGGAACTTGGCCGGGAAGCACGAACGTCTCGGTCCCCGAAAAAGCACCAGCACCGCCCGTGGCTGCGGTCACCATGGTCCCAAACTTGAAACAGCCCAACGCTCCCCGCGCTGGGCCGGACGCGGGCTCGGGGTGGCCCCCCCGCGCAGCAGCGCCCGCCGCGGGGAGGGACAGCGTGGCCGCGGCTCCCCGGCCCCGGGATGAGCGTGCAAAACCAGGTGCAGATGAGGACACGCTGCAGGAGGACACGGCAGGGCCTGCGGGCTGGCAGGAGGTGGGCCACGGCTCCGGCTGCCCGGGGCCTCCTGGCGTGACCCAGCGCCGGCCTGGAGGCTGTGCGGCCCGTGCCCACTCCCAGCTGCGTGCGGGTCGGTGTGTGTGGCAGTGAGAAAAGGGACGGCCAGACCCCAGCCTCCCCCCCCCCCCCAGTGCCCACAGCCGTGGGGCTGTGACGTCACGAGGCGGGTGGGCCCGGGCTGGCGTCTCACCTCCGAGTCAATGATGCTCCTCTTCTCCCTCGCCCTCTCGATGACCTTCTGGAAGCTTCCCTTGTTGTAGTCCATCACCAGGCAGAGGAACAAGGAGGAGGTCTGCGGGGACGCAGCTCCTCCCAGCGCCCGGCAGCCGGGCGCCCGGCACGGCCCCACCGCGGGGCTCTGGGGGCGCCGCCCCATGAGCCTCACCCCCCTCGGCTCCCTCCACACGCGGACGTTCCGGAGGCCGCACCCGCGGGTGCTGGGCCGGCACGTCGCCCGCCACAGGCTCGGCTCACCCCGTCTCCTCCTCCCCGGGGCCTGCCCCCGAGGGCCTCAGGTCGGACTTCGGGGGCCCTGCTTTCCCGCCCGCAGTGGAAGGTCCTCTTGCTCTTCCGCGTCTCCTTAAGCGCAGTAGGGGCGCTCGGGAAATGTTTTGGGGTGACGACCGCTCCCCAAGGTTTCCCTCGGGGCCAGTGCGAGGGGGACCCTCCACTCCCGCTCACACCCGTGGCTGTCAGCCCCCATGGGGACACTCATGTGGGGACGCGATTGGGGTGACTCAGCGAGAGGCCGGGCAGCCTGCACACCGCCCACAGGGGGAGGCGCAGGGGGGCGGCTGGGGCTGCGGGACGAGCTCAGCGCGGCCTCCCTCCCCGCTGGCTGGACCACAGACCGGGCGGGACACTTGTCTCTCAGCCTCTGTGTCTTCTGTGAGCTGGGCTAACGCCCCCGTCCCCGCTGAGGCTGATGGTGCCAGCGAACCCCGGGGTGGCCCCGTAAGTGCCGAGTGAGGGGTTGGCGCGTGTAGAGTCGCTGCCACGGACCCCCGGGGCCCACCGTTCCGGAGCCGCTGCCCACCTGGCCGTTCCATATGATGAACATCTCGTGGTAGATGGAGACGTGGGCATGCTGGAGCTGCAGCAGCGGCATCAGCTGCGGGCAGAGGGGAGGCGGTCAGGGGCCTGGTTCCCGCTCAGGGCTGCCCAGGCCCATTTCCCAACAAACACGCAGGCTCCCAGCTCCGCGCAAGGCACCAGGCAAGCGAGCAGCGAGTTGGGGTGGGAGCCACAGGGTCCGGAGTGGGTCCCGGCTCTGCAGGCCGTGCTGTGTGACAGAGGCGCAGTGCCGCCACCTCTCTGAGCCTCCTCGCCTCGCCTGGAAATGGCGGTAACAGTGCGTCTGCCTCCGGGTGTCATGAGGCACAGTGCTTGGCGGGAGAACAGAGCACAGGCAGGGACGGCGGGAGAGGTGGTAGGACCAAGGGAGGGGTCAGCAATGTGCCCACACCGCCTCGCCCCTGGTCTTGTGCCCGTCCCCGCTGGCAGCGCCTGGGGAGGAAGGCAGCAGGCGGCAGACTGGCCACCTCAGTGGCTGAGCCCAGGCCAGGGCTCGCGTGGAGGCTGGTGTGGGAGCAGGCAGCCGGGGCACGGAGAGGAGGGACCGCGAGGAGCTGTGAGGGTGGGGGCCTCAGTGCTTTCTCTCCTGTCAGAACGGGGCCAGGGCCTCTCTGCACATCCTGTCTGCTCCTGGGTTTAACAGTGAGTCTTTGGCGACCACCTCCTGCTGTTGGGGGGGGGCGCTTCTGGCTGCACAGCCCGAGGCAAACTCTGGATTGACCCTCCTGCCCGCCCAGCGCCTGCACAGGAGGCACCGAGCACCCTCTGGTGCTGCATCGTGTCCTCCAGGGGGCGCCACCTAGAGTTACCTCATCCAGGGCCTGGTTGGCATGATGTTCGTCAATGCATTCCACCTGCAGAGCCATCAGAGGACGGGTTCAGTAAGCATGTGGTAAGCCATCACCACCACCACCACCACCACCACCATCACCATCACCATCACCACCAACATCATCATCAACACCACCACCACCATCACCATCACCACCTCCACCACCACCACCACCATCACCATCACCATCTCCACCTCCACCACCACCACCACCAACATCATCATCACCATCACCATCTTCACCTCCACCACCACCACCACCATCACCATCACCACTACCATCAACACCAACATCACCATCTTCACCTCCACCACCATCACCACCACCACCACCATCACCATCAATTGATCAGGGGTGCTAGGTGCCCACCATCCAGGCCCCCCACATGGCACCATAGAGATGCCGTAAGGCAGGGACCCAGAAATGTCTGGAGCAAAGGAAAGCTTTGCTCCTGCTGCGGGTGGAGCAGGGTGAGTGCACCCGCCCCCCAAGCTGTCATTAGAGGGTCCTCTGTCAAACCCTCCTGAAAGCAGAAGAGAGAATAAAGGACTGGCCTAGCTAAGACCCTCCTCACACTGGGAAGGCGGCCCCATCACCGCACTGGGAAGGTGGGCCCATCACCGCACTGGGAAGGCGGGCCCATCCCCGCACTGGGGCTGGCTGAATGCACGGGGAAGGGGAGGGTGCGGAAAGGGCAGCAGCTTCGGGTCTGCAATGTGCTTGGTGGCAGGTAGATGCGACCAGCAGGTCTGCAGGCAGGTCCGTACCCGGGGTGTGTGTCTGCCCACAAGACACACACACAAAGATCCCTGTGGGGGGCCTGTGTGATCCCGTCAGCAACGAATTAACAACAACAATAATGAGCTAACTAAAACCAACCACTCAGGTACTAACACAAACAGCCAGACAGAAAGTGGGATCTCTGTGGCCGGTGACCGCAGACGAAGCTGCAGTCAGAGGTCACTCCCTGCGCCGGGGAGACCTGCTCCGGGCCCAGCACACGGCCCGCCCGTCCCCTGCTCCGGGCGGTGCCCAGGTCGGGGCGGCCACACAGGCCGGACGCCTTAAAAATGTGGCATCTTCTGTCCTAGAAATCCCCCCTCCGGGCATTTACCCCTCGGACATCATGGACCCGCCAGTAGCGGAGCCATAAGCTTGTTTATCAGAGTGAACTTGTCACACTTGAGGGGAGCGTGGGGTGGCGGGCGGTCCACGCAGGCGGGCGCAGAGGAGGAGGAGGAGGAATGCCAACACCGCCCCGTGCAGAGTGTCAGTGCTGGGCGAGGCCGCAGCTCACAGCCCCCCCTCCACCCTCTGTGGTGGTGGATCCCCGCCCGAGCACAGATTTCTCCACTGAGATTTCGGAAGAGTGGCAGGGAGGGCAGAGGGAGGAAAACCCAGATGTGACAGACACACTGACTGGTTGTCTCCTGCACGTGCTTGACCCTCCGGGACTGAGCCTGCAACTGAGGTACATGCCCTTGACCGGAACTGAACCCACGACCCTTCAGTCCACGGTCCAACATTCCAACCACTGAGCAAAATGGGTTAGGACCTTTTTTATTTTTTTATTTTTATTTATTTTTATTTTTATTTTTATTTATTTTACACAGAGAGGAATTGAGAGGGACAGAGAGTTAGAAACGTCGATGAGAGAGAAACACCGACCAGCTGCCTCTTGCACACCCCCCACTGGGGATGTGCCCGCAACCAAGATACATGCCCTTGACCGGAATCGAACCCGGGACCTTTCAGTCCGCAGGCCGACGCTCTATCCACTGAGCCAAACCAGTCCCGGCGGTTAGGACCTTTTTTAAAAAGAAAGACTGACTGACTTTTTAAACAGCTCCTGGATTGCCCAGAAGGCAGGTCGCCCTAGGCTGCCCGGTGATGGAGCAGGAAGTAGGTAAGGACGCCAGGCCCAGCCCCTCGGGTAGAGGCGGGTCTCTGTGCTGCCCACAGATGAGGGCAGGGGCTGGCAGAGCAGAGGGCTCCCCACCCACAGGGGCAGCCCTGATCCCAGGGTGTCCCGGCCGGCATCCAGGACCACCAGGGGGTGCCAGCTCTCTCCCCTGGACCCTGGTTCATCAGGATGATGCGGGTTGGACACACAAAGGGCTGCCCCCTCGGATCTGCATCCGCACTGCCAGCCATGCCAGCCTGGTGCCCTGCCCTCAGCCTGGCGGCCCAGTGAGTGCGCCTGCTCTGAGCCGCCTGTGTGGCCCCCGCCTCCGGAGTCCCTCCCTGGCTGCGGAGGGCAGGCCGGCTCCTGCTTCGCTGGGCCGGAGGGAGGCTAGCAGAGACGAAGCCGCACTGCACAAGCGGTAGGTGAGGCTGTGGTTGTTGTCGGAGTAAAAGTGACATTTCTTTTCCATCGAGTGAGTCACACGTGTGAGGAAGCTTGAGGCACCCAGGCCACCCCGCGTAGCGCCCCCCTGACCAGACCTGCCCGCGGCTGCAGGCAGAGAGGAGCCGGCGGGGGCGGTGGCATCAGAAAGAGTTCTCTGACCTGGGGGTGATGAGCGGATGTGTGGGGACACCCCCTCCCCCCCCCCCTGTGCCAGGGGCATGGCCTCCTACCTGCTTTATCAGGAACTTGACTTTGGTTTCTTTCTCCCTCACCACCAGGTTCACCCCCAAGACCCCAGGGCTCAGCTCGTCCAAAACCTGCCGGTGAAAGGAGAGAAGCTTTCAGGAAATGCCCCCAGCTTTCCGCTCCCCGCAGTGCGCCTGGCTCCTGAGCCGCCTGGCGCCCCCCAGCCTCCCTCCAGACACAGCTGGCACCTCTGCCCGCCCTGCAGACACAGGAGGCCCCCAGGAGGCCGAGCAGCCCTGGGAAGGTGGCACCAAGCCCATCTCCCCCCCACCGCTTCGGGGAGGATTCTGGAGCTCCTCCCACCACCCCAGGCCTGGTCTCCAATCCCTAGTGAGGGCCCGCACAGGGTGGTGTTCCCTCTCTCTACCCCTCTGATCCCCCGCTTCCAGCACCCACCGCCAAACTGGGCATCCAGACAGTAAAGTAACTGGTGCAATCACGGTCACAGCCGTGCCTGTGGCTGACACTGTGCTGTGCACTCTCCCTGTGGCCACCCCACGGCTCTCTCCGTTCACAGTGGAGGAAAGAGGCACAGGGAGCGAGATCCTCGCCTGAGGCCCCAGCACTAACCACGGAGGTGGCCCGGGTTAGACTCTAGCTCCAGGGTCTCCCCCAGAGCCTGTGCCTGCAGCGATGGCCGCCGTGCCATGCGGGGTGGGGGGTGGGGTGGGGGTGAGGCTGGGCGGTGGGGTCGCAGGTGTCCGAGGATGGAGAAAGGGGGCAGGGTGCAGAGGAGAGATGTGAGGGATGGAACCCTGGGTGCAGGGACCTTTGGGGTCCAGAGAAGGTGGAGGATTCTGAGGCCCAGCCCTGTGAGTGGTCTGAACCCCGCGCAGGGAACCACAGGGGCGCGGTGTCCCGGGCAGTTCTCGCCGCTGCAGGGATGCAGTGCTGAGGCCTCTCAGGTGGTGAATTGAGTGGTAAGACGCATCTGTGTCTCAGATCAAGGCGATATTTTATTTTATTTAACATTTTTTTAAATTAAATTATTATGTGTGTACATATTTTAACATTGCCCCCAAGGCGATATTTTAATTCCTCCCTGAAAAATTTTGCTTTTTAGCCTCTGGTCCCAGAAACTCCACTGCTTCACCCCTGGCTGACTGCCTTGTGGTCCTCGCTCCCCGCCCCGCTGCTCCCCAGTGTGAGGAGAATCTAACTTACAAATTATTTTCAGGTTAACGGCGCTTTTACCAAGATCAGACCTAACGGTTCATACAGCTGACACAGCACGCAGGGAAGCACTGAATCACGCACTCGCCTGCATCCTGCAGCTTTCCTTTCGAGACTTTTCCAGGCGCTACACATTTTCTCCGGCCCAGGCCCCAACTGCCCAGGCCTGTGGGTCCCGACCCCTTTGGGTGTCACAGGGGTCGCCTAAGACATCCTGCATATCAGATACTTACGATTCATAACAGAAGTAAAATTATGAAGTAGCAATGAAAATACTTCTATGGTTGGGAGTCACCACAACATGAACTGTGTTAAAGGATCACAGCGTTAGGAAGGTTGAGGACCACTGCCCTACTTGAACTACTGACTGTGATTTAGGGGTTTGGGGGCTCCTGATCACGAACTCTGGTTCAAGGGAGTCCTGTCTCCATAAGCCTGAGTGTGGACCCAGGGGTGAGAAGGCTGGCATAGTCCTCCACCGCGGACAGGCAGACAGACCAGGCTGCAGTCCTTCATTCCACCCTTCATTTTAGACAGCGGCCAACAGGCCCAGAGGCAAAGGGCACGCACCGGGGAGGTCCCCTTCGGAGGTCCCCTAAGAGCTAGAGGCAGACACTGGCCAGACAATGGGTCCCTTGCCTCCGGTGTGGGACCTGCTGGCAGCCTCCCCTGGGGCTGTGACCGTTACAGGGGTTGGGGTGGTGGCAGGAGGTCCAGGTCCAGGGCTTGTCCCAGATCGCGGGCCCCTCGTCGCCCCAGCCTCCCCGCCAGGGGACAGCTCGGCACCTTGTAATTTTCCATAATGACTCCTGTCCTCCTCCTCCCTCCAATGGGCGCTAAAGGTGCGCCCCTAGCCGGCGCCCGAGGGCAGACCCTCGACTGAGCATGCTCAGTCGGGACTGCGTCTGGGTGCGCACCCCAGCCCCCACCCTGAAAACGACCCTCAGCCCCGGGTGTGTCTGCTTGGCCACGTGACCCGCCCGGCCCCAAACGGTATTCATGGCGTCCCTCTGGAGAGCAGGCCCTCCCGGGGCCTGGCCGCTTTAAATCTCGTGGGGGGTGGAGCTTGGAGCGCGGTGGGCGGGGCCTGGAGAGGCCGCCCAGTTGGATGCGAGGTGGGCGGAGTCTACAAGAGCAGTGGGTGGAGCCTGGAGCGCGGTGGGCGGGGCCTGGAGGGGCCGCCCGGTTGGATGCGAGGTGGGCAGAGTCTGGCGCTGCGGGGGCGGGGCCTACGGGAGCGGTGGGTGGAGCTTGGAGCGCGCTGGGCGGTGCCACTGCAGGCCGTGCGCCGAGGCCCCTTTAAGGCGCGGCCGGGGCGGGCCCCGCGGCGCGGCCCCTTTAAGGCTTGGCCTACGTGGCAGCCGCTGGAGCCGCGGACGAGGAGCGAGGCCGGCCGGGCACTTCCTGTGGAGGCCGCAGCGGGCGCGGGCGCCGACGGGCCGAACGCCGAGCGAGCGAGCGAGCGAGCGAGTGAGCCGGGCCTCCCGCCGCCGCCATGGGCCAGAACGACCTGATGGGCACGGCCGAGGACTTCGCCGACCAGGTGCGGCCCGCGGCCTCCCCCCCGGCCTCCCGCGGCCTCTCCCGGCCCCGCGCCCCCCGCCGCCGCCCGGACCCGAGCCCGCGGGGCCGCCCGAGGCCTGGGCCGCGCCCGCAGCCTCCGACCCACCGCCGCCGGGGTCGCGCCCCCTCCCCCAACCGCGGCCCCGCTCCCTGGCGCGCCGCCCGCCCCGGAACCCCCGTCCCGGCCTCCGGGACCCCCACCCCGGCCCGGAACCCCCGGCCTCCGGGACCCCCACCCCGGCCCGGAACCCCCGGCCTCCGGCACCCCCACCCCGGCCTCCGGGACCCCCACCCCGGCCTCCGGGACCCCCGCCCCGGCCTCCGGGACCCCCACCCCGGCCCGGGACCCCCGCCCCGGCCCCTCGCCGCGGCCGGACGTGTTCTCGGGCCGCAGCTCGGGCGCCCCGTCTCCCCGGCCGGCCCGGCCTTCCGGGAAGGAGCAGCCGTGAGCCGCCGCTCCCGCCCCCCGAAGGCGGCCCGAGTGCCGGCGGCTCCGGGCGGGGGAAGGGGTCCCGCACGCTCCTCCCGCGGGCGCTCGCAGGGGCGGCCGGGAGCTGGGCCGGGCCTCCCGGGGGAAAGGGGCTCCCTGGTGGCACCCCAACTCCAGGACGCTCAGCCCTCCCTCCCCCTCTGGCTCTCCGGACGCGTGGCTCCGCGGGGTCCCTTTGACCCCGCTCCCGCCCTGGACTCTGCCCGGGGCAACGGAGGAGCGCTATCTGCCGGGAGGAGGGGCGGCGGGCCCTCCCCGAGGGCACCTGCCGCTTCCCCCGGGGCCCAGCGGCCCCTGAGCCCGGGAGGCCTGACTGGGGCCCCGGGACGCACAGCCCGGGGTGCGGGGGAGAGGACAGCCCCCTCACTTGGTCTACTTGCGGGGCAGAAGGCGGGGGGGGGGGGGGGGGGCATTGGGCGCTGGGCCCGCAGCTCATGAAAGGCCCGTTACCGTGCCATTGGCAGCCTGGTCCCGGCAGATCGGGCGCCCGCGGCCGTCCTTGCCCTGGGTGCTGGCCTTTCGGGGTTCACAGGGGTGAGGCTCAGGCTGCAGCTGCCTGGGGTGCGTCCAGCCATGGGGCTGGGGGACCTGGGGGTCCCGGGAGGCTGAGCGTGTGATTTAAAAACAAAACAAAGCCAGCCAGTGTCTTGTGATCAGTGAACCCGTTTCCGTGGTCCCCCCAGGGGCACAGCCGCCTAATTGGGGTCACACATTTTCCTGGACCCACCCATTTAAAACCAATTTGGGGGGCGGAGTCTGTCAACCTGGAGAAGTAGTTTTTCCGAAGGTGGTGGTTTGTGGGTGCAGACACAGCTTAAAAACGGGGCGCCTCGCAAACGGGGCGCCAGCGAGCGAGGGCGGCCGGGACCACGGAGGCCTTTCGGTCCGTCTTCACTGACGTGGTTTCAGTGGCCGCCGGGACTGAGAGCCTAGCACTGGCTCTTCAGCCGGAAAACCCTGGTTTTGCAAGTGCATTTCACAACCAGATCTAGACAAAATGTCTCAGTCGCCGCTGCCAATCCGATGGGTGAGCTCTCCTCCTCCACCTCCTTCCCGCATCTTGTTCGTGAGGAAGCGGGATCTGGGACCCAGGAAGGGCCGGAGGGCCCGGGTCGGGTCAGGTCGCCTGAGTTCCTGTGGGAAGGAGGCGAGGCTGCGCCCTCGCGGCCGTTGCCACATTCAGCTGCTCCCTGGCCCGTCCCCGCCGTCCCCGCCGTCGGTGTACCAGGCTGGGCCGCGGTGGCCGTGGCCGGTGTCTGTCCCAGCCGCCCCCGCCCTCCACGCAGGAGGGCAGAGGGCCTGGGCTCTTCAAAGCCAAAGTCAGGAGCCTCCCGCCACGGCAGGCGGGGCGCAGGACGTGGGCGGAGAGCAGGTGCAGAGCAAAGTCACAGCTTCCGAGGCAGATCTGGCCACGCAGATCTTACCCGCCGAGTAAGGCGACGCTGCCAATCAGGGGCGGCGTCGGGCTTGAAGCGAAAGCGATCGATGCTGCAGGGAACAGGGAAACAATGCAGCCACCGACGACAGTGCGACACCTCTGCTTCCTCCCAGCCCTGTCCTCAGAGAACAGGCGCACAGGCAGCGACAGGATGTGACCGGAGGCCGGGCTCTGGGAGGGGGGCCCCGGAGGCCCGTGTGCCTCTGGCAGTACCGGCCCTTTCACGGCACCAGCGTGGGGCCAGTCTCCGGGCCGTCGCCGTGTCGCCTCGGGGCCGTGTGAGGCTGGCCGTGGCGTCCCCGTGTTGGCGAGGAGACGGAGGTGCGCTGAGCTCTGTGAACATGGTGCTGGAGGTTGGGTCCATGTCTTGCTCCAGGTCCGGGCTCCTGGCCGCTCGGCAGTGCGGTGACCTTCCCTACAGTCTGCACAGGCGAGCACGGCACGCGTCCGGTACGCTTCCCTGGCAGGCTCCTCCCGAGCTGTCCCCTGGCATCGGGCTCCTGGCCCTGGGCAGCAGGGGCAGTGTCTGCCTCGCAGGGCCAGGCCGGGGAGGTGCTGAGCGAGCTCTGCGGCTGGGGCTGGGCACGGGAGCCGGTGAGCTCAGCACTCCAGTCCGTCTGCCCCCGGGCCTCGCTGCCAGCGCAGAACGCCCCGCAGCCCTGACCGAGAAAGGAGTGGCAGCGCTCAGCTCTGCCTGCTGGCTCGTCCCTGGTCTTAGCATGGCCTGGCATTTGTACCTGTCCTTCGGCGCGAGAGCCAGACTGGGAGCTGTCACCCAGAGCCCCTTGCCTTTGGTCAGGCATTGGGTAGTGAGATCCGGGCCCAGCCGGAGTCAGGCTCTGGATTCACGGTGTGGGTTCTGAGCATTTTCCTCCTGCCCGGGCTTCGTGCCCTGGGCCACCAGAAGTGGGGGGAGGGCAGAGGGGAGCACTCGGCCCTGCTCGCTGTCTTCGGAGACTAAGGGAGCCACCGAGCCTCTTAGGGAGCACTGGTGGGGACAGGGGAGGCGGGCTGCTCCCCCAGGATAGGCAGGCTCTCTGTCACTCCTGGATGTTCAGTAGAAAAAGCCAGCCCATCTCCAGCTTAGGGCCAGTCCCTCCAGGTGAGGCAGGAAGCCATGGCAGCACTCAGGGAGACTAAGCTGGCTGGGAGTTTGGGGTCCCGGTGGGCAGGCGCGTGTATCACTGAACTGGCTCAGCTGAGGAAAGTTGCCGCTGCTGGCTCATGTCAGGGCCCCTTGGTTGTGAGCCTGAGACCCTGTGACTGGCTGTCCCCTCCCCCTTCCCCAGGCTCCCGCTGTCTGCCTCCAGCAGCCCCTGCCCTCAGGCCCACAGCGGCGGACGGAGCCCGGGCAGGTGGCAGCTCGGCCTGGGTGCCGCCGATGCCTGTGCCCGCTCTGCTCCGCTCCCCCGGGGACACTGGCTTTGGGACGCCGTCCAGCCGGCGTGGTGTGGGCTCAGTGGCCAAGTCTGAACCCTGGTGACCAAAACACGTGCAGGAAGTAGGATCAAAATGGGCCTGGTCTCTGTTATGAAATGGCTTTTCCTTCGTGTCCATGCAGGTGTCACAGGGGCTGCCCTGTCCCGGGGCTCTGGGTCGGCCAGGCCGAACCGCCGGGAGGCCGCCCCCGCAGCCTGGCTCAGAGGCGGGCAGCGGGGGGTGCGCTTTTCCAGTGAAAGGAGACGCCTCCAGCTGAACCCCTTAGCCCCAGCCTTAGCCCCAGCCGTCTGCGGGGAGGGAGGGGGGAGGGAGGCAGGCGTGATTACCTGTCTGGAGGGAAGCTCTGCTCTGTAATCCTCCAGACCCAGACACCCAATTTAAGAGTGCAGACCCGCCACGGAGGCTGTGCACTGCCCCCCTCCCCACCCCCCGCCCCGGGGGCTCAGACCAGGCGGGAGGCGAGCCAGAGCTCCGCCCATGTTGGTCCCTGTGCTGCTTCTGGGGTCACTTCCCAGCCTGGGGGGCCCACCAGGCCCCAGTCCTTGAGCCGGCCCCGCCTCGCTGGGCTTCTCCCCGGCTTCGCATCCAGGTAGGGCACCACCTGTGCGGTTGCCAGGGCTCCCCCCCCCCCCCAGGTCTGTCTCCTCAGGGCGGTCGCGGCCGTTGCTGGGCATTTCTGAAGCCCATGGGCCGTGAGGCGGAAATGGGGGGGCGGGTGGCGTCAACGGTCCCCAAATCCCTGGTCTGACGCGGTGTGTGGTGCGCCTCCACCTGTGTTTGCTCTCTGCGTGGGGTGCTGGCCCCCTGCTTGACCAAGCTCTCTTTTGCACACTGATGTCCGAGCGAACCTTAGCGACCTTCACTCCAGCTGCCCTCCCTGTAGGGGTGGCACAGACCCCCCACCCCAAGTCACTCTTTGCCCTGGTCACAGCACCAGCTGGGGGTGTGGGGCCCTCAGGAGGAGGACCCGGGCCCCAGCCCGTGGTCACGTCCCACGCCTGCTGTGCTGCCTCCGTCCTGTGACTGCCTCCTGGTGGGTGAAAGGCTGGGCAGACTGTGGAATTGACAGCTCGGGGCTCAAGCTCAGCAGGTGGGAAGAGAAGGGACACCTGCCTGCCTTGTGACCACTGGCTCCCTCCCTGCACCCCCCTGCTCCCCCCGCCCCCCATGAGGAGGCTCTGTGCTCACCAGCCGAAGCTCATGAACCAAACTGAACAGCCAGAGGCCGTTAACTGCGATGGACAGCTTGAGCACTATCTAGCTATTAAGCAACTTTTCACAATGCCAAAAATTAAGAAATGCTCATGTGTGCGCCTTCATTTATTCCCTCCATAGGACTGATGAGCCCTCAGGGGCTGTGGGTTAATCTGACTGACCTGCGAGGGGCCAGGCCCGTGTGCCCTTTAGACTCTCGCCTGCTGACACATCGCCCCGGTGGGTGGGCCCCATCTTCCCGGCCGGCTCCTGCGTTATCGGTGTCCTGGCATTCTGTCCCTTCCTATCTCAGCCTCCCGCGGTCAGAAGAAAGTGCACGGGAACACCTGGGTCGGTTGTACCTCGGTTGCCACATGTGCTGGTCTCCCAGTCAGCTGTCATAAATGGCGTGGCGCCCAGCAGGGGGCGTGCTGGAGGCAGCGATCAATGGTTCTGTTTCATCGTTGATGTTTCTGTCTGTCCGTCTCCCTTCCTCTCTGAAATCAGTGTGTGTGTGTGTGTGTGTGTGTGTGTGTGTGTATATGTATGTATGTGTGTGTATATATATATATATATATATATGTATATATATATATATATAAAAATGTATATTTTTTAAGTTTTTAAGATAAGTAAATGGCATGGCTAGCATGGAGCAGGAGAGTTATAAATGTGTTTCTCTAACATTGGCCGGTGACTTATACATTGAATCTCATTGCGGTTGGGACAGCTGTCCGCCCCGTTTGTTGGTGTGTTTTTAATTTGTTTGGCCTAATTCCCCGCAGGTTCTGGTTTCCCCACACCCGTGTGCGCACCTGCCCAGGCCCCGCCTGAGCTCTCGGGAGGGGAGAGACGGGAGGGGCACTGTGGCCCTCACTGCGCGCCGTGGGCCGGAGCCTGGCTTCCCTCCACTGCTGCGAACAGGCCGGGCAGTGAGTCCCTGAGCTTCCCGCCGGCCCCCAGGCCCTCCGCCTGGCCCTGGCTGGCACCTGAGCGGACTCTCCTCCCAGGAACTCACTCTGCTCGCTTCCGTCTGGGAGGCCCAGGCGCTCTGATGGCAGGCGGGCCGGGCGGGGCCTGCGCCGTCCTGGCGAGCCCCCATCTTGGGCCCTAACGTGCTGATGCCCTGGCCTGAGATCGGCGGCCGCGCTGGGCCGTTCCTGTGGGACGGCCGTCGTGGCCGTGCACGGGTCTCCCGAGATGAAGCGGTCCTAGGGGAGGGTCACTGCCACCTGACGGGTCAGGGCTGCCTGGGACTCGTGCGGCTCTCCCGTGCCCGCACGCATGCTGGGAGCAGTGCTGAGTGCCCGGCTGGGGCCGGGGCCGCCGCAGCCCTCACGCCGCGTCTGCCCACAGTTCCTCCGGGTCACGAAGCAGTACCTGCCGCACGTGGCGCGCCTCTGCCTCATCAGCACCTTCCTGGAGGACGGCGTGCGCATGTGGTTCCAGTGGGGCGAGCAGCGCGACTACATCGACAGCACCTGGGGCTGTGGCTACCTGGTGGCCTCCACCTTCGTGCTCCTCAACCTGCTCGGACAGCTCAGTAAGTGGCTCCCTCGCCGACAGCAGGGTGGGCCCGGGGGCTGGGGGGCTTGCTGAACAAAGGGCAGCCTGTGTCGGCGTTCCCAGAGCAGAGGCGGGTGTGCTGGGCAGGGAGGAGCCGGCAGGGGAACCCCGGTGTCTGGAGGATGAATGAGGGCAAGGAGAAGGGAGGACGAGGCCTAGCGCAGCTCACATCGGCCTCAGGCCTGGCTTCTGCTCCTGGCGGCAGCCTTGGTCCTGGACACGCTTCCCGCCTGTCCTGCGGGTGCCGCAGGGCCTGTGGTGGGGTCAGCTGACTGCGTGGGGTGCCGCCCTTCCCCCTCCCACACCTTCATTTTTGCCCGTGGCGGGTAGTTGGGCTGCGCTGCACCTGAGGCCACGTGAGGCAGCTGGCCTCCGGGGCACCGGGGCGGGGTCCCCTCACTCGGAGCTCCTGAGCTCGCCTTCTCCTTTCCAGCTGGCTGCATCCTGGTGTTGAGTAGGAACTTCGTGCAGTACGCCTGCTTCGGGCTCTTCGGAATCATAGCGCTGCAGGTAACCGGGGCGAGAGGTGGGAGGAATTCTCACCTGGAACCGCCCTGCAGGGAAATGGGGGGACGGGGCGGGGCGCCTTGCCTTTCTTCTGAGGTTGGAGCGAAGGCCCTGGGAAGGCCTTCGAACTCCTTTCCGAGAAGGGGCTCCGGACGGACGCAGAAGCGGCGGCCCTCGGCTGGCAGCTGTGCCGAGTGGGGCCAGGCTCTGGGTGCCCACTTTGCCCTGTGAGTCCTGCCCGCTTGGGTTTGCTCTGACAAGGCGGGAGCCGCCCTGTTCTCCGGGGCGCACCGGGGCAGCTCTGCTTAAACAGGCCTGAGCCCAGCTGCCCTCAGAGCCGTCCTGGGCGTTCTGTGGCAGTTTTGTCTCAGATTTAAAAACCTGCCTAATGCTCTCCCTTCGGTAGAAAAGCAGGTGCTTGACAATGCTGACACCACCTTTCTCTGCCCTCTGTCCCCTCAGACCATCGCCTACAGCATTTTATGGGACTTGAAGTTTTTGATGAGGTACGTGCGTCTGGTTGGAGAGTCACCTGCTCCTTCCCCCCTCACCCGGGGGCTGTCACTGTCCATTGCACCAGCTTCTGGGGGTCCAGGCTGTGCTGCTTAGACTGCGGTGGATGTTGGCAGAGCCTTCACCACCCAGGGCCTCAGGACACGTGAGCGCGGAGCTGCCTCTCCTGGCCCACTGGGGGGAGGAGGGGTCCCAGTGAAGCGCTGCTCACTGAGCCAGCTGCTCAGCAGTGCAGTCCCAGGCGTGCCGGCGCCTGTGCTGTCTAATGCACAGACACGTGTGTATCTTCACACGTGTGTATCGTCCGCTTGGTCTGCAGAGGGGGCAGGGCTGGGGTCTCGGGCTGGTCTGGCGCCCTGGGCTGGGCCTGAGCGCTGTGTGGCGTCTCCCGCAGGAACCTGGCCCTGGGCGGGGGCTTGCTGCTGCTCCTGGCGGAGTCCCGCTCGGAAGGGAAGAGCATGTTCGCCGGCGTCCCCACCATGCGCGAGAGCTCCCCCAAGCAGTACATGCAGCTGGGCGGCCGCGTCCTGCTGGTGCTGATGTTCATGACCCTCCTGCACTTCGACGCCAGCTTCTTCTCCGTGAGTGCTGCCCGCCTCGCCCCCACCCCACCCCGCCCCGCCCTGGTGTGGACCAAGTAGAGCCCAGGACCACCAAGGCAAGGCTTTCGAGGCCATTCAAGAACAAGCTGTCAGGTTCTTGTGTGCCCAGAACCTGCCCCCAACAAATGAGGTCCAGCCCCGAGGGCAGCTGGAGAGCCTGGTGCCGGCCTCCCGGCTCGCGTTTCCTCTCCTCCCTCCCCTTTATCTCATGGCTCCGTGTGCTGGCTGTGCAGAGCTGAAGAAGGTTCTGTCCTTGGCCCCCGGGAGTTGACAGAGCAGGTCTTTGTAACCGAGTGTGCGCCCTGCCTGGCGAGGTACCCAGGTGTGAGGCCCAGGCTCCCACTGGAGTGGCTTGGGCGACCTCGGCCTGTGCTGGGCACTGCTCCATCTGTCCAGCCCCATTCTCACCCCACCGTCACCGCCCCACCTGTCACATCCCACTGTCACCGCCCCACCTGTCACCATCCCACTGTCACAGCCCCACCTGTCACCATCCGACCGTCTCAGCCCCACCTGTCACTCACCACACTCTCACAGCCCCACCTGTCACATCCCACCGTCACAGCCCCACCTGTCACATCCCACCGTCACAGCCCCACCTGCCACCATCCCACCGTCACAGCCCCACCTGTCACCATCCCACCGTCTCAGCCCACCTGTCACCATCCCACCGTCTCAGCCCACCTGTCACCACACTCTCACAGCCTGGCCGAGAGCGGCCTCCACGCGCCCCAGTCCCTTCGCCCGGGCACTGGCCGTGCTTCTTGCTCACACTGAGTCTCTCGCTCCCCCTCTGCAGATCCTCCAGAACCTGGTGGGCACCGCGCTGATGATTCTGGTGGCCATTGGCTTCAAGACCAAGCTGGCCGCCTTGACTCTGGTCGTCTGGCTGTTTGCCATCAACGTGTATTTCAACGCCTTCTGGACCATCCCCGTGTACAAGCCCATGCACGACTTCCTCAAGTACGACTTCTTCCAGACCATGTCGGTGATCGGAGGCTTGCTGCTGGTGGTGGCTCTGGGCCCCGGGGGTGTCTCCATGGACGAGAAGAAGAAAGAGTGGTAACAGACCTTCCCGCCTGGCTAGGCCCGTGGCCGGCGAGGACTAGTTCGGGGTCGATCCACAAACGGCTGGCATTCACGCCCTCTCCCCGCTGCCTGGGTGACGCACAGATGTGAGAGAGAACTCTGCAGCCCTGAGCGATGGCTGACTGCTCTGCCCGCCGCCCGGCCAGCCAGCGGCCGCCGGCTCCTCCCTCCCCATGGCCAGGCCTGGGCCGCGGCGAGAGCAGCCGGGTGGGGTGCGGCCTCTGCCCTGGTTGGTTCCTTTGTGGGTGGTGGGGCCTTCCAGCTGTACCCTGAGCAGATACATCTGTGTATCATTCAAAGCAGTCTCCCTCTTATTTTCTTTTAAGTTTACGTTTTTAGCTGAAACTAAGTGATTTTGGATGGCCCAGCACATCAGAGCCCTGGCCGCTCGCTGCCTTGCAGTGTCACACTGAGGACAGCGACGCGCTCAGAGGAGCCAGCCCCAAAGCGAGGCGGTATGAGAGGGCCGTCCACGGAAGCGTCCTTAACCAGGATGCCGGCCAGTGGTGCAGTTCACGTGGGTCTCCGGGGCCTCTGGGCCCGGGTGGGGGTGGAGCTTAGAGCCCTGCGGAAAGCCGCCCAGAGCCCGGGACCCTCGCGCCCACCCACACGCCTGCAGGTTGGCCCACCGCTTCTGTGGCCTGCCCGGGGGAGCCGACAGCCAGCTGCTCCCGTGGCTTGCCCGGGAGGAACAGACAGCCAGCTGCTCCCGTGGCCTGCCCGGGGGGAGCAGACAGCCAGCTGCTCCCGTGGCCTGCCCGGGAGGAGCAGACAGCCAACTCGCTCCCGTGGCCTGCTCGGGGGAGCCGACAGCCAGCTGCTCCCGTGGCCTGCCCGGGGGGAGCAGACAGCCAGCTGCTCCCATGGCCTGCCCGGGGGGAGCAGACAGCCAGCTCGCAGACCAGTTACCTCACTCAGCCTTCTGCAGCCTCGCTGGCCTGGGTGCGCCCTGGCTGAGGGATCCCAGGCTGCGGCCCCGGCCCCGGCCCCCGAGGCTGCTGCTTGCTCAGAGCCTGTCTGCTGTGCTGCACTCGGCCCACATTACTTCTTACTGATTTGTGATGCCTTACCGATTGGATCTGACTCCTGTATTTAAAGTCTAACGTTGCCTTACACTGTGTTTCTCTTCTTGGGGGTGAGCGCTTCCTGCTGACCTCGGCCAGGCCCGTCCCAGCGAAGGCTGGGGATTGGGACACTGTGCCCCCCATTGTCCTCCCCCAGGCCCTTGGGGGACAGGCCTACCGAGAGCGAGAGAGCCTGGCCTCGGGCTCAGCTCTCTGGTCCTCAGCAAGGTGTGCGGGCCTGAGGGCCAGCCTTGAGGCAGGCCCAGGTCACCTTCCAGACCAGAGCCAGGTGAGGCCTCCGTGCCGGAGGCTTTGCAGGGAGGGGGCTGCCTTTGCCCCTCAGGGCTCTTAGCACCGCATCTGGCTCTGCAGCCTGGAACCCTGATGGCGGCCATTTCACCCCACCCAGCCCCAGCCATGGCGGAGGCTCGTCCTGGTGGCAGACAAAGCCAGCCGGAGAGCCTGTCTCTTCCACTCGAACGCTCACTACACACTCTGACTCAACTGGGCCGCGTGGTCTCTTGGTCCACACCCCCTCCCCCCTTAACACATCCTGGCAGCCCCCACCCGAGTGACAGCCCGCGTGGCACCCTCAGCCAAGCCGCATCTCGTCGGGCTCCTTCCCGACTGCTGAGACCTGTGTCGACCCCCAGTCACTGATGCGGTGGTCAATCCCGCCCCCTCCCCGCCCAGAGCTGGCTAGCACCTGGGCCCTGGTAGGAGGAGCGGAAAATAACCTACCAATTGGTTTTGGCAAAACAATTTGACAGCTTTTTGCTTTATGTGGGAAATAGGTATCGATCTCATTTTATGCTGTATTTTATATCTTAGTTGTGTTTGGAAACGTTTTGATTTTGGAAACATGGAAATAAACAATGGCATTTGTTGTACGCAGTGTGACCCTCGGGTGCCGTCCAGGGGGGCGGGCCGAGCCAGGCTCCCAGCTGCCGCATGAGGCCCACTCCCTCCGCCATGTCTGTCCACACGGGACTCCCCCCTGCTCCTGGGGCAGCCAGAGGAGTGGATGGAGAAACCCCAGGACCCCCCACCCGCAGGGAGGACACAGGGCAGCTGGGGGATGCGGGGTGGAAACCCCAAGGACTCGCGAAGGCTGTGCGGGCCTGGCAAACGTTTATTACCCCGTCTGCTTGAAGGAGCGGACGTGCTTGGGCTTGCGGTGACAGCTTTTGAACTTCTTTGACGGGCCCGGCTGCTTCTGTGGGGGACAGAGCTCCAGTGAGATCCCAGGGGAGTGGGTGCCTCCACAGAGGAGGGCTCAGCTGGAAACCACCCCTATGCTCTCCACCCATTTCCCTCAGCTGCTGGCTCATCCAGGGCAGCGCTGCGAACCCCCAAACGCAAGGACCTTGACCTCGTCTAGCCCCGCCCCTTCCGCACAGGCTCAGGGCTCTGGCCCTGCACTCGGCACTGGACGGGGGCACCTGTGGGCACCCAAAGCCCAGCCCATCAGCGCAGCCCTGGCGCCCCGCTCGCGTGCCAGGAGCGCGGGGTGTTCTCTGCGCAGAGGGCGGTTTTAGTTTCCTAGGGAAACGGAACCCTCGCTAAGGACGCTGCTGCCCAGCTAGCAGCCCTGTGGGCCACTCACCTTCCTGCGCTTGAGGGCCCCGCCCGTCCCCTCTCCGTCCCCAGCGGCCTCTTCTCTCGGCTGCCTCGGCCTCTCGTCCTCATCGGTCAGAACGTCGTCAGCGCTGTCCCCCTGCTCGGCCCCTGCCCGGTCCTTCCTGGTGAACAGCTCAGCTGGAAGGAAGAGGGACCGGTGAGGGCCACGGCCTGTGCAGGGGGCTAGAGCACGTGGAGACAGGAGCGGGAGCCGAGGGGGAGGGGCAGGGAGCGCATCTGCCTACGTGGGTACAGGTCTGCCATGCTGTCGTCGCTGTCGCTCGGGGCAGTGCCATCACCGTCGCTGGACTCGGGCTCCCAGAAGGCTGGCCTCCGGCGGGGCGGCCTGTCGCTGTCCGCCTGGTCCTCCCTCCGCCGCCTCTTGTGCAGGAGGCAGGCGGGCACGTACTCCACGCCCTGCTTCTGACACTCTTGGTCTGCAGGGGGGCCAGCTCAGCACACGGCTCTCCTGGCCTCCCGCCCTCGGCCTGGGCCCACTCCACTGGGCAACAGGACATGGATCTACTGGGCGTGAGCACCGCCTCCGGCCGGGCCGCCAGGCTGCAGGGGCCCAGGGCACCTGACTGGAAACGGCCGGTCTGTCACCAGGAGGAAGCACGGTGGCTCATGGGATGGCGCCCTCTGTGGACCTCTGGCCAGAGCACAGGGCAGGACAGGATGGAAGGATGGAGCTTACTGTCCTTCCGCACTGAGGCCTCCCCAGGGCAGGGCAGCTCCCGGGACCGGTGGTGACCGGGGCCTGGCCTCACTCCCCCCAACTCCTGTCCCCATCCATGGGGTGGACGAGTCTGCTGGGGTCACTGCCCACTTCTAGCCACCTCCAGGACCCACTCCCTCTCCATCTCAGCCACCCGCTCCGGCTCAGCACGACCAGAACCCCCACAGGGCATCTCCTCGGCCCCTCTTCCCCACAGTGCCTCCCCATGCTCTCCCGGCCCTCGGTTCGGCCTCGTAGTGACTCTCACCGATTGCATCTGATAAGAGTCCCCGCTTCCTCTCTGCCCCAGACCCCTGGGTCTCACCTTCCCAGGCTCTTTGGTACCCAGGCCCATCTGTCCCTTCTCAGCTGGCTCCGAGGACGCCAAAGCCACTCTGTGTCAGTGACTCGCACACTGAGTGCTGGTCCCCGACACTCCTCCCATTCCAAGTGCTCATTTCCTTTTCCATCCCCCCCCCCCAAGCCTAGTCAGACCCCGCCCCTAACTTCACTTCGTGGTGCCTGCCGCCTGTCACCTACCACTTCTCACGCCAGGAACTTCTTGTCCCTTTTCCCCACCCCCGTGTTAAAATCTGGCCACACGTTCCACCCTCCCTGCCACACCTGGTGATGCAAGGGGCACCCCCTCCCCCTGCTCCTCAGAGGAACAGGGATGGAGATGCCCTGCTCATGCTAGCCCCTGCTTCACCCCGTTCTCGCATCCGGCAGCACGTGCTCCTGACCACGGCCTCCAAGGCCCTCTGTGCTCCCGCCCCAGCTCCCTCTCACCCTCTCGTGCATGGGAGGCGGGTCCTTCAGGGCCTCCCACGCCCGGCCGTGGACCTGGCCCAGCCTCTGTCCTCTTCCTGCTCCTCATGCCCCCGTCCCGGCCTCCTGAGTCAGGCAGGCCCTGCTGGCTGCTCACGCCCCCACCCCCAGCACTCAGCACGGCCGTCACTGCCCAGGTCTCCCAGCAGCGCCTTCATGGTAACGTGGATGAGGCGCCCGGAGTTAACGCTGCTTTAGACCAACTGGACCTGCCGAGCACTGAGTGAGGAGCACTGTTCTGGGAGTCCGCTCCCTGCTTTGCACCCCTCTCCACTACGCCATTCATGGAGCACGACCACCGAATAGCCCGGACCATCCTGGGGAGGGAAGGTGGGCGTGCCCCCAAGCCCCGTGCCCGGGCAGCTTCGCCCCTCCCCGCGCTTACATTTACACAGGGCCTTCTGGTAGCGGCGGCCCCGCGTGTGCCGCAGCACGTGCTCCGGGGACCGGTTGATGTGCCGCAGGGTGAGCTTGCAGAACAGCTGGTGCCTAGAGGGCAGAGGGCGTGGTTTCCAGGAGCCACACCTGCTCTCCAGCCTGGCCACCTCGGAACCCCGAGGCCGCAGGGGGGGGTTGTCCAGGAAGGGTCTGGGCACCCCGGTTCTTACAGCTCCTGAGCAGGTCCACCTGCTGGGCGGACGGGGTCCACCGGGCCAGACGGACCTGGCCTCCCGTCTGCCTGGCACGTGGCCTGGCCAGCCTTCCCGGCTGCTCTGCTGTGAGCACGCGCGCTGAGGGCCCAGCTAATGCACGCCCGCCAGGCCATCCCCCCTTCCTTACTCCGTAAGATGTCGGTCACCCACAGCTCCCCTAAACCAGCTCCCCTTTGAAGTGCAAATGGGAGCCTGACCTCCAGCAGGCAAGCCTGGCGTTTACCAAAGAGCCAACTCGGCCGGGACTGCCAGCTCGCAGGCAGTGCGCGCCCCCCGACAGGGCTGGCACGTGGGGCCTCCCCGAGCAGCGGCCAGGGGCGGGCTGCGCCTGTCCCACCCGGGCCCCTGGCGCCCGCCCGCCGCCCGCACGTACGGGTTCTTGGTGCTGGGCACGATGTGCGGCTCGAAGTCGGCGTAGGCGAAGGCAGGGGGCGCGCGGGCCCGCCGGTACTTCCGGCCGCCGGTGTAGGCCTGCAGCTCGGGCAGGCGGCAGGGCAGCTCGTGGCCCGTCAGAGCGCACTTCACCTGCGGGGGGCGGCGGTGAGGGGCGCGCAGGAGGGAGGCGGGTGGCCCTGGGGGCCCCGGGGCAGTCGGGGGGCGGCGGTGAGGGGCGCGCAGGAGGGAGGCGGGTGGCCCTGGGGGCCCCGGGGCAGGAGGGGGGCGGCGGTGAGGGGCGCGCAGGAGGGAGGCGGGTGGCCCTGGGGGCCCCGGGGCAGGAGGGGGGCGGCGGTGAGGGGCGCGCAGGAGGGAGGCGGGTGGCCCTGGGGGCCCCGGGGCAGGAGGGGGGCGGCGGTGAGGGGCGGGTAGGAGGGAGGCGGGTGGCCCTGGGGGCCCCGGGGCAGTCGGGGGGCGGCGGTGAGGGGCGCGCAGGAGGGAGGCGGGTGGCCCTGGGGGCCCCGGGGCAGTCGGGGGGCGGCGGTGAGGGGGAGCGGGGCAGGCAGGGCAGCCACGGGCCCCGGGGCGGCGGCCGGGCCGCACCTTGCGGCCGCCGGGCTGCAGGCGCAGGCTGGGGTGCTCGCGCAGGAAGGCGCGCACTTCGGGCGGCAGCTCGCTCATGGCGGGGCGCCGGCGGACCTGGACGCCTGGGGGCGGGGCCTGCCGGTGACCCGGAAGCAAACGCGGCCGACCCCGGAAGGGCTCGCGGGGCGATGGCGGCGGCGCTGTGGCTGGGGCAGCTGCTGCGCGCCTCGGGCGCGGGGCTGGTGAGCGGGGCGGGGGCGGGGGTGGGGGCGGGGGCGGGGGGCGCGGGGTGCCCGCCCCGGGCCGGGAGCTCAGCGGCCCCCCGTCTCCGCAGGCCCCGGCCCGCGCGGCCCGCAGGAGCGTCCTCGTGGCCCCCTCGCGCGCAGGTGAGGACTCGCCGGCGGGACCCGGGGAACGCGGCCCGCGGGTCCGGGCCCTTCCCCCCGGGAGGTAGCCGCGCGCTCCCTCTCGGGGCTGGCCACCCAGGCCCGTGTGGAACTCCCTAGGGCTGGCCTGGAGGCCCAGCAGGCGCGGCAGCTCGGCGGCAGAGGCGCCCGCCGCGAAAGCCGAGGACGACTCCTTCCTCCAGTGGTTCCTGCTGCTCATGCCCGCGACTGCCTTCGGCCTGGGGACATGGCAGGTGAGACTGGCTGTTGTGGCCCGAGCCCTTGACCCGCTGCCATCTGCTTGGGCTTCTGCTGTTTCCGCAGGTCCAGCGTCGCCAGTGGAAGCTGAAGCTGATCTCAGAGCTGGAGTCTAGAATCATGGCTGAGCCTGTCCCTCTGCCCGCAGAGTGAGTGCGGGGCTGGGCCTGCGGGGGTCCTGGCCTCAGCTGGGCGGTCCTGCTGGGTTTCTGGCTGACAGGGTCGCCCTTGGGGAAACTGCCTGATAGGATAGGAAACCCTGTGGTCCTGGGTTCCAGCCTCTGCAGGGATCCCCAGGGTTGATGGCCCCTGAAGCAGGAATTCTTAGCTGGAGGGGGAGCAGGCACTGTCACGTATTTGGGGTAGTTTGGGAGTGCCCTGGTGGTGCCACTGCCCCAGAGGAACGGCTATGTTCACCAAAGCCTCCATTTAGGGGCGCAAACAGGGTTTTAGCCACACTGATCAAGTCCACGAAGGAGTTCCCCTTTGGCTTCTCATGAAAATGTGGACCAGTTGGCAGCACAGATCCGTTCCCACTCAGCACCCAAGGGGTCAGCTGTCCCTGTAGCGGGCACCCCAGCTGTCCCCCTCATCACCCACAGCCTGAGGCCGCAGCGGGCCTTGTGGCTTACAGCCCTGAGAGGGTTTGTCTTCCTCCCAAACTGGCTTCAGCCGCACTGTCCCCTCTCCCGTGTAGCCCGATGGAGCTGAAAGACCTGGAGTACAGGCCGGTGAAGGTCAGGGGGCACTTTGACCACTCCAAGGAGCTGTACATGATGCCACGGACCATGGTGGACCCGGAGCGGGAGGCCCGGGAGGCCGGCCGGCTCTCCTCCTCGGCCCAGAGCGGTGCCCACGTCATCACCCCTTTCCACTGCTCCGACCTGGGGTGAGTGACCCAGGGAGCCTGGCACGTGGTCAGGGCAGCTCATCTTCCCTTCTCGGCCCCCCACCCTGGAGACCCTGGGGAACCCAAGAACTAGAAGGTTGGATTCCAGTTTGATTTTGTAGCCCAGACATCAAGCTGCCTCTTCCTGTGAGCTCTGGAAAGGGAGGTGAGAACTGTCTAGTGGCCACCTCATTAAAGATGGCGCAGCACGAAGGGACAGTGACAGGAACTCTGGAGGGAGCCAGCTCAGGGAAGGGGTCCCAAGGTGCCATCAGGGAAGAGAGCATTCTAGGGAGAAGGGCAGTGCAGGAGAGCAGCTCCCCACTTCAATGGACAGATGGGACTGGAATGGGCCCGTTGGTCTCCAGCAGGCTGCGCTGCCCCGTGTCTCCCCGGGTTAGAAGGGGAGCATGGAGGTGGGGCTGCAGCCTCAGGCTGTGGGTGATGAGGGGGACAGGCTGCTGCACCCAGGCCTTCAGAGGGGAGGGCCTGAGCCCATGCCCTGGTGGGTGTCACTGGCTGCAGTAGGCGTGGCAGATGATATAGGGGTGAGGGACAACCTTGGCGTCCCTCTCAGGGGTTGGTGGCTTCTACCCATAAGGACACGGGCAGAGGAAGGCCTCCCCAGTGGCAGTCTCCACTGTCCTGGTTCAAACCCTTCCTGAAGGCGCAGGGGCGAACTGATCCTCTCCAAGCACTTCCTTCCTTCCCCCCCCTGAAACCGGCTTTCCATGTAGGCTGAGCATCCTGGTGAACAGAGGGTTTGTGCCCAGGAAGAAACTGAATCCCGACACTCGGAAGAAAGGCCAGGTAAGGGGTGAAGGGGCGGGACTGTCCCCAGGAGTCAGGGCTCTGGGAGCCCCCTCCATGCTGTGCCCTGAGGGACACCTTTTCTTTTTAGATTGAGGGAGAAGTGGACCTGGTTGGGATGGTAAGGCTGACAGAAACCAGGAAGCCTTTTGTTCCCGAGAACAACCCAGAAAGGAACCACTGGTATTACCGGGACCTGGAGGCCATGGCCAAGCTCACAGGCACAGAGCCCATTTTCATCGACGCAGACTTCAGTACGTGGCCGGCCAGGCCAAGAGCTGTAGTGGGTTCCTATTGTTTGCGCCTCAGTGTGCTGGGCGGGGGGAGAGGGGGATGACACCTGGCCAGGTACAGGGGGAAGGTCCTGTTGAGGTGACTTGAAATTGGCGAAGTTCAAAACCACAGCTCTGAGAGCTGGCTAACAAAGACCAGTGCCGACACCCACCGTCTCTGCAGAGAGCACAGTTCCCGGAGGACCCATCGGAGGGCAGACCAGGGTGACCCTGCGGAACGAGCACCTGCAGTACATCATCACCTGGTGAGCCCCCACCTCAGTGCTCCCTGCCCGCCCCCTTCCGAACCGCTCCTGACACTTCCTTCCAACCCAAGGTACGGCCTCTGTGCGGCCACATCATACCTGTGGGTTAAGAAGTTCCTGCGGTGGACTCCGGGCACGTGACGAGATGACTGATGTAGCCTGTCCTGGGTCACTGAATAAATATTTCAACAGGCTGGACTTATCAGCATAAATAAATCATCTACCTGAATGAGCTAGTTGCCCTGTCAATCAGAAAACTCACTTCTGCTGTGTTCGACTTTGTGTACGGCTGAGCAGCAGCCGCAGACAGCTTTTTTTAAACTGACCCACACATAGCAACTTGCTCAGTAGTTAGTTCAAGGCCCCTGGTTTGAAAACGCACTTGCCACCATCCCATACTTCTTTCCGACAATAAAACACCTTCATCCCAAGTGTCCAAGACGCTGGCTGAGAATTTTTATTACTTTTATGTACAGAAAACAACAGTGCACACTAGCCCAGCTTAGTGGCCAGCTCCTTGGCCTTGGCCTTCTCCAGCTTGGCGATGCGAGCCACCGACTTTGGACCCAGCACGTTGCCTCCCCAGTGGCGGCGGATCTGCAAGGACAGGAGCAGGAGTTAGTCTGGCCCTGTGGTAGGTCCCGTTGCCGGCCCGGCTCATGCGGAGCCAGGCTATTCTCCGGCCAAAGCCCTGATCCCCTTCTCACTTACCTCATCGTATCTGTCGTTGTAGTTGGTCCGGATGGCCTCCACCAGCTTAGCCAGAGCTCCCTTGTCTTCCCTGAGGAGACAGGAAACGAGGGTCAGACTCTGGCTCCTTCCAGAGTGCAGACATGGAGCCTTGTTGGCTCCAAACACAGCAAGCCTCTTGCCTCAGACACAACATGACCACACGGCTTATTCAGGTGAAGAAATTCGTAACCATCATCGGCAAAGGTTCGGCTAAATGTATTTATTCCTTTAAGCTAGAACATTTGCGCTCTTAAGATAAAATCCAGAGAGATGAAGTGAATGGGGTGGAGCAGAGGTGGGAGTTGGGAGCGGAGCTGCGTACTTACGAGTTAACCTGTGTGAAGGCGACCGTGGTGCAGGTCTTCCTGTGGACCAGGCGGCCCAGCCTGGCCTTCCCCTTGATGATGCAGTAGGGGACCCCCATCTTCCGGCACAGGGCGGGCAGAAAGACCACCAGCTGGAAGACAGCGTTAGCTCAGCGTGCGTTCTGACCAGAAGCGGGATTTAAGCTAGCTGGGCGGCAATTGCTCAGGGTTAAAAAGCTCATGTGTTTGCACTTCAAGGATGAATTCAGTGAGAAATTTACATCATTGCAAGAGCCGCAGACAAGCTAAATCCGTCAGTCCTGTCAGCCCACTTTGGCCTCTTAGTGTCAGGCTCAGAAGCAAGCTTTCCCCGTAGGGACTGACAGAGGCCCAGTCCAGTCCAGCAGCCAGTGCCCACAAGGCCACGTACCTCGATGGGGTCCACGTCGTGCGCTATCACCACCAGCTGGGCCTTCTTGTTCTCCACCAGCGTGGTGACCGTGTTCACCCCTAGAACACAGCCAGTCTGCGTGAGCGGGGCCTGGTGCGGTTCACAAAAGCACCTCTACAGGCAGGGCCCCGCTGTGCCTCGGGGTTCCTCTTCAGTGACTACAGATGGGAGAAGCCCACACCCGACTACTGACGCCTGCTCGCCACCCCCACGCAGGAGACACCCATCACCTGCTCGCAGGACAGGCGGCCTCTTGGTGGGCACATCCCCTTTGCCGGCAGCTTTCTTCTCGGCCCGGGCCAGCAGCCGCTGCTTCTTCTCTTGCTTGGTCTCGGGCCTGTACTTGTGGGCCAGCTTCAGCAGCTGAGTGGCTGGGGAGAAAGCACCCGCTCAGGCTCATGGGCTAAGGGCTACCCGTCCTCACTTCACGCAACAAGGGTTAGGTGCGAGGTGCACTTCCGTGCACACAACCCTTCAGTTCCGCCAACTTCAGGGTCTGGAAACTAAACAGGGAGCCCCGAATTTCAACAAACCCGCCCACTGCGAACTACCCAAGTCAAGACAGTAACCACGGCCTTGGGCAGGAACTCCCTCAGCGCTGCTTGAAGCCACACCACCTACCTGTTTGGCGGTCCAGGGCCTGGGTGAACTGGTTAATGGCAGGTGGCACTTTGAGCCGCTTGTAGAGAATAGCCCTTTGCCGCTGCAGCCGAATGTAGCGGGGCCACTTGACGAAGCGGGTGAGGTCCCTTTTGGGCTGGATGTCCTGTCCTGTGAGGCAAAGGCCAGCGCTGAGCGAGGCTCGCTCACCTGCTTCCCGTCTGGGGCCGCGAGAGCAGGTGCATCAGCGATCTTGGTGGTTCAGTGTCATCACATCTCGCAGAGCAAACGTTCTCACATCATCTGCACGGCCACCCCTCGCGGGGGCAGGTTAGGAACGGGCCCAGCTTACAGCTAAAAGTGGCAAAAGGAGAATCCCCATCCCTCCACGCCCAGTGAGGGCATCCCCCGTCCAATAAGGCCGCTTCTGGCTGGCAGCCCTGCGTCCCGCCCCCTTCTCACTCACCAATGCCAAAGTTCTTGGGCCTCTTCTCAAACAGGGGGTTGACCACCTTCTTGGCCTCCTGCTTCTTCACGACAGCAGGGGCCGGGGCCACCTTCTTCCCCTTGGCCTTCTTCCCCTTCGGCTGGGCAGAGGAAAGCGGGGTAAGCCTCCGCCCCCGCAGCTCCTCCGGAGGCGCCGGGCTCGGGCTGGCCGGACCCCTCCGGGGCGGGGCAGGGCCCCCGGCTCGTGCATCAGCGATCTTGGTGGTTGGGACGTCCTCACCATTGCTCAGATAGCAAATATTCTTTCACATCATCTGCACGAGCCGCCCGGCGCTGCTCCACGGCCGAGACCAGAGCTCTAGGATGCGGACAGCCGGGACGGCCCCGTCCCACAGCGCTGCACCCCCACCACGGGGACAGCGGTGCCCTCGGGAGTCCGCCTCCAAAAACAAAGACGGGCTCAGAACCCCTCGCCTAAGGCCCCGCCCCGGGGCAGGCTCCAGGCCGCATCCGACCCAAGCCCCGCATTGGCAGCGCTTGCCCGGTCCTCCTCCCCCGGCCCGGACGCCGGGGAGTCTATCCCGGCCCAATGCCCTCTGTGCCAGGCCCCGCGGGGCTCTCCTCGCTCCGGGCGGTGGAGGGACCCCCGCGCGACCGAGTCCCGAGGAGGATGGCAGCGGATAGAGCCCAGGCCCGGCGCCGGCATGCCGCATCACAGAAACACTCACCATCTTGGGCGACAGGAGGAGAGAGAAAGAAGAGGGAATTGTGGGAAATATGTATGCGACCCCAGAGATCGCGAGAACTGGAGCCTGCGCGGGATTTCAAATTTAAAGCGACAGTACTCCTTCCGCCCGCCCTTGGGTAGGGGGCGGTGCCTAGAGCAGGAGGGGGTGGGTCTGTGAGATCGGAAGGGGCGTGGCTATGGCGGCGGAACTCGGGTTGCTGAGAGGCGCCAGGGAGCCGGCCCTTCCCCGCGGGGGGCGCCTGCTCGTCCTCGAGTCCATCCTGACCAGGTGCCCGCCGGGCCCGAGGTCTGCTGACAAGGTGCGGGCGGTGGAGTGGCGGGGCGGGGCCGCCGCGTGCTGAATCCCAGAACGGCGCCGGGACCGCGGCTTCGGTCCTTTGGCCGAGCGCCGGGCGCAGGGAGGGAGGGTGGACCCGACGCGACCCCGGAGCGGGGGGGGGGGGGGGGGGGAGGGGTCGGCGCTGCGGGGCCCGGCCTAGACCTGGGGTTCGGACGGGGTTGAGTCGGATCCGCTGGGGAACGAGGCGGGCAGCGGTGGGGCGGGCAGCGGCGGGCGGCGGGAGGCGGCGCTCCTGCAGGCCTCTGGAGGACGTGTGTGGCCGGCTGGGAGAAGCCTGGGCTGGACCGGGACGGGGTGTTGCGGACTTGCCCAGGGTCCTGGGATGAGCTCTCCCCGCAGCGCGGTGTGCGAGTGGAGCGGTTGCACGGGTTCGTTTGGCAGGAAGGGAATCCCCGGAGAGCTGCACGTTCTCTGGGCCAAGGAGGGTGGGCGACTGGGGATGGCTCTGCTTACATCAGACTCCGGCCCCAGGTGCTGCCTGCACGAACGGAGGCCCCGCCATGGCCCAGCAGAGAGCCCTGCCCCAGAGCAAGGAGACGCTGCTGCAATCCTACAACAAGCGGCTCAAGGACGACATCAAGTCCATCATGGACAACTTCACCGAGATCATCAAGACAGCCAAGGTGGGTGGGGCCGCCGTCTGCACCTGCTGGAGGGGACAGCGAGCCCAGGACCGCCCTGCTCTGGTCCCTCGGTCACAGAGCACCCTGACCAGGGGGATACAGCTGCAGTGGGCCCTTGCCCCCATGTGGGGGGCGCTAGGGGGCTGGACGATGACAGGTCAGCAGACACACAGGTCCCCGGATTGCCAGGCTCAGCCCCAGTGGCAGGCCTGGCGGAGGTTGGGCAGGGACTTGGTTTCTCAGTGCTTTGGTGTCAGAGTCCTGGGACCTGGTGAGGACTGGATGGGTTGGTCTGTGCACAGTGGTTACCCCGGGCATGGCAGCTACTTCCAATGAGTGCCAGGGGGAAGGGGAGCTGGGGAGGCCCCTCGAGGGGGGGTAAGCCGTCAGCGTTGGGCTCTGTCGGCTGCATCTTTGCATGACCTTTGCAGACCTGGGGACTCGAGTCCTCAGGAGGGTGAGAGCAGCATTGCTCAGTGCTCTGCATGTCAGACTGGGTCCGGGGGGTTACCGTCCCATTTAATCCTCACAAGACCTTTTGAAGCAAGTACCATTGTCCTCTCCATTTCCAGCGGAGGAAATAGGCTCAGAGAATTTAGTAACTTGCCCAAGACCATTCTGCTAATAACTGGCAGAGCCAGGAGGTCTGGCCCCTAGCCCTGACGCCAGCCCGCACCCTGGCAACGCTCCTGGGAAGCCCTGTGCAGGTGGATGGATGGGTGGGGGCAGTTAATACCCTGGACTGGCTCCTCGTTTACCGTCTGAGACACACTGAGCAGCTCACTCCCTGTCCTGCCTCAGGTTTGCCCACCTGCAACCTTGGGGTGGCTGTCCAGGCTTCTGTGAGGAATTTTTTAAACTTACATTATTTTATTTTATTTTTTCCTCACCTGAGGGTATTTTTTCCATTGACTTTTAGAGAGAGTGGGAGGGAGAGAGACAAATATTAATATGAGAAAGACACATTGGTTGGTTGCCTCAGGACTGAGCTTGCAATTGAGGTACATGCCCTTGGCTAGAATTGAACCCAGGACTCTTCGGTCAGAGGGCTGATGCTCTATCCCCTGAGCCAGGTCAGCCAGGGTCAAGGGCTGAACATAGAGGCTGGCACCCAGGAACTGCTCCGTAAACGGTCACTTTAAAAGGTCCTTGTTGCCCTGGCCAGGGCGGGTCAGTGGGAGCATCGTCCTGTGGACCCCAGTTTGATTCATGGTCAGGGCACATGCCTGGGTGGTGAGGTTTGGTCCCCGTGAGGTGTGTGTGAGGGGCAACTGGCGGATGTTTCTCTCTCCCTCTGAAATCAATAACAAGGTATTTTTAAAAAAATCATTCTCTTTACTTCTGTCCCGTTTACTGAGTGCCCCAGCTGGTGACAGTGTCTGCACGGAACAGGGCTCCAGGCTCCACCCCCAAAAGGCGTGACAGGTCCTCCCTGCGCCTGGCGCACAGTCAGCCTGCAGGGTCCCCTCTGTCCTCTCCTTGGAGCGTGCTGTGCAGCCGCTGGGCCTGTAACGGAGACGTCCCCGTCTGTCCTAGATCGAGGACGAGACGCAGGTGTCCCGGGCCACTCAAGGCGAGCAGGACAACTACGAGATGCATGTACGCGCTGCCAACATCGTAAGTCACCAGGTGTCGGGCCGGCCCGGGCTCCAGCCCGGGGTCCCGGTGTGGTCTGGAGGAGGGCTGTCCGTGCAGCGTGAGGGGCGGGCTGTGCGGTGCCTGGGAAGGGTCGGCTCTTCCTGTTGACAAGAAAGCTCCTTGGATTCGTCACGAGAGCAGAGGCGAACGGGACCTGCGTGTGGTCCCTTCTGACGTCACAGAACAAGCACATCAGTCACTTCCGTAGGTGTGTGCCCACGGGTGAGAACACAGGGAAAGCTCCCTCAGGAGCCGCCAGCTGGCAGGGGAGCTGCCGGGAGCCGATGGAAACGGAGGCCGTGGCTTGCCGGCATCCCGCCCGGGGAGACAGGGTGCGCCGCGCCCTCACCGGCCTGCTCTGGCCGTCCCGCAGGTCCGAGCTGGCGAGTCCCTGATGAAGCTGGTGTCCGACCTCAAGCAGTTCCTGATCCTGAACGACTTCCCGTCGGTGAACGAGGCCATCGACCAGCGCAGCCAGCAGCTCCGGGCGCTGCAGGACGAGTGCGACCGCAAGCTCACGGGGCTGCGGGACGAGGTCTCCATCGACCTCTACGAGCTGGAGGAGGAGTACTACTCGTCCAGGTACCGCTAGGCTGCGCCGCCGGCCCGCGGCCCCGGCGCGTTTCCAGACCCTGCCTGGCCCCAGCAGAGCCCGGGCTGGTGTCAACACCTACCAGTCAGAGCGTGCGGCCAACAGACTCTTCCCGCCCACCGGGCCCTGCGCCCCTGGGCGAAACTCAGAACTTCCAGGCTCGGGAGGCCAGCGCCAGCTGCCTGCCCAGGGCCCCTGCCTCTCTTTGGACCTGCCTGTCTGAGGCGGGGCTGGTTCCTCATGGCCGCCACCTCTGCCCAGGGTGCCACTGCCTGCCCACTGAGGTTCCATGTGGGCATCACCTGGTGCCCACGCTGTGCGGGTGCGGGGTCCTGGGAAGGAGCAGGGGCTCAGCCTTGTCCCCAGAGCCCACTCCACGCCAGCCAGGCAGTGCGCAGGGATACAGCGTGGGCACGGCCCATCATCCAGCCCCCTTGGGACCCTGAGGCCTGATGCCTTTGGGAAATCCCAGTCCCCGTGTAACTGCGGGGGAACCAAGCCTGGGAGCCTTGTGCTCCGTTCCCATTAGCCTGTCCGCAGACCTGCAGCCAGGCCCCTGGCGCCCTCCCAGAGCTGTCCCTACCGGGCAGGTTCCCAGTGCTCCTTGCTGCCCCGGGGGAGCCATGCAGGGGCCACAGAGGCCCAGAGCCAGCGTGCCCTGTGGTCTGGGGCCTGTTTTCCGGCCTTGGTTCAATGTCACCTGCACGGGCCTGGCCAGTGTGATCTCTGTGGGAAGGGACGTTATATCACTGCCTGGCTGGAGTGCTTCTAGACTTTTCCAGAGTGTCTGGGCCGCCTCGGGTCCCTGAGACCCATCGGCTCAGCAGACTGGTGGAAATGCCTCCTAACACACCAGCCTTCAGAGAAGGGTCCCGAGTGGGTCCCCATCTCGGGTGCTCAGACCCTGCTGGGGACATGGCCCGGTCACTCTGGTTTGGTACCCGTCATCCCTAAGGGCCAGGGTCTGGCCTGAGCGGCTACAGGGCAGCGATTCGCCCGCCTCTGGAGGGCGAGGCCAGGAGGAGCGGGCCTGCCCAGGTCACTCAGCGGGGCCTGAGTGCCAGGCTTCCCACACGTCCCGTCAGTGTCTGGCTCACCCACAGGGGTCCTGGGCCTGCCCGGTGGCCCGCTAGCATCTGAATTCCTCCCTCATCCGTGATGCCCCATGCGGGCGTGAACCCTCCCTGCTTAACCCTGGCATGCGCCCACCTGACCCCTCAGTGCTCAGCCCCCTCCACCCTCTGCAGCCCCGCTCGCCCACCTCCTCGCTTGCTCGGCCGCTTTCCACTCGTTACTTTCTATTTGTCTGCCTCTCCCTCTGCTGTCCTCGGGCCACTGCTCTGTGACCAGGGAGGTTTCTGAGACTGAAAGCGGAGGGTGGAGCAAGGGAGCAGCCACAGGAGGGCAGGGGGTCAGGAGAAGGGCCATCAGCCCCCAGCCCCCGTGAGCTGTGCTCTCCCCTGCACCCTCACCCGCCTCCACTGCGTGATGGGGGTAGGGGGGACGGCGGCAGGACGAACACCAGGGCCTCTGTTCCTGTCTCCGTCCTGTCACCGTCCCAGCCAAGGCAGACCCAGAAATAAGACGGGGTCTCTGCCTCAGGACTCTTGCCAAGTGTAGGAGCCGGAGCCACGGGCTCTGGATGCTGGCTGCCGCTACCGGTGACGCTGGCCACGCCCCGCACAAAGTGGAGCGGCAGCAGGGGCTAGGACAGCCATGTGATTCTCGGACAGGGCGACACCTGCCAGGTCAGCAGAGGGACCTGCTGGGGCCACACAGACCTGCATGGGCTGGTCCCGGACAGGGGTTTCCCATGTACCTCCCACTCAGCCAGACCTGCTTGAATGAGGGCCCACCCAGAGGGGAGAGGCAGGTGTGGGGTCCGGTCTGTTTTCTTAACTCTGCTCCTGTGTCGCTTTCCCTCCCTGGCGCCCCTCTGCCTGCTCCTGTCTCCCGGGCTTCTGGTGGTGGAAAAGCTCCAGTCTCTGCGAAGCTAACGATCTGCCTCTGTGCGAAGCTTACTGGAGGCTGGACCTCGACACAGACGCTGCCGATGGCCTCACGGCCCCGCTGCGGGCCTCCCCAGAGCCCAGCGCTGGCCCCCTGCAGGCCGCCGCCGCCCACTCCCACGCTAGCGGGCCTGGCCCCACAGAGCACGCCTGAGCCTCCGCTCTCTCCACCAGCCCCTGGGATCGTAGCAACAAAGCCTGGCGCCCCGCTCGGCCTCGGCTTCCGCTGGGGAGCTGCTGTGGCCTCCTTGGGAACCCCGTGGGCCCAGGGACAGCCCACCCAGGAGGGTGGATGGGAGCAGTTCCCCCCCGTTTCCAGAGTGGCCCACTCTTCCTGGAGTCCCCTCTGTTCACTGCCTTCCGGGCTGCTGGGTGGAAGGAAGTCTAACAGCCGGCAGACAGGATGCTGGGACAGAGCCTGCTGCTTAAAGTGGGAGGGGGCTCTGCGTGGACAGCCCCAACCAAGTCCACACCAGGCCCCAGGCCGCCACCAGGCCGCCTCGCCCCGAGTCCCTGCAGAGCTGTGGCGGGGTGCTGTGGCTCACCGGAGCCCGTGGCGGGGCCTGGCTGGTTCTGCTGGTTCGCCTTTTGTGGAGACTGCTGAATAAAAGCAGCACACCTGTGGCTCTGGCTGGTTCTTCTGTGCTCACACCTGACCGCCTGGTCACCTTGACCTCCCAGTGGCTGGGGTCCTGGCTGCATACTCCCGCCGCCCAGACCGCCTGGGATCTAGATCCTTGACAGGAATGAATGAATGAAGCGCTGAATGAATGAAACACTGCCGTGTGTTGCATGTTGTGCCACCCCGGCGCCTGCACTCTGGTACCTTCTAGACCTCACTGCACGCAAGTCTGTTGTCACCGGCACGTCAGGGAGGAGTGGCCACGGGCTTGGAAGGGGATGACGGGGCCACTGAGCTGGGAGGCAAAGGGCAGGTATCCCACATGGAGCCAGAGGCCCAGTGTCCTGGGCCAGGTCAGCTGAGGAAGGGGGGCAGGCGCTGCAGCCCTGGGCCCTGTCAGCCATGCTCCATGAGGGAGGCCTCGTCCTGGGGTGTGGAGGAGGTAGCGGACTGTCCACCATCCCGCCTCAGGAGCGGGGGGACACAGCTGACCCATCTCGGGTCCCAGAGACCGCGGCCAAGCAGAGGCACCCGAGGGGGTGGCTGGGGAGTTGCCCCCCTTTGCCTGTTCCCCAACGGCAGGATGGTGGCCACCTCTTCCCGCAGCGTTTTAACTGGGGAAGTAACTTGCACTGGACCTGGAGGGGAGAGAGATTCAACCACCAGGAGTGCGGGAGGGGGGAGGCGGGAGGGAGCGGCCAGCCCCAGCCCTTCCTCCGGCGCATTCCCCGCGACAGCCCTGCACACATCGACTCAGCGCCCCTGAGACAAATAATGAGGGCGCGGTGTGTGCCTTCTTCCCCCTTCCCTCCCCCGTCCGGTACCCCGAGTGCTGGGACCCGCCGGCCCCTGCGTGGCGCGCAGACCTATCCAAGCCGAGGCGGCCACGCCCACGGGCCCTGCTCCGCCCCGCGGCCCACAATGCAATGCGCCCCGCCCCGCGGCCTCTTCCGGTGGAGCCAGGCATGTCCAATCGAGCTCCGGGCGGTGCGACTCGGCGCTCGACTGGCGGCGCCTGCGCACATGGTGTTCCGGGCGAGCTGCGTCACGGCTGCGACCTGGGCTGTTCGGGTCGCGCCGGCGGGGAACCGGGTGTGAGTCGCAGGGAGACCGGCCCGGACCTGGGACGCTGCCCTCGCGTGGCCCGGAGCAGCGCCCCGAGTGAGCCCGCCCGAGCCTCCGGCCATGGCCTCCCTGCTCGCCAAGGACGCCTATCTGCAGAGCCTGGCCAGGAAGATCTGCTCCCGGCCCGGCCCCGAGCCGCGCCAGCGCAAGCCGGGTAAAGCGCAGCCCGCGCGGGACCGGAGGCCTTCGGAAGGGGGGCCCCCTCCCCGCGCGGCCTGCACCTCGAGCAGCTTTGGAGGGCGGGGGGGCTAGACACGTGTGTGCGTGAAGCGAGCATGTAACACACTGAAAGGAAATACAAGTGATGTTTCGTGTCCCTGGTGGGCTGGCGTGTCAGCCTGGGGTGGTCTCTCTTGAATGGCGGTGTGATGAATGCCCTTGAGGCGAAGTCTGTGTGAACCCAGCACGCAGCCTCACCGCCGGGTCTCGTGTGGCACGCTGACCAGGGTTTTGATTCGTGTGGCCAGTCTAGGGAGTCTGTGTTCTGAGCTCCGCGGATAGGATCCCGGGACCCTGCGTCCTGGTTCCCTTGGGCATCCTTCTGGGATCAGAGCCTGTGCGAGCCGAGCCCTCCTGCCTGTTGGATGGGCCGCAGAGATGGGGACAGCATCGCCGTCTCGCTTTGTTTTCCAGGGGGCAAGACTCAAAGCTCGGACGCTGCCGGACCCCCAAAAAGGAAGAGGAAGCGAGCGCAGAAGAAACCCCGGGAGCAGGGGGAGCAGGCCGTGGAGTCCAAGGCCCGGGCCCAGGGGGAGAAGCCCCGGGCAGCTTCCCAGACCAGGAAGCCCCTGGCAGCCAAGCAGGAGAGGGCCTCTGGCCCCCCCGGGGTCCCTGCAGGTGAGGAGCCCCCCGCAGACACGCTCCCCTCTATCATAAGAAAAGGTGTCGTCAGGCACTGGGGTAACTACCGGACTCCCCAAAGAGCGGGCTTTCAGAGGACAGATCACAGAGGCTCTGGGGGAATGGGATCCCAGGATGTGCACGGTGGTTCCAGGCCAAATGGTGACGGGGATCTGGGTCCCAGCAAGGCTGTGAGGACCCGGCACAGCCGGGCTTCAGGAGTGTCGCTGCCTCAAGCCTCTGAAGGGGCGTCGTGAAAGCTGACTTGTTCAGGGGCGCACAGGCTCAGAAGCTGAAAAAATGGAAGAAGGGTTTGGCCTGTAGGAAGCGTCTTATCCTAACACGGGAAGGGAAGGTCCTGACCCTGAGGGTGCCGGGCCCATCCAGGCTGAGGCGGTGGTGGGACCGAGTGGGACCGCCTTGCAGGTCCATCTGCGGCCACCAGGGGAGGCGGTGCGTGAGGCTGGGGCCTCGGAGCTGGGCCCGGGCGGGGAGTCTCCCTCAGCCCTCGGGTCCCTTCCTTGCAGGCCGCCCCGCCCCGGAGCCTGACTCCCTCTTCGCGCTGGACGTGCTGCGGCTGCGGCTGCAGGAGAAGATCCAGGAGGCCCGGGGCCAGGTAGGCGGGAGAACGCGGTGCGGGGAGCAGGTGGCGGCCATGGGGCCAGAGGTCGGTGTTCTTGTCCCGGGAGCCTCAGTCCCCAGAGTCGCCTGCCTTTTGCCTCCGGGACGCCGCCCTCGCTGAACTCAGGCCGGTGGCGCTGCGGGCGTGGGGTGTCGGTGCGGCGTGGGCTGAGGGGACCTGAACAGCCTCCGCGGCTCTGAATGGCACTGCTGGCCCTACTGACTGGGCCACCGCTGCCCTTGTGCTGGGGACACCCCCCGCTCCCGTCCCAGGCCTCTCGCTGGGTGGGGACAGCCGCCCACTTTCCGCACTGCCCTGGGGCAAGCCCAGAGCCGCTTCCGAGAGGTGAGTCCGCTCCAGGCCCTGCCTTCCTGCCAGGGGTCTGGGTCCGAGTGTTGGCCAGGGGGTCGGCGGGGAGGGGCGTGGGGGGGTGAAGGCTGTTGGGCTTGTCACAGAGCAGTGCTGGGGTCTGAGCGGACACCGGTGCCGGGGTGGCCTTGGCCCCCGGGTCTGCACAGGGGTGGGCTGAACTGGGGTGACTGCACAGGGGTGACTGCACAGGGGTGGGCTGTACTGGGGTGACTGCACAGGGGTGGGCTGCACAGGGGTGGCCGGCATCTGCGAGGCGGGTCTCGGGGGGATTTGGGAAACTGAGTCTGTAAAGCTCCCTGGTCATTGCCTGGGGCCTGGAAGCTGTGGTCTGACTGAGGGTCCCCTTGTCCTGCGCGGGGTGGGGGGGGTCCTCCCGAGCCCCTGCCTGAGCCCCCGCGGGGCGGGAGTGGCGGGCAGTGACCGGCTTGCCCTGCAGGGCGGCGCCCAGGAGCTGTCCCCCGCGGCGCTGGAGAAAAGGCGGCGGCGGCGGCTGGAGCGGGACCGGAGGAAGCGGAAGCGGAGGGAGCTGAGGGCCCGGGAGAAGGCGGCCCAGGCCGCGGGGCCCGCGGAGGCTGCGGCGGAGGCTGCGGCGCCGGCCCCCGAGGCACCGGGCCCGGAGGTGGCGCCGGCGGCGCTGCTGTTCAACAAGGTGAGGCGGTGAGGCCGGCCGGGCGGTGCCGGGGCTGCGGCGGCGGGTCCCGGGCTGCGGGGGAGCGGCGGTGACCGGCCCTCCCCGCAGGTGGAGGCGGCGGCGGAGGAGGCGGCGGCGGCGGGCGGCCCGGCCCGGCGGCGGCGGCGGGAGCGGGGCCCGGCGCCGCTCACCGGCAGGAACTACCGGCAGCTGCTGGAGCGGCTGGCGGCGCGGCGGGCGCGGCTGGCGGCGCTGCGGGCGCGGGACGAGGCGGCGGCGCGGGCGCAGGAGGACCGGGCGCGCTGGGCCTCCGCCCTGCACCGCGCCGAGGGCGTGCGCGTCCGCGACGACGAGCGGCTGCTGCGGGCCGCGCTGCAGCGCAAGGAGCGGCGGCGGGCGCAGCGGCGGCGGCGCTGGGAGCGGCGCGCGGCGCACGTGGTGGGGACGATGCAGCGGCGGCAGGAGCTGCGCCGCCGGCATCTGCGCCGGAGGCGGGCGGCCCGCGCCGAGCGGCGGCTGGACAAGGCCCGCCGGCGGGGCCGCGTGCTCCCGCGGGACCTGGAGCGCGCCGGCCTGGCCTGAGGGCGGCCCGGCCGCACCCCACCCCACCCCACCCCACCCCGGGGAGGGCGAACCAGTGGGCGCCCGCCTTCTCTTGTGACACCGGGGACCCCCCCCCCCCCGGGGGTTCAGGCCGAGGGGAGCAGTGTGGAGGCCGGGGGACTCGGGGCGCTGGGGGCCCCCACCCTGCCGCGGCCCCGCCCGCTCAGTCCAGACTCACTTGGGAGACAAAAGCCCAGCGCTGTGGCCCAGGTGGAGCTGCCCGCAGGCCACGGGGAGGCGAGGGGTGACCGCAGGCGGGACCGGGGTGGATCGGCTCTGAGTTTCCCTGTGAGGTGACCGTTAGAATTCAAGGTGGACATGCCCGTTAGGAGCCCTGGGAGGGAGGCGAGCTGAAGGCGTAGAACAGCCCAAGCCCGCAGGCGGGGGCATGAGTGCAAGTGGAGAAACTCGGTGGGTTTGGTGGGAACGTGGATTCTATTCCGGTGAGGCTGTTCATAAATTCTTTTTTTATATATATTTTATTGATTCTTTACAGAGAGGAAAGGAGAGAGAGAAACATCGATCAGCTGCCTCCTGCACACCTCCTACTGGGGATGTGCCTGCAACCAAGGTACATGCCCTTGACCAGAATCAAACCTGGGACCTTTCAGCCCTCAGGCCGACTGGTTTCGGCAATAAATTCTTTTGACAAAACCCCAGCGATGAGCTGTGACTGAGGGAAGCCGCGTGGCCGTGCTGTTGGACAGGGACCCAGGCGGAAAGCGCCTTGAGGGGTGCAGGCTCGCCGGTGCCGAAGGGGGTTCCGCCTGCAGCCCTACCCTGGGCCCGGACAGCTCCCGGCTGCTGAGCAACAACCGCAGGGAGACCACCGTTCTCGGAGGAGAGGTTTAACATCTCTTATGAGTTTGTACCCGGGCCGTCTGGTGGCCGGTTCGCCAGTGTAATCACAGTGGATGGAGACCTCCCCGCCAGGAACTGCTGGGAGCCCACCCCCTTGCATTCCCAAGGGTGCCTGCAGACACAGCGTGACCTGGCCGTAGCACAATTCCCCTTAAAAATGTAAGAGTCGCCCTAGCCAGCTTGGCTCAGTGGATAGATCGGACTGAAAGGTCCCGGGTTCCTTTCCGGCAAGAGCGTGTATTTATTTCAGTTTCAGGCTTCCCCCTGGTCAGGCTGCGTACAGGAGTCAACCAATCAATGTAATCTGTGTTCCTCTCACATGGTTTGTCTTTCCCTCTCTGTTCCACTCTAAAAACCAGTGGGGCCTGAATGCGCTCACTGCTGCCCAGCTGGCATGGCTCAGTGGTACGAACCAGGAGGTCATGGTTTGATTCCCGATTCCCCATCGGGGCACCTGCCCAGTTTGTGGGCTGGATCCCCAATGTGGGCCTGCAGGAGGCAGCCAATCGGTGATTCTCATCATCGATGTTTCTCTCCCTTCCTCTCTGAGATTAATAAAAATATATTTTAAAAGAAAGGAAAGGGAACAAGGTCCCTGCGGCTGCTCCGCATCCCGCGCAGATGGCAAAGCTCTTGCCCCTAGCAGGCCTTCCAGCTGCTTCCTGTCCCAAGGCCCAGGGCCTCGCTCAGGCAAACACCTCACTCCACCTGGATGGTCCTCGACAGCACCCACAGGGTGTCCTGTACCTACAACCAGAGCGAGGAAGGATCTCACACCTTCCAGGAGATGTATGGCTGCGAGGTGGGACCGGACGGGCGCCTGCTCCGCGGGTACATGCAATTTGCCTACGATGGCACCGACTACATCGCCCTGGACAAGGACCTGACCTCCTGGACCGGGGCCCACACAGTGGCTCAGATCACAAAGCGCAAGTGGGAGGCGATGGGTTTGGCAGAGCATGACGGGAGCTACCTGGAGGAGGTGTGTGTGGACTCGCGCATGTACTTGGACAAGGGGAAGGAGACCCTGCAGCACGCAGACCCTCCAAAGGCACACGTGAGCCACCACCCCGTCTCTGCCAGTGAGGTCACCCTGAGGTGCTGGGCGCTGGGCTTCTACCCTGCGGACATCAGCCTGACCTGGCTGCATGACGGGGAGGACCAGACCCAGGACATAGAGCTGGTGGAGACCAGGCCTGCGGGGGACGGGACCTTCCAGAAGTGGGCGGCCGTGGGGGTGCCCCCTGGAGAGGAGTACAGATACACGTGCCATGTGCTGCACTAGGGGCTGCCCGAGCCCCTGACCGTGAGATGGGAGCCGCCTCCTCGCACCTTCATCATCCTGGGCATCGCTGGGGGCCTGGTCCTGGTGGGAGCTGTGGCTGGAGCTGTGATGTGGGGGAGGAGGCACTCAGGTGGAAAAGGAGGGAGCTACGCTCTGGCTGCCAACAGTGACAGCGGCCAGGGCTCTGATGTGTCTCTCTCTGCTTCTAAAGCGTGAGGCCGCTGCCCTGTGGGTTCTCACTGATGGAAGGTGTGTTCGGCTCTCACTTCCTGACTCAGGATCCTCTGGTGAGAGACTGGCCCCGCCCGCCCCCCCCCCCTCTCCTGTCAACAGAGGCGGCTGGCCCTCCCCATCATCCCTGCCTTTCCTCCCTGGTGCTCTAAGCTGCAACTTCCTGCTCCAGGTTGAAATGAGATTCTGATGTGACTTTGTTCATTTCTTGCCAAGAAGGCTTGGGGGTTAATTAAAGGGGAAGCTCCTAAATTCTGAGGGGAAATAAATTGAGCTCCAAGAAAGAAAAAAAAGGAAAGATGCCCTGGCTGGTGTGGCCCAGTGGATAGAGCGTCGGCCTGCAGACTGAAGGGGCCCGGGTTCAATTCCAGTCAAGGGCACAGGCCCAGGTGGCAGACTCGATCCCCAGTGGGGGACTTGCAGGAGACAGCCGATCTGATTCTCATCATGGATGTTTCTCCTTCCCTCTCCTTTCTAAAGTCAATAAAAATATGTTTTTTAAAAGAGAAAGGAAAGGAGAAAAGCGGGTTTCCTCATCTTTTTAGATATGAATAAATGGTATCATTTGAACATGAAAATTCAAGTAATGGCGTAAGTTTGTTCGGAGTAAACATTTAGACACAAAGTTGATGATATTGGGTGGGGTGGGAAAAGAAGAACAGAGGAGGGCCGAAGCCGGTGTGGCTCAGTGGTAGAGCGTCGGTCTGTGGACTGAAAGGTCCCGGGTTCGATTCCGGTCAAGGGCATGTACATTGGTTGCGGGCATATTCTCAATAGGGGGTGTGCAAGAGGCAGCTGGTCGATGTTTCTCTCTCATCAACGCTTCTAGCTCTCTATCCCTCTCCCTTCCTCTCTGTAAAAAATCAATAAAATATATTTAAAAAAGAAAAAAAAAAGTACAGAGGAATGAGCCAAGCTTATAACTCATGATAGGGCATTAACAGATGACATTGTTTAAAGCATTCGTCGGCAAACTCATTAGTCATCAGAGCCATATCAACAGGACGATTGAAGTTTCTTCTGAGAGCCATTTTTTTTTAAACTTCCAACACCACTTCTTCAACATAGACTCGCCCAGGCCGTGGTATTTTGTGGAAGAGCCACACTCAAGGGGCCAAAGAGCAGCCTATGGCTCAAGAGCCGCAGTTTGCCGACTCTAAAGGGTGAAAGGTATTACATGAAGTTATGACCTAAAAGTTTTCCACGGGGTTAAAGTCCAAATCTTACTGAAGGGAGAGAGAGAAAAACAATTGGCTGCCTCCTGCAGGCTCCCACCGGGGATGGAACCTGGATCTGGGCATGTGCCCTGTCCGGTAATCGAACCGGCGACCTTTTGGTGCATGGGTTGATGCTCATCTACTGGCCCACACCAGCCAGGCTAAAATCAGACCTTCCAAATTATTGAGGGGAAAAACAAGCCACACCGGGTAAGGTCCTACTCAGCTATAGAAGCAAAAAATACCAACATCACTGAGCTAAGAGTGACCATATCCTCCAGCTGTGACTGCAAATGTCTTGGTGTGTGTGAGGGGCACGGCCACAGCATTGGGACAGATTCAGGCCTCGGGCTGATGAGGGCACAGTCCTCCCGGCCACGTGCGAGGCCCAGCGTGGAGGGCGGAGCCTCCCAGCACCGTGATGGCCGCCAGCTGTGGTTGTGAGCGTGACCCTGTGGTCCGAACCCGTGGCCCCACCGCCTGAGCGAGAGGCCGCGGGAAACAGCTGGGTCAGGTGGTGCAGTGGGTGAGACCCAGAGAACGCTGTGCCATCTGGCCCGCCCCCCCGTGCCGCGTGGCAGCGGCTGTGAAATAAAGACACGGCTTGCTAAAATCAGAAAATTGTGTCCAGATGATTCATTTTGGAAAAGAAGGTAGGAACAAGTGAATATAGATGGAATAAACGTACAAAGAATATTGCTTCAAAATTGTTCCTTTAAATCCATTTGTCATATGTATACCATGGAATGAGAAATATGATTAACCTTGTATAGAGATACACTTAAAAACACACTAAAAAAGAAAGAAAAACAACACAGGCATGCCAGAACTGGGAGGCAGTTATTAACTGCCTTAGAACAACTTTGGTTTGTAGCTATAGATCTGCCCCATGCAGCAATCACACGGTGTTTAATTCAAAGCATTTATCCAATACAATTTCCCAGAGAATGAGAACAATCTGACATGAGTAATAATGAGATACTATGTGATGTGGTTGCCAAAAACAATGTTATACAAGCCAGCTTTAACCCTCCTACACCGATCTTTTAAGTAAAATAAAATCCAAAGGGGGGGAAAAAAAAAAAAAAAAAAGACACGGCTTGTGAGCCTCTCCAGGCGGGAGCAGCGTCCCACCTGGACCCAGCTTCACTCTCGTCTGTCTGTCTGTCCTGCGCCTTTCACCACCCGCTCAGGCTCAGCTTGGCCGTGCGGCCGCAGCAAAATGTGCTTATGGAAGGTCCCAGGCCGGAGGCCGGTGGGGTGGAGGTGGTAGGCGAGTAGGAGCGAAACCCCGGGCTCGGGACCGAGGGGAGGTCTTTCCTGGCACTGAGCTGCCTGGCTGCCAGACCTGGACAGACTGGAAAGCTGTCTGGCTCCTCTCTCCCCCCCTCCCCCACCCCAACCACCACCAGGAAGGACTCTGCCCTGGGCAGGGACTGGGCGTTGTTCTCAGGTTCCTGTGACAAAACCACAGGTCTCACAGCTGCCAGGCTTACCTCCACCTTCACCTGGCCTGGCCTGCGGTCCTCAGGAGCCATGGAGCCCTCAGGTGAGCGGGGAGGGGCAGGGGCTCCGGGTGACCTCCCAGGGGCCTCAGGGCTGCGTGAGTGTGTGTGTGTGTGAGTGTGTGTGTGTGTGTGTGTGTGTGGACGGTGCCCGGAGACAGAATGTGGCCAGGGTGGAGGTGGCCTGGTTGAAGGCAGACCCTCGGACGATGTCCCAGTTGCATGATGACCTGCGAGGCTGCCAGCCGGCTGCCCCCTGCAGGTGGAGCCCCTGCCTGCCCTCTCTGCTCCTTCCTCTGGCGTCCGGCCACAGAGGGCAGAGGCCGGTCAGCAAGGGGCCCTCTTGGGTGAGGTCTTGGCCCTCCCAGGAGCTGGTGGGGGACCCAGGGCACCTGCTGTGCGTGGGAGGGGGAGGGAGAGGGAGGGAAAGGAAGGGCAGAGAACCACGAGGCCCTTTCTGTCAGGACGGTGGACTCTGCTACACTTTCTGGCTGCCTGGGACTTACTGGAGTCAGTGGCTGCAGACTGCGGGGGGAGGGGACGGGCTCTGGGGTCCTCAGGACCCCCCTTCCGAGGAGCCCAGTGCCGTCGGCACCAGCAGCAGGCCCATCTGCTCAGAGTTCGGCGGGGCTGCCCTACGCCCGCTCTCTGACCCTGTCGCATGTGCCCACACCCGTCTTGTGGACAGGACCAGGCCCTGCTTATTCATTCTCGCACCTGGGGCCCTTTGCACACAGTGTGGCCTCAGTGAACCTTCCAGTACGTCGCTCCTAAGCACATGCTCAGCTGAGTGGATGTGAAGACGAGCCTGTGGGCCTGGACCTCCCAGGACCTCCCACAGCGGGGGCCACACCCGGCCCTGGCGTCTCCGTTCCTGGACCGGCGGAGAAGGGGCAGCCCGGGGAGAGGCTGGGAGGGCCGGGCGGAGGACAGGCCCCGCTCACCTCTGGCCCCGGGCTCCAGGGCAGGGCCGGGCTGGCTGTGAAGCCCTGCCGGAGCCTGAGAGGAGGGGGCCTGGGCCCTTCAGGGACTCAGGGGGTCAGAGTGCTGGCCGGACCATGGCCGCTGGGCCCCTGGAAAGTGCGTCTCGCTGGACGCTCCTCTCTGTGGGGCTTGGTCACTAAGGGCCGGGGCCTGGGCATGAGGCAGGGCCCACCCTGACCTAATTCAGTCCGCAGCCCAGAGGGCTGGGCTGGGGTGTGTGTGTGTGTGCTGTTACTCTTTTTGTTCTGTTTTAATCTTTATTGTTGGTTACATATTCCCCCTTTCCCTCCATGGGCCCTCCAGCCGCCCGGTTTCTGACCTTCTTTCCTGAGAGTGCCCCTCCGAAGCAGAGAGGCCCGCGGGGACACAGGTGCTGGGAGGGCTCCCAGCCACAACCGGCTCTGGAGGACAGGGACGTGGCAAGGTGGCAGACTCCTCCCAGCTGGCTTAGGCCGGTCCCGGTTTTAGCACTTCCGTCCTGCGTCCTGGGGACCAGCAGGTCCCACCCGCAGCAGACAGGAGTCACCCTGGACCTGGATTCGAGCTCTAGCTTTGCATGGAATCCACATGATTGGACCACCTGGTGCTTGGCGCTGTGGCCCGGGCTCTCCCGGCAACGCCCTGGGTGCCCCCTCCCGCCCTCTCCCCCACAGCACTAAGCATGACGTTCAAGACTGCTCAGAAACGCCCAAAACCCTTTGGATCTTAGATATGAAAAAGAGAAATCAGTTTTAAATTACTTCCTTGATTAGTTTTAATATTTTATTGTTTTTTTTACAGAGAGGAAGGGAGAGGGATAGAGAGCTAGAAACATCAATGGAAGAGAAACATCGATCAGCTGCCTCCTGTACGCTCCCCACTGGGGATGTGCCCTCAGCCAAGGTACATGCCCTTGACCGGAATCGAACCCAGGACCCTTCAGTCTGCAGGCTGATGCTCTTTCCCCTAAGCCAAACCGGTTTCAGCCAATCAATGATTCTTATCATTGATGTTTCTATCCCTATCTCCTTTCTCTTCCTCTTTGAAATAATATATTTTAAAAAGTTACAAAATTTTAGGAGGAAATATTCATGACATTGGAATATGCAAAAACTCACTAGTTGAGATAGGAAAAAAAGCTCAAACCACAAGATAAAAGTAAATTAGACCTCATCAAAATGAAAACCTTCGCTTCAAAACACAAAATTAGGAAAGTGATTAGATAAGCCACAAACTGAGAAACCTCTGTAATTCCCATATTGTCCCCGAACTCGGGTCCACAATATGTAAGTAACTTCAACGTCTCGGTCATAAACCAGGAAACAATCCAACAAGGTAGGAGAAGATTTCAGAAACACATCGCAAGGAATACCGACGGGCCAGGACCCACAGGAAGCAGGCTTTTACGAGTCATCTTGGCTGCCATGAGATACCCCTAGGGGTCCCTGGGCCGGGGGACGTTGGCCAGCACTGGGGCCCCTGGAGAATCCAGCGCTGCTGGCGGGAATGGGAGCAATGGGGCGGCTTCTTACTAAGCGGAACCTACCGCCTGGGTTTCTGTAGTCAGCGCTTAGTTAAGACGGTGGAAAACGCGTGTCCATGAGCACACTGGCACCCAATGCTGATGGCGATTGACAGGCCCAGGTGCGGGGGGGGGGGGGGGGGGGGGGGGCCTCAAAACATCAGCAGGTGAGCCCTAATCCGGCACATCCCCTGCGGCTCAGCAACAAAGGAGCCAGCCTGGTGCGGGGCAGCAGGAAGGTCTGGGAACTGCGTGGCTCACGGCAGACAGAGACCCTGTCCTCTCTCTGTTTTCCAGGAAAATCTAAGTGCCGCTCGCTTCGACTCCTGGCCTTCCTCCTCGTCACCTTCCTCCTGGTCTCTGGGTGAGAAGCGGCCAGGCCCCTGGGTCAGCAGGGCTATTGGATCCCAGGGGCGCCCTGAGCTGTTCCCCACAATCCCGCTCCCCGGTCACAGCTGCAGAGACAGGGCTGACAGCGCCTCACCGCCCGGCTTCACACTCCCTCCCACGGGGCCGCACCCTGGGGGCTGTGCTCCCCCACCTCAGCAGCGGGGAGTCAGGCAAGGCCGGGACCCTCCCTGTGTGGCTGCAAGGGGGGAGCCGCGCTGTCGGCCGCTGCCGGACGGACAAGGCCCTGGGCCCGGAGTGAGGGACCCTGCCAGGAAGCCGTCCCTGGGCAGCCTCGGACCAGCCGGCCACGCCCGGGACCCACTCCCGCTGCCCAGGGGGCACCTGAGCTTAGGGGACCCTGCCCCCCTCCCCGCCCTGCCCGAGGGCAGCTTTCTGGGGAGCTCGGGCATGACCTTTGCGTGGGGAAGATGGACAGGCCGGCCTAGGACCTGCTCTGTTATGCCCAAGTGTCATAAACCCCAAAGACTACCAGGGAGCCGAATCCGATGCAATTGCAGAAAGCCTGTATTTATTTCGGACTAGTCCGAGCCAGTCTCACCCACACCAACGAGGGCATGGGCGAGAAAGAGGAAGAACTTAACATATCAGTGGGTTTTATAGGGAGGGTGGTGCTGCTACCTTGGCTGACCTGATTGGTTGGGTTAGACCTAGGGTCCAGTTACCTGGAGCTGGACCCGCCCCCACCTGCCCTCTCACCCCGCCCTGCCCTCTCATTCCCCCCCTTGTCTTGAGACTTAATAGGCCCAATCATGGGACCGTTTGCACTTCTGAAGGGTGCATAAAGTTCCTCCTTCCCGGTGCCCTGATCTGACATTTTGGGGGAGTTCACGAGATGTGTCCAGTGGAGACACAAGACTGCACAGTGGGGTCAGGAGTGTCCAGGGCAGAAGTGAGTCTCCCCCCCCCCCAACCAGTGTATGGGGGGTAAAGACTCCTGCAGCTGGCCACAAACAAAATTTCATCAGGCAGGTTGAGTACGTCATAACTTGAGCTTGAGGGGGTTGTCTCGGTCTCGGTTGATGCTCCATCCGTTGGCGAAATCTTCCTGGATCGCAGAGGAGTCAGCTGGCCGAATATGGGTGTGGTGGACCCAGGTCGCAATGCCGTCCACTTTGAGGGCGGTGGGCATCATCAGCACTACGATGTATGATCCTTTCCAACGTGGTTCAAGTGTCTCCCGGCGGTGTCTTTTGACAAAGACCCAGTCTCCCGGCCGGTACTGGTGGGGCGTCGGGATCGGGCCAGCCTCGTAGATGGCCTGTAGACGTGGCCAAATGTCCTCGTGCGCCCCCTGGAGCCTTCTCAAAGAAAAAGATATTTCTTGGTTTTCAAATTCAGTTAGCAGTTCTGCCTTAAGATTGGGAATGATAGGCGAGGGCCTACCAAACATAATTTCATAGGGAGTGAAGCCTAAGATATAAGGTGAGTTTCTCACCCGGTAAAGAGCATAGGGAAGGAGAGCCACCCAGTCCCCGCCAGTCTCCATGGTTAATTTAGAAAGGGTCTCTTTTAATGTTCTATTCATTCTCTCTACCTGTCCTGAGCTCTGGGGCCTATACGCACAATGTAATTTCCAATTTGCCCCTATAGCCTTGGCTACTGCCTGTGTTACCTGTGAGATGAAAGCTGGGCCGTTGTCCGATCCTATCACAGCTGGGAAACCGTACCTGGGTAGAATGTCCTCCAGTAGCTTCTTAGCAACCATCTGGGCTGTTTCATGCTTAGTTGGGTATGCTTCTACCCATCCAGAAAAGGTATCTATAAAAACTAGAAGATATTTATAGCCATACTTTCCCGGCCTTACCTCAGTGAAGTCAATCTCCCAGTGCACCCCGGGCTTTGTTCCTCTGAGCCGGGTTCCTTTTCCACTTGACACGGCCCTTGCATTTGTAAGCTGGCAAGTTTTACAGGCTGATACAATTTGAACTATTCTGGCGTCCAGTTGGTGAATTTTGATCTTAGCATGCCGGACCAAATCCTTTAATTTCCGGGACCCTAGGTGCGTCGATTGGTGTATGTGTTTCAACATTGGGATCCCAAGCTGGTCTGGTAGCAGGAGCTTCCCGTCTGGAGCATACCACCAGCCCCTGTCTTCCTTGTTTGTGGGGTGGCTTTTGATTCGCTCTAATTCTTCCTGGGAATATCCAGGCTGATCCGGCAGAACTGGGTTCCCTGGGTCTGGCAATTGCAGGGCCAGTGCAGGGACTGCAGTGAGGGCTACTTCTTTGGCCACCTGATCAGCCTTCTGGTTGCCCCTGGCTACAGGATTGTTGGCTTTCTGGTGTCCTGGGCAGTGGATGATGGCTAACTTGGCTGGGAGCCATAAGGCAGCTAGCAAGTCGAGTATTTCTTGTTTATTTTTTATAGTCTTTCCTTCTGCAGTCAACAGCCCTCTCTCCTGATAGATTGCCCCATGGATGTGAGCTGTGGCAAACGCATAGCGGCTATCTGTAAAGACATTGAGTCGTTTCCCGGCCCCTAGTGCCAATGCCTTTGTCAGAGCGATGAGTTCTGCCCGCTGGGCTGACGTTCCAGATGGCAGAGCCTCTGCCAATAAAGTGTCAGTCTCAGTTACTACAGCTGCGCCCGCGTACCTGTGCCCGTTTCTCATGAAGCTGCTTCCATCGGTGAACCATGTGGCCTCTGCATCTGAGAGGGGCTGGTCCGTCAGGTCCTTCCGGAGTCCATGAACCTGTTCCAAGATCTCAGCGCAGTCATGTAGCCGGGCATCTAGGTCGGGGTCAGGCAGGAGAGTTGCGGGGTTGAGGGCTGCACTGGGGCGGAACCGCACTCTGGGAGGATTTAGGAGGAGGCACTGGTAGTGAGTCATGCGTGCATTACTCATCCATCTATCCGGTGGCTGTTTTAGAACTCCCTCAACCGCATGGGGGGTTGTAATCCAAATTTCTTGCCCTAGAGTTAGCTTGTCAGCATCCTTCACTAGGAGTGCTGTTGCCGCAATAATCCTCAAGCACGGTGGCCAGCCGGCAGCCACTGGGTCTAGTTTCTTAGACAAGTAAGCTACTGGACGGCTCCAGGGGCCCAAGGCTTGAGTTAAAACCCCCTTCGCTACCCCTTTGCGCTCATCTACAAAGAGGTGAAAGGGCTTGGTAATGTCTGGCAGTCCCAGAGCCGGGGCGTGTAGGAGGGCCTTTTTCAACTGGTTAAAGGCAGCCTCCTCTTTCTCTGTCCATTCAAATGTCTTCCCCTCTCTGGTAGCTTCGTACAGGGGCCTGGCAATCTCAGCAAAACCCAGAATCCAGAGGCGGCAGTAGCCGGCCGACCCTAAGAATTCTCTCACTTCTCTTCGAGAGGTGGGTGTGGGGATCTTTAGGACAGCTTCTTTTCTGGCATCTGACAACCGCCGCTGTCCGCCCTCCAAGATGTACCCCAGATAACTCACCCTCTCTCTGCATATCTGGGCCTTCTTTGAGGATGCCCGATACCCCAAGGTCCCCAGGGTGACCAGCAAATCCTGGGTTCCTTGTTCACAGTCCTGGGCTGTATCAGCAGCAATCAGGATGTCATCTACGTACTGTAGGAGGGTGAGGCCAGGGTGCTCCCTTCTGTACTCACCCAGGTCTTCGTGTAGCGCCTCATTAAAGATGGTGGGCGAATTCTTGAACCCCTGAGGCAGTCGTGTCCAGGTGAGTTGTCCGCTGTAGCCCTCCTCTGGATCATGCCACTCGAAGGCAAACAAGGGTTGGCTCCTGGGTGCTAGTGGCAGACTGAAGAAGGCGTCCTTTAAATCTAATACAGTGTACCAGATTCTGGAGGGCACCAGGGAGGGCACCAGAGAGTGTACGGATTGGGGACAGTTGCGTGTATGTCCATGACTTTTTTATTTACTTCCCGGAGGTCTTGCACCGGTCGGTAGTCATTTGTGTGAGGCTTCTTGACCGGCAGTAGGGGGGTGTTCCAGGCAGATTGGCAGGGAACCAGCACCCCTAGACTCCTCAGTCTCTGGATGTGTAGCTGAATTCCCTCCCGGGCCTCCCGAGACATGGGGTACTGCTTGATCCTTACCGGACCTTCTCCTGGCTTTAGCTCCACTAGGACTGGGGTCCTGTGAGCAGCTAGTCCTACCCCTCCTGTCTCTGCCCAGGCTGTAGGGAATTCTCGTAGCCATCTATCCATGTTATCCCCCCTTGGGAGCGCCTCCTAGTGGAGGCGGTACTCATCCTCTAGCCTCAGAGTCAGAACGTGGATGGGGTGGCCCTCGCCATCGGTGACCTGAGGCCCCCCCTTGTCTGAAAGTTATCTGAGCTCCAATCTTGGTCAGTAAGTCCCGTCCTAACAGTGGGTAGGGGCATTCTGGTATTACCATGAAGGAGTGGGTTACCCGGCCCATCCCTAAATCCCCTGTTCTTCGGGTAGTCCATGAATACTGGTTCATACCAGTTGCCCCTTGCACCCAGGACTTTTTGCTAGTTAGTTTTCCTTGTGGAGTGCAGAGGACGGAATGCTGCGCTCCGGTGTCAACAAGGAAGTCCACAGGGGTCCCCTCCACTCTAAGAGTTACCCTGGGCTCGGGGAGGGGGTCCGAACCCTGACTCCCCTAATCACTTAGTTCATCAAGCCCCAAGACCTTTACTCGGTCTGTCTTGCTCCCCTTTCCACTGCCTCTCTTAGGACATTCTTGAGCCCAATGCCCTATCTTCTTGCAGTATGCACATTGGTCCTTCTGCAGTTTCCACTTCCCTTCCCCGGAGGTCTCCTTACTGTTCTTTCGATCGTTTGCAAGCTGTCGGAGGCGGAGGTCCCGTTTCTCAGGGGAGTCTGTAGTGGTGGCCCACAGGATCCTAGCCAGGTCTCGGGTCTGCCTGCGAGCCTGTTTATCTTCAGGGGGCTCCCGGTTATTGTACACCTTTTCAGCCACCACCAACAAGTCCTGCAGACTCTTCTCTCCCAGTCTATCTATTCTTTGCAATTTTCTCCTAATATCTGCAGCAGACTGGTTTACAAAGGCTACAATAACAGCTGCCTTACTCTCAGGAGCCTCTGGGTTCATGGGGGTATAGGTGCGAAATGCCTCCATGATCCGCTCTAAAAAAGCTGCTGGAGATTCATCTTTCTCCTGCTGTACGCTCCCTACCATAGCCAGATTAGTCGGCTTTCTAGCAGCCGCCCGGAGACCCCCCATTAGAGCCTGGCGGTAGACCCGGAGCCTCTCCTTATCTTCTGCCGTGTTGAAATCCCATTCAGGCCTAGTCAGAGGAAAAGAGGTATCTATCTGAGCCTGGTTGGTGGTAGGATTCCCATCCACGCCTGGAACCAGCTTCCGGGCCTCATTAAGGATCCTCTCCCTCTCCTCGGTGGTGAACAGGACCTGCAAGAGCTGCTGGCAGTCGTCCCAGGTTGGCTGATGGGTAAAAATGATAGAATCCAACAGATTAATAAGTCCCGCTGGCCTCTCAGAAAACTCAGGATTTTGAGTTTTCCAATTATAAAGGTCGCTAGTGGCGAAAGGCCAGTAGTGATGGGGCTGATCGCCCTTCTCATCTGGGGGCCCAGTGGCTCGAAGGGGTAAAGTCTTAACAGTGGAGTCTGCGACGAAGGCGGATTGTTCCCTCTGGGTTCTTTGTCTGGTATGCGGCGGGCTTCCCGCACTCCTCGTGGCATCTGCTTCCCTCAATGGGGGAGGGTCAGGTTCCTCCTCGGCACCCTAGGGAACTGATATGGGGGAGGAAAAATTAATTATTCTTCAGTTCCTCCCTGCAAGACAGAGTAGGGGGGAGCTGATGGCAGGGTGATTTTCTTCTCTGTCCTCTTCGTTCCCTGTAAGGCAAAAATAGGTTCTGGCTCCGAGGGGCGCGGAGCCACAAAGTGTTTAAGCCAAAAGGGTGGGTTCTCCACAAGGTCCTGCCACATTATAATGTATGGGAGCTGATCGGGGTAACCTGTCTTGGGATGAGAGACGACACTCCGAACCCGGCGAATGGTAGGGAGATCGAATGTTCCCTCTGGTGGCCATCCGACATTGAAAGCCGGCCACTCACTTGAACAACAAGTCTGCCATTTGTCCTTCCAGACCTCCATACTAAAATCATTAGCTCTTGCCTCTACTTCCTGAAAATGATTAAGCACAGTGCTTAAAGGAGTAATCTGAGTCTGTCCCATAACATCCATACAGTGAGTCCATAAAATAACACATAAAATTACAACAGCCCCCAGGAGAAGGACTCCCCACATCAACAATTTCAGTGTTATAACAATTCAATACATTCAGATTTAAGTTTTTATAGCAATTTTACAAACAAGAGCAAACTGAAACCTTTCCCTATACAAACATACAAACAAACAAACAAAGAACACAGGAACAGACGGGGGCCCCCAAGAACAGCCTTCCAACTCCGTGGAAGTGGCGCCTAAAACTAAACGACGGCCTCACGCCGACTACCTCGTCCTGAGAGGGAATTCTATGTCCCTCCTAAAGGAGGATCAAAACGTCTTTTGATCTCTCCGGCCTGTGGTCTTCAACAGCGCGTCCGCTAGACCTTTCAGGCACTTCCCACAGGGATCCCTTCACACACTTTTACCGCGGCCAGACAGGCTCTCCGGATTCAGAGTCCCTCAGTCTTGGAGATCCCGGACGAGCCCCCATCTGTTGTGCCCAAGTGTCATAAACCCCAAAGACTACCAGGGAGCCGAATCCGATGCAATTGCAGAAAGCCTGTATTTATTTCGGACTAGTCCGAGCCCAGTCTCACCTACACCAACGAGAGCATGGGCGAGAAAGAGGAAGAACTTAACATATCAATGGGTTTTACAGGGAGGGTGGTGCTGCTACCTTGGCTGACCTGATTGGTTGGGTTAGACCTAGGGTCCAGTTACCTGGAGCTGGACCCGCCCCCACCTGCCCTCTCACCCCACCTGCCCTCTCGCCCCGCCTGCCCTCTCACCCCGCCCTGCCCTCTCAGCTCCTCAGCAAGGGCCTTTGGGGGGCTCTTCCACAGCATGGTGGTCGTGAACCTGAGAATCCCGATGCCGGGGACCAGCCCGGAAGGAGAAGGGTGAGTGAGTGAGGGGGGGCCCTGCCCTGACAGCCGCACTGCCCGCCCCCCTCCCCACCCCCATGCCCAGAGCAGCGTGGCCACGTCCCTGGCCCTGCAGGGTCAGGCTTTAGCCCCGACCGCCCTCTGACCCGCTGCCTCCGGGGCCCTGTGTGCCCGTGACAGACCTCCCGCTCGCCGGACGAGCCTGCAGTCAGACCCTGGGCCTTCGCACCTGCTGCCCCTGCCAGGCCCGTTCTCCCCGCCCTTGGCCTCCGCCGGCTCCTCCGCAGCAGCCAGGAGGAGGGTGAGGGGAGAGAGGGGGGTGGAGGGGACAGAGGGGGGCGGAGTGCAGGCACCGCTGCCGCCAGCACCTGCTCGGCCTCAGTCAGCAGCGTCTGCTGAGCGCGGGCCCGGCGGCCCCGCAGAGGGGGGCCTCCATCTGAGGGCAGGGACACAGGCCAGCGCCAGCCCACTGCCCACGGTGGTGTCTACGATGAAGTCCAAGGCCACACGCCAGGCCGCCCGCCCCCTCCACGGGACCCAGCGCCGGTCCCTGCACGGGAGCCGAGTTCTCCCGGTCAAACCTCTGTTCTCACCTGGCAGTGCGGCCGCTACAGCACCGCCCGGGATGCAAGTCGTGAAACTACCGAGGTACCGTGTCTGCCTGGCCGCCGGCAACACCGCCCGCCAGGCCCTGTGTGTGTGTGTGGGGGGGGGGAGGGCTAGGGGGGCAGGGGACAGAGGTGGGATGCTGGAGACAGATGGAGGTGCTGCTTCCTTCCCTGGGCCCGCTCCTTCCTTGGGCTCCCCGTCCTCCCCCCCATCCTCCCCCCCTCGGCCCCTTCCAGGGCGTCCCGCCCACAGTGAGCTGAGACCGGACCTGGGACCCACCACTCGGGTCAGAGGGGTCAAAGGCCCGGGGCCTTTCCTTCAGGGCCCAGCCACAGGCGCCCGGAGGCTGAGCCCCGTCCCAGAGGTGCAGTGCGGAGGAGCCTGGGCCCCGTGTCCCAGGAGGCACAGCCTGGCCCTCAGCAGCCACCCTGCCCGCCAGCCTCTCCAGGGGTCTCACACTCACGCTGCCCGCTGTGTTTCAGGATGCTGTACCCGCAGCCCAGAGTGCTGACGCCCTCGTGAGTAACCCCTCGCACTCCCCCATTCCCCACGTCCCGGCGGGCGGTGCCGCCCACGTCGCCCCGGGACTGGCTCTGCCGCTCCGAGCCCTGTGGTCGGAGCCCGGACCACAGAGTCCGTCCTCCCCTGCGCTGCGCTCCTGTCCTCTGTCTCTCAGACAGTGTGTGTGTGTGTGTGTGGGGGGGGCCGGCACAGGGTCCCTCCGCCGGCCAGTCCCCGTGCCCGGCCTCAGGTTGCAGGGTGGTAAGGGGGCTCTGCCCGTTGGCACCGGGGCTGGCTCCGGCAGGGTCTTGCAGGTGCCCCGTCCTCGGAAGGACGGTCCGCCCGGGCGGAGGGCCTGGCCAGCGGGGTCCCGGGGGCGGGAGCACAGGCTGAGGGCCTCCGCTCAGCGGCCTGGGCTCCGCTGCAGGAGGAACGACGTCCTCGTCCTGACCCCGTGGCTGGCACCCATCATCTGGGAGGGCACCTTCAACATCGACCTCCTGAACGAGCAGTTCCGGCTGCAGAACCTCACGGTGGGGATCACCGTGTTCGCCATCAAGAAGTAAGGGGGCCGGGGCGGGGGCGGGGGCGGGGATGGGGGTGGCCCCCTGAGCAGGAGGCCAAGGCTTCCTGCTCAGGGGGGTGGAGGCGGGAGCAGCAGGCCCCTCAGGGTCTGTCCTTGTGCCCAGGGCCGATGGGCTGGGGTCGGCCAGGAGATGGGGACCTGGGGGCTGCGGGCTCTCCGGGAGCCGGCATAGGCAGGACCCAGCTCCGCCTCTCCTCACCGAGGCTCCTGCTCCAGCCCCGGAGCCTCAGGCCCTCCTCCCTAAGATGGGGTGCTGCCGGCCCCCCATCTCTGGGAACAGAGGACGAGGAGGGTGCATGGGCCCCGCCCCTCCCTGACCCTCTGCCCCTCTCCTGCCCAGGTACGTGGCCTTCCTGAAGCTGTTCCTGGAGACGGCCGAGCAGCACTTCATGGTGGGCCACAGGGTCACCTACTACGTCTTCACCGACCGGCCGGACGCCGTGCCCCGCGTGGCGCTGGCCGAGGGCCGCCGCCTGGAGGTGCTCCGGGTCCCGGCCGCCGCGCGCTGGCAGGACGTGTCCATGCGCCGCATGCAGATGCTCAGCGACTTCTGCGAGCGGCGCTTCCGGCGGGAGGTGGCCTTCCTGGTGTGCACCGACGTGGACATGCGCTTCAGCGACCACGTGGGCGTGGAGGTCCTGTCCCCGCTCTTCGGCGCCCTGCACCCCGGCTTCTACGGGGCCGCCCGCCAGGCCTTCACCTACGAGCGCCGGCCGCAGTCCCGGGCCTACATCCCCTGGGACCAGGGCGACTTTTACTACTTGGGGGGCCTCTTCGGGGGGTCGGTGTCCGAGGTTCACCGGCTCACCACGGCCTGTCACCAGGCCATGACGGCCGACCGCGCCAACGGCATCGAGGCCGTCTGGCACGACGAGAGCCACCTGAACCGCTACCTGCTGGACCACAAGCCCACCAAGGTGCTGTCCCCCGAGTACCTGTGGGACGAGCAGCTGCTGGGCCGGCCGGCCGTCATGAGGAAGCTGAGGTTCATGGCCGTGCCCAAGAACCACCAGCAAATCCGCAACTGAGGGCGCGCTGGGGCCGCGGGAAGGGCTGGGGCCGCGGGAGGGGCTGGGGCCGCGGGAGGGGCTGGGGCCGAGCTCCCTCTGGCCCCCAGATTGGAGCCTTGATGGCCACTGGGCACAACTGCGCTTCCCTCTTCTGTCCTGTGGGGGTTGACTGTGGCTGCCTGGCACCGCCCCACCCCCCAAATACAGGCTGTGGGTACCTCAGGCATGCAGGAGACAGGCCCGTCCCCTGGGCATCCATCCGCTCCCACTGGGCGCTCCTGGGCCCTCAGCTCATGTGAGCCAGGGGGCTGGGCCCAGATGAAGTCGCTCCCAGGGAGGGCAGGAGCTCCTACCACAGTCCCAGGGCCCTGGGCACTGCTCGAGGCCAATCCCTTCCCTTCCTGAGCCCTCCCAGAGCTGAGTGGCACCTTCAGTGCGCAGGCCCAGGTGGAGGGGGGGAGGCCCAGGTGGAGGGGGGGAGGTCCAGGTGGAGGGGGGGAGGCCCAGGTGGAGGGGAGGAGGCCCAGGTGGAGGGGAAGAGGCCCAGGTGCTGGTGAGGCCTGACTCCCACCCTCTTGGCAGCCGCTGGGAGCGGGGCGGCCTGAGTTCACGGGGGCAGGGGAGGGTCGGCCTGAGTTCACGGGGGCAGGGGAGCGGGGTGGCCTGAGTTCACGTTGGCAGGGGAGGGGGCCCGAGCACAGGACGTTGCCAATTGTCAAGAAAACCTGTGCCTCTTGCTCCAAAGGACGTCTGTGCCCCCAGGGGGCCCCCTCGGTGTGAAATGCTGGGGCTCTTGGCCCCGCTTGGCTAAGGTGACCAGACATCCCGATTTTTAACAATTTATCCCACGATAAAATCGGGACTTTTTTAAAACGCCGCGGGACAAATTGTTACAAATCGGGACTGTCCTGCCAAAAGCGGGACGTCTGGTCACCTTACGCTTGGCCCCTCTCCCGGGCGGGGGCAGGGCAGGCACCCATCAGCAGAGGCCTCTGTCCTCGGTGGTCTGCGCCGTCGGAATACCCGGGTGTCTCACTGCCCCACCCACTACCATGAAGCCCCAGCCCCTCCCTGAGCCGTCCGTCCTGCCTGTGTGAGCCGGGCACCTCTCCGTCCCTCTGGGAGGGGGTCTCCAGGGGCTGTCAGAGGGGCCTTCGTCAGCCCTGCTCCTCCTCCCTCCGTCCCCGGGGTCAGCCCCAGGCTCCCAGGCCTGCTTTCCCCAGGGCTCAATGGGAGTCCCCACAGGCGTGCTGGCGTCGGACGGAGAAGCTCCCCCTAGCGGCGGGTCCTCAGTAAGGGAGGTGGGAGGCCGCAGAGCTCCCTTCAGCTCCGCTGCGGGGGGTGGGGGGACTCCGGAATCCTGATGCGGGGACACAGACAAGGCCCACGGCAGGAGGGCGGCCTGGCCGTGCCCACCACCTGGGAAATGAGCTTCCGGAAGAGCGCCCGCCCCAGAGCCTCCCCGCCTGACACCCACAAGTGCACACACGCACACGTGAACATACAGGCACACACTCAGGCACCCTGGGCACAGAACACAGCGACTCGCATGCACACACAGGTAGGGACTGGGATTGCCTGAAACCGATCACGGTCTCACTACCAGGAAGAAGTAAAAGGCAGGTCAAGCTTGAAGCTCTGAAAGGGCAGAGCCAACCACTCCCTAATTGAGACAATGGTAACTGAGGCAACTTCCCCACAAAGTCACCTAAATCCTTCCTGATGGGATAATCCGACCATCGCCTGCCTAAGGGCCATGGGTGTGGCCCACAGTCTCCATAAAACGGATGGCAAGGCCAGAGCCTAGAGCAGTCCCCCCACTAGAGGGCTCCCGCTCGCCCCACCCTCCCCCCATAACGCCAAATCAATTTTTAAAAATTTCTTCTAGTCTCTAATTTCCATGCAGCCCTTCTCCGGAACACAAACCCTGAGCCCCGCAGGACGTGAAAGGGGTTCCCTTAGGGACAGTGAGCACCGTCACGGCTCTCCTCCCCAGAGGGACCTTGCTCTGTCCTCGGTTCGGGGCTCCTTATTGCACTCTAACAAATGCTTGTCCTTGAACAAGTCAAAGCTAGCCCAGCCCGGCCGGCGGGGCCCAGTGGTGGAGCATTGACCTATGAACCAGGGGTTCACGGTTCTATTCCTGGTTGGGGGACGAGCCTGGGTTGCGGGCTAGATCCCCAGAGTGGAGTGTATAGGAGGCAGGCGATCCATGATTCTCTCTCACCATCGATATTTCTATCTTTTTCTCCCTTCCTCTCTGAAATCAATAAAATTAAAAAAACAAAACACCACCAAAACCGGTTTGGCTCAGTGGATAGGGCATCAGCCTGCGGACTGGGGTGGGATCCCAGGTTCGATTCTGGTCAAGGGCACATACCTTGGCTGTGGGCACATCCCCAGTGCGGGGTGTGGAGGCAGCTGATTGATGCTTCTGTCCCATCGATGTTTCTCTCTGTCCCTCTCCCTCTCTGAAAAATCAAAATATATTTAAGAAAGAAAAACACAAAACGCTAGGCGAGCTGGTGTGGCTCAGTGAGTGTGGATTATGAACCGGGTAGCGGTTTGGTTCCTGGTTGGGCCATCCCAGGTGTGGGAACCCAAGCAGGGGCATGCAGGAGGCAACTGGCCAGCATTTGTCATGGATGCTTCTGTCTTCCTTCCCTCTCTCTGAAATCAATGAAAAATACATTTTAAAAAGTGAAAGCTAAATAATATACTTTTCTTCCTAGATGACCAATACACAGAGAACACTGAACTATTTCAGAACGATACAAATCTCACGCATTGCAAAAACTTGGACAAGGAGATAAGAGATTTGCAAGTCCCGCCCCAGAGGGGACCATCACAAGTGGTTTGTGGGCATCTCTCAGGCTCCATCTCTCTCTGTTTTGTTTTGTTTTGTTTTAATATATTTTATTGATTTTACACAGAGAGGAATTGAGAGGGATAGAGAGTTAGAAACGTCGATGAGAGCGAAACATCAATCAGCTGCCTCTTGCACACTCCCTACTGGGAATGTGCCCACAACCAAGGTACATGCCCTTGACCAGAATTGAACCTGGGACCCTTCAGTCCGCAGGCCAAAAAGCTCTATCCACTGAGCCAAACCGGTCTTGGCTCCGCCTCTCTTTCTGTTTGTCTCTGTGACAACGCAGATTCCTTTACACGTGTGTCTGTCTCTTGAAATCACACGTGCATGGTCTAATGGGTGGGATCCTGGGATGCAAAAGGTTCCACGTGTCTCACCTAAGAGGACCCTGAGGTCTGTGGGTGGCACATGGAGACCTGCACCCACGGCAACAGCCGCTCAGCTTGCCGCGTCCGCGCGGAGCAGGATCGACGGGTCCAATCCCTCTCCGTGGATGGTCTTCCAATTTCTGGCAAGTTCGCCAGTGCTCTGATGGGTAGTCTCAAAAACACATCTTTTAAAAAAAAAAAATATTTTTTATTGATTTCAGAGAGGAAGGGAAAGGGAGAGCGGATAGAAACCTCAATGATGAGAATCATGGATCGGCTGCCTCCTGCATACCCGACACTGGGCCTGTACCCTGACCGGGAATCGAACCATGACCACTTTGTTTATTTTTATTGATTTTGTACAGAGAGGAAGAGAGAGGGATAGAGAGTTAGAAACATCAATGAGAAAGAATCACTGATCAGCTGCCTCCTGCACACCCCCCACTGGGGATGTGCCCGTAACCAAGCTACATGCCCCTGACCGGAATCGAACCCGGGACCTTAGAGTCCCCAGGCTGACACGCTATCCACTGAGCAGAACCGGTTTTGGCGAACCATGACCTCTTGCTTCCTAGGTGGACCCTCACAAATACATGTTTGCAAAACTGCAAGAACGCCTGCAGGAGGCGCCGCCGGGGACCTGCCGGCCTGCGCACTGTCTCCCAGGGGCCCTCCCCCTCCTCTCCCGACGTGCCAGGCCTCGCTTCCTCTCGTTGGGGTGCACATTTGCCCTCGTCCCTTTTGAAACATCAGCTTTCCCAAGTTTTCTGCACTTGGGGGGCCATGCCATTCCTGGGAGCGACTTCATCTGGGCCCCCCTCGGTCAGGGACCCGGCCCCCTGGCTCACCTGAGCTGAGGGCCCAGGAGCGCCCAGTGGGAGCGGATGGATGCCCAGGGGACGGGCCTGTCTCCTGCATGCCTGAGGTACCCACAGCCTGTATTTGGGGGGTGGGGCGGTGCCAGGCAGCCACAGTCAACCCCCACAGGACAGAAGAGGGAAGCGCAGTTGTGCCCAGTGGCCATCAAGGCTCCAATCTGGGGGCCAGAGGGAGCTCGGCCCCAGCCCCTCCCGCGGCCCCAGCCCCTCCCGCGGCCCCAGCCCTTCCCGCGGCCCCAGCGCGCCCTCAGTTGCGGATTTGCTGGTGGTTCTTGGGCACGGCCATGAACCTCAGCTTCCTCATGACGGCCGGCCGGCCCAGCAGCTGCTCGTCCCACAGGTACTCGGGGGACAGCACCTTGGTGGGCTTGTGGTCCAGCAGGTAGCGGTTCAGGTGGCTCTCGTCGTGCCAGACGGCCTCGATGCCGTTGGCGCGGTCGGCCGTCATGGCCTGGTGACAGGCCGTGGTGAGCCGGTGAACCTCGGACACCGACCCCCCGAAGAGGCCCCCCAAGTAGTAAAAGTCGCCCTGGTCCCAGGGGATGTAGGCCCGGGACTGCGGCCGGCGCTCGTAGGTGAAGGCCTGGCGGGCGGCCCCGTAGAAGCCGGGGTGCAGGGCGCCGAAGAGCGGGGACAGGACCTCCACGCCCACGTGGTCGCTGAAGCGCATGTCCACGTCGGTGCACACCAGGAAGGCCACCTCCCGCCGGAAGCGCCGCTCGCAGAAGTCGCTGAGCATCTGCATGCGGCGCATGGACACGTCCTGCCAGCGCGCGGCGGCCGGGACCCGGAGCACCTCCAGGCGGCGGCCCTCGGCCAGCGCCACGCGGGGCACGGCGTCCGGCCGGTCGGTGAAGACGTAGTAGGTGACCCTGTGGCCCACCATGAAGTGCTGCTCGGCCGTCTCCAGGAACAGCTTCAGGAAGGCCACGTACCTGGGCAGGAGAGGGGCAGAGGGTCAGGGAGGGGCGGGGCCCATGCACCCTCCTCGTCCTCTGTTCCCAGAGATGGGGGGCCGGCAGCACCCCATCTTAGGGAGGAGGGCCTGAGGCTCCGGGGCTGGAGCAGGAGCCTCGGTGAGGAGAGGCGGAGCTGGGTCCTGCCTATGCCAGCTCCCAGAGAGCCCGCAGCCCCCAGGTCCCCATCTCCTGGCCGACCCCATCCCATCGGCCCTGGGCACAAGGACAGACCCTGAGGGGCCTGCTGCTCCCGCCTCCACCCCCCTGAGCAGGAAGCCTTGGCCTCCTGCTCAGGGGGCCACCCCCATCCCCGCCCCCGCCCCCGCCCCCGCCCCGGCCCCCTTACTTCTTGATGGCGAACACGGTGATCCCCACCGTGAGGTTCTGCAGCCGGAACTGCTCGTCCAGGAGGGCGATGTTGAAGGTGCCCTCCCAGATGATGGGTGCCAGCCACGGGGTCAGGACGAGGACGTCGTTCCTCCTGCAGCGGAGCCCAGGCCGCTGAGCGGAGGCCCTCAGCCTGTGCTCCCGCCCCCGGGACCCCGCTGGCCAGGCCCTCCGCCCGGGCGGACCGTCCTTCCGAGGACGGGGCACCTGCAAGACCCTGCCGGAGCCAGCCCCGGTGCCAACGGGCAGAGCCCCCTTACCACCCACAGCCTGAGGCCGGGCACGGGGACTGGCCGGCGGAGGGCACCCTGTGGCGCCCCCCCCTCCCCCACGCTGCCTGTGAGACAGAGGACAGGAGCACAGCGCAGGGGAGGACGGACTCTGTGGTCCGGGCTCCGACCACAGGGCTCGGAGCGGCAGAGCCAGTCCCGGGGCGACGTGGGCGGCACCGCCCGCCGGGACGTGGGGAGGGGGGGTGAGTGCGAGGGGTTACTCACGAGGGCGTCAGCACCCTGGGCTGCGGGTACAGCATCCTGAAACACAGCGGGCAGCGTGAGTGTGAGACCCCTGGAGAGGCTGGCGGGCAGGGTGGCTGCTGAGGGCCAGGCTGTGCCTCCTGGGACACGGGGCCCAGGCTCCTCCGCACTGCACCTCTGGGACGGGGCTCAGCCTCCGGGCGCCTGTGGCTGGGCCCTGAAGGAAAGGCCCCGGGCCTTTGCCCCCTCTGACCCGAGTGGTGGGTCCCAGGTCCCGTCTCAGCTCACTGTGGGCGGGACGCCCTGGAAGGGGCCTCTGGGGTTTGGGGGCCGAGGGGGGGAGAACGGGGGAGGACGGGATGCCCAAGGAAGGAGCGGGCCCAGAGGAGCCGCCGGCAGACACGCATGTGGCCGCTGGGCCTCTGGCTGGTGACAGGAGCACCGGACGTGGCCGTCACAGCACCAGCTCCAACAGGCTCTCGGCCACGGTGAGCCTGAGCGGGGGGAAAGGCGTAGAAAGGACAAGAGGACGGAGCTGGTCCAGGTGGGACGTGCTCCCTCATGGGGAGACCCTCACATGAGCCTATTTCACAGCCGCTGCCACGCGGCACGGGGGGGCGGGCCAGATGGCACAGCGTTCTCTGGGTCTCACCCACTGCACCACCTGACCCAGCTGTTTCCCGCGGCCTCTCACTCAGGCGGTGGGGCCACGTGTTCGGACCACAGGGTCACGCTCACAACCACAGCTGGCGGCCATCACGGTGCTGGGAGGCTCCGCCCTCCACGCTGGGCCTCGCACGTGGCCGGGAGGACTGTGCCCTCATCAGCCCGAGGCTCGAACCTGTCTCAACGCTGTGGTCGCGCCCCAAAGGGGGTCCCTGTCAAATGAGTGCCCCGTGCACGCCCGGATGCACCCAAAGCCGGTGCCTACGCTCCCGCCCACCTACGCCTCCCGCCCCTCTGCCTCCCTTCAACTCCCCCCTCACCCCCCTACCAGCCTCGGTCCGGTTCTGGCAGATCCAATGAGCGTGAGCTGATGCTGTGGACGTCGGAGGCAGCAGGTCAGAGGGCGGTCGGGGCTAAAGCCAGTCCTCCCAGGTGACCCTGCAGGGCCAGGGACGTGGCCGAGCTGCTCTGGGCATGGGGGTGGGGGGGGGGCGGGCAGTGCGGCTGTCAGGGCCGGGCCCCCCTCACTCACTCACCCTTCTCCTTCCGGGCTGGTCCCCGGCATCGGGATTCTCAGGTTCACGACCACCATGCTGTGGAAGAGCCCCCCAAAGGCCCTTGCTGAGGAGCAGGTCCTGGGCCGGCCTGTCCACCTTCCCCACGCAAGGTCATGCCCCCGAGCTCCCCAGAAAGCTGCCCTCGGGCAGGGCGGGGGGGGCAGTGTCCCCTAAGCTCAGGTGCCCCCTGGGCGGCGGGAATGGGTCCCGGGCGTGGCCGGCTGGTCCGAGGCTGCCCAGGGACGGCTTCCTGGCAGGGTCCCTCACTCCGGGCCCAGGGCCTTGTCTGTCCGGGAGTGGCTGACAGCGCGGCTCCCCCCTCGCAGCCACACAGGGAGGGTCCAGGCCTCGCCCAACTCCCCGCTGCTGAGGTGGGGGAGCACAGCCCCCCAGGGTGCGGCCCCGTGGGAGGGAGTGTGAAGCCGGGTGGTGAGGCGCTGTCAGCCCTGTCTCTCCAGCTGTGACCAGGGAGCAGGATTGTGGGGAACAGCTCAGGGCGCCCCCTGGGATCCAATAGCCCTGCTGACCCAGGGGCCTGGCCGCTTCTCACCCAGAGACCAGGAGGAAGGTGAAGAGGAGGAAGGCCAGAGGTCGAAGCGAGCGGCAGGGAGGTTTTCCTGGAAAACGCAGTGGGAATGCGGTCTCGCCACGCGGCTCCTGGCTCCGGGGGTCTGTGGGCTGCACCGGGGACCCTGGCCCGGCCCCGCCAGGAGAGTGCCCCTCGCAGGGCGAGTTTGGAGCGAAACCGGAGCCCCTCTGAGACCCAGTCCCATCCCCAGGTTTGTCCCGTCTCCTTCCGAGGGGCCCACAGTCCTTCCTCCCAGCACCCCCAGGGCACCCCGACTCCCTCCTCAGGCCTCTTTCCACGGAGCCCCCCTGACTGACAGGACCCCAGGGGCCTGAGCTGAGCACAGGAGGATGGCCGCTGCCCCCACACCGGGGTGGGGGTGGGGGAGGGGCTGGAGAGAATTTCCTTTCCGCTTTGAAAATACCTTTTCATGTTTCCTTTTATTTATCTACATATTTATATTTCTTTATTGATTTCAGACAGGGAGAGAGAGATAGAAACATCCATGAGGAGAGAGAATTAGTGATCGGCCGCCTCCTGCACGCCCCCCACTGGGGATCAAGCCCGAAACCCAGGCCTGTGCCCTTGGCAGGAACCCTTCAGTCTGGGACCGCTCAGTCCGAAGGCTGATGCTCTGTCCACCGAGCCAAGCCCGCGAGGCTCCCGTTTCCTTTTAAAAGCTCTTAACACACACAGGCATGCTTATCTGCGGAATCCTTTATAGCCAATAAAACGTAAGCATTTTAAGCACGGAGGGAGATGAGTATTTACGAGTATTTAACGCTGTGCACACGTGTGTGACCGCAGCCCCAGCCGAGCCAGATGCACAGGTTCCCTCCCGCCCTGCCCAGCAAGCACCCCCACCCCCACCCCCGCCCCGGGGTGCCCGCTGGCCTAACCGCTCCCTCTCAGGCCTCCTCTCCCTGGTCTGTCTGAGCTCGATCAGATACACACATTCCTGCACACTCCGTCCTGAAGATTATCCTGCAGGAAGCAGGTTCTGGGCCTCTGGGGGCAGCCGCAGCCTGTGCCGCCCGGGGCCACCTGGTGGGGCCGCCCCGTGCTCGGTGGGGCAGTGGCTGCGTGCGGGGCGTGGGTGGCTTCGAGAGAGGCACAGGCAGACTGAGGCCAGCCGCTGCCGGTGGGTGGGGACTTTTAGAAAAGTCCACAGGGCCGGCCCGGGCCTGTCTGCCCGCAATTCAGACTACTTGGATGCCATGCACACGTGGCTGGAGGACTCGCCCAGGAGACCGAGGACTAAGTGGTGTGACGCTGGGCTCAGCAAAGAGTCCCTACAGTCCACACCGCAAGCACAAAGAACAGGAAAGCAAGTTCCACCGGAGCTCATCAGAATGAACGCTCTGGGACTGGGGGACTGGGCGAAAGGGAAGAGATTAGCCCAAGAACACACGTGTTCGATCAATGGGCACAGACAGCAGAGCGGGGGTGGGGGGAGTCTGAGTGGAAGTGGGTAAAGGGGGAGGGACACTATTACACTATCTGTAATAATGTCAACAATAAAAAAATGTTTAAAATATATTTTATTGAGTTTTTACAGAGAGAAGGAGAGAGAGAGGGATAGAGAGTTAGAAACATCGATGGGAGAGAATCATCAATTAGCTGCCTCCTGCACACCCCTACCGGGGATGTGCCCGCAACCAAGGTACATGCCCTTGACAGGAATCGAACCAGGGACCTTTCAGTCCACAGGCCGATGCTCTATCCACTGAGCCAGACTGGTTTTGGCAACGATAAAAAAAATTAAAAAAATTTTGCACTTCAACTACATCATAAGAAAATGAGCCACCGAAACCGGTTTGGCTCAGTAGATAGAGTGTCGGCCTGTGGACTGAGAGGTCCCGGGTTCGATTCCGGTCAAGGGCATGTACCTTGGTTGTGGGCACATCCCCTGTGGGCGGTGTGCAGGAGGCAGCTGGTCGGTGTTTCTCTCTCATCGATGTTTCTAGCTCTCTATCCCTCTCCCTGTAAAAAATCAATAATATATATATATATATAGAGAGAGAGAGAGAAGAAAGAAAGAGAGCCCAGCAGGTGTGGCTCAGTGGCTGAGCATTGACATCTGAATCAGGAGGGTGGAGATCGATTCCCGGTCAGGGCACTTGCCAGGGTTGGGGGCTTGCTCCCCACTGTGGGCGAGCAGGAGGCAGCTGATCAATGGTTTTCTCTCTCATCATTGACATTTCTATCTCTCTATCCTCCCTTCCTCTCTTAAAACACACACACACACACACACACACACACACACACACAACCTAAAGCTAGAAACCCGAAATGCCTGCCAGTGGTGAGTAAAGGATGGTGTGCCCATACAATGAGATTACTCTGCAGTGAACGCGGATGAAATGCTGACACAGTGGCGGCTTGCAGGAGGCAGCAGATCAATTATTCTCATAATTGATGTTTCTCTCTCTTCCTCTTTGAAATCAACAAACTTTTTTTTTTTAAGAGAGGGGTGTGGGTCGGTGGGAGATTCCTGGAGACGGATGCGCTGTCTGCAGGCCGCCGGACCGAGCCTGGACCGGACCCCAGGCCAGCCGCCCCGCTGGCTGGGTCTGAGCACCCAGCGGCCCAGGGGCTCAGCGATCGGGGTGCCGGTTCCCGTCGGGACTCTTCCCGCCCAGGGACCGGGGCCCCGGGGCCGCCACTCACCCGCCGGCGTCCGCAGCAGCTCGGCCATCGCCGCCGAGACCGAGAGAACCGCCGCGCCCCTCGGGGCTGGGACTCTCCGACGCCGACCCGGCGGAGTGACAGCGGGGACCGGCCGAGGCGCAGGGTCCGGGGGACGGTCTGGGCCCGGGGACCCGCCAGGTGGGGCGGGGCCTCCCGTGGGGGCGGGGCCTCCCCAAGGCACCAATGAGGACGCGCCCCTCCCAGCCCCGCCCCCACCCCCGGGAGCTGGCGCCTCCTCGGGCTCCGCCTGCAGAGCCGGGCCCGTCCTGGCTCCTGGGGCTCCGGCCGGTCCCTGCCGCCAGCACCCGCCTCCGCCGGCCGCCACCAGCTCGCCCCGGGGGGCAGCCCCCGCCCCGCCCCGGGGCCCCTCGCTCTCCCGGACCCACGGGCTGCGCCCGCCTGCGAGGCTCTGTCCGGAGAGGCGGCGCCCGGGCCAGACCCGGGGAGGAAGGGACGTCCTGGGGGCCGGAGGGAGGACCCCCCTGCCCCTCCTCCTCCCCTCCCTCCTCCCCTTCTCCTCCCCCATCCTCTCCCCCCCCTCCCCTCCCCTCCCCTCCCCAACCGGCCTGATCCGGCGCCTTTCCAGGGGCTTCTTCTTTTTCTTTTTTTATTTTATCTTATTTTATTTTTTAAAATATATTTTATTGATTTTTTAAAAATATATTTTATTGATTTTTTACAGAAGGGAGAGAGATAGAGAGCTAGAAACATCGATGTGAGACAAACATCGACCAGCTGCCTCTTGCACACCCCCCACCTGGGATGTGCCCGCAACCAACGTACATGCCCTTGACCAGAATCGAACCCGGAACCTTTCAGTCCGCAGACCGACGCTCTACCACTGAGCCAAACCGGTTTTGGCCTTTTTCTTTTTTTAAATATATATTTTATTGATTTTTTTTTTTTTTTTTTTTTTTTTAGAGAGGAAAGGAGAGAGAAACATCCATCAGCTGCCTCCTGCACGCCCCCACTGGGGATGTTCCTGCAACCAAGGTACATGCCCTTGACCGGAATCGAACCTGAGACCCTTCAGTCCGCAGGCTGATGCCCTATCCACTGAGCCAAACCCGTTAGGGCTCCAGAGGCTTCTCTATACTCTTCCGGGCACACCCAGGAAGTGCTAGTGACCTCGCCCCCTTTCCAGGGGAGGAAACTGAGGCAGGGCCGGCGGTGAGGTCAGGCGTCATGTTCAAGTTCGTATTCCTTACTCCCCTGCCTCCACTCACGTTCCGTCATCAGCATTCACTCCCGCCTGCAGCTGCTCTCGGGGCGCAGGGGGGACAGGAGCCTAGTCTGGGGCTCCACGCTCCTCTTCCTGTCCAAGCCCCTCCCGCCTCCCTGCTCCTGGTTCCCCCGGGACTCTGTATCCTGAGGAAGAGGGAATCGCCCCTCCCTCCCCCCAGGAGCAAGGGGTCTGATCCTGCTAGGGGCCCCCCAGCTCTGCCCGGAGCACCCAGGGGGAGGGTACTCCTCACTCCTGGGTTCTGGCACAGGGCTCTGCTCTGCGGAATATAGTGGGGGAAGGGGCTGGGACCTTTGATCGCACTCACTGTCTTAGTGCCTTTCCTGTAGGAGCTCCTGAATCTCCACCTGAACCTGCCTGCAAAAGGGACAGGGCTCAGGCCGGTGGTCGTGGCTCAGTGGTTGAACTTGGACCTGTGAGCCAGGAGGCCCCACTCGGATTCCAGGTCGGATTCCAGGTCAGAGCACCTGCGGAGTGGAGTCGTGGGGCTCCATCCCCAGTAGGGGGCGTGCAGGAGGCGGCCGATCAGTGATTCTCATCCCTCTCCCTTCCTCTCTTGCTCCCTCTCGGCCATCAGTAAAAACATATGTTTTTTAAAAAGGCAGGGACTGCACAGGTGAGCGGAGAGCCAGGGTCTGGCCCGAGGAGACCTGGCCTGGAGGCCACCCCACCGTCACCCAGCACCTGCTGGAGTCCCAAACCCGATTCTTGCCCCATCTCACGGCTTCCCCGCCCTCCCTCCGCCCCAGCTCCGGCCCTCAACGCTGGCTGGGCCTGGGGCAGCTTCTGTCCGGGTGCGTGGAGAACTGGGAAGGGTCTGAGATTTGACCCCACTTGCCAACTAACAGCCTATCCACTGAGCCAAACGGGCTGGGGCTGAAGGACGTCTTGATGGCCTCCACGCGCTGGGCAGTTATGAATAAAATTTCTGTAAACATCCTGGGCAGGCACATGGCTTTTGTTTTCTAAAACACATTTTTTTTCTGGTTTCAGAGAGGAAGGGAGAGGGAGACAGAAACAATGATGGGAGAATCATTGCCCTGCCTCCTGCACGCCCCACCATGGGGATCGAGCCCCAAACCCGAGCATGTGGGCATTAGAGTCGAACCTGGGACCCTTTAGTCCGCAAGCCCACGCGCTATCCACTGAGCCAAACCACCTAGCGCGGCAGGTAAAGGTTTCCAGCTCCGTTAGATAAATCCCAAGGAGCACCACGGCTCCATCCTCTTTGGGAAGAAACAGCCAAACTTTGTTTCGAAAGCGGAGGCTCCATGCTGCGGAAGTTCCCTCCAGCTCCGCCTGAGAGTGACGGAGGGTCCCTGTGGCTGCTCAGCCTGGCCAGCACTCGGGGGCCTGAGTCACGGAGGCCCGACCCTGAGGCCGACCGCGAGGCAGGGCGCAAGCCCCGGTCCCCCCCATCCTGCTTCTCAGGCCTGGCCCTGAGCTCCGGCCCGTGCTTCCCGCCCGGAGCCGGCTGGGCTGTCCTGGGGCGCAGACCAGACAGACAGTGGACAGCAGGGCCAGCGCCCCGCGCGGGGCGCCCGGATGCGGCGGGGGGCGGGGCGAGCGGGCTGGGGGCGGGGCGGGCGGGCTGGGGGCTGGGATGCGTCCGGAGGCGGGACTAGCGGGTCGCTGACCTGTCCGGCCCCGCTCGTGGCGGCCGGCCTTCCGTCCGGCGCATCCGCTCGCCCCGGCGCCGGACCGCGGGTGCGCGCGGAGGCCCTGGCGCGGTGAGCCGAGCCGCTCCCGCTCTCCGGGTCGGGTGAGCCCCTGGTCCGCCCTGACGCCGGCCCGGCCGAGGGGTGAGTGCGCACCCCGCAGGGTCCGCGGTGCCCCCTCCGCCCCGCCCTGCGCGCCCCGCGCTCGGCCCGGCTCCTGGGCGCGCCCCGGGCTGGGGCGGCTGGGCTCGGGCCTGGCTCTGCGTCCACGGAGCGGCCCGGCGTCTTGGGCCCGGAGGGGAGAGGGGTAGCGGAACCGAGGAGGGGAGGGAACCGAGGCCCGCGGAGGGCGGCCGGGGGAGCGGGTGCCGGCGGCCACCGGGTGGGCGGACTGTTGTGGGGTTGAACCCTGGAGCCAAAATAAGACCACCGGAGGCTGCTGATGGATTTAGAAAAGCAGCAGGAGTTATTGAACTGGCCAGGACAGAACGGCCGCGAGAGCGCCACACCCAGGTGGCCACACTCAGGACCGCGCCGTTGCAGGTGCAGGCAGTCCTTTTAAAGGTCCAAACCACAGACATTTCCCTCTGCTCTAAATTCTAAATTCTAAATGCTGGGAACGTCCCCGCCACATCCTGCTGGACGCTGGGATGTGGACGGGCCTCTCTGGCGATAGCGGTACAGAAGCAGAGCTGAGCGAGCACCCTCTAACCGTTATCTGCAGTTCCTGCTCCTGGAGCTGCTGAGCCCGTGGGGATCCATCTCCTGTGGTCCTGGGCCTGTGGTCCTGGGCCGCGGGCACAGGAAAACTGCCTTAGCCTCCAGGTCTCCGTCTGGAAGCTGAGGCAACTACCCCATTGTTTAGGCAAGTAAGCGAGTGCCAGAGCCAGAATAACAGGGCTAAAATTCAAACAGCAGCCCTAACCGGTTTGGCTCAGTGGATAGAGCATTGGCTGTGGACTGAAGGGTCCCAGGTTCGATTCTGGTCCAGGGCATGTACCTTGGTTGAGAGCACATTCCCAGTGGGGGATGTAGAGGAGACAGCTGATCGATATTTCTCTCCCGATATTTCTAACTCTCTTTCCCTCTCCCTTCCTCTTTGTAAAAAAAAAAAAAAAAAAAAAAAAAAAAAAAAAATTCAAACAGCAGTTTTTACCTAAGTTTGGTTGCTACTGTACTTCAGGGACCCCGCCGGGCTGCCTGGGGCCCTTGGTTGCTGTGATCCCGACTGAGCCTAACCCTAACCCTTCCCTGTGCGTCACCCTCAGGGGCAGTGCGTGTTGTCCTTCCTCCCCGCTCACCCAGCCCCTGCACCCGGGAGCTCCCGAGGCTGGGGTGACTCCTGTACTGAGCCGGCGAGAGCCCGAGCGGCCCCTGCAGGGCCAGGCCTCACCCCCGGGGGAGTGCGCCCGCCTCCCGCTGGGCCCGCCGCCTCTGGACCGGCCCGGCCGTGTGTGGGCTGTGCGGCTCCTGTCCTCACTGTCGCTCTCGGATTCTCCAAGTCCTGCCTACACGCTGGCTCTCGCGCTGTCGCCCAGGCTGGGGGCCCTCTTCGCACCCTTGTGGGGGGAGTTTTGAGGGAGACCTGAGAGGCCGGGCTGGGGGGCCACGGCGCTGTCTCTGGGTGAAGAGGGGCAGTGTCTCTGGGTGAGGAGGGGCAGTGTCTTTGGGTGAAGAGGGCGCTGTCTCTGAGGAAGGAGCATCTCTTTGCAGGACAGAGGCTCTGAGAGAGGAGGGCTGATTGGCCCGGCACACCCTTCCCCCACGGCTGCCTGGAGGGGGCTGCACCGCCATGCGCTGCCGCAGACTGGCCCTGGGCCTGGGCTTCTGCCTGCTGGTGGGCACCGTCCTCTGCACTCTGTGGTGAGCATGCCTGGGGAGCCCTCCAGCACCCTCTCAGACTCCCCTCTGGGCATCTCGGCCCCCCCATACCTGACCTGTCCAGGGATGCCCACCTCTCCGGGTCCCCCACCCCCAGGAAGACCGATCGAGGCTCTGGATTTTGCCTGGGACTGGCCTTAGCACTGCCCTTCCCTCTGCCTCACCGTCCTTCCGGCCCCGATGGCCAGGAACTCCTGTTGGTGCCCCCAGTTCGCCCTGTGCGTTCCTGGGGTGTTCCCCGGGCCACCCCTCACCACACGTGCCCCCTCTGTGTGCAGGGCTGGGGTCGGAGGGATGAGTGACTTCAGGGGTGACTTGTGCCTGCATGCTGGTCCACCAGGAGGCTTTGTCCCCCGCGGTCAGCCAGACCAGGCGCCGTGGGGGCCACAGATGCTCCCCCGGGCCTTGGCTCCCACCGGGGTGCGGCAAGGGGGCCTAGCCTTGGGGGACCTCGAACCGGCGGTGTTTTTCCTTCCCAGGGCCTATGCCGACAGCTGGCTGCCATTCTCCTACATCCCCTACTACCTTCCCTGCCCGGAGATCTTGTAAGTCCGGGGCAGGGAGGATTGGGGCGCCGTGGGTGGCACGGAGTGGGGAGATGGGAGTTTAAGGTCCCTTTGTCTGCAGGGGCTGGGTCCTCAGCTCACATCAGTATGACCACGAAAGGGAAGTTTAAAACCGGAAGCACAGGCTGTCCATGAACTGTTTGTTACCATGGAAACATTGACTGTTGCCTGGCCAGGCGGCTCAGGGGGTTGGAGAGTCCTCCCCAGCACCCAAAAGGTGGTGGGCGCAGTTCCAGTCAGGGCACATGACTATGCCGTGGGGGTTCAATCCCCCGACGGGGTGTGTGGGAGAGGCAACTGATGGATGTTCCTCATGTGGCCGTTTCTCTCTTCCTCTCAAATCAATAAAAACAGCACTGGCAGGTGTGGGTCAGTGGTTAGAGCATGGGCCCTTGCACAGAAGGGCTGCAGGATTTTTGTTTTTAATATATTTTATTGATTTTTTTTTTTAAATAGAGAGGAAGGGAGAAGGACAGAAAGTCAGAAACATCCACTGAGCCAAACTGGTTCTGGCAAGCTGCAGGTTTATTTTTTTTTAATTTAAAAAAATATATATTTTATTGATTTTTTACAGAGAGGAAGGGAGAGGGTTAGAGAGCTAGAAACATTGATGAGAGAGAAACATTGGCCAGCTGCCTCCTGCACACCCCCACCGGGAATGTGCATGCCCTTGACGGGAATCGAACCTGGGACCTTTCAGTCCGCAGGCTGACGCTCTATTCACTGAGCCAAACCAGTCCCAGTGAAGATTAAGAACTTTGTGGCCACAGAATAGAGTAAATGAGGAAGCTGGAAAACAGAAAAGACTCAGGAAAAGCCCTCTTGGGTGCCCCTGAGCTGAGTTTTGCTCGTTTCCAAGTCCCTCGGCAGCTTGTGGATTGCTGCGCTTCCTGACAGAACACACTGGGCATCTCGCTGGTTCTGAAAGCACAGAGGCTACTTGCCGTTGAGAACGGCTGTGACCTCCGATGAGAGCCAGTGACATGGGAGCCGTCCACGGCACCTCCCAACAGTCTCCCGACAGACAACCGGAAGCCCTGCAGCCGCCGGCCTCACCGGTGAACCTCACCAAACACCCCAGGGACGGACACCTGCCTCCACCCGCCCCAACAGACCCAGCTCACCTTGTGAGGCCAGCATAACAAATTTTATCTCATTGCAAACCAGATAAAGACACGTCAGAGAAAGAGGATTACAGGCCTAAAATCCTAAACAAAATATAAACAGACCGGATGCGGCAATAGATTAAAAAGGTCACCCACCATGGCCAAGTGGGGTTTACTGCGGGGATGCGAGGCCGGGACACTACTGAAAACAGGAAAGTTTTTGGATAGAGCGTCGGCCTGTGGACTGGAAGGGTCCCAGGTTCGATTCTGGTCAAGGGCATGTACCTTGGTTGCGGGCACATCCCCAATAGGAGGGTGTGCAGGAGGCAGCTGATTGATGTTTCTCTCTAACTCTCTCTCTCCCTCTCTGTAAAAAACCAATAAAATATATTAAAAAAAAAAAAAAAAAAGTTCCAGGAACTCGCAGGGAACACACACACACACACACACACACACACAAAGAAAGAAAGAAAGAAAGAAAACAGGAAAGCTGTGATGGTAATGTGTTTGAGATGTTCATCCTGTTCCCAGAAATGGTGTTACTTTCCGGCCTGTGTCCGGCCTTCGGGTCACATCAGTTCATTCCCCGGGGCCCGGCTCCTGGTGCCCAGGGAGCTGAGTGAGCTCGTCCCGAGCGGCTTTGGATGTGAAGCTTTTGCCTTTTTCAAGGCCTTTCTGCTGTTAATCCTCACCTGGGGAGATTTTCCCATTGATTTTAAAAAAATATATATTTTTATTGACTCTTTACAGAAAGGAAGGGAGAAGGTAGAGAGTTAGAAACACTGATGAGAGAAATATCTATCAGCTGCCTCCTGCACGCCCCCTATTGGGGACCTAGCCTGCAACCAAGGTACAAACCTTCGACCAGAATCAAACCCGGGACCTTTCAGTCCACAGCCCAATGCTCTATTCACTGAGCCAAACCGGTCAGGGCTCCATTGATTTTTTTTTTAGAGAGAGTGGGAGGGGGAGAGACAGAGAGAGAAACATTGATGTGAGAGAGACATCGATTGGTTGCCTCCTGCGTGTGCCTGAGCAGGGCCAGGGAATCAAGCTTGCAATTGAGGCACCTGCTCTTGGTCAGAATTGAATCTGGGACCCTTTAGTCTGCAGGCCGACGCTCTACCCACTGAGCCACACCGGATAGGGCAGGGGAGGTTCTTGATCCTGTGGGTTTGTTGGGACGGTTTTTTAAGGCAGGTGTCCGTCGTTGAATGATTGGTGAAGGTCACCTGTGAGGCTGTCTTCTATTTGTCTTGTCAGGCTGCTTTCTGGAAGGGCCCGAGCACCCTCTCCCTTCTCCCCCCCCCCCCCCCCCCACTGCCCCTGGGCCCTGACTGGCAGGACCAGGAGCTAGAAAAACTTAAGAGCAAGCCTTCCCCCCATCCCCCGGATCGCCCCCAGGCCCTTCCCGCAAGCTCCATGGCTCCCTCCTCCTCTCCCAGCACCCTGGCCGAGCAGTTTGGCTATATTTTTTTCCCTCCAGTTTGCCCATCTTTGGGTTTTCCCAAGTTATTTTTCTGGACACCAACCAGCCTGCCACTCGGTGAGCCTGGACAGATGCTTCGGTCGCAGCCCAGCCCCTGCAGAGCGGGCAGAGCCCTAGGGAAGGTTCCGGATGGTGCCCCGTGGGTGCTGGGTTAACCTTAGCTCTGTTCTGCCTCCGGCTGACACTGACGGCTCTCTCACCTCTGCCCACAGCAACATGAAGCTGCAGTTCCGGGGGGAGAAGCCGTTCCAGCCCGTGGCCCGGTGAGCAGCCTGTCCTCCCAGCTTTGTGGCCCGGGGTGGGGTGGGGCGGCTGCCCTCACCATGGCCCTTCTCGGTCGCAGGGCGCAGTATCCTCAGCCGAAGCTGCTGGAGCAGAGGTAGGCGCTGCCTGGGGCCTGGGTGCAGCTGGGAGGCGGGGAAGAGCTTTGTAGCTATCACCTGGGGATGCTGAGGCCCAGACACGGGGACGAAGCCGCCCGGGGTCGCAGGGCGTGGCTGGCAGGGCCCAGGCGAGCCTACGGTGCCCACGGGGAGGGTCTCACGCCCTCGGCCGCCCCTGCTGCCAGGCCCACCGAGCTGCTGACGCTCACGCCCTGGCTGGCGCCCATCGTGTCCGAGGGAACCTTCGACCCCGAGCTCCTGCGGCTCATCTACCAGCCGCTGAACCTGACCGTCGGGCTCACCGTGTTCGCCGTGGGGAAGTGAGTGGCGGGCCGGGCGGGGCAGGCCAGTCCCCTCTGAGCCCCGACCAGGGGCTGTGCAGGGGGAGGCGGGGAGGAGGTGAGCCTGGGACAGGGCTTCTGGAGGAAGGGGGCCTGGCCCTGCAGGGAAGGGGGAGGGGGCAGCCCAGGAGAGGGGACAGCAGAAGCCCGTGTCAGAGACCCCTCCCCCCTCCACTTTTCCTGGTCAGGCAGGTGTGAAGGAGTAGACGCCCGCTAGGCCAGTGGTCAGCAAACTCATTAGTCAACAGAGCCAAACAGCAACAGGACAACCACTGACATTTCTTTTGAGAGCCAATTTTTTAAAAAATTTTATTTTATTTATTATTATTTTTTTAAATCAATCTTTATTGTTCATATTATTACAAAGGTTCCTCATTTCTTCCCCCCTCCACCAGGTTCCCGCCCCACCCTCCGCCCCCTCCCCATCCCCCATTGTCCTCATCCATAGGTGCAGTTTATGTTCAGTCTCTTCTTCCCTCCCTTTCCCCGATAGTAAATCCCTTTTCAGATAGTAAATCAGTTACTTAGCATTTTCTCATATCAATAATACCTCCACATGCCCAATGATACACTTCACACAAAAGACATTTCCCAATAGGTCCACCAGCCTCATCCAGGCCCCACCCAGGCACTCACAGATCAACACCCCCACCCTATACTAACTCAACACATCCAGATCTAAGCCTTCATCACTTGATTCAGCAGACCCTCAAGTTCCCACGAAAGTTTCCAGCCATGTCTGAGAAGCAGCCGTGGGGCAGGGGCAGGCAAGGAGCGAGCTGTTCTGGGCCTGGCTGCTCAGGGCCTGGCCTCTGTTGCTCTGGTTCATTCCACAACCAGCTGCTCCGGGTCTGGTCACTGCCGCTCCCGACCTAGTTGCTCTGGACTTGGCTGTTGCTGCTCCGGGCCTGGCCACTCCCAGCCTGGCAGCGGCTGCTCCGGGCCTGGCCGCACCCGACCCGGCAGCGGCTGCTCCGGGCCTGGCCGCACCCGACCCGGCTGCTCTGGGCCCGGCCGCTCCGAGCCTGGCCACTCCCGGCCTGGATGCTCTGGACTTGGCTACTGCTGTTCTGGGTCTGGCTGCTCCCACCCCGGCTGCTCCCACCCCGGCTGCCCTGGGCCTGGCCACTCCGGGTCTGGGTGTTCCTGGACTGGCCACCCTGGGCTTGGCCGCCTCCGCCTCAGGCCTGGCTGCCACTGCCCCAGGTCTGGCTGCTCCAGTGCTGGCTGTTGATGCTCTGGTTCTGGCTGCTGCTGCTCTGGGGCCTGGCCGTTGCTGCTCCGGGCCTGGCTGCCACTGCCTTGTGCCTGGCCACTCTAGGCCTGGCCGCCGCTGTTCCAACATTCTGTCCTTTTTTTTTTTTTTTTTTTTTTTAACGCATTTATGTTGCAATGTTGGCTGGTGAGTTGAGTTCTGACTTAGTCTTTGATTTTTCAAGAACTTCTTTGTATTCTTTCTTAAGTAATTTTACTATCTTTTGCTCTCACTTGATTTCTTCACATTGAGAACTTCTTTGATTTCTTCCTCCTTGTCCTTAGAGCTCAGCAGGTTGGCCTGTGGCACCCCTTTGTTTTCCGCGGGCTCCTGCGCTGCTTTAGCCGGTTGCCGGGGACGGCGCCGCCCAGGAAGCAGCCCCCGGCCTTGGCTCCATTGCCCGCGCTCAGCGGTGGAAGGCTCAGGGGCACAACCCCCCTCCAGGGGCCCCGTTGCCCGGAGAGCCAATTTAAAAAAAAAAAAAAAATATTTTATTGATTTTGTACAGAGAGGAAGGGAGAGAGATAGAGAGCTAGAAACATCGATGAGAGAGAGTCATTGATCAGCTGCCTCTTGCACACCCCCTACTGGGGATATGCCCGCAACCAAGATACATGCCCTTGACCGGAATCGAACCCGGGACCCTTTGGTCCCCAAGCCGACGCTCTATCCATTGAGCCAAACCGGTTTCGGCGAGAGCCAATTTTTTTAAACTTAAACTTCTTCTAACGCCGCATCTTCAACATAGACTCACCCAGGCCATGGTATTTTGTGGAAGAGCCACACTCAAGGGGCCAAAGAGCTGCCTGTGGCTTGTGAGCCGCGGTTTGCCGACCTCATAGCAGTGGGGGTCCATGGGCAGGCCCCGCCCTCTGCTGCCAGCTCTCTGGGTTTCTCCTGTCTTCCTCTCCTCCCACCAGCTGGCAGCTTCCCTCTCGGTCCCTTTCCTCTCTGGACGCCACGTCTCTGCCTGTACGGTGGGTGACTGTGGGAGCCCATGGGCCCGGCCGGCAGGTGCTCAGTGAGCGTGAGATGGGCTCGTGATGGGGCTCAGCAGCCCTCGTCATTCTTCAGGGGCAGGGCTATGATGGTGGCATGTGACAGACGAGGACCCTAGGGTTAGAGTGAGGGACCGCTCACGGTGGGGAGCGGAGGGTGCCCATCCCGGCCGGCTCCGGCCCCGTGCGGCGCCAGCTCGCCGTGGGGGCCTGGGCGGGCGCCGCGGGCCACCGGGATGACGGGCTCTTGCACCAGGTACCTGGGCTTCGTGCAGCACTTCCTGGAGTCGGCCGAGCAGTTCTTCATGCAGGGCTACCGGGTGAGCTACTACGTCTTCACCGACGCGCCCGCCGCGGTGCCCCGGGTGCCGCTGGGCCCGGGCCGCGTGCTCCGCGTCCTGCCCGTGCAGAGCCACGCCCGCTGGGAGGAGGTCTCCATGCGCCGCATGGAGGCCATCAGCCGGCACATCGCCCAGCGGGCGCACCGGGAGGTGGACTACCTCTTCTGCGTGGACGTGGACATGGTGTTCCGGAACCCCTGGGGCCCCGAGACCCTGGGCGACCTGGTGGCCGCCATCCACCCCGGCTACTACGCTGCGCCCCGCCGCCAGTTCCCCTACGAGCGCAGGCACGTCTCCACCGCCTTCGTGGCGGACGGCGAGGGGGACTTCTACTACGGCGGGGCCGTCTTCGGGGGCCGGGTGGACAGGGTGTACGAGTTCGCCCTGGGCTGCCACATGGCCATCCTGGCGGACAAGGCCAACGGCGTCATGGCGGCCTGGCAGGAGGAGAGCCACCTGAACCGCCGCTTCATCTCGCACAAGCCCACCAAGGTGCTGTCCCCCGAGTACATCTGGGACGACAGGAAGCCCCGGCCCCCCGACCTGAAGCTCATCCGCTTCTCCACGCTCGACAAGAACGCCCGCTGGCTGCGCAGCTGACAGTAGAGCTGGGGCTGCCGGGGACGGGGAGCACCCAGCTCACCCCAGGGAGCACCCAGCTCACCCCAGGGAGCACCCAGCTCACTCCAGAGGAGCACCCAGCAGGCCCAGGGAGCATCCAGCTCACCCCAAAGAGCACCCAGCTCACCCCAGGGAGCACCCAGCAGGCCCAGGGAGCACCCAGCTCACCCCAAAGAACACCCAGCTGCCCCAGGGAGCACCCAGCTCACTCTAGAGGAGCACTTAGCCACAGCAAAGCACCTAGCTCACCCCAGGGAGCATCCAGCAGCCCCAGGGAGCACCCAGCTCACCCCAGAGGAGCCCCCAACTCCAGGGGAGCACCCAGCAGCCTGAGGGAGCACCCAGCTCTCCCCAGTCAGTGCCTCACTTCCCAAGCCTTAGCTGAGACCTGTCCTGTGCGGCCGCCTCCCTGTCAGGGAGATCCAACTGGAAAGCGGCATGGAAGGGCCTTTAAAACGGTGAGGGCTGTGCCCACTGAGAACGCAAACCTAAGGGGGGCCGGGAGGGGTGGCCCGTGGTGAAGAGGGCAGGCCCAGAGCTCCCAGCAGGCGTGCCTTCGTGGGGCTCTGCGCTGCCTGCTCAGCCGTGTCCCACTGCCCCCTCTGCTGCCTGCTGCCTTCGCGGTCACCTGTCCCCGCTGGCTGGGAAGGGTGTTCAGGCCCCCTCTCCTCCAGCTGCAGGGCTCCAGCCCCGACCCAGGACCCTCGCTGGTTTCCGGTCCAGCTGCACCCACGCCCCATGGCGGCCCCTCCCTGGCACTGCCGCCTCTGCTGTCGGGAGGTCAGAGTTTTAATAAAGGCGGCGGGTGCCAGGCCCTCACCAGGCTTCACCCGTGCCTCTGAGAGCGCCTTGGCCATGGTGAGGAGCGATGGGGGGCAGGAAGGGTGCGCCCCAGCCATATCCGGGTGAGCACCCGCCCCGGAGACGCTGGTGCCACCCCAGAGCCCGCTCCCGCAGCACGTGGTCCGTCCGGCCGGTGAGCAGAAGGGCAGACCGAGGGCCCCGAGTGAGGAGAGAGCCTGGGCTGGAGGGCCCTGGGGTTCTTCCGCGCAGGGACAGGGTGGGCCCGCGGCCTGTGCGTCCCCGGTGGGTCTCGGCCTGCCCTCGGGAGGCAGGTCTGAAGCAGGCTGTGTTGAAGGAGCAGGCCTTGCCCCACTGCGGGCCCTGCCCCGGCCAGTCTGACCCCAGAGGCAGTGTTCGCACCAGAGCCCGAGCCCACCTTGTCTGTCCTTTTGACCCTCGCTTACAGTGCGTCTTCAGAACCACCGGCTAGTGTTGCTCAGTGGTTGAGCATTGACCTATGAACCGGGCAGTCATGGTTTGATACCCGGTCAGGGCACATACCAGGCTGTGGGCTTGATCCAATGATTCTAGCTCATCATTGATATTTCTGTCTGTCTATCTCTCCCTCCCTTCATCTCTGAAATCAATAAGAATATATATTAAAATTAAAAAAAAAATAACTTCAGAAATCCCAAACGGATCTGTCCTGGCAAGACTGGCACCTGTAACTCAGACGTGATCTTGTCAGGTGGGGGCTGGGCCTGTCTCCAGCCCTCCCCGCTCCCCACTCCCCCCACCCCTTCATCCTCTCCAGGAGCACCCGGCCCGGCCCTCAGCTCCTTTTAGGGGAGAGCCCGGCCCCGGGCTAGGTTCCAGGAGTTGGGTTCGGTGGGTGGTTTCTAAGGGCCAGGCCCTGGGGGGGACCATAGTGCCCAGGGGCGTGGCCCAGGCTGGGAGTGGGGCTGGGCTTTCCGCCCTCCTGGCCAGGGAGCCCCAACAGGAGACACAGCCTCTGGTGTCAGCGCGGGCTCAGGGATGCAAAGAGCAATGATTCTGAGCTCCCCCCCATCCCCTTCACAGCTGGAGCTGGTCACTCAGAGCTGAGAGGTCCTCAGTACCCGGGTCACCGCGCATCCATAAAGTGGGTGACAGCACTGAGGGTCCAGGGGGCTCCCCAGTAACCGTACCCCCAGCTCTGGCCCATCCGGGGTGGCGCTGTCTCCCCCACGGCCCCTCAGCCCTCTTCCTCCAGCCAGGGGTCTGGGTCCTGCCAGGAAGAAGGGGGAGGGGACCAGGAGAGGTGGAAGGGGCGGCCTCACCTCGCTGCCTACTGGCGTCCACTCCCATTCAGGCCCCCGGGCCGGCCATCCACCAGCCACCTCTGCAGGCGCCAGGCGGGGCCGGCACGATCGGGCCGGGTGTCCATGCGATGCCTCCGGTGTCTGCACGGCCCCGCGCCGGCGGACTCAGCCCGGCGGGGTTTGGGAGGTTCTGAGGTCCAAAGGGGGCGCAGGGAGCCCGCCGGGGGCCGCGAGCCCGGGTGGCTGCGCGCGGCGAGGGGGCTCCTGGGCACGCGCGTCCCCGGCCCGAGCGCGCGCCCGGCGGATCGCAGGCCCGGAGCCCGGAGCCGCAGCCCGGAGCCCGGAGCCCGCAGCCCGGAGCCCGCAGCCCGCAGCCCGCAGCCCGCAGCTCGGAGCCCGGAGCCGCAGCCCGGAGCCCGCAGCCCGGAGCCGCAGCGCGGAGCCCGGAGCCCGGAGCCCGCAGCCCGCAGCCCGCAGCCGGAGCCGGGAGCCCGCAGCCCGAAGTCCGGAGCCCGCAGCCCGGAGCCCGGAGCCACAGCCCGCAGCCCGCAGCCCGGAGCCCGGAGCCCGGAGCCCGGAGCCCGCAGCCCGCAGCCCGCAGCCCGCAGCCCGGGACCGGGGCCGGGGCCGGGGAGGCAGTGCGCGCCCCCAGCTCGCGGGCCCGCCCCCCGCACCTGCGGCGGCGGCGGGTTGGGCGGGCGGCGGGCGGGGCGGGGCCTGGCTGACCCGCCCACCGGCGGCCGGAGCCCGGGCGGAACCGAGCGGCGGGCCCCGCGGCCGCGGGCGCAGACAATGGGCGCGGCGCGGGCGGCTCCCCGGCGGCGGGGACGGGCGGCCGCGCCATGAGCCCCGCAGCCGGGCGCCCCCCGGTGCGGCGCGCGGGCCGAGGCGAGCGGCCGCTGCGGGTCCCGGGCGCCCCCCGGGGCCGGCGATGCGCCGCCGCGGCCGAGGATGATGGTGGATTGCCAGGTGAGCCCGGCGCGCGGGGGGAGGCCGCGGCCGCCACACCCATCCGGCGGGAGGGCGCGCTCCGCGTCCACGCCCCGCGCGCGCTTACGCAGTTCCGCGTCCAGCCCCTCCGGGCACAGTGGGGAAACTGAGGCCCGGGGCGCGGGGGGGTTGGGGGGGGCTCCGGCCTCCGGGGCCAGCCTCCGCTCTCCCGTGGGGTTTCCTTGGGGAATGAGGTCTCCGAAGGCCCTGCGGGAACCCCTGTGCACCCCTCCTTCGCGGGGCCCTTCCTCCGGGCATCCCCACGTGGGCACAGGCGCGTGCACGCGCAGCGACTTCACAGGTGGGGCCTGGAGTGTGTGCAGAGGAGGGCGCAGGTGACAGGGGAGCGGGAGGCTGGGGGCATCCGGCCATGAGGCGCCTCTGGTCCCCTAACGTCACTCCTGGGCCCATAACCTGTGGAGGGAGAGGTGCCAGGCCGATGCCAGGGGCCCTAAAGGTGCCCTGGGCCATGGAGAGGGCTCCTGGAACTAGGAGGAGACCCCCTCCCCACAGGAGAACAGGCCTGAGCCTGTTTCGCTATAAGCTGGCTGCACAGATGGTGGGAACCCAGGGTCCCACCGGCCCCCGGAGGAGTCTGTTGTCCCCGGCTCTCCACCCGCTGTGCTCCGAGTCCGTGGGACATCTCCTCCCCGGAGGTCCTCTGAGCAGCCCGGGCGGAGGGTCCTGGGACCTGGGTGGCAGAACACGGCAGAGCTGGGCTCTCCTCTGGGGACCACGGACAAGGCCATCCTCGCAGGAGCCTCGGGGTCTTCATTTGGAAGTGGGTCCGGAGTTACTGCCCTGGCGGGTGAGGCGGCCTCATGAACGAGCTAGACACCAGGAGAGTGGGGGGAGAGGGGGACGAGAGAGGGTCCTGGGGTCGCAGGCATCGCTCCCTGAGCTCGCAGGCCCTGTTCCTCTGCCCTGGGTGACAGGGAGAGCCGCTGCCTTGACTACGGCCAAACAAAGGTGTGTGTTTTGTTTTCTGGTTGTCTTGCCTGGGGCTGCAGTGCTGGGGATGACCGCCAGGGGGCGGGCTGTGCTCACTGGAGCCGCGGGTGCCGGGAAGGGACGCCCAGGGGTCATTCTGGGCATCGGGCTGCGTCGGACACAGCATGCACCTGGCATGACTGGTCTCCATGTCCACAGTGTGAGCTGCTCAGAGGCGGGAGGAGTGCCGAGACCCTCTTGATTTCCAGTTTCTGCGCCCCCACAGCACGCACCCTGAGCAGGAGCCCGCCTGGCCCCTGCCCTCCCGGAGCTCAGCCTGGAAGGGCAGATGGACAAGAGCACAAAGGCAGACCCTGTGGGAAGGAAGCGCGGTGCTGGGGTCAGGGAGCAGGTGCGGAGGGAGGGCGGGGCCCTAGGAGGGCCTAACGGCCTCCAGGTGACATTTATGCTGTGACCCCCGGGACGAGAGGGGCCGCCCTGCACAGGTCTGGGGACAGGGTGTGGCTTGGGGGAGAGGGGGGCGCTCAGGTGGGAGACTCTGAGAAGGTGTCCGTGGTCAGGGTTGGTACGAGGAGGTGCAATGCTGAGGAGGAGGGGCGGGGAGCAGAGATGGGCTCAGTGGGGCTGCTTTAACCAAGTACCGCAACTGGGTGTCTCAACACAGAAGTGCCCGGCTGGTGTGGCTCAGTGGTTGAGCGTCAACCTGTGTATCAGAAGGTCACGGTCAGGGCACAGGCCCGGGCTGCAGGCTCGACCCCCAGTGGGGGGCGCGTGCAGGAGGCAGTCGATCGACGACTCTCTCTCATCACTGATGTTTCTCTCTCTCTCCCTCTCCCTTCCTCTCTGAAATCAATTGCAAAAAAGAAAAAAACAAAACCCCCAGAAGTTTCTTCTCTCTCAGTTCTGGAGGCCAGGAATCCAAAAATCAGGCGTGGGCAGCGCCGTGCCTCTCTGCAGGCTCCGGAGGCGGGACCTCCTGCGTCTTCTCCTGCCGCGGCGGCCGGCTCCCTAGTGGTCTTGCCTCTGGGCCGCCCCACACGCTGCTCCCCCTGCACCTGGCCTCCGTGTCTGTGTCCACTTTCCCCTCGTCCTCTGAAGACACCAGCCCCCTGACCTTGGTGAGGAGCCCCCGAATCCAGTGTGACCTCACCTTAACCTGGTTGCGTCTGCCAAGGCCCCGTTTCCAAACAAAGCCTTCCTCCCAGTGCGGGCGTCAGGGTCCTGGCCTGTCTTTGGGGAGGAGGAGGCGGGGCACAGTTGGGCCCCCAGCAGGGACAGGAGTGATTCCCTCCTGGGGGCAGGCACCCCCTGGCCTCAGGGGCAAGCGGAGCCGCTGGGTCTGAGGCGTCGCTGGTATCCTCAGGCAGCGGGGGGCAGTGGGGGTAAGGGGAGCCCGGGGTGCCCTCAGGGACAGCTGCTGCCCTGGAGCAGCGCCAGCAGGTGGCGCTGTGACCCGGGGCCACCCAGCGAGGCTGTGAGCGGCGGGCGGCCGCTGAGACTATAAGCTCTCACCTTCCCGTTGCCAGGAGACAGACACTCAGCTGTCAACAGAGCGGAGCACAGTCATTTCAGGGTGACAAACTCCGGAGGAGGTCAGAGGGGTGGGGCAGGGTTTGGGTTAGGGTTAGGGTGGGGGCCCGGCGGGATGGTCCCCTCCTGCAGCTGCAGGCTGAGCCGGCTCTTCTCGGAGGGTCCGGTCCTGGCTCCCTCCCTTCCCGGCAGCTCTCCGGTTAGCGCGGGGTGGGGCGGGGCGGGGTGGGGTGTGTCCCTGGTGGGATGGGTGGCCTGTGGGGCAGGCAGGTGGAGATGGAGGGGGTCCTTCCCCAGGGACCTGCCCCTCAGTGGGGCACTGCTGCTTGATTCCCCTGTTCGCCTGGAGGTTCCCCCCGTCCTCCTGGACAAAGCAGGGAGGCCCCTGGGTCCCCACTGCAGCGTGGGTATCAGCAAGGGAGCTCAGTCCTGGAGTGGGGCATTCCTCACTGTGACCACTGGGCGCCTCTCCCGATGACCTCAGGGCACTGGTTCGAGCGACAGATCCTGATGGAGGGCCTCTGGGCGGCCCGGCGGAGGGCTCGGCTCTGTCAGAGGGCACGAGGCCATGGAGCGGGCTGTGGGCACGGGCTGTGGGCACCGGGATACAGGAGAGCCGCTGGCGGAGCCTGGCGCCCGGCTGTGGGCCACGCTCCGGGGGGAGCCTCCTGGCCGCTCAGCCTCTCCTGTGCCCTGGACGGGCCTGGCTGGCCGCTGGCCCAGAGGGTCTCCCTGAGCCTGGCCTGGGGCTGCCGTGCTCCTTGGCGCCTGGAGACAGGTGCCACCGCCATCCTCAGGGCAGAGGGGAAAACGAGGCACGGGAAGGCGAAGGGACCCCCGCTGCTAAGCAGTGGCAGGGCTGGTGGGCGAGCCCCTGGGGCAGACAACCTGGCCGGGGTGGGCCTGGGTGCCAGTGAGCGCCCAGCGGCCAGGGCTGGGCAGGCCCCGAGGCGGCGGTTCGCCCTGGGCGTGGAGGCGAAAACAGGCTAATGAGCCCCTGCCGTGCGCTCCCCGCGCTAATGAGGGCCTTGGCTCTGCCCTCAGCGTGCCCAGGGCCGGGCAGGCGGTGGGGCAGGCGGTGGGCAGGTTCTGGGGCAGGTTCTGGCTTTGAACCTCAAGCGTCTTCTCTGCGGTCACAGCTGGGGGAGGGTGTTGGGGGGGGGGGGAAGGAGCATGCGCCCAGAGCCTCCTCCCAGGGCAGCCACGCCAGGGAGAGGGCATCCCCCTAAAAAGGACAAGCCCTGGAAGGGAGAGTTTCCACAGCAACCCAGAGCAGTTGCTTAGCAACTACAGGACCCCAAAATACTTGCCTGCGGGAAGGCTCAGGGCGTGGGGCTTTCCGACGGCCCCGTGTGCGGACCTCGGCAACTCCTGGCTGATCCGCCCCCTCTCAGCCCCTCCTCCCCCGGCCCCTGCGTGCTTCCTGGGGAAACCCCCAGCCAGCTCCCCGCTCCCCATCGCCCCACTCTGAGCGAGCCACCTGGCACCAGGCCAGTCCCCTAGCAACAGAGGCTGTTTCCTGGATGCCCGAGTGACAGGTGACAGGATGGGGCCGGAGGTGGTCAGCTGCCAGAGGGAACTGAGATGCTAAAATCTGGGAGTGCTGTCCCCACCCCCCGCTGCTCCCTGAGTGGCGTGGGCTGGCAGGACCAGGCGGCTAGCTGCTCACCGCCTGCCTGGTCGCCTCGCCTGCGCACTCAGGGATACCCAGGTGTGTGAGATGTTCCGGGAACGGCTGGCACCTGTCACCAGCAGGCCCGCTGCAGGGGGCAGGGGTGTCTGCCCCTCGGTGGAAAGCGGACGGCCCTGTGGCCGCCGGCCCTGGAGGGGGGCAGCCTGGACTGCTCCTGGGGAGCGGGGCGCGGGCCTGGGCTGAGTCCACGTTCTCCCAGGGGGAGCCGGGGCCCAGGGAAGCGGAGCACTCCGCCCAGGGCAGGTGAGCCCACTTGGACGCCCACGCCCCGAGGCCAGGGTGCCGGGCCTGAGCCCCGCAGGCTGTGCCAGCAAGGAAGTGGCCGGGGTGCCCTTTGACCCTCTGGTTGCTCAGGGTGAGATTCCAGGGTGAGGCAGTGGACCGAGCCTGAGGCCTAGGTGGCAGAGAGGGGCGGCTGCGGGCTCTCTGGACGGGCAGTGTCTGTGTCGGGCAGGGCAGGGCAGGGCAGGGCTGAGCTGGCCTGGCCGCCTCCCTCCCGGCAGACGACCGAGGTGCCTCAGTTCAGGGGAGTTTCCTTCCCAGGCTCTCAGACCGGAAAATCCCGGCACAGAGCATGGCCGCCTCCCCCCTCAGCCCTGGCAGGGGCGGGCACGGGGTGGGCCCCGAGGGAACAGAACAGGGACAGTGGCCCTCGTGACCCTGGGCTCCTGGGGGTGCAGCCCTGCGCCGGTCCAGGGAGCGGGTGTGTGTGTCGGGAGCACCGCCCTCCTCTGGTGGCTGGTGCACCTGTGGGCGACTGTGTGCCATGTGCCTTAGCATGCGCCACGTGTGTGCGTGCGTGTGTGTGTGTGTGTGTGTGCGCGCGCGCGTGTGTGTGTGTGGCCTAGTCCAAGGCTTGGAGGAAGGACCATAGCTGGCGGGAGGTGGGACAAAGGCAGCGTCTCTCAGCGGGTCACTCAGCCCCAGGGCCCTGGGAACCTGGCATTGCCCCTGCCCGCCCCCGCCCGGCCGTCCTCCGGAGGAGCTGTGGGAAAGAGGGCAGCGGGCAGCCTCCCGGCAGCCAGCTGGAGCCCCAGTCCGCTCCGAGGCCAGGCCGCTGGGGGCCCGTCTGAAAGGACCGCCTGGCTTCCCGGGCCCTGAGCCCCCACAGGCGGGTGGTGGCGCCGGGCACGCAGTGTCCCTGGCACGGCCGGTCGCCTCCTCACTACAAGGGCCCGTTTGTCCCAACTTCCCTGGCCCTGAAGTCCGAGGGACCGGGCTCTGCTGGGCACAGGGCGGGCGGGCAGGCCCCCTCCCAGCCTCGGCAGGCCCTGCGTGCCCTCCGGAGGGGCCTCTTAGCCCGGCCCGAACCCCGAGGCGGCCTCTGCTCACCTGGGAGCGGAGACCTGTGCCCCAATCAGGGCGTGGGGCACACACATGTGGGAAGGAGGACGGTGCAGGTTGAACCAGAGCTGAGCTCTGCCTGCTGCCTCCTGCACTGGCACCCCGAGGCTGCCTGGGTCCCCCGCCCCCCGCCCCCCAAAGCTGGCTGCCTCCTGCCCGGCTGGGGGCCTGGGCCTACCTCCCCAGCCGCTCTGCCGTGCTCTCTGAGGGCGCTTTCCTGGCAGAGGCCCGCTGGTCCTCCTTGCCCCCTCCGCTTCTCCCCTGCCCCGTCCCCTCCCCAGGAAGCTTTCCCGGTGGCCTGCCTGCAGGGACGCTTTGGCCCTGGACTCTGCATATTTCCCGGTCCGAACTGTGACGCCGAGGAACCATCCGGACGATCAGGTCCACTTGTTCCCCTGGCGGGGGAGCCCCCTGTGTGCCAGGGACCATGCCAGGGACATCGGGAACAAGTCCCTGCGCTCGGGAGCTCCCACCCTCCCCTCTTCAGCAGAGGGGGGAGCCCTGGCCGGCAGCTCGGGTTGAGCGTTGACTCGTGCAGGGAGAGGTCACAGATCGGTTCCCGGTCGGGGCCCAGGCCCGGGTGGTGGGCTCGATCCCCAGTGTGAGGCGCGCAGGAGGCAGCCGGTCCCTGATTCTCTCATCATGGATGTTCCTGTCTCCCTTACCCTTCCTCTCTCTCTCAAACCAGTAAAATCACGTTAAAGAAAAACAGGGAAGAACTGAAAGCGCGCTGTGCAGCCTGTGGTGAGCGTGCACGCTGCCTGCCTGGTGCCGGCGCGTCTCCTGTCCCCCGGCAGCACCGAGCGCTCCCTCCAGGCCGGCAGCGTGCCTCCCTCGGACGCTGGGGCAGGAGGCGCCGCCGGGACAGGTGTGGCCGGTGCCCTCCGGGAGCGTGGAGCCAGGGCAGTGGTGGGGGCGGTGGCGTGAAACGCTGCCAGCTGGTGCGCTATTTTATCAGTGCCCTCGCTGCCTGGGACTTTCTCCGCGGCAGCACCCACACCCCTCATCGGCCCGGCCTACGTGCTTCCATATTCCAGGCGTCGGGGGCAGAGGTCGTCCCATGCATGGCCCGGGAGGGGCTGGTCCAGGGAAGCACCGTGCGGCTCCCAGCCCGTCCCGGGCAGGCGGGTTTGCACGAGGCCCGGCTCCAGCTGCTCTGCCCCTGGCTCCTGGGGAGCGGGATGTGGGGGGCAGGCCCAGGGTCGGAGCTGGCCTCGCTGCCCCTGGAGGGGCTGCCCGTGTCCTTGGCAGCGCGGCTCCAGCCGGGCATGATGCCAGCGGGAGTGGCCGGGGCAGGGCCTGGATTCTCGGATCCTCAGCCTCTTGGCAACCTGCGTGACTCAGTGGCGGGAAAAGGCAGCAGCGCAGGGGAGCCTGTGGGGGCCGCACGGCGGCGGGGCTACTCGGGGTTACTCGTCTGCCTGCTGTGGGCCCGGCCCTCTGTGCCTGTCCCCGGCCAATCCCGGGTTCCCTAGGCCTCCCCCATGCTGGCAGCTGCCCTTCCACAAGTCACTCTGAGGCTGGGGCCCCCCTCTGCCCCCTCGGGAAGCGGGGCCCCTGCCGCCAAGGAGGGGCACCGTGAGCACAGGTGCATCCTGGCCTCATGTAAATGCTGAGAGCAGCCAAAACCGGTGTGGCTCAGTGGATAGAGCGTCGGCCTGAGGACTGAGGGGTCCTGGGTTCGATTCTGGTCAAGGGCATGTACCTTGGTTGTGGGCACATCCCCAGTGTGGGGTGTGCAGGAGGCAGCTGATTGATGACTCTCTCTCATTGATGTTTCTCTCTCCCTTCCTCTCTGTAAAAAAATCAATAAAATATATTTTTAAAAAAAAAGCTGGGAGCAGCCTGGTGACGGGGGGGCTCGGGTTGAGCAACGACCTGGGAACCAGGGGGTCAGGGTTCTATTCCCGGTCGGGGCACATGACCAGGTCGTGGGCTTGATCCCCAGTGTGGGCGTGCAGGAGGCAGCCAATCAGTGGTTCTCCCTTATCGTGGATGTTTCTCTCTCCTTCTCTCTGGAATCAATAAAAAATGTTAAAAAGTAAAAAATTTTAAAAAGATGATAAACTTAAACACACAAAGAAGCTGGGAGCAGCCTCAGGGCCAGGCTGCCGTGTGGCTTCGGTGAGTTTGGTGCCACCTCCGAGCATTTGTCCGGAGTTCACCTGCCAATTAGACGGAGCCCACACCGGCGGTCAGTGAGGAGGGCAAACACGGGGCCCCTGGCTCAGACTTAGGCGCGGGCTGGTGGGGAGGGAACGGGAGAGAGGTGCGGGTCCTGGGCTGGGCCTCACCGGGGACAGGCTGCTCCCACTTGTGATCTTGAACCGTACAGAGCCCTGGGGGCGGGGGAGGGCAGCCGGACCCGCCCTGCCACCTCCGCATGTCACTTGCCCTCTGGGCCTTGATTTTCTCCGTTTACCCCAGGGATCGTTACCGGCTTTATCAGAGGCCGCAGGGAAGGTGCTTCGTCCTGCCCTTGCTGGCGGGTCTAAGTGTTTTTTTTGTTTTGTTTTTTAAAAAAAATATATTTTATCGATTTTTTACCGAGGGGGAGAGGAATAGAGAGTTAGAAACATCGATGAGAGACAATCATCAATCAGCTGCCTCCTGCACACCCCCCACCGGGGATGTGGCCAAAACCAAGGCACACGCCCTTGACCGGAATTGAACCCGGGACCCTTCAGTCCCCAGACCGACGCTCTATCCACTGAGCTCAGGTGTTTTTTTTTGTTGTTTTTTTTTTTTAATATTTTATTTATTTTTTACAGAGAGGAAAGGAAAGGAGAGAGAGGCTAGAAACTTCGATGAGAGAGAAACAACCCTCAGCTGGGTTTGCACCCGGCCAGCCGGTGCAGACCCATCAGCTGCCTCCTGCACCCCCCCTCCCCCCCCACTGGGGATGTGCCCACAACCAAGGTACATGCCCCTGACTGGAATCGAACCTGGGACCCTTCAGTCCACAGGTCGATGCTCTAACCGGTTTCGGGGAGTCCCTGGTTTGATTCCTGGTCAGGGCTCATGCCCGGACTGCGGGCTTGATCCCCAGTAGGGGGCAGGCAGGAGGCAGCCCATCGGTGATTCTCATTCATCATTGATGTTTCCCTCTCTCTCCCTCTGCCTTCCTCTCTGCAATCAATAGAAATAGATTTAAAAAAAAAAGAAAAAAGAAAGTGCTTTGTCCCCGTGAGGGGCACCAAGACCTGGCCAGCCTGGGCTCCGGGGAGTGGGCTGCAGGTGGGTGTCTGCTGCACCCTGGTCCCTGGGAGCTGAGCCGGGTGCAGACCCAGGCCCTCTTCCTGCCCCGGCCGGCCCTCCCCACCGCGGGCCTCCCTGCCTCACGGAGCCGGGCTGGCAGGGGCTGCGTGTTAAGCGATTAGACTCGTGGTCGGCAAACTGCGGCTCGCGATCCGCCTGCGGCTCTTTGGCCCCTTGAATGCGGCTCTTCCACAAAATACCACGGCCTGGGCGAGTCTCTGTTGAAGAAGTGGCGTTAGAAGAAGTTTAAGTTTTAAAAAATTGGCTCTGCAAAGACATTTCAGTCGTTGTCTTGTTGATGTTTGGCCCTGTGGACTAAGGAGTTTGCCGACCACCGATCTAGTCACTAGATCGTGGGCCTCAGGTTCCCAGAATTGAGGGGGCGGAGTGGGGCTGGGCCGGCCCGGGGCAGGTCAGGAGGCTGCAGGCAGAGCCTCCCTCTGCTTCCTGGATGGACGTGGAGCTGTAAACAGCTTCTACAGGAGTCACCCTCAGGCTGAGTCACAGCTCCTAGCGACAGCCGCCAACTGTTTATCAACAGCAGCTTCCCCCTCAGGGCCTGCCCCAGCAGCTGGGGGAGGGAGAGGCGCCCGCAGATATGGGCTGCAGCCGCCCCCTCCCTGCGCCCTGCTCCTCCCCCGCCGAGGGCAGTGCTGGTGCGTGTCTGTGGGCAGGTGTGGCTCTGTCTGGGCTGGTGTGTGGCTGGCCAGCCGTGATACCCCGTGGCCACCTGGCGTGGAGGCAGAGCCCCGTGGACAGGTGGCCGGTCACATGGCCTCGGTGTCCTGGGGCAGGCGAGGGTGTGGGCCGTGACCGTGGCATCAGGTGTTCTACCAGCAGAGTCAGACCGGACCGTTTGGCTAAGAAAGAATTCAGAGCCAAGACTCAAATGATAAGAGAAAGTCTATTGAGAGAGTCACAGAGGTAGAGGCACAGGCTCAGGAAGCAGGGACAGAGGAAAGAGGGCCCTTAGTGCTCAGGAAGGAGAAGGGGAAGGAGAGGAGCCAGGGGGAGGGGAGGAAGAGGAGAGCGGCAGGGTCCTGGCCTCTGGGCCAGTGATGGGCAAATTCATGAGTCCGCAGAGCCAAATATTATAGCAACAGGACAACGATTGACATTTCTTTGGAGAGCCACATTTTTTAAACTTAAACTTCTTCTAACGCCACTTCTTCAAAAAGAGACTCGCCCAGGCCGTGGTGTTTTGTGGAAGAGCCACACTCAAGGGGCCAAAGAGCCGCAGGTGGCTCTCGAGCCGCAGTTTGCCGACCTCGGCCCTGGGCCTTTAAGGGCAGGGGTTTGGGGGGCGGTCCCAAGGGAGGGTCTCAATAGAGGATGCATCGGCTGTCCCAGGTTTCAGGGTCTGGTCTCCACTGATTGGCGGGCCGAGGGCAGGGCCGTTAGTCAGTGCAGCTGGTCCTGGTTGGGCTGCTTTTCTGGGCCTGGAGCTGAACCCCACGGAGGCCCTGACCCGGTTCCCAGGGCTTAGCGCTTCAGGGAACACACGCCCGCCCGCCCGGAAGTCCATGAGGCCACTCTTGGGCCCTTGTTCCTCCGGCCCGAGCCGTGTGACCAGCGATATGGAAGGTCAGGGGGTCTACACCACACGGCCTGCGAGAGGTCAGGGAGGAAAGGTCACCCTGGGGCCCAGGGCCTTGCTTTCCTGGTTGCTAGGCCCCAGGGCTTTCTGCCTGTACTGGGCCGTGATCCTTGCTCTGCTCCTGTCCGCTGAGCTCCTGCCACAAGGGCCGTGACCGCGGGCAGGGCGGGTGGAGTGCCCCCAGAGGCCATGGCTGCACAGAGCTCGTGCACAGCAGGTGGGAAGGGGTCTCTGGTGGGCCCAGCCCCTGCACGGGGCAGAGTGGTGGAGGTGCAGATGGGACGGCCCTCACTGTCCCCAGCCCCCAGGCCCCGGCTCTCGGGGGCCAGCCTGATCTTAGTTCAGGTGGTGGCAGTGATGTGGTGTGTGCCTGTGTGCGTGTGTGTGCGTGCGTGCGTGCGTGTGTGTGTGTGTGGACACCATGCCTGCAGGGAACACGGGCCTCTTCACCTGCCCCGCCCATCCATAGGCCCCGCCCTCTTCAGGCCCCTCCCTCCCCCTCCGCAGGCCCCGCCCTTCTTGCCTGCAGCTGGTCATCCTGCCCCTGGGCTGTGACTCAGACCCACTGCCGGGGGCCGCTGGCTGGCCGGGCTCTGAAAGGAATAGCGGGACCTGGGTTGAGGTCAGGCTGACCTGTGCCGGCGGCTGGGCAGGGAGATGTGGGGGTGAAGGCTGGGAGGCTGGGGGGTCGGAGAAGAGCCGGGAAGCCTTCTCTGGGCACAGGAGCATGGGAGAGAGGTGGTTCCTCGCACGGGCCTGCTCCTGGGAGGCCCGGTGAAGCTGTTGGATCACAGGCATTCACAGCCAGACACCGAGCGGGCAGCCCGGTTCCCTGGGGCCCATGCCCCAGCGCCTCGCACGCTCCCCTCCCTCAGACTCGGATGGAAGCTGTCCCAGCCAGTTTCCCGTCGCCCCTTCCACAGCGCCGGCCCGGGGCTCACCTGGGAGGAGGAGGCCACAGCTCAGGGAAGGCCCCATTGCACCTACCGCCCCCAAACGCAACACGGTACACCTGCAGGGGCCCGGCTGCCGCAGGGGATGCCGAGGCCACATGCTGGGCAGCCAGCCATGCTGGGTGAGAGGGCAGGCTGGGGACAGCCCAGGTGCCCACGGCTGTCTCGCTCCTCGGAGCTCTGCTGAGCCCTGTCTCACCTGGTCCTGCCGGAGTCTGCCTCCAGCCTGGTGCCCACCGGGCCTTGGGGCGGGGAGGGGGCTGAGCATGGTCTGTGCACCCTGTGGCCTCCAGCACCGTTTGCTGCTTTTCGATTACAGTTTCTGATTTACCCACTGGGAGCCGTTGCAGGGCCCACGCTGAGCAGACAGACCGCAGCCAGCGACAGTGCTCCTTGCTCAGAGCAGCGCCCGCCAGCACCCGCCAGGTGTTCACTGTGTGCCTGGCACGTTGCAGGCACGGAACCACGGGAGAGGATCAGAGTGGGACCCCCCGAGAGCCAACCAGCAGCCAGGCCCACGCCGAGTCCCTGTCAGGTCCTCCAGCACCCATGTGCCCATTTTACACACGAAGAAACTGAGGCCCCGAGTTGCTAAGTCGCTGGCCCAGGGTCCAGAGCTGCTGACTCAGAGCCCGGTTACTTCTGCTGTTGCTTGAAGGTCAGGGTTCAGTGTCACCACGCACAGCAGGCTGTGGGGGCGGGTGCAGGGTGCCTGGGTGGAGGTGAGCACAGGGTGGTCAGGGGCTGGGACTTGGGATTCTCCTGCGGGTGGGACAGAGCTGTTGAAGGGTTTGGGGGCCGGTGGTGGTGTGCTCTGGCTTTAGGCACAGGGAGGCGGGCGCTTCGGGGTCCACCTGGAGCCCCCCAGCTCCGCCCAGCCCTCCACCTCTGATGCCCACCTGCTCCCCTGGAGAGACCCCGAGCCCAGGGCTCCCTGGGTGTGTGTGGAAACCCTTCCACCGTGAAGGCAACTGCTGCGAGCCTCGTGGTGGGGGTTCCAGGTGGAGGGCGGTGAGGGCGGCATTGGGGCGTGAAGCCCTCTGTGCCCCCTCCCTCCACGGGGGCTGGGGGGGCGGCAGGAAACAGGCTCTGCGAGAAGAGGAACCTGCACGCCCACGGGGAAGCCGGTCTCTGCTCACGGGCCGAGCTGCCTGCTCAGCCGCGTCCCTGCGCCCGCAAAGCCACCGGAAAAGGATGTGAAACGGCGCCGGAGCCGGAGCCAGAGCCGGAGCCGGAGCCGGAGCCAGAGCCGGAGCCGGAGCCGGTGCTGGCAGGGCCGGGCGGCAGGGCGGCACGCGGGGCCCCGGCCGCCCCAGCAGCGCCCCCCATGTGCCGACAGGCCGGCTGCGGAGCCTCTGCCGGAGCCCCTCTCCCCGCGGCCCCCGTGGTCCTGCACGCCCCGCCGGCTGCCCGCCAGGGTCCCAGGAGGGTAAGGAAGCAGCCGGCCCTGGCTCTGGGTTTGGGGACCGGAGCTCTGAACGCTGGGGCAGGAACGTCCGACACTCTGCATTCTCCCTGCCCCCCAGCCTCAGTCTTTCCATCTGTCAAATGGGCGTTGGGCTCGCAGCAAAAGGAGGGCAATGGAGACAGGTCCTGAGTTGCTCTTTAAGGTGTTCGTTGAACTGCTGCTGCCCTCCGACGGCTCGCCCGTCGGGCTGCGTGTGTGGCTTTTCGGAAGTAACGGTAATTGTGGCGACAGTATTATGTTTTTTGCTTCCCTACTTGGCCCAGTAGACAGTTGCCGCCCTGGTTTGGTTCTGCAGTTTAGCATGAGGTCCCGTGTCGGGTGCCAGCAGGGGAGGTGCCCTGAGCAGAAGTGGGGGCCGGGGGTTCAGGCTCACCGGGCAGTCCTCCGGGCAGAGCTGTTTCTGGTCTCGGTGACTTGTACCCGCCACCTTTCTGACCCGGGTGTGACCTCCAGAGGCGGGGGGCCGGGGGCAGGGCCTGGGGTGCTGGAGGAGACAGCTGGGCCCGGCTCGGGACGGAGCCCCATCCGCGTCCTCAGCTGCCAGGCCGGTCCACGCGGGAATTCCTGGCCTGCCTGTCACGGGAGCAGGTATGACAGCCATGTGGGTGACGCCGGGTCCAGGCACTCGGGTGCTCAGCTCCCCTGGCCGGCGGGCGGACGGGCAGACGGGCGGACTGACGGGCAGACGGCTTCGCGAGCAGGCCGGCTGGCACCCGCCATGGCCCGGGCAGGCAGGCCCGCCGTGCCCAGGGGCAGGAAAGGCTGGGTGTTCCTCGCCTGCGTCTCCGTGGTGACTGCCAGGAGGTGGGCCGCCGCCCGCCGCCCTAGCCCTCCTGTCCCGAGCCCCACGCCCCGGCCAACGCCTCTGCCGGCCCCGGCCCCCGAGGTGAGTTTCAGGGCTTCGGGTGCCTCTGGGAGAGGCGGGGTGCTCCCCCCCCCCCCCCCCCCGTGGGAACTGGCTGGAGGAGTTTGGCTGGAAGCCGCTACAGGGGAGTCTCCACCTGCCACCTGGGTGTGTGTATGTGAGGGGGGCTCCCTGTGGTGCCCAGCGCCCGCCCGCCGGCCCGTCTGCCTCTCCTGGCGGGTGGGTGGCCTGGGTCCGCGGCTCCTGGCAGGGGGTGACGTCTCCGATTACTGAGGCTTTCGTGCTGCCTTTGGTCGTCCGCTCTGCTGAGAGCCCGAGAGCTAGCTGGCGGGGTCACTGCTGTTGCTGTTGTTCCATCTTACTGATGGACATACAGAGGCTCAGGAAGGGGAAACTGAGGCCGGGAGGTGCGGGGCGGGCTTGACATAAGCCGAGGCTCCAGATCTTGAGAGAGAGTTTCCCAGACACACGGGAAGAGCTGTGCTGTCAGGACTGGGTTGTCCCAGCCCCACAGTGCGGGGCTGCTGGCTGACACCAGCGAGGAGGGAGGGCCGGGCACACTGGGTCCCTCGGGCGTGATGGGCGCTTCTCAGGCAGGCATGGCGCCTGCCGGTCAGTCCCCCCCCCCCCCCCCCGGACAGGTTTGGGGCTGAGACCAGGACCTGCGGGCCCCTGTCTGTTATTCTCCGTGTCAGGCTCAGGGGCAAGGGTCTCAGTCTGTCTGTCTGTGTCCCCTCTGCTTCTCTCCCTCTCTCCTCCCTGCCTTCCACCTCGGGCTACCTGTGGGACTGCTGTCCAGGTCAGAGCCCGCTGGCGTGGGGGGCACTGAGCCCTCGGGGGGTGCGGGTCGGGGGACAGCCCTCAGGCAGCCCCGTTCCCACTCTGTAAGGCATCTGTCAGTGACCCCGGTTGTGCGTTTGCTCTGAGTGTCCCCATCAACCTCGAGGGCAGAGGCAGGGCTGTGAGCGCCCTTTGCGGGTGGCGGGGTGGGGGGAGAGAATGGGGGACAGCAGGGCCCACAGCGAGCTCCTGGCACCCTGAGCCTCGCGCTGTCCATGGCATTGGTGTCCCTTGTTCTGATTGTCCTGGGGCAGCCACGCCGGGCGAGGTCAGAGGTGGGTGGCGGTGGTGATGCCACACCCTCCACCAGGAAAGACTCCTGGGGTCTGGAGGTGGCGTTTCCCGGCTGAGCCCCCCGCCTTCCTGGCGGAAGAGCAGGCCCTGGAGGTTCCCAGAAACCTGGCGGGAGAGGAGGCGGGGCCGCCCAGGAGCTCCCGGACGGGCCCAGGTGTGTCACTCCTGCCGAGGTGTGTGCTCAGCCGCCCACACAGGGCCTCCCCGGCCCCGCAGGCCAGGAGTGGTGACGTGTGTGCGGGGAAGTGACTGGGGAGCAGGGCCGGGCCACACCCTCTTCGCGTCCTCCTGGCTCTGAATATAGACCCCAGGAGGCGGGCCGCCGGGATGCCCTGTGCCTGCCTTCCCGAGGCCTGGCCCTCGTGGGCACAGCACCCTCCGTGGCCTGGCCCAGCACAGGTGGGGGAGAGGATGGCTCAGGCCTGCGCTCACCTGGCCCGGCCCGGAGCCCCGGTCTGGCTCTGAGCCGCTGGGAGTCCTGCGGCGCCCAGTCCGTGCCGTCCGGGGCGGGTGGAGGTGGGAAGTGTCTCCAGGCCCAGGACGATGGCAGGAAACCCTGGGGGTGCTGCAGTTCGGAGCGAGCCGGGCTGGGCATGGTCAGAGAGCCGGGGTGCTGCCGGGGCCTCCCTGGCAGCGGTCTGCCCAGGCTGTCTGCGGGCAGGTGGGGTGCGCTGCTCGGGTCACGGCCTCTCTGGCTGCCTGTGTCAGCGGACGTGGTGGGCTGGACGTGGGGAGAAAACGGGGCCCAGGTTTGGCCTGAGCACACCGTTCCCCTCACCTGGGGCGGCTGCTCGGGGGGCAGGAGGGATGGGGGCCCAGCGGGGCCTGTGGCAAACCCAGACGTGCCCCGGCCGGAGGGACGGTGTGGCCAGCTCCTCCTGGCCTCCTGCTGCCACGGAAACGCGGCCTCATGCGGTCAGGTCATCCGAAGTTGCTGAGAAGCCAGAAATGTGGGGTTTTACTCGAAACCACCTGACCTTCCGCTGCTCCAACATCGGGAAACACTTTGCAAGCCAAACAGAACGCAGGGCGGGGCTTGGCGGGGTCCCTTCCCGGCGGCACCTGGACCGGGGCCTCCCCCTGGGACTGGTCTCTGCGGGGTGCACGGGGGCACTCGGGGACCCCGGGGCAGACGGGTGCACCCCCAGGGAAAGGGTGGGAACCTGGGACAGCTGGGGTCGGTGCCCTGAGCAGACTGAGGAGGAGAGGAGTGACCATTTATCACGGCGCACACGCCCCGCAGTGCTTTGCGCCCGGTTCCTCCCTCAGCCCCTCTGTGCCAGGGCTCGGTGTGCTGTCCGTCAGGCACGCCCCCTTTCCACAGAAGGCCGCACCTCACCCGGCGGGGCTGGGGTCACACGGTGAGAAGGGGTGGGGCTGGGCTCAGACCCAGCTCTTCGTGCCTGAACCCGCCTAGGCCACACCGCCACCCTGGGAACCGGGCGTGTGTGTGTGTGTGTGTGTGTGTGTGTGTGTGCGCGCGCGCACATGTGCGCACTCAGCTGAGCCGTGAACAGGCTCACCAGGATCCCGGGGGGCGGGGGGAGCCCCAAAGCCAGGACCTGTGTAATGATGAACTGCCCACGCCTCACCTCCCCGCCTGCCGGGGACCCTCAAAGCCAGAGCGGTGGCGAGGGGGTGCCCCCCTCTGCCCCATGAGCTGCTCGGCCTCCCGGCCCCCCCCCCCCCCCCCCCCCCCCCCCCCGTGAGCCTGCTCCCCGGCACCTCCCTGGGAGAGAGATCCCGGGAGCCCTGGTGGGTGCGGTTCGCTGGCAAGTTCTGAGAGCCGAGCCGGGAGGAGGGCCGAGGAGACACTTCCAGCCGAGGGTCCTGCCCCAGCTTTGCTGCTCTTTGAGGGCGTCCTTCTCATGTGCCCCCACGCCCCTCCCCAGGGCAGGTCATGGAGCCTTCCCAACCCGCTCCTAGGGACCTCCGCCCCAACCCATCTTGCTTAAAAACAGACAAAACCAGCCCAGATCACAGGTGGTGATTATGCGCGTGTGTTAGGAGGACTGGGAACCTGAGAGGAGCCAGAGGGGAGAGTGGAGCTGCCAGAACAGCGCTGCGGCTCCGACGCCGGGTCCTGTCTGCCGGGGAGCAGCCTCCGGGGCCTCACGGGCTGCCCAGGGGCCGGTCTGTCCGCACGGGGTGGGTGCGGGACTGCGCTGGGCAGGGTGTTCCCGAAGTTCCCGTAAACGTGCTCACAGAAACCCCTGTGCCCGCCCGGCCCGCCAGCTGGGGGTGGATGCCTAAGAGTGGGGCTGCCGAGCCAACAGGCATATCGTTTTTAATGTCCCAATGGAGACTGCCAAACTGTCTTCCTCCTCCTCCACCCCCTCCCCACCGTCCCGTGCTCGGTGGGCGGAGGGTGGGAGCCGCGGGGCCCTCTGCCCATGGGTACCCGAGGCTGGGCGCAGGTGGGCGCCAGCATGTGCTTGTGGGATGTCCTGTGGCCCCGCCCCAGCCGCAGGCTCCGCCCTCCAGCCACAGCCCCGCCCCCGCCTCGGCCCCGCCCTCCCGCCGCAGACCCCGCCCTCCCCGCCACAGGCCTCGGCCCCGCCTCCCCGCCTCGGCACCGCCCCCGCCTCGGTCCCGCCCTCCCCGCCGCAGACCCCGCCCCCGCCTCGGCCCCGCCCTCCCGCCTCGGCCCCGCCCCCGCCGGCCCGCCCCCCGCATGACCTCAGCGGCCGGCGGGCGCCGAGCAGCAGCGCGGAGCCGCGGGGCCTCCGCCGCCGCCCGCCGCCCCGGGTCCCGCGGCCCGGCCGGCCGCCCGCGCCCGCCCGCGAGCCGCCCATGGTGCAGCGCATGTGGGCCGAGGCGGCCGGGCCTGCGGGCGGGGCCGAGCTGTTCCCGGGCTCCCGGCGGAGCCGCAGCGTGTGGGACGCCGTGCGCCTGGAGGTGGGCGGCGCCGGCCCGGTGGTGCTGCACAGCTTCACGCAGCTCGACCCCGACCTGCCGCGCCTGGAGGTGGGTGAGCGGGGCCCGCGAGGGGCGGGCGGGCGGCGCGCCTGGCCGGAGGGTCCCTCTGCGGACCCCCGCCCCCCGCCGTAGCCGAGGGCAGCGCGGGGGCCGGGATGGGCGGCGGCGGCGGGGGGGGGCACCCCGGGGCCCCTGCCCCTCATCCGCCGCAGCGTTTGCCCCGGAGCCGGGTGCCCGCCAGGTAGCCCTGCTTCCCGGCCGTCACCTCCCGGCAGGGCCGGGCGCTTCCTCTGGCTGCGCGCGTCCCCGCCCAGGTGCCTGGTGCTCAGGCGGCAGACTCCTGGCATGCCTGCCCGGGGCGGCGGGACCCCGGCGCCTTGCAGAACCCTCTGTAGGCCCAGAGGTGGATCCGGGCTCAGGACTGCTCAGGGGGCCGGCGGAGGGGAAGCCGGCCGTGGGGCCAGGTGTCTGTCTGTCTGGCAGGGAGGTGGGACAAGGCCCTCCATGCCCAGAGAGGGGCAGACTCACTGCTGCTTGGTTAGGAAGTGCCCAGGCAGGCCCTGGCCCGTAGCTCAGGTGCCAAGGTTGAGGGCTCGATCTCTGGTCAGGGCACATATAAGAACTGGCCAATGAATGCGTACATAAACAGAGCAACAAATGATGTTTCTCTCTTCCTCTCTCTAAAACCAATAAATTACACATTTTTTTAAAAAAATAAAGGGAATGCCCCACCACCTTAGGTTTGGAAGGGTTCAGAGACGGGGAGCTGTGCCTGTCTCAGGGTTCGGTGGGTCATGGGTCACACAGGTTGCGGGGAGCAACACCTTCCTCCCGCCTGCCGGTGCACCTGATCCAGGGACGCGCCCTCACCCGCTCTGCCTGGGCGCAGGGCCCGGACAGAGGCCAGCCCCCGGGTTGAGGGCCTCAGCATGTCACGGCTGAGCCAGAGGCTTAACAGTGAGGTTCCTGAGGCCTCCTCCCCCTCAGTGCTGGTTAGGGCCCCCTGGGGTCCTGCACCCCTCCCCCCAGCCCTGCAGCCTGGGCCTTGTGCCTGTGTGTCCGCAGTGTCTACCCAAGGACAAATTGTGTCTCCATGCCCAGCGTGGGGGGAGCTGGGAGCTGCGGTGGGGGGGAGCCCGGCCTGGGAGACCTTCCTCACGAGCTGGGCATGTCGGGGACCCTCCTCCGGGACCAGAGCTGTGGCTTTCTTGGCGGCTGCGGCAGGATGGGGAGGCCTGACAGCAGCGCGGCATCTGACTTTGCATTACATCTGGCAGCCAGGCCGCTTTGTGTGCCGGGAGGGTCTGGCCTGCGCGCTCGGGGCCAGGAGGGGCCAGCTGCTCAGCCGCTCCCTCCCCCCCTCCTCCCTCCCTCCCTCTCTGATCATGTGCGTCCCTGAGGACCTGAGGGAGAGGCCGGTCTGAGCGCAGCCTGGCCCAGGGGTGGCCTTCCCTCTGCCTCCCCTCCCCGCCTCCCCCTCGCCAGCCCTCTCCCCTCTGCTCTGCCCTCCGGCCTCAGCACCAGATCCAGGCCCCACACTGTTTGGAGTCTGAGGGGAAGTTCTGGCTGGAGCAGGAAAGCCCGGGCCCTGGCAGAAGAGGAGTCCCTGCCGGAAGCCGAACACAATGGCCATTTACCAGGGGCGGAGAGGCGGGGAGTCTCTGTCCCTCCTGCCCCCCCCCCCCCCCCCCCCCCCCCCCCCCCGGTTTCCTGGTCGCTGTAGTGTGCCAGAGCTGAGGCAGCACTGCTGGGGTCCCTGTCCTCCCTCTCTGGAACCCCCCAGGCAGTTTTCTGCCTGCTCCCCCCGCTCCCATTTCCCCACCGGCCCCAACCCAGTCCTGTCCTCGCACATCTGGGCATGTGCTCTCTCGTCATCTTGATCCTAAGCCAAGCCACCGCTGGCCCCAGCTCCGCCCGTGTAGCTCTGTGCTCTCGGGAGGTCACGGCCCGTGTCCAGCCGCTCTGTGGCCTGTAGCACCTTCTGGATGCAGGCGCCACTGCCCCATCCGGCCCTCCCGGCAGGTGCCAGCCCGCCGGTCCCAGGGACCAGAGCCCCAGAGCTGGACTATGCACAGCGCTCAGCCGAGAAGGGCGCAGCTGGGACGTGGACCTGGGCTGTGTTCTCCTGGGCGCCTGCTGTGCACTCGGGACCCAGAGGGGCCAGAGACGGCTCACCATCGAGGCAACGTCAAGTTCACGAGGAGGACGCTGGGGCTGTGGGAAACGGAAACCGGGCCCAGGCAGCCCAGAGCCTTGGCCAAGTGAGGGGCAGGGATGCTTAGAGGTCAGAGGAAGGCCAAGCGCTGTGGCCAGAGCAAGCTGTGGGGAGGGGCGGGGCTTCCAGGAAGATGCAAGCCCTCAGCAAGCCCCCCAAGGTGTCAGATAACAGCGCAGAGGATCCAGCGCTGTGGGAGGCCCAGTGCTGAGCAGTCCCATGCATTGTGTCCCTGCGTTCAGGGCTGTCAGAAGCCCATTTAGCAGAAAGAACAACTGAGGCACTGGAGGTTAATTAGATGGCAGGGTTCTGGCCCAGGCAGTGGGCCTGCGTGCGAGGCCTGAGAGCGTCTTAGGGGTGGGGAGTGGAATGAGGGGGCGCTTCTCTGTCTTGGGGTCTCCTTCCAGCCTCCCTGCCTCCTCAGGGTCACTGGCCTCCTGACCACACTGTATGCAGAGCTTCAGGTTAGCTGCCGGGGCCTTGACCCAAGGTACCTGTGTCTGTGTGTCTGCCTGCCGTTTACCGGGACCCCCGGTTCCCTCTGCTCTGCTCCTCCGGGGCTGCAGGAGAAGGGCGGTGCCCGGCTGGGGAGACTGGAGCCCGCGGGCTGTGTGTGCAGAGCTCAGGGAAGCCCTGAGTGGGAGGGAGGGAGGGGTCAGCCCTGGGAGAAGCCGGGCCGCCGGGAATGGGGCGTACGGCCCTGCCCTCATTGGAATGGATTTAGCACCAGCGCTCCGTGGCCCCTGATGGAGCCGGTGGGCAGTTCAGGGGCTGCTGGCTGGTGGCCGGCAGCTCTCTGGCGTGGCACGGTGGCCCCTGCCCAGGCGTGGCCTCCAGCCTGGCCGGCCCGGACACACAGATGAAGAGGCCCCCAACGTGCTTCCGAGGATCCGGGAGTGGACGCCTGCGGCCGGGCCGGGAGCGAGGGAGCGCCAGGCGGCGGGGGCCCTGGCACCGGCTGCGTGGGGGGAGCCGGGTGCGGGCGTCGCTCTGGTGCTTCCCTCCCCGAAGGCGAAGGCGGGCCGCTGGCACAGCCTGCTGGTCATGCCCCAGGCAGTGCTGTTCTCTGGCAGGAGGGCTGGGCTCCGCTGGAGTGCTGCTTGGCCCGCAGCCTGCCCTGCTCTGTGCCCTGGGCCTCGGTTTCCCTTTCTGTACAATGGGCCCGTACCGGGGCCTCTGCTGAGGGTTCCGGGGAGGACCACGGGAGACAGGTGGCCTGACAGGCAGTCCCCGCAGCGCCCGGCATGGCCTCAGAGCCGCCAGGCGGGGTGCCCAGGTGTGTGTCCTGCCCGGGCTCTTTGTAGCTGAACCTCGGGCCTGTGGGGGCCCCGGACGCCCCCTCGGAGAGGTGTGGGTACGCTGGGGCTGCCACCCCCGACTGGTCTCTCTCCCGCCTCCGTGTGACCAGGGCAGGCTCTGTTCTGAGGCTGCCACCGCTGCGGCCACCAGGGCGCGTGGCCTGGTGTGTCTCTGTGGACAGGAGAGTCACAGGCCACTTCCTGGCTCCTGGCCTGGGCGAGGTCCCGCCCACTCCTTCCTCGTCCATCCAGTGAGGTGTGGGCAGGATTAGATGGGACGAGTGTGCCCGCCCAGGGCCTGGCGCCCAGGAAGTGCCCACGTGTCCGTGCTATTGCTGTTGGGACTGGACCTTCAGCCAGGGCCTCCCTACACCCCCAAGGGCCCCCTCCTTCCTCCTCAGCCGTCACCCGCCAGGTCCCCTCGCAGGCCTGGCCCCGGGGCCCACTGGCCCTGACCGTGAGGATGGGCAGGAGGGGGATGGGAGGGGGCAGGCCAGCCTGCAGGTCGGTCTCTCCTCCCCTCGGGGGCAGTTAAAGAGCTGGGCTCAGGCTGGAGTCAGGGTTCCTGGGGAGACGCGTCAGCCCCTTTGGGGCTCAGCACAACCTCCAAACTCTAATTTCTGGAATCCCTGAGCTTCAAGGCTGCCCTGGAAACCAGGCTCTGTGAGGGTCCCCGCCCAGGCTGCCTCCGTGGGTGCAGTGCCACTGTGAGAGTGGCCCACCCTTACCGGCTGACCTTGTGCCCCCTCTGGGTCATCTGTGCCGGGGGCTCCGTGAGGCACCAGCAGGGTCACACATGAATGACATCTTCATCCTCCCGGCCCTGGGCTGATGCTCTAGGCCCGTGGTCGGCAAACCGTGGCTCGAGAGCCACATGCAGCTCTTTGGCCCCTCGAGTGTGGCTCTTCCACAAATACCACGGCCTGGGCGAGTCTATTTTAAAGAAGAGGCGTTAGAAGAAGTTTAAGTTGAAAAAATGTGGCTCTCAAGAGAAATTTCAGTCGTTGTGCTGTTGATGTTTGGCTCCGTGGACTGATGAGTTTGCTGACCATTGGCTGGAACCGTCCTGGATCTCTCCTCAGCCCGGACCCTGCCTGCGTGGTCCTCCGGGCCTCAGTCTCCCGCTCTGTGCAGCGGGCGCCTGGGGTCCTGACCGCGGCGGATGCGGCTGGTCCCTGGAACTCCTGGGTCCCTCTCGCTCCGCCTGCCGCTGGAGCGCCTGCTATTGAGCAGAAGGCGGAGAGTCAGCCCGCTGCCTGCTGGCTCCAGCCCCCGACGTTCGGGGTGACTGGGCCCCCTCGGGGTTCTGGAGCCCCTGGCAGGTCTCCCTTGGGTTTCCCGGGAGGTGTTTCAGCCTCACTGGGCGGGGGGTTGGGTGGGGGGGGCTGTGTGGGTGCCAGCCGTCCTGCAGCAGCAGGCCCCGCTTCCTGGGCGCTTCCGGGTGCCAGGCACCGTCTGGGCCGCGAGCCTCGTGCCGCCACCGTGACTGGTTAGAGGGAGGCCCTTCTCCCCATTTCACAGGCGGGCTCACTGAGGCCGAGGCGGAGGCCCCGCAGAGCTGGGAGTCAGCCCTTCAGGCGGGGCCGTGCTCTGGGGTCTGCAGGGCTCGGGGGTGGGGGGCGCTTCATGTATCAGAGGCTATGGGAAGGCCAGGGGCTGGGGGGGGCTGGGGGCTGGGGGGCTGTGGGGAGGCCAGGGGCTGGGGGGACTGGGTGCTGGTGGGCTGGGGGGCTGTGGGGGGCTGGGTGCTGGGGGGCTTTGAGGCTGGTGGGCTGCGGGGGCTGTGGGGAGGCCAGGGGTGGGGTGGGCTGGGTGCTGGGGGGGCTGTGGGGAGGCCAGGGGCTGGGGAGGGCTGGGGGCTGGGGGGCTGGGGGGCTGTGGGGAAGTCAGGGGCTGGGTGCTGGGGGTTGGGGGGCTGGTCAGGGCCGCGGGCTGCCTCGGGGACTCGTGGACCCAAGCAGCAGCTCACTGTGGTGACCCGGTGCGCACGGAAGCTGCGGCGAGCTCCCCCCCCTCCCCCCCTTCTACCTGGAGCGTTCGGCTTGGCCCACCGATCCCGGGACAGCACCCTGGGCCCGCCCCTCCGAGAAGGCTGCCACCCCGCGGCCCGGGCTGCATGCCCCCCGGAGCCTGTGCCAGCCACTCGGTAGACGGCTCACAGGTGCCCGCGCTCAGAGATGCCCGTGGTCAGGGCTGTCCCTGCGGGGGAGGACAGGGCGACAGGGTCAGCTCCACGGGGGCAGTGACCCCCAGCCCAGCCTGTGTGCTCAGTGTCCCGCCCTGCCCCCCCGCCGGCTGGCAGAGGGGGCCTCTGGGGTGGGGGAAGGGCTCCGGGATCACATGACGCCCAGGCCGCCCAGCCAGCTGCTCCCAGCAGCAAGGCCCACGGCGGGCGCGGAGCCACGGTGAGCCTGGCCGGGAGCGCTGTGCCCGGCCGGCCCGGAGGGAGCCAGGTGCTGCCCGGCCTCCAAACTGGCAGGCCCGTGTGGCTCCCAGCTGGGCCAGATGTGGCTGGAGTGCCAGGAGCGGGACAGGCCTTTGTGGGAGGGGAGGTGGGGGCGGCCTGGCCCTGGCTGGGGGGCGGGGGGGGGGGCAGGGCTGACGGCGCCTGTAGCCCTGTCTGCCCCTCCCCCGGGGCTCCTCCAGGCCCGGAGGGGAGTTCGGGGAAGGATGGGCGAGGGGAGTGTGGGGAAGGATGGGCGCATCTGTTTCTGTTTTCCTGCCTCAGGAGAGGAATTCCCCTCCTTGCTGGTCGGCTGGCCCAGGCGGGCGTGGGCGGTGGGGGGTGGGTGTGGGAGTGATGCTGCGGGGACAGCCTGCTGAGGGCCCCCTGCTGGCTTCCGGGAAGCGGCTGGCTGTCTCCCTGGAGGAGCCAGTGCGATTGCGGCCCTTTCCCGATTGCGGCCCTTTCCCGCTGGTACCTTGGTCAGAGGAAGTGGCTTCCGGAGGACGGCTCCCGGGCCCCCCAGAGCCCTCCGGGGCGGGCAGGAGGCGAGAGGCCCGGCCCCGGCCGGCCCTGACCCCCGGGGGCCGGCACCGCGGTTATAATACGGGATGCCGGCAGCAGGTTCCGGCCCAGGGCCCCCCCGCAGGCCCGGGCTGCAGGGCAGGCGGTCCGCGGCCCAGGCTGAGTCAGCGCTTGGCACGGGCCTCCTCTGAGGTCCACGCCCACCCTGCCGGGGGCACTGACCTGTGCGTGGTCCCGCTGCTGTCCCTGACCGTGTGACTGCTGGCCGGGTGCCCGCTGGCACCTCCCGCCGGCTCCTCCTGAGCCTCGGAGGTTGGCACCCTGACTCCTAGGCCCCTTCCCCCTGAGGTGCACCCTCCCCGGGACAGGGCTGGCCGGCCGGGAGAGGGCGGTGCGGCCCAGGGCGGCCGTGACTCAGTGGCCTCGACTGGGCCTGGCTGACCGTGTGCCAGGGCCGCTGCCTCCGAAAACAAGGGCCTTCCTCTCTGCCGGGGGCCGGCTGCAGCCACGACCCCTCTTCCTGGCCCAGCCGGTCCCAGGCTTTGGGTCCCCCGGAGTCCCGGCCCGCCGCCTCTGCGTCAGCCCTGTCCTGGTCCTCACCCTGTCCCCGAACACGTGACGGCAAGGAGCTGGACATCCTGTTGCCCAAGAGGCACGAGGCCTGCATGCGCAGACAGGGAGGAAGTGGCCACGCACGTGGCCTGGGGAGGCCCTGCACCTGCCCGGCCCCGTGATGCTGGCTGCAGGCCTGGCCGGGGAGCCGCCATCCTGCGGGTCTCTGGGGTTGGGGGGCAGGCTGTGGCTAGGGCCGTGTGCCCCCCTGGGTGCTGCTGCCGGCCATGGGGTCCCAGGTCGCCGCTCACCTGCAGCTACATGGCTCGGACAGGCTGCCCCTCTCCTGGCCTCTGAGCGCCCCCCTGCGAGGGGACCGGTCACTGTGTGTCTTGGGGGCACCCGGGCAGGAGCGGGCCGTGAGGGGTGGGCTCGCCTTGTCCGCCCAGCGGGCGGGACCGAGGGGCTGTCCGGAGAGGAACCGTGCCCAGGCCGCCCGGTTCATGCTGGGTCTGAGGTGTGGGTGGCTCTGCGGGGGCCCCCCCGGGGAACGGGGTGCAGCGCCGGCGGAAGGCAGGGCCCTGACCCCGCCCGCGGGCGCTGTCCCTGCAGAGCTCCACGCAGGAGATCGGTGAGGAGCTGGTCAACGGCGTTGTCTACTCCATCTCGCTGCGCAAGGTGCAGGTGCCGCCGGCGGCCGGCAAGGGCCCACGCCGGCTCGGGGTGAGTGTGGGGGCCGCGCAGCCCGGCGCCGACAGGCCCGGGTTCCACGTGCCGCCCCGGGACTGCGCCCGCCTCCTCCCAGGCTTTCCCGCCCCCGGGCCCCCCAGACCAGCTCCCAGAGGGATCGGCCCCCGCCAGCCGGCCCCGGCGCGGCCGCTGCTCACACACGTGTGTGTCACGGAAAGGACCCTTCCCACCGGCCCTCCCTCTCGCCGGGGAGTGTCTGTGCGTCTGGCCCGCGCTTCCTGTTTTGGCTGCTGCTCCCCGCCGGCCCGTGGTGCTGCCCTGACGGTCCTCCCGCCCCTCCGAGCCTCAAACCCCCACACTTTGTAGGAAGGGCTGTTTTCACCCCAAAAAGGACGGGGGGCGGGGCGGGGGCTGGCCGCTCTGGACACTTGCCTGTGACTTGATCTCTCGGCGAGCACAGCCCGTGGCCCCTCCAGGCCGGAGCCGAGGCCGTCACCACGGTGACCCAGCTGCTCAGGGCCTGGGCCCTGCACCCTTGTCTCCGGGACCAGCTGGCCGCCGGGGCTCGGGGTGACGCGCTCACCACCGGAGGCGCTGTCCTTGCTCAGCTCGCAGGTGACCTGCAGGCCCTGCCTCTCCCGTCACCCCCAGAGCGGCTTTACTTTTAGAATATATTTTTACTGACTTCAGAGAGGAAGGGAGAGGGAGAGAGAGAAACATCAATGAGGAGAGAGAATCATGGATCGGCTGCCGCCTGCATGCCCCCTCCTGGGGATGGAGCCTGCCACCCAGGCATGTGCCCTGACCGGGAATCAAACCCGGAACCCGTCAGCCCTCAGGCCAACGCTCTATCCACTGAGCGACACCGGCCAGGGCTCAGATCGACTTTTAAACGTGAGAACCTGCCGAAACCAGTTTGGCTCAATGGATAGAGCGTCAGCTTGGGGACTGAAGGGTCCTGGGTTCGATTCCGGTCAAGGGCATGTACCTTGGTTGCGGGCACATCCCCAGTAGAGGGTGTTCAAGAGGCAGCTGATCGGTGACTCTCTCTCATCGATGTTTCTAACTCTTTATCCCTCTCCCTTCCTCTCTGTACAAAATCAATAAAATATATAAAATAAAATAAAATAAAATAAAATAAAATAAAATAAAAATGAACATGAGAACCTTTTTCTGGGGGGACACTCACGTCCTGCCTCCTTCCCCAAGTCCCTGCGCGCCTGTGGGAGCTCACTTGCGCTCCGGCCCTCACCCTCCTGGGGGTCCCGGCCGCCGCCCCGGCCCACACGGCCCTCCTCTGCCCGCCCCAGGGTGAAAACGAGTCGGCCCTGAGCCTGTACGAGACCTGCAAGGTGCGCGCGGTGAAGGCGGGCACGCTGGAGAAGCTGGTGGAGCACCTGGTGCCCGCCTTCCAGGGCAGCGACCTGTCCTACGTCACCATCTTCCTGTGCACCTACCGCACCTTCACCACCACCCAGCAGGTCCTGGACCTGCTCTTCAAACGGTGAGCCGGCTCCCGCCTCCCCGCCGCTGTGCGTCTCCGGGAAAACCCTCGCCCTCTCTGAGCCCCCGTCTGCTCCTGGGACACAGCAGCCGCCCAGGTTGTCGGGACGGTCGGGGCCGACGTGACTCTCCCGCCCAAGCGCCCCTCTGCCCCCGTGCCCTGCGGTGAAACAGTTCTCGTTTGAGTAGAGGTCCCGGCTTCCGTCCGGGGGTGCCCTCCCCGAGGGCCCTGGGGGCGGGTGGGGGCCCCAGGCCCGCTCGGACACCTGTGAGGTGCCCGTTGGCACTTTTCCGGGCACGGAACGTAATTGGGTGCAAAAGGCAGATAAGCCCCGGGCTGCGGGGCCGGTGACCGCAGCCGGCACTGCGGGTTCCGTAGATGTGACGCCCTCACGGCCTCCTCTAGATACGGATGCATCCTCCCCTACGCCCAGGAGGACGGCGGGTCCCAGGAGCGCCTGAGGAAGTGAGTGCGCCCGGGTCCGAGGGCCTCCGCTGCGGGCAGGCAGAACCCCGGCCCCCGCTGCCTGGGGCCTGCAGGCTCCTGCAGGAGGGAAAGAGTGGGGAGCTGTGGGTGGGCCCTGGGCTCCAGGGAGCAGAGCCAGCCCCCCGGAGAGGACCGCCCTCCCCACACCCGCCCACCCTGCTGGCCCCGTCCCCGTCCGGGCGCCCGGGACGGAGCAGGCAGCCCCCCGGCCTGTGGGGCGTCCGGTCCAGGGGGGGCGCTGGAGATAGACGGGGGGCGGCGATCAGGCTTTCGGGGGGGGGAGAAGTGGTCACACAGTTGCTGATGGTCGGTGGAGGGTTCCCTGCCTGCTCCCCTGGCCTGCCCCTGCCTGGCCAGCCCAGGGCCGGGGGGGGGGGGCGGGGGCGGGGGCACTGGTCTCTGGATGGGCAGGGACGGGCCCAGAGTCCACCCCCACGGGCCATGGGAGGGCCTTGTGGAGGGGGAGCCCGGCCTTTGACGCGGCTGCCCCCCGCCCAGCGCCATCTCCTCCATCCTGGGCACCTGGCTGGACCAGTACTCGGAGGACTTCAACCAGCCACCGGGCTTCCCCTGCCTCAAGCAGCTGGTGGCCTACGTGCAGCTCAACATGCCGGGCTCGGACCTGGAGCGCCGCGCGCACCTGCTCCTGGCCCAGCTGGAGAGCGCGGAGCCCGCCGAGGCCGAGCTGGAGGGTGAGGAGAGGGGGGCGGGGGCCGGGGTCAGTGCTGGGCACAAAGGAGCCTCCGGAGGCTGGCGTGGGGCGGGCCGGGAGCAGCGACTGGCCTCGGACCACCCCCCGGGCTGCGGGCGGGGAGGACGGCCTGGGCTGAGGCTTCTCCTGCAGGCAGGGGCGTGTCTGTTGTGGGAAAGCGGGCGTGTTGCTGAACCTCTCTCCTGTTACAGCTCTCTCACCTGCGCCAGCTCCAGCACCCAGTCCTGTGCCCAGTCCTGTGCCAACTTCAGAGCAGGAGCCAGCGCCATCGCCAGCTCTAGCCCCATCGCCAGCCCCATCGCCTGCTCCAGCCCCATCGCCAGCTCCAGCCCCATCGCCAGCCCCATCGCCAGCCCCAGCCCCATCGCCAGCTCCAGCCCCATCGCCAGCCCCTTCGCCACCTTCAGCTCCAGCACCTGCTCCAGCGCCTGCTCCAGCGCCAGCGCCAGCGCCCAGTCCGGCGCCCGCTCTGGTGCTCAGCCCGGTGCTGGCCTCAGAGCAGGAGCTCGTGCCGGCTGGAGAGCCTGAGTCCGCCCGCCAGCCAGCTCCAGAGCGAGAGCCAGCCCCGGGACCCACTCCCACAGCCGCCCCGGAGCCGGAGCCCCCCTGGCCTTCGCCGGTGGCTGCGGAGAACGGGCTGCGTGAGGAGAGGCCTCACCTCCTGGCGTTCCCTCCCGACCTGGTGGCCGAGCAGTTCACCCTGATGGACGCGGTGAGCAGCTCTGCCCAGGGGGAGGGCTGGAGGGCGCACCTTCCCCTGGCATCTGCTTCCCACACGGGCGTGCCCTGGTCCAGAGCTGGTGCCCTGGCCCAGCCCCAGCCCCAGCCCCGGCACCGCAAACCGTGTGCCCCGGGCAAGCTTCCTGTCCCCAAGGCCTCCGTTTCCCTGGGACCCCACCCCACCCCCTCTCTGCAGAGTGACTGAGGGTCAGAGGAAGGGGGACAGGAGGAAGTTGGGGAGCCTGCTGTTTGGTGGGGGCGGAGCTCCCCCATCTGTCCAGGGGGCCTCGCAGCCTCAGCACTTACCCGGCGCCTGAGGTGGGCCCACGTGGGTGAGCACCTGGACTGGGAGGGAGGGGCACAGCTGTGAGGGCCCAGGCTCCCCGGTGCCCCGTGGGATGGTGCCCGCCGTCAGGGAGGGCGGCTGGTGAGGACGCCACCCTCCCCGCCAGCCTTCCATGCCGGCCCCTCGCGTGCCGGTGCCCACAGGGGCCGGGAACCAGACCCGCGGGCTCTGCCTCCAGGGTCCCAGCACAGACCAGGCTCTGCCGGGACTGGGGGGGCCCTGCCGGGACTGGGGGGGCCGGTGCTGCCCTGGGGGTGTGGGCCCCAGTGACACGCCCTGCCCCCCAGGAGCTGTTCAAGAAGGTGGTGCCCTACCACTGCCTGGGCTCCATCTGGTCCCAGCGCGACAAGAAGGGCAGAGAGCACCTGGCCCCCACCGTGCGGGCCACCGTCAGCCAGTTCAACAGCGTGGCCAACTGCGTCATCACCACCTGCCTGGGGGGCCGCAGCGCCTCGGCCCGGGCCCGGGCCCGGGTGCTGGAGCACTGGATCGAGGTGGCCAGGGTACGGAGCCTCTGCCGCCCCCGCCCCCCTCCTGTGTCAGGGCCTCCGTGGCCTTGACTTATCTCTCCCTCCCCCGGCCCCTCCCTTCCTCCTCAGGTTCCTTCCTGGGTTGAGCTCAGGCCCCCCGGCGATAGTCGCGGGGCGCAGGTCCCCTGGGAGGGGGGCTCCCCCAGAAGGGAGGTGCCAGCCCCCCTCACGCTGCTCCCCTCCCCCCAGGAGTGCCGGGTCCTCAAGAACTTCTCGTCCCTCTACGCCATCCTCTCCGCGCTGCAGAGCAACTCCATCCACCGGCTGAAGAAGACATGGGAGGAGGTGTCCAGGTGGGCAGGCCGGGGGGCCGGGCCCGCCGCCGTGAGCCTGCGGACAGCGCTCCTGCCTCAGGACTCGGTTTCCCTCTCCGTCAGGCCCTGGACTGAGCCGCACAAAGTCAAAACTGGTCCCCACAGAGCCGCTCGGCAGACCTGGGCCCAGGGCCCGGGTGACCCACCCGAGAGGCCCCTCCCAGGCGCACGGGGCCCTTCAGGCCGTGGGCTCCCCGCTCACACCTCCCGTCCCCTCCAGGGACAGCGTGCGGGTCTTCCAGAAGCTGTCGGAGATCTTCTCGGACGAGAACAACTACTCGCTGAGCCGAGAGCTGCTGGTCAAGGTGAGGTGGGCATCCCTTCCCTGCCAGTCCCACCTGTCCCTGGGTGGGCCTGCCACCCCCTGTCTGAGCTCACGCCCCAGGGGAGGGCCCGGGCATGCCCCGGCGGGGGCCTGAGTGTCTGGACCGATCTGGGTGCACGTGGGGGCGAAGGGGAGAAGGCCTCGCTGACCCCATGCTCAACCCGGCAGGAGGGCACCTCCAAGTTTGCCACGCTGGAGATGAACCCCAAGAGGGCCCAGAAGCGGCCGAAGGAGACGGTGCGTGTGCCCCAGGCGCGGGGGCAGCGGGGCCATCGTGCCTGACCCGCCCGAGACCTGCCCGCGGGCCATGCCCTCCCCAGCTGGGGTCCCGCCACCAGAGCGAGGCCCTGAGAGCTGGGCTTGGGGGACTCGGGGTGCGGGGTGCAGGCAGTCAGAGACCCGGCCATCTTGGGGACTTGCCAAATGCCAGGCCTGGGAGGTCGCCTGAGGGTGTGGCGTCCGTGGGCACTAGGAGGGGGATTAGCGCCTAAGGGTCCCCAGGCTGCTCCGAGCGGGAGCCCGGGGTTGGGGCTCCGAGCGGAGGCCGGGGGGGCGCCCAGGAGAGTGCGTGGATCCCACTTACCACTCCCATCTCGCTGTCATAGGGTGTCATCCAGGGCACCATTCCCTACCTGGGCACCTTCCTCACGGACCTGGTGATGCTGGACACGGCCATGAAGGACTACCTGTATGTGAGTGAGCCAGGGCGGGGCGGGGCAGGGCGGGCCCGAAGCCCAAGGAGAGCGCCCCTCAGCCAGCCCTGCACTCCCAGCCCCTGGCCCCTGTGTGTCCCAGTGGGGAACCAGCTCAGCACCTGGCTGTGGGGTTCAGAGCTGCAGGGCGAGGTTAGCCAGCCGTGCCCGTGGGCGAGCAGGCCACCCCTCCGAGGTCGGGCACGTGGTTGCCATGCGGGTGTTGTCCGAGGGTTTAGTCCCTGCGTCTGCAGGACCCAGCCCAGGTCCAAGCTTATGTGCACGCCCTGCCCTCTGGTGTTCGCTGTTGGTAGTGCAGCCTGAGAGGGGGGCTGGGTGGTCAGGTCTCCCCATACCAGCTCCCAGGACCCAGCCCAGGCCCAAGCTTGTGGGGATGCCCTGCCCTCTGGTGTTCGCTCTCGGTAGTGCAGCCTGAGAGGGGCCCGGGTGGTCTTGGGCGTGGGGACTCGTTCTGATGGGCGTTGGCTGTCTGCCTTGCAGGGGAGACTGATCAACTTCGAGAAGAGGAGGAAGGTGAGCAGCCACCGCCCTCACTTTGGAAATCAGAGCCCTGGCCTCCCCCTTCCTGCTGGATCCAGAGGGGAGGGCCTCTCACAGAGGAGGGGAGGAGGGGAGGAGGAGGGGAGGAGGGGAGGAGGGGAGCAGGAGTGAGAGTCCAGGACAGTCCCGGGGAGGGGCTGTTGGAACCCAGCTGAGGATGGGGTCGGGCCTGGGTCGGGGCAGAGAAGAGGAGGTGACCCTGCACCCACGCAGGCCCTCCCCTCTGGCCCCAGGAATTCGAAGTGATCGCCCAGATCAAGCTGCTGCAGTCCGCCTGCAACAACTACAGCATCGAGCCCGAGGGCCAGTTCGGGGCCTGGTTCCGGGCCGTGGCGCGACTCAGCGAGGCCGAGAGGTGAGGCAGCGGGGGCGGGCGCGTCACGGGCTCCGGGGCCGGTGGCGAGGTGGCTGGGTGCCCTGCCCACCCTCCAGCCGCTGGCACCTGCCGGGAGGGGGCTGGAGCCTGGCCCGGGAGCTCACAGCTGCCGCCTGTCCCGCAGCTACAGCCTGTCCTGTGAGCTGGAGCCCCCCTCCGAGTCGGCCAGCAACACCCTGAAGGCCAGGAAGAGCACGGCCATCGTCAAGCGCTGGAGCGAGTGGGTGCCCGGGCTGGGGGGCCCCGGGGAGCGGGAGGCGGGCAGCTGGGAGGGAGATCCCAGTTCCTCACTCAGCAGCCCTGTGACGGGGCCTCCGTGCCCTCTGATGCTAAATGGCGGCACATGGCCTGAGCAGGCGGGGTGCCTGGAGCGGCGTGTGGGGGGCAGGGATGGGGTGTGCCCCAGGGGAGGCCTCCCCCATGACCCAGCGCCCTTCTTGCAGCCGCCAGGCCCCCAGCACGGAGCTGAGCACCGGCGGCAGCTCGCACTCCAAGTCCTGCGACCAGCTCCGGTGCAGCCCCTACCTCGGCGGCGGGGACATGGCCGACAAGCTCAGCGTGCACTCGGCCGGCTCCTCCAGCTCCGACGTGGAGGAGATCACCATGAGCTTCGTCCCGGAGTCCCCCGACGGCCAGGAGAAGAAGGTGACGGCCCGCCGTTCGCAGCCCCTGCCTTCCGGTCCCAGTGTCTCCCCTCCCCCCCAAGGGGCCAGAAGCCCCCTCGCAGCCCCAGGCCCGGGGCCGCTGCTGACCCTGCCGTCCCTGCAGTTCTGGGAGGCGGCCATGCAGTCGTCCCCGGAGACCTCCGGCATCAGCTCGGCGTCCAGCAGCGCCTCCTCCTCCTCGGCCTCCACCACGCCCGTGGCCAGCGCCCGCGCCCACAAGCGCTCCGTCTCGGGGGTCAGCGGCCACGGCGCCTCGCTGCCGCTCTACAACCAGCAGGTGGGCGACTGCTGCATCATCCGGGTCAGCCTGGACGTGGACAACGGCAACATGTACAAGAGCGTCCTGGTGAGCGGCCCGCGCGCCACCCGCCAGCCGGCGGCACGGGCCCGGGCGCCCGTCCGTCCCGCCTCCCTCCGGCGGGCCAGGCAGGAGGAGTGCAGGGCGGGCGTGGCGATCGGATGAGGGCAGGAGGCGTCCGTCACAGCCAGGGCCCAGGTCTCGGGGAGCACCGGGCGGTGTCCCACGGAGGGGTCCCCAGGGGTTGGAGGGGCAGCGAGCAGGCCGGAGGTGAGGGAGCAGGGCGCAGGGTCAGGGAAGTGTCGGGGGTGAGACGGGAATCCCCGGAGGTTGGAGCCGAGGGGGGCAGAGACCTAGGACCATCTCCGGGGGATGGGCTGGTGCCCGGCTGGTAGCCGGCGGGGAGGGGGAAGGCCAGCGATCAGACACTGCGAAGAATTGGAAGGTTGAGACCGAGCCAGCGGGACTGACCTGTGGGGGTCCCCGCCTCACCCCACCCCCGGGTAGGGTGCCCCGTGCCACAGTCGCCGGAAAACCTGTGTCTGAAAGTGCTGCGCTCTGGCGCTCGGGGCGGACACAGCAGGGGTCGGCCTGTGGCTCCGGCCTCCAGGGCACTCTGGCCCCAGCCACGTGGATGCTGCCGTGGAGGGGCAGTTAGTTTCCCAGGGCAGTTAGTGTGGGGGAGGTGCATGCTCGTGAGAGGAGGGGGAGCAGGAACAACTGGGAAAGACCCCTCCTCATGGCCAGGCCTCCCCGGGGAGGCGGGGAGCCCCTGTGCGCGGTGTGGGGCGGCTCGGAGGGCCCTGGCCGCGCCCCCTGACGCCTTCCCCACCCCCATCCAGGTGACCAGCCAGGACAAGGCCCCGGCCGTCATCCGCAAGGCCATGGACAAGCACCACCTGGACGAGGAGCAGCCGGAGCACTACGAGCTGGTGCAGGTCATCTCGGACGAGAGAAGTATGTGGACCGGGGATGAGGGGCCGTGGGGGAGGGGGGAGGGGCCGCGGTGGCGGGAGCGGCACCAGGCCCACCCCTCGGACTCCCACCAGCAGGGGGCGGGGGAGGCTGCGCGCACACACCGACCTGCTCCTGGCCGGGCCTGGACACCCGTGTTTTCTCCTGCCTCTTACTCCCCCCGTGCGGCTGGGCCCGCAGCCAGCCGGGCACTTTCTGGCTGGGATGGGGAGTATGTTATATCCACTCGCACGTGTCACCAACCACCGCAGACCGGGTGCCTTATAAACACCCCCACGCCTCTGCCCCAGCTGCTCACCCTCTCCCCGCACGAGCCCGACCGTCAGCCAGGCCCCTCTCCTTCCTGCATGGTCTCCGCGATGTGAGATGCGAGGCCGACACAGGGGAAGGACCCAGGGAGCCACACGGGGCAGCGGGCGCGGGTTCCAGTGGGCAGTGGGGCCCAACAGGCTCCGGGCCAGCCGGGCGGTGGGAACAGGAGCCAAGCGTCAGGGCTTGGGGGTGCCCGCCCCCCCCCCCCGCCCCGGCGCCCCCCCCCCCCCCCCAGTGGCACAGCGCTGGGCCCGCGCTCCTGTGCTGAGCAGGGCGGGGCTTGGGCGGTGGTCTGGGGTCCACAGGACCTGTTCCTGCGTGAGGTCCTGGCCAGCGAAGGCAGCGGGCGGGGGGCAGCGGGGTGACCCTCCCCTGCTCCAGAGGCGGCCGTGGAGCCAGGCCCTCTGTGGGGAGGACTCGCTAGGTCCATGGGCCAGGCGGCCATCGCGGTGTCCCCGGTGGGCCCCCGGTGGTCCTCGCGGTGTGGAGGCCTCGGGGCTGAGCCCAGCCTGTCCCGGGGTCTCTCACACTGACCCCCCTCGTCCCCGGCCAGAGCTGAAGATCCCGGACAACGCCAACGTGTTCTACGCCATGAACTCCACCGCCAACTACGACTTTGTCCTGAAGAGGCGGGCCTTCGCCAAGGGGGCCAAGGTCCGGCACGGCGCCAGCTCCACGCTGCCCCGTGTGAAGCAGAAGGGGCTCCGCCTTGCCAAGGGCATCTTCTAGCTGGTGCCCGGGCTGCCGGCCGCGGGGCTGCCCGCCGGCCCGGCTCGGGTTGGCCGGGCCACCGAGCACTTACGGACGACAGTGGCCCAGGCCAGGCACCGTCTGCCCAGCCTGCCCCGGGCCGCCCTCCCCGACTCCGGTTCCTCCCCGGAGCCCCCGCTGCCGGGATTGACGCCTGCCCGTCACCAGGCTGACCCGGCCGCCATAGGTGCCTTCCCCTCTCCGGAGCCAGAGGACTGTCCAACGTCGCCCAGGAGCACCGCCCGCCACGGGCACGCCCTCACCACACCGCCCTCACACCTTCCCGGTGTGGTCACTGCCACCGGTGCCCACGGGCAGCCCAGGGCACCCGGTCATCCACTGGATCTGGCCACTGCGGCTCTTCGCGCCACGGACACCGGCTGTGCCATCCACGGGGCCCGGCCCCTCCACCACCTGAGCCTTCCGCAGGCCGCACCCAAGACCCGCCGTCAGGCACGGAGTGCGGGAGGGACTTGGGCACCTGCACGTGGGACCAGCCCCGCGGGCCCCCGGCCCCGCCCGAGTGCCGTCTGCCGCTGCACCTGGGCTTCCCAGGACCACACGGGCCGGGGAGAAGTGGGGGAGGAGGATGGGGGAAGGGAGGAGGTTGAACATTTGTATAAAAGGCAAAAATCATGTTTACCAGTGGGGGAGGGGCAATATTTATTTGTTGTAAATAGTAAATGCTAGACTTGGATATTATATTAAAACCCTGTTTCTACCATAGCCCGGGAAAGACACTTTTGTTCTTTTGCCTGTGCTCCTTTATTTAAAAAAAAACAAACATATATATTTTTATTGACTTTAGAGAGGGAGGGAGAGGGAGAGAGAAACGTCAATGGTGAGAGAAAATCATGGATCAGCTGCCTCCTGCACACCCCCCCACTGGGGATTGCACTCACAACTTAGGGCCTGTGCCCTGACTGGGAATCAAACCTGTGACCCCTTAGCCAGGCCGTCCAGACACATCTGTGCGCTTCTAAATGACCTGCAGTCGTCCATCTGTGTTCAGACAAGAAGCTGTGGGGGCGGTGGGCTTCTCTGCAGGAGGCAGATGGGCAGCCGTCTCTGGCTTTCACAGACACCCCTTCCCCCGTTTCCCCCCTTCTGCCTTCCACAGGGTGTGTGGGGCATCGTGGACCTGGGCAGTGAGAGGAGCCCCCCCTCAGGCCCCGGGCGGGACAGGGCACAGGCGTTCACAGGGCCCAGGACCACCTCTCAGAGACGGGGGTCTGACAACTACCCTGGTGGTCCCCTGTCTCCCTCACATGGACGCTTCTCTCCCTACCTCTCTAAAAAAATAAATAAAAATCAATTAAAGAAGAGACCTTAAACTCCCCTTTGGAAGCCAATTAAAAAAAAACAAAAAAAACCCAAGGGAATGAAAAAACCTGATGAACAATAGTAACTGTTGAATATAATAGAATCAGAGGTTTGGAAGGGGAGTGAACTGACGGAATCTCGGGGAAAAGGGGAGAGGGGGATGTGGGAAGAGACTGAACATAAACTGTGCACCTATGGATGAGGACAGTGGGGGGTGGGGAAAGGGCAGAGGGTGGGGTGGGAACCTGGTGGAGGAGAGCGATGGAGGGGGGGGAGGAACATTTGTAATAATATGAACAATAAAAATTTATAAAAAAAATAAAAATTAAAAAAATTTTAAAAAATAAAGTAAAATAAAATAATCAATACCCCAGCCGACATGACTCAGTGGTTGACCATCGACCCATGAATCAGGGGGTTGCGGTTCGATTTTGTAAGGGCACAGGCCCGGGTTGTGGGCTTCATCCCCAGTAGGGGGTGTGCAGGAGGCAGCCGATCCATGATTCTCATCGTTGATGTTTCTATCTCTCCTCCCTCTCTGAATTCAATAAGAATATAAGAAAGACAAAAATCAATAAAAAAAGGATTATCTAAGGCAGATTGATAGAGGAAACGGAAGAGGCTAGCAGGAGTGGGGGAGGGGGTTGCTGGGGAAGGGTACAGTCTCTGGGTGATGAACAGAATGGAAATAGGGAGTGCGATGGCTGCACAGTAATGTGACTGCGATTAATGCCACCTTAGAAGTTAAAACGGAGTACTTTACGTTATGTATACTTTACCCAATTTTTTAAAAAATTTAAATTCTTTATGCTTGAAAGTATTACATGTCTCTCTTTTCCCCATTGACCTCTCCCCAGCCACTCCCTGTCCCCCAGCACATGTCCCCGCCTCCCTACTCTCTTTGTCCATTGGTCATGCTTATATGTGCACATACAAGTCCTTTGCTAGATCTCTTCCCCCCACCACGGGCCATCCCCTTTACCCCAATTCTTAAAAAACAGCAGTTGCAGGGACCAACTCCTGACCAGGACGGGGTTGCCTGCCTATGGAGGAAGAGGTGAGTGTGGCTGGGCGTGTGGTTTCTGCTGCCCAGGAGGAGGAATTCATAGATTTCAAGTTTAGACGGGAACCCACCAGCACTAATGGGGGATTGTGGACAGATCAAAGCCTGCCACTGGGAAGGTGAGGCAGGGAGTACTGGCAAGTGGCCACTGTGGGGGACTTCGCATCCTGGCCGCCAGGGGCCGCCTCTTCCATTCCCGATTGGAACCCTCAGGGAACCCTGTCCTGGGAAGGCCTCTCTGGCAGCGTTGTGTCTGGGGAAGTGTGGAGAGCGGCTACAGCGTTTGGACAGGTTCAAGTCTTGGATCAATGAGAGGACAGGTCCTCTCATGGAAGAGCCACGTGCAAGTCCCACTTGGAGGGCAAAGCCCTCACAGCACATTATAGCCAACGGCTCTGGATGTAAGCCTGACCTTACGGTCCGAACCTGTGTTCCCTTTTGGCTAAGTGATATAGGCTGTGGCGGTGCAGCAAGTGCTGCCAAAACAAAGATGGATAGAGTTCAGGTGCATGTAATTGAGTAGATTTGAAATCTGAGAGAACAATGTAAACATCTTGAGCACTTTGCCTGGTGGAATCTGAGTATAAAATAAAGATCTGCTTGCAGGATGTGGCACTGTCTCTCCATCAGAGAGCAGCGTCCCACCTGGCCCCAGCTTTATTCTCTTGTCTGTCTTCTCTAATCCTTCCCTGTCCCCATCACATTCACCCCGGGCCGGCTGAGCCAGCCACAGGGAAGGATTTGTGATGCAGGTTATTTAAGGTGACAGCTGGGCCCTGGGACCCAGGAGCTGCAGCTCTTCACAGGCTCCATTTCACCCGGGACCAGGCCTGGACCGCCCCTGTTGCTCGGGGGGCACGTGGTCTGAGGAGTCCCAGGTGAGTGTGGGTTTGCAGGATAAACGTGCTGATTCCTGCCCCCTGGATCCCCTCTGGCCCAGAGGAACCCAGGGCTGTGAGGTCTGAGGTCCCGTCTCAGGCAGTCACCAGTTTAGACTCAGGACTCAGCTAGACAGGAAAATGGTGGGAACTAGAAAAGGCTCAGCCCAATTTTCTTAAAGGGCCCAATGGGAGGACCTATTGGACAGTGGACATGCCAGGAAACAGATGAGCCCAGAGTATTCAGCCAATGAGGAGCTGGACAAATGGGCCGGTGTTCCCGCCCCGGGGGTGCCTGTACAGCCGGGCGGACACCCGCTCTGGAGAGCACATTCAGATCTCCTTTCACCGCACTCTGTCTCCGAGTGTCATTAGAATTGGGACAGGTGAGCATTTCTCACAGTAACTGTCTTTGACGGGTGTCCACAGTGCCCACCGCCCGGGCCATGTGAGGTCAGGATGGGGAAGCCTCGGTGCAGGTGGTGCCCCGTCACCTTCCTTGCTGAGGTGGCCATGGCCCTGCGTGTCACCGCTGCCTCCCGCTCCCCTCCGGACTCTGCCAGAGCAGCGGGCAGCACCCTGGCCGAGCCAGGGGCATCCAGGCCCAGCCCAGATACCCTGTGCTCTGAGCCCAGCGGGTTGCATTACTGTCTCTGCCTGGGATCCAGCTGGAGGCAAATCAGTGTCTCTCCCAGGCCATTCCCAGACCCCGTTACACAGAGCCCGCTCCCCACACCCCGAAATCGAGGCTGAGGCTGGGCCCACTGGTCCAGAGGCAACTGCCCACGGGGCCTGCTCCCCACTCAGGGCTGACCCTTCCCTGACACTCTATCCTCCTCCTAAATGGGGGAAGGGGGACATCCACTTCCGGAGCCGGACTTGGGCAGAGATTGTGTGGTGGCTGAGGTCATGAGGGCAACGCGGGTCGCCAGAGAGAGATGCGTCTTTATTCGGGAAGAGCTGGGCGGGAGGTGGGCTCCCTGGGTCCCACCCTTGGCCTCCTGGGCAAGGACATTAGAAGCCCATGGCTGCACAGCTGAGCGCCCTCGGAGTCAGCAGAGGGAGCTCAAGGAAAGGCCGTAGAGTCATCCAAAGGCGGCGGAGGTCCGGTCCTGTTTCTGCTCACGGTGGGCAGGGCCTGGTAGGTCTGGGTCCAGTACTGCAGGTAGCTGCTCCTCAGGTGCTGCTTCAGGGACTGGCCGTCCATCTTCTTGTTAATCTCCAGGTAGTTGCCGTTTTCCTGGGTGTAGGGCTCCCACTGGGTGGGCACAGCCAAGTGCCCCTTGTTGGGGTCCCTGCACAGGAGAGGAAGGTTGTGTGGGTTTGAGTGCTCAGGGGAGGCCTCCATGCTGACCCGAACCACCAGGGCACCTCACTGTGTCCTGGGCACTGGCTGGGCACGTACGTATTCTGTGTCCAACCAGTAGCTCTATCCTCACACACAGATGGGGGTACTGAGGCTCAGGGAGGTGAAGTGTAGGACCAGGGACAGGCATGTGGGGCCCAGGTGGCAGGAGGCCTGGCCCAGCCTCACCCCGCCTTACCCAGTCCTGGCAAAGTTGGTCCAGTAGGCGATCATGGTTTGGGAGACAGTCCTGTCTTGTGGCCGGTAGCCCAGGGGGTTGGCGAAAGGCTTCCCATACACATATGGGAGCTCATCAGTATGGTCGGCGCCCACCCAGCTGGGGTAGAATGGATTGCGAGAGGGGTGGGAGAACAGGTAGGTGTAGGTCCGGGCACTCCTGAGGAGGGGAAGGACACGGCCCAGGTTGGCAGGCAGCCTTGCCTGGCTGCCTACCAAGAGCTGGGCCCTGGAGTGAGGCCAAGAGGAGGACAGGGCGGGGCCGGGAAATCCCCTGACTCGGACTCAGGAGGGACCCTGCACCCGGAAGGAAAAGCCTTGCACTCCGGAAGGGAAGGCCGTGGGTTGTGGTTCTGGGATTTCAGGTGCATTCACTCTTCCCTCCGCAAAGCCTACGGAGGCATCTTCCTTCCTTTTCTCTGCACATGAATGTGTGTTCCTCATCGGATGGTAGCATCTCTGCCTTCCGTGTAAACATTCCTAACTTAATTTTGTTTTCCTGGAGGTTGGCTAGGTGGCCACTGGCGAAAGTTGTTTTGAATGTTGGCAAATAGCAAACCCATCAGAGAGCATCAGCCTGAGTTCTGTCCCCTGAGCCTGGAGGCTGTGGGGGCGCTGCAGACACTGCAGGGGAGCCTGTGGGCTGAGTGAACGGGGGCCTTACAACCTGGTGGACAGAGCACCTGAATTAACCTGGAAAGGAGCCCTATCAGTCAGTCTTAGAACATGTATACTGAGGTGAATAGGGGTTAAGTTTTCTTAAATTTCCCTTGAAGGCCTGTGCAAGCACTTAGGAGGTGACTCAGCTGTGCATCCAGCAATCAGAACTGACAAGCAGGGACAGACAGACCCATCAGGAGTCAAACATCATCTCCTCCACACCATCATCTCCTCTACATCATCTCACCCACATCATCTCATCATGTGATGACTATAATAGCTAAAGTCTGTGGACCCACAGAGCTGCACGTAGCACCCCAGCACCTTCACCTTCGTAGTCCTGTCCCTGCACCTGCTGGAAGACAGGATTTTGAATGCCTTCTTGGTTGGATGGCCTTGTCAATAAATGCCTCAAGGATTCCATCCAGCCTTCCTTATTGGACACAGGGACAGGCAGCTCCAGCCCACCCTGGGGTTTCCCAGTAACAGGAGGAGAGCGCTGTAAAGGCTGCTGAGCTGGGAGGTGAGGAGGGGCCTTCTCAAGTCTCCTCAGGCCTGGGCAAGGCAGATGGTGCAGGCACCACTGAGACCCCATTCTGGCTTTCCCAGCCTCCCTAATGCCCTGTGCCACCCCTGGGAGTCCTCCTTGGGCAGTGGGTGACCCAGATGGGCCTCCCCTGCCCAGGCCCTCACTTGGCGTTGGATCTATGCTGGGCCACGGCCATCTTCGTGGGCATCAGGATGAAAAAGTCGGTCTCTAAGTCCACCACCGTCTTCTTCTTGGCCTCCTGGGAGGAGTCCTGGGCCCAGGGCGCCGTGTAGAAGTCAAAGGTGGCGTTGGCACCTCTGGGCCCCTTGGCGAAGGTGAGCCCTCTGACCAGCTTGTAGAAGTCCTCCCTGCAGGGACAAGCCGGCACTGGACCCTGTACCCGGGCCAGCAGGAGGCATCCTCACCCCCCCTGCTAGGGGCCTGCACATGGCCCGCTACTGCTCCTGGCCTCCTCCCTCAGCTGATGCCTCCACATAGGCGTTCCGGCTCTGCCCTAGTCTGCATGCTGCTCACCCCGTGATGGTCAGCTCGTCCACGGTGATGGCCGGCAGGTCAATGCTGGCAAACTGGTAGCTATCCATGTTGTTGGTGCCAGCCATGTAGTCGATGTCGGCAGCGTTGGCGTAAAGGTTGATGGGATCATCGGGGATGAAGTCTCCGTCCACCACAGGCACGAGACCCAGGTAGTTCACTATGGGGTCTGAGTGGAGAGCAGGGGTCCTCGCACCTTCCAGAGCCCCTTTCCAGGCCCCAGGTCCGGGGCAGCCCCTGTCTAACCCTGATCCAGACCCGGGTCCCCAGCCTGTCCCCCTGACATGGGCCCGGATCATTCTATGTCCCGGGCTGCCCTGGCATGTGGAGCAGCTCTCCTGGCCCCTTCCGCCCGATGCCACCTCTGCCCGGTGTGGCAGCCAGACTGTGTGCACACTGCCACAGGCTCCCTGGGCCACTCTGGCCCGCTGACAGCACTGGGCCTGAGGTCCCTGAAAGTGGGTGCAAATGACTGTTTCTGCCCATTGTTGGGGACAAGGTGCACCAGCTTCCCAAAGGGGTCAGGGCCCAGGGAGGATCAGAGGGAGGGATGGCGTCTGAGGCACAGCCGATCGAGGCCACGGAGGTGACAGGGACCCAGGTGGCAGCAGGCTCCCAGGACGCCATGAGCAGCTGACGGGCCAGAAAGCAGCCCCTCAATCCTCACTTCTTTGGGTGCATGGTCACCCCCCAGGGGGAGCCCCACTCACACTGCTTGCCCACCAGGGGTATCTTATAGGCCAGCGTCAGCGCCCGGGGGTTGGTGACCTTCAGACACTTGGCCAACTTGGTGGTATCATCCAGGGGGCAGCCCACCTTCTTGGCGATCTGGGGATTTGGGGGGGGAAGATGGCCATGAAGACTGGGACAGGGCATAGAAAGGAGGTAAACTGAGCCCCAACCCCACCTCAGCTCCCCTTTACCCTCTTGGCCCAGGACAGAGGGTCCTTCTGGATGGCCCAGGGGGACAGCGCCACGCTGCTCTGGCTGATGGCTCGCTGGATGAGGCCCTTGTTGTAGGGAGAGAGGGTCTGCAACACACAGAGGTCCTGTCACCAGGGACTCGCCTCTCCTGTCCACCCGGTCGCCAGCAGGGACAGCTAAACTGTCAGCTTCATGCTGTTCCCACAGTATCAGCTCCCCCAGTTCCCATCAGCTCCCCCAGCCCAATCAGCCCCCAATTTGCTCGCCACCATCACCGTGAGAGGAAGATCCTCCATCCCAGCGACCCCAGACCTGCAGAGAGACGCTGGCACCTCCAGCTGACTCCCCAACTATGCTGATGTTGTTGGGGTCCCCCCCGAAGGCCGCAATGTTCCTCTTCACCCACGCGATGGCCATGTGCTGGTCCCGGAGGCCGAAGTTACCTGGGGCGGGTGGGGGCCCATGAGGGACTGGGGTGGGGAGAGCTTCCTCCGTGTGGGGACCCCTGCCAAGCCCAGGATGGTGCATGGCAGGTCCCAGGAGGCTGAGGAAGGCGGTGCTGGAGGGTGTGTGGGCTCAGGTAGGGCACCAGGAGCAGGAGGGCCAGGCTGCTCATCTCTCTCCCCGACACTGGCCCTCTGCTGTCCATCTGTCCTACGGCTCTGAGTCCGCTTAGTCACCTCCTCAGTGTGTCATCTTCTGACTCTCCCTGGGTCCCTGTCCGCGCTCCCTGGACTCTGTTCTCCCTGGGTCCCTGCCTGGCTGGTGGGCAGCCTCTTCTCTCGCTACACCTGCTTCTGTGTCTCACTGTCCACCCCCAGCTTCCTTTGCTGCCAAGAGAATTCTGGGTGTTTCTGGGAGACTCTCAGGAGTTGTTGGAAGAAAGTGTTGCTGAAGGGCCCCCACCAGCTCCCTCACCCCAGCTCCAGGCCCCGGCACACCTGGCAGGTGTGCGTCCCCAGTGCTGAGGAAGCCCAGCGGCCCGAGGCGGTAGTTGAAGGTGACCAAGATCACGTTGCCCAGAGTGGTGATCTCCTCCCCTTCAAACTCGTAGTTGTTGAAGAAGTTTAGCTCTTGGGTGGACCCCATCAGGAAGCCTCCTCCGTAAATCCAGATCATTACAGGCAGGTTTCTGGAAACTGAGGCAGGAAGCAGACCCAGTGACCCCAGCTGTTCCCCCCATCCCCTCTGGGTGCTTGTTTCAGGGATTTCAGACCTGGAGCCCATACAAACAAGGGGTGGGGCTGGGCCTCTGGCTGCCTGGGCAATTTCTGCGGGTCTGGGGACCTGGAGGCCATGGGTTGGGGGATGCACCTTCCTTCTGGCCCTGAGGGACCCAGATGTTCAGGTAGAGGCAGTCCTCAGAGCCCTTGGTGTCGTCCTGGTTGTCAGTGATTTGCAGGCATCGTGGCTTGAAATCCTTGGCCTTCAGGGTCCCTGTGGGTGATCAGAGGGGCTGGCGTGAGGTTGGTGGCCCCACAAGGACCCCAGTCTCAGAGGCAGCCCAGCACGCACCCCCACTCCCACCTTGCCAGCCGGGGTGCCGCTGGGGGTTCTCCAGGGCCTGGGGCGGGGCGGCGAAGGGGATGCCCTTGAAGATGTCCACCGAGCGGCCGCCGATGCCCAAGAGGCCGAGCTTCCTGTTGACGCCCTCCACGAAGCCCCCTTCCGTGTGCACCACGCCCAGCTGGGGAGAGGGCAGGCTCAGGGCGCGGGCGGGAGGCCACCGGGGTGGGGCTGCCCCAGCAGGCTCCAAGTGGGGCCCCTAACAGGCCTGCCTGCAGCTGTGGGTTCCTGTGGAAGCCCCGCTCCTCACCCCTGGCAGGGCCCTGAGGGAAGGGGTCCTGTAGGTGCCCCAGGCTCCCCACTGCCCCTGGAGGGGCCCGGCCACTGGCAAGCAGGTGGTTGTTACCCCCTCTCAGGGCCGGGCATGGGGCTCCGGGATGAACTAGATCAAGGTCCACACTCCTGGTCCGATGCTGGGGCTGTGATGGGCAAACTGGCGGCTGCTCAGGGCCCAGCGCCTTTCTGAGCCGGGCCAGGGCCATCCCCAGGCAGAGGGAGAGCCAGGGCCCTGGAGGCCCAGGCAGATGCCCAGATCAGCCCTGAGGACACAGGGACCTGGGGCTGGGGGCAGGGAGCCTTGCTTGTGTTGGCGGAAGTGCCCTGAGTGCCCTGGAGAGCACCTGGCCCAGCCCTTCCTTGTGGTCTCTGACATTGGAGGTCATGGCGTCCTGGCTGTCAGCTGCGGGGCCATCGTGTGAGCGGGAAGGCAGGAGGCAGAGGAAGGGCCAGGGAAGCGCTGGGCTGTGATGGGCTTGGGGGGCTCTCTGTGTCAGCGCCCCACCTGCCTGCCCCCCTCCTCGGTGCCGGCCCAGGTCCCAGGCCGGGTTAGGGGAGTCGAGGACCCCCTGCCGTGTCCGCTGGGCTCTCACCTTTGCTGCGCTCACTCCTGCCAAGCAGCAGGCGAAGCCTAAGACAGCCATCTCTGGCCGCCCCATGGTGCGTGTGCCTACCTCGGGTGACCCTGCCTTTGCATGTGGGTATTTATGGGGCGGGAGACATCCGGGAGACATCCGGGAGCCGGCGGTTGGCAGCTGCCTGTGGCTGATTCCCCTCCTCCTCTCTCTGCCGCTTCCTCCAGGCAGTATACCTGTGGCCAGGAGAGCTACCATTCCCAGCCAGGCTCAGGGCAAAGGACATGCAATTGTGGGTACACACACACACACACACACACACACACGTGCACGGATGCTGGGATGGTTAGCCTTGCCCAGGACCTGCTGATCAGGGTGCCTGGTGCCCACAGGGCACCTGGGCCGGTCACCGGGAATGGTCAGGTGGTCAGGCCAGAGTGACAGGGACCCAGCTGGGTGCACAGGGCCCCGCATGGGGGCTCCTTTACAAGGGCCTGGGCTCCCCCAGAGAAGTGGGCCTGCTTCCCTCCAGGACCTGCCTGGCCCCCAGCTGAGCTCCGGACCTCAGCAAAGGGAGGTCACAGGGCATGGGCGTGTGGCTTCCGGGACAGGGAGGGCTGTGTGCACCTGGGCAGCCATGTGGTGAGCCTGGATCTGAGGGCCCACTGGGGAGCAGTCTGCACTGGGTGTGGGGACCCAGAGCAGCACTAAATTGAAGTCTTATAAATTGTTAAAGTATTTTAAGTTTTGTATATTTGATGGTGTATATTTGATGGTTAGAGTATTTTAAGTTTTGTATATTTGATGGTGTAAAAAAAATTATATATATATATATATATATATATATATATACACACACACATACACACATATATATGTGTGTGTGTGTGTGTGTGTGTGTGTGTGTGTATATATATATATATATACTCACATACATACCACGTTTCCCTGAATAAGACATCCTTTGAAAATAAGACCTAGTGCATGGAAAGATAAGACATCCCCTGAAAATAAGACCTAGCCCAACTTTGGGAGAAAAAATTAATATAAGACACTGTCTTATTTTTGGGGAAACAGGATATATATATATATATATATATATATATATATCTCGATATGTGTATATGTATATGTATATGTATATGTATATGTATATGTATATGTATATGTATATGTATAGATTGCCGAGAAGAAGGGAGAGGGAGTGAGAAATAGAAACATCAATGATGAGGGAGAATCATTGATTGGATACTTCCTCCATGCCCCCTACCAGGGACCGAGCCCTCTACCCAGGCGTGTGCCCTTGACCTGAATCAAACCCGGAACCCTTCAGTCCTCAGGCTGAGCAAAACTGGCTAGGGTTTACCCACATTTTCAAAAAATAATCATCCAAGGACCAAGTCCTGACCAGGACGGGTTGCCTGCCTTTGGAGGAAGAGGGGAGTGTGGCTGGGCGTGTGGTTTCTGCTGCCCAGGAGGAATTCCTGGATTTCAAGTTCAGACGGGAACCCACCAGCACTAAGTGGGGGATTGTGGGCAGATCAGAGCCTTCCACTGGGAAGGTGAGGCAGGGAGTACTGGCAAGTGGCCTCTGTGGGGGGACTTTGCATCCTGTCCTCCAGGGGCCGGGCCTTCCTTTCCTGATTGGAAGCCTCAGGGAACCCTGTCCTGGGAAGGCCTCTCTGGCAGCGTTGTGTCTGGGGAAGTGTGGAGAGCGGCTATAGCGTTTGGATTGGTTCAAGCCTCAGACTAATGAGAGGGCAGGTCCTCTCATGGCAGAGCCACGTGCAAGTCCCACTTGGAGGGCAAAGAGTTCCCAGCACAATTATAGCCAACGGCTGTGGTTGACGTCCCAGTGGCTAAGTGAGATAAGCTGCAGGAAGTGCACCCTGCCAAAACAAAGCTTGATAGAGTTCAGGTGCATGTAATTCAGTTTTCCCAGTCCAAGAGAACAATGTAAACATCTTGAGCACTTTGCCTGGTGGAATCTGAATATAAAATAAAGACTTGGCTTGCAGGCTGTGGCACTATGTCTCCATCAGTCCCACCTGGGCCCAGCTTTATTCTCTTGTCTCTCTACTTTAATATCCGCCCCCTCTCAGGTTCCCTCCTGGCCGTGCTGAGCCAGCCACAGGGAAGGATTTCTGATGCAGCTTAGTTAAGGCCACAGCTGAACCCTGGCAACCTGGAGCTGCAGCTCCTCTCAGGCTTCATGTCACCCAGGACCAGGCTCTGGGGGCACGTGGTCTGAGGGTTTGCAGGATAAACATGCTGATTCCTGTCCCCTGGCTCCTCTCTGGCCCAGAGGAACCCAGGGCTGTGAGGTCTGAGGTCTCATCTCGCACAGTCACCAGTTTAGCCTCACTGTCTTGAGGGTAGATGGGCTGGAGCCCTGAGAGCCCCCAGGCCCTGGCTGGCTGCCCTCGTTGTCCAGGTCTATGCTGTGGTTCTGCCATGGGAGGTGGGAGATGGGAACCTCTGGTGGGGGAGGTGGAAGGATGGGGCAGGGTGGGCAGGGAGGATCAGCACCAACACTGCCCGCTGTACCCACCGCCTGGCCAGGAAACACTGGACCGTGTGCATCAGGGTGGTCTGCTGATCCCTGGAGCTGTCCCTGCCATACACCCGCCCCCACTACCCCCATTAGAAACCTTCTCTCTGAGCCCTCAAGCCCGCTCTGAGCTGACACTGTGAGCTTTGGAGTCTCAGACCTGGGCTTGAGTCCGTGCTGTCACCGCCTGGGGCACGTGGCCCTCTTGGAGCCTTGGCACTGTAGGAAATGGCCAGCACGGTCAGCTTCTGATGGGAGCGGTGGCTGAATCTCCCCAGGCACAGAGAAGGCAGGGGGAGGGACCAGGATGTGAGTCCAAGGACCGGTGGGCGTGGGCCAGCATCATTGTGGGCACCCTGGAGGTACAGGCTAGACAGGCGGAGGGAGGCAACTAGAAAAGGCTCAGCCCAATTTTCTTTTCTTTCTTTCTTTCTTTCTTTCTTTCTTTCTTTCTTTCTTTCTTTTTTTTTTTTTAAATCAATCTTTATTGTTCATATTATTACAAAGGTTCCTCATTTCTTTACCCCTCCACCAGGTTCCCACCCCACCCTCCGCCCCCTCCCCACCCCCTATTGTCCTCATTCATAGGTGCACAGTTTATGTTCAGTCTCTTCCTCCCTCCCTCTCCCCGAGAACAGTCAGTCCACTCCCCTCCCATATGGCCGACTCTACTACAATGAACAGCTATTATTGTTTATCAGGTTTTTCAATCTCTTTTTTTTTTTAATTAATAAACTTTTACACTTCTAAGAATAAATTTTAAAATCTAATAATTTTAAACCTTGTTTTTTTTCTGCCCTGGGAATTGAGAGCAAACTTGTTTACATGTAAACTTGCCCTTAGGCTACACCCATTCAAGTGTAAATGGACACATTGTTTAAACATAGCTGCTGGTTGGAATTGGATTACCTGTTCTGGGTGGGAAGGGCTTGTCATTCCCTTTCTCCATTAAAATTAAGATGTTAGCTTTAAAACATCTTTTTGGCAAGAGACCTTAAACTTTCAGAACTTTAAATTTTTCAGGTAGTAAATCAGTTACTTAGCATTTTCTCAAATCAATAATACCTCCACATGCCCAAGGATACACTTCACACAAAAGACACTTCCAAATAGATCAACCAACCTCATCCAGGCCCCACACAAGGCACTCACAGATCAACACCCCAGCACTATACTAACTCAACACATCCAGATCTAAGCCTTCCTCACTTGATTCAGCAGACCCTCAAGTTCCCCCAAAAGTTTCCAGCCATGTCTGAGAGGCAGCCTTGGGGCAGGGGCAGGCGAGGAGCGAGCTGTTCTGGGCCTGGCTGTTCCGGGCCTGGCTGCTTCGGGCCTGGCCTCTGTTGCTCTGGTCCGTTCCACAACCAGCTGCTCCAGGTCTGGCCATTGCCTCTCCCAACCTGGCTGCTCCGGGCTTGGCTGCTGCTGCTCCAGGCCTGGGTGCACCCGACCTGGCTGCTCTGGGCCCGGTTGCTCCGGGCCCGGCCGCTCCGGGCCTGGCCGTTCCCAGCCTGGCAGCTGCTGCTCCAGGCCTGGCTGCTCCCGACCCGGCTGCTCTGGGCCCGGCTGCTTCGGACCCAGCCGCTCCGGGCCTGGCAGTTCCCGACCTGGCCGCACCTGGCCTGGCTGCTGCTGCTCCGGGCCTGGCTGCACCCGACCCGGCTGTTCTGGGCCCGGCTGCTCTGGGCCCGGCTGCTCCAGGCCTGGCAGCTGCTGCTCCGGGCCTGGCAACTTCCGACCCGGCTGCTCTGGGTCCGGCTGCTCCAGGCCCTGCCGCTCTGGGCCTGGCTGCTCCCAGACTGGCAGCTGCTGCTCAGGGCCTGGCCACTCCTGACCCGTCAGCCCAATTTTCATAAAGGGCCAAATGGGAGGACCTAGTAGACAGTGGACATGCCAGGAAACAGGTGAGCCCAGAGTACTCAGCCAATGAGGAGCCGGAGGAGGGGCCGGACAAAGGGGCGGTGTTCCCGTCCTGGGGGTGTCTGTACAGCCGGGCGGACACCCGCTCTGGAGAGCACATTCAGGTCTCCTTTCACCGAACTCTGGCTCTGAGTGTCATTAGAATTGGGACAGGTGAGCATTTCTCACAGTAACTGTCTACGACAGGGTGTCTACAGTGCCCACGCCCGGGCCATGTGAGGTCAGGATGGGGGAGCCTCGGTGCAGGCGGTGCCACGTCACCTTCCTTGCTGAGGTGGCCATGGCCCTGTGTGTCACCTCTGCCTCCCGATCCCCTCTGGACTCTGCCAGAGCAGCGGGCAGCATCCTAGCTCAGTGGGGGCACCCAAGGCCCAGCTTAAGTACCCTGTGCTCTGAGCCCAGTGGGATGCGTTACTGTCTCTGCCTGGGATCCAGCTGGAGGCGAATCAGTGTCTCTCCCAGGCCATTCCCAGACCCCGTTACACAGAGCCGGCTCCCCACACCCCAAAATCGAGGCTGAGGCTGGACTCACTAGTCCAGAGGCAACTGCCCACAGGCCTGCTCCCCGCACAGGGCTGACCCTTCTCTGACCCTCTCTCTCCTCTTATGAGGGGCACTCCACTTCCAGAGCCAGACATAGGCAGAGATTGTGTGGTGGCTGAGGTCATGAGGGCAACACGGGTCGCCAGAGAGAGATGCGTCTTTATTCAGGAGAGCTGGGCGGGAGGTGGGCTCCCTGGGTCCCACCCTTGGCCTCCTGGGCAAGGACATTAGAAGCCCATGGCTGCACAGCTGAGCGCCCTCAGAGTCAGCAGTGGGAGCTCAAAAAAAGGCCGTAGAGTCATCGAAAGGCGGCGGAGGTCCGGTCCTATTTCTGCTCACGGTGGGCAGGGCCTGGTAGGTCTGGGTCCAGTACTGCAGGTAGCTGCTCCTCAGGTGCTGCTTCAGGGACTGGCCGTCCATCTTCTTATTAATCTCCAGGTAGTTGCCGTTTTCCTGGGTGTAGGGCTCCCACTGGGTGGGCACAGCCGAGGGGCCCTTGTTGGGGTCCCTGCACAGGAGAGGAAGGCTGTGTGGGTTTGAGGGCTCAGGGGAGGCCTCCATGCTGACCCGAACCACCAGGGCACCTCACTGTGTCCTGGGCACTGGCTGGGCATGTATGTGTTCTGTGCCAAACCAGTAGCTCTATCCTCACACACAGAGGGGGATACTGAGGTTCAGGGAAGTCAAGTGTAGGACTGGGGACAGGCATGTAGGGCCCAGGTGGCAGGAGGCCTGGCCCAGCCTAACCTAGCCTTACCCAGTCCTGGCAAAGTTGGTCCAGTAGGCGATCATGGTTCGGGAGACAGTCCTGTCTTGGGGCCGGTAGATCAGGGGGATGTCGAAGGGCTTCCCAAACACGTACTGGAGGTCAGTGGAATGCACGGCGCCCACCCAGCTGGGTAACAATGGAATTCGATTGGGGTGGGAGAACAGGTAGGTGTAGGTCCGGGCACTCCTGAGGAGGGGAGGGACATGGCTCATGTTTTCAGGGAGCTCAGCTGGGCTGCCCACCCAGAGCTGAATTCTGGAGGAAGACCATGGGAGAGCAGGGCAGGGCCAGAAAATCCCCTGACTCAGGAGGACCCTGGGTCCCTGCACCGGAAGGGAAGGCCGTGGGTTGTGGTTCTGGGATTTCAGGTGCATTCACTCTTCCCTCCACTAAGCCTATGGAGCCGTCTTCCCTCCTTCTCTCTGCACATGAATGTGTGTCTTCGTCGGGAACACACCTGTCCCGCCCCAGGAAGAGCTCAACTTCCTGTAGTTGGGACCAGCTTTCTGCCTGCACTTTCTAGGCATTGTGGCCTCTGCCTTCCGAGGAAGCATCCCTACCTTCCTTTTTGTTTTCCCTGGAGGTTGACCAGGTGGTCGCAGGCCACAGTTGTTTTGAATGTTGGCCAACTCCTACCCACAACAGAGATCATCGCCGCATGTTCTGTCCCCTGAGCCAGGGGGTTGGAGGGGGGCTGCAGACACTGCAGGGGAGGCCTGTGGGCTGAGTGACTGGGGCCTTACAACCTGGTGGACAGAGCACCTGAATTAACCTGGAAAGTAACCCTATCAGTTTCAGTCTTATAACATTTATACTGATGTGAATAGGGGTTAAGTCTTCTTAAATTTCCTTTGAAGTACTGTGCAAGCGCTGAAAGAGGTGATTCAGCTGTGAATCCAGCAACCAGAACCAGTAAGCAGGGACAGATCGACCCACCAGGGGTCAGAACATCATCTCCTAACATCATCTCCCCCACATCATCTCCCCCACATCATCTCATCGGGTGATGACTACAATAGCTGAAGTTTGCTGACCCCCAGTGCTGCACGTAGCACCCCAGTCCCTTTTTCTTTATAGTCCTGTCCCTGCACCTGCTGGAAGACAGGATTTGAATGCTGGTAAGCGCCCTGCCTTCTTGGTTGGATGGCCTTGTCAATAAATGCCTCAAGGATTCCATCCAGCATTCCTTATTGGACACAGGGACAGGCAGCTCCAGCCCACCCTGGGGTTTCCCAGTAACAGGAGGAGGGTTTGGAAAGGCTGCTGAGCTGGGAGGTGAGGAGGGGCCTTCTCAAGTCTCCTAGGGCCTGGGCAAGGCAGATAGTACAGGCACCACTGGGACCCCATCATGGCTTTCCGGGCCCCTCTGACCCTTGAGTAACACACTGGCTTCGCCAGGAAGGTGTGTGACCAACTTGGGCCTCCCCATGCCCAGGTCCTCACTTGGCATTGGCTCTGTGCTGGGCTACGGCCATCTTCGTGGGCATCAGAAAACTAATGTCGGTCTCAAAGTCCACCACTGTCTTCTTCTTGGCCTCCTGGGAGGAGTCCTGGGCCCAGGACGCCGTGTAGAAGTCAAAGGTGGCGTTGGCACCTCTGGGACCCTTGGCGAAGGTGAGATCTCTGACCAGCTTGTAGAAGTCCTCCCTGTAGGGACAAGCCGGCACTGGACCCTGTACCCGGGCCAGCAGGAGGCATCCTCACCCCCACCCCCTGCTAGGGGCCTGCACATGGCCCGCTACTCCTCCTGGCCTCCTCCCTCAGCTGATGCCTCCCCAAGAGGCCTTCCAGGACTGCCCTGGCCCGGGCTACTCACCCGGTGACGGTCAGTATGACCACGTTAATGGCCGGAAGGTCAATGCTTGCTAAAATGTGCCCGTCCATGTCGTTGGTGCCAGCGATGTAGTCGATGTCGGCCGCGTTGGCAAAAAGGTTGATGGGGTCATCGGGGATAAAATCTCCGTCCACGACAGGCAAGAGGCCCGCGTAGAGCAGGGCAGGGTCTGAGTGGAGAGCAGGGGTCCTCGCATGTGGAAGGTTCTAGAGCCCCTGCCAGGCCCCAGGCTCAGGGGCAGTCCTTATATCCTCTGATCCAGACCCGGGTCCCCAGCCTGTCCCCCTGACATGGGCCCGGATCATTCTATGTCCCGGGCTGCTCTGGCATGTGGTGCAGCTCTCCTGGTCCCGTCCGCCTGATGCCACCTCTGCCCAGTGTGGCAGCCAGACTGTGTGCACACTGCCACAGGCTCCCTGGGCCACTCCGGCCCGCTGACAGCACTGGGCCTGAGGTCCCTGAAAGTGGGTGCAAATGACTGTTTCTGCCCAATGTTGGGGACAAGGTGCACCAGCTTCCCAAAGGGGTCAGGGCCCAGGGAGGATCAGAGGGAGGGATGGCGTCTGAGGCACAGCCAGTCGAGGCCACGGAGGCAATTAGGGCCCTGGCGGCAGCAGGCTCCCAGGACGCCATGAGCGGGTGACGGGCCAGAAAGCAGCCCCTCAATCCTCACTTCTTTGGTTGCATGGTCACCCCCCATGGGGGGCCCCACTCACACTTTAGGCCCACAAGGGGTATCTTATAGGCCAGCGTCAGCGCCCGGGGGTTGGTGACCTTCAGACACTTGGCCATTCTGGCGGTATCGTCCAGGGGGCAGCCCACCTTCTTGGCGATCTGGGGATTTTGGGGGCAGACAGGTGGGTGAGGCCAGTGGCCACAGGGACTGGGACAGGACGTGGGAAGTATGTAATCCTCCTATCACCCCCACCACAGCTCCCCTTTACATGCTTAGCCCAGGACAGAGGGTCCTTCTGGATGGCCCAGGGGGACAGCGCCACGCCGCTCTCGCTGATGGCTCGCCGGATGAGGCCCTTGTTGTAGGGAGAGAGGGTCTGCGACACAGCGAGGTCCTGTCACCATGGCCTCCCCTCTCCTGCCCACCCGGTCTCCAGCAGGGACAGCTAGACTGTCAGCTTCATGCTGTTCCCCACAGCCCATCAGCTCCCCAAACCCCTTTAGCTCTCACAGCCCCCATCAGCTCCCACAGCTCTCCCATTCCCATTAGCTCCCCCAGTTCCCATCAGGTCCCCCAGCTCCTGTCAGCCCCCTATTGATCTCCGCTATCACCCTGAAAAGAATGCCAGCCCTCCGAGGGACCCCAGACCTGCAGAGAGACGCTGGCACCTCCAGATGATTCTCCAAAGATGGTGATGTTGTCGGGGTCCCCCCCGAAGGCTGCAATGTTCCTCTTCACCCACGCGATGGCCATGTGCTGGTCCCGGAGGCCGTAGTTACCTGGGGCGGGTGGGAGCCCATGAGGGACTGGGGTGGGGAGAGCTTCCTCCATGTGGAGACCTCTGATAAGCCCAGGATGGTGCATGATGGGTCCCAGGTGGATGAGAAATGAGGTCCTGGAGGGGGTGTGGGCTCAGGCAGGGCACCAGGAGCAGGAGGGCCAGGCTGCTCATCTCTCTCCCTGACACCGTCCCACTGCTGTCTGTCTGTCCTACGGCTCTGAGTCCGCTGAGTCACCTCCTCTTTGTCTTATCTTCTGTCTCTCCCTGGGTCCCTGTCCCCACTGCCTGGTCTGCCTGGGTCCCTGTCCCTGTTTCCTGGTCTGCCTGGTCTCTGCCTGGCTGGCGGGCAGCCTCTGCTCTCACTACACCTTCCGATGGGCTCCTGTGTCTCACTGTCCATCCCCAGCTTCCTGCGCTGCCAGGAGAATTCTGGGTGTTTCTGGGAGAATGTCAGGAGTTGGTGGGAGAAAGCGGTGCTGAAGGGCCCCCACCAGCTCCCTCCCCCCGGCCCAGGCCCGGCACACCTGGCAGGTGGGAGTCCCCAGTGCTGAGGAAGCCCAGCGGCCCGAGGCGGTAGTTGAAGGTGACCACGATGACGTTGCCCCGCGTGGCGATCTCCTCCCCGTCGTACAGGTGGTCACTGAAGAAGTTAAACCCTTGGCCAGACCCTATGAGGTAGGCTCCTCCATAGATCCAGATCATGACAGGCAGGTTCTGTGAAACTGAGGCAGGAGACAGGCCTGGTGACCCCAGTAATCCCCCCATCTCTTTTGGGTGCTTGTTTCAGGGATTTCATCTCTGGAGCCCACACACCCAAGAGGAAGGGCTGGGCCTATGCTGCCAGGGCACTTTGTACAAGTTAGGGGACCTGGAGGGCATGGAGTAGTGGTTACACCTTCCTTCTGGCCCTGGGGAACCCAGATGTTCAGGTAGAGGCAGTCCTCAGAGCCCCAGGTGTTCAGCTGGGTGAGAGTGACTTGCAGGCATCGCGGCTTGAAGTCCTTGGCCTTCAGGGTCCCTGTGGGTGACCAGAGGGGCTGGCGGGAGGTTGGTGGCCCCACCAGGACCCCAGTCTCAGAGGCAGCCCAGCACCCACCCCCACTCCCACCTTGCCAGCCGGGGTGCCGCTGGGGGTTCTCCAGGGCCTGGGGCGGGGCGGCGAAGGGGATGCCCTTGAAGATGTCCACCGAGCGGCCGCCGATGCCCAAGAGGCCGAGCTTCCTGTTGACGCCCTCCACGAAGCCCCCTTCCGTGTGCACCACGCCCAGCTGGGGAGAGGGCAGGCTCAGGGCGCGGGCGGGAGGCCACCGGGGTGGGGCTGCCCCAGCAGGCTCCAGGTGGGGCCCCTAGTCAGGCCTGCCTGCTGCTGTGGGTTCCTGTGGAAGCCCCGCTCCTCACCCCTGGCAGGGCCCTGAGGGAAGGGGTCCTGTAGGTGCCCCAGGCTCCCCACTGCCCCTGGAGGGGCCCGGCCACTGGCAAGCAGGGGTGTCACTCCCTCTCAGGGCCCGGCTCTGGGCTCCGGATTGAACTAGAAGGAGGTCCACACTCCTGGTCTGACACTGCAGCTGTGCTGGGCAAACTGGGGTCTGCTCAGGGCTCAGCGCCTTTCTGAGCCGGGCCAGGGCCATCCCCGTGCAGAGGGAGAGCCAGGGCCCTGGAGGCGCAGGCAGATGCCCAGATCAGCCCTGAGGGCACAGGGACCTGGGGCTGAGGGCAGGGAGCCTTGCTTGTGTTGGCGGAAGTGCCCTGAGTGCCCTGGAGAGCACCTGGCCCAGCCCTTCCTCGTGGTCTCTGACATTGGAGGTCATGGCGTCCTGGCTGTCAGCTGCGGGGCCATCGTGTGAGCGGGAAGGCAGGAGGCAGAGGAAGGGCCAGGGAAGTGCTGGGCTGGGATGGGCTTGGGGGGCTCTCTGTACCAGCGCCCCACCTTCCTGCCCCCCTCCAGGTGCCTTCCCAGGTCCCAGGCCGGGTTTGGGGAGTGGAGGACCCCCTGCCGTGTCCGCTGGGCTCTCGCTTACCTTTGCTGCGCTCACTCCTGCCAAGCAGCAGGCGAAGCCTAAGACAGCCAGCTCCGGGCGCCCCATGGTGCGTGTGTGTGCTTCAGGATGACCCTGCCTCTTTGTGTGGGTATTTATGGGGCGGGAGCCACCTGGGAGCTGGGGCGGGTAGTTGCCTGTGGCTGGTTCCCTTCCTCACTTCCTCCCTCTGCCCCTTCCTCCAGGCAGTATACCAGGAGCCAGAATAACTGCTGTTCTCCGCCAGGCTCAGGGCCAAGGACATGCAAGTGTGGACACACAGTCAGACACACACACACACACACACACACACACATACACACACGTGCACGCGTGCTGGGATAGTCTACTATGCCCAGGACCTGCTGATCCGGGTGTCTGGTGCCCACAGGGCACCTGGGCCGGTCACCGGGAATGGTCAGGCCAGAGTGACAGGGACCCAGTTGGGTGCACAGGGCCCCGCATGGGGGCTCCTTTACAAGGGCCTGAGCTCCCCCCAGGGAAGTGGGCCTGCTTCCCTCCAGGCCCTGCCTGGCCCCCAGCTGAGCTCCGGACCTCAGCAAAGGGAGGTCACAGGGCATGGGCGTGTGGCTTCCGGGACAGGGAGGGCTGTGTCAGCCACGTGGTGAGCCTGGGTCCAAGGGCCCACTGGGGAGCAGTCCAAGCTGGGTGTGGGGACCCAGAGCAGCACAGGGCGGGCGACCCTGCCCTCAGGGAGGGCACACCTCCCACTCAGCACCAGCAGCCCTGGGAGGCGGGACTGGCGGCCCAGGTGGGCATAGGTGGGGGGAGGGGGCTTCCCTGAGGAAGAGGAAGTGCCTGGCTTCAGAAATGCACCGCGATCTGGGCACAGCAGAGACACAGAAAGGGGCCAGACAGAGGGAGAGACAGAGAGAGGGAGAGGCAGACAGAGAGGGGGACAGAGGGAGAGACAGAGATAATGGAGCTGCAGAGAGGCTGAGTGTGAGACAGAGGGAGTGACAGAGGAAGGGATAGACAGAGGGAGAGACAGAGGGAGAGAGAGCTGAGCAGAGTGAGTGAGAGCAGAAGGGTGTGTGGCTTGGGGAGCGTGTCTCCCTCGGGAACCAGAGGCAGCTCCAGGGACAAAGCCCAGGGGTCCTGTCTTTGTGGCGGTGGCAGCGCTGCCTTCTCCAGGGCTGGGGTGTGTTCAGGGCCTGGGGAAGCCAGAGCCCTTTCTGGAAAGGGACCCTTTGCTGCCAGGAGCCGGTGCTTATACGCAGGCCACTGCCTGGCTGACGTCCCGCCGAGGGCTACCCCAGCCCCACATGGACCCACAGACACCGGCCATGCTGGCTGCTTGCTGATCCAGAGCCCAGCTCTCTGGGGATGGAGTGGGGAGGCGGCAGGACAGAGGGCAGCAGGAGCTGGGCAGGCCGGGCTTGGAGGCTGAGGATTGAGGAGCAAAGGGCTTGAGGGCTATGTTTGTTCACAGTCAAAGTGCCCATCAGAGGACGAGTGGATAAAAGCTGTGGTATATTTGCACATGGACTACTCAATAGCAGGAAAAAAAAAGGAACTCTGACCCGTTGAGACAGCCGGAGGGACCTGGAGAGTACCATGCATAGCCAAATTAGCCAGTGGGAGAAAGACAAGTCTCACATGATCTCAGTCACCTGGAATCTAATGAACCAAATAAACTGACGAATAAACAGATCCATAGACATGGATGCATGGAACAGCAGGACAGATCTGGGAGTGAGGGTGGAGGGAGGGCGGGAAGAGATGAATCCAGAACTTACAGGCATATATTCATAGGCTATAGAGAGGGGAGAGACAGGGCTGGGGAGGGAGGTGTGTAGGAGGAGCACAGTGGGAAAATGGCAGAAGTCTGCAATACTCTGAACAATACAAGTTCAAAATAAAGAAAACAGCCCGGCCTGGGTAGCCCAGTAGGTTGAGCGTCTTCCCTGCACCAACAGGTCACCCTTTCCATTTCCAATCCTGCACATGGAGCCTCCTTCCCCAGTGGGGGGTGTGCAGGAGGCAGCAGATCTGTGTAATTATCAGATCCATGTTCTGCCCTCTCCCTCCCTCTTTGAAATGAATATCAATAATAAAGAATGGGAAATAGAGATACAGATTCTTCAAAAGCACTCCCCTCTCTGTGCTTAAAAACTATTTGGATGTGGAAGGAAGGAGGGCATATATAATAACTTTCAACAATAAAGTTTAAGAAAAAATAATAAAGAATGTTTAGAGGAGAAACCAAGATGGCGGCATAGGGTAGACACCCAAATGCAGCCTATGACAACAAATTTGAATTTAGAACTGAAAAATAGGGGAAACAACACCCTGAAGTACGGGACGGCTGGCTGAGAGGAGGCTCTACCATCTGGGAAGGAGAAAGAAGGTGCGTTGAACCTCAGGAACTGTGAAGATACAGAGAACTGTGCGCGCACAAAGGTGGCTGCCCAACTTCACTGCTGGCTGGCTGGCTTGCGGAGCACAGAGAGGGCGGGCCCGGCTGAGTTCGCTGCTGGCTTACTTCTGCGGGCGGAGAGGGCAGACGTGCGGCTGGCTTTCTTGTTCGGGAGGAAAACAGAACCACCCTATTGCGCTGATAGACGGCCCCAGACAGGGAAAGGCCAGACTGTCAGGCAGTGGGCAGAGATCTCTCGGAGGTGTGTGAAGGCAGCGGCCATTACTACGGGACTCAGAAACCACACCCTCATAGGGAGGGGCTGAATAAAGCTTGTCTGCACCACCGGAGACTCCGCTCCATCCAAGAGGAGCACAGATGCCCTTCCAGTGGCTAGCTTTCTCGTTCATAGTGAATGGGACTCTCCTAGGGAGTGACAGACAGGAATCTAAAGCTTATCTGCCCTTATACCAAAGAGGTGTGTGTGCCTGCAACCAATTGTGTGGGATTCAACAAAGCTTGTCTGTGCCACCCCAAGACTCCACCCCATTCAAGCGGAATACAGAATCCCTCCTAGCTGAGACACTTCTGATCCTCATAGCCAATTGGCTTGGAGATCAATGCTTTCCAGTGATATCAACAACAAGCAAGGCTTAACAACAAGACTGCACACACAGCCCACAAAGGGCTACACCAAGACTGTCCATCTCAGGTAACTGGGAGGCTGACTCACTGAACCATATAGGACACCTCAGCACACAAGCCACCCTACCAACTCAGGGAAGCTGTGAAAATGCCGAGACAAGGAAACAGATCACAAACAAAAGAAATGGAGGAAAAGAAGCGACTGGATATAGAGTTCAAAACCACGCTTATAAGATTTTCAAGAATTTCCTAGAAAAGGTCGATAAGACCTATGAGGATATGAAAAGGGATCAACTAGAAATAATAAGGGATCAATAAAAAATACTAAGGGATCAACAAGAAATAATAAGGGATCAACACGAAATAAAGAATACATTGTCTGGAATAAAACATATTATACAGAGTCCTAAAAACAGAATGGAAGATCGCAAGAATCAAGTCAAAGATTTGGAACATAAAAGCCAGAAGACACTCCTCCACAGAAACAAGAAGACAAGAGAATCCAGAAAGTTGAAGATAATGTAAGAAACCTCTGGGACAACTTCAAGCGAACCAACATCAGAATTTTGGGGGTCCCAGAAGAAGAGAGAGAGCAAGATATCGAAAACATACTGAAAAAAATAGTGACAGAAAACTTCCCCCACCTGGTGAAAGAATTAGACTTACAAGTCCAGGAAGTGCACAGAACTCCAAACAAAAGGAATCCAAAGAAAACCACACCAATACAAATCATAATTAAAATTCCAAGAGCAAAAGACAAAGAGAGAATCTTAAAAGCAGCAAGAGAAAAGCAGGTAGTTAACTATAAAGGAGCACCTATACGATTGTCAGCTGATTTCTCAACAGAAACCATGCAGGACAGACGAGAATGGCAAGAAATATTCAAGGTGATGAATAGTAAGAACCTACAGCCAAAAATAATCTACCCAGCAAAGCTATCACTCAGAATCGAAGGCCAGATAAAGAGCTTCACTAATAAAAAAAAGCTAGAGGAGTTCACCACCACCAAACCAGAATTATATGAATTGCTGAAGGGGGTTCTTTCAGAAGAGAAAGTAAATAAAGTAAAAACTATGAACAACAAATACGTAACTATCAACAAGTGAATCTAAAAACCAAGGGAATTAAAAAAAATCTGATGAACAATATTAACTGGTGAATATAATAGAATCAGAGGTTTGGAAGGGGAGTGAACTGACGATTCTCGGGGAAAAGGGGAGAGAGGTGTGTGGGAAGAGACTGAACATAAACTGTGCACCTATGGATGAGGACAATGTGGGGTGGGGAAAGGGCAGAGGGTGTGGTGGGAACCTGGTGGAGGGGAGCAATGGAGGGGGGGAGAAAATGAGGAACATTTGTAATAATATGCACAATAAAGATTTATTTAAAAAAAAAGAGAATGTTTAGAATAGACAAACTGCCTGAGGCAGGAGGCTGAACAGCATTGCAGCAGTTGGGGGAAGGGAGATCCTGAGGAGCGCATACACAGCTTCTGTGTGGAGGGTGCAATGATTGGGAACCAGAGGATGGTGATGGTCGCACAACAGTGTGGCTGCAATCAATATCACTGAATTGAGCTCATGCATCATGAAACTATCATGTTTTATGTGATTCAAATTTTACCCTGATTTAAAAAAAAAGATTTTATTGATTTTTTTACAGAGAGGAAGGGAGAGTAATAGAGAGCTAGAAATGTTGATGAGAGAAACATCGTCCAGCCTCCATCTGCACACATCGTACCAAGGATGTGCCCGCAACCAAGGTACATGCCCTTGTCCGGAATCAAACCTGGGACCGTCCAGTCCGCAGGCTGACGCTCTATCCACTGAGCCAACTGGTTTTGGCTACCCTGATTTTTAAAAACAGTTGCAAGGACCAACTCCTGACCAGGACGGGTCTGCCTGCCTTTGGAGGGAGAGGGGAGTGTGGCTGGGTGTGTGGTTTCTGCTGCCCAGGAGGAGGAATTCATAGATTTCAAGTTTAGACGGGAACCCACCAGCACTAATGGGGGATTGTGGGCAGATCAAAGCCTGCCACTGGGAAGGTGAGGCAGGGAGTACTGGCAAGTGGCCACTGTGGGGGACTTCGCATCCTGGCCGCCAGGGGCCGCCTCTTCCATTCCCGATTGGAACGCTCAGGGAACCCTGTCCTGGGAAGGCCTCTCTGGCAGCGTTGTGTCTGGGGAAGTGTGGAGAACGGCTACAGCGTTTGGACAGGTTCAAGCCTTGGATCAATGAGAGGGCAGGTCCTCTCATGGAAGAGCCACGTGCAAGTCCCAGCTTGGAGGGCAAAGCCCTTACAGCACAATTATAGCCAACGGCTCTGGATGTAAGCCTGACCTTACGATCCAAACCTGTGTTCCCTTTTGGCTAAGTGATGTAGGCTGTGGCAGTGCAGCAAGTGCTGCCAAAACAAAGATGGATAGAGTTCAGGTGCATGTAATTGAGTAGATTTGAAATCTGAGAGAACAATGTAAACATCTTGAGCACTTTGCCTGGTGGAATATGAATATAAAATAAAGACTTGGCTTGCAGGCTGTGGCACTGTGTCTCCATCAGAGAGCAGCGTCCCACCTGGCCCCAGCTTTATTCTCTTGTCTCTCTCTTCTCTAATCCTTCCCTGCACCCAACACATTCACCCCGGGCCGGGCTGAGACAGCCACAGGGAAGGATTTGTGATGCAGGTTATTTAAGGTGACAGCTGGGCCCTGGGACCCAGGAGCTGCAGCTCTTCACAGGCTTCATTTCACCAAAAACCAAGCCCTAGTCTATCACCCTTGCTCTGGGGGCACGTGGTCTGAGGAGTCCCAGGTGAGTGTGGGTTTGCAGGATAAACATGCTGATTCCTGCCCCCTGGATCCCCTATGGCCCAGAGGAACCAGGGCTGTGAGGTCTGAGGTCCCGTCTCACACAGTCACCAGTTTAGACTCACTGTCCTGAGGGTAGATGGGCTGGAGCCCTGAGAGCCCCCTGGCCCTGGCTGGCTGCCCTCGTTGTCCAGGTCTGTGCTGTGGTTCTGCCATGGGAGATGGGCGATGGGAACCTCTGGTGGGGGAGGTGGAAGGATGGGGCAGGGTGGGCAGGGAGGAACAGCACCAACACTGCCCGCTGTACCCACCACTTGGCCACAGAAACACTGGACCGTGTGCATCAGGGTGGTCTGCTGATCCCTGGAGCTGTCCCTGCCATACACCCAGCCCACTACTCCCATTAGGAACCTTCTCTCCTCTGAGCCCTCAAGCCCGCTCTGAGCTGACACTGTGAGCTTTGGAGTCTCAGACCTGGGCTTGAGTCCGTGCTGTCAGGGCCTGGGGCACGTGGCCCTCTTGGAGCCTTGGCACTGTAGGAAATGGCCAGCACGGTCAGCTTCCGATGGGAGCGGTGGCTGAATCTCCCCAGGCACAGAGAAGGCAGGGGGAGGGACCAGGATGTGAGACCAAAGACCGGTGGGCATGGACCAGCATCATTGTGGGCACCCTGGAGGCACAGGCCTCAGCTAGACAGGCGCAGGGGGGCAACTAGAAAAGGCTCAGCCCAATTTTCTTAAAGGGCCCAATGGGAGGACCTAGTGGACATGCCAGGAAACAGGTGAGCTCAGAGTACTCAGCCAATGAGGAGCCAAAGGAGGGGCCGGACAAAGGGGCTGTGTTCCCGCTCCGGGGGTGCCTGTACAGCTGGGCAGACACCCGCTCTGGAGAGCACATTAAGGTCTCCTTTCACCGCACTCTGGCTTTGAGTGTCATTAGAATTGGGACAGGTGAGCCGAAACTGGTTTGGCTCAGTGGATAGAGCGTTGGCCTGCGGACTGAAAGGTCCCAGGTTCGATTCCGGCCAAGGGCATGTACCTTGGTTGCAGGCACATCCCCAGTAGGGCGTGTGCAAGAGGCAGCTGATCGATGATTCTCTCATCGATGTTTCTAACTCTCTATCCCTCTCTCTTCCTCTCTGTAAAAAATCAATAAAATATATATTTTTTTTTAAAAGAAAAGAATTGGGACAGGTGGGCATTTCTCACAGTAACTGTCTACGACGGGGTGTCCACAGTGCCCACCGCCCGGGCCATGTGAGGTCAGGATGAAGGAGCCTCGGTGCAGGCGGTGCCCCGTCCCAGACCTTGCTGAGGTGGCCATGGCCCTGCGTGTCACCGCTGCCTCCCGCTCCCCTCCGGACTCCGCCAGAGCAGCACGCAGCACCCTGGCCCATCCCAGGTGCCCTCTGCTCTGAGCCCAGCGGGATGCATTACTGTCTCTGCCTGGGATCCAGCTGGAGGCGAATCAGTGTCTCTCCCAGGCCATTCCCAGACCCCGTTACCCAGAGCCCGCTCCCTGCACCCCGAAATCGAGGTGGAGGCTGGGCCCACTGATCCACAGGCAACTGCCCACGTGGCTTGCTCCCCACTCAGGGCTTACTCTTCTCCGACCCTCTCTCTCCTCTTATGAGGGGCACCCCACTTCCGGAGCCGGACATGGGCAGAGATTGTGTGGTGGCTGAGGTCATGAGGGCAACGCGGGTCGCCAGAGAGAGATGCGTCTTTATTCGGGAAGAGCTGGGCGGGAGGTGGGCTCCCTGGGTCCTACCCTTGGCCTCCTGGGCAAGGACATTAGAAGCCCATGGCTGCACAGCTGAGCGCCCTCGGAGTCAGCAGTGGGAGCTCAAAAAAAGGCCGTAGAGTCATCGAAAGGCGGCGGGGGTCCGGTCCTGTTTCTGCTCACGGTGGGCAGGGCCTGGTAGGTCTGGGTCCAGTACTGCAGGTAGCTGCTCCTCAGGTGCTGCTTCAGGGACTGGCCGTCCATCTTCTTGTTAATCTCCAGGTAGTGGCCGTTTTCCTGGGTGTAAGGCTCCCACTGGGTGGGCACAGCCGAGGGGCCTTTGTTGGGATCCCTGCACAGGAGAGGAAGGTTGTGTGGGTCTGAGGGCTCATGGGAGGCCTCCATGCTGACCCGAACCACCAGGGCCCCTCACTGTGTCCTGGGTACTGGCTGGGCACGTACGTGTTCTGTGCCCAAACAGTAGCTCTATCCTCACACACAGAGGGGGGTACTGAGGCTCAGGGAGGTGAAGTGTAAGATAGGAGACAGGCATGTAGGGCCCAGGTGGCAGGAGGCCTGGCCCAGCCTAACCCAGCCTTACCCAGTCCTGGCAAAGTTGGTCCAGTAGGCGATCATGGTTCGGGAGACAGTCCTGTCTTGGGGCCAGTAGATCAGGGGGTTGGCAAAGGGCTTCCCAAACACGTACTGGAGGTCAGTGATATGGTCGGCGCCCAACCAGCTGGGTAACAACGGAATTCGAGTGTGGTGGGAGAAAAGGTAGGTGTAGGTCCGGGCACTCCTGAGGAGGGGAGGGACATGGCTCATGTTTTCAGAGAGCTCAGCTGGGCTGCCCACCCAGAGCTGAGTTCTGGAGGAAGACCATGGGAGAGCAGGGCAGGGCCGGACAATCCCCTGACTAGGAGGGCCCTGGGTCCCTGCACCCGGAAGGGAAGGCCGTGGGTTGTGGTTCTGGGATTTCAGGTGCATTCACTCTTCCCTCCACTAAGCCTATGGAGGCGTCTTCCCTCCTTCTCTCTGCACATGAATGTTGTCTCATCAGGAACACACCTGTCCCGCCCCAGGAAGAGCTCAACTTCCTGTAGTTGGGACCAGCTTTCTGCCTGCACTTTCTAGGCACTGTGGCCTCTGCCTTCCGAGGAAGCATCCCTACCTTCCTTTTTGTTTTCCCTGGAGGTTGACCAGGCGGCCACAGGCCAGAGTTGTTTTGAATGTTGGCCAATTCCTACCCATAACTGAGAGCATCACCCCATGTTCTGTCCCCTGAGCCTGGGGGCTCGAGGGGGGCTGCAGACACTGCAGGTGAGGCCTGTGGGCTCAGTGACTGGGGCCTTACAACCTGGTGGACAGAGACACTGAATTAATCTGAAAAGGAGCCCTATCAGTTTCAGTCTTAGAACACGTATACTGATGTGAATAGGGGTTTTCTTAAATTTCCCTTGAAGGCCTGTTCAAGCACTGAAGGAGGTGACTCAGCTGTGAATTCAGCAATCAGAACTGACAAGCAGGGACAGACAGACCCACCAGGAGTCAAAACATCATCTCCCCCACATCATCTCCCCATCATCATCTCCCCCACATCATCTCCCCCACATCATCTTACTCAAATCATCTCATGTGATGACTACAATAGCTGAAGTTTGCCAAACTCTACAGCTGCTTTTAGCATTCTAGTCCTCTCCCCTTTATAATCCTGTCCCTCACCTGCATGAAGATACGATTTGAATGCTGGTAAGCGCCCTGTCTTCTTGGTTGGCTGGCCTTGTCAATAAATGCCTAAAGAATTCCACCCGGCCTTCCTTATTGGACACAGGGACAGGCAGCCCAAGCCCAACAGGGGGTTTCCCAGTAACATGAAGAGGGCTATGTAAAGGCCCCTGAGCTGGGAGATGAGATGGGGCCTTCTCAAGTCTCCTCAGGCCTGGGCAAGGCAGATGGTGCAGATACCACTGGGACCCCATTCTGGCTTTCCCAGGCCTCCCTAACGCCCTGTGCCACTGTTGGGAGGCCTCCTTGGGCAGGTGGGTGGGTGACACAGGTGGGCCTCCCCTGTCCTGGCCCTCACTTGGCGTTGGCTCTGTGCTGGGCCACGGCCATCTTTGTGGGCATCAGGAAGAGGACGTCAGTCTCAAAGTCCACCACCGTCTTCTTCTTGGCCTCCTGGGAGGAGTCCTGGGCCCAGGGCGCCGTGTAGAAGTCAAAGGTGGCGTTGGCACCTCTGGGACCCTTGTCCATGGTGAGCCCTCTGACCAGCTTGTAGAAGTCCTCCCTGCAGGGACAAGCCGGCACTGGACTCTGTACCCGGGCCAGCAGGAGGCATCCTCACCCCCCCTGCTAGGGGCCTGCACATGGCCCGCTACTGCTCCTGGCCTCCTCCCTCAGCTGATGCCTCCCCAAGAGGCCTTCCAGGACTGCCCTGGCCCGGGCTACTCACCCGGTGACGGTCAGTATGTGAACATTGATGGCCGGAAGGTCAATGCTGGCAAAAAGGTGGCCGTCCATGTCGTTGGTGCCAGCAATGTAGTCGATGTCGGCCGCGTTAGGGAAAAGGTTGATGGGGTCATCGGGGATGAAGTCTCCGTCCACGACAGGTAAGAAGCCCGGATAGTATATTACGGGGTCTGAGTGGAGAGTAGGGGTCCTCGCACCTTCCAGAGCCCCGTGCAAGGACCTAGGCCTTGGGTCAGCCCTTGCCTCCTCAGATCCAGACCTGGGTCCCCAGCCTGTCCCCCTGACATGGGCCCGGATCATTCTATGTCCTGGGCTGCCCTGGCATGTGGAGCAGCTCTCCTGGCCCCTTCCGCCCGATGCCACCTCTGCCCGGTGTGGCAGCCCAGACTGTGTGCACACTGCCACAGGCTCCCTGGGCCACTCTGGCCCGCTGACAGCACTGGGCCTGAGGTCCCTGAAAGTGGGTGCAAATGACTGTTTCTGCCCATTGTTGGGGACAAGGTGCACCAGCTTCCTAAAGGGGTCAGGGCCCAGGGAGGATCAGAGGGCGGGATGGCGCCCGAGACACAGCCTCGGAGGCAATTAGGGCCCTGGCGGCAGCGGGCTCCCAGGACGCCATGAGCGGGTGACGAACCAGGCAGCTGCCCCTCAATCCTCACTTCTTTGGGTGCATGGTCACCCCCCATGGGGAGCCCCACTCACACTCATTGCCCACCAGGGGTATCTTATAGGCCAGCGTCAGCACCCGGGGGTCGGTGACCTTCAGACACTTGCTCATCCTGGCGGTATCGTCCAGGGGGCAGCCCACCTTTTTGGCGATCTGGGAGTTTTGGGGGAGACAGTTTTGGTGAGGCCACTGCGGGGCCAAAGTCCACGGGGACGGGGACAGAACGTGGAAAGGATATGACCCTCCCATTCCACCCCGTACATAACACCCCTTTACCCTCTTAGCCCAGGAGAGAGGGTCCTTCTGCATGGCCCAGGGGGACAGCGCCACGCCGCTCTGGCTGATGGCTCGCCGGATGAGGCCCTTGTTGTAGGGAGAGAGGGTCTGCGACACCAGAAGTCCTGTCAGCAGGGACTCGCCTCTCCTGCCCACCCGGGCTCCAGCAAGGACAGCTAGACTGTCAGCTTCATGCTGTTCCCACAGCCCATCAGCTCCCACAGCCCCCATCAGCTCACCCAGTTCCCATCAGCTCCTCCCAGTTCCCATCAGCTCCCACAGCCCCATCAGTTGCCCCAGCCCCATCAGCTCCCCCTGCTCCCATCAGCTCTCTCAGTTCCTGTCGCCCCCTCCTGATCCCCGGAAGAAGGCCCACCCACTCATGTGCCCAGACCTGCAGAGAGACGCTGGCACCTCCGGCTGATTCCCCAAAGATGCTGATGTTGTCGGGGTCCCCCCCGAAGGCTGCAATGTTCCTCTTCACCCACGCGATGGCCATGTGCTGGTCCCGGAGGCCGTAGTTACCTGGGGCGGGTGGGAGCCCATGAGGGACTGGGGTGGGGAGAGCTTGCTCCATGTGGGGACCCCTGTCAAGCCCAGGATAGTGCACAGCGGGTCCCAGGAGGCTGAGGAAGGCGGTGCTGGAGGGACTGAGGGGCTCAGGGCACCAGGAGCAGGACAGCCAGGCTGCTCATCTCTCTCCCTGACACCATCATTCTGCTGTCCGTCTGTCCTACAGCTCTGAGTTCATCAATTCACCTCCTCAGTGTGTCATCTTCCGCCTCTCCCTGGGTCCCTGTCCCCACTCCCTGGTCTCCCAGAGTCCCTGCCTGGCTGGCGGGCAGCCTCCTCTCTCGCTACACCTGCCGATGGGCTCCTGTGTCACACTGTCCATCCCCAGCTTCCTGCGCTGCCAGGAGAATTCTGGGTGTTTCTGGGAGAATGTCAGGAGTTGGTGGGAGAAAGCGGTGCTGAAGGGCCCCCACCAGCTCCCTCCCCCCGGCCCAGGCCCGGCACACCTGGCAGGTGGGCGTCCCCAGTGCTGAGGAAGCCCAGCGGCCCGAGGCGGTAGTTGAAGGTGACCACGATGACGTTGCCCCGCGTGGCGATCTCCTCCCCGTCGTACAGGTGGTCACTGAAGAAGTTTAACCCTTGGCCGGATCCAAAGAAAAAGCCTCCTCCATAGATCCAGATCATGACAGGCAGGTTCTGGGAAACTGAGGCAGGAGACAGGCCTGGTGATGCCAGTTAACCAACCCCATCTCTGGAGATCACACACCCAAGGGGAAGGACTGGGCCTCTGACTGTCTGGGCGCTTTCTGCCGGTTCGGGAACTGGGAGGGCCTGGGGTGGGGAAGCACCTTCCTTCTGGCCCTGGGGGACCCAGATGTTCAGGTAGAGGCAGTCCTCGGAGCCCCAGGTGTTCAGCTGGGTGAGAGTGACTTGCAGGCATCGCGGCTTGAAGTCCTTGGCCTTCAGGGTCCCTGTGGGTGACCAGAGGGGCTGGCGGGAGGTTGGTGGCCCCACAAGGACCCCAGTCTCAGAGGCAGCCCAGCACCCAACCCCACTCCCACCTTGCCAGCCGGGGTGCCGCTGGGGGTTCTCCAGGGCCTGGGGCGGGGCGGCGAAGGGGATGCCCTTGAAGATGTCCACCGAGCGGCCGCCGATGCCCAAGAGGCCGAGCTTCCTGTTGACGCCCTCCACGAAGCCCCCTTCCGTGTGCACCACGCCCAGCTGGGGAGAGGGCAGGCTCAGGGCGCGGGCGGGAGGCCACCGGGGTGGGGCTGCCCCAGCAGGCTCTAGGGGTCCAGCCAGCCTCCAGGTGGGGCCCCTAACAGGCCTGCCTGCAGCTGTGGGTTCCTGTGGAAGCCCCGCTCCTCACCCCTGGCAGGGCCCTGAGGGAAGGGGTCCTGTAGGTGCCCCAGGCTCCCCACTGCCCCTGGAGGGGCCCGGCCACTGGCAAGCAGGGGTGTCACCCCTCTCAGGGCCGGGCTCGGGGCTCTGGGTTGAACTAGACTGAGATTCACACTCCTGGTCTGATGCTGGGGCTGTGATGGACAAACTGGGGTCTGCTCAGGGCCCAGTGCCTTTTTGAGCCGGGCCAGGGCCATCCCCGGGCAGAGGGAGAGCCAGGGCCCTGGAGGCCCAGACAGATGCCCAGATCAGCCCTGAGGGCACAGGGACCTGGGGCTGGAGGGCAGGGCGCCTTGCTTGTGTGCCTTGGAGAGCGCCTGGCCCAGCCCTTCCTCGTGGTCTCTGACATTGGAGGTCATGGCGTCCTGGCTGTCAGCTGCGGGGCCATCGTGTGAGCAGGATGGCAGGAGGCAGAGGAAGGGCCAGGGAACTCTCTGTACCAGCGCCCCACCTCCCTACCCCCTCCACGGTGCCTTCCCAGGTCCCAGGCCGGGTTTGGGGAGTGGAGGGATCCCTGCCGTGTCCGCTGGGCTCTCACCTTTGCTGCGCTCACTCCTGCCAAGCAGCAGGCCAGGCCTAAGACAGCCAGCTCCGGGCGCCCCATGGTGCGTGTGCCTACCTCGGGTGACCCTGCCTCTGCGTGTGGGTATTTATGTGCGGGAGAAATCCGGGAGACATCCGGGAGACATCCGGGAGCCGGGGCTGGCAGCTGCCTGTGGCTGTTTTCCTTCCTCCTCCTCCTTGGGCCCCTTCTATCCGGCAGTATACCCCGGGGCCAGGATAGATACCGATCCCAGCCACGCTCAGGGCCAAGGTTATGCAGGTGTGGGCAGAGACACACACACACACATAATAGCTGCCTTTTCCAGGCGGGCTAAGGCTGGGCCAAGGTCAGGGAGATGCATGTACACAAATAAACCCACACGCACACACATTCTCACAGATGCTGAGATGGTTCGCGTTGTCCAGGACCTGCTGATCCGAGTGCCTGGTGCCCACAGGGCACCTGGGCCGATCACCGGGAAGTTAGGTGGCCAGGCCAGTGACAGGGACCCAGCTGGGTGCACAGGGCCCCGCATGGGGGCTCCTTTACAAGGGCCTGAGCTCCCCCCAGGGAAGTGGGCCTGCTTCCCTCCAGGCCCTGCCTGGCCCCCAGCTGAGCTCCGGACCTCAGCAAAGGGAGGTCATAGGGCATGGGCGTGTGGCTTCCGGGACAGAGAGGGCTGTGTGCGCCTGGGCAGGCACATGTGAGCCTGGGTCCGAGGGCCCACTGGGGAGCAGTCTGCACTGGGTGTGGGGACCCAGAGCAGCACAGGGCGGGCGACCCTGTCCTCAGGGAGGGCACACCTCCCACTCAGCACCAGCAGCCCTGGGAGGCAGGACTGGGGGCTCAGGTGGGCACAGGTGGGCGGTGGGGGCTCCCGTCCAGCCTGGTGGCTTCCCTGAGGAAGAGGAAGCACCTGGCTTCAGAAATGCACCTCGACCTGGGCACAGCAGAGAGAAAGAGAGGGGACAGACAGAGGGAGGGACAGAGAGAAGAGAGAGAGGAAGAGACAGAGAGGGGACAGACAGAGGGAGAGACAGGGGGAGAGACAGAGGGAGAGTCAGAGGGAGAGAGAGCTGAGCAGAGTGAGTGAGAGCAGAAGGGTGTGTGGCTCGGGGAGCGTGTCTCCCTCGGGAGCAGATCCATAGGCATGGACACATGGAACAGGAGGACACATCTGTAAGTGAAGGTGGAAGGAGGGCGGGAAGAGCGTGTCTCCCTCCAGGCACAAAGCCCAGGGTTGCTGCTTTTTTGGCGGTGGCAGCGCTGCCTTCTCCAGGCCTGGGGTGCGTTCAGGGCCCGGGGAAGCCAGAGCCCTTTCTAGAAAGGGACCCTTCGCTGCCAGGAGCCGGTGCTTGTACACAGGCCACAGCCTGGCTGTCTTCACGCCTGAGGCTGCCCCAGCCCCACAGGGACCCACAGACACCGGCCACGCTGGCTGCCCACTGATCCAGAGCCCAGCTCTCCGGGGATGGAGTGGGGAGGTGGCAGGACAATGGGCAGCAGGACAATGGGCTGGGAGGCTGAGGATCGGGGAGCAAAGGGCTTGAGGGGTGCGTTTGTCAACAGCCCAGTGCCCATCAGTGGACGAGTGGATAAAAGCTGAGGTTCATTTACACCGTGGGATACTCTGCAGCTGTAAAAACGAAGGAACTCTGACCCGTTGAGACAGCCGGAGAGACCTGGAGAGTACCATGCTGAGTGAAACAGCCAGTGGGAGAAACACAAGTATCACATGACCTCAGTCACATGGAATCTAAAGAACCAAATAAACTGACGAATAAACAGATCCATAGGCATGGACACATGGTACAGCAGGACACATCTGTGAGTGAAGGTGGGCGGGAAGAGATGAATCCAGAATCTGTGCAATGATGCAGGGCCCCTCTACACAGGCAATAGACAGGGGAAGGCTTGAGGGGGGAAGTGGGGAAATGGCAGACATCAACTCTGAAGTCAAATTTAAAAATAAATAAAATAGGTTCTAGCCAGTTTGGCTCAGTGGTTCCATCTGTGGACAGAAGGGTCCCAGGTTCGATTCCAGTCAGGGGCCCTTGCCCAGGTTGTGGGCCTGATTCTCAGTAGAGTGTGTGTAGAAGGCAGCCAATCAATGGTTCTCTCTCATCATGGATTCTTCTGGCTCTCTCTCCTGCACCCTTCCTCTCTGAAATAAAAAATATATACATTTTCAAAGTAAAATAAACCAAATAGTCCAGCCGGTATGGTTCACTTCTTTGAGCGTCTTCCCATGCACCAACAGGTCGCCCTTTGCATTCCCAGTCTGTGCACACGCAGGCCTTAACGCCCAGTAGGGGGCGTGCAGGAGGAAGCCAGTCCATCCTCTACAATAAAAGGCTAACGTGGAAATTCTTCCCACTGGAGTTTGACCAACTAGGAGCTCAAGGGCTCCCTGTGGTGTGCACTGACCACCAGGTAGCCGTACAGAATGAAGTCCAAGCTTGGCAGCCAGCAAAGGGCGAGGATATAGCAGGGAGGTGGGGGGAAGGTCCCAATTGGTCCTAGTCACTGGCCAGACTCAGGACCCATTACTGTACATATTTCCTGCAGGGGCCTCTAGGGTGTCTATCAGATCCATATTTCTCTCTCTCCTTCCATCTCTAAAAACAAAACCAATTTAAAAAAAGAGACAGGAACTATAGAATGGAAAAATAGATTGAAACAGGAAGTAGAATATATTAACAGGATTGTGGGGACAGTAATTAATGCAGAATGGGAACAATGTTTCTCTTTGGAGCGATGCAAAATTTTGGAACTACATAGGGGTGATGGTTACACATTAGTGTGATTGCAATTAATATGACTGAATTATAAATTGTTAAACTAGAGTATTTTCTGTTATGTGTATTTTACCCCAATGGTTTTTTTATATTATATTTTTTATTGATTTCAGAGAAGAAGGGAGAGGGAGTAAGAAATAGAAACATCAATGATGAGAGAGAATCTTTGATCGGCTGCCTCCTGCAAGCTCCATAACAGGGACCGAGCCCACAACCCAGGCATATGTCCTTGATTAGAATCGCACCCAGGACCCTTCAGTCCTTAGGCCAATGCTCTATCTGCTGAGCCAAACTGGCTAGGCTTACCCATGTTTTTAAAAAATAATCATCCAAGGACCAACTCCTGACCTGGACGGGGCTGCCTGTCTTTGGAGGAAGAGGGGAGTGTGGCTGGGCGTGTGGTTTCTGCTGCCCAGGAGGAGGAATTCCTGGATTTCAAGTTCAGATGGGAACCCACCAGCACTAAGTGGGGGATTGTGGGCAGATCAGAGCCTGCCACTGGGAAGGCCAGGCAGGTGTACTGGCCAGTGGACACTGTGGGGGGACTTCGCATCCTGTCCTCCAGGGTCTGCCCCTTCCATTCCTGATTGGAACCCTCAGGGAACCCTGTCCTGGGAAGGCCTCTCTGGCAGCGTTGTGTCTGGGGAAGTGTGGAGAGTGGCTACGGTGTTTGGACAGGTTCAAGCCTTGGATCAATGAGAGGGCAGGTTCTCTCATGGCAGAGCCACGTGCAAGTCCCAGCCTGGAGGGCAAAGCCCTGACAGCACATTATAGCCAACGGCTCTGGATGTAAGCCTGACCTTACGGTCCGAACCTGTGTTCCCTTTTGGCTAAGTGATGTAGGCTGTGGCGGTGCAGCAAGTGCTTCCAAAACAAAGATGGATAGAGTTCAGGTGCATGTAATTGAGTAGATTTGAAATCTGAAAGAACAATGTAAACATCTTGAGCACTTTGCCTGGTGGAATATGAATATAAAATAAAGACTTGGCTTGCAGGCTGTGGCACTGTGTCTCCATCAGAGAGCAGCGTCCCACCTGGCCCCAGCTTTATTCTCTTGTCTGTCTTCTCTAATCCTTCCCTGTCCCCATCACATTCACCCCGGGCCCGGCTGAGCCAGCCATAGGGAAGGATTTGTGATGCAGGTTATTTAAGGTGACAGCTGGGCCCTGGGACCCAGGAGCTGCAGCTCTTCACAGGCTTCATTTCACCAAAAACCAAGCCCTAGTCTATCACCCTTGCTCTGGGGGCACGTGGTCTGAGGAGTCCCAGGTGAGTGTGGGTTTGCAGGATAAACATGCTGATTCCTGCCACCTGGCTCCCCTCTGGCCCAGAGGAACCCAGGGCTGTGAGGTCTGAGGTACCGTCTCACACAGTCACCAGTTTAGACTCACTATCCTGAGGGTAGATGGGCTGGAGCCCTGAGAGCCCCCAAGCCCTGGCTGGCTGCCCTCGTTGTCCAGGTCTGTGCTGTGGTTCTGCCATGGGAGATGGGAGATGGGAACCTCTGGTGGGGGAGATGGAAGGATGGGGCAGGGTGGGCAGGGAGGAACAGCACCAACACTGCCTGCTGTACCCACCGCCTGGCCAGGAAACACTGGACCGTGTGCATCAGGGTGGTCTGCTGATCCCTGGAGCTGTCTCTGCCATACACCCGCCCCACTACCCCCATTAGGAACCTTCTCTCCTCTGAGCCCTCAAGCCCGCTCTGAGCTGACACTGTGAGCTTTGGAGTCTCAGACCTGGGCTTGAGTCCGTGCTGTCAGGGCCTGGGGCACGTGGCCCTCTTGGAGCCTTGGCACTGTAGGAAATGGCCAGCACGGTCAGCTTCTGATGGGAGCGGTGGCTGAATCTCCCCAGGCACAGAGAAGGCAGGGGGAGGGACCAGGATGTGAGACCAAGGACCGGTGGGCATGGGCCAGCATCATTGTGGGCACCCTGGAGGCACAGGCCTCAGCTAGACAGGGGGAGGGGGACAACTAGAAAAGGCTCAGCCCAATTTTCTTAAAGGGCCCAATGGGAGGACCTTGTGGACAGTGGACCTGCCAGGAAACAAGTGAACCCAGAGTATTCAGCCAATGAGGAGCCGGAGGAGGGGCCGGACAAATGGGCAGTGTTCCTGCCCCGGGGGTGCCTGTACAGCCGGGCGGACACCCGCTCTGGAGAGCACATTAAGGTCTCCTTTCACCGCACTCTGGCTCTGAGTGCCATTAGAATTGGGACAGGTGGGCATTTCTCACAGTAACTGTCTACATCCAGGTGCTCACAGTGCCCACCGCCCGGGCCATGTGAGGTCAGGATGAAGGAGCCTCGGTGCAGGCGGTGCCCCGTCCCAGACCTTGCTGAGGTGGCCATGGCCCTGCGTGTCACCTCTGCCTCCCGCACCCCTCCGGACTCTGCCAGAGCAGTGGGCAGCACCCTGGCCCATCCCAGGTACCCTCTGCTCTGAGCCCAGAGGGATGCGTTACTGTCTCTGCCTGGGATCCAGCTGGAGACAAATCAGTGTCTTTCCCAGGCCATTCCCAGACCCCGTTACCCAGAGCCCGCTCCCTGCACCCCGAAATCGAGGTGGAGGCTGGGCCCACTGATCCACAGGCAACTGCCCACGTGGCTTGCTCCCCACTCAGGGCTTACTCTTCTCCGACCCTCTCTCTCTCCTCTTATGAGGGGCACCCCACTTCCGGAGCCGGACATGGGCAGAGATTGTGTGGTGGCTGAGGTCATGAGGGCAACGCGGGTCGCCAGAGAGAGATGCGTCTTTATTCGGGAAGAGCTGGGCGGGAGGTGGGCTCCCTGGGTCCTACCCTTGGCCTCCTGGGCAAGGACATTAGAAGCCCATGGCTGCACAGCTGAGCGCCCTCGGAGTCAGCAGAGGGAGCTCAAGGAAAGGCCGTAGAGTCATCCAAAGGCGGCGGAGGTCCGGTCCTGTTTCTGCTCACGGTGGGCAGGGCCTGGTAGGTCTGGGTCCAGTACTGCAGGTAGCTGCTCCTCAGGTGCTGCTTCAGGGACTGGCCGTCCATCTTCTTGTTAATCTCCAGGTAGTGGCCATTTTCCTGGGTGTAGGGCTCCCACTGGGTGGGCACAGCCGAGGGGCCCTTGTTGGGGTCCCTGCACAGGAGAGGAAGGCTGTGTGGGTCTGAGGGCTCAGGGGAGGCCTCCATGCTGACCCGAACCACCAGGGCCCCTCAATGTGTCCTGGGCACTGGCTGGGCACGTACGTGTTCTGTGCCCAACCAGTAGCTCTATCCTCACACACAGAGGTGGGTAATGAGGCTCAAGGAAGTCAATGTAGGACCGGGGACAGGCATGTGGGGCCCAGGTGGCAGGAGTCCTGGCCCAGCCTTACCCAGCCTTACCCAGTTCTGGCAAAGTTGGTCCAGTAGGCGATCATGGTTCGGGAGACAGTCCTGTCTTGGGGCCAGTAAATAAAGGGGTTGGTGAAGGGCTTCCCAAACACGTACTGGAGATCATCGGCGTGGTCGGCGCCCACCCATCTGGGGTAGAATGGATTGCGAGAGGGGTGGGAGAACAGGTAGGTGTAGGTCCGGGCACTCCTGAGGAGGGGAGGGACAAGGCCCAGGTTGGCAGGGAGCTCAGCTGGGCTGCCCTCACAAAGCTTGGCCCTGGAGGGAGGCCATGGGGAGAGCAGGGCGGGGACGGGAAATCCCTTGACTCCGACTCAGGAGGAACCCTGCACCCGGAAGGGAAGGCCGTGGGTTGTGGTTCTGGGATTTCAGGTGCATTCACTCTTCCCTCCACTAAGCCTATGGAGGCGTCTTCCCTCCTTCTCTCTGCACATGAATGTGTGTCTTCGTCGGGAAATCACCTGTCCCGCCTCAGGAAGAGCTCAACTTCCTGTAGTTGGGACCAGCTTTCTGCCTGCACTTTCTAGGCATTGTGGCCTCTGCCTTCCGAGGAAGCATCCCTACCTTCCTTTTTGTTTTCCCTGGAGGTTGACCAGGCGGCCACAGGCCAGAGTTGTTTTGAATGTTGGCCAATTCCTACCCATAACTGAGAGCATCACCCCATGTTCTGTCCCCTGAGCCTGGGGGCTGGAGGGGGCGCTGCAGACACTGCAGGGGAGGCCTGTGGGCTGAGTGACTGGGGCCTTACAACCTGGTGGACAGAGACACTGAATTAATCTGAAAAGGAGCCCTATCAGTTTCAGTCTTAGAACACGTATACTGATGTGAATAGGGGTTAAGTTTTCTTAAATTTCCCTTGAACGCCTGTTCAAGCACTGAAGGAGGTGACTCAGCTGTGCATCCAGCAATCAGAACTGACAAGCAGGGACAGACAGACCCACCAGGAGTCAAAACATCATCTCCCCACATCATCTCCCCACATCATCTTATCGAATAATGACTATAATATCTGAAGTCTGCAGACCTCCAGGGCTGCACAAAGTCCCTGTGCAGGCACCACTGGGACCCCATCCTGGCTTTACTAGGACCTCTGACTCCTGAGTTGCCCACTGACCTCTCTGGCCAGGTGAGTGACCCACTTGGGCCTCCCCTACCCCGGCCCTCACTTGGCGTTGGCTCTGTGCTGGGCCACGGCCATCTTCGTGGGCATCAGGAAGAGGACGTCCGTCTCCAAGTCTACCACCGTCTTCTTCTTGGCCTCCTGGGAGGAGTCCTGGGCCCAGGGCGCCGTGTAGAAGTCAAAGGTGGCATTGGCACCTCTGGGCCCCTTGGCGAAGGTGAATCCACTGACCAGCTTGTAGAAGTCCTCCCTGCAGGGACAAGCCGGCACTGGACTCTGTACCCGGGCCAGCAGGAGGCATCCTCACCCCCACCCCCTGCTAGGGGCCTGCACATGGCCCGCTACTGCTCCTGGCCTCCTCCCTCAGCTGATGCCTCCCCAAGAGGCCTTCCAGGACTGCCCTGGCCCGGGCTACTCACCCGGTGACGGTCAGTATGACCACGTTGATGGCCGGAAGGTCAATGCTGGCAGAAAACTGGCCGTCCATGTTGTTGGTGCCAGCGATGTAGTCGATGTCGGCCGCGTTAGGGAAAAGGTTGATGGGGTCGTCGGGGATGAAGTCTCCATCCACCACAGGCAGGAGGCCCACATAGTATATTACGGGGTCTGAGTGGAGAGCAGGGGTCCTCGCACCTTCCAGAGCCCCCTGCAAGGACCTAGGCCTGGGGGCAGCCCCTGCCTCCTCTGATCCAGACCTGGGTCCCCAGCCTGTCCCCCTGACATGGGCCCGGATCATTCTATGTCCTGGGCTGCCCTGGCATGTGGAGCAGCTCTCCTGGCCCCTTCCGCCCGATGCCACCTCTGCCCGGTGTGGCAGCCCAGACTGTGTGCACACTGCCACAGGCTCCCTGGGCCACTCTGGCCCGCTGACAGCACTGGGCCTGAGGTTCCTGAAAGTGGGTGCAAATGACTGTTTCTGCCCATTGTTGGGGACAAGGTGCACCAGCTTCCCAAAGGGGTCAGGGCCCAGGGAGGATCAGAGGGCGGGATGGTGCCCGAGGCAATTAGGGCCGTGGCAGCAGCGGGCTCCCAGGGACGCCATGAGCGGGTGACGGGCCAGGCAGCAGCCCCTCAATCCTCACTTCTTTGGGTGCATGGTCACCCCCCCATGGGGAGCCCCACTCACACTCCTTGCCCACCAGGGGCATTTTATAGGCCAGCGTCAGCGCCCGGGGGTCGGTGACCTTCAGACACTTGGCCATCCTGGCGGTATCGTCCAGGGGGCAGCCCACCTTCTTGGCGATCTGGGGGTATTGGGGCATATAGGTGGATGAGGCCCGAGCTGGGGACCGGGACAGGACGTGGGAAGGACATGACCCTCCCATTCCAGCCCCTCCACAGCTCCCCTTTACATGCTTAGCCCAGGAGAGAGGGTCCTTCTGCATGGCCCAGGGGGACAGCGCCACGCCGCTCTGGCTGATGGCTCGCCGGATGAGGCCCTTGTTGTAGGGAGAGAGGATCTGCGACACACAGAGGTCCTGTCACCATGGCCTCCCCTCTCCGGTACACCTGGGCTCCAGCAGGGACAACTAGACTGTCAGTTCCATGCTGTCCCCACAGCCCATTAGCTCCCCCAGTTCCCATCAGCTCCTCCCAGTTCCCATCAACTCCTCCCAGTTCCCATCAGCTCCCCCCAATTCCCGTCAGGTCCTCCCAGTTCCCATCAGCTTCCCCAGTTCATATCAGCTCCCCCCAGTTCCTGTCAGGTCCTCCCAATTCCCATCAGCTCCCCAGTTCCTGTCAGGTCCTCCAGTTCCCATCAGCTCTGGCCAGTTTCCATCAGCTCCTCCAGCCTCTATCAGCTCCCCCAGCTCCCAACAGCTCCCCCAGTTCCCATCAGCTCCCCCAGTTCCCCCAGCTCCCATCAGCTCTCTCTGCTCCTGTCAGCCCCCTCTTGATCCCCGCTATCACCCTGGGAAGAATGCCAGCCCTACCAGGGACCCCAGACCTGCAGAGAGACGCTGGCACCTCCAGCTGATTCCCCAAAGATGCTGATGTTGTCGGGGTCCCCCCCGAAGGCCGCAATGTTCCTCTTCACCCACGCGATGGCCATGTGCTGGTCCCGGAGGCCGTAGTTACCTGGGGCGGGTGGGAGCCCATGAGGGACTGGGGTGGGGAGAGCTTCCTCCATGTGGAGACCCCTGCCAAGCCCAGGATGGAGCATGGTTGGTCCCAGAAGACTGAGGAATGCAGTGCTGGAGGGGACGTGGGCTCAGGCAGCACACCGGGAGCAGGAGGTCCAGGCTGCTCATCTCTCTCCCTGACACCGGCCCTCTGCTGTCTGCCCGCCAAGTCACCACTTCAGTGTCTCATCTTCTGTCTCTCCCTGGGTCCCTGTCCCTGCTCCCTGGTCTCCCTGGGTCCCTCCCTGAGTCCCTGGCGGGCAGCCTATTCTCTCGCTACACCTGGCGATGGGCTCTTGTATCTCATTGTCCATCCCCAGCTTCCTGCGCTGCCAGGAGAATTCTGGGTGTTTCTGGGAGAATGTCAGGAGTTGGTGGGAGAAAGTGGTGCTGAAGGGCTCCCACCAGCTCCCTCACCCCCGGCCCAGGCCCGGCACACCTGGCAGGTGGGCGTCCCCAGTGCTGAGGAAGCCCAGCGGCCCGAGGCGGTAGTTGAAGGTGACCACGATGACGTTGCCCCGCGTGGCGATCTTTTCCCCGTCGTACAGGTGGTCTCTGAAGAAGTTTAACCCTTGGCCAGAACCTAAGATGAAGGCTCCTCCATAGATCCAGATCATGACAGGCAGGTTCTGGGAAACTGAGGCAGGAGACAGGCCTGGTGATGCCAGCTAACACCCTTTCCCCCCCATACACTCTGGGTGCTTGTTTCAGGGGTTTTAGCTCTGAGGTCCACACACACCAAAGGGGAAGGGCTGGCTGCTTGGGAGCTTTCTGCAGGATCAGGGACCTGGAGGGCATGGGTTGAGGGAAGCACCTTCCTTCTGGCCCTGAGGGACCCAGATGTTGAGGTAGAGGCAGTCCTCGGAGCCCCAGGTATGCAGCTGGGTGAGAGTGATTTGCATGCATCTCTGCTTGAAGTACTTGGCCTTCAGGATCCCTATGGGTGACCAGAAGGGCTGGCGTAAAGATGGTTGACCCACCGCCACCCCAGGCACAGGGTCAGCCCAGCACCCACCCCCCACTCCCACCTTGCCAGCCGGGGTGCCGCTGGGGGTTCTCCAGGGCCTGGGGCGGGGCGGCGAAGGGGATGCCCTTGAAGATGTCCACCGAGCGGCCGCCGATGCCCAAGAGGCCGAGCTTCCTGTTGACGCCCTCCACGAAGCCCCCTTCCGTGTGCACCACGCCCAGCTGGGGAGAGGGCAGGCTCAGGGCGCGGGCGGGAGGCCACTGGGGTGGGGCTGCCCCAGCAGGCTCCAGGGGTCCAGCCAGCCTCCAGGTGGGGCCCCTAGTCAGGCCTGCCTGCTGCTGTGGGTTCCTGTGGAAGCCCCGCTCCTCACCCCTGGCAGGGCCCTGAGGGAAGGGGTCCTGTAGGTGCCCCAGGCTCCCCACTGCCCCTGGAGGGGCCCGGCCACCTGCAAGCAGGGGTGTCACTCCCTCTCAGGGCCGGGCTCGGGGCTCTGGGTTGAACTAGACCGAGATTCACACTCCTGGTCCAATGCTGTGGCTGTGATGGACAAACTGGTGGCTGCTCAGGACCCAGTGCCTTTTTGAGTCGGGCCAGGGCCATCCCCGGGCAGAGGGAGAGCCAGGGCCCTGGAGGCCCAGGCAGATGCCCAGGTCAGCCCTGAGGGCACAGGGACCCTGGGCTGGGGGACCCTTGTGTTGGCGGAAGTGCCCTGAGTGCCCTGGAGAGCACCTGGCCCAGCCCTTCCTCGTGGTCTCTGACATTGGAGGTCATGCGTCCTGGCTGTCAGCTGCGGGGCCATCGTGTGGGTGGGAAGGCAGGAGGCAGAGGAAGGGCCAGGGAACTCTCTGTGCCAGAGCCCCACCTGCCTGCCCCCCTCCACGGTGCCGGCCCAGGTCCCAGGCCGGGTTAGGGGAGCCGAGGACCCCTGCCATGTCTGCTGGGCTCTCACTTACCTTTGCTGCCCTCACTCCTGCCAAGCAGCAGGCCAGGCCTAAGACAGCCATCTCCAGGCGCCCCATGGTGCGTGTGCCTGATCCGGGACCCTGCCTCTGTGCGTTGTTATTTATGGGGCGGGAGCCATCCGGGAGACATCCGGGAGCCGGGGCTGGCTGCTGGCTATGGCTGTTTTCCTTCCTCCTCCTCGGGCCCCTTCTATATCAGGCAGTATACCCGGGGCCAGATAGATACCGATCCAAGCCAATTTTAGGCCAAGGTCATGCATGTGTGAGCACACACACACACACACACACACTAGCTACCTTTTCCTGGCGGGCTTAGGCAGGGCCAAGGTCAGATGCCTATACACACACAGACACAGACACAGACACACACACACACACACATGTGCACGGGTGCTGGGATGGTTCACGTTGCCCAGGACCTCCTGATCTGGTGCCTGGTGCTCACAGGGCACCTGGGCCAGTCACCGGGAAGTCAGGGGGCCAGGCCAGTGACAGGGACCCAGCTGGGTGCACAGGGCCCCGCATGGGGGCTCCTTTACAAGGGCCCGGGCTCCCCCCAGAGAAGTGGGCCTGCTTCCCTCCAGGCCCTGCCTGGCCCCCATCTGAGCTCCGGACCTCAGCAAAGGGAGGTCACAGGGCATGGGCGTGTGGCTTCCGGGACAGAGAGGGCTGTGTGCAGCCACGTGGTAAGCCTGGGTCTGAGGGCCCACTGGGGAGCAGTCCAAGCTGGGTGTGGGGACGCAGAGCAGCACAGGGCGGGCGACCCTGCCCTCAGGGAGGGCACACCTCCCACTCAGCACCAGCAGCCCTGGGAGGCAGGACTGGGGGCTCAGGTGGGCACAGGTGGTGGGGGGTTGGGGGGGTGGCTCCCGTCCAGCCTGGTGGCTTCCCTGAGGAAGAGGAAGCACCTGGCTTCAAAAATGCACTGTGACCTGGACATAGCAGAGAGACAGAGAGGGGACTGACAGAGGGAGAGACAGAGAGGGAACAGACAGAGGGAGAGACAGAGGGAGAGAGACAGAGGGAGAGTCAGAGGGGGAGAGAGCTGAGCAGAGTGAGTGAGAGCAGAAGGGTGTGTGGCTTGGGGAGCGTGTCTCCCTCGGGAACCAGAGGCAGCTCCAGGCTCAAAGCCCAGGTTTGCTGCTTTTTTGGCGGTGGCAGCGCTGCCTTCAACAGGCCTGGGGTGCGTTCAGGGCCCGGGGAAGGCAGAGCTCTTTCTGGAAAGGAACCCTTCGCTGCCAGGAGCCGGTGCTTGTACATAGGCCACAGCCCAGCTGACGTCACACCACATGACGTCACATGGACCCACCTACACCGGCCACGCTGGCTGCCTGCTGATCCAGAGCCCAGCTCTCCAGGAATGGAGTGGGGAGGTGGCAGGACAATGGACAGCAGGACAATGGGCTGGGAGGCTGAGGATCGGGGAGCAAAGGGCTTGAGGGGTGCGTTTGTCAACAGCCCAGTGCCCATCAGTGGACGAGTGGATAAAAGCTGTGGTTCATTTACACCGTGCGATACTCTGCAGCTGTAAAAACGAAGGAACTCTGACCCGTTGAGACAGCCGGAGAGACCTGGAGAGTACCATGCTGAGTGAAACAGCCAGTGGGAGAAACACAAGTATCACATGATCTCGGTCACATGGAATCTAAAGAACCAAATAAACTGACAAATAAACAGATCCATAATCATGGACACATGGAACAACAGGACACATCTGTGAGTGAAGGTGGAGGGAGGGTGGGAAGAGATGAATCCAGAATTTCTGTGCATTGATGCAGGGCCCCTCTACACAGGCAATAGACAGGGGAAGGCCTGGGGAGGGGCGGGGCGAGAGCTGGTTGAAGAGGGGGAAAGTGGGGAAATGGCAGACATCAACAATAAAGTTGAATTTAAAAATAAATAAAATAGTCAAAACTGCTTTGGTTCAGTGGATAGAGCGTCGGCCTGTGGACTGAAAGGTCCCAGGTTTGATTCCGGTCAAGGGCATGTACCTTGATTGTGGGCACATCCCCAGGAGGGAGTGTGCAGGAGGCAGCTGATCAATGGTTCTCTCTCATCGATGTTTCTAACTCTCTATCCCTCTCTCTTCCTCTCTGTAAAAAAATCAATAAAAAAAAAAAAATAGGCCCTAGCCAGTTTGGCTCAGCGGTTCCATCTGTGGACAGAAGGGTCCCAGGTTCGATTCCAGTCAGGGGCCCTTGCCCAGGTTGTGGGCCTGATTCTCAGTAGAGTGTGTGTAGAAGGCAGCCAATCAATGGTTCTCTCTCATCATGGATTCTTCTGGCTCTCTCTCCTGCTCCCTTCCTCTCTGAAATAAAAAATATATACATTTTCTGCCGGGACCGGTTTGGCTCAATGGATAGAGTGTCGGCTTGGGGACTGAAGGGTCCCGGGTTCGATTCCGGTCAAGGGCATGTACCTTGGTTGCGGGCATATCCCCAGTAGGGGATGTGCAAGAGGCAGCTGATCGATGACTCTCTCTCATCGATGTTTCTAACTCTCTATCTCTCTCACTTCCTCTCTGTATAAAATCAATAAAATATATTTAAAAAAAAAAAATATATATATATACATTTTCAAAGTAAAATAAACCAAATAGTCCGGCAGGGAAGGTTCACTTGGTTGAGCGTCTTCCCATACACCAACAGGTTGCCCTTTGCATTCCCAGTCAGCGCACACGCAGGCCTCCATCCCCAATAGGGGGCGTGCAGGAGCGAGCATATTCATCCTCTTCAATAAAAGGCTAACGTGGAAATTGTTCCTACTGGAGGTTGCCCAGCTAGGAGTTTTACGGTTCTCCGTGACACACACTGACCACCAGGAGCGCTGCGGAATGAAGAAAGGCCATCATCATCAGACAGTAGAGGGTGAAGGTATGGGGTGGGGGAGGCTCTGATCATTCCTGGTCACCTGCCAGGCCTAGGGCCCAGCAGTGCATGTATTTTGTCTATCAGATCCATGTTTCTCTCTCTTCTTCATCTCTGAAAACAAAATCAATTTTAAAAAGTGACAGAAATGATTAGAATAGGCAAGTAGATTGAGACAGGAAGTAGAATATATTAACAGGACTGTGGGGACAGAAATTAATGCGGAATGGGAACAAAGTTTCTCTTTGAAGCGATGCAAACTTTTGGAACTACATAGGGGTGATGGTTGCACAGTAATCTGATTGCAATTAATATCATTTAATTCAAGTCTTATAACTTGTTAACCTTTTCTGTTATGTATATTTTACCCCAATGTTTGTTTCTTTAATATATTTTTTATTTATTTCAGAGAAGAAGGGAGAGGGAATGAGAAATAGAAACATCAGTGATGAGAGAGAATCATTGATCAATTGCCTCTTTCAAGCTCCCTACCAGGAACCACGCCCACAACCTAGGAAGGTGTCCTTGACTGGAATCAAACCCAGAACACTTCAGACCTCATGCCAATGCTCCATCAGCTGAGCCAAACTGGCTAGGGATTACCTGGGTTTTTAAAAAATAATCATCCAAGGACCAAGTCCTGACCAGGACGGGGCTGCCTGCCTTTGGAGGGAGAGGGGAGTGTGGCTGGGCGTGTGGTTTCTGCTGCCAGGAGGAGGAATTCCTGGATTTCAAGTTCAGACGGGAACCCACCAGCACTAAGTGGGGGATTGTGGGCAGATCAGAGCCTGCCACTGGGAAGGCCAGGCGGGTGTACTGGCCAGTGGACACTGTGGGGGGACTTCGCATCCTGTCCTCCAGGGTCTGCCCCTTCCATTCCTGATTGGAACCCTCAGGGAACCCTGTCCTGGGAAGGCCTCTCTGGCAGCGTTGTGTCTGGGGAAGTGTGGAGAGTGGCTACGGTGTTTGGACAGGTTCAAGCCTTGGATCAATGAGAGGGCAGGTTCTCTCATGGAAGAGCCACGTGCAAGTCCCAGCCTGGAGGGCAAAGCCCTCACAGCACATTATAGCCAACGGCTCTGGATGTAAGCCTGACCTTACGGTCCGAACCTGTGTTCCCTTTTGGCTAAGTGATGTAGGCTGGGCGGTGCAGCAAGTGCTGCCAAAACAAAGATGGATAGAGTTCAGGTGCATGTAATTGAGTAGATTTGAAATCTGAAAGAACAATGTAAACATCTTGAGCACTTTGCCTGGTGGAATATGAATATAAAATAAAGACTTGGCTTGCAGGCTGTGGCACTGTGTCTCCATCAGAGAGCAGCGTCCCACCTGGCCCCAGCTTTATTCTCTTGTCTGTCTTCTCTAATCCTTCCCTGTCCCCATCACATTCACCCCGGGCCCGGCTGAGCCAGCCACAGGGAAGGATTTGTGATGCAGGTTATTTAAGGTGACAGCTGGGCCCTGGGACCCAGGAGCTGCAGCTCTTCACAGGCTTCATTTCACCAAAAACCAAGCCCTAGTCTATCACCCTTGCTCTGGGGGCACGTGGTCTGAGGAGTCCCAGGTGAGTGTGGGTTTGCAGGATAAACGTGCTGATTCCTGCCACCTGGCTCCCCTCTGGCCGAGAGGAACCCAGGGCTGTGAGGTCTGAGGTACCGTCTCACACAGTCACCAGTTTAGACTCACTATCTTGAGGGTAGATGGGCTGGAGCCCTGAGAGCCCCCAGGCCCTGGCTGGCTGCCCTCGTTGTCCAGGTCTGTGCTGTGGTTCTGCCATGGGAGATGGGAGATGTGAACCTCTGGTGGGGGAGATGGAAGGATGGGGCAGGGTGGGCAGGGAGGAACAGCACCAACACTGCCTGCTGTACCCACCCCCTGGCCGGGAAACACTGGACCGTGTGCATCAGGGTGGTCTGCTGATCCCTGGAGCTGCCTCTGCCATACACCCGTCCCACTACTCCCATTAGGAACCTACTCTCCTCTGAGCCCTCAAGCCCGCTCTGAGCTGACACTGTGAGCTTTGGAGTCTCAGACCTGGGCTTGAGTCCGTGCTGTCAGGGCTTGGAGCACGTGGCCCTCTTGGAGCCTTGGCACTGTAGGAAATGGCCAGCACGGTCAGCTTCTGATGGGAGCGGTGGCTGAATCTCCCCAGGCACAGAGAAGGCAGGGGGAGGGACCAGGATGTGAGTCCAAGGACCGGTGGGCGTGGGCCAGCATCATTGTGGGCACCCTGGAGGCACAGGCCTCAGCTAGACAGGGGGAGGGGGACAACTAGAAAAGGCTCAGCCCAATTTTCATAAAGGGCCCAATGGGAGGACCTTGTGGACAGTGGACCTGCCAGGAAACAAGTGAACCCAGAGTATTCAGCCAATGAGGAGCCGGAGGAGGGGCCGGACAAATGGGCAGTGTTCCTGCCCCGGGGGTGCCTGTACAGCCGGGCGGACACCCGCTCTGGAGAGCACATTAAGGTCTCCTTTCACCGCACTCTGGCTCTGAGTGCCATTAGAATTGGGACAGGTGAGCATTTCTCACAGTAACTGTCTACATCCAGGTGCTCACAGTGCCCACCGCCCGGGCCATGTGAGGTCAGGATGAAGGAGCCTCGGTGCAGGCGGTGCCCCGTCCCAGACCTTGCTGAGGTGGCCATGGCCCTGCGTGTCACCTCTGCCTCCCGCTCCCCTCCGGACTCTGCCAGAGCAGTGGGCAGCACCCTGGCCGAGACGGGGGCATCCAGGCCCAGCCCAGATACCCTGTGCTCTGAGCCCAGTGGGATGCATTACTGTCTCTGCCTGGGATCCAGCTGAAGGCGAATCAGTGTCTCTCCCAGGCCATTCCCAGACCCCGTTACACAGAGCCTGCTCCCCACACCCGGAAATCGAGGCTGAGGATGGGCCCACTGATCCACAAGCTGCTGCCCACGGGGCCTGCTCCCAACCCTTCTCTGACCCTCTCTCCTCCTCTTATGAGGGGCACCCCACTTCTGGAGCTGGATATGGGCACAGATTGTGTGGTGGCTGATATCATGAGGGCAAAGCAGGTTGCCAGAGAAAGAAGCGGATTTATTCGGAAAGAGCTGGGCGGGAGGTGGGCTCCCTGGGTCCCACCCTTGGCCACTGGGAGCCAAGGACATTAGAAGCCCATGGCTGCACCTCTGAGCGCCCTCGGAGTCAGCAGAGGGAGCTCAAGGAAAGGCCGTAGAGTCATCCAAAGGCGGCGGAGGTCCGGTCCTGTTTCTGCTCACAGTGGGCAGGGCCTGGTAGGTCTGGGTCCAGTACTGCAGGTAGCTGCTCCTCAGGTGCTGCTTCAGGGACTGGCCGTCCATCTTCTTGTTAATCTCCAGGTAGTTGCCGTTTTCCTGGGTGTAGGGCTCCCACTGGGTGGGCACAGCCGAGGGGCCCTTGTTGGGGTCCCTGCACAGGAGAGCAAGGTTGTGTGGGTCTGAGGGCTCATGGGAGGCCTCCATGCTGACCCGAACCACTAGGGCACCTCACTGTGTCCTGGGCACTGGCTGGGCATGTATGTGTTCTGTGCAAAACCAGTAGTTTTATCCTCACACACAGAGGGGGATACTAAAGCTTAGGGAGGTGAAGTGTAGGACAGGAGACAGGCATGTGGGGCTCAGAGGGCAGGAGGCTTGGCCCAGCCTCACCCCGCCTTACCCAGTCCTGGCAAAGTTGGTCCAGTAGGCGATCATGGTTCGGGAGACAGTCCTGTCTTGGGGCCGGTAGATCAGGGGGTTGGCAAAGGGCTTCCCAAACACGTACTGGACCTCAGTGATATGGTTGGCGCCCACCCAGCTGGGTAACAACGGAATTCGAGTGGGGTGGGAGAACAGGTAGGTGTAGGTCCGGGCACTCCTGAGGTGGGGAGGGACATGGCTCATGTTTTCAGGGAGCTCAGCTGGGCTGCCCACCCAGAGCTGAGTTCTGGAGGGAGATCATGGGGAGTGCAGGGCAGGGCCGGGAAATCCCTGACTCAGACTTAGGAGGGCCCTGGGACCCTGCACCTGGGATGGGAAGGCCGAGGGGTTGTGGTTCTGGGATTTCAGGTGCATTCACTCTTCCCTCCACTAAGCCTATGGAGGCGTCTTCCCTCCTTCTCTCTGCACATGAATGTGTGTCTTCGTGGGGAAATCACCTGTCCCGCCCCAGGAAGAGCTCAACTTCCTGTAGTTGGGACCAGCTTTCTGCCTGCACTTCCTAGGCATCGGGGACTCTGCCTTCCAAGGAAGCATCCCTACCTTCCTTTTTGTTTTCCCTGGAGGTTGACCAGGTGGTCGCAGGCCACAGTTGTTTTGAATGTTGGCCAATTCCTACCCATAACTGAGAGCATCACCCCATGTTCTGTCCCCTGAGCCTGGGGGCTGGAGGGGGCGCTGCAGACACTGCAGGGGAGGCCTGTGGGCTCAGTGACTGGGGCCTTACAACCTGGTGGACAGAGACACTGAATTAACCTGGAAAGGAACCCTATCAGTTTCAGTCTTAGAACAGGTATACTGAGGTGCATAGGGGTTAAGTTCTTAAGTTTCCTTTGAAGGCCTGTGCAAGCAAGAAAGAAGGTGACTCAGCTGTGAATTCAGCAATCAGAACTGACAAGCAGGGACAGACAGACCCACCAGGAGTCAAAACATCATCTCCCCACATCATCTCCCCACACCATCTCCCCCACATAATCTCACCCACATCATCTCATGTGATGACTAGAATAGCTGAAGTCTGTGGACCTTTAGGGCTGCTTCTAGCACCCCAGTCCCCTCCCCTTTATAGTCCTGTCCCTGTACCTGCTGGAAGACAGGAATTGAATGCTTGTAAACACCCTGTCTTCTTGGTTGGCTGACCTTCTCAATAAATGCCTCATAGGATTCCACCCGGCCTTCCTTATTGGACACAGGGACAGGCAGCCCAAGCCCAACAGGGGGTTTCCCAGTAACATGAAGAGGGCTATGTAAAGGCCCCTGAGATGGGAGATGAGATGGGGCCTTCTCAAGTCTCCTCAGGCCTGGGCATGGCAGATGGTGCAGGCACCACTGAGACCCCATTCTGGCTTTCCCAGGCCTCCCTAACGCCCTGTGCCACTGTTGGGAGGCCTCCTTGGGCAGGTGGGTGGGTGACACAGGTGGGCCTCCCCTGTCCTGGCCCTCACTTGGCGTTGGCTCTGTGCTGGGCCACGGCCATCTTCGTGGGCATCAGGAAGAGGACGTCCGTCTCCAAGTCCACCACCGTCTTCTTCTTGGCCTCCTGGGAGGAGTCCTGGGCCCAGGGCGCCGTGTAGAAGTCAAAGGTGGCGTTGGCACCTCTGGGACCCTTGTCCATGGTGAGCCCTCTGACCAGCTTGTAGAAGTCCTCCCTGCAGGGACAAGCCGGCACTGGACTCTGTACCCGGGCCAGCAGGAGGCATCCTCACCCCCACTCCCTGCTAGGGGCCTGCACATGGCCCGCTACTGCTCCTGGCCTCCTCCCTCAGCTGATGCCTCCCCAAGAGGCCTTCCAGGACTGCCCTGGCCCGGGCTACTCACCCGGTGACGGTCAGTATGACCACGTTGATGGCCGGAAGGTCAATGCTGGCAAAAAGGTGGCCGTCCATGTCGTTGGTGCCAGCGATGTAGTCGATGTCGGCTGCGTTGGCGAAAAGGTTGATGGGGTCGTCGGGGATGAAGTCTCCATCAATGACCGGCTGGAGGCCCACGTAGGTCACGAAAGGGTCTGAGTGGAGAGCAGGGGTCCTCGCACCTTCCAGAGCCCCTTTCCAGGCCCCAGGTCCGGGGCAGCCCCTGTCTCCTCTGATCCAGACCCGGGTCCCCAGCCTGTCCCCCTGACATGGGCCCGGATCATTCTATGTCCTGGGCTGCCCTGGCATGTGGAGCAGCTCTCCTGGCCCCTTCCGCCCGATGCCACCTCTGCCCGGTGTGGCAGCCAGACTGTGTGCACACTGCCACAGGCTCCCTGGGCCACTCCGGCCCGCTGACAGCACTGGGCCTGAGGTCCCTGAAAGTGGTGCAAATGACTGTTTCTGCCCATTGTTGGGGACAAGGTGCACCAGCTTCCCAAAGGGGTCAGGGCCCAGGGAGGATCAGAGGGCGGGATGGCGCTTGAGGCATAGCCAGTCGAGGCCTCAGAGGCAATTAGGGCCCTGGCGGCAGCAGGCTCCCAGGGATGCCATGACAGGCCAGATAGCAGCCCCTCAATCCTCACTTCTTCGGTGAGTGGCCAGCCCCCCAGGGGGAGCCCCACTCACACTGCTTGCCCACCAGGGGCAACTTATAGGCCAGCGTCAGCGCCTGGGGGTTGGTGGCCTTCAGACACTTGGCCATTCTGGCGGTATCGTCCAGGGGGCAGCCCACCTTCTTGGCAACCTGGGAGTTTTGGGGGAGACAGTTTTGGTGAGGCCACTGCGGGGCCAAAGTCTACAGGGACGGGGACAGGACATAGGAAGGACATGACCCTCCCATTGCAGCCCCTCCACAGCTCCCTTTTACATCCTTAGCCCAGGAGAGAGGGTCCTTCTGGATGGCCCAGGGGGACAGCGCCACGCCGCTCTCGCTGATGGCTCGCCGGATGAAGCCCTTGTTGTAGGGAGAGAGGGTCTGCAACACACAAAGGTCCAGTCACCATGGCATCCCTCTCCTGCGCACCTGGTCCACCAAGAACAGCTAGACTGTCAGCTTCATGCTGTCCCCACAGCCCATCAGCTCCCCGAGCCCCATCAGCTCCCCCAGCCCCATCAGCTCCCCCAGCTCCCATCAGCTCATCCAGTTCCTATCAGCTCCCCCAGTTCCCATCAGCCCCCTCTTGATCGCCACTATCACCCTGGGAAGAAGGCCCGCCTTCCCAGGGTCCCAAGACCTGCAGAGAGACGCTGGCACCTCCGGCTGATTCCCCAAAGATGCTGATGTTGTCGGGGTCCCCCCCGAAGGCTGCAATGTTCCTCTTCACCCACGCGATGGCCATGTGCTGGTCCCGGAGGCCGTAGTTACCTGGGGCGGGTGGGAGCCCATGAGGGACTGGGGTGGGGAGAGCTTCCTCCGTGTGGTGACCCCTGACAAGCCTAGGATGGAGCATGGTGGGTCCCAGGAGGCTGAGGAAGGCGGTGCTGGAGGGACGTGGGCTCAGGCAGGGCACCAGGAGCAGGAGGGCCAGGCTGCTCATCTCTCTCCCTGACACTGGCCCTCTGCTGTCTGTCTGTCCTACGGCTCTGAGTCCGCTTAGTCACCTCCTCAGTGTGTCATCTTCTGTCTCTCCCTGGGTCCCTGTCCCTGATCCCTGGTCTCCCAGAGTCCCTGCCTGGCTGGCGGACAGCCTCCTCTCTCGCTACACCTGCAATGGGCTCCTGTGTCACACTGTCCATCCCCAGCTTCCTGCGCTGCCAGGAGAATTCTGGGTGTTTCTGGGAGAATGTCAGGAGTTGGTGGGAGAAAGCGGTGCTGAAGGGTCCCCACCAGCTCCCTCCCCCCGGCCCAGGCCCGGCACACCTGGCAGGTGGGCGTCCCCAGTGCTGAGGAAGCCCAGCGGCCCGAGGCGGTAGTTGAAGGTGACCACGATGACGTTGCCCCGCGAGGCGATCTCCTCCCCGTCGTACAGGTGGTCACTGAAGAAGTTTAACCCTTGGCCAGAACCTAAGATGAAGGCTCCTCCATAGATCCAGATCATGACAGGCAGGTTCTGGGAAACTGAGGCAGGAGACAGGCCTGGTGATGCCAGTTAACCAACCCGTCTCTGGAGATCACACACCCAAGGGGAAGGACTGGGCCTCTGGCTGTCTGGGCGCTTTCTGCCGGTTCGGGAACTGGGAGGGCCTGGGGTGGGGAAGCACCTTCCTTCTGGCCCTGGGGGACCCAGATGTTCAGGTAGAGGCAGTCCTCAGAGCCCCAGGTGTTCAGCTGGGTGAGAGTGACTTGCAGGCATCGCGGCTTGAAGTCCTTGGCCTTCAGGGTCCCTGTGGGTGACCAGAGGGGCTGGCGTGAGGTTGGTGGCCCCACAAGGACCCCAGTCTCAGAGGCAGCCCAGCACCCACCCCCACTCCCACCTTGCCAGCCGGGGTGCCGCTGGGGGTTCTCCAGGGCCTGGGGCGGGGCGGCGAAGGGGATGCCCTTGAAGATGTCCACCGAGCGGCCGCCGATGCCCAAGAGGCCGAGCTTCCTGTTGACGCCCTCCACGAAGCCCCCTTCCGTGTGCACCACGCCCAGCTGGGGAGAGGGCAGGCTCAGGGCGTGGGCGGGAGGCCACCGGGGTGGGGCTACCCCAGCAGGCTCCAGGGGTCCAGCCAGCCTCCAGGTGGGGCCCCTAGTCAGGCCTGCCTGCTGCTGTGGGTTCCTGTGGAAGCCCTGCTCCTCACCCCTGGCAGGGCCCTGAGGGAAGGGGTCCTGTAGGTGCCCCAGGCTCCCCACTCCCCCTGGAGGGGCCCGGCCACTGGCAAGCAGGGGTGTCACTCCCTCTCAGGGGCCCGGCTCTGGGCTCCGGATTGAACTAGAAGGAGGTCCACACTCCTGGTCTGACACTGCAGCTGTGCTGGGCAAACTGGGGTCTGCTCAGGGCCCAGCGCCTTTCTGAGCCGGGCCAGGGCCATCCCCGGGCAGAGGGAGAGCCAGGGCGCTGGAGGCCCAGGCAGATGCCCAGATCAGCCCTGAGGGCACAGGGACCTGGGGCTGGAGGACAGGGCGCCTTGCTTGTGTGCCTTGGAGAGCGCCTGGCCCAGCCCTTCCTCGTGGTCTCTGACATTGGAGGTCATGGCGTCCTGGCTGTCAGCTGCGGGGCCATCGTGTGAGCAGGATGGCAGGAGGCAGAGGAAGGGCCAGGGAAGCTGGGCTGGGGTTGGGCTTGGGGGGCTCTCTGTACCAGCGCCCCACCTCCCTACCCCCTCCACGGTGCCTTCCCAGGTCCCAGGCCAGGTTTGGGGAGTGGAGGGACCCCTGCCGTGTCCGCTGGGCTCTCACCTTTGCTGCGCTCACTCCTGCCAAGCAGCAGGCCAGGCCTAAGACAGCCAGCTCCGGGCGCCCCATGGTGTGTGTGCCTACCTCGGGTGACCCTGCCTCTGCGTGTGGGTATTTACGTGCGGGAGAAATCCGGGAGACATCCGGGAGCCGGGGCTGGTAGCTGCCTGTGGCTGTTTTCCTTCCTCCTCCTCCTTGGGCCCCTTCTATCCGGCAGTATACCCCGGGGCCAGGATAGATACCGATCCCAGCCACGCTCAGGGCCAAGGTTATGCAGGTGTGGGCAGAGACACACACACACACACACATAATAGCTGCCTTTTCCAGGCGGGCTAAGGCTGGGCCAAGGTCAGGGAGATGCATGTCCACAAATAAACCCACACGCACACACATTCTCAGAGATGCTGGGATGGTTCGCGTTGCCCAGGACCTGCTGATCCGAGTGCCTGGTGCCCACAGGGCACCTGGGCCGATCACCGGGAAGTCAGGGGGCCAGGCCAGTGATAGGGACCCAGCTGGGTGCACAGGGCCCCGCATGGGGGCTCCTTTACAAGGGCCTGAGCTCCCCCCAGGGAAGTGGGCCTGCTTCCCTCCAGGCCCTGCCTGGCCCCCAGCTGAGCTCCGGACCTCAGCAAAGGGAGGTCATAGGGCATGGGCGTGTGGCTTCCGGGACAGAGAGGGCTGTGTGCGCCTGGGCAGGCACATGTGAGCCTGGGTCCGAGGGCCCACTGGGGAGCAGTCTGCACTGGGTGTGGGGACCCAGAGCAGCACAGGGCGGGCGACCCTGTCCTCAGGGAGGGCACACCTCCCACTCAGCACCAGCAGCCCTGGGAGGCAGGACTGGGGGCTCAGGTGGGCACAGGTGGGCGGTGGGGGCTCCCGTCCAGCCTGGTGGCTTCCCTGAGGAAGAGGAAGCACCTGGCTTCAGAAATGCACCTCGACCTGGGCACAGCAGAGAGACAGAGAGGGGACAGACAGAGGGAGGGACAGAGAGAAGAGAGAGAGGAAGAGACAGAGAGGGGACAGACAGAGGGAGAGACAGGGGGAGAGACAGAGGGAGAGTCAGAGGGAGAGAGAGCTGAGCAGAGTGAGTGAGAGCAGAAGGGTGTGTGGCTCAGGGAGCGTGTCTCCCTCGGGAACAGATCCATAGGCATGGACACATGGAACAGCAGGACACATCTAGGAGTGAAGGTGGAGGGAGGGTGGGAAGAGATGAATCCAGAATCTGTGCAATGATGCAGGGCCCCTCTACACAGGCAATAGACAGGGGAAGGCCTGAGGGGGGAAGTGGAGAAATGGCAGACATCAACTCTGAAGTCAAATTTAAAAATAAATAAAATAGGTTCTACCCAGTTTGGCTCAGTGGTTCCATCTGTGGACAGAAGGGTCCCAGGTTCGATTCTAGTCAGGGGCCCTTGCCCAGGTTGTGGGCCTGATTCTCAGTAGAGTGTGTGTAGAAGGCAGCCAATCAATGGTTCTCTCTCATCATGGATGTTTCTGGCTCTCTCTCCTGCACCCTTCCTCTCTGAAATAAAAAATATATACATTTTCAAAGTAAAATAAACCAAATAGTCCAGCCGGTATGGTTCACTTTGTTGAGCGTCTTCCCATGCACCAACAGGTCGCCCTTTGCATTCCCAGTCTGTGCACACGCAGGCCTTAATGCCCAGTAGGGGGCGTGCAGGAGGAAGCCAGTCCATCCTCTACAATAAAAGGCTAACATGGAAATTGTTCCCACTGGAGTTTGACCAACTAGGAGCTCAAGGGCTCCCTGTGGTGTGCACTGACCACCAGGTAGCCGTACAGAATGAAGTCCAAGCTTGGCAGCCAGCAAAGGGCGAGGATATAGCAGGGAGGTGGGGGGAAGGTCCCAATTGGTCCTAGTCACTGGCCAGGCTCAGGACCCATTACTGTACATATTTCCTGCAGGGGCCTCTAGGGTGTCTATCAGATCCATATTTCTCTCTCTCCTTCCATCTCTAAAAACAAAACCAATTTAAAAAAAGAGACAGGAACTATAGAATGGAAAAATAGATTGAAACAGGAAGTAGAATATATTAACAGGATTGTGGGGACAGTAATTAATGCAGAATGGGAACAATGTTTCTCTTTGGAGCGATGCAAAATTTTGGAACTACATAGGGGTGATGGTTACACATTAGTGTGATTGCAATTAATATGACTGAATTATAAATTGTTAAACTAGAGTATTTTCTGTTATGTGTATTTTACCCCATTGGTTTTTTTATATTATATTTTTTATTGATTTCAGAGAAGAAGGGAGAGGGAGTAAGAAATAGAAACATCAATGATGAGAGAGAATCTTTGATCGGCTGCCTCCTGCAAGCTCCATAACAGGGACCGAGCCCACAACCCAGGCATATGCCCTTGATTAGAATCGCACCCAGGACCCTTCAGTCCTTAGGCCAATGCTCTATCTGCTGAGCCAAACTGGCTAGGCTTACCCATGTTTTTAAAAAATAATCATCCAAGGACCAACTCCTGACCTGGACGGGGCTGCCTGTCTTTGGAGGAAGAGGGGAGTGTGGCTGGGCGTGTGGTTTCTGCTGCCCAGGAGGAGGAATTCCTGGATTTCAAGTTCAGATGGGAACCCACCAGCACTAAGTGGGGGATTGTGGGCAGATCAGAGCCTGCCACTGGGAAGGCCAGGCAGGTGTACTGGCCAGTGGACACTGTGGGGGGACTTCGCATCCTGTCCTCCAGGGTCTGCCCCTTCCATTCCTGATTGGAACCCTCAGGGAACCCTGTCCTGGGAAGGCCTCTCTGGCAGCGTTGTGTCTGGGGAAGTGTGGAGAGCGGCTACATCGTTTGGACAGGTTCAAGCCTCAGACTAATGAGAGGGCAGGTCCTCTCATGGCAGAGCCACGTGCAAGTCCCAGCCTGGAGGGCAAAGCCCTGACAGCACATTATAGCCAATGGCTCTGGATGTAAGCCTGACCTTACGGTCCGAACCTGTGTTCCCTTTTGGCTAAGTGATGTAGGCTGTGGCGGTGCAGCAAGTGCTGCCAAAACAAAGCTGGATAGAGTTCAGGTGCATGTAATTGAGTAGATTTGAAATCCCAGGGACCATTATCTTCAGCACTTTGTTTGGTGGAATCTGCAGATAAAATACTTAGCTTGTGGCACTGTCTCTCCATCAGAGAGCAGTGTCCCACCTCGCCCCAGCTTTATTTTTTTATCTGTCTTCTTTATCCTTCAATGCCCCTCCCTCAGGTTCACACCTGGCCGTGCTGAGCCAGCCACAGGGAAGGATTTGTGATGCAGCTTCTTTAAGGCCACAGTGGGCCCTGGAACCCAGGAGCTGCAGCTCTTCACAGGGTTCATTTCTCGCAGGACCTTCCTCTGGGGGCACGTGGTTTGAGGAATCCCAGGTGAGTGTGGGTTTGCAGGATAAACGTGCTGATTCCTGCCCCCTGGCTCCCCTCTGTCCCAGATGAACCCAGGGCTGTGAGGTCTGAGGTCCCGTCTCAGGCAGTCACCAGTTTAGACTCACTGTCCTGGACTCAGCTAGACAGGGATTAGGGGGAACTAGAAAAGGCTCAGCCCAATTTTCTTAAAGGGCCCAATGGGAGGACCTAGTGGACATGCCAGGAAACAGGTGAGCCCAGAGTACTCAGACAATGAGGAGCCGGAGTAGGGGCCGCACAAAGGGGCCGTGTTCCCGCCCCGGGGGTGCCTGTACAGTCGTGTGGACACCCGCTCTGGAGAGCACATTCAGGTCTCCTTTCACCGCACTCTGGCTCCGAGTGTCATTAGAATTGGGACAGGTGAGCATTTCTCACAGTAACTGTCTACGACGGGGTGTCCACAGTGCCCACTGCCCGGGCCATGTGAGGTCAGGATGGGGGAGCCTCGGTGCAGGCGGTGCCACGTCACCTTCCTTGCTGAGGTGGCCATGGCCCTGCATGTCACCGCTGCCTCCCGCTCCCCTCCTGACTCTGCCAGAGCAGCCTGCAGCACCCTGGCCCAGCTGGGGGAACTCAAGACCCAGCCCAGGTGCCCTCTGCTCTGAGCCCAGCGGGTTGCATTACTGTCTCTGCCTGGAATACAGCTGGAGACTAATCAGTCTCTCTCCCAGGCCATTCCCAATCCCGTTACACAGAGCCGGCTCCCCACTCCCTGAAATCGAGGCTGAGGCTGGGCCCACTGGTTCAGAGGCAACTGCCCACGGGGCCAGCTCCCAACTCAGGGCTGACCCTTCCCTGACCCTCTATCCTCCTCCTAAATAGGGGGGGGGGCATCCACTTCCAGAGCCGGACATGGGCAGGGAAGGGCACCTGGGTCATGAGGGCAACGCGGGTCGCCAGAGAGAGATGCGTCTTTATTCGGGAAGAGCTGGGGCAGGAGGTGGGCTCCCTGGGTCCCACCTGTGGCCACTGGGAGCCAAGGACATTAGAAGCCAATGGCTGCAGGCATCTGAGCGCCCTCGGAGTCACCAGTTGGGGGCTCGGGGGCGGCCTCAGAGTCACCAGTTGGGGGCTCAGGGACAATTTCAGAGTCGTCCGAGGGAGGCACGGGGGCGACCTCAGAGTCGTCCGAGGGGGGCACAGGGGTGGCCCCGTCTCCGGTCACGGTGGGCAGGGCCTGGTAGGTCTGGGTCCAGTACTGCAGGTAGCTGCTCCTCAGGTGCTGCTTCAGGGACTGGCCGTCCATCTTCTTGTTAATCTCCAGGTAGTTGCCGTTTTCCTGGGTGTAGGGCTCCCACTGGGTGGGCACAGCCGAGGGACCCTTGTTGGGGTCCCTGTACAGGAGAGGAAGGCTGTGTGGGTCTGAGGGCTCAGGGGAGGCCTCCATGCTGACCCGAACCACCAGGGCACCTCACTGTGTCCTGGGTACTGGCTGGGCATGTGCGTGTCCTAAGACCCAGCCAGTACTCCCCTCCCCTCCCCTCTCTCCTTTTTTTAACCTGCACCAGAGCTGTCATTCCATTTATTTCAATGGAGAGTGAAAAGGAGGGGAGAGACAGAGAGAGAGAGAGAGAGAGCAACATTGATGTGAGAGAGACATCCCTACAGGCCCAACCAGGGCCAGGGATTGAGCCTGCAATGAGGTACGTGCCCTTGATGGGAATCAAACCTGGGACCCTTCAGTACACTGGCCCAGGCTCTATCCACTGAGCCAAACTAGCCAGGGCCCAGCTATTACCTCCTATCCTCACACAGAGGGGGCACTGTGGCTCAGGGAGGTCAAGTGTAGGACAGGGGACAGGTATGTGCTTCCAAGTGGCAGGAGGCCTAGCTCAGCCTCCCCCCCGCCTTACCCAGTCCTGGCAAAGTTGGTCCAGTAGGCGATCATGGCCCCGGAGACAGTCCTGTCTTGGGCCCGGTAGCCCAGGGGCGTGGCGAAGGGCTTCCCAAATACGTACTGGAGGTCATCGGCATGGTCAGCGCCCACCCAGTTGGGGTAGACTGGCATGCGAGTGGGGTGAGAGAAAAGGTAGGTGTAGGTCCGGGCACTCCTGAGGAGGAGAAGGACACGGCCCAGGTTGGCTTGAGCAGGGCCCTGGAGGGAGGCCATGGGGAGAGCAGAGCGGGGCTGGGAAATCCCCGGACTCAGACTCAGGAGGGCCCTGGGTCCCTGCACCTGGAAGGGAAGGCCGTGGGGTTGTGGGTTCTACAAATTGAGGCGTCTTCCTTCCTTTTCTTCTACAAATGAATGTGTGTCCATCATCAGATGAGACGGGCATGTACCTCAGAGGCACTAACACAGCAATGAGAGACCAGGGCACTGCCTTGTTGTTGCAGAGCTTTCTGCCTAAGCATCATTTTCTCTGCCTTTCGAGGAAGCATCCCCGGCTTAGGTTTTGTTTTCACTGGAGGTTGACCAGGTGGCCGCAGTTTGAATGTTGGCCAACTCCAAACCCGCAGCAGAGACCATCCTCCCCATCTGTCCCCTTCAGCCTGGGGCTGCAGGGAGGCTGCAGGCGCTGCCAGGGGAGGCCTGAGGCTGAGCGGGCTCTGTAGAGACCCCTGAGCTGGGAGGTGAGGAGGTCCTTCTGAAGGCTCGTCAGGCCTGAGCAAGGCAGATGGCACAGGCACCGCTGGGACCCCATCACGGCTTTCCCGGGCCTCCCTGACCCCCTGAGCCCTTCCCCGGGGAGTCTCACTGGGCAGGTGAGTGACCCACTTGGGCCTCCCCTGCCCCGGCCCTCACTTGGCGTTGGCTTTGTGCTGGGCCACGGCCATCTTTGTGGGCATCAGGAAGAGGATGTCGGTCTCAAAGTCCACCACCGTCTTCTTCTTGGCCTCCTGGGAGGAGTCCTGGGCCCAGGACTCCGTGTAGAGGTCAAAGGTGGCGTTGGCACCTCTGGGCCCCTTGGCGAAGGTGAGCCCTCTGACCAGATTGAAGAAGTCCTCCCTGCAGGGACAAGCCGGCACTGGACCCTCAACCTGGGCCAGCAGGAGGGGCCCCAATTCTACCCCTTCCCCCACCCCAGGCCCTGCAGGTGGCCCTCTACACCTGTCAGCCTCCTCCCTCTGCTGATGCCTCCCCAAGGAGCCCCCAGGCATGCCCTGGGCCCTGCGCCCTCCTCACTCCGTGATGGTCTGCTTGTCCTTGTCAATAGCAGGCATGTCAATGGTGGCAAAGATGTGCCCGTCCATGTTGTTGGTGCCAGCGATGTAGTCGATGTCGGCCGCATTGGCATAAAGGTTGATGGGGTGGTCGGGGATGAAGTCTCCGTCCACGACGGGGACGAAGCCCAGGTAGTGCACCATGGGGTCTGCGTGGAGAGCAGCAGGAGTGCAGGGGGCGGTGAGTGCATCAGTGAATAGAGGAGAGAGCGATCAGTCCCCTAGTCCAGCGGTCAGCAAACCACGGTTCGCGAGCCATGCGGTTCTTCGGCCCCTTGAGTGTGGTTCTCCCACAAGATACCACGTGTGGGTGCCCACATACAGTGCGATTGACACTTTGTGGCCCGTGCGCAGAAGTCGGATTTCTGCCTGAACTAGTCTATTTTGAAGAAGTGGCGTTAGAACACTCAAGGGGCCAAGAGCCTCATGTGGCTCGTGAGCCGAGGTTTGCCAGCCACGGGTCTAGTCCACAGGCACTCAGTCTGTTCCTTGAAATTGGGTGCAGATGACTGTATGTGGCATGGTTGGTGGTGGCCCAAATACACATCAGTTTGCCAAAGGAGGATCACAGGGAGGGATGGTGCCCTCCACACAGGGCCAGCCCTCAGACCCGGCACTTGCTCACTTCTTTGGGGAGCGTGTCCATCCCCCCATGGGGAGCCCCACTCACACTCCATGCCCTTCAGGGGCATCTTATAGGCCAGCGTCAGCGCCCGGGGGTCGGTGACCTTCAGACACTTGGCCATCCTGGCGGTATCGTCCAGGGGGCAGCCCACCTTCTTGGCAATCTGGGGATTTGGAGGGAAGACAGGTGGGTGAGGCCAGAGCGGGACAGAGAGGAATTGGATCCAGGACAGAGCATGGAAAGGAGATAACCCGAGTCCCTCTCCCACCGAAGTTCCCCTTTACCCTCTTAGCCCAGGAGAGAGGGTCCTTCTGGATGGCCCAGGGGGACAGCGCCACGCCGCTCTGGCTGATGGCTCGCCGGATGAGGCCCTTGTTGTAGGGAGAGAGGGTCTGCGACACACAAAGGTCTTGTCAGCAGGGACTCGCCTCTCCTGCCCACCCGGCCTCCAGCAGGGACAGCTAGACTGTCAGCTTCATGCTGTTCCCACAGTCTATCAGCTCCCACAGCTCCATCAGCTCCCCCAGTTCCCATCAGCTCCCCCAGCTCCCCCCAATTCCCATCAGGTCCTCCCAGTTCCCATCAGCTCCCTCAACCCCCATCAGCTCCCATCAGCTCTCCCAGCATCCCTCAGCTCCCCCAGCCCCCATCAGCTCCTCATTGTTCTCCCCCAACACCCTGGGAAGAAAGTCGCCCTCCCAGGTCCCCAGACCTGCAGAGAGACGCTGGCACCTCCAGCTGATTCCCCAAAGATGGTGATGTTGTTGGGGTCCCCCCCGAAGGCCGCAATGTTCCTCTTCACCCACGCGATGGCCATGTGCTGGTCCCGGAGGCCGAAGTTACCTGGGGCGGGTGGGGGCCCATGAGGGACTGGGGTGGGGAGAGCTTCCTCCATGTGGAGACCCCTGCCAAGCCCAGGATGGTGCATGGCAGGTCCCAGGAGGCTGAGGAAGGCGGTGCTGGAGGGACGTGGGCTCAGGCAGGGCACCAGGAGCAGAAGGGCCAGGCTGCTCATCTCTTTCCCTGAACCGTCCCTCTCCTGTCTGTCTGTCCTACGGCTCTGAGTCCGCTGAGTCACTTCCTCAGTGTGTCATCTTCTGTCTCTCCCTGGGTCCCTGTCCCTGCTCCCTGGTCTCCCTGGGTCCCTGTCCCTGGTCCCTGCCTGGCTGGCGGGCAGCCTCTTCTCTCGCTACACCTGCCGATGGGCTCCTGTGTCTCACTGTCCATCCCCAGCTTCCTGGCTCTGGGAATAGAATCCTGGGACTTTCCAGGTTCTGTGAGGACTTGATTGGGATTGAGGGGTGCTGAAGGGCCTCCACCAGCTCCCTCACCCCCGGCCCCAGGGCCCCACACACCTGGCAGGTTGGCGTCCCCAGTGCTGAGGAAGCCCAGTGGCCCAACACGGTAGTTGAAGGTGACCACGATGACGTTGCCCCGCGTGGCGATCTCCTCCCCGTCGTACAGGTAGTTTTTGAGGACGTTAGCCCCTTGGCCAGAACCCATGAGGAAGGCTCCTCCATAGATCCAGATCATGACAGGCAGATTCCGGGAAACTGAGGCAGGAAGCAGGCTCGGTGACCCCAGTTGTCACCTCCTGATCCCCTCTGGGTGCGTGTTTCAGGGACTTTCAGCTCTGGAGGTCACACACCCAAGGGGCTGGGCAGGGCTGGGCCTCTGGCTCCCTGGGCAGACAGGTTTAGGGAACTGGAGGGCACAAGGGTGGCACACCTTCCTTCTTGCCCTGGGGGACCCAGATGTTGAGGTAGAGGCAGTCCTCAGAGCCATAGGTGTTGTCCTGGGTGATTGTGGCTTGCAGGCATCGCTTCTTGAAGTCCTTGGCCTTCAGGGTCCCTGTGAGTGACCAGGGGGCCTGGCATGAGGATAGTAGCCTCTGGGGACCCTATTCTGAGTACACCGGATATTCCAGGCAACTCTCAGTGTGGGGATCTTAATCGGGCTATCCAAGGACTATATGCAAGTACAAGGTCACCGTGTTTGCCATGCGCACACATGCTCTTCTATAACCCAAAAGACTGGGGAAAAGCCTCTTTTGTGTGAGTAGCATAAGGTTGTGACCAGCAGGCATGGCTGCTCGATGAGGCTATAGCTCTAAGGACAGATCCTGTGTAACCAGCTCCCATGCAGGAGACTTCTGCTCTGAGCGTAAGGTGTGTTGTTACCCAACCGGCGTGCGGCTCCCTGCTGTGTGGGCCTTCGCTTTGAAGCACTGTTTTGGCTAATGGCTCCTTGTTAGCAGTGGCCACGTGGCCATTAGCTTTACAGTGAAGATTCTCTTCTACACCCACAACTTCTCATGGCTTCTCCGTCTACCGCCCGAGGTCCAATAAGACCCAGCCACTGGCAGAGGGGCTCAGACTGACAGTTGGCCGAGTGGAGCAGAGGTTAAAGGAGGAACTGGGTCCCAACAGTTAGAACAGCGAGCAGGGTTCAAGGAGGACCTGGCTCTGACCCTTGGCACTGTGCTGAGGACTCCGAAGTGTGAGCAGTACAGAGGGGAGCTCCCACACCTGGCATAGTCGCCGCCAGGATGGAGCAGTGAGTCCTCTCTGAATGCCCCACCCACCACCCCAGGCACAGGGCCAGCCCGGCACCCACCCCCCACTCCCACCTTGCCAGCCGGGGTGCCGCTGGGGGTTCTCCAGGGCCTTGGGCGGGGCAGCGAAGGGGATGCCCTTGAAGATGTCCACAGAACGGCCGCCGGCACCCAAGAGGCCGAGCTTCTTGTTGACGCCCTCCACGAAGCCTCCTTCCGTGTACACGGCGCCCAGCTGGGGAGAGGGCAGGCTCAGGACGCAGGCGGGGCGGGCCAGCGGGGTGCGGTGACCCCAGCAGGCTCTAGCGGCCCAGACACAGCTTCAAGTGGGGGGGCTGACCTGCACCCGATACCAGGACCACCGCCTGCCCATGTTACTGAGGAGCAGCTTGCTGCCTGCCCCCCCCCCTGCCCCCTGCCCCCCGGATGCCCTGCCCCTGAATCTCAGAGGAGGCTGCTGTAACAGGTGGGCATGTTTCTGCTCAGCTAAGCCTTCCCACAAGGCTGCGAGGCCGGGGGAGGTTTGGATTCTGGCCTAGCTGTGACCTTGAGCCTCAGTTTCCCTCTCTGTAAGATGGGTGGCCTCAGTGTGTCCTGCTGGGCCCGTTAGCTTGTCCAGCAGTCGGCAGTGGTAGCCGTTCGCGGGCCCTGAATGCTTCATGCCCGGCTGTGAGCTCCCGGAGTGGGGCCTGTCTCCTCCCCCTGCCCACACCCATCCTGTGAGAGTGCTTCCTGCTGGGAAAGGCCCCCACTGCCCTCCCTGGCCATCCGAGCCTCTGCTGCGTGTCCAGCCCCCTCCCTGAGCTGGGCCCACAGTCCCCATCCGCCCAGGTGGGCCCGGCGCTCAGCTACCCCGTCCCGGGAGGGAGCAGCTTTCCTGCTGGAAGTCGCCCTGTGGGGACGTGTGATCAGAGCCAGGCTCCTGCCCTCCATGCGGCCCTCGCCCGCCCCGGGCGGCCGTGGCAGTGCCAGCTCTCCCCTGTGCCGGGTTCTGGGTGCCCAAGGGCAGGCACCCCGCACCCAGGCCAGGCCCGGCAGGTGGGAGGAGGTTGCTGGAATTGGAGAGGAGGAGCCAGGTGCTTTGGGCAGGGGCTCTGACCAGGTGTAGGCCTGGGCCCATCCTCTCTCTCTCCTTCTCCCTCCTCCCTCTCCTCTCTCGGCTCAGGAAGAGCCCCCAGTGCCAGGCCTCCAGGCATGTTTCCTGACCAGCCTCCGAGGCTGCTGGGAAGGAGCAGAGGGCCAGGTCTGCTGGGGAACTGGGTCACCTCACATACGGGTCTCTGTGTGACTGAGGTCAGCCTGAGGGCCCCAGCAGGGAGGGCAAGGGCGTAGGGACCCTGTGGGCAGTGGGTGGGCAGTGTGTGTGAATGTGTGTGTGTGTGTGTGTGTGTGTGTGTGTGTGTGTGTCCGTGTGTGGGAGCGGGTAGCAAGGTAGTGGAGCTGCTGGAGCTGCATGGAAATAACCCGGTTCCTGCCAAAACTGGTTTGGCTCAGTGGATAGAGCGTCAGCCTGCGGACTCAAGGTTTCCCGGGTTCGATGCCGGTCAAGGGCATGTACCTTGGTTGTGAGCATATCCCCAGTAGGGGGTGTGCAGGAGGCAGCTAGTGGATGACTCTCTCTCATCAATGTTTCTAATCTCTATCTCTCTCCCTTCCTTTTTGTAAAAAATCAATAAAATATATTTTTAAAATAAATTTTTAAAAACAAAATATATTTTTTTAAAAAAATTTTTAAAAAGAAAAGAAAAGAAAAGAAATAACCTGGTTCCTTCAAGGCCAGGGCCAGCCTCTGAACTTCCGGGGGCCAAGGGCAGGTCCCGGGGGCAGCAGGGGTGTGGAGAGCAGGATGAGGGCGCAGGAAGAGGGGTGGAGGAACAGCAGCATGGTGGGGAGTGGCTCCTAGTCAGGCCTGCCTGCAGCTGTGGGTTCCTGTGGAAGCCCCGCTCCTCACCCCTGGCAGGGCCCTGAGGGAAGGGGTCCTGTAGGTGCCCCAGGCTCCCCACTGCCCCTGGAGGGGCTGGGCCACTGGCAAGCAGGGGGGTGTCACCCCTTCTTGGGGACCGGGCTCTAGGCTCCAGGTTGAAATAGACCGAGGTCCACACTCCTGGTCCGATGCTGGGGCTGTGATGGGCAATCTGGCGGCTGCTCAGAGCCAAGCGCCCTTCTGAGCTGGGCCAGGGCCATCCTCGGGCAGAGGCAGAGCCAGGGCCCTGGAGGCCCAGGCAGATGCCCAGATCAGCCCTGAGGGCACAGGGACCTGGGGCTGAGGGCAGGGAGCCTTGCTTGTGTTGGCAGAAGTGCCCTGAGTGCCCTGGAGAGCACCTGGCCCAGCCCTTCCTTGTGGTCTCTGACATTGGAGGTCATGGCGTCCTGGCTGTCAGCTGCGGGGCCATCGTGTGGGCGGGAAGGCAGGAGGCAGAGGAAGGGCCAGGGAAGCGCTGGGCTGGGGGTGTGCTCTGGGGACTCTCTGTGCCAGCGCCCCACCTGCCATCCCAGGTCCCAGGCCGGGTTAGGGGTGTGGAAAGTCTCCTGCCACGTCCACTGGGCTCTCGCTTACCTTTGCTGAGCTCACTACTGCCAAGCAGCAGGCCAGGCCTAAGACAACCAGCTCCGGGTGCCCCATGGTGCGTGTGTCTGATGGGGGGCCCTGCCTCCAGCCCGTGGGTATTTATGGGGCGGGAGCCAGCCTATAGAGAGTCCCCTTTCCCTCCTCTGACCTCTGCCCCTCCCTGCAGGGTGGCCACACTCCAGGTGGTGTGCGTGGGACCAGCACAGCTGTCATTTCCAGCCTGGCAGGGGCTGGGCCAAGGTCAGGTAGGTGCACACGTGCACACACGCACGCACACACATGCACACACACGTGCACCGGTGCAGAGATGGTCTGCCTTTCCCAGGAGCCGCCGTGGGGAGCTGGTGCCCTCAGTGCACCTGCGAAGGTTACTGGGAATAGAGACAGATGGCACAAGGCAGGCCCTGTCCCAGCACCACATGGACGCAGGCCAGAGTGTCTGCCCGCTGATCCAGAGCCCAGCTCTCCTGGGATGGAGGAGGTGAGGCGACAGGACAGTGGGCAGCAGGACTGAGCAGGCTGGGCTGGGTGGCTGAGGACTGGGGAGCAAAGAGTTTGAGGGGTGCATTTGCTAACAGGCCTCTGGCAACTAGTCCCGTTCTGGAGCCTGTTCTGTAGGAAGAATCATGAGGGTGCACTGATGGCCAGTGGAGGCCACCAATCAGCAAATTCCACCCACAGAGTCAATCAGCTCCACCGCCTGGAGGGTCAGCAAACCACAGACCACAGGGGCTGGCGGGTGAGGAGAGGGAACCCTCGTGTCCTGCCGGTGGGATGGGGGCTGGTGCGGCCAATGGGGGGAACGGTACTGAGCTGCCTCAAAAATCAAAAAAGGCACTGCCGTTTGACCAGCGATCCCCCTCCTGGGACTCTCCTAAGAATCCTTGGGCACCGATCAGAATGAGTGTGTGCTCCCTGTGTTCCTAGCAGATGATGTACAATAGCTACGATCTGGAAACAGCCCGAGTGCCCATCGGTAGATGCGTGGAAAAAAGCTGTGGTACATTTGCACCGTGGATTACTAAAGATTTGCAGGGCAGATCTGGGAGTGGAGGTGGAGGGAGGTCGGGAAGAGATGAATCCAGAATTTCTGTGCATCAATGCAGGGCCCCTGGACACAGGCAATAGACAGGGGAAGGCCTGGGGCTGGCAGGTGAGAGCTGGGTGGAGAGGGAAAAGGGGGAAATGGACATCTGTAATACTCTCAACGATAAAATTAAGAAAAATATACTTGGCTGGTATGGCTCAGAGGTTGAGTGTCCATCTGTGAAGCAGGAGGTCACAATTCAATTCCCGATTAGGGCACATGGCCGGGTTGCAGGCTTGATCCCCATTTGGGGGTGTATAGGAGGCAGCTGATCCATGATTCTCTCTTATCATTGATGTTTCTATCCCCCCTCTTTCTCTCCGAAATCAATAAAAATATATGTTAAAAACAAATAAAATCGTTCAGCTGGCGTGGCTCAGTAGTTGAGTGTGGTGGTTGCACACACTGATAGGTTGCGGGTTTGATTCCCAGTCATGCTGGGAATGTGGGCTGGATCCCAGTAGAGGGCTTGCTGAAGGCAGCCAACCAATGTTTTTCTCTCTCTCCCTTCCTCTGTCTGAAGTCAATGAAAACATCCTATCTAATAAAGAGGGAATATGCAAATTGACTACCACTCTGCCACGAAGATGGCGGCGCCCATAGCCACAAGATGGCGGTACCCAGTCCTCTCAGCCCCAACGGAGCTTGCCCGGAAGTATCCCAAGGAGGCGACAGTATCCCGCAGAGAGAGATCCCCGCTGGCTTCTGCGGCAAGTGGGGTGCTTCCTGCTAATCTTGCTTTCGGGAGCTGACTTTAGGGGCATTAATTTCACCGGGGCTGGGGGACTCGGTTGGGGCTGAGAGGACTGGGTGCCGCCATCTTGTGGCTATGGGCATTGCCAGCTTTATGGCGGAGTGATGGTCAATTTGCTTATTCCCTCTTTATTAGATAGGATGTTTTCATTGACTTCAGAGGAGATTCGGCCAATGCTTGAAGTCCAGCAAAGATGCTCTCCCTGACCACCCTCGGGGCTCCCTGAGGCGTTTCCCACAGATGTCTCACAGCCGGATCGGATCACTCTCTGCATCCCCTCGGCTCCTCAGCCTCCAGCGACCCTGGTGCTCTGGTCACTGCGGGTGTCTTCACCCAGGTCCCCGTTGGCCGGAATGGCCCGTACCCTGGGTCCCGATGAGTCACTTCCCACCACGGGCCGCCCTGCTCCTTGGCTGGAGCACCCACTTGCCCACGCGCTATAGAGGGAGCTCAGGCCCACACAGAGGGCTCCTCCCTGTTGCAATAGTCCTGAATAAAGTCTGGTTTTGCCACTTTAACTTCTGTCCGCTCTGATTTTGCTTGGACAGTGATGGTGCCGGGACTCAGCTAAGGTCGGACTCATGGCTAGTCTCTTGGACCTCTCACACCACGGCCCAGGGTACCCCCCTGAAGACTCTGACCTCGCTCCCATCTCATCGGGGATCCATTGGTGAGCCAACTCCTGAGCAGTGCTCTGGGTGACAGTCCTCTGAAGCATGGTAAGGACCGACCTCAGTTCCTAACACATTGCTGACCAGTTTGTTTTTTAATATATTTTTATTGGTTTCAGAGAAGAAGGAAGAGGGAGAGAAACATCAATGATGAGAATCATTGATTGGCTGCCCCCCAAATATTCCCCACTGGGGATTGAGCCCACAACCCGGGTGTGTGCCCTTGACCAGAATCAAACCCAGGACCCTTCAGTCTGCAGGCCTATGCTCTATCCACTGAGCCAACCGGCTAGGGAAGTGGCCGGCAAACTCATTAGTAAACAGAGCCAAATATCAACAGTACAATGATTGAAATTTCTTTCAAGAGCCAAATTTTTTAAACTTAAACTTCTTCTAATGCCACTTTTCAACAGAGGCTGGGATAGGCCCAGGTCAACAGAGGCTGAGATAGGGCCCAGGTCAAGAGGCTGGCTTAGGGCCCAGGTCAACAGAGGCTGGGATAGGGCCAAGGTTTCCATGGAAGAAGATGGGTTGGAGTCTTAAGCTTCTCTCTGCAGAGGCTAGTCCACATGTGGGCCCCGGTGTTCTATGCTTTTTAGTGTAAAGGTGTTATTAACACGGGAGCGTCTCATTGGTGGAAAACCCTTCTCGAACCCCTGCTGAGTATGCACGGATGGGTGGGTTTGCATGTTTTTCTGTGTGAAGAATGCATGACAAAAAAAAAAAAATAAAAAAAAATGCATGACTATTTTGGGTGCGTGGAGGGTCTATGGGTTCCCATAAGTCTATGCTAACCTAGGTAACTGGGCTGGAGGTATCAGGTTCTGAACTGACAGAGCTGACCGAGTAAAACTCACCCACTGACTTCACGGCACACAGAACTGAGGCAAATCCTTAGAATAACTTCCCCGAAGGAGCAGTCTGTGCGGGCAGACCCACCTGTGCTGGCCCCACCGCAGGCAGGCACTGCCACTCAGACACTAAGCTGCCCTGGCGCTGCCGACAGCATGTGGCCAGAGGTGCCTTCACCTCACAGGTGTCTGCGTGCCTCCCAGAGTGGCCTCAGGTCACCCCGTGTCCTGTGACACTCCCTCTGGTTCTCCCTGCCTTCCGGCCACACCGGCCGCACCTTCCTTGGTGTGGCAATGTCAAGACCCCACTCGGGGTACCGAGACAGGTGTTTGTTGTACCCCTGATCCCCACTGGCCATTGCTGGGGTGCCATGTCCTAAGCCCCGCAGTGGGGGGCACCCGTCCCGGTGTCTGAGGGAGTCCATGCCCAGCGGACATGGGGCAGCGGCACGCCGGGCCCACAGGCTGGCAGCCCCCGGGAAGCCTTGCCCCCAGGAACCACGTGGCTGCCCAGCACGCGGCAGAGGCCGAGGGGCGGCCGAGGGAGCCCAGCCGAGCCGGTCAGGCCCTCACCTGAGGGCCGCACAGTGGGTGCCTCCAGCAGGACGGCGTGCTGCCAGGGGAGCAGTTTGGAGCATGAACTCTACTCAGTTGTCTATTTCGGTGGGTACTTGGTATTTTCCACAACAAAAAAGCTTTTCCAAAGTGGGATGTGTCAGGTTCCGAGTGGAGTCACCAGATACTTCTAAGTGTGGCAGGACCTGGGGGCCCATCGGTGGGGCCGGTGCCAGTAACTGTGGGGAGGTCCTTGCCCGGCTGCCTTCCTCAGGCTGGCATAGGGACCGGCCGCTCCTGGAGGTGGGGACCAGAGCCTGGACCCTCTCCCTGAGGATCGGGGGGTTCGTAGCCCAGCTCAGAAGTGGGAGCCCCACGGAGATCACAGTGGAGAGCAGAGGCCCTGAGGGTAGCACGTGGGACGGGGTTGGGTGGGGTGGGGAACGTGGGCCTGGGCCCAGCCTGCCTCCGGGAGAGCTGCCCCCGAAGTGCTGGCTGTGCCATCAGGGAGCAGGGAGTGGGGCCATCGGGCGGGCGGGTGGCCAGCTTCTCTACAAGGCAGGTCCCGGGACGGAGCCCTGGGCCCCTGGTCTGTCCTGGAGGCTCCCCGGGACCCTGCCCTTTCGCTCCAGCAGCCGTGGGACCAGGGCCTGTTTCTAGAGGCTCTGGAGCCGTGAGGGGTGAATGAACGCCGGCTGTGGGGCCCTCTGGGCTGTGGGCCCACCTGGCGAGGGCACCAGGCCTGTGCTCAGCTGTCCCAGCACCGCCCACAAGACCACCAAGGAACAGCCATGGTCCAGCAGCCACGTCCTCCACACCACCCCCCGGCAGGGGCTCTGAGCCACTCTAATACCAAGTCTCCTGGGGAAGGTATTTAATGCCGGCAATGCCAGCTGGGCCTGCCTTTGCCAGGCTAAGCCCAATTACGAGGATCCAACACAAGGACAGGCTCCCGCCAGCTGTGAACACACACCAGCCTCCTGGCCCCGTCCCTGCCATCAGTCATGAGACCCAAGCCAAGCTAACCCCCACCCTCGTGGCACCATCTCCACCTCCAGCTCTCGCTGGTGCCAACTGGTGGACTGTCCTGCGCGGCCCCGGCAGCTCACGCAGCTCCTCAGGCGCCTCCAGGGCTGCTCTGGCGACCGTGGCCGCTGTGGAGCCCTGGCTTGCCCCTGGGGTCACACGTGACCCTGCGTCACACATAGTCCAGGATCTCGGTCTCCATCTCGTTCTCACTCCCGTCCGACGGCTTGAAGTCCTCCTCCTCTTCCTCCTCCTCCTCCTCCTCCCCAGACTCGCCCGTCAGCTGCTCCTTCCTTCCCTCGCCGTCAGTCTTGGCCGGGCTGGAGAAGAGGGCTGGCAGGAGACAGCGTGCCCTGAAGCAGGCTCCTGCCCCAGGCCCCAGGCTGGGCCCCTGGCCCCAGAACCCCAGAACGGGCTCCTGGGTTCCAGCAGGAGCTGCTGCAGAGCGTGGGTGCCAGGACCTGGCACTCTGGCGTGTCGGGACCGTGGAGCTGCATGCTTTGCACACCACTTCCCGAGGTGCCCGTGACGCCAGGTGGCACACTTTGTGAGTGTTTTTGGGGAGTGTTTATGGGGAGAGGGCCCGCAGCTGAGGGGCTGGGTCCCATACAAGGCTAAGCACCTCTGCTCCGTCAGCCCAACTCAGCAGGTGCTCACGCCCCTCCTCAGGGACCCAGCTGCCAGGGCTACCTGCCCCCTCCCCACCGTCCGCCCCGGTGACAGGACCTGGCCCACTGCCCGTCTCCCAGGGCGGACAGACGGTGGGAAGGTGTGAGGGGAGGCAGGTGAAGCGGTAACCGTGACGGCCGCGGGCAGCCTGGGTGCTGGCCCTGGGCCGGTGCCACCGCAGAGAGGAGACCGGCAGAGGGACCCCGCCCCTCCCCTGGGCTCACCAGGCCTCCGGGCGCGGATGATCTGCCGGATCATGAGGGACATGGCGTTGCGCAGGTCGTCGCTGGTCTTGGGCAGGCACCACCCGTCCCGCTCGGTGCAGCTCTCCTCGGCCCCGTCGTTGCGGTGAATGATCTTCTGCAACCTGGGGGGGAGGGGGGGCACGGAGTTCCAGGGCGGCTCCCGCTAACGGGCCAGTGCGCGGCCAGGCGAGGGGCTGTGCTTGGAACGCAGCGCTGAGTGCCGAGGGTGAAGCGGAATGAGCTTGCAGGACCGCTGGGCCCTGGGCTGTGCTCCCCGACCCTGAGGCAGGGAGCGGGGTGCCCCCCACGGGCGTGGTGAGTTGGCTTCCACACGCCTTCCCGCTGGTCTAATGGGCCGCAGCTGCCCCCGGCGCCCCTCCCTGGTTTCAAGGCAGCACTAGGAACAACCGGATTGAAGGTCTCGGGTTCTGGTTGGTTCTGAAGGGCTGGGGGCCCCATCACGAGCCCACACGTGGGCAGTGGAGGCGAGGCAGGCGCCACAGGCACCACGTCCGCGGCCAGCCCCGCCCCCTGCCTGGACCCGAGGGCTGGCCCCTGGCGACCCAGACGCAGGGCTCTCCGGGCAGCACCTGAGCCCAGGGGGAGGCTGAGGGGAGAGGACCTCGCAGGGAGCTCTGCTGCCAGCCTCGCAGCCCGACCTGCCCTCCGCCTCCCGCGGGCTTCGAGCCCTCAGCTACGTACTCTTCCACGCTGAGGTCGCACAGCTGGTAGAACATCTGTCGGTACGGCGGCAAGGCGCCCTCCCGGAAGATGTAAACCGAGTCCTGTGCAAGGAACGGAGACGGCACGTCAGGGGAGCCTGCCCCTGGCGGGCAGCGTTGGAGACCCCCCTGGGCCACAGGAGTCACTGGTCCCTGCACCCAGTGGGGCGACAGGCCTGAGCCAGAGCAGGTGTGCAGAAAAGCCGCTCCGACGCCCTGGGAGGCCCTGGGAGGTCTGGACCGGAGCCGAGAGCCTCCTGCCAGGCCGGCGGGCCCGGGGCTGCTCTTCTGTGCTGGCTGCAGTCTGCCCGCCCCGGGCTCCGGGCACCCACCTTGAACTTGTACTTGTTGGAGGCCAGTTTCTGCATGCCAGCTGCCCCGGATGGGTCCAGGCCCTGCTTCAGGTCTTGCATGGTGACAGGCTGGTTGGCTGCTAGGGACAACAGCGGTGCTTTGGAATGTAGGGGTGCTACCCTGCCCCCTCCCCAGGGATTGCTGGAAGCACCCTCCTGCCCCCCGCAGTCCGGAGGCCCCGTCCTCAGCACCGGCGTGAGGCCACCACCCCAATGCGCAGAGCGCGCCGAAGCACTCACACGACTTCTTGACGGTGATGGGGAGGCTGTAGTTGTAGGTGCTGCGCTTGGCCTTCACGGGCATCTCGTTGGAGGTGTACCCTGCAGGCGAGGGGGTGTCAGATGCGGGTGGGCAGAGCCCCTCTGGCACACGGCACGGGCCTGGCGACGGCCCACGGGGCTCACTGGGGCGGCTCCCGAGATGGGCCTGGGGTGGCAGGAGCCACCATGTTCCAGTGAGGGCCGAGCTGGGGCTCTGGGTGCGGTGGCTCGCTGCAGACACCGCTGGACGCCCGGCCTGCCCTCCCCCTCCCCCCGGGAGCCACAGAAAGCCCACGCGGAGTGGCTGTGGCTCAGTAACGAGGGTCAGCATGGAGCCAAGCCCAAACTCGCACCCTCACGTCCACCTCGTTCAGCCCTCCCCGCACGTGGACGTGATTACCAGTGCGCACAGGAACAGGAAGACCCCAGGAGAGGGAGCTGTGGTCATTCTTACCAGACTTCATTCCACAGCGGATCCGGAAATCAAGGACTTGGTAGATCTTGGCTTCCGGGTGCTTTCGGGGGTCGTACCCGAATCGGATCCACAGGCTTCTCCAGGGACCCGTTATCTGGAGGCAGAGAAGGGGGGAGTGGGAGGGGCCAAGGCCAAGCCCGGCTCCGCAGATGCACAGGCCAGGTGCCTGCCTGGGGCGGAGGGGGGCTCTGAGGGGGGCAGTGCAACACCTCAAGATTTGAAAGACTTGGAGCCACATCGAGAGCCCACACATGGGCAGTGGAGGCGAGGCAGACATTCTCTGCAGCCCCCCAGCTCTGCCACGTGCTGTCCCCTCGGACAGGTCACTTGGTCTCCCCAAGCCTCAGCCTTCCTGTCAGGTGGGGTGACATGAGCCCCCATAGACGCTGGAGGATAAACGAGATGAGGCCTGGGGCCTGGGCCACGGTGCCGGCCACAGGAAGTGCTTGGTGAACGCATCACTGTCCTCCTGAGGCCGCGAGTCCAGAAAGCCCATGCGGAAGACAGACGGCGACTCTAAGTCTGGGTCCGAGCCCAGGTACCCACCCCTGTCACCACCCTGCATGGGGCCCTCAGCACGCAGGGTCCCTTCCCCCAGCACCTCTGGGAGTCGCAGTAATGACATCCCATCTCCATCCGCCTGGACTGAGTCCAAGGGGGAGATTACGGGCAGGAAGGGTCCTGAGCCAGTTAGGACTGGGCATGTCCAGAGGAGAATGAGAAGCCTGGGGCAGACTCCCCCCGGGACTGCTAGGAACACAATGAACCCCACTCAACCCAGGGAGGAGCGGGGCCAGAGGCACTGGGTCAGACAGACAGCCGGGCCTGGTGGCTCTGCCACTGGCTGCTGTGAAGCCGCGACACCTGTCCGCGCTCTGCACCAGGCTCCTCCCAGAGGGGCTGCCACCGGGGAAGGCTGAGGTGCCCACACAGCACTCAACCAGAACACTTAAAGGTGTAGAATCCCTTTGCGTAAAGTTATGAAATGACTCTTTAATCCTGAAATCACCCCAAGTGGTCGAGTGTGCTCTTTGGGGGAGGGGGCGGGTCAGGGTGGCCTGCTCGGGCTCTGAGAGGTCACCTCTGGGACCAGCACGGCCCTGGTGGGAACCAAGATGGTGGCTGGGCACTCACCATGTAATAGGCCATGAAGGGCAGCAGGACCTTGAGCTTGTCAGGGTGGACGCTGATCTTGGCTCTGACGGCGTTGCGTGACCAGATGGGACGGATGTCGAACAGCTGAGGGAGGGGAAGGCAGAGGCTGAGGGGAGCACAGCTGTCCGCCCGCCCGCCGGCTGACTCAGGGGGGGCTGGGCCTGGAGGACCCTTCCCGAAGGGAGCTGGCAGAGGGCGGGCTGAGCCGCGGGGACCAGGCTCCAGGGCCGGGGCACACCTCGCGCCCAGCGTGGCTGCAGGGCCAGGCTCTGAAAGGACGAGGGACACAGCCTGTCTTTGTGCAGATCACAGGGCAGCAGATGGCCAAAGGAGCCGGAGCTCTGGACCCCGAGTTGGCACAGCATGAAGGCTGAAGAGATGGCCTGGCCCAGGAGGACTAAAGGCCAGTGTGGCTCAGTGTGGCGGCCGGAGCAGGAAGGGCCCTGAGCCAGTTAGGACTGGGCCGTGTCCAGAGGAGAATGGGAACCTGGGACAGTGCCCCTCCCCATCCCACCTCTCACTGCTCCTCCCGTGACTGCTAGCAGCTCAGCAAGGTGTCCAGTCCCTTTAAGAAGCACTCCGTCCCCCGAGGACAGTGAACTGCCACCAGGGGCGCGCCTCCACCGGCAGGGAATGGCTTCACCGAGGACCTGCTCTCCGCGCCTGCAGGACACCAGGGGCAGACCCCAGCCCGAGTCCTCTCAGCACCGCAGCCAGAGGGCAAGGCGAAGGCTTCCGCCCAGGGAGGCCCGGCCACCAACTGGCACGCTGCAAACCCATGAAAGGAGGAGAATTTCCAGGAACCGGATCTCCACAGAGGTCTATCTGGACAATGCACGACTGTTCGCCGTCCAAAGGGACCCATCAGAGAATCCAAGGCTGACACTTGGCAAGGCTTTCAGACTGACGTCTAGAGATGAGAACGTGCCGTGTGCTAACGAACCAGTTAAAGAGGTGGGCACCGCCAGCTGCCAAGAGTGAGGAGAGCCCGGCTGGGTCTCCGGGTGGCAGCACAGGGGGCGGAGCGGGGCTCACCTTCCTCAGCTCCTCCTCCACCTTGCGGTCCATGGGGTTGGTGCAGATCCTCCTCCAGGTCTGCACTGCAGCCTCCATCGGCTGCTCGGGCACCTCGTCCCCCTCGAAGTTGACGAAGATGGCGTTGTGGAGGCGCCGGGCCCTGCTCAGGCCGATCAGATTCTCGCCTGAGATGGGGGGGTTGTTGTAGCCTTCCCTGGGGGCAGAGGCGCCCATGAGAACCAGGCACAGGCCCGGCCAGCCCAGGCAGGGAGCCAGCCCGCCAGGCCCGTGAGGCCGGCAGCCTGTGTCCAGTTCTTAGAGCCCGAGACCCGTCTGTCCTCAGGCTGAGCACCGGGGAGAGGGTAGCGACCACCGGCCGCTCAGAGAGGCTGGGCCCACAGCTCCAAGCTGGGCAAGGCTCAGTGTGAGGGAGGCTCCTGTCCCCAGGTGGGGGCCTCAGACTCAGGCCAGCACCCACCCGCCAGGCTAGACTAGGAACCACCCAAAGGCTCCTCAGGCGGGGATGGTGACAGTTGCCACGCAGCCCCCCGGGGCCTGCTGACAGGCCTCAGCGCTGCTCACTGGCTTTTCCAGTTCTCACTCACTCAGCCCCTAATAGCCTGCGGGGAGGCCAGCCCTTTCCGTGAAGTAACGGAGCTGGTGAGGAGCCGCCCAGAGGCCGCACCTGTGCTGAGCGTCTGACCTGCACTAAAGCAGGGACAGTGTGAGGGGCTTCCTTTCCCCGGCACCACCCCATCTCACTGGATTACGTCCGAGTGCGCCTGCCCGGCACATTCATTCCGGTGACCATTGCCTTTCCCACCGGCTTCCTTTCACCGTGGCGCTCTGTGAGCGCCGGCCGCTGCTTATGTGTGACCACTGACCTCACTCTGGGAAACGAAACTAACCACAGGACCAAGTCTGGGCCTTTTTCAAAGACCGTGACTCCAGTAAAACCTTCCTGCCGAGCAAGTGTCCTGGTCAAAGACGCCCCGAGACCACGGACCCCCCCGAGGAAGTGGCCCGCTGCAGGGACGGGGCTCCCGCACTCACTCAGCCCCCGGGAGGAGGGACCCGCCAGGCCGGCCCCCATCGTGTTCCCGGCAGCGAACCATCGGGGGCGGCGCTGGGAGGAAAGGCAGGTGCTTTCCAGGTGCCGGGAACCCGTGACCCTGTGGCGAGGGCGGGGGGCCTGTGGGTCCAAGGGCAGCTGGCCCTCCTCCCGCGGACGCTGTGGGGACACCGGGCCTCAGAGGACCCGGCTGGGCCGGCTGTGGCCAACAGTTAACCTGGCAACGCTCTCATAGCTCCGTCTTTTGAGCTCTTAGGGGAGGGGCACCGGGGAAATCCTTCAGGTGGGACTGCTTGGCAAACAGGAAAAGAACATCTGGAATCAAACGGATTTGACCCGCTGCTCACCAAAATGCTGACCTCATTTTGGAGTGACCCCTTGGGGGGGGGGTGTATTTTTGCATCTGAAGGTGCACACTTCTGGGGCTGGGTTTCCAACTCCAAAGGTGGCATCCCAATTCACTCCCCGTGGTGTGGGGGCAGCTCTGAGCACCGCCTCCGGGGAGGGGGGGGGCGGGGGCGGCAGGGCCCAGCACAGCTGCTCGGCCTGGAGGCGCTGGTCCCGGGGCTTGAGCACAGCTGACAGCCGCGGCCAGCAGGGGGAGGTGGCCCTCGGCTACCAAGTCAGCAGGCGCTAAAGTCCTCCAGCTTGGGAAGCTAACATGCTATGGACAGCCCTTTAACGAGCATCTCCAGCTGGGGCCATGTTTCCAGCCGTCCTCTCCGTTTGTTTCTGTTTTTCCCGGGCTGCCCTAACCACCAGGGTTACTAGGAGGCCAAATCGCTACCTCCGTGGAGCTCACACTGAAATCGAGCCATTTAAAACACTGTGCCCTTCTGTGTGTGATTAGAAAAAGGAAAGCATGCAAACACACACAGTGTGCAATGAGCAAGGCTTGGGGGTCAGAGGTGGGGCCCGGGACTGCCACGTGGCCTGGACCAGCCCGTCTGCAGAAACACGCACAGGCTTCTGAGAGAGGCTGCGGCAGTGGCTTGTGGCGGCCACGCCATTCTTCTCCAATTGGGCATTTGCAAACCCACGGGTTTCCTTTCTCCCTAATGCCATTCTCCCTAAGGCCATTCTCCCTAAGGCCATTCTGCCTTGGCTGCTGCTACACGAAGGAAACCCGCTCCTTCCCGGCACTGGGGCTGCTGGTCTCCAATAGAGCCATGGCACCCCCAGACCTGCCTTGCACACAGCCCTGGGGTCTCTCTTCCTGCCGGTTGTCATTGGAAGCGTTTGTTTCCTTTCCACGGAGCAGCACTCTCACGGGCCTCGGGGGCACGCACGGCGGGGCCGGGGCCTGTAACGGCCTAGGATGCGTGTCACCTGGTGTTTCTAACGCCCGGCACCTGAGAAGCCACCTGAGGCAGAGATGCCGTCCCTGTGTTCAGGAGCTAAACCCAGCGGCCACTTCTCGGCTGGAACCAAGCCGGAGCCAGGTCTCTGTCCTGTCAGGGCCTCCAGCTCACAGCACCGGCCACCGCTCACCCAGGGCCCTCTCTGCCCTGCCCTGCCCTGCGCGGACGCCTCCCGCCTCCGCTCGCTCCCTGCCGCGGCGGGCGGGCTCACCGGTGCTGTGTCTCCGGGCGGTAGTAGTAGTCCGCCGGGGTGTCCAGCCGGGAGAAGATGGGCGGGGGGATGTAGAGCGGCAGCTCCTGGTGGAAGAAGTCCTCCCTCTCGGGCCTGACCATGAGCACCTTGTCGTACATGGACTTGTGCGCGCCACCCGCGTCCGTGTGCACAGCCAAGTACTGGAAGTCGGACATTCCTGGAGAGAGAGAGGCAGGCAGGTAGCCGGCACCGCAGCCAGGGTGCCCCGCACCAACGCCCGGTCTTCTTGGGGAGGTGCCAAGCCAGCGAGTGGCGGAGGCTGCCGGGCCTGGGTGGCAGGAGCGGAAGCCGCACGCTGCCACGCTGCCTCCACGCACTCGGCTCCGCCACCCCCGTCGCTTGGATAAACGGCGTTTGGGGTGGGTGGGGTGTACGTGGGCGAGAATGAGGTCTGGGTCAGCGCTTCCCACGAAGCAAGGTGCCCTGACTCGCCTGGGAGCTGGCGAAATGCGGAATCTGAGACGGCGCGTTGCTAACGACTCCCGGGGAGGCAGGGTGCAGTGGCTGGCGAGGTGCTGGCTCAGTGAGATGGGAATGAAGTCACTGGACGCCTAGTCCTCGCAAGGACAGCCCTCGGTGACCAGACAACGCACCAGAGCGGCTCACAGTCACAATGTCAACCCCCGGGGTCCCAGGTCCAGCTCCCGCTTCCGCTTCCTTCCTCTTTTTCTTTCTCCCCCTCCAACCTCCTCAGTCATTCCTGTCTTCAGAGTCTGAGACCGGCAGCTGCACTAGAGGCTCCACAGTGCCCCCAGGTGGTGAGCCAGCCCCTTAACAGGCACCATCTCCCCGGATCTTCACAACCGCCTCAGGGACTCAGGGCCCCACGGTCAGGACAAGGAGACCGAGGCAGAGGGAAGCCCAGCGGCCTGCATGAAAACCCCCGCAGAGCTCAGGAAGGCACAATGCCGAAATCCTGGTCCGTTCTCCACACACACACACACCCCGCGCCCCCGCCTTCCTGCCTCCTCACCACTTGGCTAAGAATACAAGAAACATGAGGTCCTAAGGGGCTGAGGTGATCTGGAAGGCTTCCGAGGGGAGGCGGCGGCAGCAGCAGTGTGGACGGCGCAGGTTCCACAACACTGGGGGGGGGGGGGGGGGATTGAGAACTGGAGGCCTGTGGGCCCGTCTATGTGGCCCCCACAATAACTGAGTTAGGGCCCCCCTCATGGACCTCCAGGTTCTCTAAGAAGCCCTCACCTCCAGCTCCGCAGGCCTGTGCAGTCCTGGCTCACGTCCCTGTGTGGCTGACCCACCAGGCTCCTGCAGGCAGTGGGGACACAGGCCCTGAGGTCGCCGAGTTCGGTAAGAATGCACCGGTAGTTACCTTGGAATCTGTAAATGGTGGGGACGGTGCCAAGGATCTCCACGTCAAACGTGACCTGGGGGCGGGCCTCGGGCCCCGGCAGCCCCTCCTGCCGCTTCGTCTTCCTCCTGACCCGGAGCAGCAGGCTGCTGGTACTGAAGCGGTTGGCACACACGGGGTGGCAGTAGGGGTCCTTGGGCCGGAAGTAGAGCTCCAGCCTCTTGGTGGGGTCCCCATAGATCTGTGCGAGGCCAAGGGAGACGGATGAGGCCGTGGCCAGCTAAGCGGCCGGCAGGGGTGACCCCGGTGGCGGGAGAAGGGCTCACTGGTCAGACCCAAGCACCGCGGAGGAAACGAGGGCGCCTCTTGCTGCTCAGCGGCTGGGAAGCTGCAGAGAGTGACTGCCAGCTGAGCTGGGGTTCGGGAAGGCGAGAGGCAGTCCAGGGTCTGGTGCGTGTAAAACACTTGCACAGAGCCTGGCACAAGGAAGCACTCATCCCGGCTCTCCTGTGTCCTGGTGGCCTTGAACTACCTGGCTCTCCTTGTAAAATGCGGACAGTGACAGTTCCCGCCCCCTCCCCCCCAGGGTTCCAATGTGGACAGGATGCACGTCAAGCTCCTAAGGTGTGAACTGTTACTACTTTAACCCCAACAGCACAACACTTCGCCCCCGACCCGCGCCCCCCAGGGAGATCAGCGGCTCTTAATGTCCGGAGCCTCGGTTTCCCACCCAGTGCAACGAGGACGTGGCAGGGCCCAGCACACCCTGCGGGGAGGCGGGCGAGCTGCGTTCCGGGCCGGGACGCCGAGGCTGCGGCTCATCCGAATAAGGGGTGCAAAGGACACCCCCTTCCCTCTCTGGGTCTCCCCGACAGTCCTTTCCCTCTACTTCCAGGAACAACGGGCTGCTCCGGGCGGCCTCTCCAGCAAAGCCCGCCCAGCGCCCGCACCAGCGCCTGCACCAGCGCCGCACCAGCGCCCGCCTAAAGCTCCGTTGCCAAGGAAACCGCACAGGTTCCCCCGGGACCCCGCCCCTCGGGCCGCGCTCCCACAGCTCCGTCCCTCCCGCGCGGTCCCGGGGCCTCCCGCTTCCGCACCCGAGAAACGCCTTCCTCGCCGCCCAGGGTGGACAGCATCTTGGACACGTCGCGCACCACGCCCGGGTACTCCACGCACACCATGCGCTGCCCGCGCCGCAGCTCCACGGGGATGGCGACCCCCGGCCCCGCGTCGGTCGCCCCGGCTGCCATCCCGGCGGGTCGGGCCCGGCCCGCGCGGTCCGTGCCTCCACGTGCGTCCAGAGGCCCTGCCTCGATGGTTCCGCGAAGGATTCGTTCCGGCCTCTCTCGCCGCTGGCGTCTCTCTCAGTCCCTGGGCTCCAGGGCTTCAGAGACAAAGGTCGGCCCCGCGGTTTCGCGGCCAATAACCCTCGGTCCCAGCCATTGTGTTTTTAAAAGTAAGGGGTTTGCCCGAGGGGCGGGGCAAGGGCCCGTCTCTTCCACTCACCCACGGCGGACCCACAGGCTGATAGGTCACCGCCCAGCTCGCTCTCGACGTTAGCCAATCAGAACCCAGAGTCCGAGCCCCGCTCTTAGCCAATGAGCAGCCAGCTCTCTCGTTTTAGCCACTAAGGAAGCAGGACTAGGCCCAAGTCCCGCCTTTTCCTCGGCGCCACCCTATGACAGCTCGGGGCCAGCCGCCAGCCGATACCTTCTTCCGGCGGAGCGGTGTTCTGGGGGCTGGGACCTCGCTCCTGCCCCCGCAGTTCCAGGACTGGCTTCCAGCTGTGCGAGGGTCCCGGGGGGGAGTGGGTGGGATGTGGGGTCGGCCTGGAAATGGCGAGCGCGGGGGAACTGGGCTTTGTTTTTTTGTTTGTTTACTTTTTTTGGTTTGGTTCCCCCCACACACACCTTTTTATTTTTTTTTTATTTTTTTAGAGGGAGTTGCGCTTTGCTTGTTTGGCGGATGCCGCCGTCAGTCCTTCCTCTCTTAGTTCTTAAGCGCCTATGTATTGGGGTACTGATCAGATCCTAACGGAAGCAGTAAGCTGTTTTGGGGGGCCCTAAGACCATTCAAAGACGTTGTGGGTGAGAAAGGGGTTCAACTGTAAGGAACCACATGGGATGATCTGATCATAAAGGTCTAAATGGGCAGGTCATGGTGGTATTCACTCCCCAAGCGTATAACTTCTTTAGTAAGAAGTTTATCTTCACCTTAAGTCCTTTCCGTTGTTTTGGGGCATCTAGGTTAATAACACCTTTGAAAAATGGTGTTATTCATACAGCACATTGCCTTGTTACTTATCCTGGAATCCAATCCCACTTACTTTCTCCCATCTTCATCCCTCAATTCCAAATGCATAAAAGGAACTGCATATTGGTGATGGGAAGCGAGGGGAAAAAGAAACTGCAAAACTGTTACCCTCCAGAGCATTTGAGATCTTGTTTCCTAGCAATTCTCAGTTTGGCTCAAATTTTATAAAAACTCTTTACAGCCCAGCCGGCGTGGCTCAGTGATTAAGCATCGACCTGTGAACCAGGAGGTCACAGTTAGATTCCTGGTCAGAGCACTTGCCCAGGTTGTGAACTCCATCTTCAATGGGGAAGGGTCAGGGCACATGCCCAGATTGTGGGCTCAATCCCCAGTGGGGGGCATGCAGGAGGCAGCCGGTCAATGATTCTCATAATTGATGTTTCTCTCTCTCTATCCCGCTGTGAAGTCAATACAAAATATATATTTTTGTAAAATTCGCTTACAATGAGCAAGTGTCAGAAAAAACTATAGGGAGCAGAGTGGGGGAGATGAGTCACGGCAGGCACCTGCAGCCCAGATGAAGCCATCGGACCTGCATTGCCGGTACCCGGAAGCCTGCTCCTTTTACAGGGTCAAAGAAGTCTAGCTCAAGTTCATGAACATCTGTTCTCCTAGGAGCTTCATCGTTTCAGTTCGTCCTGTCTTTTCATTGTTATGGTGGAATCAGTTTTACACAAGTTCCTCAGTCCTAACTGAAAGTCTCTCTCTCTCATGTCTGTACCACCCAGAACGGAGCCCTCTCATTTCCCCTCCCCTCCTCCTCCTCCATCGCCCTCAGGTGAAAATGTTTCCAATAGCCATTGTGATTACTTTTTCAATTTATTTTGTCTTATTTAGAAATCTCTTGGTTAATGTCCAAACGGGGAATTTTAAAATTATCTTCCTGTTGTGGGCTTGTAGCTTAATTCCACCCACAGTCAGAGAACAGATTCTTTACGGGAAGATTTCAGTCCTTCCCTTAAAGCTTTCTTGTTAAGGGTTCCAAATACATCAGGAAATTGTGGATTCCGCAGGTGTCAGGTGCAATGCCCTTTATCCTTTCCCGGGGGTACACGTGTGTGTGTGTATGTGGCTGGCTCCCTCTATGGGAAATGTGTTGCAGCTTGCCTATTTCTCATCTTGTTTTGTTAGTTTTGCTTTGCTTGTAATTAAGGTCCGTGTTCCGTACATACCAATTTAGAAATGCTACATATTCCTGGTAAATGGCCCTTTAAACCTCACAGAAGGGTTCCTCTTTATTTCGAACAAAGTCTAAACCTGTGTGATTTTTCATATTGCCACAAGGGATTTGTTTTGGTTAATGCTTTCACCACATAGGTCTTTTTCCACCTTTTCCCTTTCAGTCTTTCTGTGTGCTTGTATTTGAAGCCTGTCTCTTGTAAGCAGGATGTAGTTGTGTGTTTTCTAACCTCCTGTCTAATATCCTCTGTCTTTGAACTGGAGCATTTAATGGTTTAACATTTAGTGTAAGGCCGATGTTCAGGGTGGGGCAAAAGTAGGCTTACCGTTGTTCCTATGGAAAATAATACAATAATAATAACAACAAGACAAGAATAAAACTGTTTCATGGACTCACAACTATGAACCTACTTTTGCCCTGAACTTAAGTCTATACCTTTCGTGTGACTCTTCATCTTCTGTTCGTCCCATCTCTCCTATTTCCCTTTTCTCCCTTCCTCTTCCTCTTTTGTACCAATTACATTTTATTGCTTTATGTTCCTTTCACTGGTTGCCCTCTGGATTATACTAGGAGTCCACAGGTGGTAGCTGAGAGACACTCCCCTCTGTGCCTTCCCTTTTCCCTATCATGTTGATGGCTCCACGTCCATTCACACGTAGCTTCCTCATTCTTTGGGACAGACGCTCCCTGTCCCACTGCTGGCCGGGCCGGGCCTTACTGGCCAGCCTCTGCGGGGGGCACTCGGGCTGTCTCCAGCCTTCTGCGGCCAGGGCGGCGATGAGCCCTGTGGTGTGGCCTTTCCCAGATGGTCCAATATCTGGAAGGCACTGTTGGGGCAGGTGTGTCTGATCTTGTGTGACCGTCACTAAATGTCCCCCCATTTATAATGTGTGCCCAGAGGCCGGGCCGCGTCCTGCAGCTCTAGCCCAAAACCCGGAGCTGTTTCTTCCAGACCCGCTGGGCAGCCCCCCACACCCTCCCCTGTCCGGGGGATTGAGTTTCACCACCTGGCGCGGGGCTGTGATGCCTCCCCTCCCCAGAAGCCAGGGGGCGCTTCTCTCCCTCAAATGCAAAGCGGATCCCTCCCCTCAGACTCGCGTGGCTCCCCATTGCAGGAGGGGGTCCTGTTCTCCTACCCCCCTAATTCCAAATTCCTGACCTTGGGGTTCCGCGGCCCCCCCTCCCGCCTCAATGCCTTTGTCCCCATTCTCTTCATCTCGGGGTACCCTCTGAGAAAGGGTGTCGCACCCCCTCCCCCGTTGAAGAGGCCCCTCTCCGGGACCCCCTCTCCCCCCATTGCTGCTGGTGGCGGGGTCTCTGGCCCGTTTGAGGCACTTTTCACAGACAGAGCCTGATGGGTGATGGCTAACCGGTGAACCTAGACCGCCCCCCGCAGCCTCCTGCGGCCGGCCACCAGGGGGCGCTGTCCGCCTCCGGCCGGGAGGCCCTGGGCCCCTGCGGGGTCTCTGCGGCACATGGGCGCCGCCCGGGGACACGGGGTGGGTGACCGGGAAGAAGGAAGGAGGGAGGGGGAGGAGGAAGGAAGGCGGGGAGGAGGCGGGAGGGGCATTGGGGCAGGTAAAGAGCGAGGGGCGGGGAATAGGGAGAGAAGGGGGCTGCCATCCTGGGCCCGTCCGTCCGACGGAGCCCTCCCTCGCTCGCAGGCTGCTCGGCATGAGCCCCGGTTCCGGGGGCGGGCTCACCTGTGGATTCACCAGCGGGGGAGGCTCCCCAAAGCGCAGTCCACCCGCAAGGCGGCGTCCGGCAGTCAATGGGAAGAAGGCCGGGTGGAGGCGGCTGCGTTGGCCCGGCCTCTCCGCTGCTCAGAGCGGCTGTGAGCTGGGCCTCCGGGAGCCGGCGCTGCCCCGCAGGTGCAGCTGTGAGTGGGCTCCCTGGGGAAGCAGTTCTCAAACGGGTCCGCGCCCGCACGGCTGCGCTTCCATGCACATCCTGGTCAGAGGGTTAGGAAGGCCCGGCCCGGCCCTCCCTAGTCACCTGCCCTCCCCAGGCACCTGCCCCTTGGGGTGGGCAGCGGGCAGGCCCATCTATTGGTCTGCTGTCCATCCATCACTCCATCCCCCACCCACTGCGCAGTGTGTTTGCTGGATGCCGGGGAAGGCAGTGTGACAGTGCACGCAGCTGCCAAGGACAATTATGGTCCCCATCATGGTCCTGTGGCTGCAGGGTCTGCAGCATGGGGAGCCTCCTGGCGGGCCTGTGGGCTGGAAGAGGAGGAGGAGCGAGGGCCCGGTGCTGGGAGGGAGCAGCATCAGGAGGCGGGTCAGGCAGGGCCCGTCTGGGAGGAAAGAAGGCTGCGGGGGTCCCGGTGGGCTGCCTGTGGGTGCTCAGTCCTGGGTGCCCACGCAGCCCTGGGGCTCCCTCCTGCGCCAGCCCCGCGTGCGCTCTGCATGTGGGCCTCGGTGGAGGGGCATTTCCCGCCCTCTCCCGGCCGGAGCTGGCTGGGCGGGGCTGGCCTGCGCTGGGCTCTGGCTCTCAGGCCTTCGTTCAGGGAACGTCCAGGTCACACGGAGCCACCAGCTGCTTTTGTTTTTTGTTTTTTGGGTTTTTTTTTTTTTATGGCCTTAAATATAAAAACGGCTACTTTAACCTTTCGTTGTTAATGCTCACCAGAGGATATTTTTCCAGTTTTGTTTTATTTTATTTTTAAAGAGAGAGTGAAAGGGAGGGAGGGAGAAAAAAAAACATAGATGTGAGACACATTGATTGGTTGCCTCCCGAATGCGCCCCACCTGGGGCAGGGGATGGAATTGCAACCCAGATGCACGGACCAGCACGGAGGCTCACCCTCTCTCCCCTGAGCCCGGCCAGGGCTGCTTCCACCATTCCTAAGCTCCAATGCAGCGGCATTAAAAGCACACGCACACCGCGGTGCAGCCATCCCCCATCCACTCACCCAGCTCTCCATCTCCGAGCTGAAACCTCCCGGTTAAACAGTAACTTTGCTTGCCCCTCCCGCAGCCACCCTTCTGCTTTCTGTCAGTAAACGTGCGGCTCTGGGGCGTCAGTCCTGTCCCTGAGCATCGTGTTCAGCCCGCATTGTCGCCAGAAGCTCCTTCCTTTCCGAGGGGAATGGGGTTCCGTCGGGCGGTGGCCTTCTGTCGGGGGTGGGCACTGGAGTTGCTTTCCCATCGGCTGCGAGAGGGATGCGGCTGGCTTTCCTTGTCTCCGGCTCAGCACCAGGCGCGCGGCCAACAGGCAGGCGGTGCTTGGCGGAGCTGCAGGGTCCAGGACTGCGGACCCGTCAGAGGAGCCACCTTCCTTTTGCATCTGAGGCCCCCACGGAAGAAGGGGCTCCCAGCCACGGACATGCTCCCATCCCTGCCCCACACCCTCAGGGCCTCTGAGATTTCCCATAAAGCAGGAGAGGCTTCCCACTAGCCCGAGGGCCAAGCACGGCCCAAGCCACCCCATTCCAACCTGACCCTGACCCTGACCCCAGCCCTGGAGCCGGAGACCAGAGACTGGGCGGCTCCAGGGCTGCCGTGTGCGCCTTACCCCGCAGGGCAGCCCTGGGTGTGTGTGTGGGGGAGGGAGGGTCACTCATACAGACAAAGGGGGGGTGCAGAGTAGAGAAACGACTGTCTAGGATGAGCTCTGAGCTCTGCACAAGGCTAACTTCAAACCCATCATTCTGTCCTCCTGCCTCCGCCAGGCAGGGAAACTCCCTGCTCCTCCATGCCCAGCGGACTGAGGAGAGGCCTGCAGGCCTGGCCGGACTCTAGCCTCGAGGCCAGGATCCCCCCTCCCTGCCCCCACCAAGGCCCAGTGCTGAGCAGGCCTTGGAGGTGCATTCGCACCCCCTCTTCCTAGAGGATAGCGCCCTCAGCCCTCGGCCCTGCCGGGCTTTGCAGGCCCAGCTGCGGAGGGCGGGGTGGAGAGTTTCTGAGAAGCCCCCACCCTTCTCTTTCTCCCTCGGGCGGGGGTGGGATGGCCACACCAGTGCCCGCCAGGGGTGCTTCCTCTTTGCCCGGCTTGCTGCACGGTGGCCTGGTGGCCGGGCCACCTAACGGCCCCCGCCTGCAGCCAGACTTCCTGGAGGCCAGGCCTGGCGCCCGCACCTGCAGCCGCCCACCTCCAGGTCTATCACCAGAGGGGCTGGGGGAGCGGCCCCTTATCTCCAGCCCGGGGCCTGCCCTACAGTTGGCTCTGTAATCTGACATTGTGATTTTTCCCCTCGCTTCCCCCCAGGGAGGGAAGATTTGCTGAATCACCCAGGGGAGGTGGTTGGAGGGGCCAGGGGCCCGGCAGCTGGGGGCAGAGATAAGTCTGAGGCCCGAGGGGTGCCGGGAGGAAACCTGCCTTGATGGTTTCCAGCTAAGATTGTTCTGCTGAGCTGCAGAGGGCTTGGCTCGGGGCCTCTGCCTGCCTCAGTGGAGTTTGTGTGTTCTCAGCCCCCAGGGACTGGACAGCAGGGGTGGACAGAGGCAGCAGTGACTGGGGTGAACGTGGACCCCTGTGGGTCCCCCTGCCTTCCACAGTGGCCTGCTGCAGCCCCCAGGCTCCCCCAGCGGATGGAGTGGAGCGGCAGCTGAGGCCTCAGCTTGCCCAGGGCCTTTGCACCTGCTGGCTCCTTGGTGTGGGGCTGCCCTCCCCACTTCTGACAGGCCCGGCTCGTTTCACCTTCCAGAGTCTGCTTCCTCCAGTCAACTTCCCTGAGCCTGGGCTGGGCTGGTGACCCCCAGTTTCCCGGTGTCCCCTGGGTAGCCCGGCCCCGGGGGACACCCAGCAAATGCTTGTTGAACAGGGTGCTGAGGTCCTTACAACCCTGAGGGGAGGCACCTGCGTCCGGCCTGAACATCTGGGGCCTGAAGGAGGGAGGCATCCCCAGAACAGGTGGGCGGCTGCCCAGGGCGCCCCTCTGCAGCCCCCTCTGTGGGCCATGCGCAGAGACAGGGTCACGCTGAGTGCAAGGGGGGTGGAGGGGGATGGGAGCACAGTCAGGCCGCCCCTGCAGAGGTTCTGCCCCCTGATTTCTGATTCCCCTCAGAGTGCGATGGGCAACCACAGCCCTGGGGCCAGGGGTGATTGACATCCCTGAGTCAGTGGCCACATCCCCTGCTGCTCCCAAAAGGGGCTCTGGGGCAGGAAGAGCTCTGCCCACGGTGGTCGCTTCGCGGCCTTCCTGCCCAGCTGAGCTCAGAGATAAGTGCTCGCCGGGGAGCGGGGCCGGGGGCTCCGGCCTTCCCCAGAAATCATGCCAGGGTCCCTTGTGCGGAGGAAGGAGCCTGAGCGCCCCGATAACCCTGTTATTTTTGAGAGATCCGGGAGGAAGTCCCAGTCACGCTTTGCAGAAATAGCTACGAGCCTCCGCCTGGCGCCTGTGGCTCCCGCTGTCAGCGGGCGCGGCCCCCGCGTGTGGCCCGGCTCTGCTCACCCAGTGACGGCACAGAGGACGCTGGCCAAGGGGGCCCAGCCCGGGCCCGTGCACGAGGTCAGAGCCATTGGCAATGAAGAGAACAGCTGCATGTGTTTGTGTGTGACGTGAACACAGAGCAGGGGTCAGAGTCAAGAGGTGTGGACAGGCGCCGGCAACAGTGAGCCACCTGTGGACCTACCAAGCGCTTTAACCTGTCTGGCCTCAGTTTTCTCATCAGGAAAATGGGGATAACCAGGGTGTTCACTTCTGTAACGTGCTTGCCGTGCTGTCTGGTCCTTCGTAAGCTCCCAACACAGATTAGAGACTAGCTCATCATCAGTAATGACCAGCTGGCAGAGATCTAAGTTGTAACGGATGCCATGCAGACTAATCTAGAGAGTTCTAAAGACCATGGGTGCTATGTTACAGACAGGGAAACTGAGGCCCAGAGGAAGCCCTGAATGTCACCCGGCCCCTGGGGGCCTCAGTGATCCAGGGCCTCTCCTTCCCCTCCCTCTCCTGCTTCTCAGTGAGGCTCCCACTGGCCACCCACGTGGACCCACTCCCTTCCCCGCACCAGATCTCCTTGGCCCTGTCCGCCTTTCCCTGCTCCGAGAAGGAGGGTGTTTATCTGCTTTCCCGTGGGCCTTACCATTTCCACCACCTAGAATGGTGCCTGGCTGGTGGCAGCGCTCGACAAAAGGAGGTGATGAGCCGAAACCAGTTTGGCTCAGTGGATAGAGCGTCGGCCTGCAGACTGAAAGGACCCAGGTTCGATTCCGGTCAAGGGCATGTACCTTGGTTGCGGGCATATCCCCAGAAGAGGGTGTACAAGAGGCAGCTGATCGATGATTCTCTCTCATTGATGTTTCTAACTCTCTCTTCCTCTCTCTTCCTCTTCCTCTCTGTAAAAAAATCAATAAGATATATTAAAAAAAAAAAAAAAAAAAAAGAGGTGATGGATGAAGGAGTGCTTTCCGGCCCCTTAGGGGGTCTTTGTGCCTGGAAGGGCCCTGGGTCTGTCACATGGCACTCCGGTCACACTGTCTGTCTGCAGGCACCACAGGCCTGAGCTCTGCTTGCGCCCCAGGCCGGGTAGAGGGGTGCTTACAGACCGCTCCTGGCTGAGGCCCTGGCAACCAGGGACTCTTGGGGACCCTCTTCTCTCCCTCTTAAACAAATCACCTTCCTCTACACAGAACCCCAAACACAAATCTCCACACTATTGTTATAAAAATCAGGGAAAGGCCAGAAAAGACCTAGAAAAAGGAATTTTTAAAATCCACCATGAAGCCCCTCGCCCGCAAGATAACTCTCGAGACCTTGGGGTCCGCTCCCTCCGCCAGGTGGTGTCCACCTCTGAGGCCAGGCTGCCTGAGGCTGTGTGTGGGCCCCGGGGAGCTCCGCCTGCAGGGCCTCTGGGGCTGGGGGTGACCGCCAGCCTGCCTCCCGCGTCCTCTCAGTCTGTGCCTCCTCACACTCACTGAGACTCAGTTTCCTCATTGGCAAGGCGGGATGATCTTGTCCCCTCCCCTTCCCCCCAGTGGTGACCTGGGACAGAGTCAGGTGCCAGGCTGGACATTGGGGAGGCCCCCACAGGGCGGGGAGAGGAGAGGATGGCTGGACATTGGGGAGGTGAGGAATTGGCCTCTCCCTCAGGCTCCCTCCTGCATTCTGGGGCGGGGAACCTTCCAGAAAAAGGGACGTTTTCTCTGGCCTTGCAGAAAAGCAGAGACAATGGACCCCACTCCTTGGCCTGGAGGCTGTGACGGGGAGAAATAGGGTTTCCAGCCTGTGCCCGAGGGACCTCGCTCTCCCTGCAGGGGCTTCTGAGGCTGGGATGTGGAGGGTCCCCCCAAGGAACCTCAGAGGCCACTCCCTCCCGGCTCTTTCGTTGGGGTGAAGTGGTTGGAGTGTCTCGCTCAGGCTTCCCTTCTCCCGCGCTCTGAGCACCGGCCCCTGATAACACTGGGAAGGCGCTATCGGCAGAGCCTCTCCCGCCGCCTGCTCCATGCTGACGGTTGGCAGCCGGCACCCGGTGATAAACTTATCAGGCCAAACCCGAGCCCGCCGCTCAGCACAGCCCCTGCCTCAGATTTCCCTCCTCCTACCTTCCTGCACCAACCCTCCTCCGTGGAGCCCTGGGGCTGCCTGGAGCCCAATGGCAGCGGGACACCGTCCTCCCCAAAGCCAGGGTGCGCCCCACTGCTCTGAAGCCAGGGGTTCCATCTTGGGGGTCCCGCCCCACCTGCCAAGGAGGTGCCAGGGGCTCTGAGGGGGTAGTATGACCATCTTAGATTTATTGGGGACCTACTAGGTGCTGGGCTCCGCCTAGTACCTGCTAGGAGGGGTACAGGGGCTGGGGTTGGGGACAGACCAGCCAGCACCGTGAAGGAGGACCTGCCCAGGGGCCAGCTGAGCGTGGACACCCACGGGACCCTGGAGGCCAGCGCCTGCAGGGAGGGCAGAGAGGCCAACGCAAGGCAGAGAAATGGTGTTTGTGCAGAGGGAGTCTATCTGACGCCCCTGATAATGTTATCAGGTGTGCCCACTACAGAAAACTACAACAAACACCCTGAAAAACAAGGAGACAGCGACGCACAACCCCTGGACTCAGCCAGTGCTGATACGCCGCTCTATCCCCGCGGACTTGGACTTCCTCCCCCGTGTTTGCAACTAACAAAATGGAATCATATGGTGCATAGTGATTTTTAAACCACTTTTCATTACGATATCACGGACAGCTTCCTCTGTTAACACATTTGCTCTGCAAAATCTATTTTCTCTTCAAAAAATTTTTTTTAGTAAAAAAAAAGGTACACGCACACAAATCCAAGTCTCTTTTGCAGATGGCATGGAGGAGACCCAGCCCTCCTTCCTGGCCACCAGAACAGCGGCCTTCCACGGTTGGCTGGACGTCGGTTGTTTCTCTGCAGCTGCAGGAGAGGTGTGCTGTGCTCACAGGACCGCACACTATCGAGAAACAGTCGTTTTCACTCCACGCAGCGCCAGGTCGTTGGGTAGCACACCCTGTCCCTCCCAGGGCTGCTCGGCCTGTGAGGACAAACCCTTGTTTATGCAGCCAGTCTCCTCTCGCGAGAGTTAAAGGTGGGAGCATCTCTGGTCACTCAGCCATATCCTCTCGCGAGAGTTTAAGGTGGGAGCATCCTTAGTCACTCAAGCCAGTGTCTTCTCGTGAGAGTTTAAGGTGGACGCATCCTTAGTCACGCAGCCAGTCTCCTCTCGCGAGAGCTCAGGCTGCTCCAGTTTTTCCCATGACCCAGGGGCCTCAGAAGCCAGCTCTGCAGCTGCTCGCTGTGCCCACCCAGGACTATTTCTTCAGCTCCGATTCCGGGGAGTTGTGGGGTGAGGGTGTGGGGTGAGCACGCGTGGGAAACCTCTGTCCTTGAGCTGGGCTTCCAGGGCTCGGAGAGGGGAGAGGTGGACGGAACCCCGTGGCCAGAGCGCGAGGGTGAGAAACGGCAGCGAGAACCCCCGGGGCAGACTTGGCCGCTTGTCCTGAGTCTCAGGGAAGCGGCGTCTGGCCGTGACGTTCTGCGTCCTCCCTGCCTGGGGCAGGGGCTCCCCGGGGGCAGCCCGAGCCGGGAGCTGGGGACACCAGGAGCTGCGGTCACTCCGATACTGGCCGGGGCGGGCCTCCAGCCCCGGGCCCGCTGCGCCCCGGGCCGCGCCCCCACGCGGGTTGTCCTTCTCAGGCTCAGTCTGATGGCTCCTTGCTGGCTCCTGGCCTGCAAAGCACTCCGTGGCCGCGGTGACTTCAGGAGACTCTGCTGCCCGCCCGCGCCACGGTCTGCCCCACTGCGCGTGGTCCTCCCAGCCTCGCAGCTTCCGGCCAGAATAGAGTCACTGTCAGTCATCCTCTGGCAGGTCTCCTCTGTCCCCTCACCCCCATCCCCTTATTCGCACCACCTTTCTCTCTGGAGGAGCCTGCGCCGCACCGGGTAGGAGCCAGTCCATGACAGCCAAGGCCAGGCCAGGGGCTGGGATTCGAGTCTGTGGTCCACGGGGAGCTACATTGGTCTCCAGGGAACTTGCAGAATAATACCTAGTCTTCTCCATAATCCAGAACCCTCACCCTTCCGCTCCCCAATTGTCCCGGCATCCAGGCCCTGCCTCCTCCCCTGCCGTCCATCCGCTCCTTCCCAGCACTCTGCACTCGGGCAGTGGCAGATGGGGAGGGGCAGGGGCCAGCTCAGCCACACACCCAGGCCTGGAGACACAGTTCCTTCCTCAGCGGTGATGCCATGGCCGCCTCCTCTGGGCCTCTCCCTGTGTGCCCCTCAGGGGCCCTGGTCCCGGGGCTGGTAGGTGTGTGTGTGGGGAGGGACCTGGCTGCCCTGCTGGGATGTGACTTGTTTGCAGGGACCACGTGACCCCCATGCGGGAGGGTACAGAGCACGTGGGCTGGGGTGTAGCCTGAAGCTGTCACTACTGATGGGACATTTTCTCCCAAAAGTAATCCCCTAATGTGGCCAGTTGGTTTCACGGTAAAATGCTGGTTTTGCTATTTGTTGATGAGAAAATCGAAGCTCTAGGTTGAGTCCCCCACACCCTCCTGAAGTCTCTCATGGCCCCGCCCACACCCAGCCAGCCCTCAGCAGTGGTGTTAGGACGCCGTCGGAGGCGGTGCCAGTCCCCTGTGCACCTCCCGAGGCCCCCAGTCCCACCCTGTTCCATGTGAACGGGGTCCCCTGGCAGCATGCGACCACCCCTATATCCCTGCTGGGCAGGCCCCTAGACCGGGTCAGAAACCCGGATTCTGTATGACGGGTGCTAACAGGCACTGTGACTGGTGTGCCTTGAGCCACCGCCTCCCCTCTGTGGGCCCCGGTGCCCTGGTGTCACCGAGGGAAGCCCCGTCCCCTTCTCAGGCCGGACGCTGCCTCCCGGTTCACACACTGAGACCCGGGTGGTGGGAGTCCAGGCAGGAGGAAGTGGGGGGATGAGAAGCGGACAACGGACAGTTGAACACCCTCTAATCACACAGTTGGGGGCTCCCCACTGCACCCACCGGTCGGCCCCCAGTCCCAGGGGGATGAGCAGGCCTGATCCCGAGGAAGGGACAGGATTTGACGGGGAACCCAGCTCGCAGCCTGAGAAGTGCATGGGCTTGTGGGCGGGCCCTCTGAGAGCCTCCCTCAGTGGGCACACCGCCCTTCCGGGGAGGGAGAGGAGGGGAGGGCAGGGGAGGGACGGGGTGCACTCCACGCAGCCCCTAACCCAATGGAGAGGAGAAGAGAGAGAGGATTTCACGGGGCCCCTTTCTCTGCCATGTGCAGGCGGGGTCAGCCCCCACCGCTCTGAGGCTGCAGTGCCCCCCCCCCCGCAGTGTGGACACTCAGTGGACACACAGGCTAAACCCTGATCACCCTGAGCCTGGGCACATGAAGAAAGGCGCATTGTCTTGCCTCGGCCCGCCCTGCCCTTCGCAGAAGTGGCTGAAATCCTGGTATTGCTGTGGTTTTGTTTAGCAAACAAGGAACATGCAAAGCAGCTCCCGTGTGTGTGTGTGTGTGTGTGTGTGTGTGTGTGTGTGTCCAGCACCCACCCTCCCACTTCCCCAGATCTAGAAGGTGCAGGGCAAGGCCCCTCGCCCGGGGGTCAGGAGCCCATGGCAGGCCTGGCCCACGGGCTGGCTCTGGCCAAGTCCTCACCCCTGTGTGGGCTCCACCACCTTCCAGACCGGAGGGGGAGGGAGGTCTCCGGCCTTGTTGGCCCCGGCTCAGTGGCTGCTAGAGGCCCTTCCTTCTCCTCCGGCCCAGGAACTGGGAGCCCACCTCCCCATGCAAATGTCCAACCCCACCCACACCCTGGAACAGGCTTGTTCAGGGGAATTCTGGCTAAGGTAAACAGGAATGAACTAGGCTGGGGTCCTGCCCAGCCAAACCCAGAGCCGGGGAGTCCCCGGTGCCCCACGGCCTCAGAGCCCCGTGCGGACTTGAGGAAACACTCCCGGTGTCATTGGGAGGAAAGGTAAATGGAGCCCCGAAGAGCTTGGAATCAGAGATCCTGACCCAGCTCTGCACTCGCCCGCTGTGTGACCTTAGGCGAGTGGGCTGACCTCTCTGAGCCTTAGTTGCCCCTCTGTGAAACGGGAGAGTGGCACAGGTGAGAGGCAGTGTGTGGAAGCCCTGGGCTCTGCTCAGCACCTGGAAGTGACTCAGGGGTGCCCGCTGCTTGGGCCAGGCCTGGGCTTGGTGCAGAGCTGGAGCCCAGAGAAATGCCTTCTAGCAAGGGACAGCTACCCACAGACCGCCACCCGCCAGGCTCTGGGGGTCCTGAGCTGTGAGCGGAAGCCCCGGGAGCTCAGCGCTCAGAGGTGGGAGAATCTTAGACGGGAGTGACCGTGGGAGGGCGGCATTCGAGCCGGCCTTGTCCTCGCCCTGTGCTGGGCCTGCCCACTGCTGTGGGCACCTGGTCTCGGTCCTCCAGTAACCCTAGGAATGGACCGCTGTGCTCCCCATCGACAGAGGAGGCGCTCACCTGGAGTCCACAGCTCAGGAGGGCGGCGCCAGGCCTCACTCCGTCACATCGCAAAGCCCCTCTTGCCAATGCGCCAGCATTCCCCGGGCTCCAGGGACCAGGACGTGGCTGTCACCTTTGGGGGCCATTGCTCAGCCCATCCCAGTGATCAGGTGGATCCCGCTGATCACCAGGGTCCTTTTGGGAAGGAGGCAGGGAGGTGCAGGCAGAGGAGCCGGGAGGGGAGGCAGAGGTCAGCCTGTGTGCTTTGAGGCTGGAGGTGGCGGCCACAAGCCCAGGACTCCGTGGCCTCTGGAGTCAGAGCGAGCCATCTGCCCTGGAGCCTCTCTCGGGAGGTACCCCGTGACACCCCGAGTCTAGCCCTGGTGACTCACCTTGGGTTTCTGAACCTCTGGGACTGTGTGAGGATAAACTTGTGTTGTTCGGAGCCGCTGAGTTTGTGGCGACTAGTGGCAGCAGCCACAGGAAACAGACACAGCCCCCGCTACGTGGCCTCGGACCTTGTCGCACCGTGTGGTGCCCAATGCTTCTGCTCCGGCCTTTTCCATGTGGCCAGGGCACTCGGCCCCCAAGCTGAGTGAAGACAGCTGCCCCTGCATTTCAAAGCTCCCCCTGCCCCTCCCACAGCCTCACACCCCAGCTTGCACCCAGGAGGCACTTAGTGAGTGCTGCTCAGATGTTCGTAAAATCTGTGTCTTTATTTCCATTTACAGCGGTTGAGGGGAACAGGCTTTTGACAGCATGAACTACTGGTTTCTCCAGCTGGGGGGCCTGAGGGCAGACTAAACCCCCGCTGAGCGCCCGTCAGAAGTGGGGGGCAGCCAGCAGGTCTGGCTGAAGCAGAGGGGTGCTGGGCATCCCACCGGGCAGGAGGTGGCTCTGACCGTCTGGCAGCCTGACAGAGGCCCCTAACGAGGAGAGGGACCGGGTCCCGGCACTGCGGGCAGAAGGCACCGGGAGGATTTCTCCGTGGGCCCCAGCTCTGTGGGTCTGGTCTGATCGTGGCGTCGCTGTCCACGTGGGGCTGCTCTGGCCTTCTGGGCTCTGCCCTGGGGAAAGCACCCAAGTTATCCTACCTCCAGCGCAGCTCCCACACTTTCCAGCGGGAGAACCACTGGTCCAGAGAGGGAAAGCGAGTTGCCCAAAGTCACACAGCGGTTTTGTGAGTCTCAAAAGAAGCTGCAAGACGGTCCCGTGCAGCGTTGCTTCTGGGAGACGGGGTCCGGCGCACCAGGCTGGCCTCCCTCGGGGTGGCAGGCCCAGGCCGGGCCGGGCGGGCGGGAGGGCACCGCCTCACTTGAGGTTGTGCTGGCTCTCGCGGTGCCGCCGCAGGTCCACCTTGCGCTGGAAGCCCTTGGTGCAGAGCTCGCAGCTGAAGGGCTTGAAGCCCGTGTGCTTCCGGCTGTGGGTGATGAGGTTGGAGCTCTGGCTGAAGGCCTTGCCGCACACCTGGCACTTGTGTGGCTTCTCACCTGCGGGGCAGCAAGGACCGCGTCAGGGCCGTCTGCGCCCCAGAGCCCTGCCCTGCGTTTGTTCTCTGGAATTTTATTATGTTTTATCTCAGGACCAACCACCTTTCACTCTGACACCTCCCCACCCCGCACCAGATTGTACCCTGGTGAGGGCGGGGGCTGGATCGCTCTGCTTTATCAATCTCACGCAGCCCCTGGCACAGAGCCGGGTACAAAAGGGGCACTCAGTTGACAGCCGAGGAGTGAATGCATGAATGAGTGAAAAATGAACCTGCTAGTCTCACTTCTACCCTAACCCTAACACTGCTGACTTGTGCTGGTTCCTTCCAGCATTTTCTCTGTGCATTAAGTGCGTGTAAGCCACACAGTGCCTCCAGCCCCATGTACCTGACCCCATGGCCCTAAAGCCGGGACCTTGTAACAGTGGGAGGTGGGGGTTCCCAGGGGCTCTGGCGGGTGGCGCTGGCTGGCGGCCTCACCCGTGTGGATGTAGGTGTGCTTCTTCATGTCCGACTTCTGGTGGAAGCGCTTGCCGCAGAACTGGCAGGGGTAGGGCCGCGTGTCCGAGTGGATGAGCAGGTGGGTGGACAGCGTGGACGAGCGCTTGAAGGCTTTGCCGCACATCTGGCACTCGAAGCTGCGCTCCTGCCGGGGGAAACGAGGCCCTGGGGGGTCAGGCGCCGGCGCAGGACTGGACCCGGCCGGGATCCCCTGAGGAACAGGACAGTCTGTTGGGGTGGCCTGGAGGGGCAGGCCCCAGGGCCCCCCTTCCTGCCTCCCTGGGTGGGCTGAGGCTCGGGCCCCAGTGGCCTCCTGTGGGATTTTCCCTTGTGACGCTCACATTGTCCCACACAAAATTCATGGACGGATGGACCCACTGATCTGGGAGTGTGTTTTTTTAGGGAGGGCAGCGGGGGGTGTGGGGGGGTCACATTTCATGCCCCTTAACCCAGAGTTCCTTGAGGCGCCATGGCCATGGTGTGGTTTGGTGGAGGCCTGCTTCTGCCTTCTGCATCTCACTAGCTGCCTAGCCACCGGCAAGTCGTTTACCCGCCCTGAGACTCAGTTTCCTCATCTGCACTCGGGACAGGAGCAGCGATGACCTGGGACGTCGGGAGGATTGCAGGGAGCGACTGGCCCACGGTTCGTGCTCGCGAGTGCAACTCCCGCGAATGCAACTCTCGCGACATTTCCTGCTTCCCCCCCACCTGACCCCGGGCCTTCGGGCTCTGGCCATGGCGGCTGCTCTGCAAGCATGGGATCCCGAGGAAGGGCTTCCTGCCTCGGGGAGGGCTGCGTGGGACCAGGAAGCCTCACCGCCCTTCTGAGCCTCAGGCGCCCTGCTGCCCCGCAGGCCAAGGCCTCTTGCAGTTGTGCGGGAAGCCCCCTCGGTCCGTCGGGGTGAGGGAGTTAGGAGGGCACGGGAGGCTCGGACAAGGGCAGCAGGCGGGCGGCGAGGGACCCCAGGCCGCCTGAGGGGCGGGGAGACGGGCAGCCGCAGCCCCGGGCCTCCTGGAGGAGGCAGAGCCGAGGGTCCTGGCTCGGGGCCCACCTGCGAGTGGATGTGCGTGTGCTGCTCCAGGCTGACCACGTGGCCGAAGGTCTTGCCGCAGACGTCACAGGCGAAGGGCCGGGTGCCGCTGTGGGAGCGCCGGGCGTGCACCTCCAGCCCGTGTGGGGTGGAGAAGACCTGGGGGTGCGGGCAGCGCATGAGGCATGGGGGGCGGCGGCTGGGGGTCCCTTTCCCTCTGTGGCTGGGCTCCCTGGCCGTAAAGTGGGTCTTGGGGGTCGGAAGGCCCCTCGCTGCCCTCTCTGGAGCTGAATCGGCAGCCCAGGGGTTAAAGGCCACAGTGGGCCGGAGGCAGGCGTGCACCTGGTTCTGATCGCGCCTTGCTGTGTGCTCTTGGGCAGGTGAATTGCCCTTTCTGAACCTGCGAACGCCTCCCCGGGCTCATGCGTGTCACGTGCTCAGCACAGGGCTGGGCACACGGTCAGGGCTCAGGGACTGGTGGCGGGGACAAGGCTGTGAGTGGGTCCAGTGGGCACTCTGGGGCTTACACACTGACTCCCTCAGCGCAGGGGAGGGGGTGGTCGCCCTGCGTTTAAACCCGTCACCACCAGGCCCGATCCACCAGGGGACCCGCAGTACACGGGGCCGCCCAGCGGCGTGCCCCCGCTCTGCCAGCGGGCCTGGACGGCGCTCACCTTGTTGCACTTGACGCAGTGGTACGCGTCCAGGCCCGGCGAGTAGCGCAGGCTGAAGTCCAGGGGCGGCTCGGCGCTGGGCACCAGGGGGCTGCCGTACAGGCTGACGGAGCGCTCCAGGAAGGCGGACTGCATGGTGGAGGGGGCCTGCCGGTAGCTGTGGTTGTAGGCTGAGGCCAGGGCGTCCCAGCAGAAGCTGGGCTTATAGAGCGGCGGGGAGCTGGAGGCTGGCGAGTCCCTGTCCGGGGGTTGGGACGTCCCGGCAGGACCCTCTGTGGAGAGTGGGACACGGGCCTGGTGGTGACGGGTTTAAACGCAGGGCGACCACCCCCTCCCCTGCGCTGAGGGAGTCAGTGTGTAAGCCCCAGAGTGCCCACTGGACCCACTCATCAGTCCACTAGCGGCTCCCCCACCCCACACCGAGTCCTCCCGGAAATGGGGTCCGGCCAAGGAGGGCCCACACAGAAGCCCGAGAGCCCAGCAGCCCTGACTCCCCGACTCCGAGCTCCCTCCACCCCTCGCACTCACTGGGGGGTGGCTGGGGGCCGTGGGCCAGGTACCTGGTGCAGAGGCCATCCTGGTCCAGCTCTGGTCCAGCTCCAGCGCTGGCTCCCGTTTGAGGTCGGGCCAGTCCAGGTGCGGGCCCGGGAGCAGGGTGCCGAGGGCAGGGTGGCTGCTCGGGACCTGGTCGCTGGCCACTGTGGGAGACAAGGTCCTCAGCACCCCCGGCCGCAGCCCTGGGAGGGACCCAGCGGGAGGACTCGCTCCCTGGGAAGAGGAGGGGGCCTGGAGAGAGTGGTGGTGGCTCTGCCCAGATGGGGGGTGGCTGGAGGCAGGGGGGACCCCTGCAGAACTCCTGGACCATCTCGGTTTCTCGGAGCCCCGACCTTAGCCCTGGATCGGGCCTCATTTGCCACCCACACACCCTCCTCTGCAGCTACCGACCAGCTCCACTCCGAGCTCTCTGGCCCCCAGAGCTCAGGCGATGGGTGAACTCATGCATTCATTCATTCATTCATTCAGCCAGCCAGCCAGCCAGCAGGGACAGGTTCCCTGTGCCCAGGCCTGGAGGGGGGTGCCGTGGCGCAGGGCCGGGGTGCAGCGGGGACCGGGGTGCAGCGGGGTGCTGCAGTCACTCACCCGGGCTCAGGACGGGCGGCCAGAAGGGTTCATTGTCCTGGACGCGGGGCTGGTGGTAGGTGTGAGCCTTCTTGCTCTTCACCAGGAAGGAGCGGGGCATGGTCAGCGTGCACCCTGCACCTGCAAGGGGAGAGGTGAGCGCGGTGAGGAGGGCAGCCTCCCCCTGCCGTCGGAATCCACTGCCCCCAGAAAGTTCTTGTCCACTCAAACCCTGTGAACGTGACCTTTTTTAGAAGGAGGGTCTTTGCAGAGGTGATCAAATTAGAGGTTGCACTGGATTAGGGCCGCCACGTGGAGGTGGAGGCGGGGATTGGAGTGATGCGGCCACAAGCCAAGGAGTGCTGGTGGCCCCAGAGAGGCGGAGGCACACTCCCAGGGGACCCGCAGTGGGAACAGGCCTCGCCGGTGCCTTGTTTCTGGTTTTATAGACTTCGGAACCTGGGAGAATATCCTCCCGGGCCTTCTCTGCATGCCGGGCACCCGGGCTGGAGGAAGCCCCTCCCCGGTGGCAGGGCGATAGGGCCAAGCGCGGGAAAGGGATGGCGGCTGCTCTGAGCCACAGCCAGGGCCGGCGATAAGGCCCGGCGGCTGCCCCTGGAGGCGGGAGATAGGCCGGCGTGGAGCTCTGCCTGCAGAGCGAACCCAGGAGTCTCCAGGAGTGTGCCTCCCCCCCCCGAGCCAGGAGGAGAGGGACCCCAACGGTGCCCAGAGCCGCCCAGCGGCCTCAGGAGGCTGGGCAGTGGCCACCCTGCCTGTGGCCGGCCCAGGCCTCGCCCTCCTTGCTGTCTGCCTCGGTGCCCAGCCCAGTGTGCTGGGATTGCTGGCAAGAACGGACCTTCATTATTACAGACAGGCGTGTGCAGTGCTCAGCGTGGTGCCTGGGCTGCAGGGAGCACCGAGCGCTGGGCATCTCAGGCCAGGGAAGACTCGCCATGAACCAGGAAGACTGGCACGGCTCAGGCCTTTCCTGTCTCACCCCATCCCCCTCCCCCTACCCCTCCTAGCCGGGGCCACGGCAGTCACGCTCTGAGTGGGGACACGCCCTGACCAGGCCCAGGGGCCACGTTCCAGGCGCCCCCTCTGGGCTCTGAAATGAGGGATGGTTGTGGGACTTGACGGCTCTGAGGTCTGTCCAGCTCTCAGACTTTTTTAAAGTATATTTTTTTTTGTATTGATTTCAAAGAGGAAGGGAGAGAGAGAGAGAGAGAAACCTCAATGATGAGAGAGAATCATGGGTTGGCTGCCTCCTGCACGCCCCACACTGGGGATGGAACCCACAGCCGCCGGCATGTGCCCTGACCGGGAATTGAACTGTGACCTCCTGGGTCATAGGTGACACTCAGCCTGCGGCCCGGCCAGCTCTCAGATTTGGGCCTCGCAGGCCTGCTGTCCTCCCCGGCCCGCCGGCAGCCCGCGCCGCCTTATCTCCTGGGGACAGTCCTCTTCCTGCCTCGGCCACCGGCCCGCAGCCCCTTCTGCCCCTCCTCATTCTTCAGTGCCCTGGCGAGGCCGGCGAGGGGGTTCGGGTGGAGACCCTGCCCGTGCCCTTTGTTCTGGGAGCCTCCTGGGCCGCTCTATCTCTGCATCAGAAGGCGGTGGTTTATGTGGCGTTTATTTACTGAGGCAGGCGACCCGCCGTCTCAGCTCGCTCACCGCCCCCATTTCACAGAGGAGACACCGAGGCCGAGAGGCGGGCTCAGATCCCAGGGCCGAGTGAGGCGAAGCGGGCCCGGGCGTCCAGCCCAGGCCCCACGCTCCCGACCACCAGACAGGGCCTGGGGGTTCGGGGGTTGGGGGAGTGCTTATCCCGTGCGGAGGGAACCGAGGCGACAGGCACGGAGGACACCGGACAGGGCTGAGAGCTCCTCAGTGCGCTGTCATCAGATCCCACACCCACGGGGCCAGGGAAGCTGCGATCGGCTTCCTGGGTCACAGGGTAAACTGAGGCTGGAGAGGAAAGAGGCCGGCCAGGGTCTCTCCGCGCCTGTCCCGTGGGACCTGCCCCCAGCCCGGCGCTCAGCATCGCGGCCCATGACCTCAGGCCAGGGCGCTCAGGCTTGGGAGCTCCGTGGGCCAGTGGCACCAGAGAAACTTCCTCCGGCCTGTGAACTGAGCTTAAAAAAAAAAAAACCCAAAAACAGGAAGCGATCACCTGTTGGGAGTTAATGAACAGCCGTCCTGATTCACGGCCGGAGAGGCGGGAGAGCAGAGATTGTGAAAGCCGGGTTTCTTCACGATCAGCCGTGATGGTATCGGCTCCGGAAAGCGACTCTGTTAGCATCTCCTCCAACCCCGTCAGCGCGGCCCGGCCTGAACCGGAGCCTCGGCCGAAAGCCCCGAAGGGGGGCCCGCACCCCGACTTCCAGGTGGAGCAGCAGGCCTGTGATTTCCGAGCCCCGGCGCCCCCGAGGGGCCGCGTCTGGTTTGGCGACCCTGAACTTGCCCGCGGGGCCGCCCGCCGCCTGGCTCTCCCCTCGAGGGACGGTTGGACGAGGTTTCCACACTTCCCTTTGCTGGGACCCCACGCGCGCCGTTGCCGTCGGCACAGGGCGGCCCACCTGGCCAAGGCGCCGGTCCCCGGGTTCCCCTTTTGGGAGTTGGGTAAGAGCCCGCTCTTCTCAGAGCCGCTGCCCCTGGACTTCCTTTTGTTTGAAGACCAGCTCAGGGGAAACAAACAGGCCGCCCTTCCCATGAAGGAGCGGGGAAGTGAGTGGGGTCACCGCGGGCGCGGGCAGCGGTCACTTTCTGTGAAGCTCGGAAGGCGTGCCCAGAGGCGCCCTCCCGCGTCAGAGAGCGCGGTGTCAGAGCGAGGCTGGAGGCTCCATGGTTAGGGCCCAGCCCCTGCTCCAAAGGGTCACGGGTTCGATTCCCAGGCAAGGGCATGGACCTGGGTTATAGGTTCGACCCTTGGCCCCAGGCAGGGCGTGTGTGGGAGGCAACCAGTCCATGTGTCTCTCTCACATCGATGTTTCTCTCTCTCTCTCCCTCTCTCTCCTCCTCCTCCTCTCTCCCTCCCTCTTTCACCCCCCCCCCTCTCTCCCTCTCCCCTTCCCCTCCTCCCTTTCACTCTCTCTAAAAATCAGTGGAAAAAATACCCTCGGATGAGGATTTTTTAAAAAGTGAGTGAATCAGTACAGTGTCTGGGTGTATCCCCAGAAGAACTGAGAGCAGGGACTGGAACAGACACCTGTCCCAGCAGTGGTGTTCACAGTAGCCAGAAGGTGGGGGTGACCCAAGCGTCCATCCAGGGGCCCAGGGACGTGGGCCAACACGACCCACACTCCTGCCTAAAGGAAGGAAGTCCCCACCTGCCACGCGGGTGAACCGGAGGGCGTTACCCCGGGGAGACGCCGGGCCGGGACAGACCCGCACGGCTGGCTCCCCGCGGTGCCTGCAGCAGCACATGCGGACGAAAGGGGCACATGGGTGCCGGAGGGAGGGAGGGTTACTGTTTAATGGACAGTTTCAGTTTTGCCAGCTGAGAGGCTGTACATGGGCAGCCGTGCCAGGAGCTGCGCGCCGAGAGTGGCCAGTTTCAGGGTGCATGCATTCACCTCCGTGAGAGCAAAGTGAGCAGCAGGGCATGTCCTGCGAGTTTCTGCCTTAAAGACGAAAGCAGACACCCCCCCCCCCCCACACACACACACACACACACACACTGAATTTCTGGGAACAAATGAAGAGAAGCCTGGTTTTGGAGTGAGCCCAGCGCTGCTTCTGTAGCAGGAGAGCCGGCGAATTTCCCGGGGGAAGGGGGCGGGGGTGTGTGTGACCTGGGGGGACATGGCCCCCTGACAGCTGCCCCCCAGCAGCTCGGAGGCCCCCCCTGAGGACTTTCTGCAGGGAAACCAGCCCCATGTCTGAGCTGGAAGAGACCTCACTGGCCTCCTGTGGAGGCTCCGAGGACAGAAACCCAGGTCACGGAGAGATCGCTTCCCGCTGAGCACAGGTGCCCCCCCCCCCCCCCAATCCCAGCACAGAGGTGCACACCAATCCCTACCCCCCGGAATCCCGTGAAAGCTCCCGACTTTTCCCCAGAAAAAAGCCATGGCATGCGCCCAGAGCCAGTCCGTGCGCGGCCCCCATGGCTCCAGCGTGGTTTTTTCTCCCCGAAATGGAAGCAAAGGCGGTGACTCTGGTCCCCACCCGCAGCCCTGGAGGCTGGGGCGGTGCGGGGGCCGCCCCTCTCCCCCGGCAGGCGGCAAACGCACCTCGCTCCCAGCATCTCGCTCCCAGCATCCCGGGACTGTGGGCGCCAGGGCATAACTCCATGGCTCTCTCAGCCCAGACCCACTTCATGGGAAAGAAGGGCTTCAGCCCAGGACCCTGGGCCTGGAGACCCCCACTCAGGTCCCCGGCCTGGGTGGTGCCATGTGGGTCTTTGGGGGGTGGGTGTGCGTGGGCAGGAGTGACACCGGGGAGCCGAGGACCGTTTGGGAGGCGGAGGCATTCCTGCGTGGCTCAGCCTCCAGCCGCCTCCCCACCACCGCCTGGCCAGGGCTCGGGGGCCCAGAGCCAGGACCCCAAAGAGGTTGTGCCGCCCCTCCTCTCCCCGGGCTGCCCAGGGCCAGGGCCTGCGGGACAGTCGGACGTGCGGAGGGAGCAGCGCAGCCGGCAGGGCCACTCCACACTCACCTGTCCGAGTCGCGTCTCACCTCCCGGTCCTGCGCTGGCACCTGCAGCCTCTCTCTGCGGGTTGGTCGGCTCCAGCCGTCAGCCCGAGACTCTGCACGATTAGATACTTCTCCTTTTCTCTCTCTCTCTGTTGTTTTTTTCCCTCTTCTGTTCCCCTCCCTGATTTTCAATCTGATTATTTGTCAAAATCTGGCGGGGAGGGGCGGCCAATAGGAGCGGCTGTATTTGCTTATCGCAGCTCCGCAGGGCCGGGCTCTGTCTCCGTCTCACCCCGTCACCCCGTCACCCTCTCACCCTGCCACCCTCCGCCGCTGCTGTCCCCTGGAAGCTCCGAGAACATCTGGATGCAAGCACAGGGCAGCTCCATGATTCCACTTAAACATGAAAGTTGAAATGACATTTACTTGTAAACCGGATTTTATATCCAGAACTTAAAACTTTAATTTTTCTTTTCTTCCCTCTTTTTCCCCCCCCTCTCTCTCTACCTCTCTCTCTTTCCCTCTCTCTCTCTCTCTCTCTCTCTTCCCCCCTCTCCTTCTCCCTCCCCCATTTTCTTCCTCCGCCTAGTCGAGTCCCCACCTCGGAGGCATTCAGGACAGAGCACTTGGCTAGGGACCTGCAGGTGCTGAGAGGGGCCTGCCCCGCAGCGGCCACCTTGGAGGAGGAAGGTGGCATACTGCTCCCCAGGCTGGACCCCAGCAGCAGTGAAGGGACAGTCAGGTGTGGTGGGAGGGTCAGCCAGAGCCTCAGTCACTCCGGCCTACGCTGGGGTCCCAGGGCCTGCGTGTGCCGCCCTCTGCTGGCCAGGGAGGCTGCGGTCCCTGGGCCTGCAGCATGTCCGGTCACCAGGGGCAGAGTGGGGATGGCCGGGGTCAGAGCCCCGTTCCCCATCACCACCGCCCCCACCCCACCCCCCTCCTCAGCCCCCAGCGGCTGGGGGTGAGGGATTGATCTCGGCAGGAGATTTGCATAAGACAAGGACTCCCAGGGCGCACTGTTAGCCTGGTTTGCATACTCTTCCCGCCCAGGGATTGTGTTTCCCGCAAAAGGAAAACAAGTTTGGTGGCAGGAGCCCGGCTCCGCTGAAGCCCGGTCCGGTCCGCAGGGAGAGCCGGGTCTCTGCGCCCAGCCGGCCTCTAGTGAGCGCCAGGCTGAGATGCCGCCCGCACGTCACGGGCCCGTGACACCGCCCAGCCTCCCCCGGCCCTGCCGTCCTCTCCTTGCTGGAGAGACATTAGTGGCAGCTTCTAGAAGCCGGGTCAGGAAGTTCGTGTCCTGCTTTAAAACCTGCAGTGACTCCCCTTTGCCCATCAGGACACACATCTCAGCCTCACAGATGAGTGCTCCATGTTTTTCTCAGTCCGAGCTCTTCCCAAGGACAGGGCTCCCTCATGTGAGTTGCAGAAACCCGATTTGACAGGTTTAATAACAGCAAAACAATTAGTTCGCGTTACTGGAAAGGGTCAGCTTCAGGCATGGTTAGATCCAGGTGCTCCAATGATATCGCCTGGATCCTAGCCTCTGTGCCTTGGGGCATTTGCGTGTGCTCTGGATGGCCAGCTCCCAGACCTTCCCACGGGATATGGGCCTCTCATTGGCCAGGGCTGGCAGACCCTGCTGCCAAAAATCACAGAGACGAAGAGGTGGAGGAAGGGATGAGTTCTGGAGGAAGGAACAGACCCTCCACAGGATGAGGCCAGAACGGTGTTTGGGGCCATAGCTTCCGCCTCCCTCCTTCCAACTGTCTTCTCACTCTCACTGTCGCCTGAACATGCTGTGTTCTTGCCGGGGACCAAATCCTAACTCTGGCCTCTGTCTTTCCTGTCCTTCCTGTCCAGAATGCTCTTTCTCTTCAGTCCCCTCTTTCACAGTCCAATCCAGCTCTCAACTCCCCCAAAGGCCTTCCCACACTCCCCACAACCCCTGGGGTCATCTGTGGTCTGAAGGAATCGGCCCTCCCAGACACCCTATGGATTCTTGTCTAACTGTCCATCAGGACACTCATCGGCTTGTCAGGGAGCCCAGCAGCTGTCTAAGGGGAGGGCGCGTGGATCATCCTCTCTCAGCAGGCAGCAGGCACAGGCACAGACAGCAGGCACAGGCATAGGCACAGACAGTGGTGCAGGCACAGGGACAGGCACGGGCATGGGCACAGACACAGGCACAGGCTGGCCTGCGGGAACCCTGACCAGGCTGAACAAATGGGACCCACTACACCAGGAGCCAGCAGTGGGCAGTGTGGGAGCCCCCATTGGAGGGGCACGTCTCAGGTGAGCACAGGTGGGTCGGGAAGCCCTGTGGGAGGGGGGGAGGAGGATGACTGTGCTGTGGGGGTTGGCAGGTCCTGCACCGGCCGGCACTTTTCCGGCCATGGCTCCAAAGGGCCACAGAAGGAGTGGAACAAACAGGAGCTGAGCGCAGCTGTCCAGGAACCAAGGATCCAACGGTGGCTCTTGCCTTGGGGGTGAGGGTAAGGGTGAGGGGCCCCCAGGGAGCCCAGGGCACCCTGGGGCCATCCTCCTCTGCCTGCCTCTGCCCTGCCGTGTGTGACTCAGTCCTTTGGGGAGATTGCGAGCTCTTTCCAGCCCAGGACCAGCTGAGGTGCAGGGGCCCTGCTTGCAAACGCTGCCTGGCACTGGGGGATGGCACTGTGCTGCGGGCTCACAGCGGAGGACGCAGCTCACTGTGCCGCCACGAGGTGGCGCTCCGGCCTGCTTTTCCTCTGGCAAAAAACGGAAAACAATTGCTATGTATATCTATGCAGTATGTATGCATGCATGCATGTATCTATCATTTATCTGTCATCTACCTAATGTATCTAATTCCTGTTTAAATTACAAAAGTGATACATGATCAGAGAAGACAATAAAAGAATATGTACCTCTGTCCTGTTATTCTCCCTCCCCCCTCCTCCCTTACTCTCTCTTCCCCTCCCTCCGGCTGCCTTCCCCCATCTCCCTCTCCTATACGTGTGTGCATATAATGTTTCTGAGTTCAAACAAAACTTTATTGTTAAAAAAATCATCTTTATTGACCTTCGCTGTGGAGTCCCACACAGTCAGGCAGCATCTCCCAGGGTGAGCAGCCCTCCTTTCCTCCGGTCTCCAGGGGGGGCCCCACGTCCTGGTGGAAGACCGTGGGCGTGTCCCTGTCACCAGGTGGTGGTTGGCTTCATGGGGGTGGGGTGGGGGGGGGTAATAAAAGGAAAGAGACTTAGAGAGATCAGGTGGGGAGCCGGGGGAAGGGAAGGGGGGTAGAGAGTCAATGAAACACCAGCCGTGGGGCTCCAGCTGCTGAGCTCCAGACGGTCCCGCATGGCGCTCTGTCTGGATGCTCTGGGCAGCCCAGTGGGTGGAGAGAAAGGAGGCCCAGTGCCGTGACTGTGAGCCTGAGGCCAGTGGGGGTGGGGGCTCCCCAGCCTGTCTCGTTCAGTCCCAGGGGAGCACTTTGCCACTTAGGGAAACCAAGGACCAACTTCCAGGTGCGGCTGACACCAGGGCCAAGCCCACAGGGACAGTGGGGGCGGCCTGCCCAGTCCCGGGGGCATGGACTCCCCCTTCACTCTGCGGTCCCGGCCGCAGGTCCCTCACGGGCCCTCACTGCCTCATGGGCAGAACCTCCGAGTTCCTGCCCATGCGTGTTCCATTCCTTTTTGACCTTCAAGTATTTCAAGTTTTCATTTTGAAATCTTTAAAGAAAAAATGCAAATGGATTGTCTAACGGACACCCACCCAGCTTCCATCTACATTCAATAGCGTTTGCCAGTACACGTTATCTCTCTGCGTGCACGTATTTGTACATAGAAATGTTTTGTTTTGATAAAATGTTTTGAAAGTATCATGCAGACATCCCGATACTCCACCCATACATACTTGAAGCCTATATCTCCTAAAAATAAGGATATTTCTTACACAATCACCTACCCAAGGAAATCGTCAACAATTCCCTAATATCGTTGAGTAGCCAGTTTATATGAACACGTTTGCAACTCCCTCCCACGTTCTTCTTTTAGAACCCGGATCCTGCCAAGTTCGAGCACGGCACTGGCTCCTTCCTGCGTGCAGCGAGGCGAAGCGTGGTCACTTGGTGAAAACGGTAATGGCCAGCTTGCTTCCTCATCGAGGCGAGTGAAGCAGCAATCTGGGGCCTGCCCAGTGTGGCTTCCCTGGTTGAGCTTGGACCCACATGCCCAGGTTGTGGCTCCATCCCCAGTTGAGGATGTGCAGGAGACAGCCCATTAATGTTTCTCTCTGTCCCTCTCCCTTCCTCTCTCTCTAAAATCAATAAAAACCAACAAACAAAAAACCCCAGCCAGATGCGCAGTCCTTCGAAAAGCCTTTCAGGTGAGAGGGCAGTTCCCCCTCTGCCTCTACTGCCTGGTATGTCACAGCGCTTACACCTGCCTCCGACAATGCCCGCCTGGCCAGCACTGACTGTCTGCACAGGACACGGTGCTCAGCGCCCTCCTGCTTCACCTGCCGGGCACCTGTCCCCTCCCACAGGGAGACGGAGGCTCAGGGGACTCCCCTCCCCAAGGGACACGAAGCCGGGAAGTGGCAGGCAGGGACGCGTAGCCTGCTCTGGGGAGCTTTAAAAAAAAAAAAAAAATCCGTTGAGATTTTTGCTTCCCCACCACGGTCGTCAATTTGCCTCAAATAAATTCTAAACTTTTTCTTAAAAAAAAAAAAAAAAAAAAAAAAAAAAAAAAAAAGGAGCTGAAACGGTTTGGCTCAGTGGACAGAGCGTTGGCCTGCGGACTGAAAAGGTCCCAGGTTCGATTCCTGTCAAGGGCATGTACCTTGGTTGCGGGCACATCCCCAGTAGGGGGTGTGCAAGAGGCAGCTGATCAATGATTCTCTCTCATCGATGTTTCTGACTTTCTATCCCTCTCTCTTCCTCTCTGTGAAAAATCAATAAAATATATTTTTTTAAAAAGAAAAGAAAGCTGCCTGCTCCTATTAGACCAGAGTGTTAGCCACCTGAGGGCAGTCTCCGAGGTGGGCTTTTTATTTCTTAATGTATTTTTACTGATTTCAGAGAGGAAGGGAGAGGGAGAGAAAAACATCCATGGGGACAGAGAATCATTCATGGGGCTGTCTCCTGCACGCCCCACACTGGGGATGGAGCCCGCAACACCGTGACCTCCTGGCCCACAGGTCCAGCTCACGCACGGCAGCGGGGCCCGAGTGGCCTTCTGCAGGCATTCCGCAAAGGCAAGGCTCCTCCGAGGCGGCCCGACTGACCCTTCACCCACGCGGGCCCCGGCGGCTCTGGGGACGCAGGATCGCAGCTCCGCGGCCGGGCCCGGCCCCAGCCCCGGCCCCGGCCCGCACGGGGAAGGCAAGAGGCGCCACAGACACACCCAGCCCCGCCGGCTTGTTTACGCCTCTGGCTCAGCCCCGCCCGCGCGGCCGCCGGGCCACGTGACCCGCGCCCCGCCCCTCGCCGTCCCGCGTGGCCCCGCCCACCGCGCCGGCCCTTCTTTCTGCCTCCTTCGGAGTCACAAGACCGTTCAGCGGCCTCCGCTCGGGATCCTTCCGCAGGCCCCGCCCCCTCCCCGCCTCGGAACGTCCGGCCGGTCCTCCCTCCCCGCGGTCGGCATCCTCAGGAAAGAGCAGGACGGCCTCCTCCGTCCAGCGGGGCTGCCGGCCGCAACCACCGGCCGCGGGGTCCGAAGGGGAGGCGGGGGCCCGCGGGGGACTCTTTTTCGTGGCGGAAGCTGTCGCCGGCCGTGGCCTCTTCACGCCGGGGGAGGTGCTGTACGTCCAAGATGGCGGCGCCCTGTAGGCTGGAGGGACTGTGAGGTAAACAGCTGAGGGGGAGGAGACGGTGGGTGAGTATGGGGGTGTCGCCCCCTCCTTCTCATGGGAACTGCTCGGGGCCGCCCCGGCACCACGACCCCGATCGGGGAGGCCCCGGGGGGCGGGGGCCGGGGGCTTTCTTGCGGTGGAGGGGACCCCGGGAGGGCGGTTTGGGAAGCTTCTCCCTCCCTCTCCTCAGGCGCTGTCGCCGGCGGGGCCCGGCGGGGCTGGCGGGTCCCCGGGGAGGGAGGCGGGCCTGGCCGGGCCCTCGCCCCACGCCGGCGGCCGGGGGCGCGGGCGGATGCACGGCCGGGCCAAGGCGCCCAAGGCCGGGGGCGGTGAGCCCCGCGCAGCCCCGCCCCGGTGGGGTGACAGGCCCCCGGGGGTGCAGGGGCCGGGGGTGGGGAGACCCGGGCGGCGGGCGGCGGGGCCGGTCCCGGGCGTGAGGAGAGGGTCCGGGTGGGGGCCGAATGAATGGAGGCTGCCTGCGGGCGCCGAGGGCTCGCCGGCGGGGTTCCCGCGGAGCCGGCGGGGCGGGAGGCCCGGCTCCGGGGTGCCCGCGGGCGGCCCGTGGCGGGGAAACAGTTACCTCCGGCCCGCAGAGGTGATGCCCGCGGACAGCTGTTTGCAGAGCCGCTCCCAGGCGCTCATCCATTCATTCGAGGAGCCGGAGGGTGAAGGGCTGGCGGCCGGGGCCTGAGCTGGGAGCCTTCCTTTGTGTCCCGGAGAGAGTTGGCCGCCCGCGTTGGGATGGGGCGGGGCGGGGGCGGGGGGAGCCCGTGCCTCGGCGGGGCGTGCGGGCCTCCCAGCACGGCCGCTCCGGGTCAGCGGGTGCTCCCTGGGCAGGTGCTCTGCCCTCATCTCTCGCCGCGGAGGGAGGAGGTGGCCACGGTGAACATCCCCATCTCTCAGGTGGGCAGACTGAGGCCCGGAGGGAGTGTCCGAGCCGGAACCGGGGTCCCACTGGACTGCAGGACGCTGGACCCCTGATCATTGATCCTCCCCCGACTCTCTCTGAGCTGTGATGGACCTAAGCTGGCCTGTCATTCTCATGAAGTGATCAGCATGAATCAGTGACCAGGGTTCCTGCCCAGGTGCCCGTGTGTGTGTGTGTGTGTGTGTGTGTGTGTGTGTGTGGTTTCGAGGGGCTGTGCAATGGCGTACAGGCCCTGGCTTTGGTTTGGGATGGCAGTGTGGTACATGCAGATGTGCTGGTGTAGGTGGGGAAGTATTTGATATATTTTTATAAAAACAGATGAGTTTACTGCATGCAGAAAGAAGTCCTGCTTAAAACCCTCGCTGGGTTTTTTGTTTTTTAATAGAAAGCATAGAAATAGCACGGAGCTTTCGGTGGAGTGTGCTGTAAACAGCACTAAGATAGAATGACACGCTCCCGAGAGGCATGGCTTTATAATTTGGGGATCAGCGTAGACTCCTCTGAATGCCAACGTGTTGGCAGCGGGGGGCGGTAAATTTCAAGAAGGGCCCCTAAACCGGACCTTCTGGGGGCCCTGGGCTCACTGAGCACCAGCTGTGGCTCGGTGAACATTCTGGAGGAACCCTGGAGTGTGCAGATGAAGGCCCACGCAGGCTGTGCGGGGAGGTGCACCTTTGACAGCCATGCAGGGGGAGGGGCTCCTCAGAAGCAGGGAAGCGTTCTTGTATCGCCCGGGAGCCCCGGGATCTGACCGCCTGGGAGCTGGACGGGGTTATGGCAGAGGCAGGCGGAGGACAGCCTCTGACCCAAGTTCACATCTCATCCAAAACTAACGGCCCAGGCCTGGAGGGCGGTGACGTAAGCTTGCTTTGCCCGTGCGTTTTCTGGTGTCATAGCAACGTGGTCTGTTCCCAAAGTCCGGCCAGGTCTCCCGGCGGCTACAAGCCGCCTCACTTGTGTGCAGCTGGAGTGGCTCAGGTCCTCTGACTCAGTTGCATTCTTCCTCACTGGGGTAGGCTCCGGCTCCAGCTCCTGCTCCCGCTCCCAGGTGTAATGTGATCCCTTCTGTGCATGCCTGGTTTCATGTGTGAGACAGTCTTACTAGGACAGATGCATACATACCTACCCGTCTGTGTGATGTTTCCAGAAGCATCCACTGCTGGAAACGAGCTGTGACAGAACCTCCACCCCACATGGCAGACCCCACCGCTCTTGGACCTCACGCTCAGGCTGTGGGCGTCCCGGGTCATTTCTGGGAGAAGCCGCAGGTGGCGCTCGGTGCCCGGAGCTTCGGACCAGGGCCCTAGAGTTCCAGTGGGGCTCTTTCTTCAGCTGACCGCTCGCTCAGAGGATTTTTAAAAGTACTTCTGACCTCCGGCGTGCAGTGGGTGAGCGTTGGGCTCTGAGTTACAGCGGGCTTGATCTTGTGTCTCACAGTTTGTTGGGGGACAGGTAGGCTCTTTCCTGGGTCCCAGGGCCACAGTGGACGGACATGAGCTGCTCCTGGAATTGGACATTCTTGGGTGCAGGTGAGCCAAACACAGCAATGTGTCAGTCGCTGCAAGCTTTCTAAAAGTCACCCAGTTTTCAACTTTGAACAAGTCACTTACGTCCTCTGAGCCTCAGTTTCTTCACTGTGAACAGAGTTGGACTGTAAGTTAGTGCTCCTAGACTTCCCGGCCTTCAGCTAAACATCCTGACCTAGGTGATTGGGTCGGAGTGCTCACGGCTGGGTAATATCTCAGCAGGTTGGTGACTTTTAGCCTGACCTGTTGACTGGTGACCTGTTTACCTTTTCCTCTGTCACATTGCTTTTGAAAGGTAATTTCCTCACGTTATACATCTCTCTTTGAGAGGTTAATGTTTGTCATTTCGGTAGCTGCAATCATGAAAGAAAGGATACTCTGCCTTCAAACCTGTAGCTTTTTGCTTTAAATATATACATATATACGTGTGTGTGTGTGTGCGTGCGGCTAGTATATATTCAAATACCGAGTTTTTTCCCTTCAATGTTTAATATAATGTAGTTTACATGAAATACTCATTTTCTCCCTATTTTAAGTTGGTCTGAAAGAAGTTTACCATCAGCAATTTTCTGATTTATTTTTTAAGCCTGTAGTTATTAGAAATTAGTAACTTAATGTTTAATGTCTCTTTTTGTGAGGAGAATAAAAAATCATATATACTAGGGTGTATATATATATCCTACATATATGAATATATATTCATATATATATATAAATTCATGTACATATGGATATATATATTCACACATTCATTCATTCTCAGGGTCTTGCTAATTTTTTCTTGTGCCTTCTCTTACGCATTGCTAATGTTTGTTCTATACAGGGAAGTAGCCAATGGCAACAATATTTTGAAAGATGGAATGAGTTCCGATTGTCATCTAATGAGTAAAGTGCCTTAAAAACCAAGGTTTGGTAAAAAAAAAAAAAAAAAAAAAAAAAAATGCGTGGCAGGCAGTTTCTGACCTAGCACCGTAGGTCTCTGTGTAAATGGCAGTGAAGACCATGAAGTGTCTGAGTGACGAGGGACCAGTGTGCCCTTCCGTTGGTGATGGCGACCCCGTGGGGAGGGATAAGGAGGAACAAATGCAGTGACCGAGTGTCTGCAGCCACTCAGACCTGGCTGCTCATGGCTCACAGCCCAGTGACAAACTCGAAATGTATTCATTTTAAGTTTCAAGGTGGTTTTATCAGTGCTTTACATACAGGTTATTGAATGGGTAGATGCTGAGCTAACTCAGGTCTCCAGCTATACAATATTGTTGTAATAAAGTTTATATTTATTGTGTGCTTACAAGCCAAACATCGTGGTAAGCATTTTACAGGTAAGATGCTGGAACTCTCCTCGCAGTCTCAGGAGACGAGACCGGGAGATGAGGGGCTGAGGCCTAAAGTCACATCAGCTGCTGAGCTGGGTTTGAACCTTGCTGGTTGACTCCAGAAGCCCAACATTTAATATTTCACATTGTTAAATTGACTGAATTGCTTGCTAATCTCACAAACTAACTCATGTCAGTGATTCTTAATCTTCGTTTTGTGGGAAAGAGGGGGCTCACCCCTCTGCAATCCAGGGGAACTGTGGGCCAAATATGTCTTCCCACCAGGGGCACTGGCAGAGAGATGAAGTCCTGTGTATGGCCTCGGGGACTTCATGGGCCCAGCGTGGAGCTCAGTCCACCATTCTAGATAGGTCCCTGCTCCTAAAGTGGACTCGGGCTTTATTTGGAACAATCCGTTTTTAACTAGTAGATAGAAGAGGCCCAAGTCTTTTACAGCTGGGCCTACGTGCTGCTTGCATTTCAAATCATTTTGTCACAAACTTTCATATTGAAAGGTTCTTTACACCTCACTGGAAATGCACCTTCAGGTGCCACATCAAAGATCCGAAGTGGAGAACTCTGGTCTGGAACTTGCTAAACGTGAGGCAGGCCCAGCTGGAGTCCAGTCTGTGCTGGCACCTTAGCACCGAGTAGAATTCCTTTGGGTTTCCCCCCCCCCAAGATCTATGCACTGTTTTTTCCCTTTGAACCTCAAAGTGTATATAAAAATATATATATTTAATGTTTCTGGCCTGCATCCTTCTTTTCCCTGGACCGCTGGCTCTCAACCTTTCCCGGGCCTCAGAATCACCCAGAAGACCCCTCTCCCCGAGTTTCTGACTCGGAGATCTGGGGCAAGGCCCCGGATTGTGCATTTTTAACAGGTCCCAGGTGACGCTGATGTGCTGGTGTTCGGACCACCTGTGAGAACCACAGGCCTGGGCCTTCAAACCACCTGTCTGTTCCCGGTGTTTCTGCTTTAGTCCTCTGAGTCTGAAACCTAAAGAAATTTCATTTCTTCTTAGGGGAAGTCTGTATGGTGACTTTTGGATACACACATGACAGATATCCTCTGGCCTGCACATTGTACTAAGTAATTTTGTTCACGCTAATAAGTCAAACGTAAGAAACATTATTCACAGAGGAATACACCTTACCAGAACTGAGCTATGTCCCTGCAGGCGACCTTTGAAATAGGATACAAGTGTCGGCAAGTTGTCCATCAAGCTCCCTGATGGCAGAATTCTGAATGGAGACTCTGGAGCTCTCCTGCCCCGGCTTGTATGACCTTGAGAAGGACTGAGGCCATTTACGTCACACGTGACTGCAGGCTTTGGCAGGTCTCACCATCAGCTGCTTTACTTACACACCAAGTAGTATGTCCTCCTCCCGTCTCCCTCCTCCGTGCATTGGGAGGAGGAGGGACTGGGAGCTGGTGTCTTTTCCTTTCGGGTGTGTTTGTGCTGAAGGCCCCTCGTTCACCTGCTGGAATGTCCCCTAGGAAGTCACCTCAGAGCCTCGCGGGACAGTATAATAGTATCTTACTAGCAGATGATAATTGCCTCGCTGTTAACATACTAACTGTATTGTCACCGTACTAGTGTAATATTTCTGCTTTGCATCTGCTGTACCTGGTGATGAAACAGTCCATCTATGCCTGAACCTGTGTCTGAATTGCCTTTGGGTTTTTTTCTAGTAAAAACCTGAGTATAGGAAATAAGTATAGTGAAGAAATACCTGCCTTCATTTATACCCTTAGTTGTGTTTTGGGTTGTTTTTTTGTTGTTGTTGTTGTTGTTTGTTTTTGGGCACCTCTCACCTAAGGATATTTTTCCACTGATTATTTTTAGAGAGAGTTGAAGGGAGGGGGAGAGTCAGAGAGAAACATCGATGTGAGAGAGACGTCAATTGGTTGCTTCCTGCACACACCCTGGCCAGGGCCGGGGATCAAGTCTGCAATTGAAATCTTGACCGGAATTGAACCCAGGACCCTCAGTCCTTGGGCTGGCACTGGACCCTCTGAACCAAACCGGCTTGTTTATCACAGACGAGTGCGTGCCAAGTTCTCTCGGGCGCTAGGCTCTGCAGTTACTGCTGGGCGGGGTGTGCAGATCTGGGCTCCTGGGGTAGAAGGCCACACCAGCACCCGCTTCCCAAAGTGAACAGTCAGCTGACGTCTTCTGAAGGCCTTGCTGGTACCTGCCACGGTGTTCATCAAGGTCCGTGTAGGTCTTAGCTGCCTCATGCCCGTCATGCACCTTGTCAAGGGCAGAGAGATGTGATACGTGTGTGCAGGTCCCGCTAACGACAGGTCCCATGGCAGGTACGCTGGAGTCCATGTGTAATCCCACGTGTCTAAGCCATCAGTCTGTGAGCACCGACAGCGTGAAAACAAATCGATCTACGTTCCTGCTGTTCAGTCTCAGAGCCCTCACCCTCCTCAAACCTGCGTTTGTTTTTGTCCGAAAGGCTGCTGTGGAGGTGCAGTTACAGCGTGGCTTCAGACCAGCACACGGGGAGGTCTCGATCTGTTTCCTTTGGTGTTTGAAGCAAGAACGTGGACTGACCCTGCTCCACTCTGACAGGAGTTTCCCTCCGGCCCCTCGGGCAGGGGTCTGCTCCCTCCCGCCTCTCATCAGGGATTGCAGGTCTCTTACTTCACTGACCAAGCGGTTCCCCATCGTCCCTCTGCAGGGCAGACTTTTTAAAAAATACTTTTTTATTCATTTCAGAGAGGGAGATAGAGATGGAAACATCAATAATGAGAGTGAATCATGGATCGGCTGCCTCCTGCACACCCCCCATTGGGGACCAACTCCACAACCCGGGCATGGCATAGGTTGGCACTCAACCACGGCAGCCTGGCTGTAGGGCAGGATCTAACTAAGGCAGTGAGAGAATAAACTCATAAAATATCACTAATAGCAGGTGGTGTTTGACCTGCCAGCGTCACGGTGATGCTGATGATTGCCATTGCAGTTTTCAGCGTAGTGGTGAAGGCGGTGAGGAGTCTTGTGTTGGCATTGGACAGAAAGCCTGGTCTCCTGTGCCAGCACCTGTACCAGCGGGGCAGGCTGCGAGAGCTCGTCATGTATCTGAATTTTACCCTCAGCAAATGCTTTTCAGTTAAGACCCAGTGCGGTCTGACCCTGGGCCACCAGCGGCCCTCGGGTTCTGCAGAGGAGAGGCTCCTGCTTCCTTCCAGCTCTTTCCCGGGTCAGGTGACTGGCCAGGCAAGTGCTCCCTGTTGAAGGGCCAGCCTGCCCCCGGCACTGCGCACATGTGTGCCACTGAGGACCACGGTGTGAATGCGTGGGGTGTGCTCTGCACACGAGGAAGTAGAATGACGTCGGGGGCAAGAGATTTCCATTGTTGTAGAGTCGCTCAGTCCCCTGGTTTGACTGACCAGGACGGCACATTGAAGAGGTATTTCCGGCTTTTCCGCGCTCAGGGCAGTTAGGTGAATGTAGTGTATGGGGCTCAGCGTCCATGCTGTGTAGTGGGCGCTGGGATGCGGACCAGAGACGCTGGTTACTTGCTTCGTGGCAGACGCTGGGGTGGCCCCGGTGTCGTCGGTGGGCCGGGTGGTCGCTGACCTGGAGCTCCCAGCCAGTGGTCAGCTCGTGCCTGAACACACTTAGAACAAACTGGAATGCATGTAATTATATACTCACCAGAGGCCCGGTGCACGAATTTGTGGACAGGTGGGGTCTAATGGCCGTAGCTGCCGGCTGCTGGGTACTCCCTCTCTTCCCCTGGCTGGCCCGCCCCTGGTTGAACTCCTGGACGAACTCCTGGTTGAGGGGACAATTTGCATACTACGTTTCTACTAAAAGGATATTTGACGCATATTTAACACGAGATGGGCAGGAAGTGGGGTAAAAGGGAAGACAGTGGAGAAGTGACAACTTCACAAATACTTTACACTTGTCAGGGCGATTAGATGAAGGCTATGCTGTTTTGAAGGCAGAATTCAGCTCTATACACTTAAGAATATTTTAACTCCTAGTCATTCAATCAACAAGCTCAGTCAATCATCACTTAACATCGTTGTTAAGTTCTTCGACTTTAAGCGAAGCTGCCTATACGGTAAGCAGTTTTACGGTAGGCTGATCGATATAAACGAGTTGAGGTCCCGAATGCTGAAGGAATCAGACGTGCTTCGAGCACCTGCTGTGCCTGATGACACCAGGGTAGCTGCTAGAGGTGCAGCCCTTACTGAACAGGCACGTCCTCTCTTGGTGTCACCGCAGTCCGTGAGGGAGGCGTGCTCAGAGCTAATGGCATGGTGACACAGAAATACAGCCGCTAAGTGGCAACAGGACCCGACCTGGCCTGGAGCAGGCGGGAAGCTTCTCTGAGGTTTAAGCTGAGCTTTGAAGGGTGAAGACTTAGCTGGGGGTCTGCAGGTCCTGAAATGGGGGGTGTTTTGGCTGAGAGACTGAGGCCAGTGGGGTGCGTAGTTGGGGGAGCGGTGGTGGGGCTGAGGCGATGCAGACCACGGAGGGCCTGGCACTGGCTGTCCAGCCTTGGGGCTCCCGGAGTCACGCCCTGTGCCACACACAGTGGCCAGGGCTCCAGGACGGGTCGCCTCAAGTCGCCACGCAGCCCAGGAGTGAGGAAGAGGCCATTGCTCTTCTCGCTGTGCGGACGGGGAGCTTAGGGTCAGACATCAGAAGTCCCACAGCCAGCGCTGGCAGAGCGTGACTCCAGCTCGGAACCTCTGATGCTGCAGCCTGTGCCGACCCTTCGCTACTGACCATCCGTTTATCGCTCAGCACCCAGACTGTCAAAACAGAGTGCCCGTTCCGCACCATCTGAAGAATTTCCCCGCAGCCAGCCGATTGGAAATGCAGACGCAGACGACAGGGAGGGAGGCCCAGGGCCGCCTCTCAGGGCGGGGTGGGAAGGAGGCGGAGCCACGGGACCTGGGCTCCCTCCGATTGCCTCTGTTCACTCTGCTGTAAGCTTATGTCCATGTGTGTGCTTTCCTCCAGTGACCATGAGAGGCGCCAGGCTGACAGCACTGGAAACCGAATTACCACTTGTCCTCAGAACAGGTAAGGTATCAGCTCCGTCCACTGGTTGGGGGGACAAAGGGGAGCTGCTCCCTCCCCTCCTTTGTGCACCCCCTGAACCACAGCCACTCCCCACATGTGCACGTACACTTCTTCATTGCACTTGCTAGGGCTGTCTGCCCCTCATGGCACCCTGCACTGAGGTGCTTGGGAAATATTTGAATGAGTTTAAAAAGGAGAGATGCTTCCTGGCTGGTGTTGCTCAGTGGTTAGAGTGATGGATTGAGCACCGGAGTGTCTCAGGTTCGATTCCAGGTCAAGGGCACAGAAGTTTTAGGTTTGATCCTCTTGGTGTGTGCGGGAGGCAACCAATCGATGTGTCTCTCTCACATCAATGTTTCTCTCTCTAAGTCTCTCTCTCTTTCTTTCTCTCTCTTCCCTCCCTTCCTTCTAGTCTCTAAAAATCAGTGGAAAAAATATCCACCTGTGAAGATAAGCAAAGACAACAACAAAAATAAAAATTAAAAAGAGAGATGTTCTAATCATGGTACTCATTTCAAGAGCTTATGCTTGGACTCCTGTGAGGGCTTTCTGGAATATCAGAAACTCTTAAACTTTGCTTACCTAAATGAAGAATCTCACACAATATTTCTATTTTTTTCTAGGGACTAGAAAAGATGGTTAAAATTTAGAATTTTAGAACCAAACAGAAAAGCTTGTTGCCAAAAATGTTCTCATTTGCTTTGGCTTCTGTAAAGCGTTTGGAAGGAGCAGGCTTCCAAAAGCAGCCGCATATGCCTACAGCATATTTACACACCGAGCAGCAAGCTGGGTGTCCGGCTGGCCCGCCTGGCCACTGCCCGCTGCTGGGCTGGCGCCGTCTTTGTGTAGGACTGAGTTCCTGTCCCTCTGCCCTGGGCTGTTCCTCTGGAGGACCGGCCCCGACAGGGCGGTCTCTGCGCGCAAAAGACAGCATCTCCCGGGACTAGGCCAGTCAGCAGCAACATCAATGGAACAAAACCGGCCTTACGGACAGCATACTTTAGATCGGAGCGTCCTCTGCTTTCCCTGGAGTAGAAGTGAGCTCGGGGCTAGGCCGGGAGACGTGCTGCTGAGGGTTACCATCCAAGTGGGTCCCAGGTCTGCGCCCGGTGCTCCCTCCCAGCGAGTGCTCTGCGCTCGGTGCTCCCTCCCAGCGAGTGCTCTGCGCTCGGTGCTCCCTCCCAGTGAGTGCTCTTCGCGCAGGGCCGGTGCTGAAGTGTGACTGCCATCCTCCCACTCAGGCCGCTGCAGGCTGGTGGTTTTGCACTTATTTTTCTAGTGTTTTTTTTTTTTAATTTTTTAATTAAATGGGTTGGGGTGACATTGGTCAGCGTGAACATACAGGTTCCAGGGTCTTTACTTACAGCTGCATTTGATCCAACTCCGCACGGTGACCTCGGTGTCTCTTCTCAGTTTTGAACTCTTCTGTGATGCAGTCTTCCCAGCTGCCCTTACCGTGGCCCTTTCACGCTGACCTGCTTTGTGATTTACCTGAAAGATTGTTGTTTCTGGGTGTGACCCCGCAGCTTCCTGTTTCATGATTTGCTATCCGAAATGCATTCAGACATTTTAGTTCATTTTTCTGGCTAATGAACTTATGACTCAAAGAGCCAAATCAGTGTCTATTAACCAGGTTATAATTAAACAAGAGCGTAGATGGTTAATACGGGTTTCTAGGATCATTGCTACTCTAAACTTGCCATGCTAGGAGGAGATAATTTACATATATATATATATATATATATTGATTTTTTACAGAGAGGAAGGGAGAGAGACAGAGAGAAACACTGATAAGAGAGAAACATCGACCAGCTGCTTCCCGCACATTCCCTACCAGTGATGTGCCCGAAACCAAGGTACATGCCCGTGACCGGAATCAAACCTGGACCCTTCAATCCCCAAGCCGACGCTCTGTCCACTGAGTAAAACCAGCTAGGGCAGGAGTTAACGCTTTAGCACCATGTTTCTCAAACGGCATGTACGTCACCCAGATAGGAATTCCCGGGGCTGCCTGTTAAAATGCAGGTTCCTGAGGCACTAAGACTAAGTGACATGTCTGCTCCTTGGCCTGGGAACTTGGCCAACTGTGTTCGCTTTACCACGTGACTGCGGCAAACTCCTCTTTTTTGAGTGTCCATATTCTCATCTGTAAAGTAGGGTAAGAATGCTCACCTCCGAGAGCAGCTGTGAGGGCCGGAGCCACACACTCACGGACTGTCACATCGCGGGGCTTGGGGTTTGGGTCAGCCAGCTCAGGGCTCCCCTTACAGTTCTCCCCTGGGTTCCTCCTGCTAGCTCTGTGACCCCGAGCGGAAGGCCTACCCGGCTTCTCTCCCTATGAAAATGGGACGGAGACCACTCACACTGGGAAAGGGGTGTGTCTGATGGTGTCCGTGGGAGGTGAGCAGCGCCTGTGGGACACGTGGCCGTCATTGCCTGGTTTGGAAAACAGCTGTAGAGACCACAGTGGGAGAAATACATGGTGTGTGTACAGCCACGCTCGGCGAGTGAGCTGCTTTTCGTATGTGCAGATGGTGCAGCTGGTCCCCTGCCCTAAAGGACTGAGCTTTGAAGGTGAAGTTTGCCCTGATGCCCCTTTGCTGAGCCGGCGGCATGAGGCGTGCACGCTCCAAAAGGAGAAACGACGCCTGGTTCGCACGCTGAGGACAGGAACCGTGTCCGTGGGTTACACATACACGCATGCAAGTTCTTTGGTTGATCACTTCCACCAGCGTTTTCTTCCTGACCATCCTCCAGTTCTCTAGTAAAAGTGAGCAGAGCCGGTTAGGGCCTCAGCCCCTGAGGACAGCACCTGGGACCTAACCGGCTGTACTAACCTGTAGACATGGGAGCAATTGTCAGGAAGGAATGCTGGTGGGAAGTGACCAACCAAAGAACTAGTTTGCATGCATATATAACTCCTGGACACAGACGATAGGGTGTGAGGCCTTGGGGGGGGGGATTGGCTAGAAGGGATCAATGGGGGGAAAACGAGGACACAAGCAATGCTTTTAACAATAAAGATTAATTTTTTTAAAAATCAGAATTAAAAAAAAAATACTATACTGTTCCTTTTTGCAAACGTTTACCTACTTTTACGCACTGATTTGAAAAATAAACACTATCTTAGCCAAAACCCAAGGCAGAATCAGAAGTAGAAATAACTCCGATTTGGTTCTTTTATGAAGTTGCGGTGACAGTCGGTTCTGGCGTGTGGTTTTGGTTTCTCTCTGGCTGTAGCACTGCTCTCTGTGGGTTTGTCACGGGCAGGGTATTCTCACGCCCGCGGTACTCCCTGACAGCGCTCTGCACACATTTCGAGGCATGGGATGCGTGCGCCGCCCTGCCTTCCAGGTAGCTGTTGGCGGGAATGTGAGGCTGTGTGGTCACTCTGTCTTCCTTTTCCCAGTCTGGTAGTGGCACCAATGGAGAGCCTTCAGCGTCTGTAACGAACGTCCTGGACCCGGCACAGCACGTCCGTGTGGGAAAATGGCCCAACAAGCCAACCTCGGGGAGCTGCTCTCCACGCTGGACTCCCCGGTGCTGAGCGAGCGTGATGAAGTCACGGCCATCTTTAAAGAGAACCTCAATGCTGGTGAGTGAGAGCAGGTGCTTCTTAGCTCGTCTGCCGGTCGGCAGAGAGCGACTAGAGCTGAGCAGAACCCTGCGGGCAGCTGCGGTGTCACTTCTCTGGAGCCTTTAAAGCCCTAGAAAGAGCTCGCCATGGTGGAGGCCCTGTCAGTGTGTGTCCAGCTTCTCCTTCAGAACATCCAGGTGTGCCCACAGACACACACACACCCAGGATCCCACAGTGAGCCCGCACCCGGCACCCGAGCTTCTGCCATTCTTTTTTAAAGTATATTTTTACTGATTCCAAATGAGAGGAAGGGAAGAGAGAGAGAAACATCAATGACGAGAGAGAATCATTGATTGGCTGCCTCCTGCATGCCACACACTGGGGTTCGAGCCCCAAACTCGACCATGTGCCCTGACCGGGAATTGAATAGAGATCTGGTTCTGTTCATAAGTCGATGTTCAACCACTGAGCCACACTGGCCGGGCAAAATGAATTATCTTTTGTAATTAAAAAGTAATAATAAAATCTTAGCATTTCATGTGCTTATATGGTTATTTAGGCAAATAAAAAGAATCTAGCATTTCATGTGCTTATATGGTTATCTAGGCAAATAAATTTAGGTTTCCATTCGCTTAAATCTAAGTGAATGGAACGAAGCAGAGAGAGCTTCGTAGGACTTTGGGTAACGTATAGAGAAACATTTTCTGGGTTTTGTGACAGGCAGCGATGTGAGGTAAATTTAGAACATTAAAGGAAGTAACTATGGGAAACCACCTTCCTTTCTTTAGACCGTGGTCCGATGCTTGTGAACACCTTGGTGGATTATTACCTGGAAACCAGTTCTCAGCAAGTATTGCACATCCTGACTACCTTGCAAGAGCCACACGATAAGGTAACTGCAGACAAAGAGCAGAGGGTGGGAGGCGTTCTCCCGAGAGGGGTGCTGGCTTCTCTGTGCACCCCATGCAGGCTGCAGAGCTCGCCCCTCCCCCAACTTCTGCCTGCCGCCGCTCCTCCTTCGCAGGTGTCACCACGTGTCACCCGCAGGACCTGTGTACAAAGTGAGATACGTTCCAGAGTCTTTTTATCTTGCTGTTTAAAAAAAATCCTGGAATCCCTGTACTAGAATGGTACAGTGCCACTTCATAAAGTACCCCTTGTTAAACCCATGCGTTAAGTAGGGTTTTTCAACTTCTGATTAATGTGGGAAATCTTAAGTGCAAACTAACTGATGGATGAGTCCAGCTTCCCAGCTCCTGGAGGGCCCTTCCGTTCTGCTTAGCAGAGCACTGTGACGGCAGACTTGGGGCGTCTTGAGGTCATTGGCTGGTGACTTCTCCAGAATAGGAAGACCTTGTTCTTTTCGCTCGGGGCTGGATGTTAACTTCCGCTGCCCCTGATCTGTGCCTGGGGCCACACCAGGTGGCCAGCTCCCGTGACAGAGAGGGTGCAGCTCCAGCGAGGCCTCAGCTTCAGCGCTGCGGGCTGGGCGTGGTGAGGGTGAGGGTGGCTGTTTGTGCCTCAGAAGGAGGCTCCCTGCCTCGCCCCAGACCTGTATCAGGGGACCCTTTCTCAGGAAGTGCAGGCTGTCCTGTCTCAGGCCATATGGGTCAGTGTTTTGTTTGCCAACATGATTTAAATCTTGAACTTGACCCCTTTACCTGTGTGACCCTTGCCCTACATCTTGGGGGGTCAGGGGGTCACGGATCCATCCACTGGCCTTTGTGAGGGTCTCATACATGCACCTGAGGGTCTCCCTTGGTTCCCTTGATCCCCCCTCCTCCCAGCTTTATTGAGATACATTTCCCTGTTCTCTCACACTTCTAGCATCTCTTGGACAAAATGAATGAATATGTGGGCAAAGCCGCCTCTCGGTTATCCACGCTCTCATTACTGGGCCACGCCATCCGGCTGCAGCCGCCCTGGAAGCATAAGCTCTCTCAAGCACCTCTCCTGCCTTCTCTGCTAAAATGTCTCAAGGTACGGCGCATGTAAGAACTTGAGCGAAATGGCTTTGTGCGTGTCATTTCCGAAATGTTGAGACACTTCAAGCAAGCGCACTAGATTTTAAGCTTGAGAGTTTGAACACTGCAGGCATTTGGTGTTTCTCCGAGTGCAGAGTTGGGACTGAGGCCGTTGTCAGGGCATCACTGATGCCCAGTAGCTTTTGGCGAGCAGATACGGTAACGGTTCGGGTAGGTTGGTTCTCTTTCCTAAGCCTCTTCGGTGCCAGCCTTGGCGAGCCTTCCCTCAGGTGAAAATAGGCCGGCTCGCCTCTGGGAAGCCCGTTCCCAAGCTCCTTTTAGCTAATAGAGTGAGGCCTTAAAGGCCCGGTGCCACGGCTCCTGCCCGGTGCCTCCCGCCCGCCGCCGCCCGCCCGAGGTGTTCCTGCGCAGGGAGCACTCGTGTAGAGTGCCTGATAATTTGAGCACCGCACTGGCTTGCTGAGCTGCGCAGGGCTCTTTGTCAGTCTGTTCAGTTCCTGGGCTTATTTCTGGCGGGAAGTAAGGAAACATGGTTAGTGTGAAGTGCTCGCTCCTCCCAGAGACACGGGCGTGCGGAGTATTTATCTCGGCTCGTCCGGAACAGCACTCTGCGGGGGCTCATGTCTCTACCAGGGAGGGGACTACTACTGCCTTAGGGTCCCGGAGGTGAGACCCAAGGAGACACGTTGAAAGGTGTCATTAAAACATGCCTGTAGTATTGGGGAAAAGTAGGAATAGTTTTAGCAACTTTACTAAATTTTTAAATCTCCACCCAAGGATATGTGTTTATTGATTTTTAGAGAGAAGGAGAGAGAGAACTATCGATTGGTTGGCTCTCGTACATGCCCTGTTGGAGCCCCAGTAGGGTATTGAACCCGAAACCTAGGCATGTGCCCTGATAGAGAATCAAACACAAAACTTTTTGGTATACGGGACAATACTTTAACCCATCAGCCACTTGACCAGGGAAATAACTTAATTTTTTAAGCTAGTGGGTCAATGAGGATATAATCTAGTTTTGAGGCACCCCATTTAATTTAGAGTCTAAAACTACCCATCTTTTCCAAAAAATTACTTGAAAATTACTCGTGGGCTGTTCCCTGAGCCTTCAGTTAGATGTTATAAGACAAGAGTTAATCCTTTCTCGGGAACTCGTACGTTCTAACCACGTTTTTCATTCTTATCAGCAGATGGCTGCCATGATAGGTGCGGGCTTGATGTGAAAACTAAATATATTTAACGCTTCCTTTCCGAACCGATCGCTCCTTTTTAAGTAGGAATAATGAGAGTCTTATAGCCTCCACGGGCGTCTTGGTCACTAGTTTCTTAAATCCGAATTCCGGTCACTTGGCAAACAGCCTTGATGTGGTCAGGGCCAGGGGAGGCGCTGTCGCCATCCAGAGCTCAGGACCCTCGGCGTCAGGGTCTTCATGAGCCCGCAGTGAGCGACTCTGGGCAGGTCTGGTTGTAGACACGGTCAGAGGGAGGCCGCCATGCCGCCTTTATCTGCTGGTTTCTAAGCTCCATGAAGGTGAGCCGTTCAGGACCCTGTTCATGCTGAGCTAACTTCGTCTTAAGTTACACGTCTGTGATCCTTTGAAAAGTGTGTGACTTGTCCATGTGTAGTGGTTTGTGTAATTGACTGTAAAAAGGTAAGCATTTTAGGATTTGGCTGCCTGAACAAAAACAGCTGCATTCCTCTGTCCTGTTAAAAAGTAGCCGCCTGCTTTCACATCCTCGGGCTTGAGGAGTGGGCGTCGCCCCACGCAGGTTAAGCTCCCCCAGGTGCGGGTGGGATATGGGTGGGGGTGCGGGTGTGTGGTTCTGCCAGCTGCTGCAGCCGGGAGGCCCTCGTCATCCTGTGGAGACGGCTGCAGTGCTGTCCCTCAGCCTCCGGGGCCTTAGGGGGCTGAGTCTGAGCAAAGCTCTCATTGGGCCCGTGGTCCTCGGCGCCCCGAGGCACAGCCCTGCACCCACAGCTGCTTCTTCTCGCGCCCTTTCCTCCGCAGGTGGACACTGATGTCATCGTCCTCACGACCGGCGTCCTCGTGCTGATCACCATGCTGCCCATGATCCCGCAGGCAGGCAAGCAGCACCTGCATGACTTCTTCGACATTTTTGGCCGTCTTTCGTCCTGGTGCCTGAAGAAGCCAGGTGAGACCCCGAGCCTGTCTGGTGGTGCTTTCACGGACGAGCAGGTGGTGAGCGTAAGGGAAGGACGCTCGACCTCTGTTGCTGGCGTGGGCGTTGTCTCCAGCCAGACGAGGGACCAGCTGGCAGTGTCCGCTGCAGGCCGTGCGACGCCTCTTCCCTTGGCTTAAAGGGTTCCTCCTAAGAGTGGTCGGAGGGAGAGCTCCCTGCCAGACCGGGACATGCTTGCCTCAGCCCCTGTTCTGACAGGACACAGGCCCCTGGCCCAGGACCTGGTCCCGTGTGTGTGTGTGTGTGTGTGTGTGTGTGTGTGTGTGTGTAGGGAGGAGGGAGGACGCTGCACATCCCCACCTGAACTCGCATGTGTCGGGGCCACAGGGAGCCGCCCATGGATTTTCAGGGTGGCTGCGTGCTCACACTTGGTTGTAGAAAACCCCTCTCACTCTTGGGGGACCCGGGGGAGTGCCTGTAAGCAAGGCGTCGGGGGCAGCTTTTGGGCTCGTGTCTGCCAGGCCCCCGTCAGCCTGTGTCCCGCTGAGGCTCTGGACGCCCCTTTGCAGGCCACGTGGCGGAAATCTACCTGGTCCACCTGCACGCCAGCGTCTACGCCCTCTTCCACCGCCTCTACGGCATGTACCCCTGCAACTTTGTCTCCTTCCTGCGCTCCCACTACACCATGAAGGAGAACCTGGAGACCTTCGAGGAAGTGGTCAAGGTGAGCGGCAGCCGTGTGGCCCGTGGCCCTCACTGCCTTTGTTTTAGATTAGAGGGCGCTCTGGAAAGAGAGCCTTCCCCAGCCCAGGGCCCCCATCCCAGCCCTGAGCAGCCACGGCTCTGCCCTCTGCCTTGATGGACGTGCCTGCCCTGTGCCGTGTGGCCCTGTGACGGGCCCTTCCCTTCACGGCGCCCAAGCTCCCCTGTTGCAGCGTGCATCCGTGCTCGCTCCTCTTTCTGTCACATAATGTCCTGTCGTGTGGCGATAGCTAAGCCTTTTGCTTGTCAACCGGACCCTTCTAGCCAATGATGGAGCATGTGCGGATCCACCCGGAACTGGTGACCGGATCCAAGGACCTTGAACTGGACCCTCGGAGGTATGGAAACACCGGGTACTTCCCAGGCGCTCTGGCGAGATCGCAGTGGGTGGGGAGACGTCCTCTCGAGAGGTCATTGGGGATAAACCTGTTAGAGAAAACCAGCAAACCAGTGCGGATCAGACATCACATGGCGTTAGCTCTGACACACCTTCAGAACGGGGAGAGGTTTTCTCCCAGCCAGGTTAGCTGGTGGGGTGGGCGTTTTAGATACGCAAGGACTCACACCTGCCCCCATAGACCCTGTCTCCGCCGAGCCCCGGGCATGGGTTTCACCAGAATACCAGTGAGGTCCAGGGGCATGGCTTTAAATTGTCACATGTCATTGACTCTAAGATGCCATTGAACAACAGGATGTACTTGTGTTTTACTTTCTTTATACCCGAGAAAGAAAAAATACCGAATAAACCAACCTGTGACTGGCTAGCCTCTGCTTCCCAGTTTCAGAGAGATTACATATGGAAAGTCCCTGTAAGAATCAAGAAGTTACTGCAAGTGCTTTGGTTGAAATAAAACATCTCTGCGACATGCACTTCATTGTCTTTTCTGAGGTCCGTCTCTGAGTGTCTGTGTGTCTTGACACTTTCACTAATCACTTTCCAGCCGCTGAGAATGTGGGCAGGAGACTAGCAGCCGTGCCCCCGGTGTTACAGGCCGCCACTGAGACCCTCTCCTGCACTGACCCCAAGGCCCTGCCTCTAGGGCAGCTGCCTGAGGCCCCACAGCCGGCTCTTTCCTGTGTGTGACACCACAGTCCCCACATCTCAGCGAGGCTGAGCGGCCTAGAACAGTGGTTAGCAACAGAGCCAAATATCAGACGAAATCGGGCGTGTTCAAGGTGGTATGGCTGTAGACCAGAGCCAAACATCAACAGTACAACGGTGGAAATTTCTTTGGAGAGCCAAATGTTTTAAACTTCTAACGCCACTTCTTCAAAATAGACTCACCCAGGCCGTGGTATTTTGTGGAAGAGTCACACTCAAGGGACCAAAGAGCTGCATGTGGCTCGAGAGCCACAGCTTGCTGACCATGGGCCTAGAACCGTTGCGTCGGGCGGATGTTTCCTAGGGGAGCCGTGGCACAGCGGTGCTGCCGGGCTGCTCTCCATGAGCCTCGGAACACGGAGGCGAGAGCCCTGGGGTGACGAGTTACTTAGAAACAGGAGGACCGTTCTGCCTGAGCGAGCAAAGGCGTTCGTCTTCCATTCAGCGAATCTGGCAAACACAGGGAAGTAGAAGAAGGAAAGGAACGCACCCATGTCTTCTTCTCATTGGAATTATTGGTGGGAGCATATCCGTGTGTGTGTCTCCGAGTAGTTTTGTTTGTTTGGTTTTTAAATATATTTTCATTGATTTTAGAGAGGAAGGGAGAGGAAGAGAGAGAGAGAGAGAGAGAGAGAGACATCAGTGATGAGAGAGAATCATTGATCGACTGCCTCCTGCATGCCCCCTAGTGGGGATCGAGTCCGAAGCCCAAGCACGTGCCCTTGGCCGGAATCAAACCTGGGACCCTTCAGTCTGCAGTCCAGTGCTTTATCCACCGAGCCACACCAGCCGGGGCTCCGAGTAGTTTTGTGTACTTGTGTAAAATTATATCCTGAGCATTTGCTCACTTAACCTGTGAAAGCATGGTTTGTAAAGCCCGCTTTAGGAAGGGACAGTTCATCCGTTTTGTTAGGTTTGGACAAAAGGCTCACTCGCCACAGAAGATGCTCTGTTGCCCAGGAAGCCCCTTCCAGCCCTCCCTCCCTCCCCCTGGATGGCCACGGGCCTGCTGACGGGTCACGGTCTTTCCTCTGCAGAGTCTGGCTGGGCTTGGGGCTGCTTCCTCCCTCTTCCCATCACGAGCTGTGCTGTGCTGTGCCAGGCCGGTGCACATCGCCACGCGTGTCTCTCTCCATGGGCCGTGCTCTTAGTGCAGAACCTTGGCTCCCGGACGAGAGCCCTGAGACATTCTGTGCATTTCCCGCGGCTGCTCCCGGGCGGGACTTTTGGCCCATGTCTGTGGCCTGGGGACGGTTCGGAATCCTGGCACTTTGGCCCGGGGCCTCCCTGATTTTTGGTCACCTTTGTTCCAGCGGAGATTTCTCCTGGCGGCTGCTCTGCGCGGTGTGTGTTCTGTTTTGAGCCAGGCCTAGTCTTTGTTGACAAAGTTTTTCTTTCAGTTTAGTGCCTGGTAGATGGATAAACCACTTTAAATAGGAGGATAAAGGTTTATGAAATGAATGCCTGCTTTCTGGTCAGTACTTCTCGGGCTGGTGTGGCCCTGCCTCGCTCTGCGCTCATCACGCGTCAGTGGCTGGCTGGAGTTAGCACGCGTATGTATCTGATCGATTAAACAGGCTGCAGCTTGCGTTTCTTGACTTCCTTTGCCTTTTACAGGTGGAAGAAGTTAGAAACCCACGATGTTGTAATCGAGTGTGCCAGAATCTCTCTGGACCCTACAGAAGCTTCGTACGAAGACGGCTATTCTGTGTCTCACCAAAACTCAGCCCGCCCGCCCCCTCGTGCAGCCGACGTCACCGCAAGCCCTTACGTGGACCCGCAGAACAGCTTCGGTAGGAGGGGCTCCGGGACGCATTGTTGATTTTTGCTGACTTTCTTGTTCTTTTCCTAGAAGAAGACTTGGGTCGGCTTCCCAAATATTTAAAATTCGAATTTGCCTCCATTTCTGCCGATTATTCCTTCCTCCAAGTGTGATTTAGGCCCATGTCCTCGGCCTCCTGCCTGATCATGTGCAGCAGACTAGCCGTGTCTGCGATGCTTAACAAGGAAGGTGGATTTAAGTGTTTGACTTCCTGTGTGTAAGGGAGTCTTCCTCCTCTTCCTGCACGTGAGGCCCTCTGGGCCGCAGCACTGCCGTGTGCCCGGGTCTGCACGGAGGAGAATTGGGGTGGCACAGAGTCCAGACTGCTCTGCAGGCAGCCCCACTGGGGCATCGCCCGGCCCTGCCTCAGGTTTCCCTGCAGACCCCCCTGCACTCGTTCCCAGGATGCCAGCGCCCTCAGCTGTGCTTTAAATGAGAGCACGGACTATTGTTGGGAGTTGAGAAGACGTATTTTTTAAACAAATTCAATTTGAGAGAGAGAGAGACACCAATGCATCATCCGCCATCCATGCATTCATCGGTTGCTTCTTGTCTGTGCCCTGACTGGGGACCAGCCCCCGTTGGTGCTCCAACCAGCTGAGCCTCAGCGAGGACGCGGTGCCCAGGTGTTCCGTCAGCACCGCCAGGCCACACGGTGAGGCGTGTGCTCTTTCCCTTTCATTGCAGGGAGCGTGACTTCCACCCCGCACTCCGCGTCCCGGCCGATGTCCAGCACACCAGGGCAGCTACCTCCGCCTCTGAGCTCCCCTGCGCCGCGGCTGTGCGCCGAGGCCCCGCAAGTACGGTCCCGAGCGCACCTGTGTCTCCTCTGCTTGCCGCCGGCGCGGGCCATTGGGGTCGGGCATTGGCACGTGGTCGGGGAAATCTCACACTGCTCCTTTCAGGAAGTTATTCTTAAGGCTGGTTTCCCTTGGAGTCCAGACTTACAAATGCAGCGTGTCCCTTGGTAGAGCTTTAACGAGGTGCCTCTTTTTTCTGGCTGGCAGTGGCCACTGCCCAGGGACGTACAGCTGGGTGAGTGGTCCCTGCTCATCCCGACATGGTTATGCTTCCCAGGCTGCTCTCTGGAGCCCATCCCTGGTGTGCGGCATGGCCACGCCTCCCACCTCTCCTGGAAACGTGCCGCCTGACTGCGCCCAGCCCTACAGCAAAGCCTTCGGGGCCCCTGGTACGTCTGCCTCGGGTGGGCTTGTGGGTGGGGGTGGGCCTGCCATTTGTGACCAGGAACAGCCTCGGTCTGACTGTGTGTGGGGACTTGCAGCAGTGAACCTGATGTTGGCACTACCTCAAACCTTGGGGGCTTCTGGAACATGCAGAGTGAACCCAGACACCAGAGCCTGGCCTGGAGCTCCCACAAGTGATCGCTGGCAGCTTTCCTCATGGCGACAGGCCGCCAGGAACTCGGCCGCTCAGCAGGCGGGCCCAGTGACTGCTCTCTGCCCTTGTCTCTGAGCAGGTGGAAAGGGAACTCCCTCAGGAACCCCGGCGACCTCCCCTCCGCCCGCCCCGCTCTGCCACTCGGATGACTGCGTGCACGGCCCGTGCCCCCCGCCCACAGCCCCACACACCCGGAAGGTATGCTCGGGTCGCCCCCTGCCCTAGCACGGTGGCTGGCTGCTCGCTCACTGTGCCCTGGATGTGGCGGCCTTAACCAGAACAGCTGGCACAGAGCAGCTGGCAGCTCTCCCCGCGGGCAGCTGCCGCGGCTGGAGCCCTTCCTGGGGCCCGCGGGCAGAGGTGCCGGCGCGGTGACACTAAGCTGACCTTTGGCCCTTGGCCGCGTGGAGCGCCTGGGATAGAAACGCCTGGTGGGGAACGCCTGGCCCCTCAGCGCGACTCAGCAGGGGCCCACAGTTTGTTTCTGTTTAAAAGAAAAGAAAAGCCAAAAAACTAACTTAAGATTTTGTGCGAAGCAGTGAAAGTCGTCAGTCAGATCTTGGCCTTTGGGAACGTGATTGCGTAACTCCCTGTAATGGAAGAGGACATGCGTGTAAGCTCCGCTCACACCAGGTGGCGTGACCTCAGGCACCGTGCGAGGGCCGGGCCGAGAGCTGACTCGGCGCTCTTCCTCCTGAAGCTCTGGTTCATTGGAGCGCTGGCTGGCACTGGTGTTCAGACCCGAGTGTGGCCAGCAGTTAGTTTGTTAGTCTGTCTCTTCCAGATAAACAACTGGCAGTATTTGCTGCCAGTGATAACATTCAGCTCCAGGTGAAATTGGAATATTAAGACACTGGCATCTGCCCTCCTGTGACATGGGAGGTCAGGCGAGCAGGGCTAGGCCTTCGTGTTGTCAGTGTTGAATGGTGAATTGTTTCAGCTGCATGACCCGGTGAGCCAGTCTCTGCCAAATGCCCAGAGATCGATGCTCGAGCCTCATGCGTGGTGAAGGCGCTTTCGTGTACATGCCTGTTCTTTTAAAAAAATATATTTTATTGATATTTTACAGAGAGGAAGGGAGGGGAAGAAACATTGATAAGAGAGAAACATTCGTCAGCTGCCTCCTCCACAGCCCCTACTGGGGATATGCCCGCAACCAAGGTACATACCCTTGATCAAAATCGAACCTGGAACCCTTGAATCCACAGGCCTACACTCTATCCACTGAGCCAAACCAGTCAGGGTTAATGAATATTCTTAAAAGATTCACTTTTAATTCCTAATCCAGTAACTTCCAGGAGATAGAACACAACCCATAGACAGGAGGTCCTGGGTTCTCCATAGTTTAAGGACATCAAGGCGTCCCGAGACAAACAGCTCTCTAACCTGACAGCGCAGGTACATGGGGGCTTCTCTTACGTGGAGGCCGGTGCTCAGCCTCGCGAGTGACGTGCACATGCCCATCTTTGCAGGAGGAGAGAACAGATCCGGCCCGGCCCTGCCTGCACAGACAGCACCATCTTCCCAACGACCGCGGGCTAGGTAACGTCTCCTCTTGGCTTACGTGTGGGGACGGAAGTCCTGGAAGGCTGCAGACCCCCGAGGCCAGAGACACCAAACCTGCCCTTTGCCCCAGAGGCCGCCTAACAGTGACAGCTTCTCAGCCAGCGCAGGGGAGCACCCGTGTGCGGGCTGCCAGCCGTGGCTTTACCTGTTCGCAGAGCATCAGGGACAGAGAGTTTGCCTCCTGGGCTGGTGTTTGCACCCTTAGCGTGGGCAGGGTCAGGGCTCTGCCCCCGGAGCGCCCTTCCAGCCTGTCGGCCCAGCAGGGAGCGTTTCGGTCCCAGTGGTTTCCAGCGTGTCCTCTGACTCAGGTTGTCTGTTTCTAGAAGAACTTCCTGGCAGCAAAGAACTTCCTCTCAGTGACCTTCCCGGGTTCTTAGGCGGCCTGGCCTCCGAAGAGGACAGCATTGAGAAGGACAAAGAGGAAGGTAACCTCCGGGCTCCTGGCCTGGGGAGGCTGTGAGGTGGTAAAGCTGAACCCGGGCCTCATGCCAGCGCACCGGGCTGGCGCGGTGTTTCTCCTCTCGGGGAGCAGAGGCGGCAGGTGCACTCTGGGCCCAGCGCCAGGTGAAGGGATGCCATTCTGCAATGTCCTGTGGGTGGCACTGCCTGGCCTTCCCAGGCGGCCTGCTCACCTGGTGTCTCTGTCTCCCTCCCTCCCCTCAGCGGCAATTTATAAAGAACTTTCTGAGATCACCACAGCTGACACCGAGCCTCTGGTTCCTCGAGGAGGCTTCGACTCTCCCTTCTACCAGGACAGTCTCCTGGGCTGTCCCAGGAAGACCCCGTCAGCCACCGCCGGCGCGCAGGGCACCAGTGTGCACCCCGAGCCTCTCAACTCGTCCCTGGACAAGCTGGGGCCCAACACACCAAAGCAAGCCTTCACCCCCATTGAGCTGCCCTGCGGGGGCCCTGACGAGAGTCCTGCCGGGAGCAGGGAGTGCCAGACCCCCCCGGAGCCCAGGATCCTCACTCCCAGCCCTTTCAGAGTTCCGTCTCAGAGGGGTGCGGGCCTCGGCAGTGGGCAGCCCCCGCCCTACGATCATCTCTTTGAGGTGGCGCTGCCCAAGGCTGCCCACCATTTCGTCAGCACAAAGACCCAGGAGCTCGTCAAGAAGGTGCCAGGAAGCGCAGAGGGAGCCTGGGTGCCCTCTGCCTCCCCCCTGGAGGTGCTGGACAGGCTGATCCAGCAGGGCGCTGATGCGCATGGCAAGGAGCTGAGCAGGTGAGGCCGCTGAGAGGGGCTCCGTCCTCCGCAGGGTCTGTCCCAGTGACCTGAGAACGTGGGAGGGCGCAGGCAGAGTGCTCCGTCCGGGGGCTGTGTCCTGCACACGTGCACACTGAGATGGATCGTCCTCGCGCCCGTTTTGACACGAGTCTTCCTGCCTCTGCATAGGCTGCCTCCACGGTCAGGCTCCACGCTTGCTCTCGCAGCGGAGGGCGAGGTGGTGACATTTCAGATGCAGGCATGTTAGCCACAGGCCCCTCTGCTAGCCAAGCGCTTCTGTTTGCTGCCAGCACTCATCAGGTGGCAGCTAAATCAGCCTTTCAAGCAAGCTCAGGTCCCGCCCCTGGCGCGGCGCTCGTGATTTCTTAGAGATCTGTGGGGACACTCTTCAACCCTTCTTTCTTTTAACCCTTCTCTTCTTTATTATTTTTTTTTTTCTCAACCTTTCTTTTTATCACCCTTTTCAAAGGAGGTCCAAGGCAGGCATGAGGGAAGTTTGAATTCTCGGCCATTTCTCAGCAGGTTCTTGGGAAATGTTAGTTTTCATTTGCCTTCTGTATAATAACCTAAGGCAGAATTTGACAGAGATTGTAATAGTTAACATTTCTCTCTGTCTTCCTTTTTAAGATTGATTTTGGATTGGGGGGGGGGGGAGGAGAAATAATTGTAATCTGAGCAATAAAGATCTATTTAATTTTTAAAAAATTATATATATATATATATATATATATATATATATATATATATATATATATATATGTAAAACAAGATTGATTTTGGAGAGGGAGGAAGAGAGAAACATTGATGTGAGAGAAACATCATTCAGTTGCCTCCCAGACGCGCCCTGATGGGGAACTGAACCTGCTATCTTCTGGTGTACAGGACAGCCCACTGAGGTGGTGCTCTGACCACTGAGCAACACCAGCCAGAGCTAAGATTCCGCGTGCCCCCTTTGCCTCGCCTTTTTTTTTCTTCCTAAAATATATTTTTCTATTGATTTCACAGAGAGAGTTAGGAACATCAGTGGTGAGAGAGAAGCATGGATCGGCTGCCTCCTGCACACCCCACAACCCAGGCCTGTGCCCTGGCTGGGAATTGAACTGTGACCTCCTGATTCGTAGGCGGATGCTCAACCACTGAGCCACGCCAGCTGGGCTAAGATCATATTTTAATGACATTCAGGGTAGTAGGCCCAGGTAAACTACCTCCTTTTTCCCTTAAACTCGGTGACAGGAGTGTCTCAACCCAGAGCTGCTCTCCATGTGTTTCGGTTGAGGATTGAAAACGGGCAGCTCTCACATGTTTGGTCCCCAGTCACCTTGGAAGCTGAGCGGAACTCGCCAGCCACACAGTGGGCTCTGGGCGCGGCCCGTGGCCTCGGCCTTCCCTCCGGGGGCTGTCAGGCTCCCCGGCTGGCTCCACAGGGACTGGGGGCAGGCTTTCCTGTGCCACGGGAGGACCTGACCTTGCTGAGGGACAGTTCCAGGTACGTAAGACCGTAACTCTGTGCTTCAAACCTTTCTCCCCAGGCTGTCTCTACCCAGCAAGTCTGTCGACTGGACCCACTTTGGAGGTAAAGTTGTTACTTCCGCTCCAGATCCAGCCCCCTGGGCCTGCCCCCTGCCGCCTTCCTGTCCACGAGGGAGGTGCTCTGTAGGAAGCAGATTCCCGCTTGGCTCCTGTTCCAGCCACGTAACCGTGTGCTTGCTAACAGGGATGTCAGTGCTGTCCAGTCCACGCTCCTTTGTGGAGAAGTGCAAAGACCACGCGCTTCGCAGTAGAATTGCGGGAAGTGCAGGCCCCACGCTGAGCCCCCAGTGCAGGGGATGGTCCTGGGGAGTTCAGGGAACGGACCGGGAGCGGAGAAAAGGGAGCTCAGGTGTGGACGCAGAGGGTCCAGTTTGTGGGGAAAAGGGAAGCATGCTGTGTCCCCGCGTTGTGCCCTTAGTAAGGGACGGAGGTGGTGAAGCTTCACGCCCGTGGGCGACTGCAGGGAGCCCCCGGGTCCTGGCCAGGGGCGGCAGTCTCTGTAAACACTGTTTCCTGGGTGACAGACCCTGGGGGGCTTGGTTGAACGCCAGGTAAAAGGCCTCTCTGCCTCCTCCCTCTGCTTTAAAACCAGGCTCTCCCCCCTCAGATGAGATCCGCACCCTCCGGAACCAGCTGCTCCTGCTGCACAACCAGCTGCTCTACGAGCGATTCAAGAGGCAGCAGCACGCCGTCCGGAACCGGCGGCTGCTCCGCAGGGTGATCCGGGCGGCGGCTCTGGAGGAGCACAACGCGGCCATGGTGAGCGCCGGGGCGGTGGGGTGGGGTAGGGCCCTTCGCTGCGGTGGGAGCAGCCCTGAGCCGGGTCACTTCCCGCCCTGGTTCCACTCCCGCCTTGTCTCTGAGTCTGAGGTTCGCATGCGAGTGGCTGCCTCTCTGGGCTCCGCAGCTCTTGGAAGCCGCGGGGACAGCTGCTTTTTTGTGTGTGTGCGCGTGTGTGTGTGTGTGTGTGTGTGTGTGTGTGTGTGTGTTTTAATTTCTTTATTGATTAAGTATTACATGTGTGTCTTCATCCCTTCATTAATCCCCCAACCCACCCCCCCCCACACTCATGTCCTCACAACCCTGGTGATCATGTCCATTGGTTCGGCTTACATTCATGCATACAAGTCCTTTGGCTGTGTTTTTTGTTGATCTGTCATTGGCTGTGGTGATAACAGGGCCAAAGGTTATTTTGTTTTCCCAAATGTGACAGCAGCTCTCCTGAAGCTGTTTTATGGCCCCAAATGTGTGGCACGTAGTGCAGCCAGTTGGACCTGGACACTGGCCATGGCTCTGCCACTTGGGAAAGTAGGTGAGCCCGTGGCAGCGGCCACCCAGCGGGTAACTAAGGAGTGACCCGCTGGCCGGGGCGAGCGGCGTGATGTGCATCCCTTCAGTGACCTGAGGGCAAATGTGGGAGCCCCAGAGCTGGAGCCCAGCCAGACAGCGGGCGGTCCGGTCCTGGGCCTGCAGCATGGTTAAAGGGCAGCTAAGACCTGAGAAGATATGTTTGCATTTGAACTTGAGCATCACCGCCCAGGTGGGAAGGCAGCTAACATGACGACATCTTTGGTCTCTGCCAGAAAGACCAGTTGAAGTTGCAGGAGAAAGACATCCAGATTTGGAAGGTCAGTCTGCAGAAAGAGCAAGCCAGGTACAGCCAGCTGCAGGAGCAGCGGGACACCATGGTCGCCCAGCTGCACGGCCAGATCCGGCAGCTGCAGCACGACCGGGAGGAGTTTTACAACCAGAGCCAGGAGCTGCAGGTACGGCTGTGCGGGCGCCCCCGCGGGCACCCCCAGGTGCTCCCACTGAGGCGAGCCCTTTCCCCGGCTCCAGGCCCACTGACTTAGGGAGAGGTCCCCGCTCCCTCGGTGTCAGCGTTTTTCCCGTCTCCGCAGCCAGAGAAGTTCTGCTTCTCAGGTGGATCTAAGGAACTTGGTGCTGCTTGTCCTGACAGCCTAGTAGCTGTTTAAAGTAACCTACATAAATTTTTTAAAAAATATATTTTATTGATTTTGTACAGAGAGGAAGGGAGAGAGAGAGTTAGAAACATCGATGGGAGAGAGTCATCGATCAGCTGCCTCTTGCATACCCCCTACTGGGGATATGCCCGCAACCAAGGTACATGCCCTTGACCGGAATCAAACCCCGGTCCCTTCAGTCCCCAGGCCAGGTCCCTTCAGTCCCCAAGCCGACGCTCTATCCATTGAGCCAAACCGGTCTTGGTGAAAGTAACCTACATAAATTTAAGAAAGCTTTAGTTCCCTTTTCAGTGGCACAGCCTTTTGCCTGTGCTGTGTGCGCCCTGGAACACCGCAGGTGCAGGCCCTGGGCCCCTGGAAGGTCCCGTTTCCCACCGCTTTTGCCTCGTGATCTGGTTCATTGACCACCTAACGCGCAGCTTTGCAGAGAGAGGGCCACATCCCACGAAGGACCTCCAGCCGGTAGTGCACGTGATGACCAGCAGGTGTCGCTGTGTTTTCCTCAAAAATAAACCCTCCGGCCTGGTTCAGGGGCGTTTGCTGTCCTGCTCCAGGCTCTTTGGTGCAGTTTGGGGTCTGGGAGTCTGAGGCTTTGGTTAAACAAGCCAGGAACTCGCCACAGCTTATTTTTTGCAACTAAGACTTATTTCCTGATGGGCCACTGAGGGAGCAGGGGCCGGTTCCCGGGCGGGCGGCTGCTGGTGCTCTGAGCCTGGTCTCCCTCCCTGCGCAGACGAAGCTGGAGGACTGCAGGAACATGGTGGCGGAGCTGCGCCTGGAGCTGAAGAAGGCCAACAGCAAGGTGTGCCACACGGAGCTGCTGCTCAGCCAAGTGTCTCAGAAGGTGAGAGGGCGCCGGCTGGCCCCTCGCTGGCCGCCTCCACAGGGACAGTGCTGCTTGTGTGTCAGTAAGGGGTCCCCAGCAGGGGGCGCGCCTGTCCCTTCCTTCCAGGGGGCAGCGGTCAGGTCTGGAGACATTCCGGTGTGACGGTGGAGGGGCCATGCTGGGAGCTGCTGAGCCTGTTATAGTGTCCTGGAAGGCCCTCTCCGCACCTGTGTGAAGTTGGTTCGGAGCTTTGAGCGTGAATCTCTCAGGTTCGCTGCGCTGCTAGAAATCAGAGTCAGGAGCGGCCAGTCTTCCCGGGACCGAGGCCCTGCTGCGGTCCTGCCCCCTTTCCCCGCGGCCTATGGTGGTCGCTGGCACATCTCCCTTGTCGCTGGCTCCGTTTAAAGTGCGTTTTTGTCCGTTTCATCGCCCCTGGAGGCCCCTCCACACCAGCTGAGGGGTAGGAATTGCAACCCCAGAGCTATGGACTCCGCCCTGGCGCTCAAGTGGAGAGCTGCTGCCCCCCAGTGGCCGCTTCCAGCATGCGCGGGGGGTCTTTCACTGCCTGTCTCTGTGTTTGGCCAGCTCTCCAACAGCGAGTCGGTGCAGCAGCAGATGGAGTTCCTCAACCGGCAGCTGCTGGTGCTCGGGGAGGTCAACGAGCTGTACTTGGAGCAGCTGCAGAACAAGCACTCGGACACCACCAAGGTGGGTGGGGCGCGGGGCGGGGGTGGGCGGCCCTCACTGGTCACCGAGCAGTTTTGTGACTCGTTTCCCAAAATGGCGCTGTGGTCCTGGTGCCCATCCCCCTCTCCCCGGCCTGGCCATGCAAGCACTTCTCGGCATCACACGAGCCTGCTTCCCCCGGGCCCCTTTGAGGTTAAGTCAGGTGTCAGTGCAGCCGCTGGTGGAAGTGGCACCGAGGAGGAGATGTTCCCTTCTTCACCCAGGCCCCCCTGGTGGGAGGGGAGCCGGGTCTGGCACGGACAGCTGTGCCTGTTCTCCCTGTTGTGGCGTTTCAGCAGCTGGTGGCTCGCGCGGTGGCCAGGCCAGCGACAGGCCGTTCTTATGAATCAGTGGCTCTTCAGTGCGTTGGGACAGTTTCGTGCCGGTATAGACAGCCAGGTAGTGTGAGTGAGTGAGCCGGGAGTGAGGGCCATAGCACACACTCAGGTGTTTCCATCACCCCGTCTCCGTCACCCACGCCCACCTCCACGCTGTGTGAGGGCTCAGACCCAGAGGCTGGCTCATCCCGGGGCTGCCCCCGAGCCTGCAGCCCGCAGCCCGCAGGCCAGGCTCCTCCAGAGGGAAGGCCGGCCACACGGGAGTTCATCCGGAACCTGGCTCCCACTTCCTGGGCGTTATAACTGCTTTGGTGAAAGAACCGGGAACCACAGGCCGAGAACCTCTGAGGAGTTTACTCAGGGCGCCTGCCGGGCCTGGGGTTCGAGCACCTGTGCGCCCTCAGTGCCCTGGCCTGACTCGGCCCCTCCCCCAGGAAGTGGAGGTGATGAAGGCTGCGTACCGGAAGGAGCTGGAGAAGCACCGGAGCCACGCGCTCCAGCAGAGTCAGAGGCTCGACACCTCCCAGAGGCGGGTGCTGGAGCTGGAAGCTCAGCTGGCCAAGAAGGACCACCTCCTGGTGGAGCAGAAGAAGTACCTGGAGGACGTGAAGCTCCAGGCCAGGTAACACGCGGGAGGGGCCTGCGGGGCGCGGGGGCGGCAGGGTCCCACTGGCCGCTGTGTCTTCCAGGGGCCAGCTGCAGGCCGCCGAGAGCCGGTACGAGGCTCAGAAGCGCATCACCCAGGTGTTTGAGCTGGAGGTCTTAGACCTGTACGGCAGGCTGGAGAAAGATGGCCTCCTGAGGAAACTTGAAGCTGAGAAAACAGAAGCGGCGGAAGCAGCGGAAGAAAGGTAGGAGCAGAGGGCTGTGCGTTTCAGAGCCCCCGTGCCCCGTCCTCAGGACACCTTGTGATCTCCCCGTGTCCCTTTTCCTGGGCCCCAGTCCCTGTTTGAGACGCGTCCGTGTACCGGGTTGTGATTAGGTGTCCTTGTGAGATCCTCCCTTGAGCCCATCACAAACGTGAGCCGTCGGCAGAGTTTGGTGTCGGTGTGAGCCCCCAGCTCTAGACCCGGCCCGCCGTCACCCATGCTGCTCCGCTCTGTCGCAGGCCGGATTGCTGCAACAACAGCGGCTTGGGTCCCGCGAGAGGGCACAGCGACGCGGTGTCGGGCCACAACGGGGAGACCAGGCCCCCCCGACCTGGCAGCACCCGGGGCAGCGGCAGCAGCAGCAGCGGCAGCGGCAGCGGCAGCAGCCAGCTCTCCACCCCCGAGAAGCCCCCGGCCCAGCGGGCAGGCCCGTTCAGCAGCCGCTGGGAGACGGCCGTGGGCGAGCCTTCCGCCAGCATCCCCGCCACGGTGGGCTCCCTGCCGAGTTCCAAAAGCTTCCTGGGCATGAAGGCTCGAGAGCTGTTCCGGAACAAGAGCGAGAGCCAGTGCGACGAGGACGGCGTGACCGGCAGCGGCCTCTCTGAGACGCTCAAGCCGGGCGTGGACGCGGGCGTGGAGGCCAAGACCCCCCTGAGCCCCGACGGCCCGCGCCCCGCGCCCCCCAGCCCGGACAGTGTGGGGCAGCTGCGCATCATGGACTACAACGAGGCCCACCAGGAGCACAGCTAAGCTGGCCAGTCAGTGTTAACCAGGCCTGAGGCTTGGCGGGGGCGGGTGTCCGGGGCGCTGCTCCCGGCCCGAGGCCGGCCCAGGGCGGAGTGGGTGGAGGCCTTCGACAGCTGCCCGAGTGCGGAACGGTTTTCGGATCTGGCGTGGAAACGCCTCTTCCCTCCCCCTCACTGACCTCGCAGCGTGTACTAACCGAGGGCCAGTTTGCATTCCTCACGCTTGGTTTTCTTCCTCCCCCCGAGGTTGTGCCCTTTGAACCAGTGCAATATGAGGCCAAACTCCTCTAACCACTCCTCCCTGCAGCCGGAGAGCTGGCTGCGCGTTAGCCAGTGCAGGTGCGCCCTCGCCAGGAGGCAGCGTGTCAGCTGGCGTTTTGCTGGTTTGGTCTGAAGTTCAGCATCTAAGTCAGTGGGTTAAAAGAACAACGGTTCAGTCCCCTCCCGTCCTGGCGGCTCCGATAAGCTCCCTGGAGGGTCTGTGAACAAAGGTCTGTTGGGAAGTCGGAGCTGGCGCTGCGGGGACCGGGTCTCCCCTTCGGGACGCTCTGTCCCCTTCCCCACTACCTCTTATTTATTTGGTGTTTGCTCGAAAGCTGGTACTGGTCTGACCACAGGCTGGTGAGGGGCACACCTGCTGTCTGCAGGCAGAGGGGGTGGGGAGGAGCCGCCTCGGGCAGGGCTGTGCTGGCCGAGCCTGGGTGGCTGTCGGTCCATGTGTCCTGGGCGCCTGTGCCAGCTTCTCTGTGGCTGCAGCAGGGCGGCTCTGATGGCCCGAGCTGCCTCTCAGCCCACACGACCTTGTTGCTCGGGGTTCAGCGCTCCTCACTGAGTAGGCTCCAGGCCACCACAAAGGTGACGGCTCTTACACCGGTTCGGGGACCCCCGGCTGCCGCCCAGTGTGCTCGGGCAGCGGCCCGGCCAGAGCGCTGGCTGGCAGAGTGGAACTCGGCAGATGCTCCTGAAATAAACGCCGGAAGCCTGAGAATTCTTGCCTGGTGTCCAGTGGGGAGTGGGGGGGGGGGCAAAGCCTGAGGGGGGCCGCCGGGGGAGGGGGGAGCGAGGACACACCGCTGCTTTCTGTGCTCCGAGTCGCAGTCGGCCACAAGGAGGGAAAGGCACCTCTGGGCGGGGTGTCTCCCGAACCTGGAGCTCCGCACAGGAGCTGGGGGTGGGGGTCTCTGTCAGAGGGGGACAGACGCCCTGGCATCCCTTCACCAGGGGCCCGGGTGCGAGAGGCCCGAGTCCCATGCAGGGAGCTGACCTCGGGACCAGGTCTGCAGGCGTGACTGGCCCCGGCCTGGGAGAGGCGGTCAGTGGGCCCGGCACTGCCCGTTAGCTGCAGTGTCCGAGGAAGCGGGCCACCCAGGACACTCCAGTGCCGGGCTCAGCCTCGGGGGAGCAGAGCTGCAGGGCAGCTGGCCCGTTCCGAGGCCCGTCCTGAATGCCTGTCCGCGCACACTCAGAAGATGGGGAGAGCGGGTGGTTTTGTCACTGCGTGTCCCCCACTGGCCGGCAGGGAGGAGGCCCGTGGGAGAAAAGAGGACAGTTCTAAAAGTGGTAATGGTAAAAGTACAGGGAGGCGGGGGCAGCGAGGGGAAGGGCTGAGGCCTGGGCAGAGGCTCCACGGAGGTCTGTGCTGGCCCCTGGCCTGCCCTCCCGCCCAGGGTCTGTCTGCCCAGCTCTGCAGCAGCCCTGACCCGAGGAGCTGATTCTGGGGCCCTGGGTTCTACTCCCCTGAGGCTTCAGGCTGAGGCCTGGAGTCACGTGGAGTGACCCCGCCAAGGGCCAGGCTGTGGAGTGCAGTGGCCCCGGCCAGCAGCTCGGTGGGGCTGGGAGGAGGCGGGCCTTGCACCTGGGGGGGGGAGGGGAAGACTGCCTAAACACCTGGTAGATTGGCCCTGGCCTTTCTGTCTTCCTGGGGACGAGCTGGGGCAGGACCGGGGGAGCCCTGTCAGGCAGTGCCTCTGCTGCTGCCCCTGGGAAGGCTGCTCTGAGTTTGGAGGGGGCAGCAGCGCCCCCGAGGGGGGTCTGGAGCACAGGACGGCCCCGGCCCCTGCGTCTCGGCCGCCTGCTCTGTCCGGGGGCCGCTCTGCGAGCGGTTTCGCTGGCAAGGCCTCTGTCCCGGGTGCTGGGTCTCGGGATAAAGGCGTTTCCTTTAGAGACAAACCAGGAGGCGGCAGCACGTGGGGAGGAACACTTTTATTCTTGCCGCAGCCCGAGGAACAAGAGCACAGACTAGGTCGCCCCCTGCGGAGGAAAGGCCGCCGTCAGGGAGGCCTCGGTGAGGACCAGGCGCCCGGGCAGGAGGTGGCGCGTCCCCTCTGCGCTGTGTCCAGAGGCCGGCGCCCAGCGTGCCCCACAGCAGCCTGGGAGGTGGGACAGCCGCGGCTCCCCGGCCAACAGCTCAGCTCGGCTGGCCGGCGGAGAGCTGGACCTGCAGCCGGGGGCTGGCCGAGGGGGTGCGGGCAGCCAGAGCCCTGGCTGTTGGCCAGCCTCCCTGGGACCCCGCCCCCCCACCAAGTGGGGCGGCTCTTCACGGCCCGGAGCCTGCCCTCCAAGGCGAGGGAAAGTTAGAAGTGAAAGCAAGGGAGGGGGCGAGGGTCTCAACAATGCAGGTGTCCCCCCAAAGGTATACACACTTTGAATAAGTATTCATTCCAGTGGCTTAGATCTGGAAGGGAATAGACATCCATTGAGCAGCTGGTAAAGCGTGTGCAGCCCATCCCATGTGGCTCAGTGGTTGAGCGTCGACCTAGGAACCAGGAGGTTCAACTCTGGTCAAGGGCACAGGCCTGGGTTGCAGGTTCGATCCCCAGTGGTGGTGGGGGGAGCGTGCAGGAGGCAGACAATGATTCTCTCTCACTGATGTTTCTCTCTCCCTCTCCCTTCTCTGAAATCAATTTAAAAAATATATCTTTTAAAAGTGTGTATACATTTTGAGGGGACACCCTATATATTGGGCAGCCCCCTTGGGGTTAATGAGTGTCAGAGACAGTGCCACTGAAAATGGGGCGACCACTAGACACTGAGTTTAGTGACAGCACCCCTCGGCGGGGCGGGCGGGCTGGGCGAGGTCACTGGCTCTGGGTTACAGTTTCCCACCAGGGGGTCTCCAGGGAGGTTTTGAGCACCCCTGGTCTGCCTCCCTGGGCTTGAGGCTGCCTTTTATAAGTTGCCTGCAGGGCTGTTCTGTACCGTGGTCCCGGGTGCCTGTGGCCTTGGCAGAAGGCAGGGGGGCCGCGGGGGGCCCCGGCGCGGGGGGTCCCGGTGCGGGGGGCCCCGGCGTGGCGGGCCCACTCACGTGCTGCAGCGCTTTGCGGGGCAGCTTCTCCGAGTGGGCGATCCATTCTTTCATCAGGTCCAGGATGATGGGGATGAGGCTGACCACGCCCCCGTAGTGGTTCCTGGCCTCGTCACAGCTCAGGTGGTTCACCACGTCGTGGGGGTACCTGCTGGGCAAAGGGGCTGTGAGCCCCGCTGGGGGGCTCCCCGCACTGGCAAGCGACTGCCTGCCCGCGGGGAGGGTGTTTGAGCCTGACCTCCCTCCGCACCGCCGGGGGGAGGGAGGGTGAGTCCGGTGCACGCAGTGCGCGGGGCACCCCGTTCAGATGCTGTGCGTCAGCCACTGGGGACCCCGAGCCCCAGGTGGTCCTGGTGGGAAGGAGTTGGCAGGACCTGGAGGCCTGGAGGAGGGGCTGTGGAACCTGCTCCAACAGCTGCAAACCACACTGTGTCCCTGACCCTCCTCCGGAGCCTCTCAGCAGCCCCCTGAGACCTGGGACTCTGGGCGGCGGGTCCCGGGGCTCCGAGTTCCCATCGGCTTCACCACATCAGACGCAGCTGCCTCCCCACAGAGGCCCTCCTCCCCGTTCCTCCCTGTCCCAGCCCCTCCTGGCCCACGCCCAGGCTCGGGACCAGGACCGGTGGGACCTACTTTGCTCTCAGGCTGCTCAGGTCGTTGCTTTGGCTCACTAAGGTCTTGCATTTGTCCAGGAAGTTGTTGGTGACCGGGGTGCCTGTGTGCAGGGTCTCGAAGCGCTGGCAGAGCCTGCTCAGCTCTGTGCAGATGTCCAGGAACATGAGCAGGATGCGGTGGTCCGTGGAGTTGGTGCAGTAGTGCTCCATGTAGCTCTGTACCTGCGGGTGGCACCGTGAGCCAGGGGCGAGCAGGAGCCGCCGGCGGCTGCAGGGCAGTGAGGGCGGCAGGGGCCGGGCTGCAGGGCAGTGAGGGGCGGGCAGGAGCTGGCGGCTGCAGGGCAGTGAGGGGCGGGCAGGAGCTGGCGGCTGCAGGGCAGTGAGGGCGGCAGGGGCCGGGCAGCAGGGCAGGGCGGTGAGTCAGCTGCAGGCAGGAGCCTGGGCCCTGCTCTACGGGACAAGCGTCCAGCAGCCCCTCGGGCCCTCCGGCTCCCAGGGCCACGGGGAGAGGCAGCTTGTGACATCTGAAAGGCAGACACCACCCAGCTGGCTGCCTGCAGGGCCCAGGTGTGGGGACAGCATGCTGAGCAGCCACGGGTGCTTCCTGCTCTCACCCCACACCTGGAGCTTCACGTCCTCACTAATCAGCGAGCATTGGCGGCTGGGAGCGCCGAGCCCGGCCTCCCCAGGCCCCTGACCTAAGCCTGAGCCCGAAGCCAAGGGCTGGTCCCGGCTGTTCATGCCACAGCCCCCCTCTGGCACCCGACTGACGCCCTTCGCGTCTGTCCCATGCCCAAGCTAGCGGAGCTGAGGTGACCCGCCGCGGGGAAAGCTGGCCACCTCCCCACGGACAGCCCCGCCGGAGGCACCCTGCAGCCCGAGCCCAGACAGACTGCGCAGACGCAGACTGGGGACCCCTCCCTCCAACGCCGGGAGGAACTGGCTCCATCCAGGTGGGACTCCCTGCCCGGTTCTCCTCAAATAGTTTCCCCTCTCTCCGCGGCCCCAGGGGAGGGGCACCCCACCGCCCAGCACCCACGAGTTCTCGGTCTGGACCCGGCTTCCTGTTGTTGCTCGAGGGTGTCTTCTCACCCGACCCCACATCCTTCCCACGTGCGGGGGCTCTCAGGGCGGCCCAGGCTTTGGCACCTCAGCCCAGGCCCCACACCTGCCCCACACCAGCCCCAGAGAGGGGCTGGGGGAGTTGGTGGGTCATGGACGAGCCTGGGCAGCGCTGTAAGCACAGAGCTCACTGGCCGCCCACTGTGTGTGTACCCCGTGGAGGGCGGGCTGGGAGTGGGGAGCTCACACATCAGGTGGAGGATCAGATTGTGGGGCCACTTATACCAAAAGCCTCCGCTGAGCCCAGCCCAGGTGAGTCTCCCGTGCTCCTCTGGGGACAGAAGTCCGCCCGGTGCTGAATGGCGGGCCTTGGAGGGTGGGCTGGCAGGACGTGGGTCAGGCCGTGGGCCGGAGGCACCCAGGCCAGGCTGAGCATTGCGCGTTGGTGTGTCTAGTATCTAGTACAGTGGCCGGCAAACCACGGCTGGTGAACCACATGCGGCTCTTTGGCCCCTTGAGTGTTCTGACGCCACTTCTTCAAAACAGACTCGCCCAGGCCAAACGCCGGCTTCTGCGCGCGAGCCACGAACACACTGTATTTTGTGGAAGAGTTACACTCAAGGGGCCAAGGATGGGGACCTTTTCCCTGCCAAGCGCCCTGTGGATGTTTATCACATCATTCACAGGTGATGCAAAACCATCAACTTCAAAATGAGCTGCTCTATTGGCCAGGCGTTCCCGAACTCACCCAGAAGGCCTTGCAGGTCAGGGCAAAGGGCTTCTCGGGCCTCCTCCGCCAGTTCCCGCCCCTCCACCCCGGTCTAGGTCGTGTGCGTGTTCATTTTCCGTAGCCTTAAGTTTTTTCCCGTTAAAGAACCGGGAGAAATATTTACAAAAATTAGGGGAAACTGTTTTAAGGGGTGCTGCCAATAGGGGGAGCTGTTCTCCATGGGAGAGGGGTGGATGGGATGAGGATCTGGGTGTATGTTCCTGACACAGAGGCTCAAGCCATAACTTCCCGGAGCGAATCGGGTGCCCGAAGCCCCGAGGCCCGCCAGTCCGCACACACAGGAGACATGGGTTAAACGGAAACGCCCGTGCTTGGACCCAGTGGAGCCGGCAGCGGGCACCTCCGGGTCTGTCCCTCAGTACATCCTGTCCCGGCCCTGGGTGTGTTCCGAGGGCCAGCTCATTCGTCCGCAGAAACGGAGGCCCAGAGAGGTGGTCACTGGCCCCGTCACCGAGGAGGCCTGGGGCAGAGGGGGAGGAGGCCCCGTTGCTGAGCCTTGAGCCCACATTTGTACCCCCTTTGTTCCGGTCGCCCCAGCCCTGAGGCTGGCACGTGCTCCCCCTCTCGGCCTCAGTGCTTTTCATGGTTCCAGCAATCTCCAGCCTGGCAAGGCCCCGGTCCCGGCCCACCCTGCCCGCACCCCCCGGCCCGCCTGGGGGAGGGGGGTCACCTGCTCGATGCTGGCGATGGGCCGGATCTTGTCGTGGGCATTCTCCCGGCAGTGCTCCAGCGCCCCCACGAAGGTGAACTGCTGCTGCTGGAACAGCTTGTACTTCTGCTCAATGCTCCGCAGCGCCTCCTTCGCCTCGTTCATGGTCATCCTGGCTCCTCCGCCGCCGGGGTCTGGGGGAAGAGCGAGCGCTGAGCACTCACGGGCCCCACATCCTGGGCAGGGACTGCTGTCACCCCACTTTGTAGAGAAGGGAGCGAGCCCCTCCACGAGAGAGCTGGGCCCGTGGATCGCACGAGGACACAGCCTTTGCCATGACATGTGACTTCCTTCCTCCCCGAGGATGGCAGTGCCTGTCCAGACTGAGTGTCTCACACACACATACACACACACACACACTCACCATGCACACAAACATACACACACACTCACCATGCACACACACACACTCACCATGCACACAAACATACACACTCACCATGCACACACACACACTCACCATGCACACAAACACAAACACACACTCACCATGCACACAAACACAAACACACACTCACCATGCACACAAACATACACCTGTGCGCACACGGCCTCCAATGCCTCGTGGTGTCAGCACAAGCTGGGATCAGGACGTGTGCCCCGGCCTGTGAATTCTGAACCCATCGGCTCGGAAAACATCTGCCATTTGCGGGGTTCTCTGCGGTGGGCCAGGCAGGGGCGGGGCCAGCCCTGGCGGACAGTTCCCAGTTCTGACCTCCCGGCTGGCCCCTGCCCTGCCTCCCCCACCCACCCGATTGGGAAGGGAATGGGAGGGGAGGGCTCACTCAGGGAGCGGAGAGGCTGTGGCGGGCTCTGCCCTCCGGGCATCATCATTTTGCTGAGCACACTCGGCGTGGGCCAGGCCACCGGCTTGTGGGATGTCAGAGTTGGAAGGGGCCTCAGCAGATCAACACCCCTAACTTCCCGTGAGCCGGAGGGACACTAACTCCCAGGATGTCACAGCAAACCTGCTCTACAGACCCTCCCCCCATCCCTCCAAGCTCCAGGCTGCCTGCGGGCCCAGCTGCATCCTCGAAGCTGCCACGGCAGCTGGGGTCCCAGCACACCTGGAGCCTGGCCTGGAGGTGGAGCGGGGTCCGAGGCTGGGCCGGAGGCGGATCCCAGCGAGATGCTGCGGGGAAGGACAGGTCAGGAGGACACAGTCCAGGCCTCCGGGCAGGTCCCAGCAGAGAAGTGGGGGCAGGTTGGAGCTGGGGGTTGGGGGGCGTTTTTGCTGTGTGGCCCTCAGCACCTGAGCCCGGAGCAGAGCTGGGCCAGGGAGGGCATCTCTGGGGCAAGAGGAGATGGCGTCCTGATGGAAGGAAACGCGAGCACAGACAGAAGACGGCTCCGTCGGGGAGGAGGGGCAGTGAACTAGAGAACCGGGAGGCTGGGAGGCGGCCAAGCCCTGGGCGGGAGCTGGACCGCAGCCAAGTGGCCGTCAAGGATCAGCGGCAGAGGGGACCCTGACCACTGCGCCCCGTGAACGGGCGGTCCGCTGAGAGTGCTGGTATAACGAATGCACTTCACGGCAGCGGCCAGTCTGCCCGGGCGCCATGGTGCCGGTGTTTGCCAACAGAGCCGAGTTGGACCGCCCACCCAGGGCCAGGCCACCTCCTCCCCCTCAGCACTGCCCCGTCTGAGGGGCACAGGTGGGGAGCCGGTGAGGGGGGCCCCTGTGTGCTGACCGCCTGCCGCATCCTGCAAATACCTGCACCCACACCTGGAGGCAGACCCCGGTTACTGTTGTGCCTCCCCTGGCCTCAGGCTCCCCGGGCCCGGCCTAGCGTGAGGGGGGCAGGAAGGATCGGGGAGTGGAGTGGTTTAGATCAGGGCGCAGCTAATGAGGAGGAGGAGGAGGAGGAGGAGGAGGAGGAGGAGAAGCCAGGGAGCGGGAGGGGGTGTCGGGACCCAGGGGCGTGTGCAGGTGCCAGGGCCTTATCCTGATCTTCCCCGGGCCACGGGCTGCTTGGTGGGGCTCTAGAACCCTGGACATGCCCAACCTCAAGTCCTCCCCATGGCCCTGTGAACAGGGCGCCCCATGATGCTCCTGGCAGATGATGGAGCTGAGGTCACCCCAGAATCCCTCCCACCCCCCCGCCTGACTATAACTTCTGGGCTCTTGACTGTGATGTCTCCTCCTCTCGGAGATGGCCCACAGAGACCTCAGGGTGGCTGTGGGAGGGGGTGGGGGGACACCCAGGGCCGGAAGTCTGCCTGAGCCCTCCGAGGGGTCGTGCACTAGCTGGACCCCTGGGCCTTGCTTCCCCCCCTCACTGTTCTCTGCTCCTCGCTCCAGGCAGCGAGGCCTGGCTCCCTGCCACGCCCCGGGGCGCCAGGCCGCGGGGATACAGCGCCGCCTTGGCTGGTGGCCCCCAGAGCCCCCAGAGGAAAGCTGGGGGAGCTTGATCCCGGCGGTGACACCGCCCGCAGGGCGGAGGGAAGCGCTGTGACAAGCTTCCGAAGTGATCGTCCCGGACGCGCCGCTGCCGCCAAATTAGCGGGGATGAAAGACCCCTCGGGTCCGGAGTGGGAGGAAATGATCCCCCGCAGGTTTCCGGCTGTAATTGATTTGTATTTTCCCAGGCTGCTGAGGAAGATTACGCCGAGGCAGGGAAAGCGCCTAGGGCCTCAAATAAATGAGGGAGGCAGCGGCTCAGAGATGTCCAGGAAGCAAACCCAGGCTCTCCGCGCACATCGCAGGCTTGGCTCCCGCCACCTCCGCTCGGGGGCTGCCTTTCCTCCCCGGGTCCCTGCGGTCGGGTTTGACAAGCCCCCGAGGTCTGCGCGCTTTGAGGACGCCGTTCCGACGGGGAGGCAGGACTCAGCCCTTCCAGCTTCTCGGGGGCGGCGACTGGTGGCAGAGGCTTTGGCTAGGAGGCGGGACGCCGAGTTCCAGCCCTGGCTCTGCCCTTGATGAACAAGTGACCTTGGCTGACGATGGCCCGTTCTGGGCCTCAGTTTACCCAGCTCCAATACGAGGGGATTGGGGTTGGAGGCTCTGCAAGGGGCTTTTGGGGTCGCATGCTCTGTGATCCGCGGAGGAGGACAGAGGCCTGGGAACTTGTCCCAAATCACACAGCCACGTCTGGGGTGTCAAATGAGAACTCGGACCGGTTCCTCAGGGTTGGTGCAAGGGTGAGGTGAGATCATGCTAACAGTAGCCCCTGCATGTGCCCTGACGGTGCCAGGTACTGTCTAACCTTCAGCTGTATGAGCTCCCGGGGTCCTTCCGGCAACCCCACTCCACAGGGAAGGCAGGCGAGGCCCAGGGCAGGCTCCCACAGCGGGAAGAGGGAGTGCACGCGGGATCTGAGCCCTGGGCAATCGGGGTGGACTGGCCTCGCGCCCTCTCCACAGTGGCACGCACCCCGGCTGAGCGCGGAGCTCAGAACCACAGCGACAGCTGGGGCTCCCAACTCAGGGCTGCGCCCCATCCCGCCTGGTCCCGTTCCCCGGGCTGGACGCGACCCCCAGGGCCGCACCCTCCCCCTCGGGGGGCCCCCTGCACCTGCGCGCCCCTCCGGGTTCCGAACCTGGCGCGTTAGCCTGTGCTCGTCTACCGCGGCCTCACTCCGATCGCCCCGAAGCCGGAGTGCCTCCGTGGGTGCTGGGCCCGGGAGAAGCGGGAGGCGTGGAGGCCGTGGGGTGTCGGTGGGGAGGTCGCGGTGAAGGGGCGGGGCCGGCCAGATTGTTACCGCGGGGCCATAGCAACGGGTCACGTGGCCTCCCGCCCCGCCTCCGGAGCGGGCGGCGGGGGCGCGGGGCTCAGAATTTCCCCGGGGAGCCTGGCCCTCCAGGCGGCCCTATGGGCTCTCTTCCCTCTTCAGACACCCTCCCCGACCCCGTGTCTCCATGTCACAGATGGGGAAACTGAGGCCAGAGAGCCCAGCGCCCGGGCCGGGAGCGCAGGATCCGCTTGGGCTCACCATGTGCAGCTGAGCGCGCGGAGCTCCGAGCCCGGGGCCGGAGCAGGACCCGCTTCTGCCCTCGGGGAGGGTCCGGGGCTCACAGCGGGGGTCCGCCGGGCGCCCCTCGGAGGCCACGGCCGGGAGCGCCCCGCGGGGCCCGCTGACCCGCGCGGAGGGGAGGGCGCGGCGCGGCGCGGGAAGCACCAGCCCGGAGCGCGGGGCCAGCACGCGGCGCGCGCCGATGACGTCGACGGCGTCCCTAGCGACGGCGGTCACCAGGAAGCGGCGCGCGGGTGACGTCAGCAGGCGGCTGCCTTAGCAACGGCGGTCGTTAGGGAGCGGCGGACGCGGCAGCATGGACGCGACCTCCGCCCCGCACCGCATCCCCCCGGAGATGCCGCAGTACGGGGAGGAGCACCACATCTTCGAGATGATGCAGGTGACCCGGCTGCTACTCGCGAGGCTTCCCGGCTTGCGGTGTCTGACTCCTGTGCCGCCGTGACCCCAAGCCGTCCCGCCATCTGAAGGCCCCCACCCCGCGGACCCAGGGGCAGGGAAGGGGCGGGGCAGCCTGACGCGGCTGGCTCCTGGCTCCCGCCAGCAGCTGGATGGCCGGGAGCAGTCCCTTCCTTTGCTCGGCCCCCACCTGCCAAAGGCGGGGCTGACAGGGGTGCATTCCAGAGGGCCCTGCGGTGGTGTGTCCGAGCTCACATTGGCATCCCATGCCCATGCCCCTGCCCATGCCCCGAGATAGCCGCCTCCTGGGACAGCTGCGCTTCCCACCTGCCCTCCTCCTCAGTGCCAGGAGCTCCTGGCTGCTCCCAAGCTCCTCCTGTGACCTTAGTCCCCAGCGTGTGCTGCGGGTGACCCTCCTGCATCTGCTGGAGATCCAGCCACACAGACTCTGAGGGCCGAAGGGCCGCTGAGCCCGTGCCCAGAGCTTGTGTCTGCTCCACTGCATCTGCCCACCCCCACGGGCACCATCGAGATGCCTGCGGGCAGGAAAGCCGAGCTCTGACAGCCCGAGTCTCTGTCTCTCCAGCAAGCCTGTGCTTCCTTGGGAAAGTGTTAACTGATGGGGCGGGGGAGAGAGAGAGGCCAGCTGTCCCACTGACTGACTGCCTGGCGCCGGGACAGGGTGAGGCCAGGACAGGACACATGGGACCGCAGGAGCGAGTGGCCAGGAAGGCAGTGTGGCCAGGAAGGCACGCTGCTGACCTGAGGGCCGAGGGAGCCTGTTCCGAGCTGAGGAGCAGCCCTGGCCTGGGCTGGCGGGCACGAGGGCAGAGCAGGGCTGGCAAAGCACAGGGACGAGGCAGGAAGCCCTGGGCCTGACCGAGTGCTGCTGGGGGGGCATGCAGCCCCGCCGATGCCCCCCCAGCAGCACCCACACAGCCCCTCCCCCGTGTCTGCTCACGTGGACCCAAGCGGCTGCCATCAGGGCAGGGGCTGGTCCCCAGGGGAAGGCGTATTGGTGGGTGCAGGGGTGAGATCAGTCCTTCTGGCCTTGATCCACGGCGACCAGGGAGCTGGGCCACCTGAGCTGGGGGCTGGGGTGCCCCTGAAGGTGCTAACTACCTGGGCATCTGCCCTGCACCCACAGAACTTGCTGGAGCAACTTCTGATCCACCAGCCCAAGGACCCCATGCAGTTCATGATCGAGCACTTACAGCGAAACAACGACCACGGTGAGCGCTCGCCTCTCCCTGCCCCTCCTCCCCGCCCCTGCAGCCGTGAGCCGCTCTGTCCTCGGGGTCTGAAGTGGGGCGGGTGGGCTTGGACAATTGGCTGCTGGGGAATTGAAAACTCCCCTCGTTTCTCCGGGAGCACGGCTAAAGGAAACACCTCGGGGTGGCCCACCGACCCAGTATCCGTGCCCCCCACAACCCAGCCGATGGCACCCACCGACTGGAAACTCCGGGGTCACGTGTCAAGTGTGAATGGGCCATCTGGTCTCCCTGGGCAGCAGCAATCAGAGTCATTCCTTCCCTCATGGGCTCCTTGCCCAAGGGCAGGTCGGCTGGACCCACGGCCAGACCTCGCCCCGAGGTTCAGAGAGCCCAGCGGCCTTTTCTGAGCCCTCTCCCCCCGCCCCCCGCGCTGGGCAGGACTGAGCACTGACATTGACTGTGAGCTTGGGGCCCAGGTGACGTGACGTGCCCTGTGGGGCTGGGAGGACCCCTTCAGTTGCCCACGGTGTGGTGCCTGCCTGCCTCCCGCTGAGACGCTGCCTCGAGGCCTCGGGCTTCGTTCACGGGGGGGAGGGGGGGGGGGGGTTCGCCTGGGCCAGGGAGCCAGGTCCGCAGCCTTCTGCCAGCCACGCGCACAGCCTGGTGCCTGGAAGCCGGCTCCAGCCCTCTGCCTCCCCGGGGCTGGTGTGGAGGAGAAGGCTCTGCACTCGCCCAGCGAGGCTGGCAGCCCCTTCACCACAGTGCCAGCAGCGCGGGTACGAAGCGGGCATTTAGAGTCGCCCTGGGCGAGCTGATGCCCAGACAGCGATGGCGGGGAGCGATGGCAGGGGCGGGCGCTGCGGTGGAGGAGCCGGGTTTGTCCGGGAAAGCTGCCGGCAGACCGCCCCGAGGGCTTTCTGTGCATTTAAATCAGCTCCTCGTTAAGCCGGATCCTGTGCGAGCCTTTGGTTTCCTTTGAAGCGGTTGGAAGCGGTGGTTGCCCTGGCTGTTTATAAATAATTAGGTTAGAAGCAGCCTAAGCGAATCAGGTAAACGTGTGGAGACCCGGGGTGTTCCCTTGTAAAGCATTCCCACGGCGCGTACAACGGGGGGTCGCTGACGGGGCTCCCCCAGCAGCCGCTGAGCCCTGTCACCTTGGAGATGAACGTGAGACTTGGGAGTCCCCCCGTCCCCCGAGTGCTCCTGTGGGGGTGCGTCCCCTTCTCCTCGGGTCCTCCCCGCGCCACGGCTCTGGTTCCGGTTCCGGTTCCTGCGTCCACGTGTGGAGCGCAGCACGCACGCCTCCCACCCTGTGACCTGCAGCGGCAGCCCCACGGGGTGGCCGGGAGCCACAGTGGGAGTTCTGGGCGGGGAGAGCCTGGCCCGCGAGCCGCCCTGCAGCCCACAGCTGTGCTCCATCCGCACGGAGATGCCCGCATCCCCCCCTTCCCCGTGCAACGACGGGGTCCAGCGAGCTAAACGAGAGGCATAAATATCGGGGGGGCGGGAAAGCTTCCGAGGCCGATTTACACAGAATACAGCGTTCTTCCCGAGACAAAGCCCCGGGGTGGGAAATCACAGCCGTTCCTGACAGTTATCGGTTCCTGGTATTTATTAGTTCCTGATAGTTATTAGTTTGGCAAATGAAAGTCACCGTGTCCGTGTTCCCTCGGAGACAGAGAATAAGCCATCTCGGCGATCACTTACCTCTATGCACAGAGAGAGATCTCTGGAGGGAACTGCAATTACAAATGGCGTATCACCTGCAGAAAAGGAAGCCAGGAGGAGGGAGGGACACACACACACACACACACACACACACACACACACACACACGCTGTGCACCGCGCTGGGGGCGGGAGGCCGCTCTGCCGCCCGCGGTGACGTGGCATTCCTCCCGCAGTGCCGAAGATTGTGATCCTGGGCCCACCCGCCTCCGGGAAAACCACGATCGTGAGTGTGTTCCTGTGTGTACGACACGTGACACCCCAAAGCGACACGGTGACACCCCCAAAGCGAGACGAGGCTGCACTCGGCGACTTCTCCTTTCCCGTCCCTGGCCTCTAACTTATTCTCTTATTCTTTTTATTTTAAAACGTGTTTTCATTGACTTCAGAGAGGATTGGAGAGGGAGAGAGATGGAAATGTTATATCGTAAATCAGAAGACGCCTTAATCAATAAGCCAGGTTTATCTGAAGTCCTGTTTCCAGCCGGCCCAGGGAAAACCTCACTTCTCAAATTCTGGGCGGAAGTCTCCTTGTTTATATGTTTTTTCAGCTCTTTGTTTTCCAAATTTGGAACAAGACTTCGGGCCTTCTGAGAAAGTCCCGCGTGCTGGGACAGGGCTGAGAGAACATGTCTCAAGGCCTGGCCTGGCGCCAGTGCTGACAGCTCTGTCTGGGGCACAGTTTATGGCTTCCCTGGAATGGGAGCAGTCTTAACTGTTCCTGTTGTTTAAGCAAGCAAACGTTTGCAGAAGCCAGAACAGCAGGGTTACATTTTAAACAGCGGTTTTCACCTAAGATGGAGGTTACCAGGCCTCCGAAACATCAGCGATAAGAGAGATTCATGGATCGGCTGCCCCCTGTGGGCCCCACACTGGGGATCGAGCCCAAAGCCTGTCCGTAAGACTCGGACGCTCAGCCAGCTGAGCCCCAGGGGCCGGCCGGAGCTTCTGTCCAGTAAAGCCTGGACAGTCCCGGCCGCCACCCTCGGGGCTGTGCCCGGAGGGTATGGCGGCGGTCCCCTCCTTGGCTGGCTCTGTCCTAGGTCAGCTGTTTCCTCCCCGGCCTGTCCGTCCACCCACCGTTGTCCGTCTCTCTGTCTGTAGTTTTCTTGCCCGGCACGCAGGTTCGGGCTGCCGGCTCTGGGCCCTTCCCCCAGAACTGTTGCACCACCAGAACCGCCGGCTGCAGCCCCCGCAGCACCAGGCCCCGCACTCTGTTCTCCCCTGACAGTGCCTGCTGGGGGGCCCGGGCCTCCGGGGAAGTGCCCCGTGGCCATGCTGAGGCTGGAGGGTCCACCGCATTCGATTCCGGTCAAGGTCACATGGTCAGGGTCACATGGTCAGGGCCACATGGCCAGGGTCACATGGTCAGGGTCACATGGTCAGGGCCACAGGCTCGGGTTTCGGGCTCGGTCCCCAGTGTGGGGTGTGCAGGAGGCAGCCAGCCAGTGATTCCCATCACGGAGGTCTCCATGTCTCTGTCCCTCTCCGAAGTCAGTCAGAAAAAGCAGCAGCTTCCAGCTTGCCCGGGCCACATGGAGGCCCATCTCCCCGTCCCTGCCTGAGGTCACAGCTGGTCGGGGTGGGGCAGGTGTTTAGATCGTGTGCAGGCGGAGGCAGTGACGCCCCCTGTGGCCAGGCTGTGCCCAGGGAACAGGGAGGGGCTGGGGGTGTCCCGGGGGTTCCCTCCATTAAGGTTATTCGCTGCGGCTCCCACTCGGGCTCTCCCTCTCCCGCCCCCAGGCCATGTGGCTCGCCAAGCACCTGAAGACCAACCTGCTGACCGTGGAGAGCCTGCTGGCCATGGGCCACTCGGAGCTGGCCCAGGAGGCCCGGCAGCACTACGCCCGGAACAGGGTACGGCCACCCCCACAGGCTGCTCCCGGCCCGGGCCCCCTTCCTGCCCCCGGACCTGCCTGGCACTCAGGGGCACAGTGATGCCCCTCCCTGTCCTCTCCCTGCCCCCGCCCCGTCCTCTTCCTGCCCTGTGCCCTCCCTGTCCCTGCCCTGTGCCCTCCCTGCCCCCACCGTCCTGCAGGAGCAGGTGGGGGTTACAGCTGGGCGGCAGCGTTGGGAGCAGGATGGTTTTAGAAAGAGGTGGGACCTCACTTTGTGCAGCAGACAGGCTGGGGGCGGGGGTATTTCCCGGGGGGAGGGAGTTCAGGAACCCTCCGGGGGTCCCCAGGCGATGGCTGCACATTGCACACCACAGGCCATGGGGTGCTGATTGGGGTTCTCTGGCGGGGTGCGGGGAGAAGAGGCGAGGGCGGGGGGGCGGGGCAGGGAGGAGAAGGGAGGCCAGGCGGCTGCGGTTTGGAGCCGCACAGCCCCTTCAGAAAGGAGCTCGGGGTGTGGCCGTGTCACCGGGGAGCGGAGCGGCAGGAAGGAGGGTCGCGGGCTGCTCCCGGGCCGGGCTGCAGGGCCTTCCCTGGGCCCCCCCGCGGGCTCCGGTTCTCGGGAGGGCCTGGTTCCCGCAGGAGCTGGGAGCAGGCGGCTCAGCGGGGGGCGCGGAGAGGGCCCAGCCTCGCTCAGCTCAGTGACACATCAGAGCTGGCATCTGGACAGCCCCCGGCAGGGGGCACCCAGGAAGGGTGCTCAGTCACCAGCCTGTCTGTCCCCTGCTGCTCCGTCCCCCGCTGCGCAGACTGGGGGCACCGTCCCCCACCTGTCGCCTCTCAGCTCCTGCTCTTTGATCCCTCAGTCCCCGACCCAACTGTTCCTGTGCCCCTCCCGCAGGCGTCATGCCCCCCCCAGGTGTCCCTGGCCCCTCCCCAGGCGTCCCTGTCCCCTCCCCCAGGCGTCATGGCCCCCCCAGGTGTTCCTGGCCCCTCCCCCAGGCGTCATGCCCCCCCCAGGTGTCCCTGGCCCCTCCCCAGGCGTCCCTGTCCCCTCCCCCAGGCGTCCCTGTCCCCCCCCAGGTGTCCCTGTCCCCCACCCCCAGGCGTCCCTGTCCCCCACCCCCAGGTGTCCCTGTGCCCCCCCCAGGTGTCCCTATCCCCCCCAGGCGTCCCTGAGTCTCCCCCAGGCGTCCCTGTGCCCCTCCCAGGCGTCCCTGTCCCCCCCCCTCCCTGTGGGGACGAATGGGTGCTGTCCCGGAGGGAGGAGTGGCCTCGGAGGCCAGCAGGCCCTGCCTGGGGCCAGAGGGACTGGGGTCAGGAGAGGGCGGAAGGGGTGATGCCCCCGCCCCCCCCCCGCCAGCCTGGGGAGTGCGGGCAACGGGGAACAGCCCCCCTCCAGCAGCTTCTCGGGAGCTCGGGGTGTGGAGTTGCTGTGGACATGGGGAGCGGGCACAGCCCCGGGGAGCCTGGCCCTGGCCGCCCTCACGCCCTGTGCCCCCTCAGTCCGTGCCCAGCCTGCTGCTCGTCAGGCTGGTCCAGGAGCGCCTGAGCGAGGAGGACTGCATCGGCCGGGTGAGCCCCGCTGGTGGGGGAGGGCGAGGGGGCACGGGGTCGCCAGGTGGAGGGGGGCAGGGTCCCGTCCGAGCGGGAGGGCCGGGGGCCACAGGCAGACGAGCTGGGCGGGCCAGGCCGTGGACGTGGGTCCGACCGTGGATGGAGGGAAAACAGGTGGAATCGGGGTGTCCCTCAGCCCATCCCGGGGTCCTGGGCCTCCAATGGAGGGACAGTTGTGGGCATGGGGGGAGGGGGTAGATGAGGCAGCCAGCACTGAGGACGCCACCTGAGACCAGAGACCGGGGAGCGGACACCCCGGGCGCGGACACCCCGGGCAGGGCGGGCAGTGGGGTCTGGGGAGGGGCCGGGCCCTCAGCCTGAGGGGTCGGTGCTCCTTCGTGTAGATGGAGTCAGAGTTGAGTTGTACGACAGACACCAGCTGGTGTCCCAGGGTGGGGGGTGGTGGTGAGGGCCCCCCCCACCCACATACACACACACACACACACACACACGTGTGCACGCGCATGCACATGCACACACACACTGGAATTGGTGAGCAGAACCACAAAGGGGTGGAGGGGTGGGGATGTGGAGGGGGGACAGCAGGTACGGGGAGTGTCTGCTGTGCACCCACGGGCGCCCCCCAAGGGCTCTGCGCACACGGCTCCTCGGGGCCTCCCAGGAGCCCGCTGGGCAGCCGTGACTGCCCATTTCACAGATGGGGAGACTGAGGCCGGCCATGTGGTTTGGAGGAAGTGTGAGGGGACGGCACCATGGGCTGTTCATCCCGTCTACACTAATATTTATAACCAGTTAGTCATCGCCGTTATTCCTATTCTGGCAACGGCACCACCAAACTGGTGCAGGTCAGCTGGACATTGCGCAATGGGGCTGTGACGGCACACTGGATATGACACCGGGGGTGACACTGGGGGTGACACCAGGGGTGACACGGGAGGTGACATGAGGGTGACACGGGGTGACACTGGAGTGACACTGGGGGTGACGGGGTGACGGGGTGACAGGGGTGACACGGGGGTGACACCAGGGATAACGGGGTGACACTGGAGTGACATAGGGGGTGACACTGGGTGTGACACAGGGGTGACACCGAGGGTGACACTGGAGTGACATAGAGGGTGACATCGGGGGTGACACCGGGGGTGTAAGGGGGTGACTCCAGGGGTGACGGGGTGACATAGGGGATGACACCAGGTGTGACACAGGGGTGACACCAGGGGTGACACTGGGATGACATAGGGGGTGACACCGGGGGTGACACCGGGGGTGACACTGGGGGGTGACATGGGGTGACACGGGGGGTGAAACCAGGGTTGACAGAGGGTGACCCTGGGGGTGACACCAGGGGTGACACAGAGGGTGACACGGGGGTGACACGGGGTGATACGGGGTGACTGTGGGGGTGACACTGGGGTGACATTGGGGGTGACACTGGGTGTGACTGGGAGTGACATGGGGTGACACTGGGTGTGACTGGGGGTGACATTGGGGGTGACACTGGGTGTGACTGGGGGTGACATGGGGTGACACTGGGTGGGACCAGGCTGGAGGCGAGGCCACTCTGGGCGCTGCGGCTGCTCACACTGGACAGACCCGCCCAGAGCAAACCACGTCCCGGCTTCAGGAGGAAACGGACGCTCGTGCGTGGCCGTGTGTGTGTGTGTGTGTGTGTGTGTGTGTGTGTGTCATGGTGGCCATGTGTGTGGGCGTGGTGGCGTGTGTGTGTGTGGGTGTAGTGTGTTTGTGTGTGTATGTGTGTGTGTGGTGGTGTGTGTGTGTGTATGTGCGTGTGTGTGGGGGCGTGGCGGCGTGTGTGTGTGTGTGCGTGGTGGCGTGTGTGTGTGTGTGTCGTGGTGGCGTGTGTGTGAGTGTGTGTGTGTGTGTGTGTGTGTGTGTCGGTGTGGCGGGGTGGCCGTCCGGCTCCGCGGGCTGGCGTGTGATGACCGCCGGGGGAGCAGGGCTGGCGGGCAGGGGGAGGCCGGTGCCGCCATGGGGGCTCCGGGCAGAGCGCAGGCTCTGAAGAGCGTCTGTGAGGTGACCGTCCGCGGCGCGGACACGGGGCCGGCCCCTCATGGGCCTCAGCCTTCCCACCTCCGGGCCGTGGGCCCTGCCCCGGGCCCCCCGTCTGTGTGTCTGCGCCCCCTTGTCTGAGTGGCTCCCGCCCCGGTGCCCGCTGCCCCTGCTCCTGCCCGGCGCCCCTGCCCCTGCTCCCGGCCCCGGCGCCCGGCTTCCCGGAGAAAAAGTCCCCCTGAAGCCGTGCCACACACACAGAGAAGCGCCTGTCATTTTTATTTTATTTATTATTTTTACTGATTTCAGAGAGGAAGGGAGGGGGAGGGAGAGAGAAGCATCAATGATGAGAGAGAATCATCCATCGGCAGCCTTCTGCACGCCCCCCACCAGGGACCCAGCCCACAACCCGGGCCTGTGCCCTGACCGAGAATGGAACCTGGGACCCTCCATTCCGCAGGCCGACGCTCTACCCCCTGAGACACACCAGCAGGGCCTTTTGTCTTTTGAAGCGAAAGTCACTTGTGCCCCTCCTCTGCCCAGACCCGCCTGCTTCCACCCATCCTTCCCGGGCCTGAGGGGCCCTGGGCCCTCCCCTCCGGCCTCCTCCAGCCTGGCGCCCGCGGTGAAAGCTCAGGCCCCAGAGGAGCCGGGCAGAGACTGCGCCTGCCCCCCCCCGCCTCCCCCCCCCTCCCCCCGCGCCCTGTGAGCAAGCCCCGTGCCCCGGGGCGGGAGGGCCGCTCCGGTGGCCAAAAGCAGAGCCGGACGGAGCCTGGCCACGCCGCGGGCGGGAGCTCAGAAACGATGGCCGTGCCCCGTGCACCGGGCCTGGCGCTCCTGACGGTGAGGAGCGGGAAGGGTCGGAGCCGAGGCCCGGCTGCCCATCGGGACGGAGACACGGAAGCGTGAGCGGCTCCCGTTACACGCCCCGCACTGGGAAGGGAGCCGCTTCCTGGGCCTGTGCCCTGAGCTCTGGGGGCCACAGGTGGGCGCTCCGCCCCTGAGCCACGCCGGCGGGGCGGTGCCGCTCTACGTAAGGGATTTCGGGGTCCACGGGGTCCCGGGCCGACGCCCCACGGGTCCCGGGGTTGGGGGCGCTGGGCTCCGTCGTCGCCTCGGGGTGCACCAGGGACTGAACCTGCTCTTTAAGGTGCGTCTCTTCTCCGCTGGTAAAGCCTCTCCTTCTCTCTCTCCTGTGTCGGGGACACGTGGCATCTCACTTGGAAAAGGGGCTGCGCGGGCCCTGGTGACGCGCCCGGGCCTGACTGAGCCCAGTGAGTCCGATGGATCAAGGCCAAACCCTCAGCCTCCGGCCCCAGGGCCCCCTCGCGCCTGCAGCCGGAGCCGGAGCCGGAGCCGGACGGGCGTCCTCGGGGAACGCAGGGAGCCCCGCTCCGTCGCGGAGGAGGGGGGGGAGCGGGAGGAGCCGGGCCACGGATCAGAAAGGCGGGGCCCGGCGGCGGAGCCTCCCGCGGACCGCTAACTGTCCAGAGGGAGGAAGGGAGGGAGGGAGGGAGGCCGGGGATCACAGAGCCGCACACCGCCGAGCGCTGGGCCTCCCGGCTCCCAGGCCAGCCGCCCGGCTGCTCTCGCTCCTTTCTTCTCGCCGTGACATCTGCTGGCGCGGGTCCCTCCTGTGATCCCCCTCGGCCGTGCGGACCCCAGCGCCGCGCCACCGGGCGCCCCCGCAGCCGCGCCTTTGATGTGTGATAAAACGGAACCAGGCCGCAGGGGTGCGCGGGCGCGGGCCAAGGAATAGCAATTAACCTGCCCGGCGGCGGGCGGCGGGCGGCGGGCGGCGGGCGGCGGGCGGCGGGCGGCGGGGGGGAGTGGAGCTCCATTCCGGCCTGGCGGCGCTCCCGGAGGTCAGAGCCTGCACCTCGGGGCGGCCCTGACCGGCGCGCTGTGGCAGGCCCGGCGGCTGCTTACCCACGCACGGCGTCCTGCTTCGCCAGAGGGTGCAGCCGTGACCTTGCTCTCGGCCGAACTCAAAGGGCAGCTCACCGCCCTGGCCGGTTTGGCTCGCTGGATCTCAGAGCGCTGGCCCGCAGGCTGAAGGGTCCCGGGTTCCATTCCGGTCAAGGGCGCATGTCTGGGTCTCTGGCCTCATCCCTGGTTGGGGGCGGGGGTTGCAGGAGGCAGCCGATCCACGATTCTCGTTGTTGATGTTTCTGTCTCTCTGTCCTCCCCCCACTCCTCTCTGACATCCATAAACACATGTTCAGAAAAAGAAAAGGCAGGAACCCCCTCCCCCATGCAGGGCCTTGGCCGAGGGGCCTCTTTCCAGGGGCCGCCCGGCGCGCGCAGGACGGTGGCGTGGGCGACGCCCCCGTCTTGGCGGCTGCCCCGGGGGGTGAGGCTGCTCTGGGGGGCCCTCGGGGACCCCTTTCTGGCACCTCTGACTCTGGAGGAGCAGCTGGGAGGCGGGAGGCGGCCTTTGGATTCGCCGAGCCCTCCTCCCTGGCTCAGATCCCCGGTCCCCGGCGTGACGCCCGCCCCGCTAATTAGGGCGCCGCTCCCCACTTCGCCGCGCGTTCCCGGGTAACTGGAAGTGGGAGAGCTGCTCCCCCAAACAGTTCCAAGGCCGCGGCCACATACCGACACCGGCTGGCTCTGCGGGCGGCGAGATGCTAATGACGCCCGCGGTGCAGTATTAACCGGGGTCCCCGGTGCCGGTGCCGGTGCCGTCCTCCCTCCGGACTAGGGGGTCCGAGTGCGGCCGGATCCGGAAGCAGGGGGGCGGGACCCCGAGGGGCGCTCGGAGTGTGGGGGCCGTGGCGGGCTCCCCGGTGGATTTCCTGCTAATTTAGGAAATCAGCGGGAGCGGCCCGTTTCCCCAGCCCTCCCCGCTCCGTGCGTGTTTGCTTTCTTCAAACCGTCCGAGGCTGTGGGACGTGCAGGCTGGTTGTCTGTCTGTTTTTTAGGAAAGACATTGCTGCCCAGCGGGTGGCTCCGGCTGAGTGCTGAGATCACGGCTCCATTCCCTCTCCGGGCACAGGCCCGCGTGTGGGCTCCAGCCCCCATGGGGGCGTGCAGGGGGCAGCCGATCAATGGTCCTCTCACCATCCTGCCTCTCTTCCTCTCTGAAATCAATGAAAACGCCCGGGAAACAAAGAGGAAAACATGGCCGCCCCTCCACCCGGGTTCCCGGAGTCAGGTGCTGAGGGCAACCGGTGACCTTGGGTCTGACCTTACTCTGACCTTCATCGCCGGCTCTCAGAGCCACCGAGAGGGGAGGGTGGCAGGGGCGTCCCCTTCCGAGAGCCAGTGTCTGACCCGCCTGAGCCGGGGACGGAGACCTGAGGCTTATCTGCCGCCTCATTTCACTCCGTGAGCATCTGGGTGTGCAGTTAGAAGCACTAAGTTGTGTGTGTGTGTGTGTGTGTGTGTGTGTGACTGTGTGTGTGAGTGTGTGAGTGTGTGAGTGTGTGTGTGTGTGTGTGAGTGTGTGTGTGAGTGTGTGTGTGTGAGTGTGTGTGTGTGTGTGTGAGTGTGTGTGTGAGTGTGTGTGTGTGACTGTGTGTGTGAGTGTGTGAGTGTGTGTGAGTGTGTGTGTGTGAGTGTGTGTGTGAGTGTGTGTGTGTCTGTGTGTGAGTGAGTGTGTGTGATGGCTCCCGGGACTGGAGAGACTTCAGAGTGTTTAATGCTGAGGGGCAGGGGCACTGAGCCGTCCGAGAGCCTGTCCGGTGCGGGGGACGTGGAAGGAGAGGCCGTGCCGTGAGGGCGCTGTCCCAGCAGCCGCGGCGCAGGGGGCGGACGCGGCGGCCTCCAGGGAGGCAGAGGTGGAGCCGCTCCCCGAGGGCCGGCAGGCGTGGGGCGAGGCCTCCGGACCAGCCGGCTCATGGGGCCGGGACGACGGCGGAGCCGCACGCGGACGCGCGTGGACAGGGCCCGCGCGCCAGAAGCGCGGGGAAGACCGGCCCGGCTCCCAGATCAAAGCCGGAGCCGCCGGGCAGCACTGCGCTGGGAGGCCGGTGCCTGCCAGCGGGTAGCGCTTGAATATGCGGAGCTCCTGTCAGTCAGTCAGAGGCTAAAGCCCCCGGGAGGCGCGGGGCTGGCACCGAGAGGCGCTTTCGGGAAAGAAAAACCTGACCGGCCGTAAACATATGGAGAGACGCGAGCCTCATTAACGATCAAAGAAACCCGCGCCCGCCCGGCAGCAGTGCTCCCCGCGGCCGCCGGCCCCGCCGCCGGGCTGCCGAGGCGGTGCCACCGGCCGGGCCCGCTCCTTCAGAGAGGACGGCGGCGGAGGGGAGGGGAGGAGCAGCAGGCGGTGCGTCCACCTTCGAGGCTGGGCTGCCCGAGCCCGGGGAGGAGGGAGGAGGGGAGGGAGGAGAGGAGGAAGGAAAGGGGGAGGACGGAGGACGGAGCAGGGATGGAAGGAAGGGGGGAGGACGGAGGACGGAGGACAGAGGACGGAGCAAGGAAGGGGGGAGGACGGAGGACGGAGCAGCGTTGGTGAGGGAACCACACCAGGACTGTTTTTTAAATATATTTTATTGATTTTTCACAGAGAGGAAGAGAGAAGGATAGAGAGTTAGAAACATCGATGAGAGAGAATCATCGATCAGCTGCCTCTTGCACACCCTCTGCTGGGGATGTGCCCGCAACCAAGGTACATGCCCTTGACCGGAATCGAACCCAGGACCTTTCAGTCCGCAGGCTGACGCTCTATCCACTGAGCCAAACCGGTGCCGGCAGGACTGTTTTTTTTTTACGAGAGAAAGGGACCACCCATGGGGAGTCCATGTACTTCACTGCGTCCTCAGAGCCTCGGCCTCTGTAGAGCACCCCCTTCCTTCACTCCCTCCCACCCCCGAGAGAGAGAGAGAGAGAGAGAGAGAGAGAGAGCGAGCCTTCGGGATTCCCCAGGGCTGGATCCTGGACGGCATCCCCGAGACGCGGGAGCAGGCGATGATGGTCCAGACCCTGGGGATCAGCCCTCGGCACGTCAGTGAGTACCCGGCCCGGCCGCCCCCACCCGCCCGGCCACACGGCGGGCATTCAGGCTCTGCCTCTGGCGCTGGTGCTGTAAGAAGTGGCTTATTTGGACCCGGTGGTTCCTGTCCGGGAACCCCACCTCTGGGAGACTCTGGGAAACAGCGAAGCTGGCAGAGGTGGGGACGGCGGTGGTTTACTGTCATCAGCGGCGAGAGGCGGGGGGCAGGGGTGGGCCCAGGGAGTCCAGGTCCAGGACCACTATCCGCCTGCTGGGTTCCCTTCCTCCTCCTCCCCCTCCTCCTTTCCCTCCTCATCCCTCTCTCCTCTCCTCCTCTCCTCCCCCTTCTCCCCCATCCCCTCCTCCTGCCCCCTCCTCCTCCCCCTCCTCATCCCTCTCTCCTCTCCCTCCTCATCCCTCTCTCCTCTCCTCCTCTCCCCCTTCCCCTCCCCCTCCCCCCTCCTCCTCTCCCTCCTCCTCATCCCTCTCTCCTCTCCTCCTCTCCTGTCCTCCTCTCCCCCTTCCCCTCCTCCTCCCCCTCCTCCTCTCCCTCCTCCTCACCCTCTCTCCTCTCCTCCTCTCCTGTCCTCCTCTCCCCCTTCCCCTCCTCCTCCCTCCTCCTCCGCAGTCGCGCTGAGCGCCCCGGACACAGTCCTGATCGAGAGGAACTTGGGGAAGAGAATCGACCCTCAAACTGGAGGTAGCCGCCCCCCTCCCCCCCCCCCCCCCGTGCACCCCGGCCCGGCCCCGCCCCCCATGCACCCCGGCCCGGCCCCCGCCCCCCCCCCGTGCACCCCGGCCCGGCCCCCGCCCCCCCCCGTGCACCCCGGCCCGGCCCCCGCCCCCCCCCCCCGTGCATCCCGGCCCGGCCCCCCCCCCCCGTGCACCCCGCCCCCCCGCCCCCGTGCGGCCGCGCGGTGACCGAGCGCCCGCGCAGAGATCTACCACACCACCTTCGACTGGCCCCCCGAGGCCGACGTCCAGAACCGCCTGGCGGTGCCCGAGGGCATCGCGGAGACGGCGACCGTGCAGCGGCTGCTGCGGCACCACCGGAACATCGTGCGGGTGCTGGCCTCGTACCCCAGCATCCTGAAGGTCATCAGCGCCGACCAGCCCTGCGTGGACGTCTTCTACCAGGGTGAGCGGGGGGGGGGGGGGGGGTCCCCGCTGGCCCCCGCTCACCTCCCGGCAGCGCCCGCGCCCGCGCCGACAGACGCCAGGTCCCCGCGGGCGGGGGCGGGCGAGGGGAGGCGAGGGGCGGGTGGGAGGGACGCGGCAGCAGATCGGGAAAATTTTTATAAAAACTAAAAGCACAGCCCGGCCGGCGGAGCATCCGCCTGTGACCCAGGAGGCCGGGGCACAGGCTGGGTTTCCGCTCGAACCCCGGTGGGGGCCGTGCAGGAGGCAGCTGGTCAATAATCATCTCTCATCACTGATGTTTCTCTCTCCCCCTCCCCTCCTCTCTGAAAGCAATAAAAACGTTTACGTATTTTAAAAAGAACCCCAGATCCCCCCACCCCCACCCCCACCCCCGCGGCACCTGCGGGTCAGGGCCGGGCCCCTCAGGGCGGCAGCTGGCCCCACCCCGTCCGGGTGGAGTCCTCCGAGGGGGGACGGTGTCACCGGCGCCCGCCATGGCAGACATGGGTGCTGGAGGCCGGGGTCCCTCCCAGGAGGCAGGGCCGGTGGGGAGAGCCGTTCTGGTGCGGGCAGCGGGCAGTGGACAGCGGGCAGACTGGGCCTCGCTGGGAGGCGGCTCCCTGCTCGGGCCTGGGGCGCGCTGCGGGCCCCGCCTGCTGGCGGCCCTCCCGGTGCTCCCTCCCAGTGCTCCCTGCCGGCGGGAGGCGGCGGGAGGCGGCAGGTTGGAGCTCAGCCTCGTCGCCCGGGGCTCGCCTGCCCGTGGGCGGCTTGGTGTGGGCGCTGCTCCCGGTCCGCCCCAGGCCAGGGCCCCGCAGCCACGTGGGGCCGCACCACCCGCCCCTCCCTGCGAGGGGCCCGAGTTCATTATCTCCTCCGGCTTCCAGCTCTGACCTACGTCCAGACCAGCCGCCGGTCCAACGCCCCCTTCACGCCCCGGGTGCTGCTGTGCGGGCCGGTGGGCAGCGGGAAGAGCCTGCAGGCCGGGCTCCTGGCTCAGAAGTACGGCCTCATCAACGGTGAGCGGTCCACCTCCCCCCACCAGCCTCCCCCGCCCCGCCTCCCGCCTGCTGCCCTCCAAGCGCCCGGAGGGACCAGCGTGGCCTGCTCTCTCTCTCTCTCTCTCTCTCTCTCTCTCTCTCTCTCTCTCTCTCTCTCTCCCTCTCGCTCTCCCTCTCGCTCTCCCTCTCGCTCTCGCTCTTGCTCTCGCTCTCCCTCTCGGCTCTGAAGTTTTCTGTGAGTCCAGCTTTGAAGGGAGAGGGAGAGAGAGAGAAACATCAATGGGAGAGAGACCGTGAATTGGCTGTCTCCTGCCCGCACCCTTAATGTGTGCTGCGTGCTCTGCAAAATGAATCCTTTTCATTCCACACACCCGACCCCCCCCCACCCTCCCGGCCTCCTTGGCCCCCAGTTCCCGTTCACACTTACTCCCCTCGGACACGCCGCACGCAGAGAACCTTCTGTAGTCTGTTCAGCACCCCCACCACCCCCACCCCCGCCCCCGCCCCCGCAGGCAGCCTGGGCTTGTCTTTCTCTCCATCTCCCTCCTGCTGGAATGTAACGCCCCCCCCCCCCCCCCCCAGTGTGCTGCGGGCAGCTGCTGAAGGAGGCCATGGCCGACAAGACCCGGCAGGGCGAGGCCATCCAGCCCTTTTTCAAAAAGCGGTTGCCAGGTAGGCCCGTCCGACTCCGGGGAGGGGGCCGGGGGCTCACTGGGCACCTGGGCTCAGACGGGAGGTGGGGGTTTCTCATGGGCACAGGCTCTGTGGTCGCTCCTGGGAAGGCCAGGGGGCTGCCGGGGGCCAGGCAGGGGCTGTGTGGACCCGCTGTCCGTGCGGCGTGGACGGTGTGTGTCCCGGGACCTTTGCTTTCGGCACCTGAACGCCGAGCGCGGGCGCGGCCCCGGCTGCCGCAGCCTCTGGCACCGCAAGCAGAGGCTCCGGCCGGCCGGGTCCAGGCAGGGGCAGAGCCGGAGGCCAGCTGTGCCGCCGCCGCCGGACCTGCGCCCCTCACTTCCCGAACCCGCCCCGCGGCCCCACCCCGAAGGCGCCCCGCGGACGCGAAGTGAGGAAGGAGTCCAGCTCCTGTGCTCACACACGGTGGTGGCTTCCTCTGGGCCCTTCGAGGCACTCAGGTTCCCCTCCACGTCCTGGGCGTGCTTTAGTTCACTTTATTGTTATTATTTTAATATTTTTATTGAATTCAGAGAGGAAGGGAGAGGGAGAGAAAGAGGTAGGAACGTCAGTGATGAGAGAGAATCATTGCTCAGCTGCCTCCTGCATGCTCCCTACTGGGGGTCGAGCCTGCAATCTGGGCATGGGAGCCTCAATTGGGATCGAACCTGGGACCCTTCGGTCCACAGGCAGTCGCTCTATCCACTGGGCCACACTGGCTAGGGCCTGGGTTAGTTTTATTTTTATTTATTTATTTATTTTTTTTAAATGTATTTTATTGATTTTGTACAGAGAGGAAGGGAGAGGGATAGAGAGTTAGAAACATCGATGAGAGAGAGTCATCGATCAGCCGCCTCTTACACACCCCCCACTGGAGATATGCCCGCAACCAAGGTACATGCCCTTGACCGGAATCGAACCCGGGACCCTTCAGTCCCCAAGCCGACGCTCTATCCATTGAGCCAAACCGGTTTTGGCCTGGGTTAGTTTTAGGCACCTGCCCTCAGTGCCAGCCCCACTCCCGAGGCAGGCTCCCGGCCCCCCAGTGATGTCGCCCGGGCACCTGCCGGGAGCCACAGCCGCCTCCCCCAGGGCCCGGCGATGTCCCCGGCCCAGCCGCCTCCGAGGGCCACTCTGCGCTCCGCGGCCACGGCCGCCTCTGTGCCTCCTGGTCCGCCTGCTCCCGGCTGCCAGGCCCTCGCCCTCCCGCTCACCTTGAGGGCAGCCCCGGAGCCGCAGCCCTGTCACCGAGCGTGCGGCCGCCCAGCTGTCGCCCTTGGCCGCCTGGAGAGCTCCCTCCTGACCCCGAGGGGCCCGGTGCCGTGTCCCAGCCGTGACCTCCGCAGGCTCAGCCACGTTCTGCCGTGTGCTCAGGGGCTGCCAACACCTCCGCCGCTCAGATCGGCAGCGAAATTAATAACCGAGCCGCCTTCCGCCTTCCCACGGGCCGGGCAGATCCCCAGGGCCCTCTCCCCGTCCTGAACCCCCGTCCTGTGCTCCCGGGTGCGCGGCGCGGGGAGGGGAGGTGCTCGCTCGGTGCCTGGGCCTGGGGGTCTCTGGGGCTTGGGGGCCTCGGCTCCTTCCGCTCGAGCCTCCGGCCGCAGAGCACCGTTCCTGCGTGTGGTGCGGGCTCTGCGCTGATGGAGAGGCCGGTCTGGGTCCGTCCGCTCTGCACCCGACCCGCGAGGGGCTGTCAGCCAGGCCGTCAGCCTTCCACCGCCCCGTCCCGGGGTGCGCCCCACGCTGGCCCACGGGCTGCTGGCCAGGTCCCCCGGAGCGGCCCGTGCTCCCCCCCCGACGGCCCCCAGCCCAGCGACGGGCCCACCCGCCCCGCGGGCCTTCAGGCGGGAGCCAGGCCTCGGCCGAGTGTCCCCGCCCCCCCCCACCCCAGCGGAGCAGCCCCGGCGCAGGGCTGAGAGGAGGGGGGTGTGAGGGAGGCTCCGCTCGGATTGGCATCCCTCCTGGTAATGAGACCCCCCCACACCCCCGCAGTGGGCACAGCCCTCCTGGCAGTTTGTCTGCAAACCCGCCCAAACGGGGGTGATGAGGAGCGGTTTCCAGAGCCTTCCGCGCGTCCAGGTCCGGCGGGGGGGGGGGGGGGGGGGCCGGGGGGAGGCTCAGAGCAGCCGGCGCCTCCTTTTCGGGGGAATTAATATTCTCGTCGCTAAATGCACACGGAAGAGCCACAACAGGCGGCTCCCGCTTCTGTTAGGCACGCAGGTTTGCCCGGTGAAGGCAGAGTGAGCCTGCCGTCCGGGGGGGGGGGGGCACGGCGGCCGGCTCCGGCGGGATTACCCCGGGCGGCGGGCCGGGTGATTAGCGGGAGAGGCGGCCGGCGGCGGCTGGGAGAGCCTCCAGGTGCCGCGTTTGAAGCTCGGGCGGGAGGGCTGCCGGCGTTTGAAGTGGAAATGGGACGGATTGAATCCGCCCGGTTTAATTTTCCACAAGCAGGGGCCTGCGGGGCAGCTCCTTTTCATGATGGAACCCCCACGCTTCCTCTCCTTTTCCCGCACAAACGCATGCACACCACACAGTCACACATGCACACGCACACACACGGACACACACGGACACACACGGACACACACATACACAGACACACACACACGGACACACATACACACACATACACACGGACACACACATACAGACACACACACTGGCACACACATACACACGGGCACACACGGACACACACAGACACACGCACACACACTGGCACACACATACACACGGACACACACGGACACACACATACACAGACACACGCACGCACACGGACACACACATGCACACAGTCACACACATGCACACGCACGCACACAGACACACACATACACAGACACACGCACACAAACACTGGCACACGCACACACTCACACACACACAGTCATACACATACACATGCACACACATGGACACACGCATACACGCACGCACACACTGACACGTACATGCACACACACACCGACACACACGCACACAGTCATACACACACGGACACACGCATACACACACGCACACACGCATACACGCACACACACACTGACATGCACGTACATGCAGGCACACACTGACATGCACACACGCGCACACGCACGCGTGCGCGTGCAGTCAGTGATACACACTCATTTACTCTCACTCAACGTGTGTTTCATGGGCCTCGCCCCCCCCCCCCCGTGTGTCCCCCTGTCTGTCCTGGGGCTCGGGCGCCCCCCTGCAGGCTGCCGGCGGGGAGGGGGTCACCGGCCCGCAGTCCTGTATTCCCAGGGCCTCGCCCGGGCCTGCGGAGCTTTTGAAATGGCCCCTTTTTAAGTCCATGTTCTCAGTCTCCGCTGGGACCGCCCCACAGACTCCCTCCTGGAAAGGAGGTGCAGGCTCTCTAGTTGGGGTGGGGGAGGCTGTGTGAGAGGGTAGCTGGGGGGGCTGTGGCCGTGGGGGGGCATGGGAGGGATCCTGGGAGGGTGTGGCGGGGCCGTGGCTGTGGAAGCCGTGGGGGGGACCATGGGAGGGTGTGGCGGGGCCGTGGGGGGACCATGGGAGGGTGTGGCGGGGCCGTGGCCGTGGGGGCCGTGGGGGGACCATGGGAGGGTGTGGCGGGGGCTGTGGCCGTGGGAGCCGTGGGGGGACCATGGGAAGGTGTGGCGGGGCCGTGGGGGGACCCTGGGAGGGTGGCGGGGCCGTGGCTGCAGCAGCTCTCCGTGGCAGAGGGCCTGCTCCAGAGGACGGAGAGAGGACGGGGTCAGAGCCCGGCTCCTGTGTCACTGAGATGAGACTTTCACGCAGAAGTAAAGGTAAAGCTGCTTTATCGGACGGACGCTCTGCCTGTCACCATCAAGCTCGCGAGGCTTTGGTCCCGGGGCCGGGCCAGCGGGGAAACTGAGGCAGCGGGGGCTTCCGTTCCCCAGCGTTCTCTCCCCGCCACGGGCTGTCCCGTGGGGGCTGTGCTGGACGGGGCTCCCGGCCGCAGACGGGGAGGCCGAGAGCCCGGCGGGTCTGAGTGCCCACCCGCGTCCTTCTCGCCGTGACCGCAGCCTGGCAGCGGCTCCCTCCGCTCCCGCCTCAGCCGTTCAGCCGTGAAATCGGCTGCGACAGGCGGGGCTGCGGCTGGAAGCCGGGGCCACGGGGACCGTCCTGACACGGCTCCTCCTCCCGGGCTGGGAGCGGGGCTGGGCCCCCTTGCACGGCGGCTGCGTCCCCGTCAGGGCAGGGACGGCCACGGGCTGGGGGTCGCCGGCTCAGGCTGCCCCGCGGGGCACGGGCACAGCTGTGACGGGCGAGGGCAGCGCGGCCCGTGTCCTTTGGCTCAACACCTGCCTGCGGGCGCCGAGGGCGGGGGGCGGGGGTGAGGGCGGGGGGCGGGGGTGAGGGAGGGGGGCGGGGGTGAGGGAGGGGAGGGGGGTGAGGGAGGGAGGTGGGTGAGGGCGGGGAGGGGGGTGAGGGAGGGGAGGGGGGTAAGGGAGAGGAGGGGGGTGAGGAGGGAAGGGGGGTGAGGGAGGGGAGGGGGGTGAGGGCGGGGGCAGGGGCGGGGGTGAGGGCGGGGTGAGGGGGTGAGGGAGGGGAGGGGGGTGAGGAAGGAGAGGGGGGTGAGGGAGGGGAGGGGGTGAAGGAGAGGAGGGGGGTGAGGGAGGGGAGGGGGGCGGGGAGCGGGGGTGAGGGAGGGGAGGGGGTGAGGGCGGGGAGGAGGTGAGGGAAGGGAGGGGGGTGAAGGAGAGAAGGGGGGTGAGGGAGGGGAGGGGGGTGAGGGAGGGGAGGGGGGTGAGGAAGGGGAGGGGGGTGAGGGAGGGGAGTGGGGATGAGGGCGGGGAGCAGGGGGTGAGGGAGGTGTTCAGGGAGGGGTGTCGGCAGGGCCCGCGTGGGAGTGCAGCCAGGCTGTGAGCGAAGGGCCCGCAGCTGGAGGGCGGGGTTCGAGCTGCCCGCCTGCCCCCCAAAGGCAGGGAGAGCAGAGATGGGGCCCAGGGGCCCAGAGCCTGGCCATCTGCCTTCGCTGGGCCCGCTGCCTCGTAGCTGTGCGGCCCTGGGCAGGGCACGTCCTCTCTCCTGCCTCAGTTTCCTAACCTGAGAATGGGGGGCTGTGGGTGATCACACGCAGTGATGCTGGTGTTAGACAAACATGCTCAGAACAGAGCCGCGCACACAGCAGGCACCACACGCTCTTTCCGCCCGGAAGACGGGGCTCCGCCTCTCCCGCTCCCCAGAGCTGCTGCCCCCTCTCCAGCCCCAGGGGTGCGTGTTCACTGCCTTCAACCGTGGGGGCTCACCCTCTGAGCCCGGAGCCCTGTGCACGGAGGGCATCCTGCTCTGTAGACTAGGCCCGCGGGGCGGAGCCTGTGAGACCCTCCACCTCGGACCCTGGCCGACAGCCGGGGGCTGCCTCATCCCCACGTCCCGCTCGCAGGCATGGGAGGCGCCCGCGCCAATCGCCATGCCGGCGGGCGAGCCATTACTGAGTCTGGCTCATGTGCCGGCTGCAGCGCCGTTTCCGTGCAGAAGAGCGTCTGTGTTTGAACCGTCTTTTCCCGCCTGGAACCTCATGGAGACCAGCTGGCGGGCGTGGGAGAGCTCACGGGCGCCTCAGCCGTGTGCGGGCTGCGACCTTGGCCTTGCAGAGAGTGGACGTGCAGAGAGTGGACGTGCGGAGAGTGGACGTGCAGAGAGTGGACGTGCAGAGAGTGGACGTGCAGAGAGTGGACGTGCGGAGAGTGGACGTGCAGAGAGTGGACGTGCAGAGAGTGGACGTGCAGAGAGGGGGCGTGCGGAGAGTGGACGTGCAGAGAGTGGACGTGCGGAGAGTGGACGTGCGGAGAGGGGGCAGACATGGCAGGGAGGGGGTGCAGGGGTGAGAGGAAGGGCTGGCCATCTCGAGGGGCGAGCAGAGTGTGCTCCCAGTTGGTCAGAGCGCGGGGACAGCGTGGGTTTCCCGACCCGAAAGCCCAGCGTTCAGACAGGGACTTCCTGGCGCCTGTCCGCCAGGCCGCGGTTAGCGCTACGGTTAAGCAGTGGAGGTGCTGAGACCTAAGGCGGCCCTGGGCAGCGGCCCGGAGCTTGTCTGGGGCCGTTGCCAAGGAGGCGCCAGGGCCAGGGCCGATTCAGAGTCCTCGGTGTCTCCCCCGAGGGTCTGGGAACACCAGGCACCATTGGTGGGTGCAGTGCCTGGCCCGGCCAGCAGGTGGCAGTGAATCACAAACAAACGGCGGCGTGGGCGGCTGCGGGCCCTGGGGGCGCGGCAGGTCCGGCTGAGACTGTGGCTGGCGGTGGCAGCGAGGAGGGTGCGGGCTCAGCCACAGGAGTGCAGTGCGTTACGTGATAGTGCACTGGGGCCCACAGGGTCCCGTGCCTGGCGGGCCCCACAGCTGTGACGGTGCCTGACGCCGGTGACTGAGCCGGGATTCAGGCTCCAGCCCCACCGACAGCGGCTGAGCGAGGACCGGGCGGGGGGCGGGGGGGGGGGGGGGCGGGGGCACAAGCACAGTGTGGCCCACGGGGCGCGGCGGCTCCGGCAGAAGCTGCGTGGGCCGAGTGGGTGCGACTGCAGGAGGCAGCGGCCTGCAGGAAACGGGGCTCAGAGCAGGGAGCCCCGGACACTCAGGTGGACTCGCCCCCTCAGCGGAGGGGCAGGGCCTCGAGGGAGGCAGGTCCTCGGTGGGGGGGCTCCTCGTCCCCCACGGGGCCATCGGGAGCCAGTGTCCTGCACGCAGGGAGGAGCCGGAATGACTGCCTTGGGGCCTCTGCCCAGCGAGGGGCGCCTGCAGGCCACAGCCGGGATGCAGAGGGCGAACAGAGCCCGAGCTCCCACGTCTCAGCCTGACCCCGGAGCCTGACCCCGGCGCCTGACCCCTAGGCCTGACCCCCGGTGCCTGACCCCGGAGCCTGACCCCCGTGCCTGACCTCGGTGCCTGACCCCCATGCCTGACCCCGGTGCCTAACTCTGGAGCCTGACCCCGGTGCCTGACCCCCGTGCCTGACCCCGGTCCTGACCCCCGGTGCCTGACCCCGGTGCCTGACCCCCGGTGCCTGACCCCGGTGCCTGACCCTGGAGCCTGACCCCGGTGCGGGAGGCGGACCAGGCAGACACCACCACAGCCGGGCTGCAGCCCTGGCAGCGCCCTCTGTCGGTCCTGTTCGCAGTTACCGGGTGTTCCTGGGGGGCTGGGCGGGAAGGGCAGGCGCTGCCCAGGGCGCTGAGCCCCACAGGAGCAGCGGACGGGGAATGGCTCCGAGGAGAGCCGGTCGGGGAATGTCAGCTGTGCAATGCAAACCAGAGGTTCTCCCTCCGCCATCCCCCCCGGGTGACCGCAGGCTCCGCATGACCAGCGCTGAGCCCGAGAGTCCATCTCACATGGGGGGGGGGGGGAGCGGCACTCTGTGACCCCGTGTGGCCGGGCACGAGCCCTGGGGGCCTGGTGAGCCCCGGGAAGAGTCTTTTGCTGCAAACCTGGGTCCTCTGGTGTAACGGCCACAGCTGCTGGGGGGCATGCTCTCTTGTCTAGGTCAGGGAAAGGTCAAGGTCAGGTCACCTGGACCATCTCAGGCAGCCCTGTTCTTCCATCACCGGGAAAGGGCATCCCCCCCCCCGTCCTGCCCACCCACCCCCGGCTCTGCCTGGCCTCCCTCCCGCTCTGGAGGGTCAGCCAGGCGTCGGCGGCAGCGTGACCCGCCCCTCTCAGTCCCCGACAGCCTCATCCTGAAGGTGCTGAACCTGCGCCTGAGCCAGCTCGACTGCATGCAGCGCGGGTGGGTGCTGCACGGCTTCCCGCGGGACCTGGACCAGGCGCACCTGCTGGACGCCACGGGCCACAAACCTAACAGGTGAGCGGCCGCCTGTCCCGTCCCCCATCCTGTCCCATCCCCTCCCGTCCTGTCCCCTCCCGTCCCGTCCCCTCCTGTCCCCTCCCATCCCATCCCATCCAGTCCCCTGTCCCGTCCCGTCCCCTCCTGTCCCGTCCCCTCCCCTCCCGTCCCTTCCCGTCCTGTCTCCTGTCCCGTCCCCTCCCGTCCCGTCCCCTCCCATCCCCTCCCGTCCCCTCCCGTCCCCTCCCCTCCCGTCTCCTCCTGTCCCTGCCTGCAGTCCGGGTTCACAGGCCCTCGTTCACAGGTTCCCCAGGAGGAGGCCTTCCTCCCCCGCCCCCCACCACCCAGCGGGAGAGACCAGGCTGTTCCTTCCGAAGGGAACGGGGTGGCGGGGCTGAGACCCTGTGGTCCGGGGGGCTGGCGAGTGGCCGCTCCCCTGCGCCCCGCGGGGTGAAGCCGTTTCTAAGAGGCAGGGGATCGGGGTGGCCACGTGGAGTTAGCCCTGTGGCCTCGGGGTCCTCCGTGCTCTCCCGTCCCCGAGGGGAAGTCCCCGCCCGCCTCTTCCTGTGACCCTGTGCCCCCTGCTCATGATTAATTCGGAAAGCGGGTTCCACCGCAGCCGTCGGCTCCAGGTAAAGGCTGAGGGAGAGAGGGGCCCTCAGAGCGAGCCCCCAGCCCCGGGCGGACAGGGCGGGAGCCGGTGGCGGGAGAGGAGCACGTGGGCCACGGAGGGAACCGAGGCAGAACCACAGCCCAGCACTCACTCTGAGCCCGCCGCCCGGCCCGCCGTCCACACGGGAAACCCGCCCACAAAGTCTCTTCTCTTTCAAGAGGTCCGATGGAATGAGTGAATTCAAATTACATGCACATCAATTTTATTCTTAAAATACATTCGCGCTAGTGAACAGAATATGGGGAGGGCACAGGAAGGGACCTGGGCTCGTCAGGAAGCAGCCATCGTCTCCTTCAGACGTAAATCTCTCCGGGAGCCCGCAAAGGGCGGAGGGCCAGGTTCTGCCGGCTCCCCCCCCCCCTCCTGCCCCCGGCCTCGCCCCGAGTTATATCCTCCCCACGCACCGCCCCCAGCGGGAGATGAACCGGGTAATTGGTGTGTCAGAAAGGAGGAGGAAGAGTTATTTGAGAACAAATACAATGGGCTATACAGTTTGTTAAGATGCAATAATAATAGTAACAGTGTGAAAAGGAAATGAGAAAGGAAGAAGAGGAAAGAGACAAAGAGCTGTGCCGGGCCGCCTCGCCCCCCTTCCGGCCGCAGCCTCGTGGCAGGTGTTTCCGTGGCAAATGGACGTTTGGTGGCGAGGGGGCGGGCGCTCGGGGGAGGGTGGGAAGCTGGCCAGCGTCACTCCCTTTCCCGCCGCTGCTCCTTCCCGGGCGCTGGCGGGCCAGCCGTGGCCTTGAACCTGCTCCTGGCGGCCAAGGCCTGGGTCGCACCCACTGCTCAGGCCCCCGCAAAGCTGCCGGGCTCAGAGATCCCAGGGAGGGGCCGGGCGGCCGAGCTGGTGGAGGGCAGTCGGCAGGATGGTGAGGACTGAGGAACATCAGGGGGTGGAGGGGGCGGCAGGTGGTGGAGGGGGCGGCAGGTGGTGGAGGGGGCGGCAGGTGGTGGAGGGGGCGGCAGGTGGTGGAGGGGGCGGCAGGTGGTGGAGGGGGCATCAGCACACGGTGGAGGGGCAGCAGGGGGTGGAGGGAGCGGCAGGGGGTGGAGGGGGCGGCAGGTGGTGGAGGGGGCGGCAGGTGGTGGAGGGGGCGGCAGGTGGTGGAGGGGGCATCAGCACACGGTGGGGGGGGGCGCCCCAAAATATCACCATCAGGGCACGTCGCGGTGCGGACCCGTCCTGCCGCCGAGTGCTGGTTGGCTTCTGGCGTCCGAGCTTCGTTTACACAGCGGGACCCACACAAGTGAACGTGGTTTCCACGCCCAAGCCTGCGACTGGGTGTACGTGCCTGTTACTCTTTAAAATACATATTCTTACTGATTTCAGAGAGGGAGGGGAGGGAGGGAGAGAGAAACAGCAGTGATGAGAGAGAACCATTGATCAGCTGCTCCTGCACGCCCCGCACTGGGGATCGAGCCTGCCACCTGGCCACGTGCCCTGACCGGGAATTGAACCCTGACCGTGTGCCCTGACCGGGAATCGAACCCTGACCGCCTGGTTCATAGGTCGATGCTCAACCACGGGGCCACGTCGGGCGGGCCGTGTGCGCTCCTTTTTAGTTCCCATGACACTGTTTTCAGGGACGGCACGGGGGGCCCCTGGGGTGACGGCTCTGCCATCTCTGATGTGTCCCGGGTGAGAGGACCCTGTGAGAGCACAGCGAGGGGGGAACACAGAAAAGTTAAAACACAAACAAGAGGGCGGGCGCCTCCCTCCCTCTCTCCCTCTCCCCCAGCACCACGCGTCCTCCCTCCTGCCGGCCCCGTGGATTAGGGGTAATAAGCAGCCCATTAATGGAGCCTGAACTGGGAAATGGAGTTGCTCCGGCAGCGCTCGGCGGCGGCGGACGGGGGTTAATAACTCCATCACTCGGCGCCGTGCGGAGCCGCCGGGCGGGCTGTTCGCGATCTCCTCGCTCTAATTGAGCTAATAGAACCCGGGGACCCCTCGCCGCCGCCAGCAGCGTGGGCGGGAATACACGGCACCGCGGGCCTTTGTCCGGGAGGAGGCTCTGTCCTGAAGGCGGGTCGGTCGCTCACGGCGGAGGCCACACGGGGCAGCGCGTTGGTGGGACTGAACGCCCTGCAGGAGGCGGTCTGGCTGCGGGGGACGATGGAGCGTGGCCGTGCTGGGGAGGGACGGGCGGCCCCACGGCCTCTCCCTGCGTCAGCGTTTGGCTGCCCCCTCTCTCATGGCCCTCCCGCCCTGAGTGCCCGACAGCTGTTTCATGAGTTCAAGGTTGAGGCGAGGGGAGGCATCACAGAGACCCGGGAGAGGTGGTGGAGGCGTCGCCCACAGCTGGCTGGCAGGCGGGGCCAGGTGGGCGCTGCACCCTGGGGGGGGGGGTCACAGCGTGGTGTGCCAGGCAAGGGGGGGCAGCCTGGGCTTTGCGGGCTCCTGTGGGTCGGCCAGTTTAAAGGTTTCGGGGGTCCCAGGGCAGAGGGGCTGCCCCCACAGAGCATCGGAGCCCGGAGTCGGGCTCAGCAAAGTGCCCGAGGAGGGTGGCGTTACTAACCCTGAGCTCAAGACTAGCTGGTCTCCAGCTCGCTGCCCGCTGGTGACAGCGCCCCCTGCTGGCCAGCCCCCGCCACAGCGCCCCCGCCGGCGCCTCTGAGAGCCAGGGCTGTGCTCTGCTGGAGCTGGGGACCCGGACTGGCAGCCCCCGGCAGTGGGTGGGCGGGTGGCGGGGTCACTGCCTGGGGTCAGGAGGGGTGGAGCGCCCAGCCCCAGGCTGTGGCCCGGCGGCAGTGACAGCCCGCAGCCCAGGCGGGGAGCCGGGGCATTTTAATCTTGTGTCAATAAGAGCCTGAGTGGAAAAGGGACGGGGCTGGGGACTGATGACATTTTACCACCCATTTCCAATGTTTGTGCAGGAAGAGCCGGCGAGGCCGATTGGTGTGGACGGGGGGTGGGGAGGGGGAGAGGGGGGAAGGGGGGAGGGGGTCCCTTTTCCCACTGACTCTCAGCTCCGTGGGGCCCAGTGAGGGGCCTGAGCCCACGGGAATGCCACACGGCGCACACCTCCCCCCGATCAGACCCCGGGCAGCCCGCCGCCCGGAGACTGACAGGTGGCCTTTAGCAGCCGCGGCCTGGGCAGCTGGCATTTGAGTCCGGCTCGGGGCGGGGGGGGGGGGGGCGCCCCCCTCTTGGGCAGGTGCGGGCTCGGCGGTAACGGAGGGAACTCATTTCCCCGAGAAAGGCAGGAGGCGAGATGACTTGGAGAATTCCTGTTTGTTTTCTTTACCCACGAGAGATGCTGAACACGCCAGCGCGCCCTCAATTTCCCATCCTCCTCGGCGGCCCCGGCCCCGCGGCCCCCTTCCCCCGCTCGGGTGCTGCGGGCCGGGCGGTTGCGCACGTGGCACGCTCTCTTAGCGCGAGGGAAGCTGCCGCAGGAAGGCCTTCCGGAAAGGTCAGCCCCGCTCCGCCTGCTCTGAGACGGCCGCCCTCTGGCAGGGCCTCCTGGCTGGCGGTGAGGTTCCTGCAGATCCCAGACCCCCACCCCAAGGGGGTCCTGCCCTCAAGGCTGCAGGGCAGACCCTCCGCCGGGGGCTCCAGCACCTCCTCCTCCTCCTCCTCTCGCAGGCCTGGGCCGCGTGGAGCGGGTCCTCGGTCCGAGGAATGGACCTTGGGTGCAGGATGGAGACAGGCAGGGAGACGGGGGGAACGGGAGGCCGTGGGGGCCGTGGGCAATCACCCAGGACTGGGCGCCCTGGCCGCACATAGCCTGCAGGGCTGAGGCCTGTATGTCTGAGCACTGACAGGCGGTGAGAGGGGGGCCGGGGAGGACTCCGTATGCCGGGCTGGGGGCCACCAGCGCCCGGTGGGCAGAGACGGAGAGGCTCTTAGCAATGGCTTCGTCAGCTCAGCGGCCACGGCCACGTGCCACGGCGGTGGCCGGAGCAGCCGAGACGTGGCTCGTAGACACGGCCGTGGCTCATCTCGCAGTCTTTCCTCTGTGCGTGCCCCGGGGCCCCTGAGCACCCACGTTTCCTGCTCCTGTATCACCCGTCAGACCGGGCCGGGCGCCCTGAGCTGCAGGAGCCGGCTTCGCCTCCGAGGTGGGGGTGGAGGAACCCGCTCCTAGCAGCTGCGTGGCACTCGCTGTGGCAGCCGAGCGACCGGCGCAGCGTCCTCGTGGGTGTCTGAGCTGCCCTCCTGCCTGCCAGGGAGGGTGCCCAGGGGCCCCGCCTCTCCAGCACCCTCCTGCCCCGGCCCCCCCCAAGGCCTTCCTTTCTTCATTCACACCCATGGGCGTCACACCCAGGAGGCCCCGGGCCTGCTCGTGCAGTTTGCACTGGGAGCAGCCGAGGCCCTGGAGACCGGTCACCGGGGGTCGCCCTGTGAGGGACGGGCAGAGCCGGCCTCCCTGGCCCCAGGCTGGCCACGGTCCTGCTTGTTGTGTCTCCTCCGTCTCCGCACGCCGGCCGGCCGGGAGCGCAGCCCAGCCGCAGTCACACCCACGCCGAGACCTCCTGGCCCGGGACCCGCCCGCTCTGTCCTGGGCACTACCCACGCCCTCCTCCGTGGAGCGGCCGCCTCCTCCGGCCTCGTTAGCTTGTAAGACTAATGGACACGATTGTGTCTAATTACCCTGCTGAAGGCCGATTATGTGATTAAGGTGCGTGGGCCGGAGCGTGAGGAGAAGAGCCTCATTTGCAGGGCATTAAGCTAATTGAGCCGCTGGCCGGCCGGGCGGGTGGGGCGGCAGCAGGATTCTCTTCCCGAGCGGATCCTAATGACCGGAGGACAGGTCACCTGACAGCTTCATTAATTAACGGCGATCGGGTTACCGGCCGACGGCGCGCAGCCCTGGCCGGAGGGCCGGGCCCTCCGCTGAGCTTTCCGCCCTCGCTGGCCGGCCGTGGTGGCTGTGAGCCTGTGGCCACCTTAAAGGGCCACTCTCTGTGTTATTTATTTTTAAATGTATTTCTTATTGATTGCAGAGAGGACGGGAGAGGGAGAGAGAAAGAGAGAGAGAGAGGAACATCCGTGATGAGAGAGAATCACTGATGGGCTGCCTCCTGCAGGCCCCACACCGGGGATCCAGCCCGAAACCCGGGCCTGTGCCCCGACCGGGAATCGAACCCTGACCTCCTGGGTCGTAGGTCGATGCTCCAGCTCTGAGCCCCGCCGGCCGGGCTGCTCCCACCCTTCCCGCGGCTCCTCGTGCTGCAGCCTGCGGCCGAGCCGAAGGGCCCTGGGAGGACCGTTCTCTCCCTCCCCCTCACAGACACTCGCGTGAGCGTCGGGTGCCCAGCTCGCGCCCTGACGGTCTCTGCGGGTGGGCAGGGTGCGGCGCGGCTGGCTGGCGGTGCGTTGTGTTTTTAGCGGGTGCCGGCATTGCAGGCCGGAGGGGGGTGTTTTCTGGAAACAGCCGGAACGTCCAAGGAGCAAAGGCTTCGCTGAAACTGGGGGCACAAGGCCGAGGGACACAGAGGGCGGGGCCCGGGGCTGCGGCGAGAATGACGGCCCTGCAGCCGCCGGGCTGATGGCAGGTTCAGCCGACTCACACGCACACGCTCACGCTCACGCTCACTCTCACGCTCGCACATGCACAGGCTCACGCTCGCACACGCACAGGCTCACGCTCGCACACGCACACGCTCACTCTCATGCTCACACACGCATAGGCTCACTCTCGCACACGCACAGGCTCACTCTCACGCTCGCACACGCACAGGCTCACTCTCACGCTCGCACACGCACTGGCTCACTCTCACGCTCGCACACGCACACGCTCACGCTCGCACACGCACACGCACAGGCTCACGCTCGCACACGCACAGGCTCACTCTCACGCTCGCACACGCACAGGCTCACGCTCACGCTGTGGAAATGTCTGGCTTCAAGAATCAGGTTTTAGGGCAGATCCTCTCTTGGGATGGAGGAGGGACTTAAAAGATGCCCAGAAAGCCGGGCCGGCGTGGCTTGGTGGATAGAGTGTCCGCCTCAGACGGAAGGTTCCGGGTTTGGTTCAGTCAAGGGCACACACTTGGGTTGCAGGCTTGATGCCGGACCCTGGTTGGGGCGTGTGCAGGAGGCAGCCAATCCGTGTGTTTCTCTCACATCGATGTTTCTCTCTCCGTCTTTCCCTCTCCCTTCCACTCTCTAAAAACCAATGGAAAAACATGTCCTTGGTGCGGATTAACAACAAACAAATAAAATACAATGTTTTCTTTTTTTAAAATATATTTTATTGATTTTTTACAGAGAGGAAGGGAGAGAGATAGAGAGTTAGAAACATCGATGAGAGAGAATCATCGATCACACCCCCCACTGGGGATATGCCTCCTGCACACCCCCCACTGGGGATATGCCCGCAACCAAGGTACATGCCCCGACCGGAATCGAACCCAGGACCTTTCAGTTCCCAAGCCGACGCTCTATCCATTGAGCCAAACGGGTTTCAGTGAAATAAGATACAATGTTTTCTTTAAGGCCGGTGGTGGTATTGCCCCCGGCGGTTGGTCTGGATTTCAAGGTGGGCATTTGGGTGGTGACAGGTATTTCCCTTTGCTCTGCTCTGGGCCTCACACGTGCAGCTCGGGAACAGGGAGGCCGCGCTGCCTCCTGAGAAGAACGGTGCGGGGGAGGGGGGCCGGCCTGTGAGCGCCGTGGCCCGGTGGCCGTGCGGGGAGCGGCTGGGAGCTGCGAGCTCGGCCCCAGTCCCCCCACTTGTGCGGCGCCCGGTGTGGAAGCGCTGGCTCTGCCGTCCGTGAGGACAGAGCGGCGGGAGGCAGGGAGCGGGGCCGCGCCTGGAAGTGGCCCGGCCGCCTCCCTGGGCGTGGCCGCCACGTCTTCTAGAAGGTTCAGTGTCAAACACGTGAGCTCGGGAGCCAGAGCCTGGGTGTGAGCTGGTGCCCGTCGACATGCTGAGCGAGCAGGAGCTGAGGGCCGCGAGCAGGACAGACAGACGGACAAGCCCCACCCCCCACCCCCCCGGGGGTAGGAGCCCCTCGGAGGGGCAGGAGGTCAGCGGACCAGAGAGGATCTCGGTTCCGTGCTGGAGCCTTGCAGCCCCCGGGAAGGCGGAGGGAACAGCAGGGCAGGAAGTCCTCGCTCCCAGGCAGGAAGCGCCTCGCTGAGCCTCCGTGTCTCCCCTGCGGAGTGGAGCCAGTGGGCGCCCGGGGCCCGTGGCTGCGAGCCGCAAGGAGGCAGGACAGGGGAACGTGGGGTAAGAAATAACCTGCCCGGCTGGCGGGGCTCTGAGGCTGAGCATCGGCCTGTGAGCCAGGAGGTCAGGGTTCGATTCCCTGCCAGGGCACAGGCCCGGGTGGCGGGCTCCATTCCCGGTGTATGGCGGGCAGGAGGCAGCCGATCAGTGACTCTCATCATCGATGCTTCTCTCTCTCTCTCTCCCTCTCCCTTCCTCTCATAAAAATAGGTTTAGAAAGAAGGATAATTATGTAAGCGATGCAGTCCCCACTGTGGTCCCAGCTGGCAGCCTGCTCGGGGCTGGTGGGCGGGAGAGGCCTCACCGTGCGGCCCCGTGCTGGGCCCTCGCCCTCGAGCCCCACTTTGCCCCACAGCTGCTCCCGGCGGACATGTCAGTCCCTGGCGGTCCCTGGACTAAGGCTGTCCTGTGCCAGCGCCCAGGCGGGTGCCACGGCCTCATTGAGACAAACGGCACCATCCGGGATTGCCCCTGTCGCTGGTGCGGAGCGCCCAGCAAACCCCGGTCAGGGCGGAGGCCGGTGGGCACGAGGGAGCACCGGTGTGCGGAGGCCGGGCGTGGGCACGGGCGACGGCAGTGAGAACAGGGGCCGGGCAGGGCTCGCCGGGCAGGGCTCTCCGGTGTCGGGCGGCCGTGGTGGGGCCCGGGTTCGCAGGAAGATGACGCAATAATGAAATAACTCAGTGGTTCTCGGACTCATTGCTTTGCCCGCCTGGCGGTGGCTTGGTGATGATGCTGAGGGAGGACTTTGTGGGGGCGAGGCCGTTACCGGGACGAGCACACACATGGAGGGCTGCCCGCCCCGTGGCCGTGCCCCTCCCAGCTGAGCTCTCTGCCCTGCGGTACGGGGTCGAGGGGCAGGAGGGGCAGCGGCTGCGATGGGACCCCCCCATGGTGTGGTGAGACCTCGGAGGGGGGCAGGGGGTTCCCGTGTCTGCCCAGCACATTGTGAGCCTCGGGGTCCCGTCAGCAGGGCCCAGGGCTCTGGGGGAGCCGGTTGGGTTCGGTTTGCATTCGGAGTGTGCCTCCTTCCCCTCCCCGGGCTCGGGGTGCCCGCGGGGAGAGGCTGGGCTGCGGCACAGATAGGCTCGGACCCCAGCCAGCGATCGGACCAGAGGCTCAAATTGCAGCCGGGCCCGGGCGAGGGCGCGGAAAGGCCTTATCTGGGAGCTCCGGTTTCCCCTCGAGGCCGCCTCACCTAAGAAGTTTAACCCGGAGCACAGGCGGACAAATGGTTTGACTCGGGGAGTGCTCTCTGGCCCGGCGTGCCCGGGCTGGCCTCCTGGGCGGCGGCCCTCCCCCCTCTCAATGCAGTCGTTCAGGCCCAGGGGCAATTCGTGCCCAACTCCCCCGAGCAGCACATGTCTGGCTGCAGCCGCCCCTGAGGTGCGGGACTCGGGGGGCGGGGCTGAGGGGGTAGGACCATGGGTGGGACTCCTGTGGGCAGGGCTGTGCTTGACCAGGTGGAGACCGTCTTACACCCAGCACCTGCACCTGTGTGTGCGCTGGCCGCCCAGTGGGCATTCGGGGCGGCCGGGAGCGTGGCATCCTGGGCCGGAGCTCAGAGGGGCAGCCGAGCCGGGGCTTCTGGGAAGCCCTCCGAAGGGCACGGGGAGGCCCCAGGGTGTCCGCTGTGGCCCTCTGGGGCCTCCAGGCCGAGAGAAGGAAGCTGGAGGCAGTGACGCTGGTGGAGGAGCAATAGGCATGGGAAGAGGTCGGGGGAGGCCAGGTCTGGGGGGCACACGTGCGGCCCAGGGGCCCAGCCCCCCAGAAGCCTGCACCCGGCAGGAACTCAGTCAAAACGTGCCCGTGTCAACACTGCAAGCGGCGGAGGGCGGAGGGCGGAGGGCGGAGGGCGGAGGGGGGCTGCGCTGGGTGAGGGGTGTCCGCACAGGGGTCTCACCTCGGCCCTCCTCGTGGCCCACGTCCGCTGCGCCCCGTCTTCGGTCGCCCCGCTCCTACGACGTGCAGTGTGAGTCCCCGGCCACGGCAGGGACAGTGGTGCTCAGACGCACTGTGACCCTGCCCGGGGCGACCTGCTGAGAAACGGGCCGTCCTGTTAGCCCCACCGAGCGGGTCCTCAGCTGACAGCGGCTCCTTCTCCAAGTCGCCCTGCCCTGTGGCGCCATCACTAGTGTGTTTCTTCATGTGGCAACGCATTCTCATTGGAACCCCGACAGGAGAGAGAAGCCCCCTACCTCCCTGCTTCCCCAGTGTGTGAACACACACTAAACACACACACACACACACACACACACATCCCGCCCCAGCCTGGCTCCCTCCCTCCAGCTGGGCTGCTCCTGCTGGGGTATCCCTCCCTGCCCCCCTGAGAGCTGCGGACGTGGGTTTGCCGTGATGCCAGCCTCACGCTGTGCCCAGTTTTGCTGCCACGAGTGGCTCGGCCTCGGGGAGCACGCCTGGTGTCTGCACTCGGCAGGGATTGGCAGGGGGAGGGGGGAGAGGGGTTGGGGGGGGTCCCTGAATCAGAGCCCGGCCTCCGTTTCCCGTTTTTTGCGCCGAGAACGCCAGTGTGCCACGCCCCTGCCGTAGGCCCTGAGGAGGCAGCTGCCCTCACCGGAGAGCACTGGGCGCACCGTGCGCAGCGGGCGGCCGTTGCTGGTCCCCGACGTGGCCGGGGCGGCTCAGGTGCAGCTAACTTCCTGCTCGCACTTCCTGCTCGCCTGCCGGCCGCCTCCACCGGACGTGGGGACCCCGGTGCCGGCCTCCCCTCGGGTCTGGGCAGAGCCTGTGCCTGTGGCGGGAGGGCCCCTGGGAGATGCCGCCCGCCTCGCTCCAGGCCCAGCGCCCAGCGCGCAGTTGGGGTGGAGCCGGCCGTGACCGCAGCGCCTCCTGGAGGAGAAGAGCCTCATCAACGGTGCCACGTGCTGACCACGTTGGCCGGGTCACCTGGGGCCTGAGCGGTCACTAACGCACAGTCAGGAGGCCTGTGATTCCTTCCTTTTCTCTTCACCACCTGTGGCCACCCCAACGCAGCCCGCCCCACCGCTCCGGGGGCTGGGGAGGGTAACCCCGGGGGGCGGGGGGCGGGGGTGTGTTTAGTGTGTGTTAGGGTGTGTGAGGAGCCAGAGGGGAGAGGAAGCGGTCAGGGGCAGAGCCGGGCGGGAGTTCGGGAGGAGCCAGGAAAGCGGATTGTTGCTCCACGGCCACCTTCCTCTGAGCCAGAGCCTCCTGGCTCCGCTGGGAGGGGGCCGTCCCCCAGCCTCCTGGGAGCCGCTGTCCCCGCGCTCTGAGCCATCTCCTCTGGGGGTTGTCTTCTCTGGCTCCGTCCATGCACCAGCGTCCACGCACCAGCGTCCACGCTCCAGCGGGCAGGTGCGGGCAGGTGCGGGCAGGTGCGGGCAGGTGCGGGCAGGTGCGGGCAGGTGCGGTGGAGCGTCGCACTTAGGTCGGAGCTTGCCACTGACCACGTGTACTGAGCCAGGGAGCCGGGCGGCTGGTGCGGAGGGAGAGCCGGGCTGGGGCGAGGGCCTGGGGGACGGCCTGGGGCGACTCCAGGCTGCTGCCCCCGGAAATGGACCGTTGGTGGCCGCCGCCCCCCTCCCGCCTCCCCGGAGCGCCGCCCGGATCGTCGGTAAAACAGAAGCCGGTTTAATCACCTAATGGCCGGACACCCGACGCCGGCAGCTCCAGCCGAGGCGGCCGGTATCCGCACCGACACCGAGCTTGGCCCGGCCTCGCCGCCTCGCACCCGCGGCCGCTCTTGGCGGCGATGAAATATGCATGCGGCCGCTGACAGCCGTAAAGGGCGCAATTAGCCCGTAATCCGAGCGCCGGGCGGCCGCGCCCGCGGCTCCCATTAGTTAAATGCATTTTGTTCGTCCTCATCCCATCAAATCAACCAACACTCCTTTTAATTGGCTCATGAATTAAACAGCCGCCGCATTACCATTTAATCGCCGGTAAACAGTCACCGGCCCGTTAGCGCCCGCGCTCATTAGTTCCCTAATTCCCGCCGACGGAGGGGCCCGCGGAAGGTGGCGGAACAGAGCGCCCGGGGCAACGCGGAGGGGGCGGGGGCCGGGTGGGTTTGCAGGGCTGTCAGCCGCTCCGTCTGCGAGCTGTCACAGCCCGGCCCGGCCCCCGCCCCCGCGGCGGGGAGTGACGGGCGGGTTCGAGCGGAGGCTTGTCAGCCGTCTTTAAACATCAAGCCGGCGGGGAAACCGAGCCGGTGTAAATTAATTCCCGTCTCGGGCCCCCCCCACCCGCCCCCATGAATATTTCATGGCGGGCAGCATAAATATTAAGCCTAATAGCTCTGCACCGCGGTTATTATTTCTGTTTTATGACAAATATTCATAAAATATTCAGGACCCTCTTTAGAATATTTACACACTTGACGGGGAACTTGCCCGGATTCCCGGGGACGCGGTCAGCACATTGGGGTTCTCTCGGCCGACTTTGCCCCCTTAATCAATGCCGCCGGCTGTCAGACCCCGGTTTTCCGAGGCGGAGCGGACCCTGGGATCGGGGGTGACGGGCGTCCGCCCTCCCGTCTGTGAAAGGGGGGCGCCCGCGTCCCGACCCCTGGGCGGCCGACACGCTTCGTTCAGGAGCTGTGGCTGCCCCTCGCCGGGGTCTGTTCCCTAACCCAGAGCCCTGGGGCACCCAGCTCAGCAGAGAGATCAGAGCAAAACCCGGGGAGTGTTTCTTGCCCCCGATTGTCCCCCATGGAAGCGGCTCAGTCCTGTGGTCCGGCCTGGATGGCAGTGCCAACACCGCAGGGCGGGCCTCGGCTCCCTGCGAGGGCTCACCGCAGGCCTGGCACACGGCAGGCGTCGATAAATGCCTGATGCACGAAATAGATAGTAAGCGAGCCACGGGAGATCCCAGATGGTAAGAGGTCTTAAGTCTTAAAATTTAAGAGCACACCAAGGTGTTTTGCCCGGTCAGTGTGGCTCAGTGGTTGAGCGTCGGCCCGTGAACCAGGAGGTCCGGGTTCGATTCCCGGCCAGAGCACATGCCCGGGTTTCGGCTTGATCCCCAGTGGGGGGCGTGCAGGAGGCAGCTGGCCAATGATGCTCTCATCATCGATGCTTCTCTCTCCCTCCCTTCCTCTCTGAGATCAGTGAGATGCACTTAAAAAGAACACGCCAGCAGGCAGGAAGGAGGTGTGGCGGCCAGCTCGGCTGACCGGCGGCCTGTCTGTCCGCAGGGTCTTCTTCCTGAACGTGCCCTTAGACTCGGTCATGGAGCGGCTGACCCTGAGGAGGACGGACCCCGTCACCGGGGAAAGGTTTGTGCAGCCCCCTCCTCCGCCCCCACCCTCACCTTCACCCCTACACCCACCCCCACCCCCACCCCCACCTCTACACCCACCCCAGCCCCGGGCGTGGCTATCAGAGCTCTGGGGCCAGGCCCCTGGGGGCCTCCTCTCCCGCCTGGCTGACCGATGCTCGGAGGGAAATCCGGGGGCAGCACACTGGCTGCCGGCAGAAGCTTCTAGAAAGGGGTGCATCTCCCCGCCTCCTTGGGGCAGCCTCTGTTCCCCTCTGCCTGGAGGAGAAACAGGAAACGAACGTCCGAGCGCTCAGCAGTCCTGGGGACGGTGCCCGGGCTGTCCAGGCAGCAGCTCCGGCCCCAGCGTGGGCCCCATGGCCCCGGACAGGCGTCCCCTGGGCCTGTCACTGGGCCTCACAGCGACACTGCACACACACACACACACACACACACACACGCACACGCACACGCACGCACACGCACGCACACGTGCGAACCGTTCACCCCTGAGCCTTCCCTCGGCCACCGGGGGTGATCTCTGCGATTTGCTCTGCGGCCTGACCTGTGCCCGTGCTGAATGCAGTTTCAATCACAGAGGGGCAAAGCTTCCGTCCTCCCGGTCAGCCACGGTTCTTGGCAACCAGGACCACGTTTCTTGGCAACCAGGACCACGTTTCTTAGCAACCAAGACAATGTTTCTCAGTAACCAGGCGCATGTTTCTCGGTAACTAGGACCATGTTTCTTGGCAACACGGCAGGGGAGAAGGGGCCCCTGTCCGACTGTGGGCCAAGCTGGCCACCGCCGCCGCCACCACCACCACCGCCACCACCACCACCACCGCCACCACCAGACATCCACCGCCTGCCCTGGGCGCACCCTGGCACAGAGGGAGCAACCCGGGAGCGGAGGGAGGAGGGGCAGACAGAATACCAGCGTTTTTCTAACTCCAGGCCTGACCTGTGCGCCCCTCCTGGCTGCGGGGGGCAGCCCTTTGCTGAGCCATCGTGTGTGTGATGGCCTTCATGTGGCCTGGGCCTCCCCCGGCAGTGACCGCATCTCCCCTCCCCCATCTCCCTGAGCGCTGGGTCTGCCTGTGGATGGAGGTGATGGCCCCCGAGCAGATGCTGGGTGCAGTGCCGGGGGCGAGGGGCGGGGCGGCAGCGAGGGGAGATGGCTTTGGGCTGCATCGGCTCCGTCCTTCCCCATGGGCGCCGCCCCGGCTCTGGGCCGGGACCCGGTTTCGGGCCTGGGGCTCCCGCGCCGGGCGGGGCTGCGCACAGAGCGGGGGCAGGACAGAGGCCCCTGCCCCTGCTGCCCGGGCGACCGTGGTCCCTGCCCCCCGCTCCCCTGCAGGTACCACCTCATCTACAAGCCGCCCCCCACCATGGAGGTGCAGGCCCGGCTCCGGCAGAACCCCGAGGACGCCGAAGAGCAAGTCCGGTTCGAGATGGACGTGTTCTACCGGAACTCGGCCGAGCTGGAGGAGTTCTACAAGCAGGCCGTCACCCTCAACGGGGACCAGGACCCCTACACCGTCTTCGAGTACATCGAGAGCGGGATCACCCACCCGCTGCCCCACAAGGGCCCCTGAGGCCCCGCAATAAAGAGTGGGTGCCGCCTCGCCTGCCGCCTGGGGTCCCGGGGTGGCCGTGCCGGGGCGGGGAGCACAGGGGGGCGGAGCCGGGGGGGGCAGGGAGCAGCGTGGAGGCGTCAGGCCAGTGGCTGCGCTCAGCCCCGGGGCCCGGTGCCCGGGTGGAGAGTGACTGAACCAGGCGGGACACTGAGGGGCCCGCCTCGTGCTGTGGGCCCGGCCCGGCTCCCAGCCAGCTCTCAGCACCCATAGGGCAGGTGGGTGCGGGCAGCGCTCCGGAATGAGGGCTCACTCTGTCTGCATGCCCCTCCCCGTCCCCTCTCTCTGCGGCCACCTCCTCCCCCTGCCCCCCCCCCCCCGGGTGCCGTTCCGGACCCCGGAGGAGAGCCCACTGCTCTGGAACTGTCCGGAAACACCATTTGGCTGTAAATACTTAGCTGAAGAGCAGTCGTGGGGAAGCGGACGTCTCTGTTTTGTTTTGTTTTGTTTATCCTCACCTGAGGATGGATATATTTATATTTATATTTATATTTAATTTATATATATAGTTTTACATTGATTTTTAGAGGGAGCGGGAAGGAGAGAGAGAGAGAGAAACATCGATGTGAGAGACATCTATTAGTTGCCTCCCGCACATACGTGCCCGGACCAGGGCTGGAGACCAAACCTGCAACAAGGCGTGTGCCCTTGACCAGGAATCAAACCCAGGACCCTTCAGTCCACAGGCTGACGCTCTACCCACTGAGCCACCCTGCCAGGGCACACAGTCGTTTCTTTAGTTACCACCTGCTCTCTGGGGCAGCCCACACCGTTGGCTCCCCCCCAGAGCAGTCCCACCCGGCCTCCCTGCCCCCCTGCCCTCCTGCACCCCTGGGGCAGCAGTCTGAGGCAAGTGAGGTCCGCCAGGAGCAGGAGCTGCGGAGGAAGCAGCCTGGGTCCCGTGAGGCTGTGTGGCCTCGGGCGAGCCGCTTAACCTCTCGGGCTTGTAAAATGAGAGAAACAGTCAGCCTCCTGGGCAGCACCGAGCAGGCCCTGTGGGGTGGCCTGTGGGGTGGCCTGTGGGGTGGCAGGAGCGGCAGGCTGAGGATGGGGCCGCACCCCGCCGGGCAGGGTCCCCGCCCACAGGCCCTGCCGCTCGGGGAGAGCCAGGCGTCTCCGAAGGCTGCGGGGGGAGGGGGCGGCCCGTGGACAGACAAGAGCTCAGCTGCCTACGGCGTCGCTGTCCGTCCCTCTGTGGCCACTTCTTGGGCCAGGACCCAAGTCCCAGGGCTCCCTGTGAGGGTGGCGGGCACCTCCTCCCCCCAGCAGGTGAGGGGAGCTGTGGGAAGGCACCCCGCTTCCCCACACCCGGCATCCCGGCCCCTCCCCTGGCGTTGACTGGACGTGGGCTCAGCTCCGGGTTCACTGAGATGCACTGGGCGGCCACTGGGCGGCCACTGGGTGGGCCCAACCCACTCCGCCCCTGTAAGCCGCTGCCTGGGACCTGCCTGGAACCCGCCCAGGACACAACTGGGACCTGCTGGGACCCGCCTAGGACACGCCGGGAACAGGAGGCCCACCCCTCCCTGCTCGGCAGGTGGCGCCCCACGGGCCTCGGGCGCTGCTCATTGGCTGCAGATGGGGGCCTAACTGGGCGGAGGCGCGTCTTGAGCATCCTGCTCCCCGCCGCCGCCACCGCCTGGTGGTCCGGGCGCTTCCTGCTGCCCGAGGGGCAGGGTCTGTCACCAAGGCCCGACTCACGTGCCAGAGAGCAGGTCATTCCAAGGCTGCCATGACTGTAAGTCTTCGGTTCGTTTTCGGCCTCTTCTATCGTAAATGGTCACCACAAGCTGCCCCCTCGCTCGTGTCTGGGTTTGAAGTCCCCTCCCTCCTGCTCCCCCGCAGTGGGACATCCAAGCGGTGCGGGGCCCTGTGGGGTGCCCACCCCCGCCCACAGCCCCCACAGGTGTTTCTCTGCGGGCCGCTGGGGGGGGGGGGGCGGAACGCGTTGCACCTGCTGGCGGTGCCCGCGGCCCAATCCGCTTCAGGCCCAGGAATCTGGGAAGAACGGGGGCAGCTGTCCGCTCTCTCGGCGCGGGCAGGGAGGAGAGGACGTCTGAGGCAGCAAGGCCCCCTCCCCTCGTCCAGCACATTCACCCAGCGTCCACGGTGTGCCCCCATGGGGGATGCCGAAGGGGAAAACAGGACAAAACCGCCAGCCCCCACGGCTGCCTTTTACAAAGAGGTCAGAAATGAGAGAACAAGAGAGACCACCTGATTTCTGACGGTCCCTGAGACCCCCCTCTGCCCTTGGGGCCGAGGCAACATCTCTGTCCTCCCAGCATGCACCTCTTTGCTTAGGCTGTAGGGCTGGGGTCGGCAAACTGCGGCTCGCAAGCTACACTTGGCTCTTTGGCCCCTTGAGTGTGGCTCTTCCACAAAATACCACGGCCTGGGCGAGTCTATGTTGAAGAAGTAGCGTTAGAAGAAGTTTAAGTTTAAAAAAATGTGGCTCTCCAAAGAAATGTCAATCGTTGTGCTGTTGGTATTTGGCTCTGTTGTTTAATGAGTTCGCGGACCACGGGCCTAGGGCATCCGGCAGGCTGCTGGCACGGTGGCATGGTTAGGACTGCCCTGGAGATGTGCCTGTTGTTCTAACGACAGCGCTGGCCTCCACCTGAGACATCAGCGGAGATGGCTCAGTGGGAACCGGCGGGACTCATGGGGGTCCCCCTCGGGGAGACGGAAGTGACTTGGGGGCTGATTTTGAGGCATCTGAGGGTTCAGAGGCAAGAAAAGAAAAGCATGTTAACTAATCATGGGACATGCTTTCATTTTAAAAAAATAGAACTATCACTGCATTATAAATATTTTATTACTAAAATGTTACTTATTTTAAAAATCATACAACAGAAAGGTATCTGATAGTGAAACTCCCATCCTCACTATGATAAAACCCATTACTGTCATTTACTAGAAATGACCCGAGTGAGAGGTTTGGAGTGATCGGATGGATGGACAGAAGGACAGGTGGCCAGATCAGGGGGCATGAACGCCAATGGGATTATTGCCCTGTAACTTTTTAAACAACTTTTTTTTCCTTTATTGATTTTTAGAAAGAGAAGGATAGGGAGAGATAGAAACATTGATGAGAGAGAACATCATTGATTGGCTGCCTCCTGCACACCCCCTACTGGGGACTGAGCCTGCAACATGGGCACGTGCCCAGAATGGGAATCAAACTGTGACTTCTTGGTTCCTAGGTTGACCTTAACCACTGAGCAACAATGGCTGTTTTGTTTGTTTGTTTTACTGTGGTAAGAATGCAGCATGAGGTCTACAAGTTTTTCAATAACGAATGTGGACCATACAGTGTTGTTAACTATGGGTTTATCCCTAGAGTAGGTCATATTGGTTGTGATGTATTATAAGTGCAGTTTGATGATACTTTATTTTGGGTTTTTGCAACTGTTATTTGGGTTCCCATCAAAGCAGACCCTGAGACGAGACTGGCTTCAGCACAGGTGTGGTGGGACAGGAGACAGGACAGGGAGAGGGCCAACACCTGTAGGAAACAGGCAGGCCACCGCTGTGGGCACCTGAGGGGCAGCCACCCTGGGCTCCTCCATGGGCAGCACCCCTCAAAACCATCCCTCCCAGAGACCAGGCTCACCCATCATTCCCACCCCGCTGTTTTGGAGTCACCCCAAGGAACAGTGGCTCCCCAACACGACTGCCATCTCACAACCAAGCAAGTGCGTAGGGTACGAGCACAGGCACATGCTCGAGCGCAGACGCTGTCAAATGAGGACCTGGCCACAGGGCCGGGAGGGGCAAGAGTGGCTCCTGCCCCCTTCCCCCCTGGCTGCCACAGCGAGGCAGCTCCACGAGGCTTAAGGAGGGGCCGGCATTATCTGTGACGCAGCCTGAGAGGGTCCGCACACAGCCCCAGAGCTCACCAGCGCCCACTGCGCCCCTCACGGGATGCAGGAGGAACAGGACCAAACCTCACAGCAGGGAAAATTGACAGGCGTTGCAGACATGCTCAGGCAGAAACCCATTTCAGGTTCCTATGACCTCCTGGGGGCTCAGAATCCCTACACCCACCAAGCCTCAGCATGGCAGGGAGGCACCGGTTCTCCAGGGGTCCCAGGGAATGGTCCGGGACCACGCCTTCCCCCAGAGCGGGTGTTCAGGCTCCGGACTCGGTGGCTGGACAGCTAGCACCACATCTAGGCTGCTGCTTCTGACAGCTCTTGCCTCCTGAGCCACCAGCGCCCAGTGCGGCTGGAAGTGATGCTCAGTGAGCGGTGCTTGGTGGCCACAGTGACGGGGTCTCTCATTGCCAGCTCGCTCCCACCGTTTCCACCAATTAATCAGCTCCAAGTCGCACTGCCCCTCCTTTTACGGTGACCTGTCTTTCTTTCACTGCTCAGAACTTTTTATCTTACATCTTCAGCAGTCTTAGGGTACGTTTAGGTATATTTTTTTGCATCTTATTTATCCTGTGTGGTGTCTGTCTAGCTTTCTGGTTGTTGTCAGCAGGAGTGCTGGTCTGAGTTCATGTTTATTGTGGTGAAATTATTGCAGTAGGCACTTGGTTTTCTGTAACTACCAGGTACCGTTTACCTGCTGTGGACAATGTGTGGTCTAGCATTACTGATGCTGTTGACTATTTCCCACTATGTTCCTCATGTGTTTTCGGGAGTAAACCGGAGGCTGGATGGACTCCGAGGTGGTGGCCAATGGCCACTTCTCTCCCGCACAGCTTCTCCTGCTGCTGCCAGGCTAGAGGCTTCTGGGCGTCTCCGCCACTCATGCACACCTGGTAAGAGATGCACACAACATGCAAGTGATTCTGTTATCTTTTAATTTTGAATAAAAAGTTGGCTGGGATAACAATACTAGTGGCTCTGCATACAAAACACATGTTTGAGGTTATTTCATCACATTTTTACAAAACTGCCGCTATGTACAGCACTAGATATTCACAGCAACTTTACAGATTCTAAGGAGTAGAATCCGACAAGCAACAGGGAAATCCAAAATGGAGAAAGGCTAACCACCAGTGGTCTGTCGTCAGCTAGGGAGTTGGAGGGCAGCTGACTGGTAGAGACAGCGGGTCTGTGGCGCCTTCTTTAGTGAAAATGGGGCTACACATGGGCAAACCCCCTCTGAGTCGTCCACTCCGTTTTCTCTACTCTCCCCCCGACCTCCCCACCCTGGTCAGCCTCCCTGGAAACCACGGCCCCGGTGAGAGCAGCTCAGGACGCGGCGCCTTACGCGCAGGAAGGAAGGCTGCTGGTGCTGAAATGGCACCCTCCGGGGCACCCCAAGAAGCTCAGTTCAGACCCAGGAAAGGAGTAGACCCTCTTCTGGTCCCCAGCTCTTAGCAGGCTTGAGCGCCTCTTACAGGTGGCAGGAGCTCCTGGGCCTTCTCTGGGCCACGGCAGTTTCCTGTGTGTGGCGCTTGACTTGGTGCCGCGGGAAGTACCGAGAGGAAACGGACAGTTCCTGCCCGCGAGGAGCTTACAGTCTAACAATGAACACCATGTACACGTGTGCGATGGAGGAGCGGCCATTTTTCTGGATGGCGGGACATTCCAAGCAAAAGGTGTTATTGTTCTTAGGTTATCATTTAAACACAAAGAGTTAATAACACACCACCTAGTCAGATGGCAAAAATTTTTTAAAATCTCCCTTGTATAACCTTACGTTTTTAAATGCCTATTCTTTTTATTTCAAAAAATGTCATCTGTAAACATACAAAAATTCAGAGCAGAACACAAAGATTATAGCATGGGCACTGGGTAGACAAACTACATATCAGTACACACAACACAGACTTCCTTCTCTATACAATTATATTTTTATATAAACAAGTCTGATATTCCCTTTCATACATTAAAGTACAGATCTGGAAAAGACTTCACTGATTTTTGCCTTTAATTCTAACGAGTACCCAAGCACCTGACCCCACGGATGAAGTCAGCCACGTGACAGACGGATGAAGTCTGACAGCCTCAAGGCCTCACAGCCTCTGGGGCTCTAATGCGACCACTTTACGGATCTTCCTGTGCAGGCGGTGAGGTAAACAGCTCTGCCCTTACAAATACACACCTCCAGAGCTCTGAAATGTACCCCCCCCCCACTGACAGCATTTCAACCAGACAGCCTGCACCCCTGCTCTGTGGGCATGAGGTCCACCTGCCCCTTTTCAACTCCCCTACTCCTGCAATGCACGGACAGACAGCGTGTGGCAATCTCAGCAGTACTGCTCGGACCAAACTCACTCCCCGAGAGGGTCCAGTTACCACTCAGAGGACAGGCAAGCTACGAAAAGCTGAGCCACCCCGCTGGATAGAGACTGGAAGAGGAAGATTCATACACCGAAAGGATTAAGTTCTTCACAGGACACCTTTAAGCCATTCCCCTTAAATCTGTACATTTCGGCCTGGCCAGTTTTGCTCGGTGGATAGAGCATCGACCAATTCCGGCCAAGGGCACAGGCCTGGGTTGTGGGCTCGATCCCCAGTGAGGGGGCGTGCAGGAAGCAGCCGATCAAAGATCTTTCTCATTGTCGATTTCTGTCTCTTTCTCCCTTCCTCTCTGAAATCAATAAAAATATATATTTTAAAAAATCTGTTGCTTTCACACCAAGTGTTCAGAAACAGCCGTGTCTTAGGCTATGTCTGCACGCAGCCCCTCGGCCAATGACAGTCCCACACTGACGGAGCGCCGGCCCGGGACAAGCACAACCCCGCACACCCACAGCTTCACCCGGCACCGAGGCTACAGTACTGAGATCCGGGAAGCCATGCTACACGTGCACCTCTGACCTCATAGGGCACAGGCACGTTCCACGTGCTCCGGAATCAGCGTGAGCAGAGATCATGTCAGCAGACGTGACGTTCTTAACTCCAAAAGCCCCTTTCCGATTCCAGAGGAACAGCTGAAGGTGAACATTCTGAGACTTGAGACGGAGTCTAACACCCTGTCAGAGCTGCCAACGGATACCTGCCCTAAAACCAGGCGCGTTAAGAGCCCTGGGGGAAGGGCACTCTGGACACACTGCCGGCCAGCGCCTTGGTGACGCCGGCGGCAGGGGGCGGCTTAAGCGCTTAGGGACAGTCTCAAAGAAGGGCCGCGCCAGGCAGCGGCTCGCGGCCGTCCGGTAGGGCTTACACTTGTCTCATGTGTGTGCTGCCCAAGCCCTAACGAGAAAAAGGGCAGAAGATGCCTGTCCTTAAAGAAATGGAGGCGCCTGCCCTGGCTGGCGTGGCTCAGCTGGCTGGCTGTCGTCCCGTACACCAAACGGTCCATGTTCGATTCCCAGTCAGAGCTCATACTAGGGTGCAGGCTCATGTGCGAGAGGCAACCAATGGGTGTTTTTCTCTCTCTTCCTTTCTCTAAAAAGCATGTCCTCCGTGAGGGTCACAATGCCGTCCCCTCAGCTCCTCCTCTCCCAGGCCGGGGGCTCACCTCCAGGGACGGGGGCGGGAATTTGGGCGGCGGCAGGTGGGGCTTCGGTCCCCGGGGAGAAGCGTGTTCTGGTGAAAGAGTGGCATGATTATTCCTACACAGACACACAAATAATTCATTGGGGCGGCCCCTTCAGTGAACGCCTAATAATTCCGTCTCCCCCAAACGCACACCCGCTTTAAAACAAACACTCAACATCTTAAATGGCAGCAGCGCCACCTTCTCCGACAATAAAGCCACCGGCTCTGAGTAGCGACAAATCCTAAGTGAAACGGCGCATTCATGATCATTAACTCCGCAGTGACTCTTTGACAGGATCCCAATTGTTTCTGTCACGTCTGTGGGGGAAGTGACACGGCTACAGGCAGAAAGCGTCTGCAACCACACACCTGCACTGCGCTGCGCGGAGTTTTACTGCTGACTGTCCTCTTTCTGAAAACCAACTCAACGTGCCGACACGGAAGGCTGGATCGAGCTGCGCTTGAAATTACCACCAGAATGAGAAGCAGCAGGCGAGGCAGACGTTGTTCATGAAGGACACAGTAGAAGCAGGAACGGTGGCAGTCAGGCAAACCAGACGGCATGCAGGATGAGTCAGAATTTCACTTTGCATCTCCCACCCAGCTTCCCAGAGACGCGCCCGTGCCACGCCATGTGCTGGCAGCACTGATGGGCACTGGTCCCCAGGACCTGACCAGAGAGACCCAGCCCTGTCGCTCCAGCATGGCTACTTTTTGTTTTACGTCGTAAAACCAATGAACATCGAACATCTCTTAGCCACAGAAACACCTGTGGGGCCAGAGCAGAGGCTCTGTGGAGAAACTCGCAGCTCGCCAAGCAGCTGCCCCCCTGCCGTGCCGGGCGCAAGCGCCTGCTGTCTGTCTGGCAGTCTCTAGGCAAACTCTGGCCGGACAGACATGAACCTTCTGCAAATGTCCACATTAAAACACCCCAAGATTTAATACTGGAAGGAGAGAGCACTCCTCTGTGCACAGATGGCTCGCTCCGCACCACAGTTGGGTCTGAAGCGGGTGTGGCTGCCTGAGTGAGCACCTGTGTCCTTACACACGGCGCTGGGGCAGGAAGCTGGTGACACGGAAATCATTCAGTGCGCCACAGTTATCCCTTCACAAGTCACTGGGCCTTTGGACACACTAAACCCAGTCTTAGTCTTGGCTTCAACCTCTTACAAATACAGAGTTTAGGAAAATGTTTTCAGACGAGGATTGGCGGATTCGGTTCTGTGGCTGTTTGCTGGGCACAGCAGCGGGCCCTGCGCTCAGACACTGTGAGCATCTGCTGGCCACTGGCCACCACCGCTCTCTGAGCCACAGGCAGTTCCAGACCCGGGCCAGGCTTCACCCTCACGCAGCCCACAGGCCTTCTCCAGTCTCTAGAAATCTGTTCCTGGGACGACAGGGCCTTTGTCCAAACTGCTTCAGTCAAGACGCTGTAAAAGCAAGTACTCCTGCTGGGCAAGGAGGGGGACTGACGTTCACCTCGAAATGACTGGGCTCGGCTCCGTCACGCACAGACGGCTCTGGTCCGCAGAGACAGAAGCAGCGCCCCTCCCTGCGCAGGCAGATCCAGTGTAGCCCTCTCTCCAGCCGAAGTGTTCCCCACAGATCACGCCCTGTCTGCTCCTCCATGGCCGGTCAGAAGACGGGAGAGTCGCAGAACGGGCAGGGGCTCTGCAGCAGCCTCTTGATCCAGTCAGGATCTGCAGGGAAGACAGGCGCTGAGCGGGGGCTCAAAAAGGGCCCGCGGGATGACAGAGCGAGCTGCAGTGTCCGGCGGCATTCTGTCCCCCTCTGTGCCCCTGGACAAAGCCCCCACCCCAACATTCTAAGTGAGGATGGGCTAACCTGTGGCCCCCAAGCTAAGGACATTTCATCCTTCTGTAATGAAAGAGGAAAACGAGTGAATGAATTTCAGCACTGAATTTACTCAGTTCAAAGGACTGTATTTTTTTTCACAGCGTATCACTCATACATTGTTGAAATTAAAATATTTCGTAGGTTGCCGAAACCAGTTTGGCTCAGTGGATAGAGCATCGGCCTGCGGACTGAAAGGTCCCAGGTTTGATTCCGGTCAAGGGCATATACATTGGTTGCGGGCACATCCCCAGTAGGGGGTGTGCAAGAGGTACCTGATTGATGATTCTCTCTCACTGATGTTTCTAACTCTCTATCCCTCTCTCTTCCTCTCTGTAAAAAATCAATAAAATATATTAAAAATAAATAAATAAATAAATAAATAAATAAATAAAATATTTGGTAGGCATTATCATGTGCAGTTTCATTCAAATGTAATGTAGACACACCAGGTAAAGAACTGTGGGCATCTTCTGAATGAATGACTTATAGAAGCAGATTGGCAAACTTACACCTAACATGCAGCATGGACCTGAACAGGACATATGATCACGGTTTTAGTTAGCTGTGGCTGCCTGACCCGGCCGCCATGCCCCCCACACCCCACTGGGGAGAGGCTCACTCACCTTCCGGAGTCGGGTGGCGGGCAATGCTGTCGTGGAGCAAACACCTTCTGTATATCAGGCTCTGGCAGGACTGGTAGGTTAAAAAGCACCTGCAAGAGGGCATGGCAGCGTCAGTTCTACCAACACCGGAAAGCGGCAGTGCTGAGGGTGACGCACCAGCCACACTGGAAGCACGTTCACCAAGGAAAGGGCAGGCTTGTTCACAAATCCATGGCAACCCCACATCTCTCTGCAGCTGCTGGGCCCCCACACTGAGGGATGCGCCTGTCCGTTCCCCAGCGACAGACAGGTGCTAACTCAGCCAGTCACCGTGTTCAGCTCTGGGAAACGTCTGTTCCTCCCTGGCTGTGCTTGTATGCTGAGAGCTGACCACATAACACACTGAAAACTGTTCTTGTGAGTGATGGCATGATTGGGTGCGGGCACTATGTTTAAGAGTCTCACAGCACAGGGGGACCTGAAGGAGGCAGAAGACAAAGCGAATGGTGTGAAAAAGAAGGGCAGGAACCAACGTGCCCAGGCTCAAGCCCCTCCAATGCTGTTCCCAAGCCCCACTTCTCCTCTCCCCCAGGACCAGCCAGGCAGGGCAAGGAGATGGGAAGGAGTGCTTTTGGGTCTGCAGGGAGGTTTTCCCAAAAGACAACAGTTTTTAAGCTGAGCAGCCAAGGAGCAGAAAATGAAGAGGAGGAGGAAGAGGAAGGAGGAAGAGATTCCAGTGGCTCCCTCTGAGTGACATGGGCGAACAGGAGGCAACTCACAGCTGGTGAGAGCAGCGCCCTCTCCCTTGGAGAAAGGATATGGAGGCGTCCTGGCCTGACTCCAATCCACAAACATGAGGCTACCTTTCGTCAGAGAACCCATCGGAGACTGTCTGCATGGCAGTCACTCCTGGGAGCTCTGCAGGTGGCACCAGGCTCTAGCTCTGCGTTCACCACCGTGGTCATTTTTAAAATGTAATGCTACTCCAATGAAACAGCACTTCCCACGGGAAGCAATGCCTGTGTGTGCCAGGCAGGAGGCCTCGCAGCTGAAGGCCCTGGCTTCGGGCAGCCGGAAGCAGACCCCTGTGCCAGGCCTGGTAACAGCAGCTTCTCCGGGGCAGCTACGTCTGAGGCAGGGCTGGCGGGAGCTTACCGGAGCCAGATGTGGCCGTTGGAGCAGACGGCCTGCTTGCGGTCCGTGAAGGGCAGGATCTCCTTGCACAGGCTGCAGTGCTCGGGGAACGTCTGCTTGTTCATCTTCTTGGAGATGTGGCCGATCAGCACCTGGGAGAAGCAGTGGGCGGTTAGTGGGGCACGGTGCTGCCGGGCACAAAGGGAACCCCACGCCGCTCTGCATCCCCGACGGGGGAGTCTATCTCCATCACGCTGCCCGGGAGGTGAGACCAGGCCATCAGCTGTGCCACTGGCTGAGGGGAAGCGGCTTTCAGGGACCTGACAACAGGGTGGATGATACCCACTAAAGCAGTTCTCAACATTCCTAACGCCGCGACCCTTTAATGCAGCTCCTCATGTGGTGGTGACTCCCAACGATAAAATTGTTTTCGTTGCTACTTCATAACTGTCATTTTGCTACTGTTGTGAATCGTAACGTAAATATCTGTGTTTCCGATGGTCTTAGGCGGCCCTGCTAGTGGTTCTCAACCTGTGGGTCTCAACCTGTAGAGCCTAAGGTGGGGGAGAGCCTCAGTGGATCTCACGCTGCAGGCGACCAGACAGCAGGTAGGTAAGACCCCCTTCAAAACGCCGGTCAACTGTGGGGAATGGCAGGTGGAGAGGGCCGTCTGGGGCTTGGAGCTCCAGTGTAAATGGGTTAAAAACGACAAAGGACCTGAACTGCTAGTGAGACAAGATGTTTCTGAAGGGCTGGGGTTCCCATCCCAGTGATACAGCCACGAACGTTTTTCCAACAAAGGAATGAAGTGGATCAGTGTCCTTGAGACTTTCACTGCTGAAGCAGTGTAACCGCAAGACCAAAGCAGAGAAAGGGGAAGCTGACATTGGCCTGTGGTTCCCTCTGCCCGCCCCTTCCCCCCCAGGGTCACTCAACTACCGAAAACACGTGGAAGCACAAGCCGAGCTTCAGAAATTCAATGTAGTCCCACAGACAGCAGGCCTGGCAGGCTCAGCGTTCTGCCAAGCAACACCCACCCGCGCTGTGCGGTCGTCATACTCCTCATCGGACATGAGGAAGTCGCAGAGCCCCCTGGTGGGCACGCTGGTGTTCTCCGTGATCCAGGTGTGCAGGTACACTTCCCCCAAGACCCGCTTCATGTGCTCCCTGGTCAAGTGCATCTCCACAGCTTCGATCTTCCCCTGGATCTCCAGCAGCTTCTCCTCCATCGGCTCGTGGCCTCCGGCGTCCCCAGCCTGGGTGAGTGAGTCATCCGCCGGGTCGTCCGGGTCCCCCTCTTTGCTCTTCTCCTGGAGGCCCTGCTTAGTCGCCGGCCTGGAGGACGTGCCTTCTTCTTGCTCGTCCTCGGCGGGGCCCATGCCAGGGGAGTCGACCAGTAAGATCTTGGAGTCCTCCTTGGTGGGCTGCCACAAGGCTTCGGAAGGGGTTTTCTGCATCGACTGATACAGAATCCTCAGGAGGAAAAGTTTGAAACGCCAAAAGTAGGTGGCCCCGCTGCTCTCGATCTTTTTTTCCAAAGCTTCGTGTAAAAACGGAGGGATGTATTTATCTTTCAGAATCTTCCAGCGTACGAGGTCTAGTAAGTCTACCTGTTTAAAGAGGTTCTGAACCGAAGATTCTAGGAGCTGAGCAGCTGCCTCTTCAAAAGTTTTGAGAGCAACAAACTGGACCTGGTAGTTTTTGTTCACGGGGTGGAGGCCGTTGACCATGCCCTCGGTCGTAATGATGGCCAGGTACGCCCCGCACGGGCTCACCGCTATCCCGTGTGTCCTCACGGAGCCGAACACCTCTGACAGCTTAATCAGCTGGTGTTCAAACTTCAAGGCGACGTCAGTGAAAATGGGAATCAGCTGCCTCACCTTGCCGTCACTGGAGCAAGTGTACACTGTCCCGTTCTGCTTGTCTGCTGTCATGGAGACGATCGGCAGGGAGTGGAGGCCCGTGACGTGGGAGTTGTGGACGTTCAGACCTGCTTTGGAGATGAGGAGGAGACACCAGAACACGTAGGGCCCTCTGGCGGCCACCACCAAGCTGCAGCTGCACTTCTGGTAAGGGTGGTAGAGCGGGACACACTTGATGCTGTGCACGGGCAACTGGTCCATCTCCTTCCACAGGACGACGGGCTGCCTCAGCGTGAAATAGCCTTTAATGGCCTTGAGGTTGACGGGGAGGATTTTCACAGGCCCGAAGGCGCTCCCCACAATGAGGCCGCTCATCTTCCGGTTATTGTGCTCGTATTCCCACCAGAACAAGACGCTGGGAGAGGTGATTCCCGACTCGATGGTGTTGCAGGAGGAGATGGACTCCTTGCCCACGAAAGGCAGCTGGAACTGCCACACGGCGATGTTGCCGTTCTCAAAGAGGACGGCCAGCAGCACGCTGCCCACGTCCCGGCACTCGTTGTTGTGCTTGACCTGCTGCGTGGTGCAGATGCCGGACCACTCCATGCGCACCGGGGTCTGCATGCTGTGCCTCCTCTGGAACTCGGCAAAGTCCGCCAGGTTCCCTCCCGGGGCCTCGCTCTTAGAGAACCTGTAACTGGTCTCAAAGAGACGGTCTCCGTAAATCTCAGTCAGGTCGACCAGCTGGACCCACTGCAGTCTGTTGAGGTTAGCCTGGATGGTCAGGCGATTGTCCATGGTCAGAGCCGCCAAGATGCACCTGCCGTTAGCATCGCAGCCCATGGGGGACCAGCTGGTGTACTTGAACCCTCTCAGTGGGGGCAAAGCCTTCCCCTCTGGGTTGAACGCCCTGTCTAGCATGAAGGTCTGGCTGATGGCGGGGTCAGCAGAGCTGGCAAATTTCTCTTTACACTGGGCAACTTCTGCTTTTGAGCCAACCTGGAAATAAGTATAAAAGCTATCAGATAAATATTCCACTCTAAAAATTATTTATATTACTTAGGCTATATTAACTATATACAAAATTTTACATACAAAAAAACCCTCAAGCCTAAGACATATACAGATGTAATAAAAGTCCCTCTGAGTCTAAGGCCCTGCACCCAGAGCAATTAACTCCAGGACACAGACAGACCTTGGAAGATGTGGAACTCTGCCCCACTAACAGCATTCCTTAGTAAAGCTTGGACAACTGGGAATGTGTTAGAAAACCGGAGTGCAAGAAAGTTTTAAAATACCCCCCAAAACGTAAATAGGTAACAAAAGCCAGACCATTAAGCCTGGTAGGGAATACAATTCCTCAATGTTTTAACAAACGACTGGTTTAGGTAGACAGCAGTGACCATCAGAATCCAGCATAAGATAACTGGGAAAATGTAATGTTATTGTCTCTTCTGCTGAAACTGCCAGGTAACATAAATAAGCATGTAAAATGAAAGGCAGATATAAAGTTGTCCAACAAGTGAATTAGGAAACTAACCTTTCCTGAAGCGTGTTACACACATGACTCCCCTGAATTGTCCCTTGAGAAGGAGCTCTGTGGCTCTAGCCATTTCTCCCTGAGAGTTACAGGGGCACGCAAGACTTGGTATCAAACTTTTAAACCATGCTTTGCTGTATGGGGAGAGAAGGGGCATCCTAAAAAATACTCTGCAACAGTGTCTCAGGCAGTCCACCTTGATTTTTAAAAGGCACTGTAATCTTCTGGATACACTGACGGGCATGCTGGAGACATAGTATAAACCGGAAGTTCCAATGACAGGTGCAATTAGCTGGTTAATAAAAGGATGCTAATAAAAGCTCAGAGCTTCCTTCGGGTAGATACAGTGTGAAAGATGACACAATGAATCCTGGCTCTGTTTAGTAACAGCTCCTGCCCCTGCACACACTGGGTAGACCTTTGGCCCAAAGTGGCTCATTTACAAAGAATACTACTGCATGTCTCATAGAGTTAGGAAGGTTATATAAGTCAATATATGTAAAGTGTACATTAGTAAATGCTCAATAAATGCTAGCTATGGTGATGACTATTAATTCTCTCAGGGGTAAACGTTAATGAGACCTAATAAGAATAGTGTAAAATGTAGGGTAATGTTGTCTACCAAATGAAGGGTAGATATAAAATTGTTCACCAAACCCTATAATATTATAAGTTAGAAAAGGTAAACTTGCTATAAATAAAAGCTACTATAGAACTGAAAGTGAACTGGTGGAATTTGTAACCCAAAGCAGCGGCACAGGATAAAGTTCAGGAGCTCACTCACCCCTTGGCCTTCTCCTGAGGAAGATTGTTGGGAGGGCGGAGAGCAGCAGGGAAATTCTTACGGTTTTGTGCAGTGATTTCTAATATGTTAGTTTGGATGAGCCTATTGCATATCACAATTAGTTAACAGATTAAAATAATACTCAGATGCCCAAGAAACATACCACTTCAAGAGTCCAGCTCCCAGAGGCTGACCCCCCCCCCTCAAAACCATTTAATTACATTCTGCTAGAGGCCCGATGCATGAAATTTGTGCAAGGAGCTCGGTCTTCACAGCAGCCCCAGCTGCCACCTCAGCCCCTGCAGGCCCGGCTGCCTTGAAGCCCACCCCCTGCCCATGGTCATTTCAGAAGGCCATTCTGCCGCCCGGTCTAGTCTAATCAGCTCTTTAGTATACAGGATCCTTTTCCAATTGGCCACTAAGAACCTATCAAATAAAAACTTGAAGCTATTATACAGTAAGCTCCTTGAGGGCAGGAATAAGATTCCAAAGACAGGAAATAGTTATTAACTTCCTGTAGTAGATGAAGCTAATACTTTCAAACGCTCCTAACAACTGGCACTCAATAAAAGTACTTATACATATGTTAGTAGGATTTGGAACTACATACAACTGCATGACTCTCTAAATCAGCAGTCCAATGGGAAGTCCTATCGCATTCTTAAATCACTATTTTATTGCTTTTCAGATTCATGTCACATAGCCCTAATGCCCAGGGCAGTAACTTGAAGACGGTGGCTATATGAACTATTATATAACTGCATGTTTTCTGAAAGGAATTAATAATCTAAAGAACAAAATCATAAGGCTAACCTTCTAGCCTTGCTACACACTCGATCCAGGTGGCAGAATGTGCATTTCCTATGTCAGAGCAGAGGTGAACAATAGCAGTGAGTGGGTTCAAAACCCCAGGTGGTCAATGGGCAGAGCCATCGAAGTACCCACACAGACTTTTTTTATTCTTTATTAAATTATTATCTGTGTACATACCCCCACACAGATTTTTTTACAGCTACCATCTCGCCAGTTTGTCCCAGGGGTCTCGGAGTCGCAGGGACAATCGGGCTTCAGTCAGCAGGCAGCCCTAGGCTACCGAGAGGGCAGCACACAGAGGAAGATGACATTGGTTTCGGAAGCTATGATCAACTATTAGTGTGACATAGAAAGAGTGAAATTGCTGTCAGGGCACTATGGACGCCTCATAGCCACGACCACAGCACTGAGCCACGCTTGCCCTCCATACTTGTATGCTGCATTTTAAAAAAATGTATTTTGCCGAAACCGGTTTGGCTCAGTGGTAGAGCGTCGGTCTGCGGACTGAAAGGTCCCGGGTTCGTTTCCGGTCAAGGGCATGTACGTTAGTTGTGGGCACATCCCCGGTGAGGGGTGTGCAAGAGGCAGCTGGTCGATGTTTCTCTCTCATCGATGTTTCTGGCTCTCTATCTCTCTCCCTTCCTCTCTGTAAAAAAATCAATAAAATATGCATAAAAAACATAAAAAAATGTATTTTACTGACTTTTTTTTACAGAGAGGAAGGGAGAGAGATAGAGTTAGAAACATGGATGAGAAAGAAACATTGATCAGCTGCCTCCCACACACCCCCAACTGGGGATGTGCCCGAAACCAAGGTACATGCCCTTGACTGGAATCAAACCCGAGACCCTTCATTTCTTAGGCTGATTCTCTATCCACTGAGCCAAACTGGTCAGGGCTGTATGCTGCCTGTTTACCTTGAGCATTTACAGTGAGCCAGGAGCTGTGCCACTGATTAATATATGTGTTTATGTGTATTGTGTATACATATGTAAATATCCACCAAAACGTCTAAACCAGGTGGGTTTTATTATCCCGTCATAGACAGGCCTGTCTTGCTGTTTTGTGCCAAAGCCCTGACTCTTACCTCTATTTTATAGCCCCATCGCCGTCAGCTTGCCTGAGGCCAGCCAGCTTCCCTTTCCTGCCACACCAGATCCGTCCACCATGAACCTTTCACAGCACCCCACGGCTTCTTAGGATGAAGCCAAGCTCCTCACCCTGCCTGTCGATGTCACCACACTGGCCTCCCCGCTCTTTCCCGGACTCTCTAGAAGGGCTATTTGAGTTCATCTGTTGACCAATCATTACAGACCAACAGTAGTAAAGGACTGCTCTCACCTTAAATGCATATGCATGAGATGGCCCTGCCCGCCCTCCCTGTAGGACTGCTGCAGTCTCTACAGGTAACTCCTCCTCTGAACTGCTCTTCTCCAAATCCCTACTGTGTCCACAGTTTTCTCTAGCTGAGACGCATGTGAATGTCCTCAGTCAGGAAGGTCCTTTTCAGCAGAGGATACTCCTTCTAAAACCCCTTCTGCCTCCTCCACTCCTGTTTCTCCCCTTCACAGCACCCCGGCACCTGTCCACCTGACCTGCTTCTGTTTGGACCAACTGGTATCTTCTCCAAGAAGATCTTAGAGGGCTTAGGAATACAAGTTTACCAAGGACCCAATTCAACACCAAGCTGTCCGCTTAAAACTCGAATGAATTATGCTAAAAAGTGGTGTGGGCTTCCTGCATTTAAAATGAATGCAGAGTGAGAGGGCTTTGTGTGTTTTTTAAAGTTCACTTTCACATAAATGCATTCTCTGTAGATATAGGATGTCCCCCCAAAAATGTATACACACAACAATAATTTTAATTCCAACGGGTTACATCTGAAAAGAAGCATCAGTTGAGCGGCCAGCTGTTAAAGTATATATACCCATTTCGGGGGGACGCCCTCCAGGAAGTAACTTTACAGCCCCTGTCACCACCTGACAGAACCCCGGTATTTGCTCACCAGCTGCTAAAGAACTGAGCTACCGGGGCAGGGCCTGTTTTGTACCCCGCTAACTTGTCAGCACCCAGCGGACAGGTGGTATCCCAGCGTCTGTCCAATGAGTGAATTTACACTGACAGACCACACACCCACACCCACACACACCCACACATCTTTAACGGACACAGCGAACGTGTCTACGCTGGACTTCTAAACCATGAACATGAACCTTAAAAAAAAAAAAATCTTAAAGGAACACTGCTAGAGTGAAACTCCGGAACCCCCAAGTTACGAAGGCAAACTTCGCTTCTATGAAGCTGGAAGCACTAACGCTACACCAAGACCTGCCTGCTGCCAGGGACTTGACTTTTCATTCCGCTCCCAGAGGGTCTGTAGCCATTAAAGAAAAGCCAGAGGGAAAGAAAGCTCCAGTCCAGTCCTTGCCCATCTGCCCAGGGCGAGAACCATTCATCATAAAGTCGCTGGAGCAGTTAGGACCACGGAAAGGACCAACTTTTTCTTCTCCAAAGCAGAGGAGGAGGGAGAGGCGGGGGCCGCTGGGAGAACAAAGCCGGCCAGGGGCCGCGGGGCGTGGGCCCAGACAATAGGAGGGGCGGCGGGGCGCCGGAGGGTCCGCAGGGGGTGCAGCCTCGGGAGCTCCGCCGCCGAGAGCTCCCCGCACCGCAGCCGCCGGGCGCGGGGCGGGCTCCGAGGGCGCCTGGGGCTGATGTGTCGGGAGGGGTGCGTGACCCTGCACGCTGGGCACAATCGCTGCGGTTTGGGGGGTCAGCCACGGCGACCCCGGCCGCTCCGCCCCGGGCGCTGGGTGCAGAGGGGAATCCCCGGGCTCGGCGCGGGCGGGCGGGGAGTCCCCAGGGGCCGGGAGGGCTTACTTTGAGGAGGCAGCTGCTGAGAGGGGCGGGCACGGAGGTGCGGTGGATGACCAGGTCCTGGCCCGGGTTGTGCACGTCGCAGATGAGCTCCAGGACCGCGATGCTGCGGGCCGTGGACACGGACACGCGGTGGTCCTCGGACCAGGCCAGCGGCTCCAGGCCGCTCACCGGGTGCTGCAGCTTCACGGCCGGCTCCCGCCGGGCGGCCAGGAGGCGGAACGCGTCGCTGGGCCCGGGGGTCGCGTCCGCCGCCGGCTCCCTCCCGCCCGCCTCGCCCCCCTCCTCCTCCTCCTCCTCGGGCGGCGCAGGCCCGTCGGCCGCGGGCCGCACCCGGTCCTTGTCGGCCGTGTTCATCTCCCGTTAGATGCGGCGGCGGATCCCGGGCGCGCCAGTCCCGCGTCGCCGGCCGGTTGCCGCCTCCCGCGCCCGCGCGCCGCCGTTCGGCCCCCAGCGCCCTCCGCGGCGATTTTTCTCCCCTCAGGCCCAAAGCGCCGCCGAGCCAGGAAGGACCCCGCCGTTGCTAGGCGACCCAGCCTGGCCGGGTGGCCAAGGCGCTGCCTGTCTAAAAAAAAGTGCCACCTCTACAAGGCCGGCCCGTGGCGCCTGAACTTGGCCGATGGGTGGGTTGGGGGCAGGAGGCCTAGAGGGTCCCCACTCCGGGTGACCGAGCCTCAGACCCTCCTTAGCGACCTCCCCGGGGCCACTCAACTGCTGAGGAAAGAGAAACACGAGCGCAAACGGAGGAAATGCTGGTTCGATGGCGCCCGGCCTCTTACTCCTCAGAGCAACACAAAGCACCTCACAAGCATGGACTCTGGGGCTCAGTGTCACTTGGCATCCGCTGCCACCGGCCGAGCCCCGAGGGACGCCAAGCGGGACGGCCACCCCGCCCCCCGCCCCCCTCCTCCCCCCCGCGCCGCGGCTGCGGTCACCGGGGGCGGGGCGTGTGAGCGCTCCCGGGCGCTGAGGGCCCGGAAAGGGGCGCGGCCGCAGGCAGGGGGCGGGGCAGCTACGCGGGGTCCTCGCGCGGGTCCCACGTGAGCGCCAGCGGAGCCACGGCCCTAGTTGTCGAGGTCCAGACGCGCCCGCTAGTCCGCGAGTGTCCGTGCCTCCCCGCCCGCCATGGCAGTCACCGACGGAGCGCCCCTCCAGCTTTCCGAGCCCGCCGCCGCCGCCGCCGCCGGGACGTCCTCCGGGCCCCGCGCGGCCCCGGCGAAGCGGGTGAGTTCCCACCCGGCCACAGGCCCGTCCGCACAGGCCCGACAGGCCGCCGGCCCCTGAGCCCGCTTTGGAGTGGTTTCCGGAGGAGGGGGTGGGGCGGGGGCGGGGGAGTCGGGCCGATCCTGGAGGTGTCGCCGAGCAACTGGTGTCCGAGCGCCGATGGCACCCCCCGCCCGCGGGGATGCCCCCGGGGGCCAGAGCGGGCCGCGCTGCGGGCGGATGGAGTCGGAGGCCCGGATTGGAGGCCGCCTCCCCTAGAAGTTAGGATGGACGCCTGGGCCTGAGGCCCAGCCCTGGCACCACCCACGAATCGCAGCCGTCGTTTTCTCGACCGGGAGGGTCTTTCGTTTCAGCATCGAGGATTAGAGACCAGCATTGCTTTTAAGTGCGTTCGAAAAATGGCATCGATGTCGTCCCTGTGCAGGGAGGGGAGGGGGGAAAGTAAATACAAACTCGCCAACATAAGTCCCCCACCAGGGAGGGGAGAGAAGCTGGAAACTGAACCCTAGCCAGAGCGGAAAACTGGTTTCTAGGATGATGGATGGGTTCCCTCCTAGAAAAGGGGAGGGGTTTAGGGCAGAAAATCTGTTGCAAAACCTCGTTACTTCCAACAGCAGAAAAAGCGCAATCTCTTACCAAAACGGTGTGTGTGTGTGTGTGTGTGTGTGTTTTCTTGGAAAAGCAACGGATCGTTCCGTTGAAAAATTTTATTGCCACGTTTCAGTGCAGCCGAAATTCCTTGAGTTCTTATAAGCGATAACACCCAGAGTCTCGCTTCTCTTTGATGATTTATTTTAATTTTGTTTGGGTGTGTGTGTGGCAAACTTTAGGATTTGGACGTTTGGGAGTAAGTTTTCGGCTAGCCAGTGGTGTGGCAGCATGGGGGGCGGGGGGGGGGGAGGAGGAGGGAAGGGCTGAAGGGGAGAGTGTGGTATTTGGAGTGAGAGACCTGGGATTAGATGCCAGCCTTGCATCCCACTAGCTGTGACCTTGAGGAAGTTACTTCACCTCTCTGATCTTTACTTTTCCTAGCCATAAAATGAGGACAGTAACTTGTACTTTATGTGAGGTTGTTACGAGGATTAAAAAGGTAATATACATTAAAAATTGGACATTTCCTCAGAGGCATTTAATAAACGCCAGTGATAAAACATAAACAAGTTCGTATGGGCTCCATTTTGTGTGATAGAATTGCTACATCAGGAGGTGGGGGGGGGGGCTTGTACCATGTACTTGCCTTGTAACTAGTACGAAGGAAGCATTTATTGAAACTGTTGCATAAATAAACAAAGGATGTCTGAATTTACCAGTGTTTGAACTATTGTGTCCAAGGGTGTTAATGAGGTGATGACAAGTGTCTGCAGTGGTCTTGTCTACATTTTCATTTGTGTCTTGAATAAGAATTATGCAGATCAAATTTGCCGGTGGCCTGAACTTGGGGTGGGTAGCTAATACACTGCATTTGGAAAGACTTTGAACTCGGTGCAGAATATTTTTTTTCTAAAGTTTGTTTCTTTCTGATTTTTTAAACAAAATAATTTTGAAAATATTAATAATTAGAAAATTCCAGAAGTAGATTTAAAAACACACACTCATAAGCTTGGTTAACGTTTTGGTATATGTCCTTTGCAGAAAACAACTCAAAACAAAATAGGGATCAAATTATTCATGATGCTTTCTAAGGAAACATCATACAACTAATAAATAGTACGGTAGCATTTTCATCAGGAACCTGGGCTGTGAGTCCATGCCGGGCAAAGCCTGGCTCTCTGTGGTCCGGGGGCAGCTTACCCCACACCTCAGAGTTCTCAGCTCAAAATGAGATGATACCCACCTGTATTGATAAGTGAGTTAATTCACGTAAGCACTAACTACTCAGAATGCTTATTAACATCAAGGACGTGGTCTCCATACTTTGGGCTAGAAGGCCCCCAGAGGCCATCTGCCATAGCCCCTCCTTTTCCGGGCCAGGAACAGCCTCAGAGAAGTGATTTGCTTAAAGCTGTGCAGCTGATTTTCCGTGGATTTAGATAGGTCCTTGCTCCTCTGCTCAGATGCCACCTTGAGAAGCATTCCTGTCCCCTTGCCACAGGCTCTCGTAACCCTATGCACCGGCCTCGCCTGTGGTACAGCTCTAGGCTTGGATTTGGGGTTTTGCACTTTTGTCTCTTTCCTGCATGCTTCCTCACGAGGCTGGCAAATCTTTCAGCTTTGTATCCTGCACATTTCATTCTGCTGAGTGGTCAGTACTTCACGCTGATGTGTTGTGGATTGGGGGGAGCTAACAAGTGGTTGGAAAGTGTCCAGATTGCGGAAAGGGAAAATTCCATTGCGTGTAGTTCGTTCACCTTACATGCATGTGTAGAGCACACAGTTTGTGTCAGGCACGAGCCAATGCAGGGGACGACTGGGTGGAGAGATCGGGAAAGGCTCTTTGGAGGACACGTCAGCCTAGATGTGGAGGGTGAAGATTAGTTGGCCAGCCAGAGGGAGGCCTGGAGACATGGTGTGAGAACAGCATGTGCAAAGGCCCCGAGGAAGGAGGAGCGTGGCACGTGCTAGGAATTAGGGACGGCCAGGGCAGCAGCGGGTACAGCTGAGACTGGTGAGATGGGCAGAGCCAGGTTCTAGAGGGCTTTGTAGATAAAATTACAGATTTTTTATTTCAGCCTAAGAGCCATGGAAAGCCTGTCTCATAGGCTTAACTCCTCTGCGCTTGCTTTTAGAGAGAAGCTGGCATGGGAATAGAGGGCGAGCGGATGGTAAGGGAGCTAAAATTTGTGTCCTACTTGGAATATTTAGCCCAAAGAGGAGGGAGAAAAGCAATTATTGGTGTATGAAGGAATATTACGTGCAGAGCAAGTACTCGTTCTGTGCTGCTGAGATAGATGTTCAAGGCGGCAGATCCTGCCTGCAGGTCAGAAACAGCTTCTAACCCACAGAATCCTCCTGCCTTGAGGGATGAGACCAGAGGGGGGTATTAGACAGCAACTGCCAGGCCACCTGTCAGGGAGCATGGGGCCGAGGGAGTGTGTGCGCTGGGCGTGGCCTTCCTGGCTTTTCAAGCTCCAGTCGCCCATGCTCCATGGATCGGATAAAATCTGTGCATTTCATTCTGCCTTGCAGGTGATTCAACACACCTGAAATTTGACTTCATCTCTTTGTTTCTTTTTTAACCTGAAAATGCATGTACTTGGGACTTTGTAAAAATAAATTTATAAAATGAAGTTTGCCAGTACTTATGATTAATATACTAAATGTTTGAAGTGTGTTTTAAATTACTTAGATATAGAAGACCTTATGGTTGCCAGGAACAAATAGCTATTATTGGTAGGTTAGTCTGAAGTGAGTTGTTATGGCTAAAACAAGCTGGTGTGTGCCCAGCTGGCGTGACTTAGTGGTTGAGCATCAACCTATGAATCAGGAGGTCATGGTTCGATTCCTGGTCAGGCAGGGCACATGCCCGGGTTTCGGGCTTGATCCCCAGTAGGGGGCAGGAGGCAGACTATCAATGATTCTCCCTTTCCTTCCTCTCTCTGAAATCTGTAAAAATATATTAAAAAATAATAAGGGCCCTAGCCGGTTTGGCTCAGTGGATAGAGCATCGGCCTGTGGATTGAAGGGTCCTGAGTTTGATTCCAGTCCAGCACATGCCTAAGTTGTGGGCTTGATCCCCAGGAAGGGCGTGCAGGAGGCAGCCTATCGATGATTCTCATCATTGATGTTTCTATCTCTCTCTTTTTCTTCCTTCCTCTCTGAAGTCAATAAAATATATTTTAAAGCTAAAAATAAAACAAGTTGGTGTGTACGTGAAAGTCCTCATTTCAAGCTAAGAGGAAAATAACATTCCCAGAGAAACCAAAATTCCAGAATAGCAGGCACTGGCTACTCACATGATGTTTTTCTTTCCCTGGGTAAATTGGAAGAGAAGGCCAAAGAAAATGGAGGAATTGGATGCCTCTCCTCCTGGGGGCGGTTGGACGGTGTGTACTTAACCACATTCACGTTATGGAAATAGGAATCACCAGGCAAGGAAGTAGCCTCGTGAGGTGGCTGCAGCGGTGACCAGGTGGAGAATGGGAAGGAGGAGACTTGGAAGTCACTGCCGTCGGAGTGGTGGGTGGGACAGGAATCCCGTTTGGAATGGAAACTGCCAGTAGGAGTTGTCTCCACACCACCTGGATCTGGGGGAGCAGCCCGAGGGGAGGGGGCTGGTGACCAGCTCTCTGGGGCGCAGGGTGGAGGTTCCTGCTCCCTGGGCACGGGCGGGCGGGGCAGTGTCCCGCGTGTAGTCCCCCGGGCTTTGTTGGGAGAAGAGATGGATTCTCTCCCACGGTGCTTCTCAGGGAGTGGCTTCCTGGCGATGTGGCTGACTTAGCAGGCACGCTTCTCCCAACACAAACTCGCTGCTCCCTTCCCGCCCCTCCCCTCATCGTGGCTGAGTTGGTGGTTAAGATGGATGGTAAGGGCTCAGAGAGGAGTGAGCTGAGCTTTGGTGGGGGGTTTTGTGTGTTTTTTTGTTTGTTTGTTTGGAGGGAAAAAGCCGAGGCAAAGAGTGCGATGCAGGCCCTAAACTGTTGCTCGCCATCTGGGGCGTAATGATCTCTGCGGGCTGCCATTCCGCGGGCAGTGACGCTTCACTCCGAGGCCTGTCTTCATGGCCTGATGCACCTCTCCTGCTCTTTCCTCGGGGGACAGCGCGCACAGGCCGCCAAAAGGAAACGCCAAGCGCCCAACGGGGCTCCCGCAGCCAAACGGGGCACCGCGGCGTCCTCCCTGCCCGCCAGGAAAGCCGCCGCCAAGCCAGCGGCGCGGGGCCTGAAGGGGAAGGCTCAGGCGCAGAAGGTGTTTTCTCGGAAGAAGGCTGTGGCTGGTGCGGGGGAGAAAAGCCAGGAGCAGAAGCCGGGCGTGAAGACTTCGTCCTTGTTTAAAAACAACCCCGAGATCCCCGAGCTCCCCAGGTACGGCCGGGGCAGCGCGCCTCGGGAGTGAAGGGCCGGTGACTCGGGCTTTTCTTTGTTGGTTGGAGCTCATGCCCGATTTTGTTGGTCATTTGCAGACCTGAGGTGAAGCAGGTGCAAGAAAAGGTGTTTTCTTCGGACGCTTTTCAAGAGCTGGACCTCCACCCACATCTGGTAAGTTCCTCTCTGCGGTTCAGGGGTCGCTGGTTTGGTGTGCTTATTCACGCAGAGATCAAAACGTCTGAAAGGCAGTCTAGGGGGGACATCCCGGCTCAGGGTGTCTGCTCCCAGTTTCCTGTGTGAGCGCAGATCCATACGGCGCGCTCCCAGGGCAGTGTGGTGAGCAGCAAGCTCAGTTCACTATGTCCTCATTCTCTCACCCGTTCCCCCCTTGTTCATTGTAGGGCTGGGCTCCATCCCCTCCCCAGTTCAGTTAGGACTGGGCTCCATCCCCCTCCAGTTCAGATTAGGGCTGAGCTCCATTCCCTCCCCAGTTCAGTTAGGACTGGGCTCCATCCCCTCCCCAGTTCAGGGTAGGACTGGGCTCCATTTACTGGGCTTTCGCTCAGCCTTCTCATTTCTGGTAGATGTGACTGAGGCGCTCTGGGCACAGATGTCACAGCGGCCATAGTGGGGACTGAACTGCGTCTTGCTGCTGAGGATCGTCTGTGGTTATAGGCATCGAAGGAGAAAGAGACTATTTTAACATGCATTTTCTCCAAACAAACCCTTTTTTCTTTCCCCCGCCTGAGTGTGCCATGCTTATGAGAAAGGAGAGAAAATCCACGAACGTTAGGGATTCCCTTTGCTTGTGGGGTCCTGGCTCACCTCCTCCTCCAGGGTGGGTTCTCCTGGCTCCCTCAGGTCTGAGAGGGTTGCTCAGCCTGGCTGCGGCGGACACACTGGGGAGGCAGCTCATTGTAGGGTGTTGAGCGGCATCCCGAGCCCCTGCTCACTGGGTGCCTGTAACCCCTTCCCAGTTATAACAACCAGAGCGTTCTCTGGGGCTGCCTCATGGGGCAGAGCCACCCGCTGAGCACCACGGCCTTGCTGGAGCTTAGTTTGGTCATCGTAACCAGTCTCACCTGTGGTGGGTTTATTGTTGTTTTTTGCATCCTTATTTCCAAATAAAAATTTGTTTATGTTTTGTATAAATTTATACTAAAAATTTGAATACGTATTTTTTCTTTTCTTTCAGATTTCTACACTGAATACAGTCTTGAACATATATCATATGACCAGGTAAGAGTTCCAGGCGAGTCTTGATTGTCTTAGGACTTAAGTGGGTAAAATTGTATGGAATCTGAATTGTCTGTGGAGGACTGAGCCAGTATGTGTGTTAGTGTTGAGAACACACCAGATTATGAACTGTCCAGGGCTAGCCCTGCCCCTCAGCCCCTCGGATCCCCCACCTGCCAAACGGGAAGCCCTCAGCTCCGCATGCAGGTGTCTGGCCTGGAAGATGTCTGCAGAGACCTCGCCGTTGTTCGTGCTCCCCTGAAAATAATTGGTTAATACAGAGCGGATCGTGCAGTTTCTTAGTAGTAAGAGGTAGTCAACCTAAAAGCCAGAAGTGAGTATTTGGTTGGATGTAATGGGATACTGAAAATTTTAAAAAATGTTAGTAACGAAGACTCAGAAACGAGAGCAGTGAAAGGCGTGGAGCAGAGGCGAGAGTCCCCTCTGAGTGTGCGTGCTTCTGTGTGTAAACATAAGAATGTAAGCCCCCTCACCATTTGTTTTGTTCAGTTTTGTCAACCAAATTTCCATGGTTCCTCCCCTTTCAGTGCTGGTGTTTAGACATACACGGACACAGGCCTCCGTGTGTCCCTGCAGCGAGGCCTTGCTTTTCTGTGGCGGCAGCTGCTGTGCTCGGGGCTCACAGCCCCTCGCTCCTCTGTGGGGATCTCCCCTCACATTGTGCCGCCTTCCCGTTCCCCTCCGCGCAGTAGAGAACAGGGCAGGTGCTTCAGGACAGCTTCAGGCTGCCACTCGCCTGTCCCGTTTTGGTTTTAGTTGGTGCGATGGGATGGCCAGCCCCCAGCTTGCCTCAGCATTTCAGCCGAGTTCCAGAACTTTCACTGAGGGTTTTAGTCTTCTGCTCGTCAGCAATGTCTCAGCATCTTCACTGGAATGTGTCAGTAACTTCTAAGGAGGCAGCGGTAGAGCAGCGCATGGGCAGTGCGTTTTGCGTGTCCTGCCTGTCTGCCGTAACCGCCGGGTGACTGTGGATAACCATGCTCTCTCTTTTGGCGGCCCCAGCGTCCAGAAGCAAAGCATTCCCGCGCTGCTGGAAGGCAGAGATGCGCTCGTGAGGTCCCAGACGGGCTCAGGTCAGCGGCATTTCATTTCTGCCCTCCCTCCCAGCATGCCAGCCTGGCACGGCTAGGTTAGATGGCGAGGCGTCTGCTCGTGGTAGTGGCTGCTTTGTTTTGTGGGGGAAGGGGAGCCCTGGATTAATTCATGTAGTGAAAGGAAGCGTGAGAGTCAAGTTCTGCTCTCGTTCTCAGAGCCTGCCCCCCCGCCTGTGCCGAGCTGCGCGTCCTTACTGCACTGGCCATGAGTATCCTCTTCTGCGCTAAACAGTTCTGCCCCGAGCGCACGCTGCTTGGATGCAGTCGGTTGCTCAGACGTGGAGCACTGCTTTGGCATGTTCCAGAACAGCCCAGCATGTTCTTCTGACCTCCTGAGCTCTTCATCAGCTGTTCTCCACTCCCCCCAACTCAGCTGCCATTCCGGGCGGAGGAAGCCCAAAGTTGTTGCCGTCCTGGGCCTGCCCCCCCTCCAGCGCCACAGAGGACATTTATTGGCCACGGAGCGCATTGGAGAGTTTAGACTGCTTTAGAGGAGAGCCGTCTGGCCTCTGGAGACAGCCCAAGCCTGTGTGTGGTTTAGGGGATGTATCTCCGTGTCCCCCGCGGGAGGGAGGAAGGAGCTGGAGGAGGACTGAGTGCACAGAGGAGGGGAGACAGCGGGCTCCTTCCTGCCTCTTGGCCGGGGGCTTGCTCTTTCCTTTCCCCAGGTCCAGGGCTGCCCGCGGGGAGCAGAGCTGCTTTCCTCCCTGTCGTCCAAGGGGCTCTGGCTTCAATGCTTTTCTCTCTTTTAAAAGGTAAAACTCTTGCCTACTGCATCCCTGTGGTCCAGTCTCTTCAGGCAATGAAAACAAAGATACAGGTGAGTGTCAGTGTTTCTCCGCTGTTCACGGTGCGTGAGAAAGCCTCAGGCGGAAGCACAGCAGCGGTACTGGGACCGAAGACTGCCCCACTCCGCAGTTTCCTCACCTCTTCAATTCATTTCCCACACAGCACGCTGCCTGAGGATGTGCCCGCACACGGCAGAGGAACGGTATTCCCCGTCAGCAGAGTAGGCCTAACAGGGACATGTGTCCGATGCTCCCGGATGTCAGACACGATGCCAGATGCTTTGCCTGTGTGATCTTGAATCTTTAGCTGCCTCGGCCCCACCGAGTTGTCAGTATCACTGTTACCCCGGGTTTACGTGAGAAATGGAGGCTTGGGAAATTCAGTAACTTACCAGACCGTGTGGTGAGTAATGGGGAACTGCATTCCCTCCTCAGTTCTCAGGTCTCAGAGCAGCTCCAGAGACAAGCTCTTCTGCCTAAGAAAGGTGAACCTTTTATGTAAACGTGGTTTGTCATGAAGAGTAGATGTGGAAATAAGCACCCGATTAGTGAGTTGGACAGTGCGCCGCCTGGCGTTGAGCATATTCTAGAAGCTGCCTCCAGATGTGAGCCGTTAGTGCCTGGGCCACAATTGGGTCCTTGGTTTCCCTGGGAAGCTAGTTAACCACCACCTTCCGCAGACATAGGTCTCGTCTCAAAACCCGGCCAGGGTCCCCCAAACACAGCCCTGCTTCGCCTCCAGAGCAAACGCGAGGTCAGAAATGGGAGTGAGGTGCGTTCACAAGCAGATAAGAGCTAATTGGTTCTTTTTTCTCCATTTGGACACGCAGGATTAGATGTGTCAAGCCCATCTGATAGTCGAGTGCCAAAATAAATAATGAGAGTGTTGGATTATAGCCCATAAACTTAAACAAATTCCACGAGTCCAAACTGATAGGAAGAAATGATTGAGTAAATAAATAAATGGTGGAAGGGAAAACCCTTCCTCAGAGTAGAAATGCAAAGGAAAAACGTAGAGTGAGAGATGGAAATAGAGCAGCCGCATTGGCAGGCGCCTCAGTGGGTGTATTTCAGGCAGGAACCATCCAGATGCTAACGGGAGTGGGTGGAGGTGGTAAAATGGGGTATTTACATGGTCTCAGAGCAGCTCCCACAAGGCACTTCATCACGGAGGGAAACAGTAACCTTCCAGCAGGAAGCCAGGCTACCTCCTGACCAAGCCGACCGAGCTGGCGGCACCAGCTGGGGTGTGGGCCTCACGGGGCCTCGTGGGCCACAAGTCCGGAGGACGCAGCTCCACTTCTGTAGTTTTCTTGTCCAAAACACATAACCCGAATGTAATCATAAGCAAACATCAGCCAGACCTAAATGAAAGGATATTCTACAAAGCAGCTGACCAGTAAGAACTCCTGTTAAAAAGTATTAAGGTCACAAAAGACAAAGAAATACCACAAAACTACCCAGATTAAGAGACAGAAGAGACGTGAGAACTAAATGCAGGTCTGGTCCAGAACTGGATCCTCTTCTGGGGAAAGGACAGTAGTAGGTCAGTTAACGGGATGTGGTTAAGGACTACAGATGAGTTAATAGTGTTTAATCAGTGCTAATTTCCTGGTTCTGATCATTGTCTTATGATTTTGAGAATCCATACCCTCTGAGGCAGCGGGGAGAAGGGTTGAAGGGAGTTCTGTGTACTTCTTTTGCAATTTTTATTGGTTGGTTGGTTGATTTGAGAGAGAGGGGAAAGGAGAGAGAAAGAGAAACATCAGTTTGTTGCCCCACTTATTTCTGCATTCATCGGTTGCTGCTTGTATGTGCCCCGTCTGGGTATGGAACCTGCAGCGTTGGTGCATTGGGACAATGCTCTCAGCAGCCAAGCTACCTGGCCAGGGCTGTGAATTGTTCTGTAAATCTGAAAGTATTTCAAAATGAATCAGTTTAAATTTTATTTAAACTATGTAAATGATTTTAAGTGAATAAAATAGAAGTCGTACGCAATCATCCAAATTATGGAACCTTCTAGAGCCAGTAAAAGTGCCTTTTTTTTTCCCCCCCAAGAATTGTGAACTTGTGTTCTTACCATTTGATTGAAATAAGGCAGGTCACAAACGGCACATAGAGCATGACTGCAGCTTTGTCAGTGGTGAGAAAGTCTGTGCATCTCTACAGAAAAGATGAGAAAGACACTTAGCAGACTGGGCGGGCTGTTTTCTTGGGGTGCTAAGTGAGATCTGTATTTCCTGCGGTGACGGCTGCTTCCTTCCCGTGGCGCCCAGCGAGTCAGAGGGCCGCTAGCGTTGCACTTGGCACACGGGAGAAGCGGGTGCCTGGACCTCGAAACCGTCTGGTCTCCTAGATGGTGACTGAGGACAGGAGAGGTCAGAGTTCACACTGGGGAGCCGTGTGGCGGGCAGCTGTGCTCAGTCTGAGCGTGACTCTAGGCAGAGCACTTCACCCTGTGCCCCACTGACTCCATGGTGCCATGGCGACTGCAGGGCCTCTCTCCTGGGCTGGGAGCGAGGCAGCTGGGAAGGGTGCCTGTCACCGGGGAAACCTGCTCGTGGTGGCAGCTGTCAGCAGCAGCAGCTCGCTGCCAAGGCTGTGTAAGGGCAGTGGTTTGATTCGCTTAGATTCACAACCGATAACAGGCCAGGCACTTCTTTTAATGTGCTCAAATATTTTTAATATCAGGAATGACTCATTCTATTAAGGACTGAAAAATTCTGTAGAGAGTTTTCCAAGCCCAAATCTATCTCACTTATTTCAAATGATATCCACGGAGACCTTGGAGTTCACGTGAAGTGATGTGACCTGTGAAAATGACGTGTGCAGGGAGCAGTACAGCCAAGGCCCCACGGAGTCCTCACTTCGGGAAGAAACAGGAAGGGCCGCTCTGCTGTGCGAACTCGCTCAGCCCTTTTGGCTGATTCTTCTGACATCACAACATCCTCCCTCTCACTCCCGCTCCTGAGGATTGCTTTGCTCCCTCGGCGGCTGTGTAGTGACACCCTTTGAAATGTCAGAATCTCCTACCGTCACACTGGGGCGCGTGGATCCCGTTGTTCTAACATGTTTACTGATCCTCGCCCGGCGTCAGCGCAGTCTCGCCGAGTTGATGTAGAGAACAGACGGCTCTAGTTTGAATTCCAAATCCTTTCCTCCTCATGGGTAAATGTCTCCGATGCAAAACATGGCAACCGTGCTTGTGATTGAATTTGCTGCTAAGTCTGCACTTCCCGCTGCCCTGGGTGTTCGATCAGTCACTGTCTGTGGGCACTTCCGAGGTGCAAGGCATGGTGATCTCGGGGCCTTTATCAGATTACTTCGTTTTCTTCGTGCATTGTTATTACTATTATTATTACTATTATTATTACTACCCTGTTTCCCCGAAAATAAGACAGTGTCTTATATTAATTTTTTCTCCCAAAGTTGCACTAGGTCTTATTTTCAGGGGATGTCTTATCTTTCCATGCACTAGGTCTTATTTTCGGAGGATGTCTTATTTTCGGGGAAACACAGTAGTATTACTGTTACTACTTTTCGATATAATGTAGAAGGCAAATGAATGTAAACAGCATCAAAAACATTTAGAGTGAAAATCAAGTCGCTCCCTCCCCTGCCTTCTATGAATGGGATGTTCTGTCGGGACGCAGTGGTCCTTGTCCCCAATCTCTTGCGTGTCCTCCCCGGGGCATCCTCTGAAATGCGAGCATGTTCAGTCCTCTTGCTGCTTTAGCGGAAGCATTTGCTTGTCTGATACACATGGCTGCTCATTATGCTGTTGTCCTGTGCTTTGCTTTTGTTCACTTAATGTGTTTGGGGAGAGTTTATCTGTTGAATAAGTCTTTGCTTCAAGGGCTGCCTCATATCCCACTGTCTGTGGACAGTGAATTACCGACTCATCCCTTCATTGGTGGGATGTGCGTTTTGTTCAGTATTTTACTACAAACGGGGCTATTATAAATACTCTACATTCTGGAAAATACAAGTTTATGTACATGTACCAGGGTATCCTTTAGAGAAATTCCTACAAGTGGAATTTGCATTTTTATTTGCTAGCTAATGTCAAAATTGACCTTTAAAGGAGTTATACCAATTTGCACTTTCACCAACATTGTATGAGAGTTCCTATTTGCCCGTGCCCTTTTCCACACTATCGGCTGTTTAATTTTGCTCATTTGACAGGGGAAAAATACTGTGTAATAGTTGCAATATGAATTTCTCCTAGGAGTAAAGTTGAACATCTTTTCATATGTGTAAAAGCCACATTTTGAATTATTTCCCTAAGTTAACTTCTTATGTACTCCTCCATTTTTCTCTTTGAGTTGTTTTTTTTTATGTTTTTATTTTTTAGTTGGATTATAGAACTTCTTTATAAAATAGGGAAATTGCCTTTCTCTTATGTGTGGGGTAATTTTCCCCACATTGCTATTTGACTCTTGATTTTGTTTGGGTATTATATTTTTATTTTGAAATTTTAAATTTCTATGTGATAAAATTTATTAGTGTTTCATAGTTTCTGAGTTTTATGTCATCTATAGAAAGGCCAACTTAATTCCAAATTAATTTTTTCTAAATTTTTTTCTAAAATGGCCTTTGAATTATCCATTCTTTTCCTGATACAAAATGCTCCTTATTCCCTAAATTTCTCCATGTATTTTAGTCTACTCTAGACCCTATTTGCTGTTGGAAATCTCTATATATCAGTATCAATTTTTCAAAACTATTGTACATTTAAATTGTTTAAATATCTGATGTTTTTCAGAAATGTTTTGATTATTCTTGCACATTTATCTTTTCATATGAACTTGAAATCAGCTTGTTTGGTTACATTTTTTATTTTATGTGTGCATATAAATGCCCATATGAATTTTTATTAAAGATTGCATTATATTTATGGATTGATTAGGAAGAATTCACTTATATATAATAGCCAAGAACAAGATACATCTTTACATTTATTCAGTTTTTATTTCATGCTCCACAGGGGTATTTTAAAATTCTTATTATGTAGATTTTATACCTTTTGTTACGCTTATCTTTTTTGTTGCTCTTATAACTGATTTTTTTTCTCCTTTGGATTTCCTAACTTTCTCTATTAGAAAGCAGTTGATTTTCATAATATATTAATTTTGCATTTAGCTAATTGACTTGTCTTTTTTATAATAAAGCTTCAAATGACTTTTTTTAAGGATAAGATATTTGCTAATAATGACAGTGTTACTCATTTCCTACTTTGCAAATTTTTACACATTCTCTTGTCTGATTGCATCGGCCAGACCCTCTAGAATAGGGTTCCGTGATAATGTCTTTTTTCTTTTTTCAATCTTTACCTGAGGGGGGTGTTTTTATTGATTTTCATAGAGGAAGGGGGAGAGAAACATCAGTGGGTTACCTCCCGTGTGCACCCTGAAGGGTTCAGACTAGCAGCCTCTGTGGACAGGATGATCTGCGCCAAGCCGGCCGCCAGGGCTTGTCCCTGTCCTGGCCCAGACTGCTGGTAGTGTGGTACCGGTGGCCTCTGAGGCCTGGTGTCCGGGTCCTTCATTCAGAGCATTTCTTTCCTCCTCTCCCCAGCGTGGCGACGGCCCCTACGCGCTGGTGCTGGTGCCGACGAGAGAGGTAAGCAGCCCCAGTCCTGATGCGTGTGTTCAGTCCGTCCTATTGGAGTGTAAGTGGATCCCCGTTTCTCTCTCTCTGCGCCAGCCCTCACTGGAGGGCCATGTTTGGGTACAAATCACTTTACGTGGCCCTTTCCTTTGCCCGGGACCATCCTCTGCTCCCTGACCAAAGAAATCCAACTTCTCTGAAAAACCCCAAGTTTCCTCATCATCTAAAAACTAGGCACACTATAAATTTTTATCCTTTAAAAAAAAATTTAAATAATCACATTTTTGTACCCCTCACTCAACTTCATTAAAAAAATAAAAGCATTCGGTCCTGAAAATGAACTTAAAAAAACAAAACAAAACAAAAAAACTGTGCCAACAAATGTTCCTGAAAGTTAAGCTTCTTGGCATTTTTCTTCGTTCTCGGTGGAAATCTCTTCTGCCTGGTACACTTTATTTGCCTGGGAGACAATGGCAGATGGAGTTATTGCTCTGTCAGGTGTGGCCACTTCCCTGCAGAGACTTGCTCATGGACGTGAGCGTCCTCTCACCTCCGTCCTGCAGAGCCCGTCCGTGCCATCCATGGAGCAGCAGGCATGAGGCTTAGATTTTGACCGCAGCGAACTGGCCGCTGCCCACTCAGGACGCTTTGTGAATCCCGAACCTGTGGGAACTCTGGGCAAAGGGCTGTGGGCAGGCGACATGGAACCCCGTTTATTTGCATTCGATGCCGCTGCTCCATCCCCCTTCCTGTGGTTCCATCTCTCTCTAAAGAGTCGAGCCCGGGTCTGCGCCTTCCCATCCCCCCTTGTGTTCGACTCGCTGCGCTCCGGGGATTGGGGCCAGCAGAGGGAGCACGCGGCACTGCCTGTCCGTCCATGACAAGGATGTGTGTCTGCCCACGCTGCAGCCACAGCTCTCCCCGTTAGTGTCACACAAGGTGTATGTTTCCGGTCGATTCTGTGCTGGGACTAATTTTTTTTCTTGAATCTTAACTTGAGGTCCAAGTTTGGATAGGAATCACTTTACATCTAAATTTCACAGAAAGGAAGAAGATGCCTTGCTCATTATAACTTTTTAATATTTACAGCTGGCGCTACAAAGCTTTGACACTTTCCAGAAACTGCTCAAGGTAAGGCACGCCAGGACCCGCTTTACCTTTTTCCCTGACATTTGGAGGAAAGGGAAACATGCCGCAGCCTTTCCTTTGTTCTCAGAGAGCCAGCAGTTAGTCTGCTTCCCCTCCGCCAGGTGTCTGCCCCTCCCGGGAATACTGCGGAGGCTCCCCCTGGTCTCACCCTCACTAACGTCCTGCTTCTGCTTAGCTAGGGTGCTAGTGTTTCCTGGAGCTAAAAGCGCCATTGTCTCCTTAGCGTAGGCGCTAGCAAGCCACAGACAGTCACAGGTGTCCTCTCTGCAGCCCGGACTGGGCCAGTGCACAGCCACCTGAGAGGCTGCACGTGGGGTTTGTGCAAGAGAGAGAGGCTCCAGGGCCAGGCCGGCCAGCCCCCGGTTAGGTGGAGAATGCCCTGTCCTTTTTATGGAGGCGGAGCTGTGCCTAGGTTTCATTTTAGCCCCAAAGAGCACACAACTTACTGAGATGTGTGTTTATTCAGGCTCCGTGGAGCAAGGCATGAGTCATTCCCAAAGCTCCTATTTCTGTCTCTGTTGGGAGGAGGCCACACAGCCTCAACTCCGGCTATTGCTGACGGCGACCCTGGTGTGGCAGTGCTAACATACAGTCCTGTCTACGCAGGAGCACCTCCTGCCGTGAGAAGCCCGTGCCCCCCTCCTGATTCCTTATTTAATAGTTTTATTGATTTCAGAGAGGAAGGGAAAGGGTGGGGAGAGAGAGAAACATTAATGATGAGAGAGAATTACTGATCAGCTTCCTTCTGCACACCCCTACTGGGGATTGAGCCTGCAGCCTGGGCATGTGCCCTGGACTGCAATTGAACCCAGGATCCTTCAGTCCGCCGATGCTCTATGCACTGAGCCAAACCAGCTAGGGCCCTTATTATTATTATTTTTTAATAGGTTTTTATTGATTTCAGAGAGGGGAAGGAAAAGGGAGATCATTGATAGTCTGTGTCCTGCCCCCCTACTGGGGATCGAGCCCGCACCCGGGCATGTGCTCTGACCAGGAATTGTGGTTCATGGGTCGATGCTCAACCCTTGAGCCAGGCCGGCTGGGCCCCCTCTCCTTCCCTCCCCTTTGAGGAGGAGGAGGCTAGACCTGCTCTGTTAGTGGGAAATGGGCTGTCACGGATTTCTGCTCTGTGTCTTCTCAGCCTTTCACCTGGATTGTGCCGGGAGTGCTGATGGGAGGAGAGAAGAGGAAGTCCGAGAAGGCCAGGTAGGGGGTTGTTTGTTAATTCCCTGGGTAACTTGTCTGTCCTTCCTTCCTGTTCAGTAAGACTTAGTCCTTCTAAACCTGGGCCCATGTGTAGGGACAGGCTGAGTCAGCAGGGAGCAGTCACGTTCAGACAGGGCTGTTTTTTTTTAAGGTGGTCACGAACCTGCGGGGGTTCCCTTCTGATCTGGTCATGACCTTCTTTAAAAAAAAAAAAAAAAAGTTATATGCAATAAACATTGATATTTTAAGAAAATGATTTTAAATATAATAATGTTACATGTGGTCATGGCCTTTTTAACTCCACCCACCCGGTCCCCGCAGTCCCCCTCCTCAGTGCACATCCCCTGGTGATACTCTGTGGGCACATTGGGAGTTAGGTGTTGGTTTTTTTTGTTTGTTTTTTATTAAGCTTACATAATGTTTTGCACCTTGCTTATTACATCCCAAAACATTGATTTCTAATTGTATGTTAGAACTGGTAATGGGTGTCAGTAGAAAATTGTTGGGACCAGTAAATTCCAAATGGTCTGCATTCTTTTAAAACAACTTTTATTGTATTTTAGTGTTGTGCTTAGTAACACCCAACTATGTGTGTGGCCTGTTCCTGAGGAGTAAGTTTTAAAGCGGAAATCTAAAAATACTGGCTAGGGTTATTTTCAGCAAACAGTGCCACCAGCTCGGGGGCAGGTGTGTTTTTCCTTCACACATGCTTAAGCCCGGCCGAGACTGACATGTGCGCCAGAGTTGGGGACTCAGGCTCCTCTTCTTCTTGTGCCTCAACACGTAGAAGGCATCGGATTACATATAAAGCTTTCATTTCCAAGGCCACCTCCCGTGGAGATCCGCCCCCACAGCAGGAGCACAGGGCACCAGCCCCTCCCTCCGCAGGGACTCCGGGTTGCGCCTCTGTCCTCCTGTCTTGTTCTAGAGCGTAGGCTGGGGTCATGCTAACCTGCAGGGGAAGCTAGACAACATACTTAGCTGGAAATGGGAGGCTTTGTTACCAAGGTAATGGGGTGAAGGATGTGTGGGGAGTCATCCATTAGATTTATTCTACTGGTTTCTGGGCCAGGCCTGTTACATGGAAGTCACAGCAAGGGTTCAGTGTAAGAGAACATTCTGGGACAACTGGTTCCGCTAAGAGGTTCCCTGGCAAGAAGCCTCAGGAGCAGGCTAGACGACCCTGTGTCTAGAATGTGCGAGAAGGGATCCATGGGCCAGGTAAAAGGCACCGGCTTACCTAGTAAAGATTCCTTTCAAAGTTAAGGTTTTGCTATTTTAATGTAATTGCAGATCTTAATACTTCTATTCTATGGGAGCGAGAAACTTGAGAGAAAAATAAAAACCGATCTTTGTATTCACTTATCACGCTGGTCATGATTTCAGGCTGTGGCACCTGCTGCTAGACACACATCTGTCTCCTCCTTCTCCTCCTGTGTCTCCCATTGGTACAGCCCAGTGTGGTTTACTGTCTGACCGCATGTCATTTCCAACAGGCTCCGCAAAGGAATCAATATCCTTATCTCCACTCCGGGGCGCCTGGTGGACCATATAAAATCCACAAAGAACATCCACTTCAACCGCCTCCGCTGGCTGGTGCTGGATGAAGCCGACAGGTGAGGCTGATCGGGAAGCAGGAAGCGCACGGGGAAGGCTGGCTGTCCATCAGGACTGCAGCCCGGGCTACCTGAGGTCTGCCTTCGAGTAAACTTCTTCTCCCGAAACCGCAGAATCTTGGACCTGGGCTTTGAAAAGACCATCACAGTGATACTCAACGCGATCAACGCGGAGTGCCAGGAGCGCCAGAACGTCTTGCTGTCGGCCACTCTCACGGATGGTGAGCGAAGAGAATGGGTGCAGCTGCCAGGGGCATGTGTGCCGCTGGCCCTCAGCCTCAGGCGGGGAGGAGTCTCCGGGTCCCAGGCTCAGGGAGAGGGCCAGCAGTGAGGGCAGTGCTGCAGGGGCCCCTGTCAGGTGGGGAGGACGAGGAGCTGACAGCCACCTCCTGTGCTTGCGGGAGCCTTTCCCTGTGCCCTGACCTGCCGAGCGCCAGGCTTGGTCCTGACACGGACAGCCTCTTCGCCACGCGCACCGGTACAGCGATCAGCCTGCCTTTCTCCTAAAGCGGCATGGGACCTCAAAGGCTCCTGTCCTTTAGGCTCATGTCTGTGTTTCCTCCTCGTAAGCTGGAGCTTCTTAGCTGCCTTTTGTAGACGGGACGCTGGGCTTGGCCAAGTGGCCGCTCTGCACCAGCCCCGCAGCAGGCCCTGTCTCAGCGGCAGGACCGCTCCTGTGTCGTGTCTGCTTCACTCGGCACACAGCTGCCACCAGCACGCCTCACCGGCACTTCGGAGTGTGTTCCAGAGAGCGTTAATTTTAAGATGATCGTGGAAAACAGATTCTGCACTCAAACAGTTTGGGAAATGCCACACGTTACCTCCTCTTGGAGATTCGTGGTGCACTTCACACAGTGCAGGTCCCCAGAGGCCTGTCAAGCCTGAGGGAAGGATTGGAGGGCCTTTTTGTCCGGCGTTTCATAACCATAGAATCCTTTGGGGGGATCAGAGCCCTGTCAGTGTCCCTCCCTGGCTTCCCACAGGTGCGAGCTTAGGAAGGCCGGTGTGTGTGTGTGGGGGGGGCCTGGGCTGTGGGAAGAAGTCCGGGGCCCACCCCACCAGATGGACATGTGGGCAGATCAGTGCGGCCCCTGGTGAAACCCGTCGGGAGTTGGCCTGGTTCAGTGGTCGGCAAACTGGCTCAGAAGCCGCGGTTTGCCGCTCTATTGATGAATGAGTTTGCCGACCACTGACCTAGACTCTCGATTCCAATAATTGCAGGCTGTTGTTCCTTGTGATTAAGCCCCTATTCTAGTGGCCGGCAGTTTGCCGACCACTGGCCTAGTTCGCGCACCTCCATGTGTGGTGTGCCAGGACGTGCACAGGGACCAGCTCCCAGCGTGGCTGTCACCTGTTATGACTTCTTCGCTTTCTCCAGCTGTGACACGGCTCGCTGACATCAGTCTGCACAACCCAGTCAGCATTTCTGTGGTGGACAGAGACCTCCGTGAGCTTTACCTGACCGATGAGTCTTCTGACGACTCTGACTCACTAAGTGACGACAGCGACTTTGACGATGATGACGACGACGACGACGACGATGATGACGACGACGATGATGATGAAGATGAAGAAGAACTGGAAAGCTTTGCGATTCCTGAGGGTCTGGAGCAGTACGTGGTGGTGGTTCCCAGCAAGCTGCGGCTGGTCTGCCTGGCGGCCTTCATCCTGCAGAAGTGCAAGGTAGGACGGGCCAGGTCGGCTCCAAGGGAGGTTGGTGCCGTGTGTCTCGGGCACTGCTGGCAGCCACTGAGACACAGCTCTCCGACCTCACTGCCGGAGGGTGTAGTGGTTCTAGGTTGTGGGGAAGCTCGGGCCAGTGGTTGCCATTATGTTCTGCCTGAAGTGTCTTTCCTGGGACTGATGCTGGGTGTGAGCCAGAGCTAGGGGCCTGTGCTTGCGTTTTTACAGGACGCCCGGTACAGGCTGTCCTCGGGTTACGTCGGATGTACATCATTTCATAGTTATGTCGCCATTTCCCATTTATTTATTAAAAAAAAAAAAAAGTTCAGTCATTTCTACGTACATATGTGCTTTATGTTTTTTATTATTTACGACAAGTAAAGGTCAAGAATCGTCCGTTACCTTTCTTTAAATTTTTTTTACTGTTTCACTTCATTACTGCTGTGTATGTGCTCCGTGAGTGACGTAGGTGGGTTCCGACTTACGGCAAAATCGCGCCGTAGGAACGGATCTCCGACATAACCCGAGGACCTGCTGTATTTGTGTATTTATCTGCTACTCTCGGTGGCACTTTCTCTGGGGAAACGGCAGGGAGCAGGCTTGAGAGGGAAGCTTCCAGATGCACTGCACGTGGTGTGTGTGCTGAGGCCTGAGAGGACGAAGAACAGCGCTGATAGGCAGCCTCACCCGGAATTCTGCTCTTCCCAGTCTTGGGAGTGTGATCAAGGTCATGGCTGTCAGTTCCCTCTCCTGCAGTCTGGTAGCAGGGAGCCTCCATGTTAATTCTGGAAATAACTCCAAGCCGTCTGTCTTCCGTTTCCAAACAGGGCCAGTGTGACTGTATTTTAGGAAAATGCTGGTTTAGTGTCACCTAATAAACCTGTGCTGCTTTTCCCCTCCTTGTCCATGCAGTTTGAAACAGACCAGAAGCTGATTGTCTTTTTCTCGAGTTGCGAGCTGGTGGAGTTCCACTACCACCTCTTCTTCCAGACCCTGCTGGGCCTCGCGGCGACAGGGCAGTCACCATCTGGCGGCCCGCGATTAGCATTCCTGCGGCTGCATGGCAACATGGACCAGGAGGTGAGCAAGCCCGGGCCGTCCTATTTCATCACACCCTCCCCGCTCGCACTGGCTCCTGCGGGGCTCGGGCCGGGGTCCCCTCAGATGTCCGAGGCAGGCGCACGGGGACTAGGCACGGGCCTCCTGTGGGCGATGTGGGCGAGGGGAACCTGTGCCACCCGCCTGCTCCGGCCTGGGCTCGTCCACCTGAGAGCTCGCAGGCCCTTGGCCTGCATCTACCTCCACCAGCTGTTAAGGCAACAGAGCACCACTAAGTAGCTGGCACCAGGGAAGGGTTTTGCCTTTTTAGTACCCAGTGTGTAATTAGGGCTTGATGTCTTCAAATTAAGAGCATTAATGGAGCTAAATTGTGGCTCCCATATGGTACCGCTGAGCGTGACTGCTGTCGTTGTCAACAAGATGCAGCGCTCTCTCAGCACTTGAGGTTGCGAGAGGGTCTGTGTCTCGCTCTTTCTCGACTCTTGAGTACCATTGTGGTCCAGGAAGAAGAGGAGAATGTTGGCCTTATTTTAGGTTCTAAGCTGCAAAACTCGGTCCCCTGGGGAGTTGAGGCAGAGTGTGGAGTGGGATGAAGTCACTGCCTCGTGCAGGAAAGGATGCACGGGGCCCAAGATCAGAGCCATCTTGTCCCGGAGGCTGTGACCAGCAGCTCAGGAAGAGGGTGGGCTTGGACCAGAACCACATTGAAAAGGGGTAACGTTTTAGAGTATACGAGACCTTAAAGGCGTCAAGTCCTTTTCCCCTTTGGTTTTTGCTCTTTAGGTTTAGTAATTCAGGAAATGGAGGTTCAAAAAAGTGACTTTGCTCAAGGTCGCTCAAGGACACAGCTTCTTATTTGCCACGGGATAGCATAGAATTTCCTATTTGAGCCTTTGTGAATTTTATCAGCTCTTTCTTTGTACCTTGCGGGTCCCTGAGTCAATCGAATTTGTTGATTCCAGAATGCAGTACATTGATGGTGTTTCCTTCTTTTCTCTTTTAATTAGCTTCCTAGTCCTCTGGGTCTGTTGTCACCAGAGGCATTCTGCAGGGGAGTTGGGTGACAAAGGAGCTGGATGTGGACTCAGAAGATCTGGGAATTTGAATAGATCACACAGGAGATTCTGTAGTCAAATTAGTTCGAGCTCTTACTGTAATGGCAGTCTCCGTGCTCATGGCTGTGTGCCCTGGAGGCAGACCCCTGGTCCTGGCCCTGGCCCTGCTGGTCCCAGGCTGTGTGACCTCAGGGAACTCTCTGTGCCTCAGTTTCCATGTCTCTAGAATGGAGCCAATAGTCCTATTTACTTCATGTGGTTGAGATGATTCACTGAGTTAATGCAGATAAAGTACTTAGCACAGGGCTGGCTCATAGTCAGTGCTCAGTAAATGTTAAGGGTCATTATTGTTATTTCTCCTTCAGGAATAGTTTCGCTCTTCAGCTTAGTAATTGTTAATATTTTATTTATATTGTTTTGTTTATTGAGTAGTAGCCTTCACAGCCTCCCCATGAGTAGAGGATGGGAGGGAGTATCTGTATTTCATCTGATGAATACCAAGGTTAAGTGTCTTACCCTAGACTGAGCTAAAACAGCCCCAACCACATACTCTTGGCCACTGTCCCACATGACCTGGATCTCCCTGAGTGATTGTCATGACCCCACCCAAGGTGACGGGCATTGGAGAGAAGTGAAGCTTGAAGTTGCTGCCTGGTGCTTGTGGTGGAAGCTCAGGAGTTAGGATCCATAGGCGGGCTTTCAGGCGAGTCCCTGCTCCCAGGAACTGTTCTGATTGGCTGTGCTCTACAGCTGTTACAGTGGCCCCTTAGAGACTGCTCAGCAAACCGGACCAACCCGGCGTCCTCGGGAGGGTCTGAGCTCCAGCTCCGGGCCAGCTCCCTGGGTCCAAGTGCAGTCGCCCTTTGCTGTGTGTGGGTGCCCGTTGGCAAGTTCCTCGGCCCCCGTGCCTCGGTTTCTCTGCCTGGAAAGGGGTGGTAATGGTTCCTGCTCAGAGGGCCGTGGGGATTGGATTCGTGCAGACGTGTAAAGCTCAGGCCAGCGTTGCGCTCAGTGCGCTGGTTGTCCATGTCCACGTCTGCGACGTCACGGCAGTAATTCGGCCACTTCCCTTTTTTTGTTGCCGACAGGTGGACATGGCCATGGGCCAGCGGCTTGCGCCACTGGCTTTGCAAGTTCCCAGGAGAGCCTTTAGGTGGCACTCCTTTGGCCAGCGGGCTGCCTGTAGGACTCACCCGGAGGGAACAATTCCGTGCACAGGCCTTACCCATAAAGGTTTATCACAGCGGGTCTGTAGCGGACAGCAGTTGGCCACAGCCTTGGCCAACGGGGCATTGGCCACGAAAATGGTGGCACACCCACCCAGCTGGTTACTATCAGTGTCATCACGAGGAGAGGGTGTGGTGGGAAAGACGTTCACGGATATTGCTTTCTGATAAGAGTGTGCTGCTAGGAGAGGGCGTGTGGCCTCTTCGGTTATGCCGTGCACGGCCCAGCATGGGGTTGCCGCTGGTGGTGCTGGTGGTAGTGGTGGTGGTGTGTTTTCAGCGGTGGCAAATTGCATTTTCTCCCTTTGCCTTAAATGTAATTTTTCTACAGTTAAAATATATGGGGTTTTATATTTTTTTTTACCTTTTTAAAAATTAGTCGTTAACCAAACTCCCCTTCAGGAACAGTGGGTTCTTCATTCCTCTCGCTCACCTGCAGGGAAGTGTGTCCCTTGGGCTGTCCCTGCTCAGGGGTGGCCGATCTGAAGGTTGGGCCCATCCTGGCGCTGCCCTCCTGACAGCCCAGAGTCCAGTCCGGGGCCTGGTAGCTGTGAGCACTCATTGCTTCCTTCCTCCAAAGCCTCTCTGTGCTGGGCCCGATGCAGCCCCAGCAGAAGGAGACTGGAAGCACGGACCTGCTCGCTGGCCTCCATCTCAGCTGTGTTCCCTTGTCCTTGCAGGAGAGAACTGCAGTGTTCCGCGAGTTTGCGCAGCCCGGCCCCGGCGTCCTCTTTTGCACGGTACGTACCATCTGTGCTCCGGGGAAAGGAGCATTTCTTCACTTGGGGGTTGCAGTTTCTCTCTGGACGATTTGCCTTGCAGCTGCCCCTCAGACAGCGGGAACCCCAGGCTCTTGGTGTGGCGGGGCCCTTGGCACCTCTGGGTGTCACCTGGCTGGGTCACAGATAGCCGCACCACTGTGCAGAAGACTCAGCTATTTGCTCACTAATAGTGGCAGCTGTTGGTCTGAAAACGTGTGAATCTTGCTGATTTCTAGCCACCAAAAACTTGTAAATTACAGCTATCGGGAGTAATTAGAGCTGGGAACGTCTTTCCACAACAAAATCACTCGACGCACCTTGCTCACCTCCTTCCAGGAGCAGCTGCCCGTGGGCAGTTGGTCTGCTGGCGGCTGTCACGTGCCCTCCTGTGTGCAGGCAGTTGCCTCGCCCCGATGCTGCCACCCTGGAGGCTGCCTCCAGCCCAGGGCTGGCCCTTTGAATGCACTTCCCGGGCTCTTTCAGGAGGCAGGTCCCGCCTTCGACGGCCCTCCTCTGGGGACGCACTTCAGGGGCTTCGCTCGCTCGCTCCCGAGATTACAATCCCTTCGATGTGTGTCGTCGTGGAGATGCAGCTTAATCCCTGCTGGTGAAATCCCTGTCCACACGCAGGGAACTGCGCTCTGAATGCAGTGACCCGGGGATGGCGTGCTGTTGAGAGCAGATGAGTAGCTCTTTGGCCACCCGCTAGGCCTCTAATGAATTACTCTTTAAGGAACTCCCGCTCCGGGTTCCGTGTTACTGAGCGGTGGCTTCTCCCTGAACTCAGAGTATGGGTGAGCGCTCCTGTCTGTCCTGTGTGAGGTCATATGTAAGACGGCCCGCCGGCCAGCAGTGTGCCAATTCTCGTGCGGCACCTGCTGTGCCGAGCTGGTTGGCCAGACGGAGCATAGTTCCTGGGCATGCTGGCCTCAGAGGTCTTGCGTCCAACCAGCAGCCTCTCCAGGAGCCCGTCCACAAGACAGGTGCTAGTATTCGCTCTAAAACCTTCACAGGTCCAGCTCTGCCCTGAAGACAGCCCAAATAATCCATGTGATAAACGTGTCAGTTCTCATCACGTCCACTAGTACCTTCTGGGGCCGGACCTCTTCCCGTCTCCTCTGTCCCCACTTGCCTGCTTGTTCCTTACCCTCACCCAGGCTGGCCCCTCTCTCACGTCCTCCATGTGTCATTCTTGCTTTCCCTGGGGACTGGCCCTGCCAGCAGAGCTCCCCTCCCCTGGGTCCGCACGGATTGTTCGGGACTAGCCACCTGTGCTGCTCTCCACCGTCGCTTATTTGCATGAAGTCCGCTGTTACCTGCGGTTCTTAATTCCTTCCTCCCGGGGATTCCCGCCGCCAGGAAACCGGGGACAAAGGCATGCACTCGGGAGCCATGAGCGCATCCGCAGCCCAAGTGCATGGTGGCGCTCGGTTTTCTGCGGGGCCTGGTCTTTAGGCGAAGTTTCTCTCCCCTGTATCTCATTGTGCTAATGGTGAGATCCTTGGGAGGCTGTTGGCTGTTTACTCGGTTACGCTAACTCATGTTGCCAGTTTTTTGGCGGCTCCAGCCAAGATCTCTCGCCTCTGACAGCTTCTGCGCGCTCTCCTTCCTCCTCTGTTTGCGCAGCCCAATCTGTCACCCGGACAACGGGGGCCTGTACCCCGCTGATGGCTCCCACACACGGCAGTAATGACTTTTGGCAGCCCGGGACAGCGCAGAGGCGAGCTTGCTGCGTCCCTTCCTCAGAGCGCCGGCGGCCCCTCTCCCTGTTAGTAAAAGCACTTTGTGAGGATCTTGGGTAAATAAATGAGTCATTTTAATCCAACTGACAGGCTGGCACCTGAGCAAGCTGCCTTCCATCTGTGCTCCTCCGTCTCGTGAAGGCGGCCGGTTGTCAAGCTGGGCCCTCCCAGCCTCTCCGCCGAGTGTCTTTCAGAGCTGACTTTAACGCTTCTTCTGCCCTAGTTAGGTTACGGAGTGCAGGGGCTGGCCTGAGTTCTGACGGGGCGGCTGAGGCTGAGGCTGAGACTGAACCCTCCACAGATCCGCTTCCTGGTGCCCGCTGATGCCACTGCAGGAGCGGGGAGCAGGGTGCTGCCTGTGCCCCTGCCCTAGGGGGAGGGTGTAAGCGGGGAAGAGAGCAGGGAGGCTTTCACCTGCTGCCTGGTCACCACCATCCCAGTCCTTCCTTCGTCAGGGAGTGAAATGGGATTGCTCCTCAGTGTCAGTGTGCCGGCCTCATTGATCTTCGGTCCCCTCTGGAGAGAGAGGGTGGGCCTTACAGCCATTCTTCGGCGTGTGCACTGAGGCTCGGGGCTCAGTTGACTCCCAGATGGAATGGCAGCTGAAGTCCACCCTCAGCTCCTGGAGCAGGAAGAGGACTTAGCCCCCTCTCTGAGGCCGCCAGGCCCAGGATGGAGAGACGTGCTTGAAGGCACAGCTGATTAAGGCTAAGGGGGGGGGGGTGGCTGCTGGTGCGGACCCCCACCCCAACACAAGAAGTGGGGTGCAGGGAGCACAGTGAGCTGGTGTCATGAGCCAGGCCACCAGGTGGGGGGCAGAACCTTGACCGGCTGGATGAGAGGCTGCTGTCTGCAGTCACACCTAACTCACCGCTTCAGCGCATATGCACTCCGTGACATGTGTGAATGTCAGACGCTGTGTTAGAGCTTCTGATTGAATTTACTAAACTAACGAGCATTAGATTTTCTGCAAAGCCCTCCTGTCTGTCCAGCTCCAGCAGCCCCTCTGCATGCACCCCCCGCGGAGCACGTTAGTTACACGTCATTTCTCACGAGCTTAGCGCCCTGGAGCCACCAGCTGCGGTCAGGGCAGAAGCAGGGCCCAGGCCCGTTCAGGAGAGTGATGGCTTTCTCAGAGGCAGTGCTTGGACGGGCCTGTGGGCGGGGGGAGCTGCCTGCAGCACCTGGTGGGCGCTCTGGACCCTTCGTACATTAAACTCCTGCTCAACTCGGCGGGAAGGCAGCCTGGCGCCGCTGGGAGAGAGCGGAGCCGGGCCAGGTGGCTGCGGCACGGTCTTCCTTGGTCCCAGGCAGCGATCGTTTCAACATGCTTCTTGCAGGAACTTCATAGGATTGGCACTTTTCAAAAAGCCCCCTATCCATGTGACCCCTTAAGAGGGGAGAGAGGAGGCTGCTCCTGCAGAGGGTGCCAGCTCAAATGGGAGGAAGGCGTGCGAGACAGGAAGTCACCTCTCAGCCATCGGGGTCACAGATGGGCGGCACCCACAGGGGCTGAAGCCACTGGAGGAAGAGTTTGGGAAACGGTCTCCAAGTTCCATTCTCTAGTCTCTCACTAACTACAGAGGCAGAGCTGGGGGTGCCCCTTAGGCGAGTGGACACGGCACCGCCATACGGGACGGACTGGGCTGCTGGTCTCCGATGCTGGACACCACCCCCATGGCCTGCAGTACAGCTGGAATAACGGGAACCGGGATTCTTGGGAAATTGTGTTCCTCCGCACTGAGGGTCCTGTGAGGAGGAGGCGCATGCTGGCGTCCCAGCTGACTCACAATGGTTCAGAGAGGCGTGTGTGGGGGGAGGGAGAGAGGAGGCAGACGCCCGGACCATCGGCAGCGGCGCTTCCAGGTGAGGGCAGGCAGGCGCTCGCGCTGCTCCAGCTTCTCCATAGGTTACATTCTTCTAAGTGACAATCTGGGGATAGATCCATCCATTGTTAAGAGGAAAAGAGAACAAACGGAAAAACACAAAGAGAAAAGGAGAAACCACCCAACCCCTCTGCCAGGAGAGAAGTAGGTTGGCAGTTGGGGTGACCCTCCAGGTACTGGTTCTCAGGTGCCTGCTGCGCCATCTGTCCGTTCTTCCACCCGAGTGATGCTTCGCTTGGGTTTGGGTTTGACCTATTTCTCCTTGGAGTTTTTGGTGGAGGAACCAGACCATTTGTCCCATCCGGATTTGCCCAGTCTGTCCTGGTGCTTACCTTGCCCCGCCCCCAATAGTTCCTCTACGCTAGCAGTTACGCCCAGGCCCCAATGAGCCCAGGTGCTGGTCTGCTTTGGAGAGTAGGTGACCTGCACTTCCTGTGGCACGAGAGCTGGTCCTCTGACTTTCTAGCTTGCAGCCATTTACACAGCCTCCGAGTCCCAGTTCCAGAGGCCACTGGCGGAAGTTAGCCCCTCTTCCCTCTCCCTTCCTCTCCCTTCCTCTTCAGGTAACTATTTTTTAAAACTTGTTGGGGTTCCCCTTTATTATTTTTTATAGAAATGTGGGCAGACATACTTTATTTTCCTCATTTCTTACACAAAAGGGTCTTACACAAGAGGGTGTCACACTCAAAATAAACCCCAGTGAGTCTCCCTGGGGACCTCCCTCTCAGGGCCGTCCATAAGGGGTGGCAGTGCCCCATCGGGGTCACTGTCCCTGTAGGCGTTGGGGTTTTGCCAGCCCTGCAGCACACGCTGCCAATCCCAGCAGCCTGTGCGTGAGAGTTCGTTTGTATTTTTGTCAGCGTGTCCTCAGGATGGACTTCCAGATGTAAGATTGCTCTGGGTCCAGGGCAAGTATGTAGCAGTTTTGCTGGATGTTACCGAATTCCCAGCACAGCGCAGGCAGGTGTGGCTCCCTCTCTGAGGTCGGAGCAGAGAGTAACGTGGTCCTGGAACCCGTTGTCAGGATAATGCAGGGGACGTGCCGCATGGGGTCGGCGTGTAGGAAGTGCCCAGGACGCATTGGTGGGGCTCTTGCTGCGATGGCAGCGTGAAGAGTCCAGTGCAGGCTGGTTGCTGAGGCCGGAGGAGCTGGAATGGCCAGAGTGGAGTCCGCCTTGCAGGTGGCAGGCAGCCGGAAAGAAAGACGTCTCCATGGCTTTCACGGTTCGCCTGTCTGGCCCATCTTTGGCCCCATTCTGATTGAGACGCCAGAGGCAGGCGCTGCCTGGGCCTTGCTGCTCGGGGGCTGTTGGCAAAGGCGCAGGAAATGCTTTGCGGCCGCCTCCACAAGGGGTGCTGGGTGACCTTCCAGAAGCCCGCCTCGGCACAGGTCGTTCGCTCTGCTCTTCTGGTGGACAGGGATGGGCTGATGACCCAGGAATGCATTCCTCAGTGTTTCAGACAAAAGGTAAAAGTGGTAAGACACGCGGGAAGCTTTCAGAACCCTCCCAACGCACAACTGAGAACCACACGTAAGGACCCGGGCTCCCTGTGGGGACGGTCTAGTAGGGAGTGTCTGTGGCCACTTCACCACGGGTTCCAGTACTTACCCTGAGTCAGAACTGGGAACCACACATGGACTGGTGGCTTCCTGAAGCTGTGTGCAGACGTGTGTGTGTGTGTGTGTGTGTGTGTGTGTGTGTGTATGAGCCCTCTTCCTCTGCATGAGGTTATCAACAGATCTGTGACCCCCACATGGTTCAGAAACTCAGTCCTAAGCCGCCTTCTTTTCTGTTTTGAAGGATGTTGCAGCTCGAGGCTTAGATCTCCCTCAAGTCACATGGATTGTTCAGGTAATTTTTTAGTTGTTAAGGTATGAGCTCGAGGCAGAAATATATGATCTTGAGTAGATGCGCTGGCTTTAAGTAGAATAATTATTATTACCCTCCTGGGTGTTGCCCTGGTAACCAGGCAGCAACCGGCCTTATCTGCACAATTCTCCTGACATCTTCCTTGACTTGGCCCACCTGGCTGCCGCTGCAGCAAACAGCCCGCCTGCAGTTGGGAGGGGCCCGCTGCTCCCAGCTCCAGACCTAACGCATGTCACGCAAAGTTGCAGCAATTTGAAAATTACAGGCGTTACCTGGGCCCCTGGGAGGCCTCCTTGTGTCCAGGAGGAGATGGCTCAGCTGTCCTGAGAGCCGTGTCCTGTACATTGACCTGCAGGGGGCAATTAAGTCCCTGACAGCCTCTTACACAGACGCAGCCTCAGACACTTTGCCAGAGGGCATGGGCATCAGCGCTAGGGCCTGGCGGTTTAGTTGCTTTTTCTTTTCGTTAGTGTGCAGAGTGGTGTTTTCAGGCCCTCTGAGTGCGGCCAGGGGACACATGCCTGTTTATGTGAGTCATGGTTTATTCACCTCCCGGTGCAGCCACACGCCTGTCACCGGCCGGGAATCTCTCCTCCCCGCAGGTGATCACTGTGACGAGAGGGGCCAAATCTCTTCCTGCTGGCCTCAGCGCGAGTTAAAGACGAGGAGGCGAGGGTGGCTGGGATGTGTGCAAGGCCAGACACGGGGCCGGCATTTAGAGCCCTCTATTGTGAATATTGACTAGTCTGACCTGCCTTCTGACTTTGATTCATGTAGCAGCAGAGGGCAAAAAGGAGAAAGAATATAGGGTCAGTTTTGACGATGGTGAAGTTCTTGCCATAGACGACATAGGATGCTGTGCGGAATACATCCCACTGAGTTCTAGGGCCCTTTTCCCTGAGGCAGGAGCACTGCCCGTGGGGCAGGAGCAAGTTCCTTTGGGGGGAAGCTCCGCCCCACTGGGCCCAGCCCAGAGCTGACCTCCGGTCAAGGTCATCAGCCCCTTGCTCTTTGCCTGTCAGGCTCCTCTGCGGCCTCCCCTCCACTGCTGTCTGCCAGGGAGCAGGCCAAGGTCATGACGTCTGCAGAGGTTTGCCCCACCTGCCCACGCTTTCACCTTGCACAGTTCCCTCCGTGAAAAGATGCAAATAGGAAGCTGCAGAGACCTGTGGAGAAGTAAAATTAGAAGGGAGATACTGGGACGAGGAGACATCTCGTTTATCTGAAACTTGGCCGCTGTTCACGCTGGCCTGTCAGCCTTGTTATTTCCAATGAAGCAGGAGTTTCAGGGTTGAGTGACTTCTCCTTGTGTTGTGTTAGGGTAACCATAGCACCAGGATTTAATTCCTGGGATACCTGGAGGCAGGTGAGGGGTATTGCACTTCCAATTAATGGCAGTCCCTTGATCTGTGAATGCCTTCATTTCTGTTGCCCTTTTTAGTACAACGCTCCATCTTCAGCCTCCGAGTACATTCACCGCATCGGGAGAACCGCCCGCATTGGCTGCCGCGGGAGCAGCCTGCTCTTCTTGGCTCCTTCGGAGGCAGAATATGTCAGCTCGCTGGCTTCTCACAAAATCAAGTGAGTCAGAAACCCGCGCGGCTCCGGCTGATCTCACCTAATTAACTTTCTGTCGCTTCTTATAGCGGCTGGGCCTTGTAAGCTGACGAAGAGCCATTAACCCTTGTGATCCCTAAATGAGTCCCAGAATAGCCAGTGGCAACAGCTAAAACCCTTCATGCCATCAGCACATGACAACTCCCATTGCGTCGTGAGACTAAGTCATAGGGACGATCTGTCGCCTCCGTGTTCCTTGCAAGGAGGCCTGTGCTTCGTTCTCTGACAGCCGGCTTCTTGTAGATTGTTCTGTTCACGGTTTTTATTTCTTGCAATTAATGTTTTGTACCTTTAAAGGCGGTTTATCTTTGTTTTATTTTGTTTAATTTTTAATCTTATCTGAAGATATTTTTCCCATTGCTTCTCAGAGAGAGTGGAAGGGGGAGAGAGAAACATCCATGTCAGAGGCACATCAATTGATTGCTCCTGCTCACGCCCTGACTGGAGCAGGGAACAAACCCCATACTCTTTACCCATCACACGGTTCCCAAGGATGGGTAACAACCCTGGAGGAAGTGCTTGTGGCCACTGGAGCATGTGCACACGCACAGGCAGCTCTGGCCCGTCTTGTCAGGCCTGGTCAGGTGGCAGTGCCTCCCTGTCCCCCACCTGGAGCCCCGGTCCAGCCCTGGTCACGGCACAGAGGACTCAGTGGCGTGGGAGCTGCGCCAGGGGCTGGTCAGGTTCACGTGGCTCATTTACTGTCTCCTCCTGACGCAGTTTTCCATGGAATGGTGGGTCCATTCACGTCGGGAAGACCTGCTTACTCTATCTTACTTAGGAGAGAAAGCTCGTGCTGGCCACTCACTCATCACCCAGAGCTTCCTCTCGGCCTTGGAGAGGATGCTCAGAAGGATGAGGATGGGATACCGAGAGAGGAAGGGACTGTAGTCTGTGGAAAGAGAATACCAGCTGGTGAAGAACAATTCATTTGGGGGAAAGGGCTGTAGGTCCAAGCTCTCGGGCTTCTGCCCTGGAAAATCACCATGGAAGTTCCTGTGCCCAAACCCTGACCGCGGCCAGTGGGAGCCGCTCAGTGGCGCTCAGACCCGGGTCACAGTGCACAGCCAGGCGCCAGCGTCCCGTATCCACGTGAGGAAGGATGTAATGTATGTTGGACGTCTACTGGAGGCTTTCCTCAGTCTTAAAACCAAAAAATGGAATCTCATAAAAAAACTAATGGCAGAGTGTACTGTGAAAAGAAGCAGATGTAAACATTTTTGGAATCCAAAAGATACTCCTAAATATTTATTATTTGTTTTTAGATAGAATCTTTATGATTGATTTTTAGAGAGAGGAAGAGAGAGAGAAACAACGATTTGTTGTTCTATTTGTGCATTCATTGGGTGCTTCTCGTATGTGCCCCAACCAGGGATCAAACCTGAAACCTTGACGTATAGGGATGACACTCTTAACCAGCTGAGCTACCTGATCAGGGTAGAACTCCTAAATATTTTTTTTTAATTTAAAGGAGGAGGATATGTGTGCGTGTTTTATGCCCAAGCACCAGAGAACCAGGAGCGGGCTGCCGGGCTGCTGGAATGGCTGATGAATTGCAGGGGAGAATCTGGAGGGTAGCAAGGCCCTCGCACACCTTGCTGCCTGCTTCACACTCCAATTCCCTGTGGCAGATGGGGTGGGAGACAGGTGCCCTGCCCGTGGCTGCCTCTTTCTAAACGCTGTGGACGTGGTTTCTAGTCCTTTGACTTCTTTGTGCTTGCCAACTCCTTCACTTGCCCCACTTTAATGAAAGGAGAAGTTTCTAAGGAAAGTCATCATTGGTTTATTAAAATGTAAGTGCTTCATCAAAACGCGTGTTTCTTAGATCAGGCATAAGACAGTTCCCTGAATTTATTTATCTCCCTCTTCTTGAGTAAGGTGGGTGTTCAGATCTGTTGATAGAGCCATCAGTAAGCAGAGCAGATGCGCTTTGTTCTCAGAAGCAAAGGTTTCTGAGATGGGAGGAGGGCCCTGCGCGCGGTAAGCTGCCCCAGTGCACGCTCAGCTCCTGTTCCCGGAGGTCAGCGGTCCAGCTTGTCCCGCGGACCCACGCACAATGTAGCAGCGGCCCTGGCGGGCAAGCCTGCGCTGGGAGAGCTGGCCGCTGTGGCTTGTTCAGTTCTCTGTACCCCTGACTAATAGCATTACTCCTTTCTTCTGCCTGTTCAAGGTTTGACCCCAAGTTCTCAAGCCGCTCTTACTTTTGTATTCCTCCTTTATTTGTCCGCCAGCAAGAAAGGGATGAATAGAGCAAGGCAGACAGTCAAAGGAAGGATGGGATTGGGCTGTGTTTCACCTCCTTCAGACAAGCAGGCACAAATATGGGCAAATTCAAAGCTGTAACGGTCCTCTCTCCTATGAAAAATAGATTTTCCAAGACACCAGGGGCCTCCCCGCTCCTGCCCTCCATACGCCCGCCTTCCCGCTCCCTCCCGCTGCTGCACAAGCTCTCCGGATCCGTGGCCCGGAGCTGCAGCAGCGGGGCTGCGGGCTGGGAGCACGCGGGAAGCGGTGACACATTTCAGGTAAATAGCTGTCAGCGCCGTGACATTTTCATTCATGGCTCCGGCAGAGTAACCTTTAGGGGAAAGGGGGAGCAGCGCCTGGTCCCACATAAGAGCTTGCTGTTCGTGTTTTAATCTGCCACTACATTTTTTAACAAACAACAACGTGTGAGAAAAGCACTTATTTTTTTATGATCTGTTTCCTGCCCCAGAACTCCCCTTCTTTTCCCTTCTCCCCGGGAAGTGCCGTCAGCCGCTCCCGGTTCCTTGGTCTCTGATGCGTGCCGCACATCCCACGCTGGGCGCGGTGGCCTCCTCTGCAGGCAGGTTGGATGGCTGTCTGGCCCTCGTGGCTCTGGCCGAGACTGTGCCCACATTCTGTTCTCAGCCGTTGGCACATGGCTCTGCCTCTGCAGAGAGCATGCTCCTCACTTGGTGTTAGGAGACCATCGCGAGACCTTCGGGTGGATTGGAAGAGAGCAGACACATTATCACCTCTTGCTCAAGTCAATATGTCAATAGCCAGGCCTGCTTATTTGGTATTTGAGGTTTATTAAGAAATAATGACATCTGCTCTGACCAGGTCACTTATTTGGTAAGAGCGTCGTCCTCTTATGCCAAGGTTGTGGGTTGGATCCCTGGTCAGGGCACATACAAGAAGCAACCAATAAATGCATAAATAAAAGGAACAACAAATGGATGTTTCTCTCTTTCTCCCTCTCTAAAATCAGGATGAAGCGAGAGAGGGAGGGAGGGAAATTCTAAAAGCAGCCCACTGAAAATTCCCCTGGGAGGGAGGGACTTACTGGGACTAGTCCCCCGTCCCTTCCTTCCAGGCCCCTGGGGGTGAGGCCAGGCCCTCCCTGTGGTGCTCCTGCGGCACGTCTGCCAGGAGTTGGGAAGAAGGAGTGTTTATTTTCTCTGCTCTCCTCTCAGCACTTCGGAGATGAAGATGGAGGATATCCTGGCTGTCCTGACAAGGGATGATTCTTTCCAAGCCAGACGCAGTGGTGGCCAGGTGAGTCTGGCTGTTTGTTGTTTGCTGCTGACAGATGTGACTCACTCTCCACTGGGTGGCGGGATTCTGTACGGATGGTTGTGTCCTGTCAAGCAAAGTGCATGTGTGAGGACCAGCAGGTTCCGATGAGGCAAATCTGACTGAGCCTTCTTTCCGCTGCTCCTGGGCGTTGGGTGTCCTCCTCCAGTGACTGGGCCAGCGTCCTCCTGGACGTCCGCCGGCAGGCAGGCTTCCCGCCCAGGCCACCCCTCGGCCTTACCGCGTCCACAGGCATTTCCCGCCCAGCCTGGCGGGCCCCGACCCATTGTCACCAGTGACAACTGACGAGGTCGTCCCCCAAGACGGCAGGTCTCTTCTCAGACACACTGAATTCATCGTTTGCTTAATGTGTGCACACAGAGGAAGGAGAGAGCAGAGGTCGTTAAGAAGAAAACGTTCGTTCCTCATGCAGCCCGTACGGGGTCCTGGGGCTGTCTCCCCGCCGGCAGGCCTGCCCGCCAGCCCTGCCCCTCAGCAGCACACGGGTGCGAGTGTGCGAGGGAGTGTGTGGCGTTGCTGTCAGTAACTCTGTCTGATACACTAATTATTTGGATATTTCACATTTGTTTTCTGGTGCCTGAGGATAGACTGGGAAATCAGGGCCAAATAGACCAAGCTTAAAGAGGTTTTTATCTGTCAGTGTGGTTCTAATTTGGATCGATATTCTCCCCAAGTTGGGGACTGGGTTTGACTGGCCCTGACGGGAGTTCTCTTGGTCGGAGAATACAGAGGGAAAGGAGAGGAAAACCACAGCGCCTGTCGCCTGTGAGCTCTGGACTCAGGACTCCACTGGGCTGTGCACAGGCTCGGTCTCCTTTAGCCTCCCGCCTGGAGAGGAGGAAGCCGAGGCTGCGGAGGTGAAGGGACGATGACAACGGCACATGAGTCGTTGGTCCTCCTGGGATGCGAGAGCAAGCAGTCTGATTTCACAGCACACACCTTACACACCAGCATCCTCCCTGGAGCAGCTAACCCAGGAAAATGGCTGCTTTCATTTTTATACAGCTCATGGTACCGTTTTTATAGACCGAAACTGGTCGGTAAATGGTCCACAACAAAGCTCCCTGTGTGTAAGAAAAATGGTGAAAGACTCAGCTGATCAACAAGCTGTGTCCGGCGATGTTTGGTGGAAAACCTCCCAGCCACGGTGGACTGAGAACCACCCTTCCTAAGCTGTGCCATCAGGACAGCTGACCAGGGACCCAGGACACGCCTGGTCTTGACACGCCTCTGCTCTTCTAGTTCGGGTTTTTATTTTTATTTTTTTTCTTGGTGTCTGTAACCGTATTTATCCCTGAGGCCCAGCAGAGGGGATCAGGGCCCATGAGTCACAGTGTTTCTATGGCAGCCGTTTGGGCCAGTGTCTGCCATGGATGGGCGGCACCGGATTTGACATGGCTGCAGGTAGTTGGGGTTTTAATGTCCCCACAACTTTCCTGATGGCCCCAGAGAGCTCTGCGGGATGTGCAGGGCCCCGGGCGAGCTGCTGGAGGGGGCCGTGGGGCAGAGTGGTTCGGAGCATGGTCTCAGGTCACTCCTGGTTCCCCTTCCCAGCGGTGTGACTGGGCACTGCTGGCTTCTAGTCCTCAGCTTCTCCGTAGTAAACGTAATGGTGGTTTCTTCTCATGAGGACGCTGGAGGATGGAGTAAGAAATAGCCCAGACCCCAGCCCAGCTGCCGTAGGGCATTGGCTATTTTTGCTGTGGTTCTTACCAATCATTGCCATATTGTCACATCGCTTCATAGCAGATGTGGCACCAGAGCCCGCTCAGTGACACCAAGCCTTCTGCATGGCACCAGCAGCTGCGGCCCCTCTGCTCTGCAGGACACGGGGCCCAGTTTTCCTCGAGCCTGGCCTTGGCCCGAGGCCAGCCTGAAGCCTTGCTGAGCCCAGAGGGCCAGACCCAGGGTCGCACACTTGGGTGTGTATCCGTGCTTCACAGCTAGTGGCTCTGCACTGGGGGCCCGTTGGCCTCTCCCAGCCTTGGGTTTTCCATCTGTAAAATGGGGAGAAGCAGAGTGCCCATCTTGCAGAGTGGTCAGGAGATTTAAATGAGTCGAGGCATAGAACACCCTGCACACACTGCACCGCAGTCTCCTGCCCTGATATTTTTAAAGTTTGATGGTCTTTGTTTTTAAAAGAAAATGCTAAGCATTCATGGACCCAAAACACCCAGGTAACTTAGGAAACGAGCTCCTCGGGGTCCTGGGTTCCTGGTCATGACAGGCTGACCTGTTTGACCGTTTTAACTTGAATGCAGAGGACAGGGAACAAATAGACTAAACTGACTGTTACTCCTGATCACGCGGACACACAGCCTGAGAGCTGTGAACAGCAAGAGGAGGGTAGTGGAGGCTGGGTCCCGCTTTGGTTCTGGTTGCCGTAGGAAGTGCAGGAGTCTTGTTGGCTGTGCGCCCTGGGGCAGCACGTGGCCGGTGCTGGCAGGTAGGAATGGGCCCAGGGGACGGACCTCCCCACGCGGAGCCGGGCGGCTCACTGCCCTGCCCTCCACTCACCTGGTTGAAGCCTGTTGTAAGTGTCCCCTTTGGCACGTACGCTTCTGGGCTCCTGTATACAGAAAGCGAACCAGGGAAGCATCTGTAAAATGTATATTTCATATTTAGGCACATAAAATATACATAGCTGCGCCTGGGCGTATGAGTTCACCACCTACAAAGAGAATACATTTGATCTCTCCACTTTTCCGGGAAGCCCTCAGAGGTTTCTAGGGAATAAAACTCAGCTTGGCAATAAAGTGATTAAAACAAAATCCTTCCATTTAGTTTTAAAACGCTTTAGAAGTTAGCAAGATCAAGACACATGCTTCCCCCCGAAAAACCCGCTCCCCGCTTCCGCTCCCACATAGCACTGTACACGGACAATTGGGCGCCAAAATCTCCAGCTCATCTGCTGGTCTGATGGGTGTGGGGTTATCTCCACACACACGTTTCTCCTGTGCGGGTTTTGTCCTGTGAAATGCGCCGTAAACTCATCCTAACAAACACTGTCACTGCCTCGCAAGACTGGAATTAAAACGAGATCACCAGCCCTTGTATCGTGCCCTTTGCGTCTGTCCTCCCCAGATCAGTAGTGTCTCCAGACGGGGGCCGAGTGCTTGCGGCTGCTGGGAATGTGTCTCCAGACGGCCTCGTCCACTCGGTGCCGCTGGCTTCATTAGCCAGCGCTGAATCCGTGCCTTGGGGGTGCCGGAGCGTCCTGTGGGCCCCGTGCCCCCGGGGCCTGACCCACCCTCATTAGGGGAGCAGCTTACCTGTCTGGGCTGAGCCGCCTGCGTCACTCTGCCCCTCCGTCTTCGGTTTAAATTTAGACTGTCCTCCCCACAAGACAGCTAGAAGTGCCTCGCTCACTCTCAGGGGGGGCAATTTTAAGATGGAGTGTTTCTGGGAGCGGGTGGGGGTAGGAATGCATGCTTTTCCTAAAATATAGTATGTTTTCTGCCAATAACTTTTCTCATTTTGACTAAAACTGACCTCATCATTTCAGACGTGTGAACCCAGTTATAACGCCTCTCTCTACATATTCCACTCGTATACACACACACATTTTTATATGTGTGTATATGTAATTTTTTTTTTTTTTTTTGGTTGGGGAAAAAAAGATGCCTCATTTTGAAACCTAAAGGGGGGAATAAGAAAAGCCCTTTGTAATATATTGCCATATTATCACTAAATCCCCTGACAGTTGTGTCACAGAAGCAAGTCACCTGTCACTTAAGCTTGAGGTCTCTTTAATTTTCTCCTGGAATTCGCACCAGGCTGTCTTTAATTTGAGGCCTTTATTGGAATTCTGAACCCTCTCTGCCTCCCTGGCTCTCAGATCTATTCTGAGAGCTGTTACAGAATGTATACAATAACCAACAGAGGGATTCGGAGGCTGAGTCTGTTTATTTAACACTCTGGAGGGATTTTGTGCTTATTCGGTCCTGGCTGCCCGGCTTTCAATATCGCTTTGACAGCCATTCTGCCCTTCTCATTAATTTTAAACAGTTAAAACACAGGAAAAAGAGGGAAAAGTTTTCATTATTAAAGTGCTTTACTTTTTAATAACAGAGGATTCTGTCCGCCAGGGGAAAGGGCATCCTCGCTAATTTCACATTCGTGTCTTTAAGAAACGCGAGGAAGGTGACAGTCGCGCTGCGGAGGCGGCTTAACGAAAGGAGGGCAGCACAGAAAGTTTGCATTTCACATCAGTTAAGCGGGAGAAGAAATCCTTGTTAATGACAACAGCAAATGTCCACTTTCGTAACACGGCTTCCGAGTGACTTTTCTCCTGACATTTGAGTGGAGGATACCCTTAGGGGCCTGTGCTGTGAAATCAGCCCGACTGTCATCAGCCAAACAGGAGCAGGGATGATGTGATTAAACTAAAAACATTTTCAGGGTGTTCAGGCTCTTAACACAAAGGTGAGTGTCGATTGGGAAGAAGGGGGCTTTTCTTCTCTCCTTTGTTCTCCTGGCGGCTCTCAGAGCCGAGGCTCAGGCGTCTGGGGCAGGCTGGCAGCCAGCCAGGCGCACTGTCCTCTGCGGTCAGAAGGACTGGGCTGGGCCGCCTGGTTCTCCCCGTTCCCTCCTCTCCGGGGGGCGCAGCAGAGGCTGGTGGCCAGTTCACAAGTCACCGTGTCAGCCACATGGGGCTGCGCAGCATGCTCTTTTGCATCTCAGTTTCTCCTTCAAGCGTGTGTGTTTGTTTTAAGATGTGTAAGGAACAAAACACTCATTTGGGGGGTGGGGGGGTATAAGGAAATCTTTGCGGTGGTTAAAGGATGAAACCATTTTATTAACCCGTCCCCTCTGCAGGGTCTTTCGGTGCACACAGATGCGATTTCTTATAGGGACAGCCGGGAGGGGGGATAGGGGGGCTGAGAGAAGGAGCTGCACAGCCTGAGGGCGAGGACGTGTCTCTGGGACCCGGGGGAGCTCACCCAGAGGAGCAGCGGGGGAGCCGGGAGATCTGGGCCTCATTAGGAGGTAAAGAGTCTGTTTGAGAACAACGTGGCTTCATTGGTGTTTTAATGCCGGAATTGGATCTGGAAAATTCCAGAGTCTCCAGTGGACTTCCAATCTGAGCATGCGTGCTAAGAGGCCGGGAAGAAAAGTTAGTAAATAAGTGAATAAACACAGACCGCATCTGCCCCGTCACAGCCATCCTTGCCTTTGCCCGACCTGAACACCTTCATGGCCCCTTTCCCTGGTAATATTGAGAGGATTACCCTGCCGGCCCCGAGGTGGTTACTGTGATTCGCTGTTATTAAATCTATTATAAACTGCTTCATTATGCCTGCTCTGACTGTCTCTCCTCTAATCCTCCCATCACCTCCAGCAACCCCAGGCTGCTGGCTCCCAGGAAACCCAAGAGCGAGCCACGGTCTTGCAGACGTTGTTCGAGGATTACGTGCACTCCTGCGAGGGGACGGTCGCCTGGGCCAAGAGAGGTCAGTCCGGCTCCCGGTGCGTGTGGGTGGCCAGCCCGGCGGGAGCACGTGCACGCCCTACAGACGGATCGAGAGGCCGAGCTGGCGTCTCTGCTCACCGGCAAAAGCCTTCAATCTCCCTAATGCTGCGGGGCTGGGAGACAGGCACGGAGGGCTTTAACGTGATATTAAATGTTAATTTCATCCTTCCGCGCGGTTTGCACAAATGAGGCTTTATCTCGGCTTACATCACGACCAGAGCTCTGACCCAGCAGCGTGGGGCTTAGCGATCCATTTTTCTCCTTTGAAAACCGGATAGGGGAGAGATGACCTGTCAGTAGAAATACCTGAAGAGATGGAAATTAGAGGTGAAGGACGGGCTGGCGATATTCGACCTGAGCAGTGCCTGTTTAAAAGGACAAAGAAAAATGAGAAAGCACCACTTGGCAGGGCGTTTACAAAAGAGTCGGGCATTAATCTGACATTCAGACCCTTTATAGGGTAAGTTCCGCTGGGACCCCAGCATGAGGTGTGGGCTCGGCAGTTCGCGTGAGTGCGGAGCGGAGTAGAGGGCTGGCGGCTTCTGTGGTGGAGCCTCGTGGGACCTGGCTACTGAGGCTTCCTCTGTGGGAGGGCCACAGTTCTGGGTGGTTACCTGCTGGCTTCCTGTCTGTTTTGTTCATCTTTACACGAGGATACTTTAGGGGGGGAGAGAGAGATGTGAGAAAGACATATCTATTGGTTGCCTCTTGAATGAACCTCAACCTGAGGCCAGGGATCAAACTTGTAACCCAGATACGTGCCCTTGATCAGGAATTGAACCTGAGACCAACACTAACCACTGAGCAACTGTTTTGAGAAAAATGCCTGACTGGTGTACCAGTACGGCAGGTCCTCAGATAGCATCGTTCTGTTAAAATGTTGATGAGATGCTGCAGGAACTCCATCTTGTTTAAGTCAGTAAGGCTGTGGTGAAGCCACTTTTGTTATATTTCGTTTTGCTTAAAGCCGCAGAGCCTGTCCACGACGTTAAAGGAGGACTTACTGTCTACGAGCCCCATGGCATCCTTTCTTTTCTTCTTCTTAGGAGTTGGAATTTTTTTTTAAATCATTTAACAAATCTGCATTGAGCTGGGCACTGTTCTAGGTGCTTGGGATACACCAGATCAAACCAGACAAAATCCTTACCTCTCTGGCATTCCAGCAGGAGGGCGATACGTTAAGTAAATTACACACAATCGGCCTACGAGAAGGCGATCTGAACTGTGTGGAGCATGGAGCAGAGGAGGGCTGTGGAGGGGTGGCAGGCAGAGCGCATTGTAAGTGGGGTCAGAGTGAGCGTTGTTAAGGTGACGGCAAGAACTCCGAGGTCAGGCCCCTGGTGGGATTCCAGCCCGTGGGACTCAGGAAGGCCGCCAGCGTGGGGGGCTGGGGCAGAGGCAGATCACAGCAAGGGTCTGGGGCACCTGCCTCCAATGGGGCTGTCAGAGGGCTCGGGGCAGCTGTGTGTGTGGCCTGATGGGGGCTTCAAAAGAATGGATTGGGGGCAAGGGGGCAGTGGGGGATGGGCCACAGGCTGAGCACGGCATCAGGAAATAGCTGGTAAACATGGGCCGGTCAGCCGGGTCACCTAGTGCCTGTCGTGTATTAAGCTGAGAGCAGGCCAACTGCACAGGGTGAAGGTGAAGTCCCAGTGTTCGCCCCATAACCGCTGGTACCCAATCAGCACGCTTCCTTCCAGCCGGGCCTGGTAATAGCCTGAATACAACCCGGGCATTTCCCTGACTGAATCCAACAGCTCCTAAGGGGTTTCCGAAGGGCCTACCTTAGAGCTCCGCAGAGTCGGGCTGTGTGCAGCGCCTCAGGCACTCAGCTTGCGGCGCTGCACATGCCGAGGCTCTGCTGCGGGTGGTAGGGTAACGCACGCTGCGGTGAAAGGTCAGCCAGGCCACAGGTACGGGCGGCGTTCTGGCGTGAACGTCACAGGAACTGAGCCTTAGGGAATGTGGTTCTGTGTCTTCCATCACTACCACTGACCTTGTTACACCAAGAAGCAGAGGCACTTGTCTTCCTGGGGGGGGGGGGGGGGGGCACTCGGAAGTAGCTGTATCTTCGTTCTCACTGGCTAATTGGTTTCCACACCAGATTCCTGTGGCCAGTCAGTCACCCCTTCAGGCCTCCGGCTCTGCTCCCCCTGTCTCTGCTGTCACTGAGGCCTAGGCTCAGAGGGTTGGGGGGTCTGCAGGTAATCGCGCTGCAGACATGTTGAATTTACAACTTGGGCCAGCTACCACACCCCCTAAGTGATGCTCTTTTGCATTTCAGTCTTTGCATATGCAAAACCCCACTCCTGACTCGCCTCCCTTTATGCCTTTTCAGAACCCACCTCATGAATAATTAACAAAGCAGCTGGGTTTTGCCTTTGTGGCAGAAAACTAGTTGGAAACTGGGCCAAGTACGCATTTGTTTTCCTTTCGAATTTTCTGACCCAGTCCCTGTTCATAACCAGCGTTAATTGTTGTCAGTTTCCAGAAGCATAACCCCCTTTCCCCTCATTTCTTGCATCTTTTTAACTAGAGATTCAAGTGGCAAAAATAGTGGTAACGAAAGTTTGAGCTCCAGACCCTTTCCCTGCAAATTCTCACTTCTGCAGTTTGCTCCCCTTCCCCAACTCCCACCCCCACCTTCGGGCCTCCCCCAAGAGCAGGGGTGCTGTGCGCAGGAGTTGTGTTTGGCTTGGGAGGGAGCTCTCAGAGTCAGGACAGCCGAGGCCCTGGTGGTCAGAGGCGGCCGGGCCGGGCCTTTGTCGCTCAGAGGAGGACACCGAGCTGCTGTGTCCCCCTCCCCGCCCCTTCCTCTGGGTGGTGGCCTCAGTGATGTCAGGGCGGGAGGTGTGGGTGCCGGACTCTGGACAGACAGGTGCTCGTCTGGGGCCAGACTGCACTTGGCTCCCTGCTGCCTCCTTGACCCTAAGCGTCTATAAGGCCATCTTTCCTGATCAGATGCCAGGAATAAGTGCCATTCTCTGAGAAAGGGCAAGATGTCCACGCAGCGTACTTCAATCTAGATTTCCCTTCATCAGCCATGTGGCTCTGATCCGGGACTCCTGACTGGAGTGCCCCAGCCTGGCCACAGCTTCCTCCCTCGTCCCGAGTAAACATCCGCTTTCATGCCTTCTCTGCTCACCCTTGTCCTGCCACACAGCCCGCTCACTCTGCGGTCTGGACAGGGCCCCTCGGAGGGTCCTGCCCGAAGCTGCCTGCCCCTGAGCTGCCTGCTTCTCTGAATCATCCAAACACGAGCACCCAAGCTAGGGTGTGAGGACACCAGCCGTCCCCTCCCCGGTGAGACGGGGGCCTTGGGGACAGGGAGGTTCAGAAAGAATGCTGCCTGGCCAGAAAGCTCTCCCGCCACCTCTGGGCAAACTCAGTTCCCATGTAAGGCTGTGGCCCCACGCCCCCTGGGGCACAGGCTCTTGGGGTTGGTGTGGGGCGAGGAGGAATGGGAAGCAGGCAGAGGGGGCTGGTCTGCCCCAGCGGAGGACAGGACTGAAGGAGAGGCTGAGCTGGCGTTGGTTATAGACTTGAACAGCGCGCTTCATTGGCTTGGCTTCCGTCTGGTTTCTTAGACAGTAAGCGGTGGGGCTGGGGAAGGGGGAGAAGAGGCCTGGGCTCCTGGGCCGGTGGCATGTGCTCTCTCTCTGAGGGCGGGCTCTGTGCTCTGCCCGGGGCCTGCCATCAGCCTCCAAGCAGCAGGAGCCATCGGGAGCGTTAGAGTGTTCTTTGAGAAAAGCAGCAGTCCCCAGATATGAAAAAGGGGAGTAAGCACAGACTTAGAGAGGGTGCAGAGGAGTTGCCTTGGTTATTATTTCTCATCGATTGGGAAAAGGAGTTCACTTTGCTCAGTAAATAGAGCTTTGATGGATTCCCAGGACCTTCCCGGAGCTGATCTGCTAAAATGACACTTTTTATTACTGTTCATAAACGCCAGTCTCCGGGTGCTGCTGGGATATTACGGTTAAGCTGCGGGCAAACTTGCCAGTCCAATGGCTCGGCAAGCCAGCAAGGGAGGCTGCTGTTCAGTGCCCGCCTCCCCAGGCATGCCCGCTGGGCTCTGGTGGCAGGAGACTGGCTGGGAGGTACAGTGAGCAGCAATGGCCCGGACGCTTTGAAAGCAGCCCCGCCTGCCCTGCCCTGCTATGCCCATGAGAACGGCAGACACTCCGTTGTCGCTGTTCCTGCAGACACTCAAGGGGAAGTCTTTCCCCAAAGGGGTGTGAGTGGACGTGGCCAGAGCGGCATTCTCCTGGGACTGAGTCACCAGCGGGGCTGGGTCGGGACCACTGCCTGCTCTGTAAGACTGGAACGTGCATGATAAGGTGTCGGATGATGGCCGCTAAGCTGTTAGCAGTCCCCGGGCTGAGCTGTTTGTAGCTTGTTTTAGAAATGTAATCCTTTTCTTCTCCTTTAAAACTTGTGCTTCACACCCTGGCAGGGTGGCTCAGTTGGTTGGAGTGCCATCTGTATAGCAAAAGGTGGCGGTTCGATTCCCAGCCAGGGCACATGTCCAGGGTGCGGGCTCAATCCTCAATTGGGGTGCATGCAGAAGGTGGCCAATCGATGTTTCTTTCTCACTTCAGTGTTTATCTCCCCTTCCTCTTTCTAAAAAAGAAAACCAATAAAAATTGTTTCATTTCCTTTTGGGCATTCTTTGAATGCGCAGTGTCAGTCAGTCCTGGATACTTGAGAATGAATTTGGTTTTAAACTCCCGTGAGTGCTGGATGAAGTGGTACCAGTGACTCCTCTGGATTGGGGAGCTGGAGGCGGGGCTTGTGGTGGAGGCAGCACTTAACCAAAATTTACACACTCTGTGTGCCAGGTGCTGTGCTGGGCCGGGCCTAATGAGGAGGCGGGTCCTGCCCTCTGGAATTACTACGTGCTCAGTCAAGTCTGAAGTGATGTTGGGTTTATCCAAGTGATAATCGGAGCCTGTAGGTGGTAGTTGGGGGTTTTGTTTGTTCCTGAGGGATTGAACAGCACGCAAGTTTAGGTTGAGGTTGCGGTGTATATTGTACTGCTGACTGGCCTGGAGAGGGGCCCACCCAGGACAGCCTCTGGCTGGGGTGCGTGCAGCTCGGGACCCTCCTGACAGCCTCCCTCCCCTCCTTTTCTCGCAGCCCTGCAGTCCTTCATCCGGGCCTACGCCACCTACCCCCGCTCGCTGAAGCACATCTTCCACATCCGATTGCTCCACCTGGGCCATTTGGCTAAGAGCTTCGGGCTGAGAGACGCCCCCCAGAACCTTGATGGCCCACCTGAGAAGAAGAAAGTGAATATGAAAAGGTAAGATGTGCAGATTTGCCCCAAGTCTGACGGGTATGGCGAGCCGCAGCAGGCCTTCTGTGTAACCTGCACTCTGATTTCCATGGTAAGTGACCACCAGTATCTGTCCTTCTCTCAATATAAGTGCTTGGAGCGAGAGGTTTCAATACCTAATTGTGACATTTTTAAGGCCCTGGCAGAAGTTTAGTGGCGTCTTCAGTCGGGTCCTGATTGGCGGGAGCAGCAAGACAAATGTGTTGCTATCCTCGCTGCCTGTGTGGAGTGCCTGGGGGCTTCCCACTGTGGGAGCTCCTCCCAGGACAGCCTCGGGGGCTGGTACGCAGACTCCTGGTGGTTCCCTGAGGCTGAGCCTGGTGGCACACCTGGCCTGTGGGCGAGGCAGGCAGCTCTCCCCCTCGCAGGGCCCGGCCAGCAGCCGCAGTGCTGAGCGCTCCGAGGTGAGCACGGGGACGCCCTCCCTCAGAAGCTCGTTCAGGACCCTCCTGGTCCGGGGAGAGGAGAGTCGGTGAGGAGCATTGCCCTGTAGGGGCTTCGGGCTCTGAGCCCATCTTCACACATCAGGAGGCCCCTCAGCAAAGCCCATTGGTAACTTCCTTCCCCAGACAGCGTTCCTCCAGCTGGCCCAGCCCAGGCAGAACCACGGGGTGGGATGCCGTGGCCGAGGCGAGCACAGGGTTGGGTGGTGGCGTTCTTGCTCCCGCAGCCTGTGGGTGGGACACAGGGCACAGATGTGTGGGCACAAGAACCTTTGAGTGCTCGGGACAGGCAGTTTGCATTGTGTAGCCTTATTTTTGCACATTAACCGCAAATGCCCAGACCCACGTGCCCTCTGTCTAGCGGCAAGCCTGCAAGCAGCGCGCTCCGGGACAGTGCCACCGCGAGGGCCGGTGGCATTAGCCTTGTCAGGGCCGTTTCTCTGGCGTGAAATGGCAGGGAAGGGCCATGGCGTGGGGCGTGACGTTGGTCTTTGAGTCACGGGGTGTGGGCCACAGGTCCAGCCCCGTCTGGTGTGTGCTTGTGAGCTCTGGGCCCTATTTTGCCTCCATTTCCTCAGTGACAGGGGAAAAGGAAATCTCTATCTCTAGCTACTTTACAAGATTGTCTTGAGACCCAGAATGAGGAATTACGTGTGCATTTCCTTTTGGACCATAAAGGGCCAGACACAGGCCATAAAGGGCCAGAGCTGGAAGCCAAAGGGTTAAGACTCTGGAACCTCTGGTTGATCTGAGCAGGCGCTTGGCATCCACAAGGCTCTGAATAACGGGTAAGGTTCTGCCTACTTCAGCTCCAGCGTTGGTGTTGGTAAGAAGCTGTTGCTTCCTTCATTACCAGCTCCCACTCGTGCAGGACAGTGTCTGAGGCGGGCGCTCCTCCCCGCGCTGCAGCTCTGGGCACCCGCATGCCAGCTGTGCGGGCCGGGCTCGGGGCACCAGAGGCTGCCCGCCTTTGGGTTCGGGTAGCGTGTATCTGGGCATGTTAGTTCCGGTTACAAGCATGTGACAAAGCCCGAGGCCTGCCCTGCGGGAGTGGCCTGGCCATCGGACAGCATCAGAAGGTGGGGGGACCTGCCAGGTGAGACTGGTCAGAAGCACATTCTGGGAATGGCTCCCCCTGCACCTCAGTGGAGCCCAGGACCCCATTGTCACAGGTGCAGCCGCCTCTGGAGTGTCCTTGGCAAGTGTTACCCAGGCAGCCGCTCTTCAGATTGGCATGTCCTCGGCTCCCACCCAGGTCCTGGGGGGCAGGGCGGAGGCCGGAGGCCGTGGGAGGGGCTTGGAGCCAGCATTGTCCTTGAGAGGCCACTGGGGAGAGCGGGCTGCCTGCTCTGCCGACCCTCCTGGCAGATGGCACCGGGCGGCGGTGCCCTGCGCGGATTTCACAGGCTTTCTTCAGGGAAGAATGGGGTGATTAGCCGGCACAGAGCGTGTACGATGGCACGGGCAGCCTTTGATGTCTGGCTGGCGCGGCAGGGAGCGCGGTGAGCGACAGCAGTGTGTCACGGGATTACGGCGCCGTGACAGTGCGGCGCTCTGTTCTTGCCATGTCACCACCGGCACAGCGGCTTCCCGTGGTCGTGCCCTTCTCTGGAAGGCATTTCTCTCCGCTCCTTACATCCGCCCACCCTGCCCCGCCTGCCAGTGCAGAAGGCGCTCGGACACGGCGGGTCCCTTCTTTCCTGGGAGCTCCTGTCACTCCCGGGGAGGGACCGCTCTGCGCGATCTGCCTGGGCCGGATAATTGCGGACGATGAGCAGTGCAGCAACCTGACAGGCGTTCCGCACTCTGTCGGGGACAAGCAAGTGTCCTGCTCTCTCTGAGGACGGAACCTACACAGTGCCGGGAACGGCTGTGGCATGGCTTCTGAGCTGCGGCTCTCCGTGGACCCGTCTGTCCCAGAGAGCGGTCCTCTGTTCTGTGTGGGCGGCGAGGTGTTCTCCACTGTCCTCGGTCCGCTCCCTGTGCGACTGCCCAGCGTGAGTGCGTGTCCTCCAGACCTCTCTGCCAGCGGGCCTCTCCTGCTCCCCAGCCCAGTCTCTGCAGCAGGGCAGGGGGTTCGAGGGGGTTATGGGGCATTTCCATGCAGTGACAGGGCAGTCTTACCTCGTCTCTGTGCTTGCCTTGACCACTTCTCAGGAAGAGAAAATCGGGTTCACATCCCCAAATGAAGTCTAAATCACCAGGTGTCTGCTTTCCCGCCTCAGTCCTGAGGGGGAGCACAGAACCTCTTCTGACACCTACACACCCACCAAACAGCCCCGCCCGGCAAACCTACACACACGGGGGCTGGCGCTGTGCTGACACACTGACTGGGCGCCTCCCCCCACACACACCCGCAATATGCGGTGCAGACACAGCCTTTCCCTCCAGGAGGCAGTTGGGGGTTTGAAGCCGTGTGGGTTCAGCAGAGCCTGAGAAGCAGAGCTACGTTCCTTCCAGAGCTGGTGTCTGCCCAGGAGACACTGAGAGCCAGCTCTGTCTCCCTGAGGGGCAGGGCGTCCCTGTGTAACCCGTCACACACGAGCAGAACGTGTTCAGGCTCAGGGAGCCGGCCCAGGTCCTCATCTGTCCGACGCTCCGGAAGACGGCTCAGGAGGAGAGAGAAGCGGTGGGCCCTGAGGCCGGGTGTGGTGACGACCTGCCAGGCGTCTGCTGCCCCCCCCCCCCCCCCCCCCCGATCTTGCGCGAGCTGGTGCGATAATGACAGATACGAGAGCGCCATTTCTCCCAGGTGGCTGAGTCGTAGCCACTAGGTGGCCTTCCCCTCTAGTGCCTTGCCTTCTACGCAGTCCCGGAGCCGCGTTCTCCACCCACCCCTTGGGCCTCCTTGAATCACGCTCTTCCCAGCCGTCTTCATGGCTCTCGGTGTCTCCTGCACTTCCAGAACAGTAGTCACTGGCCACTTGGTTGTAGACAAGAACACGCCTGGCCTCCAGGGGCAGCATGGGAGATCGTGCTGATCATGTCTTTGGGACGTTTGTGCTCAGGAGCGGCGTCCAGACGGGACAGGGACAGGAGTGCTGTGGAGGTGGCGAGCGCCCAGCACAGCGTGGTCTGGGGCTGCATCGTCCTTGCTGATGCTGCGTGCACAGGCCGGTCCGCGCAGTGGCCGTGGGGCGCAGGCTGCAGTGGGCCTCGCTCCTTCCCCTCGACGCCAGTGCACCCGCTTTCCTTCCCTCCGCGCCAGGGATGGCTAGTGGCCCCGCCGCTGGCTCTGGTGTCACTACACTGAGCCCGAGCTGTTCATGTGGCCTTCTGTTCCACCGCCTTCTCTCTGACCCTGCAACTGCCTGCTCTCCGCCGCCTGGAACAAGCACCCCTGCTTCCCCATCGGCTAACGAGGCGATTAGCAGCTTTCAGGGTGCCCGGAGCCGCCTCACACCTGGGTCACTGCAGACAGCGGGAGCCCCGGAGCCCCAGCCTGGAGGTGGGCCAGCCCGGACAGGCCAGTGTGCGTCAGGACAGCGCCCCGCGCTCCGGTGGCTGGTCCTTGCCGAGACCCTCCAGTTCATGCCGCCTCAGAAACCAGGAGAAGCATGGCGGTCCCGCTGCCCTTCACCTTAGTCGTCCTAACCCTCCCTCAGAGCCGCTGTCTGTCTCCTCACCTCCCCACACCTCACCTCCTTTTTGAGGGGCCGTTCCGCCTCTCCCCGTGGAGTGATGCCAGAGGCTGTGACCAAACCCACGACCTGGGCACGTGCCCCGACCAGGAATGTACTGTGTCCAACCACGGAGGCACTCTGGCCCTGCTCTGATTCTACCTAAACTAGGCTGAGTTTGACCCTAAAGCATAAAGGAAACACTGGTGGGCCTGAAAATACAGATAAAATTAAAAATCCGCCCTGCCCCAGAGCCGCGTCCTCCTTTCCCTCCTCTCGCTGCTCTCCCGCTCACCTGCAGGCGCTCTGTCCTCCTTCTCTCGCTGGAGGGGCATCTGCCCGCCCTGCAGGGTGATCCAGCCCTGAGGGAGTGAGGGGGTTGCTCAGCCTCCACTGCAAGGGCTTCCCTGTGGTCAGATAAGCTGATGTGTTGCCTGGTAACACCAGGCGGGTGGATGCTCAGGAAGCCCATTGGAGGGGGGGTTGGTATTTGGGGGGCGAGGAGGGCAAGGAAGATGGCAGGTTCCGGGAGAAGGACAGCTTGCCAGGAGGAGGGCCGCGTGCGCCCACCCTGTGCCTGGGCTTAGCGTGTTTCATCTCCCATCTGCTCCTGGCTCTCCCGGCTCAGCCTCAGAATGAGGGAGGGACAGGGAGCCTCCGGGGCGGGTGGGAGAGTGGGTCCCGCTGGGGTGGCCCTGCAGGTGGCCTTGGGGTTTGGGTCCCACCTTCCAAGTACTGTTGACCTTGAACAAGTCAGGTCTGAGCTGCGGGCACTTTGGTGTGGCCCCCTGTGTAAGTCAGGCCCGTACTGTCCGGGGCACAACTGTGTTCCATGGCCGCTGGGAGCTGGCTGTGCCCAGGGTCAGCGCCCTGCCCACTTCTTCAAGGCCAGCTATCCGGGGACTGGGGAAGGTCATAATGGCTAGAAAGGCCTGAGGTCATACCCTCAGAGCGAGCAGGGCCATCTCCACTGCTCCTCCCAGCGGGCCTGAGGTCCCCATGGCCGTCCCCCTCGCCCCCAGTGGTGTTGGCGAACAGGCCCAGTGGAGGGTGTGGGTGGGGGTGTGACTGTGGCCTTGGCACTGTCTGCTGGGCCGCCAGCTCCATCGGCGCCAGTGCACCCGCCCGGGTAGAGTCGTTCTTGCCGTGGCTTCACGGTGACAGGAGCAGCCGCTGAGGTGGTGGGGGAGCGTGTGCTGGGAGGCTATTTTGACTGAAACTTTGCATATTTTGAAACTCTGGTTGTTACATTTAAAATTATACACATTGTGAGCGCCTGGTTCAAACGAGGGGGAAGAGAAAGCATGCCTTCCTGTCACACCCTTCACTGTCTGTCATGTCACCGACTAAAAATACCTGCGCACCGAGTGGCAGCCTTCATTTCAGGGGGTTCGGTGCTCAGCAGGCGGCCTGTCTCCTGCACCACCAAACCCACACCAGCCCCGGAGGTGGGGCGTCCACCCGGGGTGGTCAGTCCCCTTGGGACGGGGCAGGTCCGGGGCTCACAGTCCTGGCACAGCAGGGACTGGAACAAATCGCACGGGGCTCAGCCTGGCTCCTGTGGCTGCACATCTCTGAGCCTCCACCTCTTCATCGCAGCCCGCATGCTGCCAGCAGGCGGCACCTGTGTCCTGGTTCACTTGAGCCTGCGAAGCCCTCAGAGCTGCATCGTGAGCAGCACCCGTTTTCCTGTGGGGGCGCCACAGAGCCAGGCCCTATCCCCACCTGCCCCATCGTCCACTGAGATGTTTCTGTGCGACCACATCATGGTCCTTTGTCCCTGTGATCGAGCTGGCCCTCCTGGCACACCGGGTGGTCCGTCCTGGACCAGCAGCCTGGAGTCCCCCTGGCCGTCTGCATCTTGGCTTCTGCAAAGGTAGGCTTGGGCGAGTCACCCGCTCCTCAGGTCTCAGTTTGTCTGTAAAGTAGGAGGACCGCCTCCCCCGCCTCATCGAGCAAAGGTGGTATGAGGCAACAGAACCCAGAAAGCGCTTCCCTGGCTGCCTCTGACCCCGGCCCTGCAGCACGGGCCCCCTCCCCCCGGCTCAGTGCCTCGCTCTCCCGGCTCAGCTGCCTTTGCTTGTTTCCCGAGAGGATGCCGGTGTGTGGCCGTCACAGGCGGCAGCCGGAACCCTGCATCGTGTGGTTGTGGCTGGGCGTGCCTGTTACACCTGGTGCTCTTCCGTCTGATCAGTCCTGGTTTAATTGGGGGTTTTACAGGAGTCCTGTCACATTTAGTCTGGCTTACCCTCCAATTATTACAGCCAAAAAAATGTTGCAAAGATAAGTAGTGGAAGGCAACATCTACCTCTTGGAAGCACCCCAAGAAACGGTGTTCCCCAGAGACACTGCCACTTCGGTGGTGTGGGCTCAGAGGTAACAGTGCTGGCGCTGGTGCTGTTTTGGTTTAAGTCCCAAATCAGGAAACATTCTTTTATTCTCCAATTTGCATCATTATTTTCCCCGTGTGCCGTTGGACTTCCGCACATCCCCCCTGATCCCTGGGGCAGGCCTTTGAAAGCAGCCCTGGCGCGCTGCTCACTGGGGCTCCCTTTGTGGGCATCTCAGGTGGGTGTTCTACACACTGAGCGCAGGACCTCCATCGGCAGAGATGCCAGCCTGACCTAGGGCTGAACCCAACCGTCCCGGGGCCTGGCTGCCTGAGCTGAGACTCAGCATCTGAAATGGATGCTCAGCCGTTGGCCTTGCCCACGTGGGGCGGGGCGGGGAGAGACCCCCTGGGTGCCGAGCGCATGGGGTGGGGTTTGTCAGCTCAGAGTAATGGCAAGGGTCCCTTCAGCCGCTGAGAGATGTCTGTGTGGTGCCCGCCCTGGCTGCGGCCCCTGCTGGGCAGTCAGCTCAGCCCTGGAGGGGGGGCTTCAGGTGGGTTTCTCCGTCCTCTGGCGAGCTGCCGTGGCGGCCGCCGTGGCGGCCGCCTTGTTTGCCATCAGAGTGAGTGTGTAGCGTTCTTTTTTCCCCGGAAAACAACACAGAACAAAGGCTCCCTTTCAAAGACGCCTCTACTCTGCCACCTTTGTGAGAATCTGCCATTGCCGTGTCTAATCTGTGGCGCTCACACTATCAAAACAAGCGTGGGAGGACCACTGCGCATACAGCGTGCGGCCCCGTCTAACCAGCCGCCGCAGCCTCTCTGGCGGCAGCAGGAATAATCAGCTTCTCTCTCTGCGTCCTGTTCTCTAGGCCGGACCTGGGGAGGAAGGCCCAGCAGCAGCGCCTGGCCGAGGCCTTGCTCTCGGAGTACGCCAGTGGGCTGGAGGCTGGCGGTGCCAAGGCGAGAAAGCAGAGCAGACAGGCCGAGCCAGACGGCGAGCCGGACGAGCCAAGCAGCGCCGACAGCTCCAGCGACGACTGAGGCCCTCGCCAGCCCGGGCCATGGAGGAAAAGAAAAAGTGCCCCCATGACACAGAAATAAACCCAGAAAGTGTTCTCAAACTCCTGCCATGGCCCGGCCCCGTCCTGTCCTCTCTGACCTCCCAGTGCGCCTTCCTTCCCCTGACAGCCCACAGCCTTCCCTGGGGTAGTGGGGCCCCGGCCACACAGTGTAGCTTAGCAGTTAGCCCGTATCTATCTGTAGACCATAGGCTGCTTACCTCTCCCTGCCCCACACCCTCACCAGAGCCCTGTGGCCACCCGCTGTGAGGCCCGGTGCTGCGGCAGCCGGCCGGCTGCCACCTGCCTCACACGCTGACCTGAAGAAGTTCCACGTGTACCCGTATTGGCATGCCTTTTGTAAACCGTTTTCAGATCTGGATTTAAATTTGTAAACGAATAAAAAATATTTATCCAACCATTTGGTCGATGTCCAAATGCTTTGTGGGGACCCGAGGGGCTTGGTGGGTCAGCAGATCCTGTCCGCAGCCGCCCTGGCTCCGTGCTGGGGTCACACATTGCTCGCCCTTCACGTCCACGGAAGACTCTCGGGGTGACTGACTGACCATTGCCCTTCTGTTTGCCTTTGAAGTCAAAAGATGCCAAGGCCCTGCGCTCCCGCCTTTGAATTCATCTTGTCTGGTCTGTGTTGTGGCCTCAGGTGCCCCTCTCCCATGGTGTCTGCTGGGAAGTTTGAAGGAGGACCCCTGCAGTGTATTGATTTCTCAATAAATGTAAGATTTGGACACGTGACTCCAGGGGGTCAGAGGAGGATGAGGGAGAGGTAAAGCCACCCACCTCTGTCTGCTTTGTCCCTTCTCCCACTGTCCAAACCACACACACACACACACACACACACACACCCGTTCCTGGGATGCTGCGGGGGCCCCACTGCAGCAGGCCCTCCAGACTGGCCAGGCGGCACCTCAGAGGGCCGGAGCTGCCGGCCCTGTGGTAATCCTTATGCCCACAGCACACGCCAGGGCGTGGCAGAGCCGAGCTTTTATTTTGATGCCTGAAGGTTCACATGATTTGGATGAGAAAAGGAGGGATCAAACTCTAGCAGAAGCAGCTGTGTGAGAAACAGGATTAGCGCCGCAATGGGGGCCGCAAAGGAACCCGGCTCTTCGTTCCCACGAAGGGGGAATCCAGAGAGCTCGCGCTCCTGGGGAGGAAGTGCCAGAAGCGTGCAAAGTGTGAGCGACTGAATTCCCAGATCAGAACTTCCCTCCGCTTGCTAACACTTCGGTGAGGGTTTCTCATCAATACAGAAACGCGGGCTTAGCAGCCTGAGGGTTAATATTTCCCAAATGTGAGGAACCTCAGAGGAAATCTTCTTATTGCAGCTCCTGGCAGATCAGACGGTTCAGGCATCAATTAGGCAGAGCTTTGGCCTAATTCCACGGCACACATTCCGTGTGGTGTGCCTCCTCCGTCCCTCCGTCCTGCCTTTTCTTTCCTCTCATTTCCCAAACTTCCCGCTCCTCCTGTTTCGGGGCAGGGAGGATGTGGGTGTCTCCTGGTGGTGCAGCCCTGGGGCCCGGGGGATGTGGTTTTAACGCCACCCTCAGGTCTGCGACCCCGCCGGTCTCACCCCACGGGGCCGTTCCTCGCTCTGAAGGGCCTGAGCCCTGGAGGAACCGAGTCTGTCCGTCCGGCTGACGCAATTGGAGCGGCATCTTAGAGCCAAGCAAACGCGAGAAGGGCCGTTGGACAAAGGCCGTGCATTCCTTCAGATTTCCTTCTCGCTGTGGTGGAGGGGGCGAGATCGGGGGCGAGGGGAGTCCACGAGGACTCTAAGGCAGCCCGTTCCGGACTGCCGGAGGCCTTGCTGCAGCGCTTCAGTCCCCGGACGGAGGCTTTTCCACGGGAGCCGGCGCCCGCAGGAAAGGCCGCGTCACTCATCTCCATGGACATCACCTTGTCTGCCGTTTGTCCCACGTAGGACACTCCAGAGTGGGGGCCGAGGGGCGCCCTTCAGATCAGCTCAACTATTCCCCGCAGCCTCACTCACACCAAGGCTCCCACCCCTGCTGCCCCTCCTGGCTGGGAGTCTAGGCTTATGCGGGGGTGGGGGGGAGGGTCATGGGAGGGGGCAGAGGGAAGGCTTCGGGGCCTCTTCCTGTCCCGCCTGCTGGGAGGAGTGGGACGATCACACCTTTTTCTCTTTTAAATGCGGGTTCGCCCAGCCCCGGGGCCGGAACTGCCGGCTCCACCTGAGGCCGAGATGGTTGCCGGGGGATGCGCAGGGCCATTTAAAACACCGTGATGGGAACTTGTCGGGAGGCTTGTTCTTCATTAGTGCGAGGCAGGCGCCCCCGCGGAACAAGGACAATTACACGGCGCGGGGTCCGGGCGCGGGCCGGGAGTCGGAGGCCGCCGCCCCCACTCGCGCACAAGGAGGAGCACACGGTGCGCGCCGTCCTCTGATAGATTTTTAATATGATTTTAGAGAGTTTTGTTTGGTCTCATTCTTATTCAATGAGATTAATCTGGAGCACTTATCCCCTGGGCCTCAGTCTGCCCGCGCGCCCCGGCGGGGTTGTCGCGGGGTTTGTTTGCACGGGGCTCTGAGAGACTCCTTTCCCACTTCATTAACCGGCCCGCGGTCCCCGTCCCCGCGCCGCCACCCCAGCCGGGGATTTGCCGCCCCCATTCACATGCAAACCACCCCGAAGCCGGCCCCTCGACTTAATTAGCTGCTGTGCACTTTGCAGAGTGAGAATAATACCCTCTCCATCCCGAACGGGAGCCGGGTGTGCGGGGAGTTGTGGGGGGGACGGGTTAGGGAGTCATCGTAGTGGGCCGGGGCGGGTGTGGTGTAAGCTGCCCCCCCTCCACCTCCAGGCAGCCCTCCGGACACCACCGTGCCACCAAAGGAAGGGGCTCAGGTCATCGAGCCCCCAAACCTCCCGCCCTGGCTGTGTCTCCGGTCTCGGGCGTGTGAGCTGCAGGTGGTGGGGGGCGGGGGAGCACCTGCCCCGCCTCCCCACCTCCCGGAGCGGGAAAGACCTCAGGAGGTGACCTTGCCCTCTGGCCCTGAGCTGGAGGCCTGGAGTGAGGCTGAGATGTAAGCCCTTTCCCCCCCCCCCCCCCCGGATCCCCTCTGCGGCTCATCCCCCACTTACTCTTACTCCGGGCGCAGAGGGAGGGAGGCAGTGCGGAAGTGGGGGTACCCGCTGGGCGTCAGGTTCCCAGCGAAAGCTCTTGGGGTCCCACCCTCCGGGGACCGGAGCCGCCCGGGCGTGGGGCGGAGGGCGGGGGCGGGGGGGACCCGCCTCGGAGCCCATCTGTCAGGCCCGCGCCCGGCGGGCCGGTCACCAGCTGCCGGCGCCCGTGTCGCGGCCAGATGAGCCGGCTCAGCGAGGGCACCGGGGCCCAGCCCGGCCGCAGCGCCGGCCGCTGACCCACCGGCCCCCGGGACAGGCTGGGGCGGCGGGCCAGATGGAGGGGAGGCGGAGGCGGGGGTGGGGGTGAGCTCTCGCCCGGAAGAGAGGGAGACCGAGGCCAGGAAACCCGCCCGGGCAGCACCGGGAAGCGGGGGGTGAGGGTGGAGGGAGCGGGGTCTCGGGAGGGGACGCTCAGAGGGGCCACGGGGTGAAGAAGCTGCGCGCACAGGCGCCGTCCTTTGTACGAAGTTTATTTCACATTTAAAAAAGCGAGAGCCGAGCGCCGGTGGGGCTGGGTCAGGACTGGGCAGGCCCCGGCCCCTTCCTGCCCCGCCTGCAGGGGGCAGCTCGGGGCACAGGGCACGGACTCACGGACACGGTCACGGCTCAGGTCACGAATAAATAACCTCATATACACTTTGCACACCGTATGTACAGGCGGCCGCCCCTCCACGGCCGCGTGCGGGTGGGCTGGGTGCTGGCGGGAGCGCAGGGGGCAGAGCACCTCTGGGGGCGCCCCGGCCGCCTCTGGGAGGGACAACGGGGTGACCCTGGCGCTGCAGGGGTGCCGTGTATGTACATCGGCGGGTGGCAGTGCTCCCGTGGGCTGGCCGAGAGCGAGGGCCCCGGGAGGCTGGGGTCCGGGGTCCGGGTCCGGCTGCAGGAGACTTGGCACCTGGCCCTCGGGGACGCGCGGCCGGAGAGCCAGGGGGCCGGGCGCTCACCGGGGCTGCGCGGCGCGGGGCAGCACGCCGGCCAGCGGGGGCAGCGGCGGGGGCTCGGCGCCCTGCAGGCCGTGCAGCAGCAGGCGGGGCACCAGGGGCCGCTGCAGGGCGGGCGGCGGCGCGCTCGGGCCTCGGTACAGGTACAGCGCGGCGCCCGGGTCCAGGTTGGAGACCAGGCTCTGCGGGTAGAAGTACGGCGACGGGAACATCCGCTGCAGCGCCGAGTAGTTGCCCGCCTCCGCCAGCAGCTCCAGCCCCACGGCCGTCTGCCGCTTCCACTTGGTCCTGGGGGCCGAAATCAACGCCGGTGGTCAGGGCCGAGGCCAGACAGCTCCGCGGCCCCGACACCCCGCGGCCCAGCCCCCCGCCCCTGGGTGCGGGGCCCATGGTCCTGCGGGAGGCCCTGGGGACCACCAAGGCGCCAGAAAGGGAGCGCCGGGCTCCGCTTGCCCGGGTTACACGAATCAGCTCCTTCCAACGGCCCGGCCTCTCACGGCCACTCATCCCCGTTCGCAGAGAAACAAACGGAGGTGCAGGCATTTCCCCAGATGGCCCACCCGGCAGAGCCCCGCTCCGGCCTCTAACCTCTCATCTGCTCCAGGGAGGCACAGCTGTCCCTCCCAACTTCCCGTGCACCCGCTCCCCACACCCCCAGGCAAGATGGCCGGAAAGAGGACAGGGAACCTGGGTTTGCTACCACCTGTGGGCGAGGCTGCACCCCGAGGAGCCCAGGCAGCCGCTTCTGCAGAAGGCGCCCCCGCCCCGCCCCGCCCCGCACACCCTCTCCGGCACCCAGGTCCGGGGCTGGGGTACCCTCAGCCCCGAGGCCGCTGAAGAGGGGGGGCGGCCAGGAGGTTGGGGCGCGGACCCTGAGTGTCCCCGGACCGGGGCTGGGCAGCCCCCTGAAGTCCCACAGAGGCGGCTCCCACACCGGCCGTCCCCTCCCTGAATTATTCATCGTCGTCATAATTGTGTAATTACTGTAACGGGCCTTAATTATTGATGCCCGGAGCAGGGATGGTATTCATTATTCATGGCGGATGCATCCGGAGGCTTGTTTATGGAGAGCGCCGGCCGGCCACTGCCGTGTGCGAGGGGCGTGGGGCTGCGTGTTCCGTGTGACGGTGAGTTATGTTGTGTGTGTGTGTGCCTGTGTGTGTTCTGTATGAGGCTGAGTTATGTTGTGTGTGTGTGTGTGTGTGTGTTCTGTGTGAGGGTGAGTTATGTTGTGTGTGTGTGTGTGCCTGTGTGTGTGTTCTGTGTGAGGGTGAGTTATGTGTGTGTGAGGGTGAGTTATGTGTGTGTGTGCCTGTGTGTGTGTGCCTGTGTGTGTGTGTGTTCTGTGTGAGGGTGAATTATGTGTGTGTGTGTGTGCCTGTGTGTGTGTGTGTTTTGTGTGACAGTGAATTATGTTGATGTGTGTGTGTGTGCCTGTGTGTGTGTGTTCTGTGTGAGGGTGAGTTATGTGTGTGTGTGTGTGTGCCTGTGTGTGTGTGTTCTGTGTGACAGTGAATTATGTTGATGTGTGTGTGTGTGCCTATGTGTGTGTGTTCTGTGTGAGGGTGAGTTATGTTGTGTGTGTGTGTGTGCCTGTGTGTGTGTTCTGTGTGAGGGTGAGTTATGTGTGTGTGAGGGTGAGTTATGTGTGTGTGTGCCTGTGTGTGTGTGTGCCTGTGTGTGTGTGCCTGTGTGTGTGTGTGTGTTCTGTGTGAGGGTGAATTATGTGTGTGTGTGTGTGTGTGTGCGCGCCTGTGTGTGTGTGTTCTGTGTGACAGTGAATTATGTTGATGTGTGTGTGTGTGCCTGTGTGTGTGTGAGACCATGGGTTGAGTGTGTGTATGTGCGTGTGTGTTGATATATGTGGATCTTTGTCCCTGAGTGTGGTAGGGAGGGAGATTAGAAAACACCAGTTTCCCAGTCCCTGGAGGAGCTGGGGCGGCCCTTCCCTGCCCCGTTTCAGCACCAGAAATACCAAGGAGGCCAGAGAGGCCGGTAGAACCCAGAGCCCTTCCCGACCCCACCCCCCAACAGCCCCTGCCCCCTACATCCCTACCATCCCCCCCCCTGCCACCCCCAGAGACCCGCCTATTGATCCTCCCAGAAAAATACTCTGGACACAGACCACCACCTGCTCTGGCCTGAGGCTCCCCTGGGAGGACTCAGGGCCCTAAGTCTGAGTTCAGGCGGCAGGTGGGACCTGACTGTGGCCCCTGGTCTGTCTGCCCACCGCCCGGGGGGAGGCCTGGGCGCTGGAGGCCGGCCCATGCCCGTCTCTGTGATGCGGGCAGGGTTTGGGCAAGGCCTTCTCTCCTGGGTCCCGGTGTCCCTGCGTTCACAGAACGGGGAAGCCCAGGGCCTCCTATGGTCAGGCCTTGGACATGCTCCGTGGAGGGGGTAGGAAAGGCGAGGGAGCCCCTCCCGTCCTCCCCCCTCCCCCCCGCACCCCTCCGCCCACAGCCGCACCCCACAGCCGGCCTCACCTGCGGTTCTGGTACCAGGTCTTGACCTGCGTGTCGGTGAGGTTGAGCGAGGCGGCCAGCTCCATGCGGTCCTGCACGCTCAGGTACTTCTGCCGCTCGAAGCTGCGCTCCAGCTGCGCCAGCTGATGGTCGGTGAAGGCGGTGCGCGCCTTGCGCGGCTTCTTCAGGCGCACCGGGGGGCTGTCCCGCGAGCTGGAGATCTCCCGGTCGCCCTCCTCCTTCACTGCGGGCACAGGGGCGCGTCAGGCCCGCCTGGCCCCGCGCCCGCTCTCCCGGCCTCGCCTGCGCCCGCTCCCCGGGCTGGCGCGGTCGCTCCGGTAACCGGGGCTCCCAGGCAGCAGTGGCCCCGGCTGCTGCGGCAAAGCCACTGGGAACTGGGACCACAGCCCCGATGGAGGGCTGACCCCCGGGGAGAGGTGGCCCAACCCCCTCTCCCTGCACTCCCCGAGGGATGAGCCCAGCGACTGGCAGGACGCCGCCGGGGGAGGGGCACAGGGCCCGCCGGTGGCTGCCGGGTGCTCTGGCTGCAGGGCGGCCGGGGAGGGAGGAAGCTGAGGGCCGGAGTCTGGGGAGAAAAACCCGCTTGGAGGGACAGAACGCTGTGCGCCCGGAGCAAACCCTGGTCCGGACGGTAAATGGTACCCACACCTCCCCGGCCCCTCGGAGGGTGGTCCGCCAGGTCCTAAGCGGCAGCAGCGCCCGGTGCCCGAGGCTGAGCTCGGGGCGAAGCGCAGGCGCCTGGTCTTGGAAAATTAAGCGGCGGGTTTGTGCAGAGTCCGTTCCCCGGTCCGCACTGCGCCCACTGTGGCTCCCAACTAGCTCTGCATTGTGTGTGTGTGTGGGGGGGGGTTCCGCCCCTGGGGGGACCCCCCAGCAGAGTTCTCATGCCTGAAGCCCAACGACAGGACCTGACAAGGGGCTTATTCTTCCCAAACACCACGGTCGGCTCTCGACCCGGGTGACCGCACGGAAGCGCACACTGGCCAGGCGAACTCGGTCTCCCTCCTTCTCCCGCTAACGCGAGGGTGTAACAGAGAGACCACTTCCCCCAGAGGGGGGTCCGGCTGGGCCCCCCCCTATTCTCTCCGCCTCTCCTTCACGGTGAGCCTCATTGTGCCTGGTGTGTGTAGTGACAAGGTTCAGCTGAATGCGAGTTGATTCCTCTCTGCAGGAAACAATAATCCGGTTAATTGAGCCACCAGGGAGGGAGCGTCTCAACCGGAAAGGCCTGGGTTTGCAGCGGGAGGTGCGGGCGCCGTGTGCACCGAGGCGGCTGGCGGGGCGGGAGAGCCTCCAGGGAGGAAAGGCCACCTCCGGCCCAGCGGCCACCCTGCCCTCCCTCCCGGCCACGCAGGGCCGGCCGCCCCGCAGGGCACTGGGAGCCGGCTCCGCAGGCAAAGTTTAACAAAGTGCACGGAGACAACAGTCCGAACTCCAACGTGAAATCGCGGAAACCTGGCTTCTTGGCCTAATTGCCCGCCGGACTGTTTGTGAAAACCCCGCTTCTGGGGCTGAGGCTGAGGCTGAGGCTGAGGCTGAGGGCTGAGGGCTGAGGGCTGAGGCTGAGGCTGAGGCTGAGGCTGAAGCTGAGGCTGAGGCTGAGGCTGAGGGCTGAGGCTGAGGCTGAGGCTGGGGCTGAGGCTGAGGCTGAGGCTGAGGGCTGAGGCTGAGGCTGAGGCTGGGGCTGAGGCTGAGGCTGAGGCTGAGCTGGGGGAGGGGAGTTGGTGGTGGGGAGATCAGCTTTTCTCTAATCCTCCCGGCGCGGGCGGGAGCCTTTGGAGACCGCCTCTGTGCCAGCCGGAACCCGCCCGCCCCCTGCAGCCTCCGCTCCCATCCTGGGGGCCACACCTCAACGCCCCGGAGTTTTTGAGAACCCTCCCTCCGCCCCCGCCCGGGGGGGGGGGGCGCGGTTGGAGCAGAGTGCCCGCTCGGTTTCTTGGCAGACAGACGGACAGATGGACAGACGGACAGACGTTGGCTCCAGCAGCTCGAGTCATGGCAGACCTCCCTCCCTGGAAGCCTGGCCTAGCTCCTGCCAAACAGCACTCTGGACTTTCGTTCTCTTCGGAGCCTTTGAAGACTGACCGCCCCCCCCCAGGCCCTCCGTGGAGCAAAGGACGCCGCTCGGGAAGTGGGTGGGATGAGGCCCCGGGGCTGCTCTGTGTCTCCCCACCAGCCTCTTCCCTCGCCCCGAAAAAGCAGCCTGCGCCGCTCTGGGCTCGGCGGCCCCGCGCCCTTTCACCCCGGGCTTTGTAGGCGCGAAGGCGGCACCACCTCGGGGTGGGGTGGGAAGACCATCCGCCCTCCTCCTCTCCGACCGGAAAGATACACAGACAGCGGCCCTCCCGCTCCCGATTAGACATCTTCTCGGACCCGGGGACACTGATAGTCCCAGGATCTTAAACGAAACCTCTCCTCAAAATCCCGAATAAAAGGAGTCAGGAGCCCGATTCTCTCCGCCCCGGCCCGCCGTTGGCCATTCCTGCCCCTCACTCTGCCACAAAGCGGGGTGCTGCTGAGAATTCCGAACAACAAAACACGGTTATAAAGAGCCGATCCTGCCGCTCCTCCGCCTTCCCTGCCCTCCCGGCACCCGTCCTCCCCCGGCAGGTTTGCTTTGCCACGGGAAGCAGCCCTGGGGCGAAGCCGGGGTTCCGGGCCCCAAGCCTGAGGCCTCCCCGAGTGCTCGCTCCACCTGCCCGCTTCCTGGCGGCCGGGAAGCCGAGGACAGCGAGATGGGGCGTGGGGCCCCGCGCGGTGTGGGTCTGAGGTCAGGGCCTGTCCACAAACGAATTCTCGGCCGGAAGGAGAGTGTTTTTGTGGAGATGGGTACAAACAGGGGCCAGAGGTGCAGGCCCCGAGGCGGCAGAGCAGCTGCCCCCTCAGGGAAGTTCTGTTTGAGGAAAAGGGCTCGGGAATTAATTCTGAGCTGACAGAGCTCCGAAGGGCCTCGGCCAGCCCGGCTTCCGCGCAGGGGGACACGGCTCTGTCGCCGAAGCCCTGACTCTCCCCCTCCCCCCCCCACCCCCGCCTGACTCCCACTTCTTGTGGGGAGAGAACTGGTCAAAGAGCTGAGGTCCAGGCAGGGGCCGGCCACGCGGGCGACTATAAAATTAGGGTTCTCCTTTTTCCGATTCCCTTCCTTCTTCCTTCTTTTCCCCTCCCTTCCCCCCTCCTCTTCGTCTTGGTCTCAGGTCCCTGGTTAAGGCGAGATGAAAGGGAACAAGGAAAGGTTCACAGAGGTGAGAGGCAAGCGAAGGGCCAGTGACCCCCAGGTAAGGGGACGGGAGCTGGCCACTCGGAAATCGCTCGATTCTCTTAAAAATCAAATTCAGCGAGAACCGCTGGGTGGGTGCAGGGCTCCCCTCTGGACCAGCCCTCGGACCCGCTCCCCGCCGGCCTCCCAGCCCCGCCTGCTGCTGCTGCTCCTTTGAAGTGAGCATTCCTTTTGCATAATTCCCGGACCAGAGCGCCGCTGGGCCCATGGGGAGGCGAAGCCCGGTTTCTCTCCCCGGAAACCCAGATGAAAGGGCGGAGAGGCTGACTGTTCTTCGAATTCACTCCTCTGAGGAGGGCGCTCAGCGGAGCCCTGGGGTCTGGTGGTTTTGCGGTCTTTTCTCGGCTCTGGCCAGAGGGGCGCCTGCTCCTGCCCTCCAGCCCCCCTGGCAGGGCAGACTCAGCGGAAGTTTGGAAAGTTTGCTCTGTGCATTTGGGGGTCTCTCCTGGGGCGCATAGAGTCCCCTTCCCCGAGGTCTCCACCAGATCTTAGTTGCTCAGAGGCATAGCCACGGGCAGCGGGAGGTTCAGACAGGCCGGCTGCTCCTGCTCCGCGGGCCAACCCAGGGCGGGGGAGGGGGCGCTCCAAGCCGGCCGGCCGTGCTGTGCCCTCCGTGTGCACGAAGTTTCCCTGCCGGCTTTTAGAAACACAGCCTCCCCCGGCTCCCGCCTCCCGCTGCCGTCTTACCTTTGTACTCGGAGTCGGACGAGGCGTTGCTGCCCCCTTTGTCCAGCTTGTCCCTGAAGTCCTCCCCGGCCTTGGGTGCGAGGCGGCCCCCCGGCTCGGGGGCGGCCGGCGGCCCGCTGCTAGAATAGGGCGCGCAGGCCGCCAGGGGTTTGCAGTCGGCGAGGATGTCCCTGATCAGGAAGGAGGAGGTCACCGTGCGTGACTGGGCTGGGGCCGAGAGCTGCCCCGGCTGCAGGTGCGAGTCCAGACCCGGGCCCGGCGCCCCGCCAGGGCCAGGCCTCGGGGCGCCCGCCTCCAGGCAGTCCCTTGCCGGCGAGGCCGGTGAGGAGCACTCGCTGCTGCTGCTCTCCGAGCGAGGACTCAGCTCCAGGGGTGAGCGGCAGTCCCCAAGCAGGGGGTCCCCCTTGGGGAGGGCGGGGCTGCCCGCCCGGTGGGAGAGGATGGAGTCGATCCCAAAGCCATTGGAGCCTTCCATAGCCAAGCGTCCGCCTGTCCCCTCCGGCAGCTCCCCACCCACCCCAGCCCGGCCGCGCTGTCCTCGCCCCTAGCTGCGGGCTGGCATGGGGAAGGCGGGCAGGGAGCCTGCGGGCACCTTGGATGGAGTTCAGCCTCGGGGGAGCCCGGCAGCTCTGGGCCAACCTCCTCTGCGCATTAGATCCGAGAGGGCTCAGCGCGTCTTCTGCGGCATCGCGCCTCGCCGCCGAGCCGAGGGGGGGTGGTGGGAGTGTCAGGGAGGGATGGGAGGGAGGGCGCGCCAAGTTGGGGAGCGCAAAGGGGGAGACGGACGGCCCGGGCGCTCCTCTGGCGCAGGAGAGGCGCGAGGGTGTTGGAATCTAGAGAGAACGGCGTTTGGAAATCCACGCCGCGCGCTTCCTCCGGGCGACGTGGCCGCAGGCGGCGGGCCGCACCGCCGGGGGCCGCGGGCTACGGGCCGGCGTGGCGGCGCGCACCCGGCGGCGTCAGCACCGCGGACAGCGGCGGCGGCCCCGGGCGCATGGCTCTGCGGCCGCAGGGCCTCCCCGCGCCCCGCGCCCCGCGCCCGGCCGTCAGCACCGCGGACAGCGCCCGGCCCCGCGCTCCCCGGTCCGCGCTCCGCCGCCCCCGCCGCACAGGATGAACAAGGGTCACTACTTTGGGGCCGGGTTTTGTTCCTCTTTTCCCTCGGTATGTGGTGTGAGTGTGAGTGTGAGTGTGAGTGAGAGTGAGTGAGTGTGAGTGAGTGTGAATGAGTGTGTATGTGTGAGTGTATGTGTGTGTGTGTGTGTGTGTGTGTGTGTGTGTGTGTTTTAAAGGGGGCCAGCCCACGTGTCCCCGGAGTGACGCCGCTGATTGGCTGCGGCCGGTTTTGGGGGTGATGTCACGGCTCGGCGGTCGCGGCCCGATTCCCTTTCCGTTTGATTAAAAGAGACACCGAATTAATTACCGCCCGGCCCCCACTGTGTGCGGCGGTTCCGCGCGGTTTGCCGTCATTAGGCCGCGATGGGGCCCCTAACGGGGTGATTAGCGGGGGGGGGGGAAGGGGAGAGGGGGGAGGGGGGAAGGGGGGAGGGGTCCGAGCCCGCGGCGCCCCGAGGCTCGGGATGCGAGTTGTTTTCGTTTTTTAAGTTCTCACCGACCCTTTCCGGCCGTTATTCAAGCGATTCGCCCCGGGGCTGTCCCAGGGCCCTGTTCTCTGCCCCCCCCCCCGCCACCCTCCTTCCTCCGCCGCGGAGAGGGGCCCACCGGCGCCGGAGCGGGTGTGTGCGGAGGGCCCCGTCCTGGGGCCATTTCCGGGGTGCTGGGTGTTTCCGGAGTCCTGGGTGTCTCGCCTGGGGCGCTTTGTGGCCCTTCTCTGCCCTCGTGGAGCCCTGCGGCCTGGCGGCGGGAGAGCGGGTGTGCGCCCGGGAGGGCGGAAGCGGCTTCCCTGGGGTGGGGGGTGGGGGGTGGAGAGGGTGGGAAGGTGGGGAGTCGTGTCCGCGACGCTGGGAGCCCCTAGGAATCCGGGCGGCCCCGGGGAGGCGGCAGGGCCCCATTCAGCGGGACCTGCGGCGGCCCGGCCCCCCGATCCGTGTCTCTGCGCCTCTGAACGGGCAGCGCGAGGGCCTTCGGGGCGAGGGCAGCCGCCGCCGCCGTTTTCCGGGCGTTTCCACCCCCGCGCCCCTGCCTTTCAGGGTGCGCCCTGCCTTTCGGGGTGCGCCCTGCCTTTCGGGGTGCGCCCTGCCTTTCGGGGTGCCCGGTGCGGCCCGCGCGGGGGCGGATCGGAAGCGTTTCCAGGGACTTTCCCAGCGGCTCGGGGACCGGGACCGGGTCTGCGGTCCAAGACGAAGGGAGTCTCGCCCGCGGCTGCCGTGGGGCCTCCGAGGCCGGTCCGCGCGCCCTGCCTCCGCCCCCGGCCCCGCGCCGGCTCCGCGCCTCCCGCGCTGGGACCAGCCCCGACCCGCTCCGGCGGCGGGAACTTCTCCTCCCGGGCCCGGCCCCCGCCCCCCGCGCCGCCGGCAGATTGGAAGCGGCCCCGCCGCCGGCCGAGCGGGGCGAGGACCGGCTCCCCGGGGACCGCGCGCCCGGCTCGGCTGCAAGCTGTCGGAGGCGGAGCGGGCGCCGGGGCGGAGGGCCGGGCCCGCCCTGCGCCGCCCGCGGGGCCGCCGGCCGCCGGGCTCCGCTCAGCGGGAGGAGAAGGGCTTCAGCCCCGGGCCCTTCCGCCACCCGGGCCTGGGCCCGGTCCTGCCGGCGGCTCCGGGGACCCGCGCCCAGCTCCGCTGTCACCCCACTCTGCGCCCGCGTGTCCCGGGGCACCTCCTGGCCGGTTAGGGCCCGCGGCCGCCTTGGCGGCTGCGCTGGGACCTCGGGCGGTGAAGGGAGGCCCGGGGCGCCGGCGGGCCCTGCGGGGCGCTGCGGGGAGGCTGCGGCGGGCGGGAACGGTGCGGGGTGTGGGAGTGAAAACCAGCCTCCTGAACCCGGACCCCTGCAGCCCCTGCTTTCCCCAGCCTCTCCTCCCGCCCCCCCCAACCTCTCCTCCCCCCCCCCAGCCTCTCCTCCCGCTCCCCCGCCTCTCCTCCCCCTCCCCCCGCCTCTCCTCCTGCCCCCCCCCGCCTCTCCTCCCCCTTCCCCCGCCTCTCCTCCCGCCCCCCCGCCTCTCCTCCCGCCCCCCAGCCTCTCCTCCCGCCCCCCAGCCTCTCCTCCCGCTCCCCCCGCCTGTCCTCCCGCCCCCCCCGCCTCTCCTCCCGCCCCCCAGCCTCTCCTCCCCCCCAGCCTCTCCTCCCGCTCTCCCCGCCTCTCCTCCCGCCCCCCCCCCAGCCTCTCGGAGCTCAGGGGGTTCAGAGGCTGCAGGACACCTGGGTGCAGCATGGCCGCCTCAGGACATCACTTCACTCCTGGTCGGCCTCCCAGCTCCACCCCCACCTGCTCCCTCCCTCCCCATGGCCGTCCTCCCTGCACCTCCGAGAGCCCACACCTGCACCGCTCTGCTGAGGCATCGGGGTCCTGGGTGGGCGGCCCATCCTCCCTTGGAGAGAGGAGCCTGGTGGTCCCGAGGGTAAGAGGGCCTCGGGGCTGGGTGTGAACCCGGGTGAGCAGGAGGCAGGCCCTGCCCTGGCTGACCCCCGCCCCCAGAGGAAGCGCAGGGGAGGGGAATCAGGAGACCAGCATTCCCAGGACCTCCGCCAGGACTGGGCCTGAGCCCAGGGCCCAGAATGGGCAGCCAGCGCCCAGCCCTCTTCAGGGCTCCCACCCCTCCTCCCTGCCTCCCCTCCCCTTCCACCTCCGGCTGCAAGTCCTAGTCCTCGCCCATCATCCACTGAGATTGCTTTTCATCCTTCAGCTTCTCATGGCCCTGAGGCCCTAGGACCCCCCCTCCCCCCGCACTGCCCCCAGACAGAGCAGCCCCTTTCCCAGAGCAGGGAGGGCGCTGCCCAGCGCCCTGTCCCCTCTCCACACCCCGACCTCCGGTCCCGACCTCTGCCTTTCCGTCCGGGGCCCCAGGGGCGTGGAGGAGGCAGCCTGGCTGCAGATCACACCCCTGCACCGGGCTCTTTTGGTGTGGGTTTGGCTATGGCCTGGGAGCCAGGGTTCACACCTGGCTCCCAGCCCCCCTACCTCCCCAGAGGCCGGCCAGCCCGGAGCAGATGAGGTTGCCTTGAGGAAGGTTGCACCTTCCGGAGCCGCAGAGCCGGGGGGAGCTGTGCCGTGGGCTCTGGGAGGACCCACGTCCTTGCTCAGGAGTGACCTGCGGCTCCATCCACCCTTCCCACCCCGAGCAGCCAGACCAGAGGCCAGTGCCTCGAGGCCTCAGGCTGCGTGTGGCTCCAGAAGCTGCCGGACGGGACGGGGAGCGGACCTGGCTCAGAACCCAGGCCAGAGGTCGTAATTGAAACGGTTCCTATTTAAAACTTTGGTTGACAAAATATACCGTTTGTCTCGGTGGCTGAGTTTCGGAGCAACCCCGTCAACTGTACCTTAGGCCAGGGCCTGACCGCCACCTTCCCGCCCCACCGTGGGACCCCAGCAAACACTTCCTGAGCCGCGTCCTCACCTGCTGGCCGTGAGGACAGGTGGGCCGGGAGAGGCAGCGCTGATGGCCCAGCACGGCCCCGGATGCCAATGGCAGACCTGCTCCCTGGCAGCTTGGAGCGCCAGGCTGGTCTCCCTACCCGTCCCCCACCCACCCACCCATCCTCCCCTCCCCCCAGACACACCCCAGAGGTCAGCTCCCCCTTTGCCCAGGGCCTCCAACCAAATCCAGTTTTCTGCGAGGAGGGAAAGGGTGGGCGAACAGGCCAGCCGGGTGCGGTGGCGCTTTCTGCAGACAGATGGGTGGGACGAGGGCTTGGAGGGTTTGTGGGCCTCAAGGTCAGGCTGTTCTCAGCCATTTTGTTGATTTGGCCCCAAACCCCACAGAGCTCCTGAAACCAGATTGAGGTTATTCTTTCTCCCCGTCCCTCCGTCCTCTCTCACAAAAGCAGCCCCTCTCCCCACCCCCCCCACCCCCGCACGCACACCCAGCGCGCACACTGGCTGCCGGCCCTGCCAGCGTGGAGCTTGCAGGGCACCCGGTGCCCACCCATCCCCGTCCCCTCACGAAGGACTTCCCCCCTGTGCCCTCCGGGTACCACCCCCCTGCATTCCGTTCCGGGAACCGGGGTGAAAAGCCAACCTAGCTTTTGTTTTCTTTTTAAAATATATATACTTTTACTGATTTCAGAGAGGAAGAGAGGGAGGGAGAGACAGAAACATCAATGATGAGAGTCATTGATCGGCTGCCTCCTGCCGCCCCCAATGGGGATCAAGCCTGCCACCCAGGCGAGTGCCCTGACCGGGAATTGCACTGTGACTTCCTGGTTCCTAGGTTGACGCTCAACCCCTGAGCCAGCAGGGCTTGTTTACATTCTGTAATGAGTTCAAGCATCAGAGGTTTTCAAAGTAAAAAGGGAGGAAGGAAAAGGCAGTCTGTCTCCAGGAGGGAAACGCAGGAGAAGGCGCGTGATGGGGGGCGTAGGCCGGGCTGGCTGAAGGCAGGCCCCGGGGCCACTGGTCCACCTGCTGTCATGGAGACATGCTTCCCCTGAACCCCGAACCTGTGGTCTCTAACCAGCACCAGTTGGGGAGCTGGGACGGGTGCGCCCAAACGCCAGGCCTTCGCTCTGGTCTGGGGTCTCCCGGCCCATGAGCCATGCTCTCTCGTCAGGCCCGCCAGTCGCAGGCACCGCCTCTGCCTGGTTCTTGCTGCCATCGCTGCTAAAACCCTGCACAGCAGCCAGATTCCGGACCCCACCCCCTCGCTGTCTTCTTAGCAGGGAAATTATTAATTATCTGGTTGAGAGAGAGAGGCAGTGAGAGAATGAATGAGGTTTGGGCTTTGGTAGAATGATCTGGAAATAGACCAGAGTCAGGGGGGAGAGTCGGTGTGAAAAGAAAGCTGACCTCCCAGCCGAGGTCTGCTCTGCCTCGAGGGCTGCTAAGCACCTGGGCCCTTCCTCTCTTGGGACTGGCATCTCCCCAAGTCCCTGCCGAAGGCTCCCTGCACGGTCCTCCCCCCCACCCCCCACCAGCGTGGGCACTCCTCCCTCCCGCTGCAGGGGGCACTTCCAAGAACTCCAGGCTGCCAGGGGAAGGTCCAGACCAGCCCCCTCCCCCTGTGGCCCCCACCTGGGCTCGGTTCAGTCTCTGACGGGCTGTTGCCAGGAAACCCAACCAGGAGGTAAAATATCCGCAAATGCCAATCAGCTGGGGAATGAGCAGAGACGGGTGCGTGCCACACGCCGGGCACGGCCGCCCCACATAGCACTGGCCGCGGCTTGACTGGACGGAGAGCTAGGCTTAGGCTGGGCTCTCCCCGGGTCCACAGTCTGGTCACAGGCCAGGAAGGGCCAGCAGAGGGACCCCTCGGCCCGGTCGCACCGGCAGGTGCGCCAGGACACCTAAGAAGGTGGGTGAGATGGAACCCGACCTGGGGCCTGGTGCGGGTGCAAATAATTAATGAGGGACGAGCCACGGGGGAGGGGAGGGCTGGGCGCTTCCGCGGCCGTGGGCTCGGGCCTGCCAGCGGGTGGCGCTGTAGGACAAGAGCTGAGGGCCCCTCGGAGGAGAGCCGCTTCCGTCCAGGCGACCCAGAGCGGGATCCAGGAGGGGACGGAGGGCGCTGCCCCTGGGTGACCGGGTGACCGGCACAGCCCAGCAAGTCCCACAGCGCTGCCCGCCATCTGCGGGGCGGGAAGGGATGAACAGGTGTGTGAGAGGTTGCCGCAGCCTTTTCTGGCCCAGCCCACACTTTCCTCTTGGCACAGCCAGCCTGACAGGGCTGGGGGGGGCACTGCCCTGGGCATCTGCCTCGTTGGCGTAGCAAGCGGGCCGCCCCTTCCCTTCGAGTGAGGGGTTCAGGCACAGGGGTGCTGGTAAACACCTTTCCCCTCTCGATGCACCGGGACCCACAGGCTGTTCCGGAGCCTCCTCTCTCGCCCTCGGGGCGCTTTATGGTAAGAAAGTGGTAACGCACACGTGTTGGGGCTCCGGCTAAGCTGCCGGCACCTTCTTTCCTGCAGTCGTTGTCCGGCGTGGCCTGTGCCGGGGCTTTGTCTCACGGTGAGGCACAGAGAGGCTCGGGCACTGGCCGAAGGTCACACGGACATGACCGGGTGGAGCTGGGCTTTGCGCCTTGACCGAGGGGCTGGCTGCGGGGTTCGGGGGCCAGGCCTCTCGCCGGGGGTGGGCAGGCTTCGGGTGCTTTAGCCGAGAGGAGGGGGTGTTTTGCTCCTGTGGGCGGGGTGGGGTCCGGGAAGGCCTGCTGAGCCCCAGTCCTGAGGGGGTCGTGCGCACGGCTTTCTTGTGGACTCTGTGCCTGCACCCAGGCGGCTGCCAGGGGAACTCAGATCTCCAACCACCAGGCTGGTTGTCCCTGCCAGGCCCGGCCTGGCCTGTAGGGGGCGAGAGTCACCGGGAACATTCACGCTGAGGTCATTTCACAGAGATCAGGGGCCACTGCGCACGGGCCAGGCCCCTCCCAGGCGGGCCCTTGGCTCTGGGTCTGGGCCTGAGCCTCCTGACCCCACGCCACCTCCTTTCTGAGAAGCCAGGCCCCACAGGGTCACTGTGTCCGGAGCATGAAGCAGGAGCCGGTCAGGGCAGGCCCTGTGAGGGGGACCCAGGTGCCTGCGGGGAAGCACGCAGGTTCCTGTGGCAGGAGGTACAGGAGGAGTGAGGGCGGGGGGGGGGGGCCTGTGGGCAGGGGGTGGTGCCAGAGGGATGGCCCAGCTCTCACCCGGGGTCCCACCCGGCCTGGGCAGGAGTGTGGGTGGAGGGACACCACCCAGTGCTGAGGGCTGCGCCGTGGTGATGGGGTGAGGGGAGCGGGAGGGGGTTCAGGGATCCACTGATGTTCCCCAGGGAAGAGAGGCCGGAGAGAAGGGGCGGGTCAGGAGGGGCTTGGAAGTGACCGGGGCTGGATGGGTGAGGTGTCAGGGGTGAGGGACACACTTGGCCCCAACAGTGGGGTTGGAGGAGGCCCCGTGCATGCTAGGGGGACGCGGAGGGAGCAGCAGGTTGGCGGGAAGGTCAGGATTCTGTCCCAAGTTGGACACACGAGCTGGCGTCCGGGGAGGAGTGCTCAGGCCGGGGGCGGGGGGGGGGGAGGAGTGCTCAGACCAGGGGTGGGGGTGGGGGGAAGGAGTGCTCGGGTTTGGGAAGCCGGGCCAGCTCCCCTGGGGGAGGCCGGGGAGCTAACGGCCCTCGGGCGTCCTCTGCAGCTGCAGTGGGATCGCAGAGTCCGGGGCTGCTCCCGCGCCCGCTCTCACTGCGCGGCTTGCAATAGAGACACAGGAGGCTGACAGCGCGTTTTAATTAAAATAGGTCAGATCTGTGCGGGGAGAAGCCGGGGGTGGGGGCCGGAGCCGCGGGGTTGGCTGAGAACTCCTTCCTCTGTGCCCTCCAGCTCGCTCTTTCTGAGGTCCACCTTCAGGGTCGGCTGGGGGGAAGCCCGGGGGAGCCGGCCCTGAGGAGTGAGGGTCCCCCTGCCGCCGGGCGGAGGGCGGCAGGCACCCGGACCCGCAGCTGAACTCGTGTTTGTGAGGGCTTTGCGAGCACGTGTCCCCGAGGCCCACAGCTGCGGACTCGGCTGTGGCTGGGCCGGTGCCGTGGGTGAGGGTGAGAGAGGGCGGGCGGCCTGCCAGAGGGCGGGTGGGAGGGGCCCCCGGTCGAGGGGCGCTGGGCCAAGGCGAGCGAGTGTTGCCTAACTAAAGGGGCGGGGGGGCTCTTAGCAAAAATAACTAACGGAAGACCTGCCTCCGAGGTCCCTGCAGCAGCAGAGCCCACGAGAAAACAGGGCGGGGCGAGACCGTAGTCCTTCCGGAGCTTTCCTCCGCGGGCGGCTAGGGGTGCGTGTAGTTGCCCAACCGCAGGGTCCCCCGGCGCACGGCGACCTCCTCCCGGTGCGCCTTGAAGGCTCTCCGGCGGTCGGCCTCGGAGGGGAAGGTGTCCAGCTGCCGGCCCACCTGTGGAGGGAGGGAGATGGTGGGCGGGCGTGGAGGCTGGGGCGCCCCTCACCTGCCACCCCAGCTGGGCTTCATGTCGGAGAAACAATGAAGCAGCCGGCAGAGGCGCAGCCGTCGGGGGGGCGGCCGGACAGCGGCAGACGCGTGGTGACGGTGCCCGTGATGATGTCAGTCACTGAACATCCTTCCCAGCCCTTCCCCGCCGCCCGCCCCCCACCAGCCGTCCCCTCCCAGGGCCCCCTGGCCCTCACGCCCCCCTTGGTCTGGAGGTGGCCACGTGGGAGTCCCGGCCCCACACACACACCAGACCAGTGTCCAGGGACCGTCAGTCCAGGGGCCGGGCTCTCCGTCAGGGGAGAGCGGGCCCGATGGAATCCAACTCGCCATCCCCATTTTACAGATGGGGAAACTGAGGCTCAGAGGGGTTTGGTCCAGGGTTGGCTCCACAGGGAATCAGAGGCAGACAAGCTCTGTTTTAGCACCACTCCCTAAGCTCTAGGCACTATGTTCCAGATTCTTTCTAGAATATTCTGCCCATGCTGAGGTTGGTTAGTTATTCCAGGACATAAAACCACAGTCTTTGTCTCAGCGGGGTGTGTGTGTGTGTGTGTGTGTGTGTGTGTGTGTGGAGATGGCGTAGACCCTGTCGAGACTCTACAGACAGCCACGGACTCTCTCCTCGGGAAGGAAACATACCCCCACGTCCTAACGACGGAGCAGTGCAGGACGCCTTGGGGGTCTGTGGTCCCCTGTCCCCCCCACGAGCCCCCTGTCCCCCCGAGGGCCCCCTGTCCCCCCGCGGGCCCCCTGTCCCCCCGCGGGCCCCCTGTCCCTCCATGGGCCCCCTGCCCCCCCCGTGGATCCCCTGTCCCTCCCTGAGCCCCCTGTCCCTCCCTGAGCCCCCTCCCCCCCCGCGGGCCCCCTGTCCCTCCATGGGCCCCCTGCCCCCCCCGCGGACCCCCTGTCCCTCCCTGAGCCCCCTGTCCCTCCCTGAGCCCCCTGTCCCTCCCTGAGCCCCCTGTCCCCCCGTGGGCCCCCCCCCGCAGGCCCCCTGTCCCTCCCTGAGCCCCCTGTCCCCCCGTGGGCCTCCCCCGCAGGCGCCCTGTCCCTCCCTGAGCCCCCCGTCCCCCCACAGGCCTCCTGGGCCCTGGGTGGCGGTGTTTCGGGAGCCGTCGGGCCCAGCCGCAGGTCTCAGGTTTCTTGGCTCCTGTAACCGTCACCTGATGCCCTCCTGACCCAGGCTCGGCACCTGGCGTTGAAGGCATTTGGTGGAACCACAATCCTGTCCCCACCCTAATCTCCAGTTTCAGAGAAATCCCCCCGAGACCTCAGAGAGGTGACTGAGCAGAGAGGGGAAGAGCCGGGAACAGAGGCCTCCACACCGCGGTGTCGCCTCTGGCGAGGGACGCAGATTCCGACACGGAGACACCATCTCCCGGAGGCAGCTGGAGGTGCTCCGTGCAGCAGGCGCGGCCGGTCTCCGGGGCCCCGCGGGCACCCTGCCTGCTTCACGTGCCCAGTGGGACTTGCTGGAGCCTCAGGGCACCCGGATGTGTCTGCATCGTGCAGATGGGGAGTCAGGGGCCTGCAGACGGCGGAGTCCCGTGCCCTGGTCACCTGGGGTGACCCCAGGTCCTCGTGGCGGCACTCCACCCCGCTGTGAAACACTTAGTCCCTACCAGGAGCTCCCTCTCTCCTCCCGCCCAGCGGGTCTGCCAGCGACAAGGGTCCTCATTACCAGCCAGGCTCACCCCTTTGGGCCCCCGAGGGGAAGCAGGAGCACCATGGAGCGCGAGGTTCCTTCAGAGACGCTTCTAAATTGAGCCGTCCGCAGGCTGCCCGCGCCAGGAGCCGGGGCTGGGCCGGCTTCGGCAGGAGACAGCTGTGCTGATGGAGCGGAGTTGCTGAGGTCAAGGCAGGTATACAAGAGGGGCACCAGGCAGCCAGCGGTCTCCACTTCGCCCAGGACCTTGGCTTTTGGGCTCCGTTTCCCAGTCACTCAGAAGCAGCGCCCTCCCAGTGAGCAGCTTCCTTTGGCTGGTCCTCTTGGTTACCAGACGCCCTCGTCATTTCGCCCGCTTTGCTCTTGACTTGGTTCGCTCCTCCTCTGAGGTTTATGTAGCACCACCGGCCCGGTGCACAGATTCGTGCACATTGGAAGGGAATTCATTAGAAGGTGGCCTGTGAGGCAGGAGCGGGCGAGACGGGCCGGACACACCCTGGAGCCAACCTCCCATGGCCCCTCCCTGGCCAGCGGCTCCCGGGGTGGCACCGTGGCTCAAAGGGCATCTGCAAAGTCGGCAGAGTCCCTCTGGCAAGTGTGGTCCCTCGGCCTGGCCTGCGGGGATCGGGCCGGAACTGGCTCTCTGACATCCCCCCGAGGGGTCCCGGAGTGCAAGTGGGCACTCTGCAAAGTTGCTGTGGTACAGGGTATGGAACACAAACACAAGAGTGCAGTAAACCAGATTCGGGCCAACAGTGGCCCAGCAACACAACCCACGGCCGAAAGGGGAGTCTTGGGGCCCCGTGAGGAATCGGGCCCCCTTCTCTCTGATTCCGGGGTGCATCGCCGGAGAACCGCCGCTGCCAAGTCACTGCAGCTCCGCAGCTCCTGTGTCGAGCGTCTGCCCCTGGTGGTCAGTGCACGTCATAGCGACCAGTGGATGGACACAGCGTATCAGCCTTTTATATACATAGATGGTATTGGCAACTATGCTGCCCTCTGCATTTTCTCTTATCTCACCTCACACTATTAAGTATGTTTATTTTTTGCTCAGTTCTCTTCTCACTTCACGCCTACTGAGTTTCTGTTTGGATTTCTTCTCTGGCTTTTCAGTTATTTATAAATATGCTTTAAAACTCCCAGGCAAGCTCCGTAGTTACGTTTTGTGATGGATTTCTAATGTAAAATCTTTGGTGCCAAAGCGATAGGTGTGACTCAGATGCCTTGTCAGTATTTGTTGAGTTTTCGGTGTGTGTCCTGTATGGAAAGCCCTGTGGCGAGGACTCAGGGGGCCTCGTCTGGCAGAACGAGGGAAATGGCGATAAAACACAGTTACAGTCCTAGCCGGGGTGGCCCAGTGGAAAGAGAGTCAGGCAAGGGTGTGTGCCTCAGTTGCAGGTTCGATCCCTGGCCCTGGTCAGGGCGTGAGTGGGAGGCAACCAGTCCATGCGTCTCTCTCACATCGATGTTTCTCTCTGTGTCTCTCCACCTCCCCTCCCCTCTCTCTAAAAATCAATGGGAAAAATGTCCTCCAGTGAGGATTAACAAGAAATTAAATTTAAAAAGGAAGCGTCCAGGACCCAGAGGCGAGATGCTGGTCATGTCCTCTGCCGGTGGCCATGGCCTTGGCCCCGGAGGGGCAGCTTGGCCCACATGCTGAGCAGGGAGTGGCCTGTGCCTCCTCCTCCCTCTGCCCTGGCTCCTTCTCCCGGCAGCAGGAGCTTCGGCCAAGCAGGGACACTGAGGCAGCCCCAGCCCCGGGCTCTGGACAGTGTGTGCGGGCACCAGTCGGGAAGGACCCTCCGCGGCCCAGGCTCAGGCGGGTGGCTTCCCGTGTGCCTGACACGTCCTCCGTGGAACCGTGGGGCCAGCCGCCCAGCCCCCCGCCCCGCCCCAGGACGGTCCCCCCAGAGGACAAGTCTCGGCCAGGCCTGGGGGCTGAGAAATCAAAAGGCAGGATTTGAGAAAAAATAGCCAGATTTAAAAAAGTAAAAAAAAAAATAACCTGCCAAACAGAAAAAAGAAAAGAAAAATGACAGCTATAGAGATTTTAGTTTAGGGTTGTTTTTTTCTAAGTGACAAGTGCTCAGGTGACGGGGAGCGAGGTTTTCTTGAGAAGATTGAGGGGCTGTCTGCTCTAATGAGGGCGCTCGGAGATTATGGATCAGTCCCAGGTCAGTAATTCCTGTCAAGCCGGGCGGCCGGGGGTCAGAGGCCCCCAGAACACGGCCCGTGCGGGCGTCGCCGGCCAGCGCTGCGTCCCGGCTCCGCCGGGGCAGGCCCGGGAGGGGAGCTAATTAGCGAGGCCGCCGGGCTCTCCCGGGACATCTGGTCTCCGAAACCGCCCTCTGCTCCCAGCTCTCTCCTCTGTGAGCCGAAAATAGACCGAGCAAGGACACAGGCCGGCTCACGCTGAGTCTCTGAGCACAGCCAAGCTCGGCGCGGAAAGCCAGGCTCCTGCTCCGCACAGCTCTGCCGGAGGGTCCCGGGCCGGGCGGGTGAGCGGGCAGAGCGAGGGCCCCTGGGGCAGGGGGCAGGCTCACCCAGCGGGAGGGGAGGCTGAAGCTCGGGGTGGTGGAGACCCTGGCCCACGGACACCCAGCTGCTGAGCGGGATGCCTGACCAGGGTCCAGGTCTGTGCTCCGCGGACCGGAGGGCTCCTGAAACCTGCTGGCCCCAAAGTCTCTGAAAACGGGAACCGAGCTGCTGTTCCCAGAAGCCACACCAACGTTTCTCGGTCATTTCCCAGGACCAGGGAGGCTGGGCAGCAGCAGTGGAGATCCGAATGGAGCAACGAGTCTGTCCACCAGATGCCGGGGGAGGGGGGGAGGGGAAGGGCAGGGTGACTGAACTCCCCGAAGACCTGCTTGTGCTTCTTCAGCCTCCGAGTGGAACAGGGTTCAGGCGAGAGGGAGCCACAGCACATCCTGCGGGAAACCGAGGACACTTCCCCTCCCGCGTCGTCCGAGGCCATTTTGCCCGCCATCGCCCTCTTCCGGGCTCCAAAGGCTGAACCCAGGTGCTGAGCATGAACCTGACTCACGTGGGCTATTTTTTTTTTTTCTTCAAGTGGCCTAAATCTTCTTTTTTTAAAAAACAGCTCTATCTATATATATAAAAGGCTAATATGCCAAGGTTCCCCTTGGAGTTCAACCAGGAGATTGGGAGCTTGATCGCTGACCACAAGGGGGCAGCACGGAATGAAGGAGGTCCCGGGCTGGCACCTGGCAGCCGGGGAAGGAAGGCCCTGATCGGCCCTGATTGCCGGCCAGGCCTAGGGACCCTGTGCAGGAATTTCGTGCACCAGGCCTCTAGTTGAGATATAATTAAAAATGTACCCATTTAAAGATTGAAATTTGGGTTGTTGCCGCTTTTTGGCTCTTATGAATGATGCTGCTAGAGACATTCGTGTGTGGACGTAGGCTTTCACTTCTCTTGGTCACACACCCAGGAGTGGAATTGCTGGGTCATGTGGGAACTCTGGGTTTAGCCTTTGGGGAAACTGCGACGGTATCCTAGCCAGCAACCTGCGCTGTTGTCCTGTAGCCTTCACCCCTCCCCTCCTCCGCCCCCCAGGGATCCTGGAAGCCATCAACCACCCGCCATCCGGGCTTTGCTCTCTGAAAACCCTCCTCCGAGAGGATGCCCCCTGGCAGCTGTTTGCAGGAGCCGAACCAGACGGGAGGAGACGCCCCTTCCGCTTCCCCGACTCCATCTTGGAGACCCCGTCCAACACACACACACACACACACACACACACACACACTCTCTCTCTCTCACACACACACCCCCCCACACACACTCTCACACACGCACACACACACACACTCTCTCTCTCACACACGCACACACTCACACACACTCTCGCACACTCACACGCACACTCACACGCACACTCACACGCACACTCACACACATGCACAGGCGCAGACACACACACACACTCATACGCACACTCACATGCACACACACTCATACGCGAACACACATGCGTGCACACACTCTCACACATGCACACGCACGCACACGCGCACAGGCACGCACCCCCGATGCAAATGATACCCGCCGAGCCATCACTGTGAAGCTCGACAGAAAATAATGAGAAACACTAAATCTTTTATAAGGTCAACACGCGCCTTAGCTGAGCAGCTGTCAAACAAGAAAAGAATTTAGCGCCGGAGCCACGGAACTTCCATCGGCTCATTAAGCCCCACAGGCCGGGCCTGGCGTGGCGGAGACGGCCCTCCGTTTGGTGTCAGTAATTTGCGGCGGAGCGAGCAGAGGCAGCGGCGCCAGAGGGGCCCGGGGCGGCTGGGGAATCGTTAGCGCGCCAGGAGCGGCCCGGCTCCTAATTGGAAGCATTGGGCATTATCAGCGGAGGATCTGCCTCAGTTCCCTGACAGCTCGTGGGCCCGGGATGATCGCCCACTTGTCAGTGCAAAAGACCATTAAAAACAAACGTTTTGGTTTAATTGGAGGCACCGCGAGGCCAGGTGAGGGCCGTCAGCCGCTCGCCGCCCGCTCGCCCCGCTGGGGGCCGGGCCGGGGCGGGCGGGTGTCTGTGTTTCCTGGAGCCTCACCTTTCAAACTGTCTGCGGGGCCTGGGTGGGAGATGGAGGGACTTCACAGGCGGCAAGGGCTGTTCTCAGCCGGGTGTCAACAACGCGGTGACAAGCCAGCCGCCAGGAAGAGAGAGGCCCCTTTTCCTCCGGAGCCTGGACGGCGGTGATGGCGGCGGTCCGTGTGGGGGGCGGGAGAGTCGGGCGGTGCTGCCCTGCCCACCCCACTTAGGGGTAGCAGCATACGAGGGGCTCGGAGACTGATTCCCAGCAGAGAGTGGGGCGTTGAGTATATTTTTATCCATTTCAGAGAGGAAGAGAGAGGGACAGAGAAACAGCAACATCAACGATGAGAGAATCATGGATTGGCTGCCTCCTGCACGGACCCTCCTGAGGATCCAGCCCGCAACCGGGGCATGTACCCTTGACTGGAATCGAACCTGGGACCCTTCAGTCTGCAGGCCGATGTTCTATCCACCGAGCCAAACCGGCTAGGGCTGGGGTGGGACTTGCTGCTTTGTGCAGAGTGAGAGCTAAGGAGGGCTCTGAGCGGACAGCCCGCCGAGACGGGGCTGGTGTCTCCCCAGTGCCCCCTGGGGGGCCGGGCGCTGAGGACACAGAGGAGGCCACTCCCTATGAATATCAGCCTCCGCCCCCGCCGAGCTGAGCTGTGCGCTCAAGCTGTGTGCGGACGCCCCGGTGCCGGGCGGAGGTTGTGCATGTTGGTATCACGGGCGCCGTGGGTACCTGATGAATATTCATGGGCGCCTGCCAGCACTCAGAGAGGCCTGCACATTTGTATGTTAATCTCGCCCCATCCCACGAGCCACAGTCTCGTCCGCTGCCTGCCGCGTCTGCGATGAGACCACCTCAGGAGCCCGCGGCCCCCCCAGCGACCTCTCCGGAGGTTTGGGTGAAGGGTCGGGCTGGGAGGGGGCACAGGTCCCTGGGAGCAGGCAGTCCCAGAGCTCCAAGTTTTGCTGCCGAGTTCAGACAGCGCGGACGCCTTAATTGCTTTCTCTGGAAGTTTCCCTGACGGCGCGCTCTCAGGCAGCGGCAGGCGGTACCCACGGCGGGCGCGTGGCTCCACGGCAGCGCCTTTGATCCGGGCCGGGCTGCGTGTGCGCCGGGCTGCCGAGGGCTCTGTTCCTGCCCGGGGAGGGGTGCGGCACGCTCGGATGGTCGGCACACGGCCCGCTGGGAAGGGGTGCTGAGGGGATGTTGTCTTTCCCCCTTTTCTCTTATTGGAATAATGAGCAGGAAGAAGTTCTTGGGGTGCCTTTTAGGAAGAGGCTGTTTAGTTACAGTAAGAATATGAGAGTTAAGTGTCCTCTGCATGCCAGCCTCTGGGCCCTGCTCTGGGGAAACGTGGGCAGACAGGAGACTCTCAGAGGTCTCGGGGTGACTGCTGTTAGGGACAGCCTGTAGGCACTCAACAAGTCTTGGCTGGGTGGACAAACAGATGGATGGACTGATAGATGGGTGGACTGATGGACAGATGGATGGGCAGGTGGATGGATGGTTGGATAAATAGATGGTTGGGTAGATGAATAGATACATGGATGGATGGATGGATGGATGGGCAGATGGATAGACGGATGGTTAAATAAAAAGATAGATAAATGGTTGGGTAGATGAATAGATACATGGATGGATGGATGGATGGGCAGATGGATAGACAGATGGTTGGATAAATAGATAGATAGATGGATGGATGGATGGGCAGATGGATAGACAGATGGTTGGATAAATAGATAGATAGATGGTTGGGTAGATGAATAGATACATGGATGAATGGATGGATGGATGGGCAGATGGATAGACAGACGGATGGTTGGGTGGATGAATGGATAGATTGATGGATGGACAGATGAACGAACAGATACATGGGTGAACAGATGGCTCTCACTTAGAAGTGGGAACAGGTGATTGTGTTCTCCTAAAAGTCATACCCTCAATGGGATGGTGTTTGGAGGTGGGGTTCCTGGGAGGTAATTAGGTTTGGATGGACTCATGAGGGTGGGGCCCCCAGGACGGGATTAGTGCCCTTCTCAGACAAAACACCAGCTCTCTCCCTCTTTCTCAACACAAGACAGTGGCCATCTGAGAGCCAGGAAAAAGCCTCGCCAGAACCCAACCATACCAGCACCCCAACTTCAGACACCAGCCTCCAGAACGGAGAGAAATCCACTCCTGCTGTCTAAGCCCCGGCTGTGGGTGCTGCTGGAGCAGCTGGAGCAGATTAAGACTGACGTTCAGACTCCTTGCTTCTTCTCGACTAGCTTCCCATGGAACGCATGAAAGCATAGCCACAGGAAATACTTTAATTACAGCCGTGCAGGCGCTGCTGATGGGCGCAGGGAGCTGAGGACTTGGGCTTGGTACCTGCCCCACCCACTGGCCCAGCTCAGCCCTCCCCCCGGAGACCTGCAGGCACAGCCAAGCTCAAGAACCACCTGCAGGGCCGATGCCAAAGCTCGTCCCACACAGAAACCATTGCTCCGACCGGCTCCCCGCTGGGCGTGGCCAGCGCCTCACACCTCCTGCGCGGCCCTCTCTCCCGCTGTTTTCACTTTTAGATTCAGGCCGGCTCAGCCCGCCTTCTCTGCCCCGTCCCTGCCTCGTGCCCTTTGTAACCACAGCCTGGACTCCGGTCAATGGCTTCTGTCCTCTTTAGCCTTCGGGCCAGACTCCAATTTCAGGGGGGTTGTCAGGTGTAAAGGCGCTCAGGGCGGTGGAGAGTTCTGTTTATGGCAAGAGCTTAAATCAGCCAGGCCAGGTGGGCACGGCCCTCCAGGCACCCATAAACCCTGAGCTCATGGCCGCCATCCACTCACCTTCCCAGGCCCGGCGTTCAGGCCCCCTGACCCCTGACCGCAGGTGCGGGTCTTACTATTGCTTGGCCCTGCCAGCGCCCACAGGCACCAGCCCCACCCACTTGCCTCTGGTTCGCTAGGACCTGGGGCATGGACTTGAACTTGGGAGCCTTAGCTTTTCTTTCTCGGACAGCGACTCCCCTCCTCGCACCTGGAGCTGAGAGGACAGAGTCCAGAGATCATTCATCAGCGCCCGCCCGGCGGCGAGGTGCGGCTGTGCCTGCGGTGCTGTGGCTGCAGCTGCCGCTGGGATCCGCTCAGAATAGCTTCTTGGACGCCCTTCCCCGCGCGCCGCCCGCGGTGCCTTTGGCCAGAGTCCCCGCTCCCTGTGCTGTTTGCTCCGCTAGGAGGCAGCGCGACCCAGGCCTCTGAGGAGAGGGAGGGCTGAGGCCGGAAACCACGGCCCATCTCGCCTTCTCCCCCGGCTGCTCTGCGGGGCCAGCAGCCTGTGTCTCCGAGGGAACGGGCGGGGGTGTTAGCGCCACAGCTTTTATTTATTTTTATTTAAAAAAATATAGTGCCAAAACCGGTGTGGCTCAGTGGATAGAGCATCGGCCTTCGGACTGAAAGGTCCCAGGTTTGATTCCGGTCAAGGGCACCGTCCCCGTGTGTGGCACATCCTCCTCCCTTGGTTGTAGGCACATGGGAGTGCAGGAGGCAGCTGGTTGATGTTTCTCTCTCATCAATCTTTCTAGCTCTCTAGCCCTCTCCCTTCCTTTCTGGAAAAAATCAATAAAATATATTTTAAATAAATAAATAAATAAATATTGTCATTGATTTCTGAGAGGAAGGGGTGGGAGGGAGAGAGGAGCATCAATGATGAGAATCACTGATGGGCTGCCTCCTGCACGCCCCACACTGGGGATCCAGCCGGCAACCCGGGCCTGTGCCCTGAGTGGGAATCGAACCTTGACCTCCTGGTTCCTAGGTTGGTGCCCAGCCACTGAGCTGCGCCGGCCGGGCACCCCCATGGCCTTTAGATTCCAGGGTACCGCCTCCTGGTGCACCTCGCCCGCACTTCCGGCAAACCCGTTACCATGAGCCCTGAGTGAAGATCGAGGGTGTTTATGGGGGGGACCTGGCCGGCCTCCTGCTCCTCAGCTTTGGGGTGATCGCACCTGAGGCTGACACGCAGAGACGGGGGGTTTGTGGGTGCCGTGGAGACGGGGGGGGGGGGGTGTTTGTGGGTGCCACGGAGCGAGTCCCTCCCCCCCCCCAGATGGCCCACACTCCCCCTCGAGCCCAGGGGAGTGTCCCCGGATCACCGAGGATGCACTCCCTTGGGGATGAGCTGGAGGACTCTGGGGACCCCACAGCCTCATCGGCACCCAAATTCAGCACGAGGCTCCCGTGTCTCTGGAGATTAGGAAGACGGAGCTGATGCCCGAACAATGGCTGACTGTTTGCCGGGGCATGTTCGACAACAAGTGAGATCTTTCCTGCCCAGCGGGGGAGAAGGCTTTTCTGGGTTAAACGGAAAATTCCCAGGTGCCAGAGGATTCAGGGGACACGGCTGGGGGTCCCCAGGACGCAGGGCGGGTCCGGTTAAAAGTGCCAGCTCCCCTGTCCCCTGCGATGCCCGCCTCGCCCGTCCCCCCTCCCCGCCCTGGGCACAGACGCCTGGCCCTCCCCCTGACCCGGTACCCCCCTCCCCCAGCTCCCACAGGGCCAGGAACGCTGCCATTTGTCCTCGTTCCAAAGCCTCTGCTCTGCTCGGTGACCTGCCAGTCTGAGCAGGAATGAATGTCACCTTCCGAGCAGGCGCCTAAAAATCCCTGCCTCCGAGGTCGGAGGCTGTGCAGCCCATTAGGCCCTGCCTTCTTCCCTCTGCGGACGGTGTGAGCGGGGCGGGGGGGCTCTGTGCCAGTGGGGGGCGCAACACCAGCTGCATCGGACTGACTCACCCTCCCCTCGCCCCGTCCCCGCGTGTGGCACATCCTCCTGCGCCTGCGCCCCGCACAGCAGCACGGACGTCCTCATTCCGGGACAGCACGGCGCAGGGCCCTCAGAATACATCCCGGGGTGGCCAGCCAGCGGTGACACCCCGAGATGGGCTGATGAGTGAAGGCTGCCGGGCCTGAGGGGAAGGTGTCCTCCCTTAAGCGCTTACACACCCGGGCCGGCTGCAAAGTTAACTCTGCCGACTCCGGGGCAGCTCAGGGCCCGGCCGCCCGCCCCCGCCTCTGCCCGTGCCCACTGTGCCGCCCAGCCACTCCCTGCAGACGCAGGAAGGGCAGCGGCCAGAGGTGCGGCACTCCCCCTAAATGCACCCCAGGGCCCCTCCCAGTGCTCCCTGACCAGTGGCCTGGAAGCTGGTGCCCTCGGTGGGCGGGGCCTCAGGACTAGGCACCCCCCTGTGCCTAGTATGCCAGCCCAGCCCCCAGCATCTGTGTCCCTGAGAAAGGCCGCGTGCCAGCGGCCGGCTGACCTCCTTCCGGGCACGGCCATCGCGGCCACTGCTGGTGGCCGGCCCACGCGGAGCCTGTCCGCTTGAACCCTGCGGCCGAGGGGTCCGCCCGAGGCCCGTCCTCCTTCCCTGCCCCTCCAGCGGGGGCCTGCGAGGCCGGGACCAGCCCGGGAGGGCCGCCTGCCCGCCGCGTGTCCCGTGAAAGGCGTTTAATTACTTCTGACAGAGTTCAGCGGCGACAGCTGTTCGCGGGCGGGGAGAGTCGGTGCGGGTCATCCATCACCGTGACAGGCTGCGGTCTTTTGGGAGTGCCTCTCCTTTCCTGGCGGGCTGGGGCAGGGGGCCGGGGCAGGGGGCCGGGGCAGGGGCCGGGGCAGGGGGCTGGGGCGGGGGCCGGGGCAGGGGGCCGGGGCAGGGGGCCGGGGCAGGGGCCGGGGCAGGGGGCTGGGGCGGGGGCCGGGGCAGGGGGCCGGGGCAGGGGCCGGGGCGGGGGCCGGGCGGGTCAGCAGCCACAGGACAGGCACCGGGCAGAGGAGTGCCCCCTGTGGACGGGCAGCCCGGCCTCCTGAGGGCAGACTGGGCGCTGGCCACCGGACGGGCAGCCCGGCCTCCTGAGGGCAGACCCTGGTGCCCCGGAGCCAGGAGCCCCGACCTCCCCGACAGCATCCCTGCTGCCTGGGCCCAGATGTTGGGAATCAGAGAGCAGAGAGCAAAGGAGGACGGAAATGGGGGGGGGGGGGCACGCTGTGGACAGCAGCGCTGAGCGCGAGGCGGGAGGGAGGCCGCGGTGGGGAGGCCGGGGGACCGGGGAGACGGGGAAGCGGGCGGAGGGCTGCCGGGGTGGACGGCCGCACAGCTGCGTCGCGGCCTGAGGCCTCCACAGCCTGGCATGTTCCGAGCGCGGGGGCGGCCGGTGACACGGCGGACGGACCGCGGGCGGCACGGGGGCGCCGAGGGGCGGCGGTGCTCACCGGGCTCGGCATCAGGCTCAGGGAGGCGCCGGCCCGGCTGGCCGCTTCGTGCAGCTGTCCTCCCGGCCAGGGCCGGCCGCTGTCCCCAGGCGCCCTGCTTCCCTCCCGGCACCGTGCCCCCGTGGGGACGCCGGTCTGGGCACTGCCCGGGCCGCGCAGCCGAAGGGACACGGCTCAGTTCTGAGGTCGGAGCTGTGGCTGCTGCAGGCAGGTCAGACCCCGCGCCAGCTCCGAGGGCTGCCCCGGGGAGCCTAGCGCTGTGGGTGAGCGTCTGCACCCCGAGTCCCCAGGGCAGGGGGTGGGCTTGAACGGCCCCCCAGTGGAGGGGTTTGACCCACAGTGTCCGCCCCGGGGACAGACCCCAGGCTCAGCCGTCAGACGGTGGGGTCAGCCCAAGGCTGCCCTCACCAGCAGGCGCTGTGCCCGGTCAGGGCCCCGGGCAGAGCAGCCCCCTCGGGGAGAGTGAAGGTGGTGGCCTGAGCCAGGCGGCGTGAGGGTGCGCTCCGGGGCAAACCCTCTCCCCAGGGGCGGTGCCCGCTGGTCACCACAGAACTGACGGCAGCTGAGGTGAGGTGAGGGGGGACCCAGGAGCGGTGCCCTATTGGCTCTACTGCCAGCTGCTGCTGTCGGGATTGTGCCGTGGCCGTGGCCGTGGCCTGCGTGGCTGGGAGCCCACAGAACTCGCCGGGGAGGTGGGGGGAGCCGCCTGGGCGGGGAGGGAGCGGACCTGACCTTCTGGAAGTGAGGCATGTGCCAGAGGGCGTCCAGCTTCACGGGCGGCTTGTACTTCCTCAGCTGGCTGCTCCGCGTCTCATACAGCTCCCCGAGGCTCACCTGCGCCGGGAAACGGGCAGGTGCTCACCGGGGGCTCCCCTGGCGCTCAGAGAAGCCGAGCTGCCAGGAGGGGGCGCAGGACGGGGTGTCACAGACTGAGGGTGCCCTTCCCCCTCACCAGCCCTTCCCCGTAGGACTTCAGGGCACTGCCCCTGTGGCTCAGTGCCCGGCCGTGGCTCCGAGTGGGGAGGGCCGTGGGTGCCGCCAGCATGCCGCTCTGGGTCCCGGCGTGCAGCGCTCCTGTCCTGTGCCCACGGCCACGCAGGGAGAGGGACCCCACAGCGTTTGGGGGAGGAGGCTGGATCGGAGGGAGGGCTGGCATCTCTGGAGCAGGTCCAGCCCAGGGCGCCCTCGGAGGAGAAAGGAGCACTCTGGGGTCGGCTCCAGCCTGTTTTCTGAGGGTGAGCTGGGTTCTGTCCGGCACACAGGCCATGCCTGGCCTCCCAGAACCTTGGTCTTGGGGCTTAGGTTCAGTCTGATCGTCACCAAGACTCCCTCACCTCTAACTTCCCACAATGCCTCGGGCTCTAACTTCCCACAATGCCTCGGGCTCTAACTTCCCACAATGCCTGGTGGCCAGGCCACAAGCAGCGAGGTTCGCAGCCCCCCCCCTTCCCCTGGGACAGGCATGCACGGGCTCAGTCTCGAGCTGAGCTTTGCGGGGCCAGCCCTTCCCGCCTCTGCGCCCTGACGTGGCTGGGAACGGGGGGGGGGGGGGGGGGGCGGCCTTCACCTTCTGCTTCTTCTCCAGTTTGATGGCCTTCTGGGCGGCCTTCTGCTCCTGCACCCACAGCTGCTGGTAGCGGTGCCGCAGCAGGTCGAACAGGGGCGTGGAGGGCCTGCGGGCGAGGCGGGTGTGAGGGCCTCTCCGGCCGCCCGCCCGCCCCCCGGGCCACCCCCCTCACTGGGCTCCGGGGCAAACCCTCTCCCCAGGGGTGGTGCCCCGCTGGTCACCACAGAACTGACGGCAGCTGAGGTGAGGTGAGGGGGGACCCAGGAGCGGTGCCCTATTGGCTCTACTGTCGCGCATATTTGAAATTTTTCACAAAAAGAGAAAAAGAAAAAAAACGAAAACAAAACAGTGGAGAAGCTCGTTGTCCTCCCCATCACTCCCTCCCGACCTGCCCTTGGACCCGACAGCTTAGCCACAGACACGGGCCAGGGTTCTGATCGGGGCGGAGGGGCGAATGGTGCCTCCCCTCCCCTCTTCCACAGGCATGTCCGTCCCAACCCTCGGAATGGGGGGGGGGGGGCAAGGACTGTCTGGGGAAAGGGCTGTTGAGAGGGGGGCGAGTTAGCGATCGCAAGACGGCGAAGCATCGTGTGCGTGCCCCTCAGGGCGAGCCGGGACCCGGACGGGGTCCTGGTGAGAGACCCAGGGAAGTGGCGCAGAGGCGGGGTGCTGTGAGGAGGGGGCAGAGGGGGGCCCTGCAGGAGCCCAGGCCCCAGGAGCGGAGTTTTGGGCTTGAACCCCAGTGTGGGGCGTGCAGGGGGCAGCCGATCAATGATTCTCTCTTATCATCATTGTTTCTATCTCTCTCTCCCTCTCCCTTCCTCTCTGAAAGCAACAAAAATATGTTTTTAAAACAAAACAACAAGTTGGAGAGAAAGAGCCAAGCATGTGCAGGTGCGTCCACACAGGTGTGAACTCCTGGAAAAAAGACTGGAAGGAAGCCGGCCAGTGATGACGGGGGGGGGGGGGGGGGGCGGGGGAGCCTTCCCCTTCCAGTCCACTCACTGGTTTTATGTGACTCTTTTTCAAAAGAAAGAGAGAGATGGAGAGAGGGAGAGAGAGAGAGAGAGGGAGAGAGGGAGAGAGACAAAGACAAAGAGAGAGAGAGAGGGAGAGAGAGAGAGACAGAGACAGAGAAAGAGAGAGAGGGAGAGAGAGAGAGACAGAGACAGAGAAAGAGAGAGAGAGAGAGAGAGAGAGAGAAAGGGAGAGGAGACAGAGGGGAGAGGAAAAAAGGAAGAAATAAATCAAGCCTGAAGTCGTTGATCTGGCTGGGGCCACGGAGCCAGGGACGGGCCATGGTGTTTGCCCCAGGCCGAAGCCCCGTGGACTCGGAGGCAGCTGGGCTCTGCAGCTGTGCTGGGAGGAGCGGGAGGGTTCCACAGATCTGAATTATTTATCCCCTTAAAGAGGTGTGGGCAGGGTGGGGGCGCCGGAGCCCACAGAGGTCAAATGGCCGGCCCAGGTCACACGGCACACTCCCCCCTCAGGCCGGTGTCTGCGGCCAGGAGAACGCGCAATTGAGCTCTGCAAAGACCGAAGGGGCCAGGCCAGCAGGCGGCTGCAGCTGGAGGCCAAACCCGGGGGCCTGGCCGTGCCCAGGTGGGACCCCAGACCTTCCCCGTGCTTGCTCAGGGCTCCCTGAGCTCGCAGGGCCTGCAGCAGCCACAGCACTAATCCTCAAAGCTCGGGCTTCCTGCTGCTTCCTCTGCCTCAGGACAACACCTCACAGACAGGTGTTGATATACCCATTTCACAGGTGAGAAGTCAGAGGCCCAGAGTTCGGTGTCTTGCACAGCCAGTGAGTGACGTGCTGCGTTCTCCCTGGAAGCCTGAGGGCTTGTTGCCCGGCAGCCCTGCCCCGCGCAGCCCCGAAGGCCGAGTGAGAGGAGAGGACGGCTCGGTGAGCGGCAGCGGGGGATGAGGAGGCCCCTCCACCTTTTGCTGGGCCTTCGGGTTGGGCAGAAGATGGCCGAGAGGGGTCCCTGGACACAGGGGTCAGCAGGCGCAGAGCCAGGGAGCCCGGCCGGGCTGGCACCACGCCTCTGACCGGCCTGACGGGTGTTGGCAAACAGCTGAGATTCGTACATGTGCCGCCAGCTACAGACTCAGTAGCTCCCCATGAATCTGCAGTGCAGACGAGAGTTCCTGCTTTCCGGTGGGGAAACTGAGGCTCAGAGAGGTTCAGCAACCTGCCTGAGGTTTGCTCCTGGACTGGGAGCAGCCAAGGAGGCGGATTCAGGCTCCAAATTGGGTTTCCCTGGGGGCCAGGACCCCAGAGTGGGTCTGAGTGGTCCCGGTGGCTTGTCCCGGTGGCAGGGCTGCTGTCCCTGCTCCGGGCCCGGCTGGCCGGTGGAGTCAGGTTGTAATCTTCTACATGTGACTTCCCCGAGGTGTGTCCGCTACCCAGAGCCTCCGGTTCGTCCTGAGGCCTTGGGGGTCCCCTCCTGGGGGTGCCAGGCTCTCTGCTCAGGGCTTCCTCTGTTTCTGGGCAGCCCGCCCGGGGCATGGCGAGGCTGGCGCCCAGGGCCTGGACAAATCGCTTGCTGATAAGCTGGCAGGACCAGCTCGGCACATTCCTGCAGCCTGACATCCCCACTAACCGCAAAACGGTGTCAGAGCCGGGGCTCACGGAGCGGGAGGCGGGAGGACGCCGGGTGAGGTCTGCCGGGCGGGGTGGGCCTGCAGGAACCTCAAATTAGTTCCATCCAGTCCCTCTCCGGCCTGGCGACTGATGCCCGGACCGGGGCTGATCTGCGATGAGGGGTCCGGGAAGCGGGGGGCCGGGGAGGATCATTTGCAAACATTAGGCTGACACCGGTGTGAGCGGGCTGAGGGCTGACAGCTCTGATTTGCCGGCGCGGCTCCGGAGCCGGGAGGCTCTGCGGATCAGAGGGGCCCTTTCATGGCAGCCCATCTCCGGCCGGCCGGCGGCTCATTAAAACTCGGCGGGGCCGGCCGAGTCGGCGGAGCGGGGGCGCCGCGGAGCCTTCTGAGGGGCCCGGGTACACATCTGTTGAAAGGTGCCGGGGAAGGCAGCCTTGGGTCTGACAAACCGGATTTCAGTGCGGCTCCCCGCTCACAGCGGGCTGAAATAATTGGTCATCAGTGACTACTAATTCGGTTTAGTAGCCAGAGGCGATTTTTTTCTTCCCGGAAAATCAATGACAGCGCGGAGGCCTGTTCAACGCGACTCCGCTCCAGACGGGCCCGTCTCTGACGCGTGATGCTTCTTCCAGCGGAGACAGCTATTTTGTTAAAATGAAATTAAAATCCACCTCTAATATGCTGGCGGGCGCCCACATGGCCTCCGGGCTGACGGAGTGGACAGCGGCCACCAGGACGGGCCGTGTCTCCTCGGCCGGTGTGACATTCTCAGCTTGCCGTGGGCCGTGGAGGGTCTGGTTTGGGAGGAGGCTGGGGGCTGGGCTTCCCTCTGGGGTTCTAAGTCACAGCTGAGTCCATGACGGACACCCAACAGGGTCCCTTCTAAGACCCTGCCCCAATGGATGGGTTCCTTCACTGAGTGGGATCTGGGGAGGGCGCCCTCGTGTGCTCGGACAGCACCCAGAGGTGCCCCTCAGGCTGGGGTTGCGGCTCGTCCGTTGGCCTGCCAGGTGACCAGTGACCGGGCTGAGCCCTTCGCTTGTGCCCTACATGACCCAGAGGTTTTTTTCTTCTGAGCAAGTCTGACCACTGTTGCCCACACGTACAGAAACCACTGTTAAAGCATTGTTTTGCTTTCTTTACATTGAAATGTAATTGAGATCATTGCAGATTTCACATCCTATATAATAAAAGGCCAATATGCAAATCAACCAAACAGCAGACTGACCAGTCGCTATGACGTGCACTGACCACCAGGGCACAGGTGCTCAAAGCAGGAGCTGCCCCCTGGTGGTCAGTTGCTCCCACAGGGGGAGCGGCGCTCAGCCAGAGCCCTGAGCAGGGCTGGCGAGTGCAGCGGTGGTGGCGGCAGCACGAAGGGTGTCCCACTGATGGCTCAGGGGTGGGCCTGAGCTGCCAGATGGACATCCCCCGAGGGCTCCTGGACTGCGAGAGCCCACAGGCCAGAATGAGGGACACACACCCCTGCCCCGCCCCACCCTGAGTGCACGAATTTCATGCACCGAGCCTCTGGGAGAAAACGGAGGTCCCAGGAACGCTTCCCGTGCTGACATCTGTTCCCCCCGGTAGCATCTTGTGAGACTCGAGGGTAAAATCACATCCAGGACAGTGACACAGACAGCCTCCCCTCTCGTTCAGATGTCCCCAATGACTTGTGTGTGTGTATTTCTTTTTAAAATATATTTTTATTGATTTCAGAGAGGAAGGGAGAGGATGAAACATCAAGGATGAGAATCACTGATCAGCTGCCTCCTGCACGCCCCCTGTGGGGACCAAGCCGACAACCCGGGCATGTGTCCTGGTTGGGAATCAAACCGTGACCTCCTGGTTCATAGGTTGATGCCCAACTGCTGAGCCACGCTGGCTGAGCTAATTTTTTTCCAATGGAGGAAGGGACCCACGGAAACTGGAGAGCCTGGGCTCGGGAAGTGCCCGGGAGCTGGAGACACCGGCCGGCCTGGGTCAGAAATTGCATTTTGATGCCCCCCCCCCCCCCCCCCCGTGTGTTGAGGCCAGAGACACAGTCCTGAGGGTGAATGGGAATCACCCAGAGAGCTCGTGAGCCAGAGAGGTGCCGGTGTCACCCGCGGACCTTCTGACTCACGGGGCCCAGGGGCCGGCCTCTGCATTTACCGGGACGCCCCCTCCCGAGGGGTCACCCACGTGGACCTGGGCCCCGGAGGGCCCCAGCCCCAGCCTCCCCTGTGGAGGCCGCTCCGCCCAGGGGACAGCGGCAGCCCCTTCACCCCACTTTGTCTTAATTGTCCCTCCTTGGCCGGAGGGCTAAGGAGCAGGAGGCCGGGCAGGACAGAGGCCTCCCTCCCGGGAGGGACTCAGGGACTCGGTGCTAATTAGAGAAGGGGACCTCTGGGCTGCCTTTAATTGTTTGTGGATCCAATAATGACAGAGGAGGGAGGCTGCGGAGGCACACTCCTGACTTCTAAACTCTAAGAGGTCATTTGCAATTTGTTAACATTTTCACGAGGGTGAATTCAATTAGCAGTTCCCTGCTCCGGCCCAGCGGAGGCCGGAGGCCGAGGGAGGGCGGCAGGGCTGGGAGGCTCAGAGAGGGCTCCTCCCGCCCTGGGGTGCTCATGCCCCAAACAGGGGGCTCTCCCCATGCACCCCCCCCCCCCGCCCCGGCACGCCCTCTGGACAGGGAAGGCTTGCCAGACCCAATGGCCACGGCTGGGGCCACTCGGGAACCTGCTCAGGATCCTGTCCTGGGGAAGGTGAGCAGCCGATGGGGCGCCCCTGCCAGGGCGGGGCGGGGGGGTGGGAGGAGAATCTCAGCGTCTAGCATGAGCTGAGGAGGTCCCACTGCAGCCCGGCACCCTGGGGAGGGGCCTGAGGGACCCTGCACGTAGGGGAGGGCATGGGGCACCGGACAAGCACGGCTACTCGGCAGCAGAGGTGCGGGCACCGGGCTGACGGAGTGGCGTTTGCAATGGCCGGGAGAGAAACAGCAAGCCGCCCTGCCACGGGCTTTCCGTGGCCTGAACCCACACCCACAGAGCACGTACTGAAGGGCTGTAATGGGGCAGCACTGGGAGGTGGCGGGGGGGGGGGGGGTGTGTGCATTCCGCCTCGGGGCCGGAGCAGAGGGGGGCTGCGGGGGGAGGTGAGCGGCTGGGAGCCGGCAGTGTTTTCTGTTATTCCTTTAACGGTTTTACCGAACGGCCCGGAGCGCACGGCGGTGTCACCCCGAGCGGCGGGTCCAGGGGCTTGTTGCTGGAGTTCCCGTGAACAGGAGGGCGGTCAGGGCACCAGCTGCTCCTCAGGAAGCCCAGCTCTGGAAAATTCTGCAGCAGGCGTGGGCCTGTGCGATGCGTGGAGGCCCCGAGGGGGAGCGGTGGAGCCTCGTTAGCACTGACCCGCCCGCAGCTCCTGATGGATGGCGGGGTTCGGGCGGGACAAGCCCCGGGGGAGCAGCCGCCCCATCCATTATGGCCCATCAGCGCCTCCCGGAGCCCTCCCTGCTCCGAGCGCGGGGAGCCGGGCCGGGAATAAATCTCTGTCGGGCGCAGGAGAGGGAGAGGGAGAAGCGAGGGTGAAAAATGTCTCCCCGGCTCCGGCCACAGGGCCGAGGCAGCCGGCGGAAGGCTGGGGGACGGGAGGCCCTGCCTGGGCTTCTCGAACAGGGACGCAGCTGGCTCTGAGGAGGACGGGGCCCCCATCGGACCCGGTTTGGGGTGTCCCAGGCCCCGGCCCAGCAGCATGTGTGGGTCTGAGGTGCCAGCCAGCACCTCCACCTCCTGGAAGGGTCTGTCCTAGACACTAAGTCCTCATGCTTCCACTTACCACCAGCGACCTCTTGCTCGGGGACATGCCTGTCCGTGCCTCAGTTTCCCCGTGGTTAAATGGAGGTGCGGGGTTATCTGTGGAGAGCCAGGCCCCGCCACATGCTTGATCACTGCGGCTGTCACTGTAGATGCCGTCCCGCTGCTCGCCGCTCCAGCGTGGACGGAGCTGGGGAGCAGCCATGGCTCCCTCTCGGCGGTCCTGGCGTGTGGGATCCCTCTCCCACCCCACCCGCCATCCCGATGTTCCCCTCTGCTGCTTACGGCCTTCCCCAAATGTACGATGTCACACCTTTTTTTTTTTTTTTTTTTTTTTTTTACTTGATGTTAAAAGTGTGACCTGAGCAGCAGAACTGAGTGGGAAGGTCACCTCCCTTGTTCTGGACGTGCTATTTCTAGTAACTTGGCCAGAGGACACATCGTTTGCTCTCTGAGGCGGCACCTCCACGGTGTGATCCATAGCGGATAGGGGAGCAGGGCAGAGGGGTAAATGGCACGGGACCCCAGCTTCTCGGTGTTTGTCGGAGAAATATGGCCCGGGCCCTTCCAGACTTTGAGGCAGCTGTTGAAAGCGAAGAGACCCAGCGAGGAGATGATGAAGCTGGGTCCCGTGCCATTTACCCCTCTGCCCTGCTCCCCTATCCGCTATGGATCACACCGTGGAGGTGCCGCCTCAGAGAGCAAACGATGTGTCCTCTGGCCAAGTTACTAGAAATAGCACGTCCAGAACAAGGGAGGTGACCTTCCCACTCAGTTCTGCTGCTCAGGTCACACTTTTAACCGAGTGACACCCCGGAGGCCCGCCCAGCAGGACCAGTGTCCGGTGGAGCAGACGGGCGGGGGCGGAGGGCGGCGGCTGCTCGGCGGACCGCGGCTGCGGCTGCGTAACCACGTCCGTGGAAACACCTCGCGTGGGAAAGGCCCTCGCCCGGCTGCTCAGAGGTCAGCGGTTCACCCTGCGATCACGGCCGACCCCGTGTCCCAGGGAAAGATCAAAGCCCAAAGCGGCACTGCTTCTGCGCGGCTGTGACGTGGGGAGACTGGGCGTCCCGCCGCCGTTAGCCTCAGTCCGGGTCCCAGCTAACGTGGTGCTGCGGGGCCGACAGGGTGCCATGCGGAGAGGTGAGGGGTCTTTGCCAGGCCCGCAGGCTCCCCCTGGTGGCCGCCCGGGTTCCTTCAGCGGAGGGAAGGGCTTGTTCGCATTCTGCAGGCAGGTGGGTGGGCGGCTAGGGTTTGGGCCGGCGGCTCCGGAGTGATGGATGGGCCCGCTGTAAATTTGAGAAATAAATCAGCTTGGCAGGGAGATTCAAAGCGCCTGTCAGGCAGCAGCATTTTTAACAGCCGCAGAATTCCCTCGTCCTTCCCGTTTGTCAGCATCGGGCTGTGCGGGCCTGAGAGCCGGGCGGGCAGGGGGACGGCAGCGGCTCCTCCCTCCGGTGCTTCTCACTTTTCTGTGGTCCCAGCGCTTCCAGCACCAGCACCGGACGGTGCGGACGGCCTCATGGGTGGATGACCTGCGTGTTCTGCCGGCGCTCTGGCTTAACCACGCGGTCACCGTCTCTGCATTCAGATTCCAGGACGCTGGGGTGAGCGGAAGCCGGCCGGCCGGAGCGCCCAGGGTTTGGATTTCTGGGGCCAGGCCCTGGGTAAAGGCTTCCAGAAGAGCCCGGACAGGACAGCTTCCCCGCGTCCAGATGTCCCGCCCCAGCCCTCTCTGGTGCAGAGACACGCAGGCAGTGTCTCCACGGGGTCCCTTCGTCCCGGTGCTGGTGAGGCAGGCGGGTCAGATCAGATGGGACCAAGCCCCGCCCCGAGGCAGAGCAGCCAGGGGCAAACGGCTTCGCCTCTCTGACCCTCTGTCTCTTCTTCTGTAGACGGGGATGCAGAGTTCCAGGCGGGTACGCACAGGGCTTTCAGAGTTATTCGGGGAGAGGAGGCCTCAAGCGCTCAGCTTGCTGTCTGACCAGTGATAGGAACAATGACACGTCGCTGCCTCTTCGGTTCACAGCGGGCTCTCCTGCCGTCAGCCGCTCCCGGCAGGCGCTGCGTGGCGGCATGAGGCTCTGGGCAGGGCGGTGGCAGAACCCTGGGCATCCAGAATCTGCCAGGAGCACCAGCTGCTGCCCAGCTCTCGGCCCCCCCCCCCCCCCCCGCCCTCCCTGGCTCATCATAACGGACAGCCCTGGGCCAATTAGGAGCAGCCGCAATTAAGATGTGCCCAGGGCATGTGAGCATTTGCAAACACTTGTTAAAACGCATCAATAATTAAGCGCCTCTTTAATCGTTCCATGTCTGGCCTCCGGACATATCTGTTTATAAACCGTGGGTCCCAGCATCCTTTGGGGCCACGGCCTCTGGGAATGGAAATTGAAAATTCTTCCCCGACTGGAATCCTGAGGTTTGACGGGGACACGGTCGGGAGGGGGCACGGGCTTTTAACATCTCTGTGGGGTGGGTGACGGTATCCATGGGTTTCTTTACTCACTTATCGGACCAAATCTCCCCAAACTCCTCGTAGTCCAGTGCGGTGGGGTTTGGTGTTAAACACGCTTTCAAAGTACAGAAATAAACACAATCGCGGCTTGTCAAAGGTGATCATTGGCGAATGGGCCTTGGCCCCATAACTTCACAGTGGGGGGGTGCGGGTGGGGGTAGGGTGGGGGTAAAGGTGCGGGGGGGCGAGGGGGTAGGGGCGCGGGTGATTTTTAACCGCGCCGCCCGCATCTGCTATCCGGCGGAGGGGCGTGCGGGCCTGTCTCAGTAAAAGCTTTTCCAACAGCCATTTAACCTCCATTTGCGGAGAAATAAAGTGAAATTGATGCTGATTCGGGCCCGCTTTGGGGGCCGTTTTTGTTCCATAAAAGCCCGTTTGCTTGCCATTTGCCGAGCGGCCCTGTCACTTCCGGGAGGGCGGCCGCTGATGAAGATAAAGCTTTATGGCCGAGGGGTTTGCCGCTAACAGCAACCTAATGCAGCATTTTCATTTCCGTGCAATTAATGTTAACGTCCGCCACGGAAATTGTCATTAAATACCATTTTAAAATCCATTCAATTTGCATACGCAAAGCCCATTTGCCATCCAGGGGGATCTGGCCGGCACTCCATCAGGCCTGCGCGGGGACGCGGCCGCTGGGGTCCGCAGCGATTTAAGGTGTCTGTGCTGAAGGCGGAGCTTAATGGACGCCCTTTCTGAGCCCCGAGATGAGGCTCTGCCATTGCACACGGGAAATGGGGCTGCACCTCAGTCCCAAAGAGGCGGACGAGCGAGCACTGGACGGGGAGTCCTGCCTGGCTGCAGAGCCGGCTCCCGTCTGGCCACAGGCCTTCGGAGGCACCTCGGTGTCCACGCTCACCGTGGAGGTCCCGGCTTTAGGAGGGCGCCACCACCGGCTGCCACCTGGAGGCGCCGAGGACGCGGTGGGAAGTGAAAAGGCAGACGCGGCTGGTGCCAGGCGGGCGTGGTGCCAGGCCAGCAGCTCAGTTGCCGCCTGCAGAGGCAGGAAGCAGCCTGGGGGCTGCGGGCGGCGGGTTCCGGGGAGGGGATTCAGTGGGACAGGGTCCCAGGTTTGCAGGACGAATTCTGTGGACGGATGGCGGTGGTGGCTCAACAAAGTGAATGCACTTGAACGCCACGGAATTGTGCGCTTAGAAATGGTAAATCCTGTGTCTGCTTTACCCGGTGGGAGAGATTTGAAAACAAACACACAAACACACACACAAAGCAGATTGCGAACGCCCTTGATTGTGGGCACAGCCGGCCGGCCACGCAGAGGCCGAGCACCGGCTCTCAGGCACAGGTGCCGGGCTCGGGGCTGCGAGCCGCCAGGCGCTGGGCTGAGGGGCCCGGTGTCTGTGCCAAGCGCAGGTGTCAGGGCTTTGGGCTGACGGAGGGCTAATCCGGGGAAGCATGGGGCAGCGGCCGGCTGTGGGGGCGCCTGCTGATGTCGCCCGCTACTGGGCTCTGTCCTCCCCCTCTGGGGACAGAACCCCCATCCTACGCTTCCTCATCAGGAGCCCCTGTGGATTGTGGGACTGATTCCAACCAAATCTCCTCCAAGGAAGGGGGAAGGGGTCAGGCCTGGCCAATCAGAGCATCAGAATCTGCTGGCCTCGGCCATTGGCTCAGAGGCAGACAGGTGACCCAGGGCTGGCCAATCAGTGTATCTCACAAACCTAACGGGATAGACTTGATCCGAAGGTGGACCAAGGAATCTTAATCTGAAGGCTTCTGTAACTCCACACACACACACACACACACACACACACACCGGGCACTGAGGGAACAGGATGGGGCTGAGCCTGGCTCTTCTGTCCCCGGAGGAAGATGCTTGTCAGAGAACAGAGCCCCAAGTCAGGCCCGGAGAGACACAGCGAATACTGCAGTTGCCCAGCACCTAGATCCGGCTACGCCTGAAGCTCTACCTCCAGCAGGTGAGCCAACGAATTTCCCTTTAAAAATATCGAGGCCGTTTGAGGGAATGGATGAGATGCAACCCCTTCTACTTTCACTGAACCTCATGCCCGTCAGTCAGGGCTGGGCCCGGGCCCCAGGTAGGCCTCTGATCCGTCACTGTGACAAGGTGTGCAAAGTGCATGGATTGCCAGACCCGGTCACCTGCCCCTCCCTGGAGCCAGGAGTCTTACGCCACCGAAGGCCCTAATAGTCACTGCCAAGCCCCAACCACAGACGGACGGAGCAGGGCCAGCCTCACCGGGACAGGATCCCAAAGGTCATGTTCTCGGGGACGGAGGGGGGGCGGAGGGGGATAGAGGGGGATGGAGAGGGACGGAGGGGGATGGAGGGGGGACGGCGGGGGGGGACGGCGGGGGATAGAGGGGACGGAGGGGGGACGGGGAAGACAGGGGGGACAGAGGGGGGATGGAGAGGGACGGAGGGGGGACGGCGGGGGACGGAGGGGGACGGGGGGGACGGCAGGGGACAGAGGGGGACAGGGAAGACGGGGGGGACTGAGGGGGACGGAGGGGGGACGGAGGGGGACGGAGGGGGGACGAGGAAGACGGGGACGGAGGGGGGACGCAGGGGGACTGGGGGTGACGGAGGGGGACGCAGGGGGACGGAGAGGGACGGAGGGGGGACACAGGGGGGATGCAGGGGGGACGGGGGGATGGCGGGAGATGACGGGGGACGGAGAGGGACGGAGGGGGGACACAGGGGGGACGCAGGGGGGACGGGGGGATGGCGGGAGATGACGGGGGACGGAGAGGGACGGAGGGGGGACGCAGGGGGGACGCAGGGGGGACGGGGGGATGGCGGGGGATGACGGGGGATGGAGAGGGACGGAGGGGGGACGCAGGGGGGACGCAGGGGGGACGGGGGGATGGCGGGGGATGACGGGGGATGGAGAGGGACGGCGCGGGCAGCCTCACCGGGATGGGATCCCGAAGGTCATGTTGGCGGGGACGGAGGGCGGCTCCCGCTTGAACCGCCGCTGGTCCTCACTCGTGACGCGCAGGTCGTTGAGCTGCTGGTACAGCAGCGTCTCCCGCGCGGTGACCAGGCCGGCCTTCACGGCGCCGCGGTTCATGGCGATGTAGTCCCGCCTCAGCTCCTCGTGGCAGGTGGGCTGCGGCTTATACACGTTCCAGTGTCCGATGGCTGGGCGGGACAGGTCACGGCCGAGGTCAGCGGGCAGCACGGCCGTTCGGTCACCGGAGCTGCTGGCCTCTGCTTGCTCCGGAGGCTGTGTGTGTGTGAGTGTGTGTGTGAGTGTGTGAGTGTGTGAGTGTGTGTGTGAGTGTGTGTGTGTGTGAGTGTGTGTGTGAGTGTGTGAGTGTGTGAGTGTGTGAGTGTGTGTGTGTGTGAGTGTGTGTGTGAGAGTGTGTGTGTGAGTGTGTGAGTGTGTGTGTGTGTGAGTGTGTGTGTGTGTGTGAGTGTGTGAGTGTGTGTGAGTGTGTGTGTGTGTGAGTGTGTGTGTGTGTGTGTGTGTGTGTGAGTGTGTGTGAGTGTGTGTGTGTGTGTGTGTGTGTGAGTGTGTGTGTGTGTGTGTGTGAGTGTGTGTGAGTGTGTGTGTGTGTGTGTGTGTGTGTGTGAGTGTGTGTGAGTGTGTGTGTGTGTGTGTGTGTGTGTGTGCGCGGGGGGGCGGGGGGGGAGGCCCTGAGATCCCAGCGGGCGGGGAGCACCGGCTGGTGGTTAAGCCTGGCTGAGCTCCTTCCCAGCTCCCTGCTTGGCCCTTCGCCACGCCACGCCCAGACCATGGTCACCAGATCGAGGCTGCTGGTCTGGCCCAACTCACTTCCCACAGTGTCCGAGGGAGAGAGCTCCAGCGCTGACGCGCTCTCACCTTCGGGGGCCCCTCCCTCAGCCCCCCATGTGCTCTCACCTTCGGGGGCCCCTCCCTCAGCCCCCCATGCGCTCTCACCTTTGGGGACCCCTCCGTCCAGCCCCCCATGTGCTCTCACCTCCGGGGACCCCTCCCTCAGCCCCCCATGTGCTCTCACCTTTGGGGACCCCTCCGTCCAGCCCCCCATGTGTTCTCACCTTCGGAGACCCCTCCCTCAGCCCCCCATGTGCTCTCACCTTCAGGGACCCCTCCGTCCAGCCCCCCATGTGCTCTCACCTTCGGGGGCCCCTCCCTCAGCCCCCCATGTGCTCTCACCTTCGGGGACCCCTCCCTCAGCCCGACATGTGCTCTCACCTCCGGGGACCCCTCCCTCAGCCCCCCATGTGCTCTCACCTTCGGGACCCCTCTGTCCAGCCCCCCATGTGCTCTCACCTTCGGGGACCCCTCCCTCAGCCCCCCATGTGCTCTCACCTTCGGGGACCCCTCCGTCCAGCCCCCCATGTGCTCTCACCTTCGGGGACCCCTCCCTCAGCCCCCCATGTGCTCTCACCTTCGGGGACCCCTCAGCCCCCCATGTGCTCTCACCTTCGGGGACCCCTCCGTCCAGCCCCCATGTGCTCTCACCTTCGGGGACCCCTCCCTCAGCCCCCCATGTGCTCTCACCTTCGGGGACCCCTCAGCCCCCCATGTGCTCTCACCTTCGGGGACCCCTCCGTCCAGCCCCCCATGTGCTCTCACCTTCGGGGACCCCTCCGTCCAGCCCGCGGACGTAGAGGCCGTAGTTGAAATCAAGGCCGGGGAGGCTGACGTTCCGCTCCCGGGGCTTCCCCAGCTCAGCCTGTGGGAGCACAGAGCGGGGGAGGCCGGGCTCGGACCAGCGGCCTAATGAGGTCCCCCACCCCGAGTCACCGGGGCCCGCCTGCCCCGCCGTGGCAGCCGCCAGGGCCCGGGCGGGCGCAGTCCCTGTGAGAGCGGCTGCGCTTGAGAGCCTGCAGCTGAGACGCCCAGGAGCCCCCGTGGAGGACGCGTCCTTCCCCCCGTGACACGCCTGTCACCATGGGCGCTGGGCTGGCCACCTCCCCCCTCCCTGGGTCTCGGGGAACCCCCCCCGGAGCCCCCGGGGTGTGTGGGAAAGACATTCCCCTGTGCTCACTCAGCCACACTGCCCTCAAGGCACCGTGTCTGGCCTGGGCCCGGCCTCCTGCCCCTGCAGCGCCCGGGCCAGGGGCCCTGTCCTCGCTCAGAGCGCCGTCGGGGCCCTGCCGGCCCCGGGCCCCGAGACAGGATTCGGGCCTCAGGCTCCCTCCCTGGCCTCCCGCTTTCTCCTCCAGCTCATCCGGTCCCACCTCGCTGGCTCCCGGGGCCTGAGCGCCTGGAGGGAGGTGATCGGGGACCGCGTGGCTCACCCTGGAACTCATGCCTCCCTGGAGCTGGCAGTCCGGGCCCTGCACCCTCCAACCCACCCGTCCCCACAGCTCCTCCTCCCAGACTCCCCCACACGCGCGGTTTAGGGGGGCTAGCCCACTCCCCTCCCTGAGGCTCCCGGAGTGCCCTGTGCTCCTGCCCACCCTCTGCCGTCCTCATTCTTCAGCTCCTGCACCCCCTGAACTCACAGTGGCTGCTCCCTCCCGTGGCCCCGGTAACTGTCCATCTGGGGCTCAGAGCCGAAGGGACCTGAACCCCTGTGCACAACCTGCGAAGGGGCTGAGCCCTGGGCTGTAGCTTTAAGGGACAGTTGTGTGTTGTGTGAGTGATAATCACAGCAAAGCGGTGACAGTCAGGGAGTGTGAGCAGGTCACAGAGTGTGCCCACCAGTCTAATGTCCGTCTCCCTGGCAGACGGTGAGCTCAATCTTCATTTACTTACTTTAAGGTTCATTAAAAACACTTTTTTTTTTAATAGGCATTAATTTTTAGAGGTTTTAGGTTCACAGCATCACTCAGCAGCAGGAACGGAGGCTCCCATCGCCTGCCCTGATGGTCTTTGTTTTCACCCTCCTTTCCCGGCTCAGCACAGGCGATGCTAGGACATAGGAGGGTGAATGAATGAATAAGTGAATGAATGAGTGAAAGGCCTGCTTGGAAGCTGTCAGTTCTGCTCCCTATGGAACCTGCTAGGTGTCTCCCTCTTCCTTCCCCTCTGACCCTAGCCCTGACCTTGCTAGAGCACCCTGGAGTCCGGCCTTCCAGGCAGTGCCAGGTGCCCGGTGCCCGGTGCCCGGGCCTCTGCGAGCTGGTTTGTTTGAATTCCTCCCACGCTGCAGACTCCCTCTGAGCTGCGGACGGAGCTCTGGCTCTCGTTTGTTTATGAAAATGATCCGGCCTCTCCGGTGACTGCCGGGAAGTTAATTAAAATGTGACATCTACGGGCGAGGCCCCCCTCTGGCAGGTGCAGGTGGGCAGGCGTCCAGCTGGCAGAGGATCCACAGACAGGCTGGCTGCCGCTCGGGCGGGCAGAGGGGTGGGGAAGAGGCCTCACGCTCCACGTTCTTTTTCTGGGAACCAACAGCTGCCGACGCGCACCAAAGCCTCCGGCTGTGAAGATCATCCCATGGGAGCGCACTCAGCTTTTCATTCCACAAACATTTATTTTCCGCCTCCTCCGCGCCAAGCCTGTGCCCGGAGTGGGACGGAAACAAAGAAGAGGCGTAGCCCCCGCCCCCGTGAAATTCATCTTCTTGCAAGGAGGACGTGGCCCTAGAGTGAGATTTTTGTCCATCATATGTAAAGAGCTGTTACAAATCAATAAGAAAAAGACAGCAGATCCTATAGAAAAATGGGCAAAAGACTTGAATAAGCACAACATTAAGAGGATGTCCAAGTGGCCAAGACCCACGGGTGAAGGTGCTCAGCCTCAGTGCTGTGGGTGAGGGTGGGGAGCACCTGGTGCGCTCACCCCCGTGGTGGGCATGTGAACTGGTGTGGCCACCGTGGGAAACGGTGGAGCTGCGTCTACTAAAGCTAAATGGATCCAACCTGATAACACCCCCCTGGCTCCCAGCAGAAACCAGTGCCCCGTCCATCCAAAGTTCTGTCTGGGAATGCGCACAGCACTGTGATATGTGACGGCCACACCAGCAACAGCCCTAAACGCGGTCCCATAGTGACGTGTTTATCCCATAGAGTGCCCCATAGCATGGCTCCTAATTGGGGTGATTGTGCCCCCTACCCCAGAGGTCATCCAATCGTGTCCGGGCACATTTGGGGTTGGGAGGGACTGCTCCCCTCCAGCGGGGGCGGGGCCAGGGCGGCTGCTAAACATCTCACGGCCCACGTCCAGCCCCGCCCCGGTGCGTGCCCAGAGTGCCGCGGCTGAGCAGCACGCGCCTCCCCGGAGAGAGGGCACACTGTGCGCACCCACGGGGTCCTCACACACAGTGCCAGTGGGGGAAGCTGCCCGGGGGTTCAAGTGCAGCATGGCTCTCTGGGGAGGAGCCGGGCCTGGGGCCCCCGGGGCGGGGCCGCTTCGGAGGCTGAGGGGCGCTGGCCTGTGGCCTCCTGACCCTAGGCGGGCGCCCTTCCCGCCCGTCACCTGGACAGCGGTCACACATCCGACGGGCAGTGGCCGAACGGGAGACCCACCTTCAGACAAGGCTGCCTGCACACAAGGACAGACAAACCGCAGCTCGGACAAACCAACTCTGCCCCCAGAGGGTTCTCCGGGCGGTTCTGAGCGGAGGGGGTGGAGGGTGGCATCTGGAAGTTCCTCTCCTCTCCTCTGACCTTTCTGACCTTTCCAGACCGGTCAGAGGTGTCGGGAGTAGACAGAGCTGGTGAGAAGCAGGCTCAGCTGCTGGCGGGTCTGCTCCGTGGTGGGCGGGGCTAAGGAGATTGCTGTGGCTTCAGAAAACATCATGGGGTTCCCCTGGGCGCTCGGACACCACAGCTCATTGCTCTCCCACAGCGCAGTGCTCCCCACCGCAGCCCTCACAGCAGCTGTCTGAGCACGCCGTCCCCCAGGACGGATGGGGACACAGAGGCTCCGAGAGGCCGCAGGCCGATGCCCTTCAGCCCCCGCTCCCCTGTCTGTGGCCGAGCTCTCAGGCACCGCGGGCAAACCCTCCGGGGCTTGGAGCGGCCTTCCCAGGTACGGTGGGTGTGAGAGCCGGGCCCCCCCAGCCGGCCCCTGTCACGGGCTGTGAGCCTCCAGAGCTGAACGTGCAGCAAAGTCCCGGCTCTGGGTCCGACCACCCGCCTCCTCCGCAGCTTCCACCCTGCCTCCCCGAGCCTCCTCTGTCACGGGCCTGGCTGGACGCAGCCCTGGGTGACAGCTGTCCCCACCAGCAGACAGCTTCATTAAGCCTCATTAAGATGTCATCCCTGCGCCTGGCTCCCCGGCTCTGCGCTCTAATTAAAACCATCGCTGTCCGCGTCCCGGGGGGCCTGGGATCTCCGGGCTCCTTCTGCACGGAGCTGCCTCCGGTCCCCGGCGGGAAGCCAGGCCCGGGAGGACCCGGCCCGGACATCCGCGATGGGAACCGGGACCCGGCCCGGAAGTCCACTCAGAGCAGCTGGTGGCCGCGTGACCAGCGTGGGGGCCACGGGGGCTGCCTCGTCCGCCGTCACCCGCGGCCCCAGAAGGCGGGCCCCTGGCCCTGAGCCTCGCCAAGGCCCATTTTCCCAGGGACAGCTTCAAAGCAGATGCCCAGGCCTTGCGACTCCAGTCTAACTCTCTCACACTCGCTGTGCTGTGAACGCTAACCGGGCCCCGAGTGCCACCCAAGAGGCGGGCGTGAATCACGCCGGGAGGCTCTGTCCCTGAGGCCAGGGCAGCTCCGAAGCCGGGGCTCTCTGGGGCCTGGGGGGCGCTCCACGCCTGCGTTCTGGACCCGCCTCCAGGCAGGAACCCCACTTCCCGGCAGCTCCCTGACCCCAGGCCAGCGTCCGAAGGAAAGGAGTGCTTGTTCCACACGGAGAAGCTGCCCTCTCCCTGCTTCCCGTCCTGGCGTCTGGGGAGCCCGGATACGGCAGTTATTAAATATCCTGTCCCCGCCCGCGGACGCACACACCGCCCTGGCGCGGAGGGTAGTTCATTATCGCACCACAACGTGAGATCCTCGCATGAGAAGCACAATATAAATGCAAATTGTGGCCGTGATTAGCATAGAGGGTGTTTATTTATCTCCATAACAAGAGCCGCCCATAAACAACCCTGGGAGACAAGGTGCCGGATGCCTCACAGGCACCCCGGCTCCGGGCCGGGCCCTGAGCGTGAGCACTGGGCAGCAGGGAGCACGGAATGCCACGAAAGCCACAAGTGAGGAGACCACACCCACGTGCGATCCAGTAAAACAATGTCAAGTGGGAAAAGCCCAGCGGGATTTAGGTTTTACAGAGACCACGGCGGCAGCCACGTGAGAAAATCCACTAAACACACGGGAAGGAACCACACCAGCTGCCTGCGAGGGCCGGAGGTCAGAGATGGCGGCCGTTAGGGGCGGGATTTTACTCACTTTAACAGGCAAAAGGCAGGGTTAGGCCGTAGCTTCTGGGCTATATATACCTGCCAAGGTCAGAGTTCAGGGTCTCCCGCCCTGTGGGTGTAACTGCTGTGAATTTGTAACGGGGCCGAGTGGGGGAACCCAGGCCGAGGGGAGGATGGGGAGCCAGCATGTGACCGTGTCACACAGGACGGAGTCCCAGCTCTGCCCCTTTCCACGTGACCCTGGGCAAGTCGCTTAATTTTTTTAAAAATATTTTATTGGCTTCAGAGAGGAAGGGAGAGGGAGAGATGGAAACATCAATGATGCGAGAGTCACGGATCGGCTGCCTCCTGCACGCCCCCCACTGGGGATGGAGCCCGCAACCTGGGCCTGTGCCCTGACCGGGAATCAAACCCTGACCTCCTGGTTCCTAGGTCTGTGCCACACCCGCCTGGCAAGTCACTTAATTTGTCTTGTACCCGTTTCGGGCTGGACGACCTCCGCAGACCACACGGAGCATTCGTGGTGTCGGCCCCGGTGCGTGCCGCCTGGTGAACGGTTGCTGCTCTTGCATCGTCATCGTTGGCGTGGCCTGGGCAGCCCTGCCACTCAGGCCGAGGGGAGCGGCGTGGGGACAGCCCCAGCGCGCCGCCGGCCACTCCACCGGGCCTCCCCGGCCTCCCCGGGCCTCCCCGGGCCTCACCAGCCTCCCCGGGCCTCACCGGCCTCACCGGCCTCCCCGGCCTCCCCGGGCCTCCCCGGGCCTCCCCGGGCCTCCCCGGGCCTCACCGGCCTCCCCGGGCCTCACCTGCCTCCCCTGCCTCCCCTGCCTCCCCGGGCCTCCCCGGGCCTCACTGGGCCTCCCCGGCCTCCCCGGGCCTCCCTGGGTCTCACCGGGCCTCCCCGGGCCTCACCAGCCTCACCGGCCTCCCCGGGCCTCACCGGCCTCACCGGCCTCACCGGCCTCGGGGCGCTGGCCTCGGCAGAGGCTCCTCAGGCCTCGGGCGACTCCCTCGCCGCTGCCCGCGGCTGTGGCTGACGTACGCCTCGCCTCGCCGCGGGAGGCCGTCACGGTGCCGCCCGCGTTCCCTCCCCGCCCCTCCCCCTCGACAGCTTGAAGCCAGGTCCTTCATTTGCATTTACATGATCTCGCTGTGCAGCTTATGAGATCGAGAGATTTATTTGCTACTTAGCTTGATGTTTGATTACACCCGGCGAAGGCGGCGGCCCGGGGCGGACACATCGCTCTGAGCCGGGGCCTCTGGGGGCCCGTAACTCAGCCGCGGGTTTGGGGGGCTCAGGGGGGCGTGCTGCGTTTGAAAAAGGCAAACGTGAGGGGTTGGAGGAAACAGTCACCGACATTCGGATTGAAGGGAAACAAAAGCAATAAACCCGAGGGTGAGCCGCCGGCCACTCAGAGGAAGCCCGCTGTCCGGGGACCGCGCTCCAGACACTCAGGCCCAGATCACAAGCCCCTACGGAGAGGGCTCCTCCAGCCCAGGGAGGAGGTGAGGCTCGAACCCCGAATTACCAGCGTGGCTCTTGGGACAACGCTGGGCCTCCAGGTCTAGCTGGGTGGCCTCGACCCAGTTACTCGGCACCCCAAGTCCCTGAGTGAAAGAATGCGAAAGCAGACTCCTCCTGAGTTCCCAGCTGAGAAATAAAAGGAGGAGGCGGTGGGCGCGGGTGGAGGGGTACAGGGCGTGGGGGTTCGGGGGCCCAGGCTGGGGCTGCCTATTTGAGGTCGGGCCCCTCCCATCCCGTTGCTCTGATGGTCCCTGTGACGGAGCTGGTGCAGGTGTCCTGGTGGAGGAGGAGGGGGAAAGGGAGGAGGAAGGGTCTCCTGACCTTCTGTGTCCAGGGAAGCCCAAGGGCCAGCCGGCCTGATGGCCCCACTCCCGTCATGGCCCTCAGCCCGGAGACCTCATGTCGGGGGGCTGCTGGGAGGGGAGGAGGGGAGCCCTGGCCGGGAGTGCGGAGCCTGGGAGCTAGTGTTCAGCCTGGTCTGCCCAGGACACCCGTCTGCCTCCGAGCGCCACAATCTCCGAGGCTCCGGGCCCGGGGAGGAGCGGGCACCCGTGGGTGGCCAGAGGCTCCGGGGGAGAAGTCCCATCCCGACTGGCCTGCGAGCCCAGGACACTGTCTCCAACCCTCTCCTGCGTGGGGTCCACGGCTTTAAGGGAAAAGAGAACCGCTGGGTCGGCCTCTGACCCTCCTCCCCGGTGACCTCTGGGTCAGCTCCGCTGTGGGACCCGGACGGCCATCCCGGCCCACTCAGGAGGGAAGACAAGGTTTCCAGGAGACGTGAGGCCAGAAGCGGGGTGCGGGGCAGGCGGCGGGTGTGCGGTTGGGGCGGCTCTTCCTCTCCCGTCCTCTCTGGGAGGAGGGGGGAACTCCTTTGAGCCCACCCAGGTGAGGGGGCCACTGGAAAGGAAGTTTCTGGATCACCAAGGAATAAACAGAATGGGGGGGGGTCCCCCCTCTCCCTGGGGCCGGCCGGTGAGAAGGGAGCGTTTGGCCAGTCCCGTGGGCACAGAGGCGGCAGGGGCGAGGTCAGAAGAGGAAGCGGAGAAGGAACGAGGAGGAGGAGGAAAGCACGGGCTGGACTGTGTACTCTCAGCATGGCCGAGATCAGAGGCGCGGGCGTGTTCAGTCTGCCGGGCGGCCAGCTGCGGCCTCTGTGTACCCGTCGGTGCTCCTCGCGGCTCCCTGGAAACCGGCACGTGTAACGGGGAGGAAAACGTTCTCGCTCCCCCCCCCCCCCCCCCACATAAACCCTTGTTCCTCCCGAGAACAGAGGAAAACGCCAGCTCCGGCGACGCCGGTTTTGATGTATATTTCATGGCTTCTCATTGATTGTAAGTTTTATTTCCGTGTCCATAAGAGCCGGCGTTGTAATGAATGAGGAGTTTAACACGGAATGGCAGCTGACCTGTTAGCATGCCGGTGGCGGAGCCGCACGGGGAAGCTGCTAATAAGGTTTCAGCGCGGAGCCGGGCGGCGGGCGGCGGGCAGGGCCCTCTCTGCGGCCTGCGGGGCTGTTTCCGGTTACTTCTGTGCTGCTGCGTTACAGGGGAGGGTGAGGGCCTCTGCTTGGTACCCGGGGCAGAAGAGATGCATATAACCGAGTCTCGGATGGAGGAGCGTAGGGAGTGAGTTTGAGGATTTGGGGATCGAGCCCACCACCCAGGCCTGTGCCCCGACCGGGAGTTGAACTGTGACCTCCTGGTTCATAGGTCAACACTCAACCACTGAGCCCCACCGGCCTGGCGTGCCCGTGTGGGCTGGGGGGTAAGCACAGCAGACAGGCCTGAATGGCTAAGAGCCTGCTTCCTCGGGCTGTTTGAGAGCAGCTGGATGTGCGACCATTTGAGCTAACAGGTCTCAGCCAGATCCATCGGGGCTCCCTGGACACTGGGCACTGCCCACTGGGTCTGTGTCCACGACTGAGCCCTGGACCCGCCTGGGCCAGTGGCTGGGCGGAGGGAGTGAGCGATGCAAGAGAAGGTCTCTGTGCCCCGGAGGAGGGGGGGGGGGGAGGAGGAGGGAGGGGAGAGGAGGGGGAGGGGGGAGGAGGGGGAGGGGGAGAGCTGTGCTGTAAATGATTTGATAGGCGGCTTCTCAGGTGCAGTCGGCTGCCTGACTCAGGCACAGTTTTCAAACAGGCAGCGTAGTTGCTACACGTGAGCTCTGTTTGTACTGAGCTTTGAGCCGGGAAATTACCGAGCTCCGAGCCGCTCCCACAATTAGTCACTGAGGCTGCAGTGGGCGTACCTGTTACTGCGACGGGCCAGGCTGCCGGCTGTGCGGGCTGGGACAGCGGCAGACCTTGCTCCTCCCGCTGCCCCTGGCCCCCCCCCAGCCTCTCTCCCCCCCAGGCCCCTCCCCCCCGGCCCCCCCGGCCCTTCTCCCCCCCAGGCCCCTCCCCCCCCGGGCCCTTCCCCCCCGGCCCCCCCCCTGCTCCTCTCCCCGCCTTGGGCCCCTCTCCCCGCCCTGGGCCCTTCTCCCCGCTCTGGGCCCCTCCCCCCTCCCCGCCCCGAGCTCCCCCCCCCTCCCCCCCCCCCCCCCGGGCTCCTCTCCCCGCCCCGGGCCCCTCTCCCCACCCCGGGCCCCTCTCCCCGCCCCGCCCCCCCCCTCCTCTCCCCGCCCCGGGCCCCTCTCCCCGCCCCGGGCCCCTCTCCCCGCCCCGCATCAGGAGCGTGTGGCCCCCTCGGCTGCGGAGCGCCCGCTCGCACACCCACACGGTGCGGACCAGCCGGTAATTACCAAACTGGAAGCGGGCAGCGTCTCCTAATGAGTGACAAGCTGCCGCGCGGAAATCTAATTTGGTCTAATTAAGCCGCCTTTGTGAGGATTTGTCTTCAGATGAAGAGGGAGCGAGCAGATCTAAATGCAAATGAACGCTCGGTTCTGGTTTAAAGGCCGGGCCTGAGCCGTGTCTTCGGGCCCGGCCCTCTTTATTCCACAGGAGTCTCTCCTGGTCACCTCGAGCCCCCGCCCAGGCCCACCCGCCTCGGGGAGCCCCCACCCGCCTCGGGGAGCCCCACCTTTTGGTCCCAGCCGCTCAGGCTTTGCAGATAGCGCCCCGGTCTGCACAGCGGTCCGCGGAAAGCCAGTGGGTCTCCCCTGTGGAAGGGACCTGCTCCAGGTCTCTGGGAGGGGAGAGGCCCCAGGGCCATCGGCGCTGACAGCAGGTGGGTCACCCTGCCCCTTGACTTGTGTGGTGCACCGGTGCCCAGCTGAGGTCCCTGGGTGCCGCCTGTCTTTGTGTGTGCACATGCGCGCGTGTGTGTGTTTAAATGTGTTTTTATTGAGGAAGGGAGAGGGAGAGATAGAAACATCAATGATGAGAGATAAACACCGATCAGCTGCCGTCCGCACACTCCCTGGGGATCGAACCTGACACCTGAGCACGCGCCCTGTTGGGGAATTGAACCCTGACCTCCTGGTTCATAGGTTGACGCTCACCCACTGAGCCACGCTGTTAGGAGCTGGAAGTTTGTGTCTCCGAACATCAGGCCCCTCATTGGATGGAGTTGGGAGGAGGAGCCTTCGAGAGGCGATGAGGCCGGATGGGAGGGCTCACGAGTGGGGTCATCGCCCCCTATGAGAAGCAGCCGGGGGGGTCGCTTGTCCTTTTCATGGTGAGTGCGGACCCAGGAAGAAGCCAGCGCTCTGTAAGCCAGGAAGAGGGTGCCTGCCCCCCCCTCACCCCAGCCCCACCCACCTCCGGAGAACCCAGGGGGCAGCTGTCAGCACCCTCCTGACTCGGTGGCAACACAAGACCCTGAGCTTCTCAGCTCAAAGGGGATTCGATGCAGAGAAAGCCGGCGGCACCAGGTCCTCTGCTCCTACAATCCCCCTGCCAGCCAGCTCCCGGGTTTCTCCCTGGCCCCGGCCACGAGAGCCTGCCACGCACCGAGGAAGCTCAGCCCACAGAGACCTCCTCCCGCCCTCCCCCTGGGCAGGGAGGCTGGAACCAGCCTGGGGTCCCGGATGCCCCCACTGCAGACCTGGGTGCCTTCGGAGGGGGCCCCGGGGTGGCTGGGGCCTAAGCACAGGCCCTGAACACACGCTCTGACCCACTGGGCGGCGCCCTCCGGGCACACGCTCCCGTGGGCTCTCCCAGGCTCCTCTCCAGAAAACCGACAAGGGCTCCAGGGGCCGGGGGCCAACTGCAGGGCTGAGGGGGGAGGGCAACCCTCCCTCAGAGGCCCAGGCCCGCCGGGCGACGGCAGCTGGCCGGGGCTTCTCCGTGAGTCTTACGGGTTCTCGTCCCAAATGCTGCGCCTCCTTAATGCAAAACCGTCTCAGCAGGACACGGCACCTCTGCTCGCCTCCGCCCGGAGCTCCCCCGAGAAATCAAACGTAATCCCCTCTAAGAAGCTTTAAATAATTTTGAGCTTTCTTATCGACTTATTAAAATGCAGCTTAAAAGGCGCCTTCCATGCAATCCTTTTACAAGGGTCAGGGATATAAAAATGGAAGGAATCTGATTAGTGGATCCGCTGGAAAGACGAGCAGTCAGACCCAGTGTGGACTATTGCAGAGGACACTTCCGGCGGCATCTCCCGTACCCGCAGCCGCCTGCCCTCGCCCGTATCCCTGCAGCCCACTCATCGGCAACGCCGGGGCCCGGCTGGTCCTCTCGCCACAGCCTCCCCCCCCCACCCGTGTCCCCCGGCGGCCTCATCGCCAGCCTGAGGACCCCATTTTCTTAGAAACCCCTTCGCTAAGGGCTTCCCAGGGCTTCGGTCCCAGGTGACCTTTGACCCCTGGCGGCATGAGCGGCAGCATCCTGATGCCCGAGAAGACATGTTTATCTGGTCACGGGCGGACCCTTCTCGTGTTTGTGCTCAGAGTGAGTGAAGTGAATGAGTGAAGTGAATGAGTGAAGTGAGTGAGTGAAGTGAGTGAGTGAAGTGAATGAGTGAAGTGAATGAGTGAAGTGAGTGAGTGAAGTGAGTGAGTGAAGTGAGTGAGTGAAGTGAGTGAGTGAAGTGAGTGAGTGAAGTGAGTGAGTGAAGTGAATGAGTGCCCAGCTGCCCTGCCTCGGGGACCTCTAACTCCTGCTGCAGGGCTGACCCACGGGGGCACAGGGCTCCAGGGGCCTGCGAAGATCGTGTTTATGTTTATTTCTCGGTTGATCCTCACCGGAGAATATTTTCTATGGATTGTTAGAGTGGGAGGGAGAGGGAGAGGCAGAGAGAAACATTGGTGTGAGGGAGACACATGGATTGGTGGACTCCTGCACACACACCATGACCAGGGCCAGGGAACCTGCAACCGGGGTACGTGCCCCTGACCGGAATCGAACCCGGGACCCTTCCGTCCGTGAGCCGATACTCTATCCACTGAGCCAAACCAGCGAGGGCCATGCAGTGATGGTTTCATTCTTTTTTCCCAGGAAGAAGAGAAATGTAAACACATCCATTGGCAGGATAACGCGGAGGTGAAGTGCCCGAGGCGGGACGCTCTGTGACTGTGGCCGTTTCAGGCTCGGGGCCTGGGGCTGGCTTGGGCAATGGCCGAATTCCTTTCTCAAGAAGGAATAAGCGTCCAGGTTTGGGGCCCTGCTGCCCAGGAGGCAGCCCGCACTCAGCAGAGAGACACTGAGATGGAGGGAAACTCCCTCTACCCCTCCCACCGCCCGCTGCAGAGAAAGGCTCAGGCACACGCTGCCGGCAAGTCCCCCGGCTCCAGTCCCAGCTGCCCCCTTGCAGCTGAGGGACCTGGGGGGGGGGGCATCCTTGCTGAGCCCTCTCCCTGCTCTGAGCGTGGGGGTGGCAGAGAGCCGCCTGTCCCAGGGCACCGTGGTAACACGGGCGAGATGCTGGCAAAGGCCCTGGCCCTCTGCGAGCGCTCACCAGAGAGCAGCTGTTACCACCGTCATCGCTGAGCGGGGAGAGGCCTCTGCTGGACCCACTTCTACGCCCTGGCTGGTGTGGCTCAGTGGGTAGAGTGTCGGCCTGTGGACTGAGGGGTTCCCCGCCCCCCCCCCCCCCCGCCCAATTCAATTCCGGCCAAGGGCACAGGCCTGGGTTGCAGCTTGGTCCCAATAGGAGGGGTGCAGGAGGCAGCCGATCAATGAGTCTTGTCCCTGATGTTTTTCTCTCTCCCTGACATCCACAATTCATATATTGATGTGTGTGTGTGTGTGTATGTATATAAAAGAAACCCCTGCTTTTACAACACAATGGAGCAACCCGTGTCCCGATCAGCCAGAACCAGTGTCAGCTCCCCGGCCTCCATGTTCCCTTATAATTTCAGGGGTCACCATTGGGGGACACGGGTCCCGGACACCAGGAACCTCTCTGTGCTATTTTGGCAACTTCTTACAAGTCTATAAGTATTTCAAAATTATAAGTAAAAAAGCAAAAACGGAGCCAGCGAAACGGCCTCCGAGAGAGAACGCCGCCGCCGTGAAGGGCCATGGACCTGGCAGGTGCGCCTCATTTCCTGGGGCGCTCGGAAGAGCCGGCGTGTCCCCCCAGACCCGCCCCCCCACTGTTCAGCTGCGTGGTATTTTCCTTCATTATGCTGGCGCCTCCGAAGTAAACCTCTCTAATTTCCTACACCGCCGCTGTTTATTTAAATGCTAACTCGCATTATGAAGTGATAATCCACGCGCGCAGGAGATGACTTACGAAGCATTTAAATTAAGAGGAGCAGCTAATTGGGAGCATGTGTCCTATAAGCCTTGCTAACACCAGAAAACGGCAGATGAGGGGGGAAGGGAAGGCATTCTATCTCACTGTCATCTTCTTTGGGGAACAGTCCCTGTGATTCCACTGGCCGGCCCCCGGCCCCTCTCGGGCTGGGGTCAGCGCTGCTTACAGAGACCTCCGATCTGGCAAGCTGTCCACTCCCTCCCCTCTTTCTGATAAGGGAGCATCTTTTTATTTTTCTTAGAGAGCTGCTCAGCGTGATTACAAAGACGCAAGTGGCAAGGATGGTTACTATTCAGATATCCACGCCTTACTGGAGAAAGAGGACACTTGGGGCAGAGGAAATAGAAAAGGTTGCGTCTAATAATCACTTTGGACTTCCCTTTTGGAAAGGCTGCCTGGTAGGTTGAGGATTGGCTTGAACACCTGGTGCTGTGTGTGTGTGTGTGTAGGCTTGTCCCAAGTACGCATGTGTGTTTGCTCACCCATTCTTTCTCTTTTTTAAAAAAAAAATCTATTGATTTCAGAGAGGAAGAGAGAAGGAGAGAGAGAAACATCACTGATGAGAGAGAAGCATGGATTGGCTGCCTCCTACACACCCCGCACTGGGGATCGAGCCCACAATCCAGGCATGTCCCCCTGACCAGAATCGAACCCAGACCCTTCGGTCTGCAGACATCTCTTTCCCACTTTTATCCCTGAGTGGACAGCCCTGTAGATTTCTGTGGGACAGATCCCCAAAGCGTGAACTGGATTTTTTTAATGGAGACAGCTTTCCGCCAAAGCTCAGCTCCCACCCCGAGTCCAGGGGAGGCGTCTCCAGCTGAGCTGCTCGGTCCCACGGCCGCTGCCCACATGCGGCGGTGAAAGGTGGCCGGCCCCGCCAGGCGCGGTGAGTGCAAACACCCCGATTTCAGAGACGTGGTCCACAGGAGGAACGTAACCACATTCGTGGGAGGTTTCCAAACTGGTTACATGAAGAAATTATGAGATTTCGGGTCTATTGGGTTAAATAACATTATTAACATTGATGTCACCTGTTTCTTTTTATGTATTTAATGCAGATCCCAGAGGTTTTCACCGGCCAGTGCTGCTCCAGACCCTCCTGCTCCGCAGCCACTGGCCCTGGAGAGCGGCTTCGGAGGCAGGTGTGTCCAAGCTCCGCCTTCCCTGCTTATAACTCTCCTGCCTCAGCTTCCTCAAAGTGGGTCATTGAGAAGGTTCTGCCGAGGCCTGGGGCATGGCTGGGACCCACAGTGAACGGCACCTGCCCCACCCACAATCCTCTGGGCGGGGAGGAGCGGGATGTTCAGTGAATGGGTATTAGGGCAAGGACCACCAGCCCTCCCGGTGTCCCCGGATTTCTGCCCCCAGCATTGACGAGGAAGCTGGAGGCCCGGGGCGTTTATAAAACCTGCCCGCTGTCTCCAGGACGCGGCCCGGCCCGGAGCAGGGGCGGGGCAGGGCTCCGGCTCCCCAGGCCGGGCTGGCGCGCAGGGAGCCGGCGGAGCCTGCTCACGGGTAATTGCCTTGTTACGGCCACGGGCCATCGCTCACGGCTCCCGGGAGAGCGGGGAGCCGTCTGCCTTTGCTAGACCGATGGCCCCGTGACAGCCCCTGCCGTCCTCCCAGGGTGGGCCCCGCACAAGGAATCCTGCCGAGCGGTCATGAAGACGTGATTAAAGCTCGAGATTTATAGCTTCTCCGGGCTCCGAGCCACGCTGCTCTGGCTGCCGGGCCGGGGAGGGAGAGGGGACTGGGCCGCCCTGACTGGAGGGAAAGCTCCAGGGCAAAGGCAGCTGACCTGCCGGCCAGATGGCACAGGTGCCCCTGGGAGGGGCCGTGGGTGGACCCCATCTTGCCATTAGGGAGAGAGAGGGGACCTGGGCACACCCTCGGTCACACAGCTAGGTCCTCCGACGTGTGGGTGGTCTCACCCGGAGCAGCTGGCCCCAGCGGGCACCCGATGGGGGAGCTGTCTGCACACACCCACCGTGGGAAGTGCGCCTGGACCTCACGCAGGGCGGGTGACGCTGCTCAGAGAGGGAGGGAACCCTCACCTGGAGCCCAGCGCTTCGGGGCTCTGAGCTGCCGAGAACGGTCCATGGACATGAGGGGGTGAGGGAGGCCATGGCCGCAGGGGGTGGGGGGCCATGGCCGCAGGGGGGAGGGGGCCATGGCTGCAGGGGGTGGGGGGCCATGGCCGCAGGAGGCAGGGGGCCTGGCACAGACTCCTCACCGTGGGGGCGGGCACAGGACCCGGAAAGCTGAGCAGAGGGGCGTTATGAGTGGTAGGATCTAGGAAGCCCGCTCTGCTCTCCGCCCGGCGTCTCCTGCCTTTGCGTCTCCTCTCTGCGAGCCAGCAGGAGCCTGTGACTGGGGGGGGGGGGGGGGGGGGGGCTGAAATATGGCGGGCGGGCGGAGCTCCCCGCGGCCCTGCCCGGCGAGGGCAGACACGAAGAGCAAACGCATCACCAACGCCAGCCCAGCCGCACACGGCCTCTCCCGCAGGCCGTTAGCTGCCGTCTCCGGCCTGAGCACATCCTCCCGGGCCCGGTGATTTATCAGCCGCGGGCGGGGCGAATGGGTCAGAGCGAGAGGGGGCGCAGCGGGAGGCGCCGATGCAGGAAACAAAAAACGAGAGAGGGACCGCGGTGACAGGATGGCTCTCAGAGGGAGTAACTGCAAAGCCTCCCTCCTCATCCGCCCTCCTTCTCAGCGCCGCCGCCTGCCGGCCGCTGGCCAGGTCAGGAGCCGAGCGCAGGCTTGACTGGGACGGGGGGCACCAGGCAGAGGCCCAGCCCAGGGGTGCTTGACCCTCAGCCCCTCCTCACCACCCCCTTCACAGCAAGGCCGCCTGGGTGGCGTGGTCTCGGCACAACCTCCCACCGGCTCGGCCAGGGCATGGCTCCTCCCGAGACCTGGCCACCAGCTGAGGGTCTGGAGGCCGCTGGCTCCTGGGACCCAGAGCCGCTGCGCCTGCCGCCCATCTGCTTGGTACACACCCTGGCGTCTGTCCCGCGGTTCGGAGAGACTCCTGCGCTCGGAGAAGCTGCTAGATGCTGCAGCGATAACTGGGAAACGGGCAAAAAATAACCAGAATGCTTTTCTCCGCTCAGCCGAGAGGCACAATGGGAGCGTTTATTGCTCACAGAACAGTGCTTCTCCTCACATTGGACAGAAAAAAATGAACCCCGATAAGTTACGATGCCCCTAAATTCCAGAGAGCGCGCATCAATTACCGGGGTGCCAGCACCATCCCCAGGGCAGCCTACTGATTGGGACCGTAATTTATGGTTATGACGCTTCAGTGCAAACGCACAGGCTGCCCCAAATCTGTTACAGCTGACGTCCCTCCCGGGCCCGGAGGGCAGTGCCTGGGAGCCGTGCTCGCGTGAGAAGAGCCGTGTCCTCCCAGGGAGAGGCCGCGGCCAGGCCAGGGAAGCGCCACGTGGGCCAGGCTGACCCTGAGCCCGGACCCAGGCGGTGCTGCCACCATGGCGAGAGGGAGGAGGGGCGTCCGGTGCTCCTGCTCCCAGCCCACCCTGAAGCCCTTTCTGTGCAGATGTTTCTGTTATTCCTAAACAGCAATTGTTCTAAATGTGTTATTGATTTTCAGAGAGAGAGAAACATCAATGATGAGAGGGAATCATTGATCACTAATCTCCCTACACGCCCCCTACTGGGGATCAAGCCCACAACCCGGGCCTGTGCCCTGACCCGGAATCAAACCCGTGACCTGATTCATGGGTTGACACTAGACGGACAGACTGATATTACCAATGTTGAGATGCATTCCTTCTTCAAGAGATACGGATTGTATTGGTGTTGGTTTTTTTTAAAGCTCCAAGAGTCGATCTGGAAGGACTTAGGAGTCACTGAGGGACTCCCTTCTGCTCACAGGAGGGAGCTGGGATCCCCGGGGTGCACAGGCGAGTGACGCCCCCCCCACCCCAGGCCGTGTGTGAGAGGGCGGGCGCCTCCCGAGGTTCTCCCATTTCTCTGCTCTATCTTCCCAGGGTCACACAAGCAAGGCTTTGTGATGTTCACATGACATCCATGCCCGCGTGTGTGCATGAGTGCGTGTTCTTGGTCCACGGAAGCCTGAGCCTGTCCCTCCCCATTTCCGAATTTAACCGAAAGGCTAAGCGAGCCCTCCGCCAGGGGACGGGCGCCACCTGGCAAGCAGCTCGCACCCGGGCTTGTCATCTAATTAGCCACTCCCCACGCAGGGCGCGTGGCAGTGTCCCCACACGGGGGCCCTCGGCAGACACAGCGCGGGCTGTACAACACGCACCGCGGGCGGAACCCCCCTCCCAGGCCTCTCCTTCTGCAGCTGCCTTTGAACGTGGGCGGCCTCATTAGGAAATACCAAGGGGGTCTGAGGGAGGAGGTAGGTGGCTCTTTAATCACCGCGTTCCTGTGTGTTCCACCTGTGAGCGAGGGAGAGGCCGCGCTCCAGGAAGCAGAGGGAGGACCACGTCACGTGGGGAGCGGAGACAGAGCCCGCGTGCCGGTTCGCCGGGGCCTGGGTTTTGTTGTTGTTTGTTTGTTTGTTTTAGTTCATCTTCACCAGAGAGTATCTTTCCCATTGGTTTTTAGAGCGAGGAAGAGAGGAAGGAGGGGAGAGAGAGGCGAGAGAAACACATTGATTGGTTGTCTCCCATAGGTGCCTGGACCGAAACCGGAGATCAAACCTGCAACTTAAGTTTGTGCCTTTGACCAGGAACTGAACCTTCAACCCTTCCGTTCGCAGGCAGACCCTCTAGCCACTGAGCCGAACCGGCCAGGGCTCGCAGGGGCTGCTCTCAGTTGTTTGCTGGGCCTGAAACAGAACCGGAACTAGGATCATACGGCTTGTCCCCCCTCAGGAGGCGCCCTGGAACAGAACCTGAGCAGTGGTTTCCACCTAGTTCACTGCCTGCCTCCCCAGAGAGGGGCGCTATGGACGGGGAGGCTGCCCCCCCGCCCCGCCCCTCCAGCGTCTGGTATCACTCTGACGTTGACGAGGCAGGAGCAGGGGGAGCGTGGCCCCGGGGCCAGGCTGGCGCGGGTCCGGGACAGTCACAGGCCCTGAGCCTACAGCCGGTGCTCCGCTCAGCGCTGTCCCGGGCGCAGCCCTCCCAAACCGCAGGTGACCTCCATCTCGGTCCCGCCTCCCCCTGCGGGAGGAGGGCGCGGCTCTGCGGACGCACGTGGCACGAGTGCCGGCCGAGCCCACGGTGACGACGTGGGTGAGAGGAGGCCCGGTCACCCTGGCTCTCCTGCCGGGTCTCCTTAGACTCCAGCCTCAGCACCGGGGGCCCGGGTGGGCACGGAGGGGCATGGACCAGAGGCGGGAGCGTGTGTTCATTCTGACCAGGTGAGCCCCTCCCCACCCCACCCCCTGCCGCTCCTCCCAAACGTTCAGGGGAGGCACTGACTGCTCCCACACCTCCTCCGGTCCTCACCCCCACTCTGGGATCACCCCACAACAGCCTTCAGCTCCACCTCCTGCGTGTGGTGCTGTGGGTGTGGCCCAGGCAGCCACCAAAGGGCAGGTCCCTAGCTCCCTTCCCAGCCCGTCCCGCATCACACTGCACCCAGCGCCGGGCGGGCGGGCGGATGGGCGGACGGGCGGGCGTCTCTGGGGCGGGGGGGGGGGGGGGGGGGGGAGGCCGCGCACGGGAGGGTCCTCCCGCCTCCTGGGCGCGGGCGTTGCTAGGTGGAGGGGGAAGTAGGCGGGTGGCAGCTCAGCTCCAGGTCAGAGTGCAGTCCCCTCTGGCTGCTCGCGCTGCCTCTTTAATTCCTAGGCTTTCAGGAGGCTCGGCTCCACCTGTGCTCCAGCTGCGGAGCCTGCAGGTCACGCTCACCTGCGCGCACAGTGTGGGAGCAGCCTGGACTAGGGGAAGCCCCAGCACCGTCACGCAGAGGACAGGAACCTGAACGGCCGCAGACCTCCTTGCTGCGGAGTGGCCCCAGGCCCCACCCGATCAAGACCCTCCCCCAGGGGGCACACAGGGAGCACCAGAGCCAGAGGAGCAGGACTAACCGGACGCTCTTCTCGGTTCTGTTGTTTAGCATCACTTCATGTTCTCAGCAGCAGCATCACCACAGCCAAAGGCGGAGGCAGCCCACGGGACAGGAACCAGAGGCGGGGAGTGAAACCAGGTGAGCCCCTCCCCACCCACGAGCCTGGACGGACGGGCAGACAAACACACGTGGGCCAGCCTCACAGGGTACATTCAGCCATAAGGAGATGGCGCTCCCACACGCACTGCACCTGAGGACACGGCGCTGAGAGGCTGAGCCAGGCCAAAGGCACGAGTCCTGTGGCTCCCACTTCCCTGCAGCGCTCGCATAGCCAGTCCACAGGCGGCGGGCGGGAGGTGCGGAGGTGCCGAGGCTGGGGAGGGGGTGGGACAGCGAACGCTGGTGCCAGGGGACAGAGACTCACTTTGGGAAGAGGAAAATTGGAGATGGATGGTGGCGATGGTGGCGATGAAGGCGATGATGGCGATGATGGCAATGGTGGCAGTGGTGGCAATGGTGGCGATGATGGCAATGGTGGCGCAGCAGCGTGAGGGTACTTCATGGGACTGACTGCGCTGGCAAAGGGTTAGGCCCAGAGCCTGGTTTGCGGTGGCTGCACAAACTCGGGGGCCGATGGGGAAATGGCCCAGAACTGACTTCACGCCGGGCTGTGGGGCAAAACCCACGCGTGGCGGACCCTCGTGGTGGTTCCCCAGTGCTCACAGCTCCCACTCACGTGTGCTCAGGAGTCCTGTCTTCAGGTGACCTCCGACTCGAAGCTCACAGGCTAAGTGACAGCGACGGACATCGTGATAATGTAATCATCCCAAATGAGCTCGTCCCCGGGGCAGACAGAGCGGTTTCCAGCCGAGGGAGACTTTCAAACGAGCTCGGTGTCCGTCAGCGATAAAACACGCTCAGCTGGAGCAGCAGACACGCAGATCACATGTGCTGTCGGCCCTCACCGACACTGTCCGCCCCGCAGGGCGGGCGGGCGGGCAGCGGGCTGGCCAGAGGGTACCGCGTGGCACAGACTCTCCTGGCTGGTGGGAGCGTTTAGGAACCAGGGCAGTGGAGGATGACCGTTGGGGACACACCAAACGCCCAGGACTGCACACTGAACAGGGGCGTTGTATGTCACATGGACCTCGCCGCTGGCCGCGGGGCTGTGCAGAGGGAAGCAGCACGGCCAGGAACGCGGGCTGTTTTCACCATTTGGACAGGCGTTGCCATTTCGGTTCCATTGAGATACGAATGCCATTCTGTCCAGGTGAGGGGAGTTCTGGAATCTAATTCAAATCGCAGCGGCCGGACTGTCACTCAGCAGCTATTTTGGAGCACAGCAGGCGGCATCGGCAATGCCACCCATGGGGGGTGCGGAGGGAGCGTGGCCCCAGCCACGGATAGACAGGCAGCCGAGAGTCCTTTGTTCCACGCTGGCTTCCCTGCTGCCTTGCAAGCTCCCCAGGGAGAGCGGCGGCTTTTCCTGCCTTATTCCCCGTTCCTGTCCCTAAGCTGCTCCTGTCCCTAAGCTGCTCCTGTCCCTAAGCTGCTCCTGTCCCTAAGCTGCTCCTGACACAGAGCAAATGCCAGGCAAACGTGTGCCCCTGGGCCTGGCGGAATGTGGGGGGCACTCCGGCCGTCTCTCCTCCACCTGGAACGAGCACACAGGTGCCTGGGACCTCCTGGAGGATTCTGGGGGAGGCCTGGCGTGGCACTGGGTCCTGCATTTGCAGCCGGGACCAGGGACCAGGCGCAGCCGTCTGTCGCCCACCCCGAGAGGGGCGAGTCCAGCGGCCGGGCGCCAAGCCCGCCACCGGAATGGGTCTGGGCTCAGGTCCCGGGTCGTCTGTGCCCCCGGATCTCACCGCGTCGGGGAGCCGGAGCACCCGCTGGTCCCTGGGGAGGAGGATGAAGGCGACCGGCAAGATTTTCCCATGATTCCCAGGGAAGCTGTCATTTCAAAGCAAACAGTCCACTCGCTGCGCAGCCTCCAGTGCCGGCCGGCTCTCCTGTGCGGTGGGGAGGTGGGGGGAGGGGGAGGCGGGGAGGGGGGAGAGGGGCGCCTGGGCCCCCAAAGAAGCAGGCGGCTCCCTCTGCCTTTGTGTTTCCGAGCGTGTAAACTCGGTTCGAATCACAGCTAATGAACGGCCACCTTGTTCTTCCAAAACAAAAACACGCCGCGCTTCCCGGAACCGCAGCCGAGCATGAAAAGGCTGTCAGCCTCGCTGCCATTTCCCGCTCCTCCTCCTCGGAGGCCCTGTCACTCCGGCAGCGGCTCCTGGAGCATAACGAGCGGGTGTCTGGGAAATCCAGCCCCCCTTCTCTCCCCCCAGGAGCGGTGCCGACGGCAGGGTTAGGGGTGAGCTCCACGTCACTTTGAAAACAAAGGCAGGAGGACCCCAAAGCCTGGGGCGGCTGCTTAGGAGGCAGCGGGGGGTCACGGGGGCGGGTGGGTAGGGGCAGGAGAGAGGGTGACAGTGATGAACACGGGGGTCTGTGCCAGCTTCAAATCGCAGAGGCCGGACTGTCACTCAGCAGCTATTTTGGGAGCACAGCAGGCGGCATCGGCAATGCCACCCGTGGGGGGTGCGGAGGGAGCGTGGCCCCAGCCACGGATAGACAGGCAGCCGCAGCCGGCAGGGCTCCAGCCCTCGCTCCACAGCCACGCCCCGCCCGCCCCCGGTGGGATCTCAGTCCCGTCGCCCTGGGGCCTCAGGTTCTTTGACCCTAAATGACAACGATGACAGCCCGGCAGGGCGGCAGCTAACGAGGGTAAACGCAGAGGCCCCATGTGCCCCTTTGCGCATGCTCTCCCCGTGTGCCCCTTCGCACATGCTCTCCCCATGTGCCCCTTCGCGCATGCTCTCCCCGTGTGCCCCTTCACACATGCTCTCCCCGTGTGCCCCTTCGCACATGCCCATCATGATCGTCGGTTGCGGGGCCGAGGGGAACCCAGGCGTGGCTCTTGGTTCTGCCACCCATTAGCAGAGCGACTTCAGGCAAGTTGCTGTACCTCTCCGGGCCTCACTTTCCTCATCTGTGAAATGGGGATAGCAATGGTACCAGCGCTTGTGCCGTTGTGAGGGTATCATTTGAGAATCCATGTTTAAACTAGTGCTACGCCATGGAGGGGCTCAGGGAATGTGAGCTGCCATTATTATTGTTTATTATTAATATTGCTGTTGATGATGATCACAGTGACATTTCTCCTTGAACGATGGTGATGATGGTGATGACGTTGATATGATATGAACAGTGACAATGGCGATAGTGGTGATGATGATGATGATCCTCATAATAGGAATTTGAAAAGATATGGCTCAGTGGATAGAGCATTGGCCTGGGGACTGAAGGGTCCCAGGTTCCATTCTGGTCAAGGGCATGTGCCCAGGTTGCAGGCTCAATCCCCAGTGTAGGGCGTGCAGGAGGCAGCCGATCCATGATTCTCTCTCACCATTGATGTTTCTCTCTCTCCCTCTTTCTTCCTCTCTGAAATCAATAGTGTGTGTGTGTGTGTGTGTGTGTGTGTGTGTGTAAAAACAGTTCTTAAAAAAAAAAGAAAGAGAAAACGGGTGAGGGAAATCACCTAGAACACACACACAAACACACATACACACACCCATATATAACTATCACCAGTTTTCATTCTTCAGAGTTCCTGCCGGGCCCTGTTCATGGACAAAAATACTTTTTGCAAAACTGTAACCAAACCAGAGGCAGAATTTTGTGTTCTTCCCCCCCCCACCCACCCACGCACACACACACACTGATCGCTATTCAGTCAGGAGCGTTTCCCGTCATAATCCCCCTGCAGCACTGAGGCCTCCCGAGAAACGGAGGGTGGTGACTGACAGTGACCACGGTCTTCTCAGAGCAATTCTCTTCCGAATGCTCTCTATCTCGGTCACGCCGCGGGTGTCTTCACGCCGAGAGCAAAGAGGCGGAGCTCAGATCCTCCCTCGAAGCAGGAGTGGGAGAAGCTCACTCCCTCCACCTGGACCCACTGCCCAATGCGACCGTCTCTGGCCCAACTCTGAGCGGGAGGAAGGCTGGCCCCAAATTGTGCCCGAGGACCTGGCTGCGACCTCACTGGGAAGCCGGTCTCTGCGGACGGAGTGGCTAAAGGACTCGAGGCGAGATCATCCTGGGCAAACGCGTGCGCCCACCCCCAAGGGAAGTGTCCTCCGAGGAGGACAGGCGAATGCAGACGCAGAGGAGAAGGCCGTGCACGCCGGGCGCCGGCGCCGGGGGAAGGTTCCGGGGCTCAGCGGCATCTTGGTTTCGGCCTCCTGTCTCCAGAGCCGACATTCGTCTGCTGCTTGGAGCCGTCGTTGTGGTGGTTGTCATGGCAGCCACAGGAGACGAACGCACCTACCAAGTCCATAGCCAGGCGGCTCTCCCGCTGCCCGAGTCTCCCCGGGGGTGAGCATCTGCTGCCGACGGGCGGTGAGCCCGGACACGCCGTCTGGGAACCTGACCTCAGGCTCCGGCACTAAAGGCCCAGGCGGCTAAGTCCACACCGGTTGAACCTTCCCTCCCTCCCTCCCTCTCTCTCTCTCTCCCTCTCCCTCCTTCTCTCTCTCCCTCCTTCTCTCTCCCTCTCTCTCTCCCTCCTTCTCTGTCTCTTCCTCCCTCTCTCTCTCCCTCCTTCTCTCTCTCTCTCTCTCCCTCCTTCTCTCTCTCTCCCTCCTTCTCTCTCCCTCTCTCTCTCCCTCCTTCTCTCTCTCTCCCTCCTTCTCTCTCTCTCTCCTTCCTTCTCTCTCTCTCCCTCCCCTCCTTCTCTCTCTCTCCCTCCTTCTCTCTCCCTCTCTCTCTCTCCCTCCCTCTCTCTCTCTCTCTGGTCCGGGGGCAGTGGTGTGATGAAGTTGCTAGCTGACATCACCAAGCATGAAAGCGTTTGGAATGAAGCATGAAAGAGGTGCCCTCCTGGTCTGGAAGGGTCCGGTCACGCGGGCTCCATGAGGTGCCCTGTCATCTCGGCGGAACCAGACGCTGCCGGGATCCCCGGAGGCCGAGGGAGCGCAGTGGCCTTGTCTGACTCAGCACCCCTCGGGGACTGGCCACCGCCCGGGCGGCCGCGGCGTCCACAGCAGACTGGCCTCTTCCATCTCATGTGCCCCAAAGCGAGCACAAGGCACCCCTCCTCCCAGGCTCTTGTATCCACGGCTGGGAGAGGAGTCAGCGCTTCTTTGCTCACTCATTCAGCAGACGTTCAATGAGCACCTACTTTATGCCAAGAGCTATGAGGACTGGGGATAAGACATGAAGGAGAGCTGGTTCCTGCCCCCACAGACCCCCCCCACCCACACACACACACACAGACAGTTTCATGTGCGTGCTAACAGTGGTGACAGCCTCGAGGCTCCCAGGATTCTTGGCTAAAGGTCAAACTCCACAGCTGGCCTCCAGCAAGGCCCTGTGTGATCCCGCCCAGAGGACACAGCCCTGCCTCTCCACACTCCCTCTCACCACATCCAGCCACGCCAGCCCCCTCAGTGGCAGGATCACTGCACTCTCTCACCCAGCCTCTTCGCACATGCTCTGCCAGGAGCCCCAAGTGCCCTGTCCCTCCCCTCCACCCCACCTCCCATTCCTCTCCTGGTGAGTTCAAACCTCAGCTTATTTCATTTTTTTCCAAGAAATTGTCCCTGACCTCCACTCCTAGCCACGTGAAGTCAATTAGACTGTAGGGTTCCACAAGGCAGGGATCATGTCCGATTTTGTTCACCAATATCTAGCCTGGCACAAAAGTGGAAATTCAGTCAATATTAAGGTGTTTGTTGACTAAAACAACACATGGATGGATGGATGGATGGATGGATGGAAAGATGAGTAGATGGAGGGATGGAGAGATGGAAGGAAAGAGGATAGATGGATAGATGTATGGATGGGTGGAAGGAAGGAAGGAAGGAAGGAGTATGGATGGATACATAGGTGATGGATGGATGGATGGGTGGATGGATAAATAACTGCAGGAAAGGAAAATAAGTATGGTGTAAGATATGACCTCAAGGAGTATCTTACAGGTATTTAAACCTTACATTGGTATTTAAACCTTATGCTTAAGTTTTAAATACCAATGACAAGACAGAGTACCGTAGATGGCACATGGTTGTTTATTCGTGATGGTCCATGGGCTCTACATGCCATCTCCATGACCCCATCAAGAGAGTGGCCTCAGGGTCAACATGACAAGTGCCACTTTAGGAGTCACCTTGTTATCCTCAGCACAACTCATGGGCCAGGGGCCAGCACCCAAGCCCAAAGCGGTCACATGCTGAAGTCCGAACCCAGGGACCTCGGTGACCTGATTTGGCCAGGGGGTCATTGTAGGCAGTTTGTTAAGATGAGGTCCTAAAGGAGTAAGTGGACCCCTAACCCGATGTGACCTATGACCTCAGGAAAAGGGGGGATGCGGACATAGACATACATGCAGGGGGAAGGCCGGCGACAGGCCCTGCCTCACGACCGCAGAATGAGCCCGGGCCGGCACCTGGACGCAGGTTGCGGTCATTCCTTACGGCGGTCCTCGCCACCAGGCAGGCAAATCCCAGGGCTGAGAGGAGCTGGGGAGTCAAGATGGGATTCAGGTGGGCCCCACGGGACTTGTGGTGGGCAGGGGGGGCGGGGGGCAGAGGGGATGGGGGACAGAGGGGACGGGGGTCAGAGAAGACGGTGGGCAGAGGGGATGGGGGCAGAAGGAACGGGGACAGCGGGGATGGGAGGCAGAGGGGACGGGAGACAGCGGGGATGGGGGACAGCGAGGACGGGGGGCAGAGGGGACGGGGGCAGAGGGGACGGGGGACAGCGAGGACGGGGGACAGCGGGGACGGGGGGGCAGAGGGGACGGGGGCAGAGGGGACGGGGGGCTGAGAGGACGGGGTCAGAGGGGACGGGGGTCAGAGGGGACGGGGGCAGAGGGGACGGGGGGCAGAGGGGACGGGGGCAGAGGGGACGGGGGGCAGAGGGGACGGGGGCAGAGGGGACGGGGGCAGAAGGGACCGTGGGCAGGAAGCCAGAGCATTCGCGTTGGAAAGGGAGCGGTGGCCGGCGGAGGGGCATCTCGTCTCATCTCAGGGAGGAAACGGTCTTGCCCCCACAGCCGTCAGTGCTGTGCCCTCACCCGGGCCAGGCCGGCGCCGGGGCTTCAGCCTGGAGCAGCCGGCTGCAGGCTCTGGGTGTGGTACTCTCATCGCCGCATCAGGCAGCGCCTCCCCGCAGTTAGACGGACGGTGAGCAATGAGCACCGGCCGGTGGGACGGTGTCCCTGGGAGGAACTACAGTGGGAGCATCTCCTCTCCGCCCCCCCCATCGTTCCTGAGCGAGAGCCCGATTAACGGCGGCTCCGCGGCCTGCGGTACGGGGAGCGGGCCTAATGGAGTTTTAATTTCCCCGCGGCGAGTCAATATTTGCCGTAAGGAGGAAAAATGTCACCGCACACCGCTGCCCCACGCGGATTTGGTAGCACAGGGGGCGGGGGGGGGGTCTCCTCTTTTAGGTAAACAGAGGTGGAGAGTGGAGACGGGGTGGGGGGGGGGGCTCACTCGTCACCAACGAGGCTGCTGGTGGTGTCTGCCGCTACTGCCACGATGGTGGTTATTCGACATCTCTCTGCGAATGCAGAGACTTCAAGCCGCCCGCAGCTTAAAGGGCCGGAAACAGCCATTTGCTCTAGAGAAGGAGCGATGCTCTCCAGCCCCAAACAACTCCAGAGGGGGGGGGGGGGGAAGGGGATGCTGCATTAGGCACCCCTGCTGAAGGCCTCGGCTGTCACCCCCCAGCCCCAACTAGGGCTGAGTGTGGAAACCGAACCCCACTTCGTCACAGACATGTTGGACCTCGCCGGGCCGTGTGCGCACACCAGGTTCTAGGCCCCCAGTCCCTCCTAAGAAGCCGGTCCCCAAACAAGGATGCTCGTTCTGTGGAAAGACAGTTCCATTTCCCGCTCAGACCGGGATGGAAAATGTGCCTCGCCAACGCGCATTGTACACGGAACTCAATGCGGTGCTCCCGACACAAACAAGAGACGGCACTGGGCACGGCGTGTAGAACACCCTGCAGGACAGCGGAGGGAGACAAAGGAATCTGCATGTTCTGTTCCTGCCGTTCCAGAAGCGGGGGGCCGGGGGCGCGGGCACCAGCTACAGGTACCCGCCCAACAAGTCCCTTCCCTGTCGGCGTTCAACGGGATGACGACCCTGTTTCCAATTAGCCGGAACATGACAAAACCTCAGCTCTCAGCCGCCAGAGCTCCCGGGAGGGGGTCCGCCTGAGTGACAAGGCTCTTTGTTCCAAAGTTTGGGGGCCACCGCGTGGCCGCAATTACCCGTTCCCACTCTCCCACACAGAGGGAAGCGGCTCCTCGCGGCTTAAAAATAAACAAGGTAGATGATCGCCCTCTCATCAGATCTGCTCCTGTCTTACAGGTGACTTTTCCCCCCATTAAAATCGTTGATTGAAGGCCGTCCGCTGTTTACAGTTAAAAATGCCGTTCCTGCTCTCCGAGGCACTGCTGCCTGCAAATCACACCGGCGGCGGCGTCTGGTTAGCGACAGGAAGAGGCCCCAGCCTGCAGCTTCGGGGAGACAAGCCAGCAGGCGCCCGGGCGGCACCTTGGGTCCCCGAGGCCCCGCCGCCTTTGTTCTGCTAAGAAAAATTAACCTCAATCTCCGCTCCGGTCCCGGATTGATTACCATAGTCATTTAAATACTGTAATCTCGTTTTCAGCGTTGGGATAAGGAGGGGGCCGGGAGAAAGCAGGGCTGGGGGTGTGGAAGGAGGGAAGGAGAAAACAGAATAAATTACGGGACAAAGGGAAGCGGCCTCTCTGCTCAGAGCCCATCTCGATCTTCCACTTGATTGGGAAAGTTGATGAAGTTTAAATGAAGCAGAATTAGAACCTCAGGCCGCGGAGCAGTGGCGGGCGCGGGGGAATGTGCCTTTCAGCGGCGGAAAGCGGGGCGAGGCCTAAACGCCGAAATCTTCAATCGCGTCCCCCCCGCCACACGGACGAGGCGGGTAATGAGCTGGGCCGGATCCGGCCTGTTGGTTAAAGAAATTAATCCCTCGGCCGCTGCGTGGCTTTGAAGCCGGTTGTGTGGCCGGCCCAGGCCATCTAAATGCTAACGAACTGAGGCTGCGCTTTTCAGGGCCGGGCTAATCTGATAACAATTTGCTCTCGCTGATGAGGGAGGTGGGGCGGCGTGGGGGGGGCGGGGGCAGGGAGGACCCCTTCCCTTTGAACGGCTGAGGCCAACCTGGTCCGCCTGGGTGGCAGCCTCGCCCCGGCCCTCCCGGCCCCGCCCTCGGTGCGCACGCTCTGAAGAACCCGAACCCGGGCCGTGGGAACGCAGCATCCACGCTCCCCTCTTTACGTCTTGTCTCTTCCTAAGACGTGTGCGAAGACACCCCAGCTCAATGCCTTCCCCAATCAGGCTCCCCCAGTTCCCTCGGATACCCAAGCTCCGGGCGCCCAGTGTCTACCTGGTCCTGCGATTCTGCATCTGAGAGGCCCTCTCTCCCCGCAGGGCCGAGTCCTGCCTGGCCTCCCAGCCATTCCCCGGGCTTTTCCAGACACTCGGGCCACGGCCACGGCCACGGCCACGGCCGCCCCTCACGCTCCTAACTCTCCGGCATGGCTGACCCCCAGCCTGGCCCTATTGTTTCAGCCTTGTGCGGACCTCGTCTGCACGTGTGGGGGGTGTGGTGAGTGTGCATGTGTGGTGCGTGCGGTACATGTGTGTGCATGGTGCATGTGCACATGCGTACATGGTTCGTGTGCATGTGGTGCATGTGTGGCGTGTGTCCATGTGTGGTGCGTGTGTGCCCAGGTAGGCTGTGGGCTCCGTGAGAACAGCAGGTGCACTCTGAGGAGGTGGGTGCTTCAGAGGACGGAGGCCTGATTCCTCTCCCGTCAGGACAGGGAGCTTCTGGGGCGAAGACAGCGTCAGGCCCTGCCCTCCGCCATTTCCCCGCTGTGTGACTTGAGCGTGTTGCTGAGCCTCTCTGAGCTCAGAGCACGGACCCTGCAGAGCAGACAGCATGTCTGAAAGAGTGGCACTCGGCAGGGACTCAGCAAACAGGGCCCTGGTGTCACAGAGTTCTGACCTGCCCGGCAGCTGTGGGCTCCCTCGGAATGACTGTGGGCAACCTGTGTAACCTCTCCAAGCCTCAGCTTCCCCGTCTGTAAAATGGGAACAACGCTAGTCCCATCTCTCCCGGGGTGATGCTACAAAGGGCCAGGCACACAGGGGCTCCACGAAGGGTAGCTGCCCGCTGGTGCAGGGTGTCAGCTGGCCACAGGGTCCTCACCCAGCCTCCCACCCCTCCACCCCCACCCCTGCGACTCGGGGGGAGAAGGCGGGGGGAGAGGGGGAGTCAGCCCCCCAAGCGCCTGCCAGGTGGCCTGGGAGGATCCGCCTGGAGAAAGCAAGCCGCTGCCGAGAGAGACGGGTCCTCAGACGCCAGACAGAGCGCCCCCCCAGAAGGGTGTGACCAGGCCGTCGCCAAGGCCGCCTCTCCTAGGCACTGAGGGTACGGGGAAGCCAGCCTGGACGTGGGCTTTGCCCGCAAAAGGACTAACCGTCTCGTAGGCACTGGATAAGAACAGACAGCAGAGCAGCACGGGTGAGGGGACCGCCGTCTGCCCGGACCATGCTCGCCTTGTGACCGGCCAGAGTGGCGCCCGCCAGTGCCTTCCCCTCCGCAGCCTGCCTCCCCTCTAAAGAAGGAATCCACTAGCCCCTCCGCGGAGGTTAGATGACTCTATTTCACACGTGCCTGCACTTCCTGTTTGTGACACAGCCCCCACGGAACACAAAAGCATCAATAAATTATGGAAAAACCCGGGCGCCGTGATCATTTGCACTTTCTGAGGGGGGCTCCATTCAATCAGTCTCCCCCTCCCCCGCCCCGTACGTGGCTGCCTCTCCTGGCGACAGAAGATTCCAGGCTGTCAGGGAGCAACCCGAGCCGTCTCTCCCGGAGCTGGATTGACAGGCGTCGCCGGGCTGCGGGCGCCTGCGAGCTGACAGGCTCTGCGTGTGCGGAGCCGCGAACTCCGGGGAGGGGGAGTTTAATTTCCTTCCTCCCGAACGCAGCCTCTGCAGGGGAGCTGGCTACAGCACGTCGCTTCAGACGCCAGAACAGACGCTTTTTCTAACAGAAACATGTCCGCGTTTCGGGGACCGCGCGAAACGCCCGCGTAGCTAAGTCCGCTCTGCTGATGGCCGGGCCGGCGTGGCGTGGAACCAGGCAGAGCCGTGCCGAGCGTGTGGAGATGCGATGCAGGTGTGGGCGTGTGAGCGTCTCACTTTTCACCTGGTTACTGGTCATCGTGCAGGCCCGTTCTTTCTTTTTAATCCTCACCTGAGAATATTTTCCCATTGATTTTTAGAGAGTGGAAAATGGATGGAAAGAGAGAGAGAAATATTGATGTGAGAGAGACACATTGATCGGCTGCCTCCTGCATGCGCCCTGATCAGGGCCCGGGCCAGGGAAGGGGTTGCAACTGAGGTCTGTGCCCTTGACCGGAATCGAACCCGTAGGCCCATGCTCTAGCCACTGGGCAAAACCGGCCAGAGAGGGCCTGCAGGCCTGCTCTTGACAGACTGACCTGCATTGTCCTGGTGAAGTCTGAGCCTGTGAAACAGCCCCGCCGGTTTGATCAGGTGGCGTGCGTGTGCGATGAGAAGCAAGCCGGGTGCTGTTCACCAGAGGACACAGCCCGAGCACCGGCCCAGAGGGGAGCGAGTGCCGGGGCAAAGGGGCTATGTCCTTCCCTGTGGACGTGGCCCCCGGGTTCAGACTTAGAACCTAAATATGCTCACAACCTGCGTGCCACCCTGAGGAGCCACCAGCCAGGCCCCAAAAAAAACCTGAGCAACTGATTTTTTAAGAATATATTTTATTCCCAAAACCGGTTTGGCTCAGTGGATAGAGCGTCAGCCTGCAGACTGAAGGGACCCAGGTTCGATTCCGGTCAAGGGCATGTACCTTGGTTGCGGGCACATCCCCAGTGGGGGGTGTGCAGGAGGCAGCTGATGGATGTTTCTCTCTCATCGATGTTTCTAACTCTCTATCCCTCTCTCCTTCCTCTCTGTAAAAAATCAACAAAATATATATATATTTTTTTTTATTGATTTTTTACAGAGAGGAAATGAGAAACATCCACCAGCTGCCTCCTGCACACCCCCCACTGGGGATGTGCCCCCAACCAAGGTACATGCCCTTGACCCTTGAGTCTGCAACCCACGTTCTATCCACTGAGCCAAACCACTTAGGGACCGATTTATTTATTTATTTTAATTTATTTTTAAGATTTCTAAAAGGCTCCACAATCTTGAGCACCTTCAATCTTCTTCTTTTCTTGAAAGTCAAAACCCCAAAGTTTGTAATTTAAATTTTTGTGTGGGAAGCTGTTTGCAGTGGGGATCCTGCTGAGCCGGGAGCCGGACGGACGGGGCTTCTCCCGCAGGCGCCGTGCTGCCAGCGCCGGGCAGAGCCCGCGGTGCCATCTGCAAGGGGGGCTGCACACGGCGGCAGCCCGGCTCCTGCTGCCTCTCAGGCTCCGGCGCATGTGGGCCGGCTTGGGTGGAAAGCCCGAGGCGGCGGTGAGCACGGAAGTGTGGACAGATCAGAACGGCGGCAGCCAGTACCCACAGCCCATCAGGAACTGGGGAGGAAGGAGAAGGGAAGGCCCTCGGGCCCCGCGCCCTGGCCGGGGAGGAGCCGGGGGCAGTGCGAGGGCACAGAGCCCCCTTCACAGGGAGCAGCCACCCCCGCCAGGGCAGTCCTGCTCTCATCTCATCTCTGGCCCCGAAGACAAGCCCCCGGCTGTCAGTCAGACATCTGCAAGCCCCAACCTCAACGCAGGTGCGCAGAGCGAGGTGGAATCGGTCCTGGGAGCTGGGCGGCTAGCGCCACCCAGAGGCCAAATGCTGTCCTCCAAGTGGAGAAGCACGACGAGAAAAGGAAGGAAATTTGATTTCCGTAGTAGGCAGGGTGGGCAGAAGAAGGTTTCAGGCATGAGTCCATGAAAAGGTTTATCATTGTGTGATTTATTTTTGTATTATTTCCCATAGGAGAAGCTATAAACCCAGGTTTGCCCATCCCTGTATTATATTATGTATGTAGTCTGTATATATACACATGTATGTGTAGATGTGTACACAATGTATGTATATGTCTAATGTGTGTGTGTGTGTGCGCGAGTGTGTGTACTAGAGGCCCAGTGCACGAATTCGTGCACAGGTGCGGTCCCTTAGCCCGGCCAGTGATTGGGGCCAATTTGGGCTATTTTGCCCAGTCCTAACCCATCAGGGCCGATTGGGCCTGGCTGGCAGGGGGAGGAGGGAGGTGTGAGAGGGGGAGAGAGGAACAGAACCGTGGGAGGTGGGCTGTGGGAGCACGCTGACCACCAGAGGACAGCTCCTGTGTTTAGCATCTCCCCCCTGGTGGTTAGTGCATGTCATAGTAACTGGTCAACTATGGTCGTTCAGCTGACTGGTCTTAATAATCACTGAGGCTTTTATATATGTAGATGTGTGTGTGTGTGTGGGCATCACACATGACAGACTCACCATGGAGAACAGAAACTCCAAATGCAGTTCGTATGCAGGCAAGAACATCCCAGCGTGATGCCCGGGCAAAAGTGATGACCTAACACTAAAGTGCTGATCAGAGTTGGGGGCTTGGTTCTCCCCTTGATCCCAGAATGGTGAACCCCGTCTGCCTGGCCCACCTGTCCGCTCAGAGTGGCTGTCACCCTGAAGTGAGTGAGGGTCTTGTTCTTCTTGGGCGTGTGAGGGAAGGTGCCAGGGTGACAAGCCACTTCCTGGAGGGGGGGGAGGTGGCCAGGGACACGGCGAGGGGAGGCAGGAGGAGAGTCCGTGCGTCCCCACCAACCAAGTATCTCAGCGAGTTCCAGCGCGATGCTTAGAAACCCCAGGCTCCCTGGACCCCACACACAAGACCCCCAACAAAAGCCCCAAGTCTAGGCCCCAAGCGGGCCTGGAGCTCAGGGAACTAATCTTACTGAATCCATTCACCTCCCCAGCTGGCATTTCTAGAGGCACACTGCCCCCCAGCGGCACGAGGTGGATCTGCCGAGGACGGCTTCCCAAAGCCAAGCTCCTCTGGCCTCTGCCTGGGGCCAGGGCCCGGTGGGGAGCGGGTGGACCACCAGCCCGGAACGGAGATGAAAGGAGGGAAGTGCGGTGCAGGGGGCGGCGATCCCGTCAGAAACCTCGGGTCCCCACCCCCGGCAGCCGGCCGCCCAGGGCCTGGATTCGCGCTGTTTCTTAGGGTCGCGCCTCTGATCAGAGTCGGATGGAGAGGAAGTGACTGTGAGAGTGGCTCCCGGAGGCACAGCGCCCATTGCGGGGCAGCAGCCGGGGCGCAGGGGCGGGGGGTGGATGAGGACATTGGGGGTGTGGCGTGTGTCCCCCCACAGGCTCCCGGGTGAATGGCAGCGGCCAGCACGGCAGGGGGCTGTGCGGGTCCCCCGGGGGTCCCCCTGCCCCGTCTCCCCAATCGCCCCCTTTCATGGGTGCCCTTATCACCCCACTCTGAGGACCAGAAGCGGAGGCGCAGAGGATGCGGCCTGTGGCCGCAGGGGGTCCAGGTCTGTCTGGACCGGAGCGGAGCCCCCGGACGCCTCACCTTGACGATGAGTGGGTTCTGAAACATGGAATCGCGCACGACGCCCAGCCGCTCGTTCTCCATGCCCGGCCGGATGTCCGCGATGGTCAGCGGCCGGCGCGGCGGCGGGCAGATCTGGCTCACGGAGCGGTGCACCGGCTCCTTCGTCCATCGCAGGGGGTCGGGGCGGGAGCTCTTGGCCTCCGGCATCCTGGGCGGCCGGAGCGCTTCCTGCTGGGACCCCGCCACCTGGACGGGGGGGGGGGGGGGGGCGGCCTCGGGGCCCCTCCGGAGCGGGCTGCGCCGCCCTCAGCAGCCTCCTCGGTCCAGGGAGGCCTGAGGCCCCGATGGGTCCCTCTGGGTCCGCGCGGCGTCTTCTGGGAGCCGGACCGCGGTCCGGGCAGGAGAGAAAGTCAGGGCCACCCCTTAGGGAGGAATGGGATGGCCGGTCTCCATGGCGGCGGGACGCAACGGTTCTAAGTGGACCTTGTTTGTTTCAGGAACTATCGCCGGCGTCAAAGAGGCCGTTTTCAGATTTTTTCTTAAATAGGCTGAGAAAACCCCAAGAATAACCCCTGGTGTTAAAAGAGTGACAGGCTCCAGAGGGCCATTTAGCTTTCCAAGTCAAAGACACCCTCTCACCCCATGTGCGCGTGGGCACACATACACACACACACACACACCACACACACCACACACATACACACACTCCACACATACCAGACACACACACACACACACACACCACACACACCACACACCACACACACCATACACACACACCACACACACACCCCACATATACCACACACCCCACATACACACACTACACACACACACACTACACACACATACCACGCACACCATACACACACACCCCACACACACACACACACCACACACACACCACACACCACACACACTGTCTCAGATAGAGCGCTAAATGTTTCACTAAATGTTTTGCGGTGAGCTAGGAATCCTCACTCCAGGCCTGATGCTCCCGCTAATCCACTGGCTGAGCTCAAACTAGTCGCCCTCTTGGCTCCTCAGCATTTATCTTCCGTGAAGTAGGGAGGGGGGAAAGTCTGGAGTTAACTGTGATCCATGGTGCCCAACTTTGTGCAATAGAAGGAAGGGAAACTGAGAGAAGACACACTGAGCCAGAATACCTGGCAACGGGATCCGGGCATCTGCTTTTTAAAATACCTTCTCCCTCCTTCAGACTTTCCCCTGAAAAAGCTCAAAGCTGAGAAACGTTGGAAGAGTGCAATGAAAACCCAGGTAGATTCCCCTGGACTCACCAGTCCTTAGTGTTTGCCACGTTTACTTTCCCACTGTGACACACACACACACACACACACACACACACTGCTGAATTGTTTTGAAAATACCTGCAGACAGTATTATATTTGACCCAAAACACTTCAGCATGTATCTGCCAAGAACAAAGAGATTCTCACACGTAACTGTAATGTCATTATTATGACTTTAATGCAATGCTATAACGGTGCCTCGCATGCAGTCCATATGCAAAGTGAGATCTGCACTTTCTACTAGCTGCCCAGGTGACTGGTGCAGTGTTTTGGGGGCCACTAACCTGGAGGACCTCTCATCTGTCTTCTAGTTCCAACCTTTAGTGGGTTTATTCCCCCACCATTATCATCGGTAACTCCTCAACTATCCACAAGGCTCAGCGTGAGGAGTTCACCACGGAGCAAGCTTCACAACCACGGACCTACACCTCACGGCTTCCATGCCAACCGTGGACTACTGTAAGGTACCCTGAGAGTAAATACTAGACCAAACTAATGAGCCATTTAATCAATAATCGGCGACTGAGAGGGAGTAATGTCTCCAAATCTCCCGGTCCCGAAATGGAGGCAACATCAGGCTTCTAGAGGCAGGTGTCACAAAGGTATTGATTACATCTTTAGGTTTGGAATGAGGAACCTGGTTTGCAAAAAGCAGTTACAGAAGCTAAATTGAACAAGTTAGTTATCTACAAAGATTAATTCTAGTTTCGGGTCTTGGGACCACTGAGTCAGCGGAAACACATTCTCTGGAGCCACTGAGGCAGCTCAGAGTACCTGTGCTGTCCTGGTCTCCAGGTGCAGAAGGACGTGTTTCCAATGACCAGTAAGATCACAGTCAACGGGATATTCAAACCACAGACAATGGAGTATTCCGTCAAATGGGATAACCTACATAAGTTCAAAAATCAAAGGAACTTTTCTATTATTTTAGCAAGCAAATAAATACAGAAGCCAAAACAGCACGGTTCAAGTTAAACTGCAGTTTCTGCCGAAACCGGTTTGGCTCAGTGGATAGAGCGTGGGCCTGCAGACTGAAAGGTCCCAGGTTCCATTCTGGTCAAGGGCATGTACCTTGGTTGTGGGCACATCCCCAGTGGGGGGTGTGCAAGAGGCAGCTGATCGATGATTCTCTCTCATCGATGTTTCTAACTCTCTCTCCCTCTCTCTCTTCCTCTCTGTAAAAAAATCAATAAAATATATTAAAAATAAATAAGCCCTAGTTTCTACCTGAGATGATCGCTACCATGCTTCGGGACACCAACATTATTTCCGGAGCGGACCAGACAGCTCCCACTGCCCCTCCGGGGTGGGCAGCAGCCTGGGGTGGCCACCTGTGGGTGGGTGTGATGTGTGCTGGGTTTCTCCGACCGCTTCACCTCCGGACTTCCACAGACACGTGGTCCCATCAATGCCACTCGGCAGCTCACACAGGTGGTGCCGGGAGAGGCAGGAGAATGGAGTTGTGGAGGAGCCACGTAAGTCCTCTTGGACAAGTCACATTAAAGCCCTCGATTCTCACCCACAAGGGGAGGCCAGGGACACCTGGCAGAGATCACTACAACAGGTTAAACGAGAAGACAGGTGTCAGCGTGGCTATGTTCCCCATGCAGCAAGGCTAACAACTTGAGCAGTGCATGTGTCCTGGTCTTAACTCGATGGTCTGGTTAAAGCGTCACTCTTAATGCCAGCTACGTTTCTTCAGGACTCGGTTGGAGTGGGAGGACTGGAATAGGTTTGGAAGGCTCTTTCTGCCTCCTGGAAGCCCTCTACCTCCGTCAGACCCTGCACCAGCTGGCCCCTGCCCTCGGCTGAGGTCATCTCCTACCCCTCTCCCACTCACCGTGGCCCAGCTGCCCGCCTTCCTGCCTCCTCCCGCAACCAGGTTCAGGGTCTTGGTATTTGCCTCCAGCCTGGAGCCCTCTCCCCTATAGGTCTGCGCCCCCTTTTCACTCAGAACTCTCAAACTGTGCCTCCTCCAAGGGCCTTCCCTTCCATCTCAGCAGCAGGCAGGGTCCCCAGGTGCTCCACTTTCCTTCCAGGGAACCGGGAGCGGTCTTGGTCGGTTTGTTTATCTGTCTTCCTCAGGTACGGACCCTCACCACCTTCACGCTGAGACTGCGGATGGAGCTCAGCAGAAATCATTAAGTTAATGGGATGCATGAAGTCATTGGCCCCATACACACCCGTTATTCTGTGCTCCAGGAATTAAAATCTTTTTTTTAAAAAAGGGATGCAGGCATGAATTGCCAGCCCATGGAAGAATTCCGCCCCAACTTCTTAATTTTAGGGCCCCGCTCTCTCCTCCCCACCCCAGGGACAGAAAGGGCAGAGACCACGCCTCCGTCCCAGGCCCTCCGGCTGCCGGCAGGTCAGCGTGGCAGCGGGATGCCTAGCGGGACCGGAAGTGACGCGTACACTTCCGCTTCCGCCACAGCAGCACTTCCGGGTCGGGAGGAAGGCGGCGGCGCTCGGGGCCTGCAGGTAGCGAGCGGGCTTGGGTGCGGGTGTCTGAGCCGCGCGCGTGGGCTCCGAGGCGGTGGTGGGTGCTCGGGAGGCGCGGCCGGGCCCCGGGGTGCGCGGCGCCCGTTCCCCGCGGCCGCGCCGGCCCCTCGCGCGGAGCCCGGGCCGTGGCGCCGAAGGGGGCCGAGTGGGCCCCGGGGCAGACCCTCCTGCCCGGCGGCGGGGCGGGCGGCTCGCAGACGCGGACATAAACGCGAATCCGATTGTCCCCGGAGCCGCGGGCGCGGGGAGGCGGCGGCGGTTGGGCCGCGCGGCGGGCCCGGAGCGGGAGCGGGACTTGCGGACCTTGGACCCGAGGGAAGGCGGAGGCCGAGCTGCCGGGGCCAAGCCCGCGGGTGGAGAGGCCCCGGTGTGTCCCGGGGAAGGAGGGCGAGCTGGAGAGGTGGGCGGGGCCGGCCTGGAAAGCTTTGGGTCTTAAGAATAACGGGAAACCTTCACGTGGCTATAGCCGGAGTGACTCTATATTTAACAGGTTGCGTTGAATTGAAGCCACCAGAGGGAGAGGCTTGGGTATTCACACAAAAGAAAGAAAGGGATGGAAAGTAGAGAGTGTTCCGTGGCATCCTCTGCTCCGGGCATTGTTAGGAAGAGGCCTGAAGGGGGGCCAGGAAGCTGCCTGTGGAATGTAGGGCAGAAGGCCCTGCCACTCTGACCCGAGCAAGCTAGGGAGGAGGAGGGTGGGAGCGACAAGGACCAGGGCTGAGAAGTGGATGGAAGTGAGGAAACCGAGAGAGCAGTTTCTCTCAAGAGATGCTGCTGTGCCAAAACCGGTTTGGCTCAGTGGATAGAGCGTCGGCCTGCGGACTGAAAGGTCCCAGGTTCGATTCTGATCAAGGCCGTGTACCTTGGTTGCTGGCACATCCCCAGTGGGGGATGTGCAAGAGGCAGCTGATTGATGATTCTTGCTCATCGATGTTTCTAACTCTCTATCCCTCTTCCTCTCTTTAAAAAATCAATAAAATATATATTTTTTTTTTAAAAAGAGAGAGATGCTGCTGTGAGGAGGATGGACTTGAGGGGAGAGGATGGGTGCATCCTTTTGTCTCTCCTTCCAACTCCAATCCTATATAATAAAAGGCTAACCTGTAAATAAACCAAACGGCAGAACGATCGGTCACTATGACTTGCACTGACCACCAGAGGGCAGATGCTTAATGTAGGAGCTGCCCCCGGGTGCTGTTAGACCTGGAGCCAAGAGGAGGACGGTGGCATGTTTGCGGGACCAGGAAAGGGCATGTGTGGCTGGAGCACGGAGTTGGAAGGAGAGAGAAAAGGTGACGCTGTGGGGAGCATGCAGCAGTGGGAGCAGGCAGAGGGGTGCCATGAGCCTCGTGAGCACGTAGAATAGCATGCGATGGATAGTCAAGATTCCAGCTTGTCACTTGCCATGCAATTTCATTTTCTGTGATTGTGTTTTTCTCCTGAGGCTAATGTGTAAGATGCTTTGCAAATAAGCCATTGTTGTCAAGTTTCCCTCTAGGAGTAAAATGGAAGGCGAATGGAGCGGATTGGACATCCACACTCCGGTTTTCGACAAGAAGAAGAAGAAGAAGAAGGACAGACATCGCCTTCATGCCCATGAGAGTTCCCGAGATGCCCCCCTGGTGAGCGGGCACGCTCACAAAGCGAAGCGGGGGCAGAAGAGGAAGGACCGCCAGCTTCTCGCCGCTGCTCCTTTGAAAACATCGGAACTCGGTGAGGAGGCGGCAGAGGCCCCTTCTCCGGCCAGGAAGCGGAAGAGGAAGAGAGCTTTGGGGATACAGGACGGGACGGGCGTGTATGTCACAGTGGATAAAGAAAACATCGAGAACATGCCGAAGAACTTCAGAAGGGATGTTGACATCGTTTATATTGACAAGGGCAGGGAGCCAGAGGCAGCCGGAGAGCCCGAAGCGGACCAGTCGCCTGCAGTCACGAAGCGACGGGAAGAGCCGCACGATCAAGCCAGGGGGAAAAAGAAAAAGAAGCGGCGGGAAGCTGCGTCCTGCGATGCTGGGCTGGGGGGGCCAGGCCCGGGCGCCAGCGTCCTGCCCCAGCCGGGGTCCCCGCTTTCTGCGGGCCCGGGAGGCCCCGTCACACAGCCGCCAGGCGTCGCTCACGGAAAGAAAAGGAAGAGGAAGGCTGCACGCCGCCGGGGCTGTGAGAGTCCTGGGACCGCGGGCTCCGAGCGGCCGCAGGTGCCCTCTGGCCCGGGGACTGCGGAGGGCAGGGGGGACCCCTGCAGGTTAAAGAAAAAGGCCAAGAAAAGGAGGCGGAGGTCTCCCGGGGACAGTGCTCCCTCGGGGCTCCCCACCAGCTTTGAGGACCCGCTGCTTGCCTCACTGGAAGGTAACGCTTCCCCGATGGAGGCGAGTGTGACACCCCGGCCCCGAGAGGAGGAGAACCAGGCGTGTTCGGAAGCGCCGAGGTAACTGCTGGGCCTATGGGGGTGGGCCTGGGTCTGGGCCTCTGTTAGCACGCCCACGGGCATGGCAGGCCTCCCCGAGGTGGACACAGAATGGGCAGGACTTGTGCCGTTCAGCCATGTGACGCGCAGGCAGCTTCCTTTTGCACATATAACGGGCATGGAGATGAGCTTTGGGCTGAGAACTTTTCCGGCCTGAAATTCTGTAACTGACGGCATTGATGACCCAGATCACCTGTCTCTCTTTGCATGTAGATAGAAGAAAGAAGAGATGACCTGTAATGTTACTGAGCAGGGAAAAACTTAAATTAGGGTCTAAGAAAAGAAATGTTAATAGTAGTTATATAATTATCATTTAAGGATAGTGTCAAATGAATAAAAGCAGGGATTTTGTTTTTCAATCACTTTAACGCTCAGTTTCTGGGACTTGGGACAGATTCCCCCAACCCCCAAAGTTTACTCAGTGGCTTTCTTACACTTGCTACGTTGTCCTGGCTTAGCATAGTTCCACCACAGTGACGAGAGAGGCCCGCCTCGGGTGGTGCTGGGAACAGTTGTGGTCCTGCTTAAGTCATCCTCTGGGGCCTCTTACCCGGGATATTTTTAGAACGCTGATAATGAGGCAGGACTGGTCTAGGACTATGGTTCTTTCTCTTTCTTAAAATATATTTTTATTGCTTTCAGAGAGAAAGAGAGGGAGGGAGGGGGATAGAGAGTTAGAAACATTGATGAGAAACATCCATCGGCTGCCTCTTGCACGTCCCCTACTGGGGATTGAACCAGCAACCACGGCCTGTGACCTGACTGGGAAGCAAACCAGTTTCTTCTTGGTTCATGGGTGGATGCTCAACCACTGAGCCACACTAGCTGGACCAGGACTGTGGTTTTTAACTTATATTGGGCCGTGTGCCCCTAAAACGGTTGACCCTTAGACAAATGCACACCATTTTTTTCCAGTTTCCTGTCTGAGCAGTTAGTTGATACGGTTGAACATATGAAAAGGAGATTTGAACATCTGGCAGAGAGTTTGAGGATGAATTAGTGAGTGATTTATACATAGAAAACAAAGCAAAGGTAAATGAGGCCATTACTGACCACAGCAAAAATAACTGTAACCATGGAAACCTTGGATCATTTCACTAATAAAATTATTATAAAATTTAATATTGTAAGGGTTAGGGAAAGGCATCTTGGGTGTCCACGGGGGAAGAGAGGACCTAGCCTGTTAGGAATTAAATAAAACAATAATTGAGAAATAGGACTATAAGAAGTAATCTCTGGTGGAAACGGCTTAGAGTGCCACGTCTGCCTTGTAGGCACTTCTGAGGGATGAATCCAAGTTAACAGTTACTCCTCGAGTCCAGACATCCCCCACTGAACCACCTCTTGTCGAAGTGAGTCACTTCAGGAAAAGAATTAAAAAAACTACCAGCCGGTGTGGCTCAGCAGTTACACATCAACCCAGGAATCAAGAGGTTACTGGTTCGATTCCCAGTCAGGGCACATGCTTGAGTTGCAGGCTTGATGCCCAGTAGGGGGCTGGCACACAGGAGACAGCAGATGGATGATGCTCCCCTCTCATCAGTGTTTCTGTCTCTACCTCTCCCTTCTCTATAAAAATCAATAAAAGCATTTAAAAAGCAAAAACTAAGTGACGTCTCAGTGCTAATCGATCCAATTTCCCTCTTAGGTTAGGAGCTCCCGATAAAGAAAGCAACTTGGATTCGGCCCGAGATTGCGAGGCGCAGTATCTGTCCGAAGACTGGAGAGCCGCAGACGATGCGGACGTGGACGCGGACCTGGCCTCCGCCGTGAGGCAGCTCCGGGAGTTCATCCCCGGCATCGGGGCGAGGGCCGCCGCCACGATTAAGCGCATGTACCGGGATGACTTGGAACGGTTCCAGGAGTTCAAGGCGCAGGGTGAGCTGGGTGGCACCTCGTGCTGCTGAACGCCCGGAAGCACCGCCAGCCCGGCTTCTGTGAGCGGCTCAGATTCACAGATTCCCCGTGGCAGCCACGGCGGCTGTATCTCCATCTAGAGTTTCTTTTTACATTGAATTTCTCAGGGTTTCCTTGGTACATAAGAATAGGTTTCAAGTGTTCTTAATAGTACACCATCCACCCAGAATTGTCTGACTGAAATGGAACCAGTGACGTGCACAGGTTTCCCCTCTGCCCAGCTGGCCAGGGAGGCAGGGAGGACTGGCTGCAGGGACCAGGTCACCCACAGACGAGGTCATCCTGAAGGAAGGGGTGGCGGAGGAGGAATTGGTTGTGGCCTGGAAAGGATACGGAAGTGCAGTGAACACTAACTCCTCAGCTTCCACAGGTGTCATTTCTGTCCCTGAGACATTAACTGGGTGAGCGGGGGACGGGCTGGGGCCAGACAAGCCCAGCTTAGTCTCCTTGATCTCACTGTGTGCCGCCTGGACTTAAGAATGAGCTGCAGAAGGAAATTGGGTTCCGCAGCGGGACCGGAGGCCCAGCTCCTGCACACCCGCCGGGCGGGGACGGGCTGGCGCGGGGACGGGTGGCAGGTCCCTGCGTTGTCCTTGCTGAGGAGCACCTGCGAGGTTTGCCCGTACTCATTATTGACAGCATACACTTTTCCTCCCTCCCCAAACTCTAGGTGTCGCCATTAAATTTGGCAAGTTTTCTGCAAAGGAAAATCAGCAGTTAGAGAGAAACGTGCAAGAATTTCTGTCCCTGACGGGAATCGAGAACGCCGACAAGCTGCTGCACACGGACAGGTACCCAGAGGAGAAAGCCGCCATCACCAATCTAAAGAGGAAGTACGCGTTTCGGTTGCACATCGGTGAGTTCAGGCGTTCGCTCCGCTGCCCTTGGCCTCCCACCTTGGCGGCGACCCTGTGAGCACTCAGCCGGCGCCGGCCCTGGTGCTGTCGGTGCTGCCGTGGGGACCTGTGTCTCATTGGCAGCCTGTCTGGGGTCAGGAACCTGCTCGTGCCTCCTAGGCACAGGCTTCACAGATTCTAGGAAGAATGAACTGGCTGCCGAACTGGTCTGGCTCAGTGGATAGATGTCGGCCTGGGAACTGAAAGGTCCCAGGTTCGGTTCCGGTCAGGGCATGTACCTTGGTTACAGGCACATCCCCAGTAGGGGGTGTGCAAGAGGCAGCTGAATGATGATCCTCTTTCATCAATGTTTCTAACTTTCTATCACTCTCTCTTTGTAAAAAATCAATAAAATATATTAAAAAAAAAAAAAAAAAAGAATGAACTGGCCAACCTCAACATCTAGCTTCCTTGCTGGGTAACAATTAGGTTTTGGTTTCCCTTCCTGTTCTTCGCGGTGTATGTTTTGCATTTACTGCGCCAGCACCTCCAGGAGGCAGCAGGGTCTCCTGAGCATTTTCAGTGCAGCAGTGTGTGTGTGTGTGTGTGTGTGTGTGTGTGTGTGTGTGTGCGTGGTCACCGTAGCCGGCACCCTCCTGGAGGTGACGCTTGGAAATCAAGCATGAAGCCATAACATTGGCCTGAAAACCCCTCTCAAACCTAAAGGAGCTAATTTCCGAGGGTTGTGCCGGGATGTGCCAGGAAAGCGACCGAGCGAGCCCTGTGGAGGGCAGTTTCACTGCTCAGGGAGGAGGCAGGCGTACTCGTTGGAGAGTTTGTATGCAGAACTGCTGGCAGTGTCCCCGCTGGCCTCCCTCTAATTCACATTACGTCAGCATTACTTTGCCTTATGAGGATCTTTTCTGAGAACTGGGGAGGCCAGAGCTGGAGCCACATACAAAGTGTCCGGTTTTCAGAGGTCTCCAAGGCAACGGGGGATTGTGTACATCCGCTTCCCACAGGCCCAGCACCCCAGCCTTGCCCAGGCCCAGGATAGCTAGTGTTAAAGGGCTCTGGGCCCCTCTACCCCGGACCACCTCATGCCCCCCCCCCGTGAGCCCGCTGACCGTCTCTCTCTGGCTTAGGGAAGGGCATCGCCCGGCCCTGGAAACTCGTGTACTACCGAGCCAAGAAGATGTTTGACGTCAATAACTACAAAGGCAGGTAAGCGCGTCAGCGGCGGGACACGGCTCTCTGGCCTTTGCTGACCCCAACACCAGGTCAGGGGTCAGGCCAGCAGACTGTGTGACGGCAGGCGTGCACTGCGGTCAGGGGATGTCTTCATTTCCATCTCCAACTCGCACCTGTGTGGTCTCCCCTCTGTATCTTCTGCTTTTTCTTTGTTTAAAAAAAATTTTTTTTAATTGATTTCAGAGAGAAAGGGAGAAGGAGAGAGAGAGATAGAAACATCAGTGATGAGAATTATTGATCGGCTGCCTCCTGCACGCCACCTACCGGGGATTGTGCCCACAATGCCCTGACCAGGGTTCATAGGTCAATGCTCAACCACTGAGCCGCACAGGCTAGGCCTCCTACTTTTCTTTACGCTCTCATTCCCACACTCGCTGTGCTCTGCCTCCCTGTGCTCTGCAAGTCTGCTCTGCTGACTATAAGCTCCTCATGAGCCCCGACGTCCCTCTCAGGGCAGCCTCCCTGAGCACAGCGCCCAGGTCTCGGGTCACGTAAATATCGGAAAGTGGAGGTTAGTGTTACGTGTGAATTTCGCCTAACGACAGATTTAGTTTTAAAATGAAAAGGAAGCCAAGACTGGTTTGGCTCAGTGGATAGAGCATCGGCCTGCGACTTAAGGGTCCCAGGTTCGATTCCGGTCAAGGGCATGTATCTTGGTTGCGGGCACATCCCCAGAAAGGGATGAGCAAGAGGCAGCTGATTGATGATTCTGTATCATCGATGTTTCTAACTCTCTATCTCTCTCCTTTCCTCTCTGTAAAAAATCAATAAAATATATTAAATAAATAAATAAATGAAATGAAAAGGAAATTGTGACGTTCCCTTTGTCGCAGGTACAGCAAAGGGGATACGGAGAAGTTGAAGATATACCACTCCCTCCACGGCAACGACTGGAAGAAGATTGGGGATTTGGTGGCTCGAAGCAGCCTCTCGGTCGCCCTGAAGTTCTCCCAGATCAGCAGCGGTGGGTGTGGCTCCTGCCCGCCGGGGGCTCGCCTGGGTAGCGGAGGAGCCAATATGCCGGGCTGTTGGAGCCTGTCTCTGAGAGCCGTTGACTTTTTTTGTATTTACAGAAAGAAACCATGGTGCTTGGAGTAAGACGGAAACCCAGAGACTAATCAAAGCCGTGGAAGAAGTGATTCTAAAGACGATGTCTCCCCAGGACTTAGACGAGGTAGATTCCAGGCTCCAGGAGAACCCCGAAGGCTGCCTGGCCGTTGTCCGGGAAAGACTCTACAAGGGCATATCTTGGGTGGAAGTCGAAGCCAAAGTCGGAACCAGAAACTGGATGCAGTGTAAAAGTAAGTGGTAAGTTTTAAGGCGGCTTATGCAAATTTCAACAAGACCTGCTCTCTCCTCCCCCTCCCCAGCTCCACACACACACAGTTCCCGGAGGCTGGGTGGATGGGTGAGGTTTAGGAACACGTGGTGGCACCAAGTGGGAAGACTTCCGTGGTGAGAATTGCTGTTCCTTGGCTGCTTCGGCTCCCTCAGTGCCGGCATCGGGTTCAAGGTGGCACTTGAGTGGCCCGATCCACTGTCTGTCCTCCTCACTAGGCACTGAGGCTGTTGAATGACCAAATAACATGCAAGACTTGCTTTGCTTCTCAATCTGAAGGAAAAGCACTTGTAGCCGGAACATACATGGACTTCATGTAACATGTCATGACATGACCTCAAGTGACACACTTCAAACCAGTGTACGTGAATGGCTGTTAAAACACCAGTGCCATTACCACATCTCTCCCTTAGCAAGGAGGTGAATGGAATGGCTGCCATGTCCATCAGGTGGTGACATATCGTGCTGTGCAAGACAAGGACTTTTAAAATATTTTACAGTGGGCTGCTCCTCTCCTTAGGAACTTCCCCCTTTCCTTCAGCCATTGGCTTTGGGCCTTGGAGGAGCCATCAGATCATTCATCACTTTGCTCAATTTGTCTCCGTTGGTTTTCAGGCAGCTGCTCACAGTAGAAGAGCAATGTCCTCTGTTTACAAGCAACTAAACCAAGCGCCACAGCGCCCTGCTGAGAGGCCTGCTCCCCCCTTTTAAACTTGTTTGTTATGGCAGTTTTCTAACACGGTGGATGGTGGCAGATGTGGGCGGGGATGAGGTACAGGAGTTGGAAAGTGGTGCTGAGGAGGGAGTTTAGCTGCGAAGAATACAGGGAGCTTGAACGGAAACTGCACCTCTGACAGTGAGCTACACTGCTCTTTCTGTGAATGCAGGACAGAAATTCTCACCAAGAGGATGACGAATGGCCGGGACGTGTACCGAGGGGTGAACGCCCTCCAGGCCAAAATCAACCTGATTGAGAGGTACGGCCCGGGGGTGGCGTTGCCCTTATCACTGCCCTGGCCCCGAGAACAGCAGTGAGCTTGAAAACTGAATATTTGTTTTCTCATAGGTTGTATGAAATAAATGTGGAAGATGCTAATGAAATAGATTGGGAAGATCTTGCTAGTACCATAGGGTAAGTCCATCCTATATAATAAAAGGCTAATATGCAAATTGACTGAATGGCAGAACGACCGGTCGCTATGATGCATGCTGACCATCAGGGCGCAGACGCTCAGCTCAGGAGCTTTTCCTTGGTGATCAGTGTTTTCCCACAGGGGGAGTGCCACAAAGCCTTCCCTTCATGTTATCAAACCGTTTTTTGTTGTTATTAATCCTCACCTAAGGATATATTTTTCCATTGATTTCTAGAGAGAGTGGGAGAGGGAGAGACAGAGAAAAACATAGATTGGTTGCCTCCTTTATACACCCCCATCAGGGCCTTGGAAACTGCAAGCACAGTACATGCCCCTGACCAGAATCGAACCCGGGACCCAATCATTGTTTGCCTCTACATGCTTAACAGATAAAATTATCACCCTAACCACCTTAACTGCTAGATTAATTATTGAAACAAATAAGTCACACTTTCATTGTTTAAGAAAAATTGTCCAGGCAGTGAAGTTAGTGATTTTCACTTTAGAAACTAAAATTTGGTTGTTTCAGTCTTCCTTCCTATAAAGGGTAAGGTTATTTGGGTCACCAAGACATCATCAGCATCTGCTCTTTTAGCTTTAAAAAAAAAAAAAAAAAAAAAAAAATCAGGGCCCTGTGCCTTCCAGTGGTGACCAGTATATAACCTAAGCGTAATGGGGAAGTGGGTAAAATTGGGAGTTAAGTCACCCAAGTGTCCCTGCTCTGCCCTTTATTAGCTGTGAGATCTTGGACTTCTCTGTGCCTCAGTTTCCCCGTCTCTAAAATGAGGAGGAAGAGTAGTGGCTCCCTGGTATAATGGCCATGAGGCTTGTTGGTTGTAGCGTGGGAAGTGCTGAGGGCAGGGCCAAGTCCAAAGTGATCGACGGCACATGCTGGCTCGTGTTATACCAGCTGTACTGGTTAATAATGCGGATTTTTTTTCAATAGCTGGAGTTACACATATGTTGACATATATGCGATTTGATATATATGCTATCTTGTATTGACGACAAGCTTCAAAATTTCATATGTCAAATTTTCTGAAGGTGTTAACATCATGGATATTTTTATGCTTAAAAATGTCAAATTTTGTGCCAAAAAATGAGCATTTGCAGGAAGTTTTAATTCACTACTTTATTTTGAAGAAAAGTGCTGCTGGAAGTTACCATATACTTTGGGAAACTTATGGTGAACATGCTCCATCTCAAGGTACTTGTGAACGCTGGTTTAAACACAATCATGTTTTGATGTGAAAGACAAAGAACATCTGGGTCAACCGAAAAAGTTTGAAGGCCAACAATTACAAGCATTATTGGGTAAAGAAGTGTGTCAAACTCAGAAATAACCTGCAGAAAGATTAAATGTTGCTCAGCAAACAATTTCCGATTGTTTACAAGCAACGGGAAAGATTTTAAAGGAAGAAAAATGGGTGCCACATCACCTGAATGAAAGACAAATGGAAAACCGAAAGTTGTCAGTAAAATGTTGCTTCAGCGGCACAAAAAAAAAAAAGTCTTTTTTGCATCCAATTGTGACTGGTGATGAGAAATGGATTTATGTTGAGAATTCCAAACGCACAAAATTATGGGTTGATCCAGGTCAACCATCAACATCGACTGCAAGGTCAAATCGCTTTGGAAAGAATACAGTGCTCTGCGTTTGGTGGGATTTGAACCACGCTTTGATCATGAAACGACCAGAATGGGCCAGAAGACACAGCAGAGTAATTTTGCATCATGATGACGCACCATCACACACTTCAATACCAGTTAAAGACATATTAAAAGATCTTACCTGGGCCAGGCCCGGAGCAGCGGCTGCCAGGCTGGGAGCGGCCAGGCCCGGGGGAGCAGCCGGGTCGGGTGCGGCCAGGCCTGGAGCAGCGGCTGCCAGGCTGGGAGCGGCCAGGCCCGGGGGAGCAGGCGGGTCGGGTGCGGCCAGGCCCGGAGCAGCAGCTGCCAGGCTGGGAGCGGCCAGGCCCGGAGCAGCAGCAGCCAAGTCCAGAGCAACTAGGTCGGGAGCGGCAGTGACCAGACCCGGAGCAGCTGGTTGTGGAATGAACCAGAGCAACAGAGGCCAGGCCCTGAGCAGCCAGGCCCGGAACAGCTCGCTCCTTGCCTGCCCCCTCCCCACGGCTGCTTCTCAGACATGGCTGGAAACTTTCATGGGAACTTGAGGGTCTGCTGAATCAAGTGAGGAAGGCTTAGATCTGGATGTGTTGAGTTAGTTTAGGGCTGGGGTGTTGATCTGTGAGTGCCTTGGGTGGGGCCTGGATGAGGCTGGTGGACCTAATGGGAAATGTCTTTTGTGTGAAGTGTATCATTGGGCATGTGGAGGTATTATTGATATGAGAAAATGCTAAGTAACTGATTTACTATCTGAAAAGGGATTTACTATTGGGGAAAGGGAGGGAAGAAGAGACTGAACATAAACTGCACCTATGGATGAGGACAATGGGGGATGGGGAGGGGACAGAGGGTAGGATGGGAACCTGTTGGAGGGGGGAAGAAATGAGGAACCTTTGTAATAATATGAACAATAAAGATTGATTTAAAAAAAAAAAAGATCTTACCTGGGAAGTATGAACCCACCTGCCATATTCACCAGACCTTGCTTCTTCAGATTACCACTTGTTCCAATCGATGGCACATGCACTTTCTGAGCAGCACATCAAAACATAGGAAGAAGTGGAAAATTGGGTCTCTGAATGGTTTGCCTCAAAACAAGAAAAGTTCTATTGGGACGGTATCCACAAATTACCTGAAAGATGGGGAAATGTGTAGCTAGTGATGGACATTACTTTGAATAAAGCACTTTTGATGTTTCTCTTGAAATTATCGTGTTTTCTTTGATGACAAAATCCGCATTATTAACCGGTGCATCTGGTATTTTGTCTTCCCAGCTGGTACCTTAGATTAGTCCAGTCTAAACAGAACCCATCTTGTACTGCTGGCTTCCTTCCTTCCGTGTGTGTGTAACAGGGATCGCAGCTTCCCGTGTGTCTTACTTGCATTACTGCTCTGGTCCTGATGACTTCACGTTCAAGGGGAGGAAACCTCCTCAGACTCAGGTCTAGGCCTCCCCTCAGTCACTGCGGTTAGTTCTCAGAGCTGAAACGATCAGGTTTCAGACTGACACTAACCTTTCCCCTTTCCTTCCTAAAGGGATGTTCCTCCGTCTTACGTCCAAGCTAAGTTTTACAAGCTGAAAGCCACCTGCGTGCCCTTTTGGCAAAGGAAGACTTTTCCAGGTCAGTATGTGAGCGGGTGAGAACGGTGTGGTGCCGCGTGCTGGGTGCCCCTGGCAGGGACTTTGCTCGAGATCCTCCGCTCCAGCTGTCAAATGGAGACAGTGAGCGCCATCAGCCCTGCCCGGCAGGACCTGCAGGGCTGAGGCAGATGGCGACCTGGCGATGTGGTCAGCAGGGTGCTCTGGGCTTCGCGAGCACTCAGTGAATGCTCGTGAGGGCTCCTGGGGCTCCTGGGTTGCCATCACGTGCACATACTCACCCTGTGTGCACACACACACACTGCATGCACACACTCAATCCACCGCCTGCACATACACTTTTAGGAAAAACATAAGAAACCACTTCCTTCTTTGCAGCCACCTGTGGGTGGATAGATATGTGATTCCCAGACCCAGCTCATCAGAGTCATGTGAGGGGCATAGCGGCCCATCCAGACCTGCAGGATGCTCATCACCAGGCATTCAGGGCTGGATCTCCCGGACAGGCCACAGGAGTGGCTCAGTGGCTGCCCTGCCCTGTGTCTGGAGACCACTGGCTCGGGTGCTACTCTGCCCGGGCGTGTGAGGAACCGCGTGCATTCAGCAGGCACCATTCCCTGGGCTGAACCCTGGCCTCATCCCGACTGAGTCCCTGACGTCTCAGGAGCCTGGGGGCCCTCGTTTGAGAAACAGATAGCGGGCCTGCCTCAGGAGTGTTGAGAGAGTTGAGTGAGCGAATGGAAGCAAACCAGTGAGAACAGGGTCTTGCCCATGAGAACTGCACTGAGCAGGCGTGTCAGCAATGCCCTCTGACCCTTGACCTTGGGAAGAGGCTTTGCACGAATCACTTCAAAGGTCAATCTTTCTCTTTAGAGATCATAGACTACCTTTACGAGAGGAGTCTGCCTTTGCTCAGAGAGAAGCTGGAGAAGAAGGCGGAGAAGAGAGGCGCGGCGCCCCCTCCCGCGGCGCCCCGGCGTGTCTTCCTGTTCAGGGACATCTTCCACTGCGAGGACAGCGAGGAGGAGGAGGAGGAGGAGGAGGAGGAGGAGGAGGAGGAGGAGGACGGAGGCGGGCGGAGCTAGGAGGGATCCGCCTTGTGCTTTCTGGGTTTGGCTGTGTCACATCGAGTGTCAGCAAGCTGCTCTCTGCGCCGGCGGCTGGAATAGGCGAAGCCGTGGTCACGGGAGGCGTGAGGGTGACGGCCTCCCGGTGGAGCATTGAGAATGACTGTCATCGGCCGATGCATGTGTTTCCCTGTGAAAAGGAGGAGGAACATGTGAATTGACTTAACACATCTGTTCGATGGCAAACAAGTATGGTTCCTGTGGAACCCGTGTCCCGAGCCCCCAGGGCAGCAGAGGTGGGCGCGGCGTGCAAACATTTGCTGTGGCAGCGGCAGAGTGACGCCTTGGCCTCTGCTCTTCGCTTGTTTACGTCTGTGTTCTCGGCGGCGAGGTGCACATGAGCGCTGGAAGGAAGTTGTGGGTGTGTGTGCCCGCAGCCTGGTTTCCGTTCTCATGCACAGGGCACAGGTGCCCAGCTGGTCTTCCTGGGGGTGCGCCGGTTTGAAGATGTGCATTTTTCATACAGGATGTCCCTCGGAGCCAGCCACCGAGTTCATGTGGGGTCAGCTGCGGGGAAAGCTAGCTCTCCCTTCCGTTGCTTCCAGAAAACTAGCTTTGCTAGACGTGGAAGGTGCCACGTGTATGTTGGGCACACTCGTGCCTACCGGAGTCTCCAGCAGCCGGGAAAGCAGAAGCACTCCTGATTTTAAACAGAGTATTTAATGTCGGGGTCTAGGCTACAGAATTGTTAAGCAGGATGGGGGAGCAAACGGGGAGGTCGAATACCCAGTAATGAGCCCCGAGGGGAAGCCGCCTCGGCCTGTGGCCCAGCGCACCCCGTGCTCCTCCCCTAGTGAGTGGTCTGGAGCCCGGGCAGTTCCATCCCTCCTGCCACTCGGCCTCAGCAGGAATGTGTGTCTCCCAAACACAACACTTCTCCCTCCCCCTTCCCTCCTGCGCCTGTATGTCTCCCAGGTGTCTCCACGGGCAGCTGAGCAGGACCCAGCTGGCCAGGCTTCTGGCTACGTGTGTACAGGATGGAGCATAGGGAGGAGCATGTGGGTGGACAGTGTCCTGTTACAGGGATGTTGCCGTGCGTGCCAGAATGCAACCCCTATGCCCGGGTGTTCTCATTGCTGTCACTTGTGTAACATCATGCTATGATGTATGTTCATCCATCTGTGATGCTCCCCATTTCTCCAGACCTGCCATCATTGGAGAAGGAGGATGAGCGGGTTAGGAGTCCTGGTATCTCCCATCCCCAGCACCTGATCAGTGTGGTGTGGATAATACACAGTAAATGCTCAGGAAGCACAAGGTGTTTGCTTTTTAGAAAGCATTTTGCCCTCAGGCATTCCTCTGTCAAGCATACCAGTCTTTATGCTGATGGGATAGAAAGTGCATGTTCCTTTTGGAGGACAGCCTAGTCAAACAGCTGATCCTGCCCTAGCCGGTCTGGCTCAGTGGATAGAGCATCGGCCTGGGGACTGTCCTCTCCCTTCCTCTCTAAAATCAATAAAAATATATATTTTTAAAAAGACCTGACTTACAGCAACAATATTTTTATATATATATATCTGACCCCTAAGAATGTACCTATTCCGTGATCCTGCCCGCTGCTCCCTGGTTGCAAATCTCGTGGGGACCCTCAGCGTTTGGGGCCAGGGGAACGGCACAGGCATGCTCTGGGAGGGAGAGCGCCCCTTTTTTTACCTTCTCTCCACTGGAGTCCTGGCCTCTGTGTTGCATAATGAAGCCTGTAAACAAAGACCCATAGCTAAAAAGCATGCTATGGAAAAGGGTCACATGACCAGGAACTGGGCCAGGAACTGCAATAATGCCAAGTGGAGATTGTTGGACAACCATTGGCTTTGCCCCTTGGTCTTGTTTCTCCTGAGACAGGTTTCTTTTCCCCTCTTACCGCAGCTCACTTCCTGCATCTTCTCCTTCTGAGCGCAGGCAGTACCTGCGCTTCCTCTTCCACCCTTTACCCTCTACGCAGGGGTTGTCTGCACAGAGTTCCAGATGCAGCTGTGGACAGGCAGACCTGGTACCTGTTTTCTCCACCTGAAGAGATCATGGAACTGGTGTGTGAGAAAGGCTCCTTTATCACATGCAAAATAAAACATGCACATGTTCCTAGGAAACTTGGTTAATAGCTGTTTATTCCTAGAATGGCATATCCTATATAATAAAAGCATAATATGCAAATGGACCAAACAGCCCAACAGTGGAACGACCATCCAGACAACCATCCAACCATCTGGGACCACACTGACACCCACTGGTACCAGGCCAGCCGAGGTGGGTGCGATGCAATTGGTCGGGGGCCCGGCCGTCACCCCAAGATTGCCCCAGAGAAAGAGGCCCAGGCCACCTACTGGCATACTGCAGCGGGTGGGCAGGGTCTCCCTCTGCGAGGGATGCCCGGGTCCTGGGTGCTGGCAACCAGAAGGAAGCGGGTGCCAGCAGCTGGGGGAAGGAAGGCCTCCTGTATGATTGTGCACCGGCCTCTAGTTGTACAATAATGTTAAATGCTGACAGGTTTGGTTAACACAGAGTTTGTATATTTTCTTTTTTTTTTTTAATTATATTTTATTGATTTTGTACAGAGAGGAAGGGAGAGAGAGAGAGTTAGAAACATCAATGAGAGAGAGAGTCATTGATCAGCTGCCTCTTGCACACCCCCTACTGGGGATATGCCTGCAACCAAGGTACATGCCCGTGACTGGAATCGAACCCGGGACCTTTCAGTCCCCAAGCCGACGCTCTATCCATTGAGCCAAACCAGTTTCGGCTATTTTCTTGACTTTGTAGAAGTAAAAACATGAAATTGTGTATATAGAACCATTAAATGTGTGGGAGGAAGTAGCCCCACGGGGCTGGTTTTTCTCTGGACGTTGGGTTGTGAGCCTAGAGGTTAGATGCTGATCCGGAAAATGGGCTGCCATCAGGATCTGCAGCTGAAGGCCAAGCCCAGCAGGAGGTGCGTTTCCCTTTTTCACTTTAAGGGCTAATCCAGCTGCTGGGCCATCCAGGTGTGGCTTCTCCAGGGTCCACGTCATTGTTCTTCACACGCCCTGGCCCCGGGCACCGCCTGCAGCCTCCTGTTCCAACAGCCCTCACACCCACTCCGAGGAAGAAAGACCCTCCTGTGGCTCCTAGGCCCTGGGTTTGGTCCTGATGCCGGTGTTGAAGCTGGTGCCCGGCTCTGAGTGCTCACTGCACGGGAAGCAGGGGCCCCTGGAGCTGGGATCTGGCACAGCCTCCCTTGAATGGCGGCGGGAAATGGTACCCAGTAGGAAGGGTGCCCTCCGCAGAAGAGGTGAATAGACTGAGGAAGCAACCACAGAGGAGGTGACAGTGACTCGTCTACATTCACTGCTATGACTTTGCCCCAATAAACGTGTGTACTTGGTAAACGATTTTTATAGCGCTCACCTATGTCTCCCGTGCGCCTCTGGCCATACAAATGTTACCTTTGCCCAACAACCTTTTTGCCTCGGAAGAATCCAGAATGTAGGAGGGGTCCCTGGTGGTGTGGGATGGTGGTGCAGGAGGGCAGAGGGTGAAAGGGAACCATGGCTTTGATTTGGGATGTGCTGGGAAGAGAATGGACAGAGAGAAAGCCACTGGAGAGACAGATTTGTTATGTATGAAACGGACCACCCGGCTTAGAGGGTGGAAGGGCGGAAGAGGAAGTGCTAGTACTGCCTGCGCTCGGAAGGATAAGAGGATGCAGGAAGTGAGCCGCGGTAAAGAGAAGAAAAGAAACCTGTCTCAGAAGAAACAAGATCAAGGGGCAAAGCCAATGGTTGTCCAACAGTCTGGACATGGCTTTATTTCAGTTCTTGGCCCAATCCCTGGTCATGTGACCCTTTTCCATAAGCATGCTTTTTAGCTATGGGTCTTCATTTACAGACTTCGTTATGCAACACAGAGGCAGGGACTCTGCAGTGGAGAGAAGGTAAAAAAAAAAAAAAAAAAAAGGATGCTCTCCCTCCCAGAGCATGCCTGTGCCGTTCTCCCGGCCCCCAAAACGCTGAAGGTCCCCACGAGACTTGCAACCAGGGAGCAGCAGGCAGTGGCGGCTGGTCCTGGGCTAACCCGCTGCACCTGGCAGCATGTTGATCACGCACAATGAGCTAAGATGCAGCAGTGAGCAGTAAGATTTGGTGCCTGTTTTCCCAAAGGCTGCACAACCCAGCACCGTCTCCAGATCCTCTCCTGAAAGCCATCCCAGTCAGTTCCTCAGCCTCCACAAGCAACACACCAGCCCACTCCCCGCCTAGCCAGTGGCCAGAGTCCATTTTAGTCCCCACACAACTCGAGGCTTTCTCATCTCAGCCGGTACCCCCTTTCTTAAGGCTACCTCTTCTCCCCGGTACCCCCACATCCAATCCCTGAGCAAACACCCCTGGACTCCGTTGCCTCCACTGCCTCTAACAGGTCTCAGCATCCTTTCTGTCAGAATTGCACAGGTCCTGCTAATTACACATCAGCCCTTCTCCAGTCTGGACTCGCCACAGCTGTGCCATCACTCCCATTCCCGCCCTGTTTGGAAACCTTGACGTGGCTTCCCACTGCATGGGGAATGTTTGTCCTAGTGTCTTCCATCACTTAGCTTCGCAGCCCTCTCTCAGGCCCTGTTCCCCTCCCCACACACAAAAACTTGTTCTTGCCCCAGCTGGTTTGACCCTACAGATTGAAAGGTCCTGGGTTTGATTCCAATCAAGGGCACATGCCTGGGTTGTGGGCTCGCTCCCAGGAGGTGGCGTGCAGGAGGTTGCCAAATGATTCTATCTCATCCTTGATGTTTCTCTCTTCCTCTCCCTTCCTCTCTGAAATCAATAAAAACATAGATATATTTTTTTGAAAAACAACTTTTTCTTATTTTACTTTGTATTGGTTTCAGGTGTCCAGCATCGTGGTTAGACAATTATATACCTCACAAAGTGTCCCCCCCATATTTCCAGGACCCACCTGGCAGCATGCAGTTATTACAGTATCATTGACTATATTTCTGATGCTTTCATTTCCTCCCTGTGACTATTTGTAACTGCCAATCTATATTTAACCCCTTCACCTTTTCACTCACCCCCTCCTTCCTCCTTCCCCTTTGGCAACCTCTGTGTCTATGAGTCTGTTTCAGTATAAAACACTTTTTAAGGGGCTGGAAAAGGAAGCCCGTCACTATAATCCACGATGTCAACAAAGAATAAAAACTATTTGCATTTGATGAATTCCAAATCCATCCCATAAAAACCGAGAGCCACTTCCCCAGCCTGAGAATGAGTATCTGCAGAAACCTGCCAACTTCTTTTGAAGAGTGAAATTCTGAGATTGAGGAGCACTTCTCAGTGTTACTGCCAGTGCAGTCAAGCAAGAAGTGAAAGTAGACCTACATGGTCCCCACACAAGTTTTGAAGACCCAAAACTGCCCTATCCACAGATGGTTTGATGTGAATGGAGGAAACCCAAAAGATCTGTAGAGAATGCATTGCAGTTGAGTGAAGTTGTTAGAGACCAGATCAACATACAAAAATCAATCTACATCAGTGGCAACAGAATTTTGAAAAAATGTTAATCCTCACCTGAGAATGTTTTTATTGATTTTGAGAGAGAGAAGAGAGAGCAAGAAATATTGATTGGTTGCCTCCCATACCTGTCATGACTGGGGATCAAACCTGAAAGGTATATGTTCTGACCAGAAATCGAACCCACAACCTTTCGTTGCACAGGTCGATGCTCCAACTGAGCCGGCCACCGGCTAGAGCCAGAATTAAAAATTTTAAACAAATCTAGATTAAGCCGAAACCGGTTTGGCTCAATGGATAGAGCGTCGGCTTGGGGACTGAAGGATCCCGGGTTCGATTCCAGTCAAGGGCATGTACGTTGGTTGCGGGCACATCCCCAGTAGGAGGTGTGCAAGAGGCAGCTGATCGATGACTCTCTCTCATCGGTATTTCTAACTCTCTATCTCTCTCCCTTCCTCTCTGTAAAAAATCAATAAAATATATTTTTAAAAATCTAGATTAAAATTCCATGCTGAGTAAATTACTACAAATTTAGTGGCTTAAAACCACACGCAATTATTATCTTGCAGCCCGTAGGTCTAGAGCCTGGTGAGTCCTTTTAGGAAAGCGTCACATAAAAGATATACTCATTCCTTGTCGAGACCGGTTTGGCTCAGTGGATAGAGCGTTGACCTGAGGACTGAAAGGTCCCGGGTTCGATTCCGGTCAAGGGCATGTACCTTGGTTGCGGGCACATTCCCGGTGGGGGGTGGGCAGGAGGCAGCTGATCTTCTCTTTCATTGATGTTTCTAGCTCTCTATCCCTCTCCCTTCCTCTCTGTAAAAAATCAATAATATATGTATTTAAATATATATATATATATATATATATATATATATATATATATATATATATTTTTTTTTTTTTTAAAGATAGACTCATTCCCAATAAGCACACGACTAGATGTTCTACAGATTATCTGTCAAGAGAATACACGTGAGGTACAGGTTTACTCCGCGGGGAGGCCCGCAATGTAAACGATTCACAACGGGAAGTGTGGACAAGGCTGCGGGGTGAACAGCCGAGTGCACTTCACTGATGGGGATGGAAGATGCCAGAAGCCCTTTGGGAAATGGCAAGTCTCCGTGATGTGGGACACGCACCTCCACTAATCCAGAATTTCCGCTCCTGGCTACGTATCCAAGTGAATGAAAATGCACATCCATTAAAAGATGCGGCAGTCATGCTCAGAACAGCTGGTTCTGAGTAGCAGAAAACGTGAAACCACCAACAGCCACCAGGTGAGTCAAATCAACAAATCGTGGGGTTACTCCTTTCCGACACCCCACTCCGGAGTAACAGTGCATGGTGGACACATGCCGCAAAGGAAGGAGCATCCAGAAGGTGGGAGGCGCATGGGTGTATTTTATTGGGCACAACTGTATTTTTAAAAAATATATATATTTATTGATTTTTTACAGAAAGGAAGAGAGGGATAGAGTTAGAAACATCAATCAGCTGCTTCTTCCACACCCCCTACTGGGGACATGCCCACAACCAAGGTACATGCCCCTGACCGGAATCAAACCTGGGACCTTACAGTCCGAAGGCCGATGCTCTATCCACTGAGCCAAACTGGTTTCGGCCATAATTGTATTTTATTGGGCAAATTATAGAATGTGGACTCTGAAGCCAAAGTGAGGATGAATGATGATGAAATCAATAGAAAGTGTAACAAAAACTCAGCAACGTATTAGAAGGGAACCATTTCTAGTGGGGAAAGAAATGGTTGATGATCCAAGTCAACGATGAGGAGTGATCAAACGGGGAAAAGGACTGGAATTTTGACATGAAATCCAGACATATAACACACACAGCATGGATCTAAACAAGACAACCTGGTAATAAGGTGTCATGATTCAAATGGTTGAGGTTTGGCCAGAAAGCCAGAAGCTTTATGTGCTCAGACATTTTCCAGCTCAGATGTGGGGAAGAGATGGAATTTTTCTTTAATTTGGCAACTCTAAAAATGTACGTGAAATGGCCGAACAAAATCGTTCATTTGAAATAAGCTTTTTAAAAAATATATATTTTATTAATTTTTTAAAAAAAATATATTTTATTGATTTTATACAGAGAGGAAGGGAGAGAGATACAGAGATAGAAACATCGATGAGAGAGTCATCGATCAGCTGCTTCTTGCACACCCCCCACTGGGGATATGCCCGCAACCAAGGCACATGCCCTTGACCAAAATTGAACCCGGGACCCTTTAGTCCCCAAGCAGACGCTCTATCCATTGAGCCAAACGGTTTCGGCTATTTTATTAATTTTTGACAGAGAGGAAGGGAGAGAGATAGAGAGTTATAAATATCAATGAGAGAGAAACATCGACCAGCTGCCCCCTACACACCTCCTAACGGGGATGTGCCCGCAACCAACATACATGCCCTTGACCAGAATCGAACCTGGGACCCCTCAGTCTGCAGACCGACGCTCTATCCACTGAACCAAATCGGTTTCGGCTTGAAAGAAACTTTTATCAACTCAATAAAATGTTATCAGCCTTGCTGGAGAAAAGAATTATCAATGTGTTTCTTGTAAAAAATGACCTTCAGCCAAAACCGGTTTGGCTCAGCAGTAGAGCGTCGGTCTGAGGACTGAAGGGTCCCAGGTTCGATTCCGGTCAAGGGCATGTACATACGTTGGTTGCGGGCACATCCCCGGTTGGGAGTGTGCAGGAGGCAGCTGGTTGATGTTTCTCTCTCATCAACGTTTCTAGCTCTCTCTCTCTCCCTTCCTCTCTGTAAAAAAATCAATAAAATATATTTTTTTAAAAATGACCTTCAACCTTATTGTTGAGGTAGAGTAGATGAAGCCAAAATATGTAAATTTTATAGAGTTGTGTTTGCAGCGTGTGTGTATGTGTGTGTGTGTGTGTGTGTGTTTGGGGGGGGGGTCTGGATTTTTAAAATATTTGTGGAAGGTTTTTTTATTTCTAATTTTGCAGTCGTTTTAAGCACATCCTCAAACAGTTTAAGCTTCAGGCTTGACAATTCCTGACTGTCCCTTGCGTCAATCCTTGGACATAATGTAGAGCAGAAAAAGCGACTTTCAAAAAAATGCATTCTGTTAAAAAACATGTGAAGCTTAATATACTGCTTGCAGCGTCGATACAGATGTGAAGTCAGGAGGCCCGGGGGCTCAGGGGCCAGACGAAGGGCTGCTTTCCGTGGGCCCGGGCACTTTCCGCCTTCATTGGCGCTTTCCTTAGAAACACCAAAAATCGTATTTTATGGCCGATTGTTATAAACACAGGCACATCACTAACATTCGGCTGTTTCTGGATTTGCATGTCTCCAGGGAAGGCCTTCTTGGCACTCAGGACAGTACTGCTGCCCACCCTGGCTAGCAGCTGGGAGCTTTGTAACCTCCCATCTGCTGCCACGAATGGTGTCAGGACACGCGAGAAAACGCTCAACGAGGCAAACAGGTTCAGGAGGTTCATCTCTCGCCACCTCATCTTTTTAAAAGTTTATTATCGACAGCCATCCACGTATGTCTTTTCCAGAGCCTTCCACAGACATCCCATCTATAATACAAAGGGACGCGTGTGCAACTCAGAATGCATTCCTGTTGGGAGCAGTTTCCTAACGCTCTCCTTTGAACACATCCACGGAATACGGCCCCACTCTTCCCCGGGTGGAAACGCCTAGAAGCCGGGAGAATAATGGTTTTCGCCTCGTGCTCTCAGGTCAAGGGTCAGCTTGGCACATTAGCATAACGGTCACCACGTTAGTATAACGGTCGTCAGAGTAGCATAACGGTCGTCAGATTAGCATAACGGTTGTCAGATTAGCATAACGGCCATCCCATTGGCAAAACGGCTGTCAGATTAGCATAACGGCCATCCCATTGGCAAAACGGCCGTCAGATTAGCATAACGGTCATCTCAGCCACGCCCCTCCCTGGAACCTTTTCTCCCAGTCCTCTGCTGCCCACTCCTCAGTCTTCGCTTGAGGTTCGCCTTGGTAAGACCGTCGCCACACCTGCTCCAGAGGCCCTTTCCTTCGCAGCACTGGTCAGTAGTGGTCATTGTTTGTTTCTTCCGCCTCGTTAGGGTGAAAGCCAGGGGCGGCTCCTCGGCAGCCATCTCCGTAGCAGGTGTTCAAAAACACGCGTGGGGCCTTCTGGTTGCGGTTGTCCTGTGCTACTCGTATTGTGTGTCTTTGCGGTCCTTTAGTGTATCCTTCCACCGAAATACAGTTTACGGACTCCGCGAATTTGCAGAACTTAATGCGTCCTTTTTCTGTCATCCAGAGGCTATCTTTTCCTTCAAACGCACGCTGATTGCAGAGTAGGTCTTTAACGGAAACAGAAACAAGGGGGGAAACTCCTTCGAGGCCCGCGGCCTGCGGTCCGCCCTCCCGCAGCACCTGAGGCGTCGGGGACCCAGAAGGACGGCGGAAGCTCAAAGGTAGGCGCCGGCCCGCCGGGCCCTGGGGAGGCGCGCCGCGTCCTCCCGGCGAGAAGCCGTGGGCAGGGCCGCGTGCCCTCCTCTGGGCTAGCTCCGCCCCCACTGCGCTGGCGCTCCCGATTGGTCGGCCCCGCGGCACGGAAGTGACGCAAGCGCTAGGTATCGGTGTCGCTGGGCCAAGCACGGCGCGGCTCTCCCCACGCTCCGCCCCTCACGCTCCCCACGCCCCGCCCCTCACGCACCAAAACACAGCGGCGGCGGGGGCGGGGCTTGCGGCCGGCGGGCGGCGCGCAGGGGCCGGACCTTCGCTCGCCGCGCCGGTGGGTTGGGTTGGCTGGCGGGGTGCAACCGGCACTTCCGCCTTCGCCAGCCTGTGGCGCGGAGGCATGGAGGTGGGCTAGCGGCCCGGCGAGGCCTGGCGAGGTGAGGAGAGCGGCGGCTCGGGGTCGCACACGTGGGCCGGTGCGCGCGGGGCCGGTCGGCTAACCGTCGCGGCGCGTGGGGGCCGGGCGGGCGGGGGGAGGGGCGGCGCGAGCGCGGCGGCTGCAGGAGGGTCGCGGCGCCGCTGGCGGAAGCGCCCCCGTGGTGTCCGGGGGATAGTCCCCCGCCGTCTCCCGCACCCCGGGATCCCGGGCGCTGGGACCGCCTTCTCCGTCCCTTTCCCGGGTCTACAGGGCGGAATCGCCTGGGCATCGCGTTAGTGCCCTCCGGGGGGCAAGGGAGAGGGTCCAGCTGCAGGAAGTCTCGGTCCTCTGGGCGCCCTCTTTTCTCGTGCCCCCGAGCCTCTCCCGTCCGAGGGTGCTTCTCCCCAGTGGCTGCTGCTCCACCTGTTGTTAAATTGGCAGCAGAGGAGCCGTGCCTGCCAGCCCACTTCCCGTGCGAAAGGTTGGCATGGTCCAGAGGGGAGCAGGTACGAGGCTTGAAGGGAAAAGGACCCTTGGGTTAGAAGGAAGAGTTTGACGTTTAAAGGGAGATGAGTTAGGACGATCCCAGGGCTGGCCATACCTGCGTTTGCTCGCTTGGGGAACTTCTGACAGACTGCCAGCTGTTCCAGTGGGGCCGTCCCAGTGAGAGTCCCCCGCCCGCCCTGGGAGGCAGAATCGCAGTTGCATCATTTCTGCAGTATTTGTGTGCCCACAGGCTAGGGGTCTGATCTGTGAGCGAGCTTTTTCATCAAACGGTCACTTCTGGATCCCCTTCACAGAAACTCGGTTTTTTACTTTTTCTTTCTTTCTTATTTCAGAAATGTTCTTTTGAGACCAGAGTCTGGGTATATCTGAAAGAAAATCCTCACCCGGGAATCTCAACGGAGAGGCTCACATCTCTGTAAGCCATTAGCCCAGGTATTACTTTTCCAGTTTTTTCAGGCGCCTAATATGTGCCAAAAGGAAAAGGGATTACACAGAAGAGTCCTTGCCCTGCAGATTCAGAACTGGGCTGAGAATAACAGCTCCGCCCAGCGTGGAAGTGAAGTGCTAGAAACATACCAAGGCCTAAGATGATGGAGAAGAAGGGAGAGTGTGGGTCAGACAGCCCCAGACAGGACGGCACTCAGGGATCGGTTGGTTGCACATGGATAGTTCTCAGATCTGGCTTTCCTTCAAAAATCACTGATGGAATTCTTTGAAAAAATTTAAATCTGAATTTTATCAGTAGTATCACCCCCCCCTTATTTTTAGTTTCTTTTTTTTTTTTTTTTTTTTTTTTTTTTTTTTAAAATATATTTTTTATTGATTTTTCACAGAGAGGAAGAGAGAGAGATAGAGAGTTAGAAACATCGATGCGAGAGAATCATCGATCAGCTGCTTCTTGCACACCCCCTACTGGGGATGTACCCGCAACCAAGGTACATGCCCTTGACCGGAATCGAACCCGGGACCTTTCAGTCCGCAGGCCGACGCTCTATCCACTGAGCCAAACCGGTCCCGGCTTATTTTTAGTTTCTTTGGAGAGTTTGATGTACTTTCAGGGTTAAGAACCAGGGAAGAGGGTGAAGGGTGGGTGTTCAAGACAGATGGATGAGCTAAACAGAGGCAGGGAACGCCAAACACCAGGAGGCATTTTCAGGAGAGCAGGTGAGGGTTCGGCACGGCGGGAGATGATGCTGAAGCCAGATCAGGCAGGGCCTTATGTGCTGAGCTCCGAAGTTTGAGGTGGATCCCAAGACTTCAGATGACTTCCTCTGGAGGAGTCATTTATGCTTTCAAAGTCCGGCTGTCTTCTTGCCCTTTGGCAGCGTTTGGAGGAGGAATTGGTGGTGGATCAAAACAAGAGACAGAAGAATCCCATTTAGGCCTCTTTTATAATCCAGAGAAATAATGAGGACGTGTTTAAGGTAGGCAGTGCAGTCTCACGGGGAGTAAAGGTCAAATGTAACTGAGGAGGTGGACTCTTTGGAACCCCGAGAGATGGGGGCTCAGGGAGAGGACAGGGTCATCCCCAGGTTAGTGGTTTGAAAACTAAAGGGTGGTGATGCCGTGAATATAGGAAATATTGTATTTAAGGGGAGGACTTTGTTCTTGTTCTGTTTACTTTGAGGTGCCTGGCCGGTGAGTAGAGATCACAGTGCAGTGGGATATTGACTGTCTTTGTGGATTTCTAGGCTAGGCAGGCATTTATTGAATAGCTGAATTATAGTGGAGCATTGCATTAAGAGTTTTACGTACATTCTCAGTCTTTGGGAAACTTCAAAATAGAGTAGCTGAAGCTGTGGTTTGAGTTAGGTCACCCAGAACGAGGATACTAAATGAGGTTCCAGTCCTGAGGGCAACCCCTGGAAACGGAAGCTTACAGAGGCAGAAAGAGGAGGAGATTGTGAAGGAGACTGAGAAGAACTGGAAGGAGAATTGTGTTGTCTTAGCTAACGAATCCATGGCCAGTATTTTCTTTTGCACATTTAAGAATTTAATCTGCATAAGAAACATTGTCCACCTTTTTTTAAATTTAATTTTTAAACATTGGATTTATTGGGATGATACTTGTTAAAACTATACAGGTTTCAAGTGGACAACTCAGTAACACATCCTCTGCACACTGCTTCGTGGGCTCACCACCCAAAGGACAGTCCCCTGCCCGCCCCGTTCATCCCGCTTTGCCTGCTTCCCACCTGTGGCCAGCACTGGCATATGCTTTAGAGTCCAGAACTGCTGGGTTTGGTAGAACAGATTCTGAAGGACTTCCCGGAAAACATTTACTAGTCAAAGTAAGGGCAGAAACCAGAGTGCAGAGGAGCTGAAGAAATGAATCTAGATGATTTCCCCCCCAAGAAGTGTAGGTGGGAAAGAGAAGAAGGTGATTGTTATTTGAAGACTCTGGCTAGCTAATGTGAGAGATGATGTCCCCAGAGTAAATCTGTGGAAAGTTCCAGCTACGCCTCTGGTGTGTGATGGACACATCGCTGTACAGTATGACATCAGCTCTTTTTGATGCTTGGGGAGTGGTTTTTCTATCCTATCGCTTGATTCTATGGTTCAATAATGGTTCCAAGCAGTTAAAAAATACCATGAAATTAACACGACAGACTTTCAGAAGAACTGAGTTGGGCAAAAACTTCACAGGATTCACGATCTACCCTGGGAATTGACCATATGTCCTATTCAGAATTTGCTGGGCTTCCTATCAGGACAGTGATGATTCACATTTGGGGATGTTAACGAAAAAAACCAAAAACACATTGAAACCTATAAAGAATTTCTGTGAGTTTGAGCCAAACTATCAACATATGCCGGGAAGCGGAACCTCTCTCATTGATGTTTCTGACTCTCTATCCCTCTCCCTGCCTCTCGATAAAAAATGAGTTGAGATAATGCTCCAGCAAATGGCAGATTACATCTGTATTTATTCATTGCAGTCAAAGGGAAGGGACTGAGGTGAGTTACATGAACTTCATTGGTGATAGATTAGGGAGGTGGGACAGAGCAAAGCAGGAAAACCTTTGGGATAGGGTAAAAGGTGAAATGATGGACATGTGCTTCTCTTACAGAGATGGGTACAGGATGCTTTAATGTAATTAACAGTTGACAATTAACTTGATAACAATAACAATGAGGGGATGTCCCTGCGCCTTTTGTTGTGCACTGAGGGATCGAGGGGGAAAAAGGAAGTTACACGTTTCCCGGACATCTCACTGACTAGTTATCTTAGAGGCCAAAGGCAAATGGGCACAGGAAAGATCCACGTTGATCTTTATCAGGGAAAATATCTTCCTAGGAGTTGACTACCCACTATAACCTATTTGTAGTTAAATATTTAATTTTCAAGCCATCTTTTGTGGTTAGTTTAGGTCTCTGAGTTTGAAAGACTGCCACGCTGGCCTCCCTGAGCTTGTCAGGTTAGCATGTGGCTCCTTTCGTCCTCAGTGACATAATAACAAACATGGCCTGCTGAGAGGAAGCACAGAAGCGTGTCTCTCTTGTTGACGTGTCCTGCAGCACCGTTCTCTGTGTGCTGTAGATCCCGTGGTGCTTATCTCTTACATGGGAGTAATGCCCATGTACTTGGAGAAAAGGCCTGTTTTTTAAAAATGTATATTGATTTTTTTACCGAGAGGAAGGGAGAGGGATAGAGAGAAACATCGATGAGAGAGAAACACCAATCAGCCGCCTCCTGCACACCCCCCACTGGGGATGTGCCCGCAACCAAGGTACAAGCCCTTGATCGAAATCGAACCTGGGACCCTTCAGTCCAAAGGCCGACGCTCCATCCACTGAGCCAAACCGGCTTTGGCAAGGCCTGCTTTTGAGTGTGGAAGTAGCCTAGCTCTGAGTGAGAGAATAAAGAGCAGACTCCATAATTTTCTTAATGGAAGGGTCGTTTTACTGACTGCTCTGTTAACATGTTGTGACAAAGTTAGTGTTTTACTTTATTCACTTTTTTCCAGGTTCCAGTTTTCCCTGTCCAGTCATTCTCAAAAAAATGTTTGAGAACCCTCTTAAGTTTCAGTTTCTGTTCTTGAATCTGAATTCTTGCTGCATGTTCAATTAGATCACCAGAAAAATAGCTTCTGCAGATTTTCAACTTCCTGGTGGTCTGATGCCTTTCAGATACAAGGAACTCTGCTTTAAAGAAAATGATTTAAATTCTGCAGAAACTAATGCTGTTCAGTGTTACTGTTGTCCCCAGTTCGCAGCCCCCTTGACAGGTGTGGGCACTAATCACATGGAAGGGATTAGGATCAGTGCCAGGGCAGGGCGTGGCTCCGGCTGAGCTGCATACTTTCTCTGTTTTTCAAATGACGACTCTATGCCTCATCATGTGATCTTTCTGCTCAGCTTTTCAGGAAGCTCCTACTTTAGGACTTAGTGAAATTAAATTTTTTTTAAATAAGTTTGGATTGCTGTCTCTTTTTAAATCTTTTAAAATGTCATTTTTTTTTATATGTAGTACTTAAATATTAAAAGCTGCCCTGAATTATTTTTAGGAGCATGAAGAAAGTACACAATTAATACTTAATAAATTCAAAAAATTCCTAAGACAAATACATGTATTTGATTATAAGTACACATGTACGTATAAATCTTTAATCATGGATTATTATGTTATAGATCTCTCAGGGAGAACAAAGGGTAAAATATGTAACTGCAGCAGTGTTTGACTATATTCTGGGCAGTGAGAAAGCCTGAAGTCATTTTCAAGGTCCACCATTTCTTTTCAATTGGGTCAAGTTTCTAAGCTTTCTAAATGTCCATTTCCCGGCTAATGAAAAGAAAATAGGATTCCACTGAGTCTCCTATCTCAGTGGTCAGCAAACTCATCAGTCCACAGAGCCAAATATCAACAGTACAACGATTGAAATGTCTTCTGAGAGCCACATTTTTTAAACTTAAGCTTCATCTAACACCACTTCTTCAAAATAGACTCGCCCAGGCTGTAGTATTTTGTGGAAGAGCCACACTCAAGGGGCCAAAGAGCCGCAAGTGGCTTCCGAGCCACAGTTTGCCTAACACTGTCCTATCTCCCTACTCCAGGACTTCTGTGAGGATCAAATGAGATGAGGCATAAGAAAACGCTTCACAGACATTTGGTTAAAGTCTGAATAGTTTGCACCTGGCTATAAAGCAAGTCATATTCCTGGGCTGAAGAAACTGCAAGGAAGCTAGTTGCTAAGGAGAGGAAGCCGGGCGTTGCTATGTGACATCATTACCCAGACTGCCGGACACTTAGCATATTAGCCCTGTATATATGTAGCTGACATAGTTTTGAGCCTTTTTAATAGCACACCTGTATTGCCTTATGATGTTTACAACTAACAAAGTGCTTTCATTTTATTATATTTTTCATGTGTCAAAGGAGGTTTTGAGGAGTGGGCTCAGATTTGAGTTAGTCCATTATTGACAGCTGGCCAGGAGGTGGTCTCAATGTGGTTGAGGTACGTTCTCAGTTGAGGGTGATGGTTGTTTGAGGAAGTGTACCATTCTTCACACAGAACAGGCCTGAAGTGTTGTTTTGTTTATCTTTAGTCTTTGTTTGTTTCCTAGATCCAGGAGCAGAATGAGCACATGCTGCTGGTGCACGCCAGGTGGCGTGTCCGCCGTTGAGTTCCTACGGCGCTATGCATTCAGGACCCGGGCCAGTGAATTCCGGACGGCAGATGATGACCTCTGCTACTGCTTAGAGTGTGTGATCGAGTACCACAGAGCAAGGGACGAGCTGCCATTCTTGCATGAGGTAAGTTACATTATGGGGGAATGTTTTTCGGAGCTTGATAACTAGGAAGAGAATAAATTTGAACTCTTTATTTTTTTTATTTTTATTTTTTAAAAATATATTTTATTGACTTTTTACAGAGAGGAAGAGAGAGGGATAGAGAGTTAGAAACATCGATGAGAGAGAGTCATCGATCAGCTGCCTCTTGCACAGCCCCAACTGGGGATGTGCCCACAACCAAGGTACATGCCCTGACCAGAATCGAACCCGGGACCTTTCAGTCCGCAGGCCGATGCTCTATCCACTGCGCCATACCAGTTTCGGCAAATTTGAACCCTTTAGAAGCATCCAGGGAGCTGATAGTTTAAACTTTAAAGGCTGATATATACCTCTAGTATCTAATTTATTCCCTGCTATATAGTAGGTGCTGAATCAGTGGCCATTAACTGATGGAATTGAATTGAAACCTAAAACAGAATTGTATGACCCCTCACTTTTAGTCATCCTATATAATAGGCTAATACGCAAATCTATCTAACAGCGGAACGACTGGTTGCTATGACATGCACTAGCCACCAGGGGGCAGACGCTCAAAGCAGGAGCTGCCCCCTGGTGGTAAGTACTCTTCCACAGGGGAGCGCCGCTCAGCTGGGCTCATGGCTGGTGAGTGCAGCAGCGGTGCCGGGAGCCTCTCCCACCTCTGGGAGCGCTAAGGATGTCCAGGGAGTGGACCTAAGCTGTCAGTCAGACATCCCCTAAAGGATGTCTGGACTGCGAGAGGGTGCAGGATGGGCCGAGGGACCTTCCCTCTCCCCCGAGTACCTGAATTTTGTGCTCTGGGCCTCTAGTTTTGGTATAAAACAATTTTATGAAATGCAGTGAGGTATGGGGAGAGTGTTGGTTCATGTCAGTATATCAATGTATTTGACAGTATTACAAATTCATGTGAATGGGTTGGGCTGTTTTTATTGATTTTTTTTTTTCTCTTTTCATTTAAAAAATATTGATTTTTTTTACAGAGAAGAAGAGAGAGGGATAGAGAGTAGAAACATAATAAGAGAAACATCGATCGGCTGCCTCCTGCACAGCCCCCCCACTGGGGATATGCCCACAACCAAGGTACATGCCCTTGACGGGAATCGAACCTGGGACCTCCGATGCTCTATTCACTGAGCCAAACCAGTCTCTTTTCATTTTTAAATAGGTAAATGGTATAAAACTCTGAGCACAGGCATATTTTCTAGTCATAGTAAGCCAAAGTAACACTATCTATTTATTTATTTATTTATTTATTTATTTATTTAATATATTGATTTTTTACAGAGAGGAAGAGAAAGGGATAGAGAGTTAGAAACATTGATGAGAGAGAAACATCGATCAGCTGCCTCTTGCACACCCCTACTGAGGATGTGCCCGCAACCAAGGTACATGCCCTTGACCGGAATCGAACCCGGGACCTTTCTGTCCGCAGGCTGATGCTCTATCCACTGAGCCAAACCGGTTTTGGCGTAACACTATCATTTAAAAATGTAGCTTTGAGGAGAGATCCAAGGTGGCTGCTCGGGTAGACATCTAGCCGCGGCAGCACACAACAATTTCAATGGAATACAACTAAAATGTAGAGTGGACATTGCCCAGAGCTACAGGTAGTCTACTGAAAATTCTACAACAAGAAGGAAAGAGAAAACCAGAAGGAAAATCAGAGGAGCTGAAAAAAAGCCTAAGGTATGGAGACATGCTGCGCACCCGCCCGCGCGCGCACGGAGAGGTCGCAGCTGGAGAGGAGGAAAGGGCTGGGTGCTGCCTGTCGTTCCCTAGCAGGAAAGAAATAAAACCCCCAGCCTGGGCTGAACCCCCGAACTGGCAGCGCTGAGCCCCCCTGAACCGGCAGCGCTGAGCCCCAGTTATGGGCCAGACCCTGGGGACCCAGGCTCCGGCAGGGGGAAACGGGGCTATGAGGCGGAATCCCAGAAGAGCTGCGAAAAGCAGGAACCCCGGAGTCGCGCGCAATGCGCGCGCAGAGGACTGAATGTTGACTCTGATGCTGGGTTACCCTAGCCGGAAGAAACAAGGCCTCCGGCGGTGCTGAGCCTCAGTCCGGACTGCTCTGAACCCCAGTTCTGGGCCAATCCCTGGGGACCCAGACTCAGGCAGAGGGAGACGGGGCTGTGAGGTGGAGTCTGGGGAGAGCGGCGAAAGGCCGGGCCCCCGGAGTCGCGCGCACAGTGCGCGCAGAGGACAGTCTGTTGACTCTGATGCTGGACTCCCCTAGCGGGAAGGAGAAAAAAAGCTCCGGGCTGGGGGAACGCGGCGGGGAGCAGGAGCCCCTGCTGGACGCCGGCCAACCGGGCACCAGCAAGGAGGCGGCGAAGGGGCCCCTGGGGGGGTGAGTGCCCCTGAGCCTTCGACCGCTGAGCGCAGGCAATGGAGCCAAGGCCGGGGGCCTGCTTCCTGGGTGGCGCCATCCCCGGCAACAGGCTGAAGCAGCGCAGGAGCCCGCGGAGAACAAAGGGGTGCCACAGGCCAACCTGCTGAGCTCCCAGGACAAGGAGGAAGAAACCAAAGAAGTTCTCAATGTGAAGAAATCAAGTGAGAGTAAAAGATAGTAAAATTACTTAAGAAAGAATACAAAGAAGTTCTTGAAAAATCAAAGACTAAGTCAGAACTCAACTCACCAGCCAACATTGCAACATAAATGTGTTTAAAAAAGAAAAAAGAAAAAAAAAGGACAGAATGTTGGAGCAGCGGCAGCCAGGCCTAGAGTGGCCAGGCACAAGGCAGTGGCAACCAGGCCGGAGCAGCAACGGCCAGGCCCCAGAGCAGCAGCAGCCAGAACCAGAGCATCAACAGCCAGCACTGGAGCAGCCAGACCTGGGGCAGTGGCAGCCAGGCCTGAGGTGGAGACGGCCAAGCCCAGGGTGGCCAGTCCAGGAACACCCAGACCCGGAGTGGCCGGGCCCGGAGAAGCCGGGCCCAGAGCAGCCGGGGTGGGAGCAGCCAGACCCAGAACAGCAGTAGCCAAGCCCAGAGCATCCAGGCCGGGAGTGGCCAGGCTTGGAGCGGCTGGGCCCGGGGCAGCCGAGCCCAGAGCAGCCGGGTTGGGTGCGGCCAGACCAGGAGCAGCGGCTGCCAGGCTGGGAGCAGCCAGGCCTGGAGCAGCGGCTGCCAGGCTGGGAGCGGCCAGGCCTGGGGGAGCAGCCGGGTCGGGTGCGGCCAGGCCCGGAGCAGCAGCTGCCAGGCTGGGAGCGGCCAGGCCCGGGGGAGCAGCCGGGTCGGGTGCGGCCAGGCCTGGAGCAGCGGCTGCCAGGCTGGGAGCGGCCAGGCCCGGAGCAGCCGGGTCGGGTGCGGCCAGGCTCGGAGCAGCGGCTGCCAGGCTGGGAGTGGCTAGGCCCAGAGCAGCCGCAGCCAAGTCCAGAGCAACTAGGTCGGGAGCGGCAGTGACCAGACCCGGAGCAGCTGGTTGTGGAACGAACCAGAGCAACAGAGGCCAGGCCCTGAGCAGCCAGGCCCGGAACAGTTCGCTCCTCGCCTGCCCCTGCCCCACGGCTGCCTCTCAGACATGGCTGGAAACTTTTGCGGGAACTTTAGGGTCTGCTAAATCAAGTGATGATGGCTTAGATCTGGATGTGTTGAGTTAGTATAGGGCTGGGGTGTTGATCTGTGAGTGCCTTGGGTGGGGCCTGGATGAGGCTAGTTGACCTATTGGGAAATGTCTTTTGTTTGAAGTGTATCATTGGGCATGTGGAGGTATTATTGATATGAGAAAATGCTAAGTAACTGATTTACTATCTGAAAAGGGATTTACTATCGGGGAAAGGGAGGGAAGAAGAGACTGAACATAAACTGCACCTATGGATGAGGACAATGGGGGATGGAGAGGGGGTGGAGGGTGGGGTGGGAACCTGTTGGAGGGGGGAAGAAATGAGGAACCTTTGTAATAATATGAACAATAAAGATTGATTTTAAAATAAATAAATGAATAAATAAATAAAAAATAAAAATAAAATAAAATAAATAAAAAATAAAAATGTAGCTTTGAATATTTGGTTTATTACATTTATGTGATGAAAAATAGAACACTGCCCTGGCTTCTGCGTCTCAGTTGGTTGAGTATTGTCCCATGCACCCAGAGGGCACAGGCTCAATTCCTGGTCAGGGCATATGCGCAGATTGCAGGCTTGAGCCCCAGTAGGGGGTAATTGATGTCTCTCTCTCCCTCTTTTTAAAAATAATAAAAATGTATTTTAAAAAATAAAATGCAGACCATAGAGATGATATATAGAGGAGGAGGTACAGTTCCTAGTTGGGAAATGTGCCAGGCTTGTGGACTTGATCCCCTGTGTGGGACATACAGGAGGAAGCTGATCAGTGATTCTCTCTCATCATTGATGTTTGTCTCTCTGTCTTCCTTCCTCTCTGAAATCATTAAAAATATATTTTAAAAAATGATAGCGAAGGAATAACAAAAAATAATATTTGTAAGCAAATGTAGTTTAGAAGCATTTTAAAATTAACAGTGTGTTAATTTTCACATATGACATATGGACTGGAAATTTTATCTGTTAAATCTAAAGTCTTAAATTGAGGACTGCAAAATCAAGGGTTTACTGTGCTCATGTATCATAAATGTGGCCGTGGTTAGTGACTATTTTCTTCAAATATGTGATATCTACTTTATTTATTTGCATTAAATACTAAACACAGATTTGGCTTCCTTTTTTTCTTTACATATTTCTTTATTGATTTCAGAGAAGATGGGAGAGGGGGGGAAAGAGAGAGAGAGAGAGAGAGAGTGCGCGAGAGTGAGAAACATCAGTGATGAGAGAGAATCATTGGTTGGCTGCCTCCTACTGGAGATTGAGCCTGCAGCTCTGGCATGTGCCTTTGGCTAGCATCGAACTTGGGACCCTTCACTCCACAGCCCGATGCTCTATCCATTGACCCAAACAAGCAAGGGCTGTGATGTCTCCTTTAAAATTCTGCATCTTGAACCAAAAGATAGAGACAGTAAAGCAACAGGCAGACTGTCAAATTATAGCAGAGAGGGTAGGAAGATCTGGGGGAGATAATAAATCAGCGGAAGGACTTGTATACATGCATATAAGTACAACCAATGGACACAAAACTCTGGGGAGGGAGGGTATGTATGGAAGCGGGGGGCAATGTTAAAATATGTACACAGATAATTTAATTAAAAAAATAAAAAAATAAATAAATAAAATTCTGCATCTTTATGCTTAGGAAAAGGCTTTTAGAAAGATCATGACATCCAGGATATTTTGTTGATAAGATATAAAGCACACTGCCCGTTTTCTTTTCCTGTAGGTTTTATGGGAATTAGAAACCTTACGCCTCGTAAATCACTTTGAAAAATGTATGAAAGGAGAGATCGATGACGATGATGATGAACTATATATCATAGACAACAATGGAGAGGCACAGCCGTTTGACTTCACTGGCCAAGACTTTGAAAATAAGCTTCGAGTTCCTCTTCTCGAAATCCTGAAATACCCTTACCTGCTCCTACATGAGCATGTCAGTGAGTATCTTGGGTGTTCCACAGGTTGTATCAGTTTTATTATATCAAGGATTATAAGAATTAAGTTTATTATATGAAAATCTGTTTGTTAAATATATAATTAGGATATTTAATATTGTCCCCAACATTTTGTTACCAAAGTTTCCAAACATAAAGTAAATTATGTAGTAAACACCATGCACACAGCACAGATTCCACGGTAGCGAACATCTTGCTGTATTTGCTTTATTATGTGTTTTATTCATCTCTTCATTCCGTTCATTTTTATTCTTGTGTTTTTCTCAACCTTGGCACAATTGCCTTTTTTTTTTTAGATATATTTTTATTAATTTCAGAGAAGAAGGGAGAGGGAGAGACAGAAACAGCAAGGATGAGAGAGAATCAGGGATCAGCTGCCTTCTGCACTCTCCACACTGGGGATGGAGCCTGCAGCCCTGGCATGTTCTCTGACCAGGAGTTGAACTGTGACAACCACTGAGCCATGCCAGCCGGCCGGCACTATTGACGTTTTAGGCTGGATTGTTCTTCATTGTGGGGACTGTCCTGTACACTGTAGAATGTGTACCAGCATCTCTGGCCTCCATCTGCTAGATGCTATGGTACCCCACTCTCCCCGACCCCAGTTGGAAAACCAAAAACATCTCCAGAAAGTGCTCAGATGCCCCTTGGAAGTTGGGGGCAGGGTTGTGGAGAGGCAGAATCGTGCCTGTTAGGGAACCACTGGGCTGCAGTGGTTTTCAGTAATCACTATGGCATTGAATGTAATGGCTGCCTAGAGTTTGGTCATTTATATTTGTATTTATTAATATGAATCTCTTAAAAGTAAAAGAGATTATCTTTAGAGTCCAGTCAGGGATCATACATTACATTTGGCTCTCCTTTGATCTCTTTTAATCCAAAGAGTCTGTTCACGCACACATGCCCACACCCCTTTTTGTTGGTGTGACTCTTTCCGTCCTTAAGTGACTTGTTGAGACTGGAGTTGCCCTATAGAATAATGTACATTATGGAGCTTTCTCATTGCTTTTTTAACTTATGTCAGTAAACTGGAAAGTTGATTTAAAGATTGGTTAAATCTAAATACATTAGAAATAGATTTTTAAATTCCAACAAGTCATTTTTAGAATATTTATTAAAGAATACTGTATCCAGGAAAATATGTACGCTTGATATTATTTCACAACCAAACACAGCTTTTGTGGCCACCACTCAGCTAAAGAAACGATGTCAGTGCCCCAGGAGCTCCCCTCATGCTTTTCAAGCCATTTTCCCTCGTCCCAGGCCAGCCACCTCTACTGCCACTGTTTTTAGAAGCTTAACAAACTAACGGTGCTTCATCTGATAGTGTGAGAGTCTATTTTGAAAGAGAAATGAAGACATTTCCATAAAGCAACAGGACTTAGAACAGTGCTCACATAGTGGAGCAGTGAAGTGTCTAGACATCATCCAGGTGCATTTCAAATCAGTGGAAAAAATGGATTTTTTGATAAATAGTAGCCGAACAACATAGCTCAGTGGTTGGCAAACTCATTAGTCAACAGAGCCAAATATCAACAGGACAACAATTGAAATTTCTTTTGAGAGCCACATTTTTTAAACTATATAGGTAGGTACATTGTTATTAAATTAATAGGGTCCTCCTCAGCTGGCCTTTGCTAAAAACTCAAGGGACCAAAGAGCTACATGTGGCTTGAGAGCCGCAGTTTGCCAACCACTGACATAGCCAATGGGGGTGAGAAGGAGGGAAGCTGACTTTCCTTATCGTTCCAGATAAAGTCCATATGAGTCGAAATGTAAAATTCTAATGGAATTGGACCTATAGCCATACTTCTAAGAGGATACCCTATGGAGATAATTATGCCAGGAGTAAAAAATAAAAAAATGTATATACTAGTAATAATTCATAGGAACTATACTGGGATAAGTTATTTTTTTCAGATAGGTACATAGTGTTCCTACATTTATGAGGGACAGGTTTTCATTTACTTACAAAAAGATTTAGGTTCTCTCGATAAGTTGATAGAATGTGTGTCTTATGTCTACTGTCTTGTTTTTCTCTTTAGATGAGTTATGTGTTGAAGCACTTTGTCGGATGGAACAAGCAAATTGCTCCTTTCAGGTTTTTGAGAAACAGCCCGGAATCTATTTGTTTTTGGTCCATCCCAACGAAATGGTGAGTATGAGTGCCAGACGACGGAAGGATATGCGGTATTTTGCTCGTGTGGATAGCTGTATTGGAGGTTTCGATGTGTAGTTTGTTTAAAATGTTGGTCAGGATACTTCTGACAGGTGCTGCTTCAGCTCAGAAGACAATGGTCAAGGGGACAGCTTGCATATTAGCCTTTTTATATAGGATTTTATTTTTTAATTTAATTTTTTTTTAAAAAAGATTGATTTCAGAGAAGAAGAGAGAGAGAGAAACATCAGTGATGAGAGAGAACCATTGATCGGCTGCCTCCTGCATGCCCCCTATTGGGGATGTGCCCTTGACCAGAATCAAACCCGAGACCCGTCAGTACACAGGCTGTTGCCCTGTCTACTGAGCCAAACCAGCTAGGACTCCATTGATTTTTTTACAGAGTGGAAGGGAGTGGGAGAGACATAGAGAATCTTCTATGTGAGTAACTTCGATTGCCTCCCACACTTGCCCAAACTGGAGCTGGGGGTCCGGCCTGCACTCAGATATGTGCCCTTGACCAGAATTGAGGCCATGGCCCTTCAGATCATGGGCTGATGCTCTGACCACTGAGAAACAGGCTGTGGCTCTGTGTTTAAAAACATTTAAAAATATATATATATTTAATGATTTCGAAGAGGAAGGGAGAGAGAGAGAGAGAAACATCAATAATGACAGAGAGTCGCTGATCAGCTGCTTCCTGCATGTCCCCCTTTAAGCATGTGCCCTTGTCGGGAATTGAACCTGGGACCCTTTAGTCCACAGGCGACACTCTGTCCATTGAGCCAAACAAGCCAGGGGGCTCTTGTGTCTTTTTTAAAAAAATTATTTTTGTCTTTGTCTTTTTTAAAATTGATTTGAGAGAGGTAAGGGAGAAGGAAAGGGAGGTTGGAGGAAGGAAGAAATATCTGTTCCATTATTTATACATTCATTGGTTAATTCCTTTTTTTTTTTTTTTTTTTTTTTCATTGGTTGATTCTTGTATGCACCTGACCAGGGATTGAACTCGTAACCTTGGCCTGTCTGATGACACGCTAACCAGCTGCGCTACATGGCCAGGACCTAGTATTTTGTGTCTTTTAAAATCTCTAGGGAACCCTGTTATCTTAAGTAGGTTTCGGTGTACGGAGACAGTTGTTAGGTGAATGAAGTGACGAGTGTGTTGTGCTTACAGGTTCGCCGTTGGGCTATCCTGACTGCCAGAGGCTTGGGGAAAGTGGACAGAGACGATTACTATGACTTACAAGAGGTTTTGACTTGCCTTTTTAAAGTCATTGAGTTGGGGCTTTTAGAAAATACAGATATTTATACTACTTCTGTCCTTGAGAAGGGTAAACTGATCCTCCTGCCACCACACATGTATGACACTTCCAACTACAAAAACTACTGGCTAGGTAAGTACTGTCACTACACAAATAGCCTTCATATTTCCCTGTAGCTCTTATGGGTATCCTGCAAAAGAAGTGATCTCTTTTGATATTCTTTTCAAAATTGCTAAATACGGGATTTCATAGTTTCCAATTTTTTTGTCATTAAATTGGCATAAGTATACATTTTGTTTTTAAATATTTATCCTAGAAACAATCTGTGTAAGAGATACATTTTCAAGTACAGCAAATAGATATTTTATTTGAAACAGTATTAGATATAAAAATATTGATAAAGTATTTCACTTTGATAGGGTTTGATCTAGTTTAAGAAAAGGTTTAATGCCTCTTTTTCCATCTGTAAAATATTTCCTGATAGGAAGAGAATACTATTATAGCTTTGGTTTTCAACAAGTTCTAAACTGACTCAGAGTAGTTCCCCCCTACTTTATTGAATTGAAGTCTTACAGTCATGGGTCCTATTTGGCAGTGGTCGGTACTTGAAATATGATGATCTTAAAAATGAAACCATCTTAGACATCATGAAATACAGATTTGTGTGGTAGTCATCTTAGAGATTGTTTTCTAACCAAATTCATACCAGGTTCCCGTTGTATTCTCAAATTAGTCTGAAGTCCTTTTACTTAGGAATAGATGTCTATGAAGACATCAGCGTTAGAGAAACTGGATTCTGCTTGCTTCGTCTCTCTGCCTTGGTTCTTGCCTCCTGAACGAGAGGAAGCATGAGGGTGGTGCTACTTAACCCATTCAAGAAAGCCGTCACCAATCTTCCAGGTATTTGCATGCTGCTGACCATTCTCGAGGAGCAGGCCATGGACTCCCTGTTGTTGGGCTCAGACAAGCAGAATGACTTCATGCAGTCAATACTTAACACCATGAAGAAGCAGACAGAGGGTGAGACGCTTGATTTGTTAAGTGCTTTTGAACGCTCTGATGATGACGCACTTTTATTTTATTTATTTATTTTATTTTTCCTACAGAGAGGAAGGGAGAGGGATAGAGAGTTAGAAACATCGATGAGAGAGAGAATCATCGATCAGCTGCCTCCTGTACACCCCCCCACTGGGGACGTGCCCGCAACCAAAGCACATGCCCTTGACCGGAATCGAACCCAGGCCCCTTCAGTCTGTAGGCCAACGCTCTACCCACTGAGCCACACCGGTTTTGGCGATGACGCACTTTTAAAATACTGATGTTGCTGCAAGAATTGTGTGTATAGTGTGGAGGAAGGAAAACACGTTATGGATCAGGTCACAGATTCAGAATCCTGAATTGGGAGGGACCTTTAGAGTTAATTCAACACCTTTCATGAAAGAAGAGGTGGAAGCCCAGGGAAGTCACTTTACGTGGTGAAACACCCGGTTAGCGGTAGAGTAAAGAGTAGAGTCTAAGGAGGTCCGTTTCTAATGGCAACCTAGTTAAAACTGTACAGAAAGCCCCTGTCCCACTGTCTTCCTTTTTCCCTAGTTCTTCATCTCGTTCTCGTTCTCGTAACAGTCACCAGCATGTTAGCCAGAGGTGGCTGTTTCAATTACAGTGAAAGTAAAAATTTAGTTTTCTGGCCCCTCCTCCTATTTCAGGTTCGGAGCCCCAGGTGCCAGGTGGCTCCTGTACTGAGCAGCCAGTACGGCCACAAGCATGCGCAGCGCACAGGACCTGCGCTGGCAGCGCTGCTCCGAGAGTCCAGAAAAGGGCTCTGCGCCACGTGCTCAGGCTATCCTCCCACCAGCTTCCTTTCGCTCATGGTGTATCAAGGGAGGATTTGTGCTAAGGTGTTTCTCATCTTTCTCCTTTATGGAGGATGAATCTATAATAAAGACCAAGCAGCCAGATCCTACAAAAACATTGTGAATATAATTTTCCTTTAGGCGACTTCAGTGTGGATACTCAATTCTGGGAGATTCAAAAATATATAGATGTTATTCTTTTTTGCTAGATTATTCCTAACGAAAGTTTTTACGACTTTGTTTGCCGGCATTTACTACATAAATTGTTCATTTCTTTCTGAATGCCTTGCACACATAATTTTGTTCTCTCTGTTAATCCCCTAACCTTCAGAATGCCACACCTCTGAAACCTTTTTGTCTTCACCTAACTGATGACATGTTTCCTTAATCTGACAGTTTACGAGACATGTGTCAGCTGAAGTAAAGCATTAGGAAAGGAATTATATGGGAGGTTAGAGCTTGTCAGTCATGGGAATCCTGTTTGGCTCGGTGGATAGAATGTCGGCCTGCGGACTGAAAGGTCCCAGGTTCGATTCCGGTTGCGGGCTCGATCCCCTTGTAAGGGGGCGTGCAAGAGGCAGCCAGTCAACGATTCTCTCCCATCATTGATGTTTCCCTCCCTCCCTCTCCCTTCCTGTATGAAATAAATAAAAATATGTTAAAAAAAAAAAAGCTACATGATAGGCCTACATGACTGTCTGATGAAAAACTAGACTCTAAGCGTCCCGAGGGCAATAACACTGCAGGTCCAGGGTAACTTCACAACAGCAGTCACAGAGCCGGAGCGTTTGCCTCTGAAGGAAGGGCACCTAGAGGATGACGTGGCGCTGGACCTGGGTGAGCAGGGTTGGAGGCACGGCACCGGTAGTGAAGGCATCTGGTTCTTGTTTGGGGAAAGCCAGCTGTTAGTTTGTGCGATAGCCAGGGAGTGATTCTGGGAGGGTGACAGGTAGAGCAGGAGAAGAACAATAGAGGAAGGCTAAGTGCTTGACTGAGGCTTTGAGTTTCCTTAGAGACATTCAGGAGCAATTGGAGGTCTTTGAGGGGGCGGTGGGGGGTGTGGCAGTGTCTTGCCACTGCGTGTCTGATAGAGAAGAGGGGAGGACTTGAGGTTAGAGCTTGTCAGTCATGGGAATTCCTGCCACTGGAGGGAAGTAGATTCCAAAGAGCCATGCTGCAGTTTATCAAAGAGCCATGATAAAGGCTGCAGCTCTGCTTACCCGTTAGCCTTGGTGCATCCTAGGCTTTGCTTACATCTGGAGATACCAAGTTTTTTCTTTCCTCTACTTCTCTTCTGTGATTTATTGAAGGGAGTTCTGGGAGAAGGTGAGTTGGACAGAAAAGATGGCTTCAGGTGTGGCAAATGGTGGAAAAGTCTATCAATTTGTTCTCCATTTAAATTTTTTTTACAGAGGCGTAGAGTATTGCTTGAAAAAAATTCAAAAACAATTTAAAAATTTGCCAGCTTTTGTTGTTAATCCTCACTGAAGGATCTTTTTTCCATTTTAGAAAGAGAGGAAAGAAAAAAAACACATCATGTGAGAGACCCTCATCAATTGGTTGCCTCCTGCACTCAGCCCAACAGGAGTAGGGAACCTGCAACTCAGGTACATGCCCTTGACCAGAATCGAACCCAGGACCCTCAACCCTATGGTTCTCGGGCCGATGCTCTAATCACTGAGCCATGCCAAACAGGGCTTGCCAGCTTTTTAAAACCTGAAATTGGCAGTGCTTTGCTGTCAATTACTTGCTGCTTTGTTTTAAGTAAAGATGCTTAATTCCTAGATATTTTAGTATCTTTTCTAATTGCTTTGTAATTTGGCAATAACTCTATTCTATTTCAGATGATAGTGAAGATCCTTTCTGGCCAGCATTGCACTGTTTCATGGTCATTTTGGATCGCCTGGGATCTAAGGTCTGGGGTCAACTTATTGATCCTATCGAGGCCTTTCAGACCATTATCGACAACGCGAGCTACAACAAAGAGATCCAGAACATACGGAGAAGCTCTGTGAGGTCAGTTCCGTATGCCAGGAGCTCAAATTATCTGTAAGGAGCTCTGTTGTATCTTAACAATAGGGGTTTTCTTTCCCCCTTCATTTCTGTAATTTCTATTTTTTCTTAATATTTAAGGGCCAAGTCAGAACCAGAGTCGTGTCTGGATGATATGGTGACTTGCAGCCAGATTGTGTACAATTATAACCCAGAAAAGACCAAAAAGGTATAAAATAGTTTGAGCATTTAGATAACATTCTGTAACCTTTGCATTGTAAGACCATGGTTTACATAATTAGTTGACTTGCTGATTTTATGACATGTAACTAATACCGAATCAGTTGCTGCATAAAGGCTTTAGGGTTGAACCAGACCGTGCACAGGAGAAATTAATTTTTAAGTGCAGTTAGTAAGAGTAGAACGTTTATGGGAATGGAGGAGATAAGTGCCATGACTGGAATGGAAAGAGGGTCAGAGTACATAGAAGTGTTGTAAGTTTACCATTACATGAAACCCGCACCTCAAAATTGAACTATATTTTCAATTTCTTGGGGTTATGTGTAAACCAAAATCAGAAAATTGAGCCATGTATTTTTTTGTTTACAACTTGTGTGCTAACCTTGTCACGAATAGCGCTTGTTTGTCTGAATGTCAGTATTTCTTTCATTTTAGGATTCAGGGTGGAGATCAGCCATTTGCCCAGATTATTGTCCTAACATGTATGAAGAAATGGAAACATTAGCCAGCGTGCTTCAGTCAGATATTGGTCAAGACATGCGTGTTCACAACAGCACATTTCTGTGGTTCATCCCTTTTGTTCAGTCCCTCCTGGATCTCAATGATCTGGGCATGGCTTACATAGTGGAGGTCATTCACCATCTGCACTCCCAAGTCAAAGACGTTCTCAACCAAAAAGCCGTGGTGTGTGACAAAGTCACTGAATTTTTTCTGCTGATTTTGGTTTCGGTGGTTGAACTGCATAGAAGCAAAAAATGTCTGCATTTGCTGTGGGTTAGCTCCCAGCAGTGGGTAGATGCCCTTGTGAAATGTGCCAAGCTTCCCACTACTGCATTTGCGCGAAATTCTGAGAAGTCTCCTGCCAGCAGCTCCAAAGGAGCAGTGATGATAACGTCTCTGTCACTGCATTCAGTGCCATCTAACTCTGTCCAACTCGCTTGTGTGCAGCTGATCAGAAGTCTCCTTAAAGAAGGTTATCAGCTTGGGCAGCAGGCTCTTTGTAAGCGATTCTGGGATAAGCTCAACTTATTCCTGCGAGGAAATTTATCTCTAGGTTGGCAGTTGGATAGTCGGGAAACGCAAGACTTACAAACTTGTTTAAAGCAAATTATTAGAAACATAAGACTCAAAATGCCTCAATACACTGCCTTGGCAGAGCCGGCTCCTCCATGTAAAACCTCTCGTGCCTCTAATGCTAAAGAAGAAAGTGAACAAGTAGGGAAGGCATGTGGAAAAGACACCCCCTGGCTGGAAAGTGGCAGCCCAGTGTGTTCAAAAGAACCATTGAAAGCTGACGTATGTCAAGAGCAAGAGAGTAGTGTAGTAAGCAAAACAAGTAACACTATAGAAGAAAAAGTTAATGAGCAAAATTGCATAAAAGATTTGAAACTAGAAGACCATCTCTCAGCTAAGTCGCACTTAAAGCAGAGTAGTAAAAACCTTTCCAATGAAAGAACCCAAGATCAAGTGAAAAGACACACAAGGAAGCAGAAGTCTGTAAAAAATAAATCCTGTACGCCACAGAACTGTCCTTCCAGAAATGATCCAGAAGAAGGATGTGACAGAGGAGTAACTATGTCAGCACACTTGTTGACTGATTCTAACACTGATTCTCTGGATAAGGCGCCCACATCAAAAGAGGATTTCTCTCTAAAGAATGATGTTGGCAAAACCTCAAAAGCAAAAACTAAAGCACAGAAAAGTGAAATTTGTGCTAAGTTAGCCCATGTAATAAAGAAGCAAAACAGGAAAAGTGCCTTCGTCAAAAATACTGTGGACTTAAAGAGAGACGTGACTGTCCCCGACCCTGAGAATTTCTGTTCAAGGATAGATCCTGCAGGTCAGAACAGCGATGGCTTCATACAGAACTCTTCTTTAGACCTTAACGATAGTCTGGATCATAAAAATGAAAAAGGGAAATCTAACAGTTTATTGCTGAAACAGTTGAAGAAGGAAGAGTTAGATGTTCCTTCTGCCCATGAAAACAATTGTCAAATACAGGAATGTCATGTTAATAATAAAGTTTTTAATTCATTTACTTGGATGCCTAAAGCATCTTCCTGTAAAGATCCTGTGATTTTACTTGGATCAAAAGACAAGGAGATTAATAAGAGCACTGATCATGTTGCTTCTGACCTGAGAGAACAGGCCCCTAGCAGTCCTCAGTGTGACATCCTAACAGATTCTCAGATAGACAGGGACCTCCACAAGTTATCTCTAATAGCTCAAGCCAGTGTCAGTAACTTTCCATCAGATTCAACTCAAAAAAGCTCATCCCAGTTACAGAGAAAAGTAGAAGATAAAAGAAGTTTCAGAGCCAATCAAAATCATGTCAGGGAAACCTGCAAGGAACAAGTTATTATTATTTCAGATGATGATGATGAACAAATTCTAGATTTTGAGAAACACACGAAACAAGATAAAATGTGCCTTGAGAAAGAATCGCCAAGGCAGGATACTTCAATAGTTAATATGAATGTGGATATGAAGCCAACAAAGGAAGAAAAGACAGAGGAGTTTGAGGACTCTGGTTCTCAGCTTTTTGAGTTTGAAAGCCAACAGAAAGTGTTTTCAGTTTGGCAAGATCAGAAACCAGACAATGGGAATTCAGTTCAAGAGGATGAAAAAAATCCATGTTTGACTTATATAGCAGATATCACAAACGATTGGGGTTATGATACAGATTACCCTATGCCTGAAGAAGTCACCAAAAATGAAGCAGAGGGCACTGAGCATGCAAAACCACAAGGTAGTAGTTCTTTTGAGGAAGTTTGTGAAATTCAAGTAAAAAAACACAAGAGGAAACAATTAAAGAAAACAAAGGCCGAAGATTCTTTAAGGCCTTCATCTTTTGTCAGAAATAAGGACCAATCTGATACTCTTCATGAGAGCGATCGAACTGAAAATGATACTAAAATTGCAGACATAAGGACATCTCCCGAGTCAGGTGTAGAGAGAGCCACTCGGGTTTCCCTGAAGAAGTCGCCTCGAAAGCATCGAACTTACTCCAAAGTGGATCGGAGAGCCTCCGTTTCTAAAACGCCTAAGAAAACACATTCAGATTCCAAAAAAGGGCAGAATAAAGGTTCACATTACATAAGCTGCAGGAGCACTCCTGCTATCATGCTACCAAAAAAATCTCGCCATTGTCCTGAACCAACCTCAGTGGCTGAGAAACTTGGTCTGAAAAAGGCTCCTCGTCGGGCATTTGAGTTGTCTCAGCGATCTTTAGACATTATAGATAAATTACGCAACCATGGCAAAACAGTTGGAGAAATTGGTACTCCAAAAAAGACTAAACTGATTTCTCCTCAGAGTCTTCCTGCGAACGATAAGAAACTGCTCGTGAGCCAAGATCTTCAGTTTCAAAGGAAGAGGAGATCCAAATCTCATCGAAACAGACAAGGACTTTATGACAGCGCAGACACTACAAGAGCAGGCCCACATGCAGCCCAGAATTCTGACAGTGTTAGACCAGATACAGATAGGGCAGATGACAGTAACAAAGGAGGAACTGAGGTCATGGCAAACGGTAGTGGAAATCAGTCAATAAAATGTGTGTCTCCTGAACAAGGACCTGGGAAGGAAAAATATGTTTCTCAGGTGGCTGGTGATGCTTGTCTTTTGAGCCCTTGTAGTTCCCCCGTGTTAAATGGGAGAATACCAACTAGTGAAATTACAGTCTGCACTCTGGCGGACCCTTCAGGTGGTGGCAGTCTGACTGGACATCATTTAGGGGTGCCAACTTGGAAAAGGGGACAGCTTGATTCCAACAATGATATGGAAGGAGATGATATCTTTTTAACACAACACGATCCCGAAGATATGGACTTAGGTTCACAAATGCAGAATGGTGATGTTGGACTCGCTGAAGAAATCCATCAGAAAAGCGTTCATGTAGAAGATTCTATAAATCGGCCTCCGTCAGAATCTTTGAGTAGTGCAAGATGTAAGAACAAAGATTGTGTGGAAACGGTGAAAAGCCAGGGTGAGTACTGCTCAAAACACTCTGAAGCTAAAGCAGCAGATGAAGATGTCTTTCGTAAACCTGCCCTGCCTCTTTCTATGTCTAAACCTCTGAGACCTTCCACTACGAAGATTTTTAGCTCAAGCAGTACTTCACGAATTGCTAATTTTTCCAAGTCTTTGGAAAGTGCCTCAACACTTCCAGGCCCCAAAAATAAGTCAAATGGAAGACAACCTGCTTCAAAGGTACCACAGCCTGCCTCTCTGTCATCTCCAAAGCCAAGGGTTGAACTGAGTAGTTTATGCAATATTCTTAATTCTCCAACTCCAAGTAATTCCAGCAGGCAAGCTTTCAAACTTGCATTTGCTGAAAGCAGACCTTTTTCTTCTTCTCCGATCAACATGCTCTTATCATCACAGTCCATCTCTGACACCTTTGTCAAAGAGGTCTTGAAATGGAAATATGAGATGTTTATGAAGTTTGACCAATGTGGACCCCCAGCAAGTCTTTGTCAGGCCATCTCAAGACACGTGCCAATCAGATTTCAAGATTGTGGAGATTACTTTGAAGTTTTCTTCCCTTTGCTGTTACTGAATGCCTTTGAAACAGTGAGTATGGATCTTAATTGTACCATTCAGGCTTTGAAGTTGCTTCTTTTCTTGACCCTGCTAAGCAGTGGAGTGCAGTTAAAACAGCTGGCCTTGGGGTGCTGATGCTTCTAGGTTTCACTTGAAGCAGACATCTGTGCCAGGTACTGCTTGAGATGCTGGCGACCCAGCGGTAATGTTTCTTTGCCTCTGCCCTCTGAGCTACAGGCACAATTCAGCTAGCCCTGGAAGACACATTTGTTGTTGCAAAGAGGTGATAGTCTTCCATCTGCTTTTTTTTTTTTTTTTTTTTTTTTTTAATATGCTTTTATTGATTTTTAGAGAGGAATCCTAATATATAAAAACCCTGGTCATAACGACCAATGCTCAACCAACCGCAAGTCAGTCAGCACTAAGTCGTCATGGAGGCTGCTGAGTGGGCTGTGAATTAGAGCCAGAAAGAGGCCTGAAGAGAGAAACCGGGATTGATCCAGTGCCTCTGTGGCAGTTTTTGATCAGCACTTACCTCTCTCTTTCTCTCCCAGTCTGGGCAGCAGCTGAGCCTCCATTTCTCTCCAGGTCTCCACCAGGGCTGCTGATCAGCCCGCCTTTCTTATCAGGCCCAATTGATAGGTTCAGAGATGTTGACTGGCATAGAAACTAACCAATCAGAACCAAATCTTGGTGAAGTGTGAGGAATCAATAGCTACCTAGAAGGCAAAGCTTTTGATGCTGACTGGCATAGAAACAGACCAATCAGAACCAAATCTGAGTCAGTTATGAGGAGCCAATAGTTGCTTAGGAGACAGAACTTTTCACACTGAATGGCATAGAAACTGATAAATCAGAACCAAATCTGGGTCAACTGTGAGGAGCCAATGGCTACCAAGAAAGCAGAGCTTTTGACACTGACTGACATAGAAACTGACCAATCAAAACCAAATTAGTTGGCAGAGGAGGGCAGTTGGGGGCAAGATCAGGCAGGCAGAGGCAGTAGGGGAGGAAATTAGGCAGACAGGAGAGCAGTTGGCGAGATCAGGCCAGCAAGGGAGGGCAGTTAGGAGTGATTAGGCAAGCTGAGGGATTAGGGGCAATCAGGCAGGTAAGAAGAGGCAATTAGGGGCGATTAGGCAGGCAGGCAGATGAGCGGTTAGGAGCCAGTGGTCCCAGGGATATCTGGCTGCTAGTTTAGGCCCAATCCCAAGGTGTCCCCATTTAGAGAGGGTGCAGGCTGGCCTGAGGAAGCCCTTCCCCTCTGTGCATGAATTATGAATTTTGTGCACTTAGCCACTAGTAGAGAATAATGTCCTCCTATACACCCCCTACAGGGGATTGGGCCTGCAATCCAGGCATGTGCCCTGACTGGGAATCAAACCGGTGACCTCTTGGTTCATGGGTCAATGTTCAACCACACTGGCTGAGTTGGGAGTTTTTTGTGTATTTTTTTTTTTTTTTTAAGTAATGGAGGCCTTTACTTACATTCTTTTGAAGAGGTGGCAAAGGATAAATTATACTGAGCAACAAAAAAACAGTAAATCCTACATTTCTCTTAGCACATTTGTCTTTCAGTTTCTTACTCATCTCAGCAGTTGCTCTCTCCCTTCAGCTCCTCCCTCTCCTCCCCAGCTCATCCAGCTTGGTTCTCTCTCCCTCACTCCCTGATAAGGACTGCCTAATGAAAAGCCCAATTCCCAGTTAGGTTTGAACCTCAGGAAAACAACTGGTGGTGGTTTTAATTTGGGGAAACTCTCAGTCCTTATTGCTTCAAATAGTCTCTGTTCCTCCCTCTTCTGGGTTCCCCTTACATGTCTGGTGCACTTTTGCGGTTGTCTGACAATTCTGGGATATGCTGTTCTTTTTTCCCTTTGTATTTGAGCTTTGATCGTTTCTGTGGCGATAGCCTTGAGCTCAGACAGTCTTCCTCAGCCAAGTCTACAATGAGCCCGCCACAGGCCTTGTCCTTCATTTCTGGCCCAGTGCTTTGGATGCTAGCATTTCTCTTTGATTGTTCTTACCGTGTGTCTCTCTGCTTACATTCCTCACCTATTCTTACATGGTCTCGTTTTTTCCAGGAAACTCTTAGCATATTAACTGCAATTTTTAGAATTCTTTGGTTTGATAGTTCCACCACCCCTGCCATATCTGACTGGTTCTGCTGCTTGTTCTTCAAATTGTGTTTTTTGTCTTTGTGCGTGCCTGGCAGATTTTGTGGCAAGGTGGCCATGATAGTCTGATGACAGGAGCCGCAGGCACTAGGCCTTCGGTGATGTGGGAGTGTCGGGAGGGCCAGTGTCTGCAGTCCCGTGATCTCCCCGCCTCTGGACTGAGCCTCGTGCATGTTTGACAACCCCTCACCTCCGAACGGGACATGGAGGCTAGAGCGGCTGAGTTGGTTCTCTCTCTCCCCGCACATGTCTGAGGTTCTCACTCTCCCCCAGTGGGTCAGGCTCTGGGAGAGCATTTCCCACACAGCAGGCTTGTGAGGAAGGTCGGAGTGGGATGCTCTGGTGGGTTTCAGGGTGGATCCTCTTCCCCTCCGGCTGCTGGAAGCACCGGGGTTTCCTCCGGTGTTCACGGAGCACCTGGCAGCGCTCCCGGCGGAGAGCCCACCGCGTGTGGCCCCTCCCCTGGGCCCCGCTAGGCCTCGAGTTTTTAACGATAGAGTTGTCCACGCCAAGCCTCCAGCAGCTTGTCGGTGAAAGTTCCGGTTTCCTACCTGACGGGTCTTTACCAACAGGGCCTGCTCTGTGAGCGTGGCTGTCTGTCTGTGTCACCTGCCTGACCCAGTTCTGTGGGCAACCTCCGCTCTCTGTGGGGTGGAAGAGGAGTTGTGATGTTTCGCTCTGTTCAGTTTTTTACTTTGTTCTGATGGAGCAGCAACTTCTAAGATCCTTAGTGCTGATCAGGAAACTGGAATCCCCAATTAACTCAGTGTCTCTGGCACCTGGGCTTCTAGGTGTGGATTTTGCTGTGGTTTGGTGAAATTTTGCTGTTTAGCATTGGCTTTCCAGGATGTGTTTGTTTTTTCATTTGGTTTTTTGTTTTTTGTTTTTGGTTTTGTATAGGTAGCACAGGAATGGATCAACTCTCCAAACAAAGGAAAATTTTATGAGTTGAAGTTAAGAAAATTTCCTGCAGAATATAAAAAATACTGGGAGTTTGTGGGTAAGTTCTTTCTTGTGTAACTTGGAGCATATCCTGTAGAAATTGGACATTTCTATTTGAGGAAGTATCACTGGTTTTTCTGGGACATAGGTTTCTTAAGATGAATTTGTAACCTCTTACAAAGAATCTGTCTAAAGCCTTAATGAGGACAATTACTGGGACATTTATGAATAGAACATTTATGGATTTAATCATTCTGTAAATAGGATTCCACAGGCAAAGTGTTCATGGAAGGCATGGGAGAGAGGGCGAGTGAAGGGGCGAGATAGGGTGAGCGGTGGGTTGTAATCAAGTGTTTAAGATTCTGAGTAAATATTCCTACTGTCTGTCTTTTCACAATCAGTGTAAAACACACTATTACATTTATGTATCAGTTATAAGCCACATATTCAGAACTCTAAAATGAGAGCATAGTGATGAGGGACAGAGGGTGTGCCTCAGTAACCGCTTGGGGGAAGTTTGGGGCTCTTTTCCAGCTTACTTTATTTCTGTTGTCTTTTTCTTACTGGTCCTAGGGGTTCTTCATACAATCCCATGCAAGCCCTTCTGCCGCTTTGGCTTGCATTTTGACTCTCAGTGATGTCCTAAAAATTCTTTCTTTATTCTTTGTAAGAATGTATTTTTAACATAAGTGTGTGTGTGTGTGTGTGAGTGTGTGTGTGTGTGTGTGAGTGTGTGTGTGTGTGTGTGTGTGTGAGTGTGTGTGTGTGAGAGTGTGTGTGTGAGTGTGTGTGTGTGTGAGTGTGTGTGTGTGTGTGTGTGTGAGTGTGTGTGAGTGTGTGTGTGTGTGTGTGTGAGTGTGTGTGTGTGTGTGTGTGTGTGTGTGAGTGTGTGTGTGTGTGTGTGAGTGTGTGTGTGTGTGTGTGTATGATGCGCTGTGCCTGCTGCAGGTCACAAAGATCTTCCTCACCATCTAGAAGAGGAGGCAGCAACCAGTGTGAGAGCTGTCCGCACCCTGTGTGCGGATTGGCCTGGGTTCGGCTTTCCGTGTTACCGGCGTGGGGCCTGGCTTCAGGGATGAGGTTTTCTGAAGGACGGAGGGGCCGGGAAGCTGGGCTGCCCACCGGAAGGCAGTTTACTTCCGCTTCCCCCTCGGGTGTGGGCCTTCATGGCCCCACCCTGCAGCGGGGGCCCTGGACTGCAGCCGTTGTCTTTTTAGAAAATTGTACGTGTGTTGAGAGGATGTCTTTAAAGCTGGGGACAGTGAGCAAAGGAAGGAATTAGGGAAGCAGCAGCAGCAGGAGAGCCGCTGGGGGCTCTGGTTGGCTCCCGAGAAATGTTACCGCGAAGAAGGGAGCCAAGACGGGGCTGCGGTCAGCCCCTGAGCAGTCAGAAGGGGCCTGGGACACGGGTTCGGGGGCTAGCTCAGGGTGAGGGCTACTCTACCTGGTTGCAAGTCTCGGGGGGCCCTTAGGACTTGGGGAGAAAAGGTAAAGGTACACACGGGGAAGAAAGGCGCGGTGTGCCCAGCGAGGTCGGCCCAGGTGCCCCGGCTGCTGCTGCCCGAGTAGCTCAGAGCTCCTAGGGAGAGGCGGGCGCCCCTCGGATCTCAGCGGAGGAATTCTTCACTCTTGTCTGTTCTCTGAGGACTTCAAGCAGACACTCCTTATGTGCTGCATCGAAAAGCATGTTGGTTTAGTGGTTCCGTCTGCCTCCTGCCAGGACTTCCTGCTTGAGCTCAGTGTGGCGCTGTGGATTTGGCGATTGGCAGTGAACGTGGTAATCTGGTGCTTGCTCTGTTTTCCCGCCCATTCACTTTACAGCCGCTCTTTGCCCTTGTTTGAAACGCTACCCATAGGCTCAGCATTCTTATGTGTACTGGGGCTGCTCCTGGGTTTTCCCTGGGGTTTTGGAAGTGGGGAACAAAAGGTAAAATTTCTTAATTAAAAACTAAAATAAACGTGAAGGGAAGTAAACGTTTCAGCTACTTCTGAACGTTAAGTGTTGTATTTTCATCTGTCTGGGCTTTTAGCGTCTGTAAGGAACGGGATGGTCGGTGCAGTCAGTATTGTAGACTGCCCATCTGAAGTGTGGGGATCGCTGGTGCCGCCTCCGTGCTGGGGCTGGCACGGCTTTGGCTCCTGCATTTGCCCTTAGGATACTGGGGGCGGGTTCCCTGGCATGCTGTCTCCTTTGCCGTCCCCTCCCCTCCCGGAGCTCCCGGCCCTTTGGCCTCTGCAGCTTTCTATGTGCCAGCTGGCTCACTTCCCGACCTCCATTTCTTTCTGAATAAAAATTCCTCTTATAGTTTGAAAAATAAAACAATTCCATTAAGGTAAATGCTGACTTCTTCTTGTCCTCTAGTTTTTCTTGAGGAATACGAACTGTCTAAACAGCTTCACCCGAAGGAGAATGACTTGGTGTTTCTGGTTCCTGAGAGGCCGAAAGGAGAGAAGAGGGATGTGGAGCGGAACTCCATCCCGGCTTCCCAGGACTATCAGTGTGCTTACGTCCAGAAGTTTCGCCGCTCGTCCGTCAGTAAGTACCTAACAGACACTGTGGAGACGTCCCAGTGTCAGTTCCCCAGTTTCCCCCAAAGCGTCCGTCCCAGCCTGTGTTTGCTCTGCAGTTGACCTTTGAACAACACATTTGAACTGTGTGGGTCCATCTGTGCACGGATTTATTTTAGAAACTGTAACTGTATTTTCCTTATGGTTTTCATAATACATTATGTTTTTTCCAGCTTACTTTAAGAATACACTATAAATACATGTAACATTTAACATACGTAATAATCACCTGTGTTATAGGTAAGGTTTCTGGTCAACAGTAGGCTATTAATAGTTAAATTTTGGGGAGTCAAAAGTTATACCTGGGTTTTTAACTGCGAGGAGGGGGTTGGGCGCGTCTGAGCCCTGTGTTGTGTTTTTTTTCAAGGGTCAATTGTATAGTCACTGGACCTCTAGGTTGATGACTTGCCATTCAGAGTCCTCTTTTATTTTTTCTAGACTCATCTGGAAAAGATCAAATATTTATTGCTCTAGACTTATAACTTAAAAGCTTCCTTTGCAATGTCCTCTCTTTATGGTATATGTCTTCATCTGCGTTGTATTTGTTATGAAACAGACAACTTGTAAGCCACCTGTTTGTTATATCTTACATCACATTTTAACCTTGGCTTTGTGGCTCATTATGAATGTGAAGACTAAACATGTGACTAAATGTGAGACAACATGATGGGTTTACTGTTTACAGCACCTCATCTAATGGTTGTCGGGACTCCTTTCCCTGGGTTAGTATTTAATGAGCACCTCCTGTGTGCCTCATCCTCCCAAGCCCTGCAAAGCAGTAAGAATTATTTGTTCCCACCTGTCAGGGAGTGAGAGTTCAGGCATGCAAAGTGCTGCAGCCACGGTCATTCTCAGCATTACATGGAAGCCCAGACTTGCAGCCTTCTTTTGTTCGGCTGCAAAGTGCTTGTCCTTCATTGTAGGCCAGGCTGCCCTTCTGACATGGATGCTTTTTAGTCCCAGGGAGGAGAACATGAGTTTGTTACTCTTTGCCTTTCACATCAGATTTTAAAAACAGCGATGAGGCTCTTTTAAGTTCAGCATCAGGCTGCGTTGTAGCTGGTCGTGCTTACTGTCGGTGTGACCAGAGCGCAGGCTCCGTGCAGGATGCGTTTAGAGAGCAGTAACGGGACACAGGCGTGCTTCTGACACTTGCAAATGTTCACATTATCAAATGCGTATTTCTAAAGTAGTCTCTCTCCCTGAACTCCTCATGTAGCCAACCGTCAGACATCTCTGCCTTTCAAACCTCGTCCAACATCTGCTCTTCCTTTGCTAGGCAGAGCCTCTTCATCTTACACTCCCCACCTAACCCATCAGCAAATCCTATCAAGTCTTCCTTTGCAATGTCCCCGAACCCAGGCCCCAACTCCGCTCCTGCACCCAGTCCCCCCTGCCATGAACTTGCCCCTGGATGACTCAGGAGCCACCTGAGGGGCCCTTCTGCAAGTTCTTGCTTAAGTATCGCCGGATCAGGAAGACTTCCCTGACTCGTGTTTGCTGCGGTCCCCACCTCCCCCCCTCGGCACGCCCTCAGCCCTGCTGCTCTCTTCAGAGCACTTGCTCAGCACCGCTGATGTGCGGGTTCTCTGCCTCTCTCTAAAAAAGAAGCCTCCTGAGGAGAGGAACATTGCCGCTCTGAGAGGCCTGAAGAGGTAGTTATTGAGTGAGTTACTTATGTAGCATGTCCTAAGAAACCAGACGCTATAAAATACCCAATTCTGAATAGCCTTTTCACTGGACGTTGTTACTCCTGGGAACTGAAATGGCTTTTTCTCTGTCTTGCTCTAGTGCATAAAGGGAAATACGAGTGCTCCCTCTCCATCCAGACGCAGGACAGCTTCCCAGCCAGTGTGAACGACACCGTGAAATGTGTTGTCGTCAGCTCTCTGGTGACTACGCAGAGGAAGCTGAAAGCAATGTCTTTGTTGAATAGTCGAAACCAACTGGCCAGAGCTATTCTGAATCCAAACCCCATGGACTTCTGTACGAAAGATCTACTGACCACGTCATCCGAGAGAATTGTGAGTGACTGTGATCACAGAGAAAGCCTCCTGTCAGGAGGGAAAGCACCGTGTCGTGGGTGCCTGCTGCCTGTTCCTATGTCAGCAGCAGACACACACTTTATGCACAGGAGGAGGTTTAGTGCTCAGCGGTCTTTGGTGGTGCAGAGTGTGTGAGTGGGTCAGCTTGCTCCTCAGGAGGAGGTGTGCTGTAAGGATTGGAAGTGTGCCTGAGAGCAACATTAACATGTTAGGTGAGCATTGCCGTGATGGCATTAGGTGTTAAGGTTCTGGCGTAGGAGCATTGAGGGTTGCAGGTACGCATAGCTCCTTGGAAGAGCCTCCTATAAATTCCAGGAAGCTAACACAGAGAAAGGCAGAAGGAACATAGTATTGTTACCCCTGCAGTGTGCTAGGGCTTTCACGTGTGTCATCTCAGTCCGTTCTCCCCTTTCAAGGAGCCCCAGATTACAAAGTCAGGGCTGAGAGAGGGCCAGAGTTTTGAGAGCCCTCGCTTGTGAGAAACACGGAAGTTTAGGCTCAGATCCGCACCCACATCCATGCTCTTTCCACCGGATCACTTGTTTTCCTGTCTGAGGAGAGAGGTGACTAGAATGGGAAAACCGAAGAAGAAATAGCAGAGCCATATAGAACAGCTGATTGTCATCGTTAGGAGAATCCCAGTGAAAATGCGCTGTGCTCGTTGCGGGGCCAAAGCCTGCAGGCAGTACCTTTCTGTCCATGGTGGAGGCGGTTTTAGGTGAAGGGGGCCCCTGGGCCCTGCCCTGTCATTCTCACTCCTGTCTTGTGTGCAGACTGCCTTCTTAAAGGATTTCAACGAGGACCAGAAGAAAGCAATAGAAACCGCGTATGCCATGGTGAGACACTCCCCAGCGGTTGCCAAGATCTGTCTGATTCACGGGCCACCGGGAACAGGGAAATCGAGAACCATCGTTGGCCTCCTGTACCGCCTGCTGACCGAGGTAAAGACGCCGGGGTCTGTGCTGTGGCGGAGGGCGTGCCACGCTGCCCTCGAACTAACCGATGTGTGCCTCTCTTCCTGTCAGTGTGCCTTTGTCACTGTGTGGCCTTTACCAGGGCGGGGGGTGGATGGGGGGTGCGGGAGGGGGTGGGGGTGGGTTAGCACAGAGAGAGAGGTTCTCGGAAATAAAAAGGGCAGAAAATGCTGTCTTGGGTGAAACCAATCCTAAGGGCCAGAGGGTGGTCTTCTGGTTGCATTACAGCCACACCTGCCAGGCAGCCGTCTGAGGGTCTTCCTGGCTGCATTTTGGCCGGGTTGAATACTGATAGAGTAAGGCGCAGGAGGTTGGGAGGAGATTGTGTGCCAGAGGAATGCCAGCATCAGTGCGAGCTGCAGATGCTTGCAGACAGGGGAACTGCCGTCGGGAGCAGGTGGACATGGAGGAGAGATGCACTGGCACATCGGGCTCATCGCTGTTTTGCTTGTTTGGTGCATGTGGCGAATGCGGAACCAGAAGAGGGGGCAGCTGGATGAGAACTCCAACGCCAAGATTAAGCAGAACCGAGTGCTTGTGTGCGCGCCTTCCAACGGAGCAGTGGATGAGCTGATGAAGAAAATCATCCTCGAGTTCAAAGAGAGGTGTAAAGACAAGAAGAACCCGCTGGGTATGGCACTGCGGGGCTGCGCGTCAGTGTTTGTTTTTAGTGTTGAGTGTGGGCAGCTGCGAATGATAAAGAGCAAGTCCTTCCGTGGTAACCTGTCCGTGGGTGGGCCCTCTGTCCTTAGCGATTCCTGTAGCAAGTACTGTAAGCGTTTTCCCGGTGCCAGGCACTGTGCTGGGGGCGAGGTTTCAGCAGTGAAGCCTCCGGAATAAGGTGACCAGACGTCCTGCTTTTGGTGGGACAGTCCCAGTTTTTGGAAAGACAAATTGTTAAAAATCGGGACGTCTGATTACCTTACTCCGGAAGACAGTCCCGGAGGAAGAGGATGGAAGTGTGGGAAGTGAGAGGACCAGCTGTAAGCTCTCTGTCCAAGTGGTTCTCAACTTTCCAACACCGCGACCCTTTCACACAGCTCCTCATGCTGTGGTGACCCCCGACCATAACATTATTTTCCTAACTAACTTTGCTCCTGTTATGAATCATAATGTAAATATCTGTGTTTCCCGATGGGCTTAGGCGGCCCTGTGAAAGGGATCTCCACCCCCAGGTTGAGAACCGCTAGTAGGGTCGCTTAAGACCAGGGAATGTTCTAAAAAACATAATTTGAGAAACATTAGGATAATGTTTGCAATGTCATGTGTTTTACAACCTCGCCAGCTTTCATTAAGTAGAAATGGTAAGTACTTATCTTATAGGGTTGCTACGAAGACTGTCTAAAATGCTGTGGAGTTCCAGGCATCCAGTTTATTAGTTCACATTAGCTCCCTCCTCTGATTGATGTATTTGCTTAGAAGTATACATGGCAATGGAGAGGGATTGGCTGTGTCCTCATTAATCTCTGAAATGTGATTCTTACAGGAAACTGTGGAGATATCAATCTAGTACGTCTGGGTCCAGAAAGATCTATTAATAGTGAGGTCCTAAAGTTCAGCTTGGACAACCAAGTTAACCACAGAATGAGTAAGTCCTGAATACGGTTCATACTAACGTTAACTCTGCTTCCTTTTGGACAATGGACAGTGGCTTGGGCATTTAAGCTAACGGGGAGACCTTAGCGGTAGGGTGGCTTTGACAGCTAGTTTTTCTTCTCATTATGCATGTGTGTGTGTGCGTGTGATTGAGCATACAAGTATTTATCTTTTTTCCTTTTTTTTTTTTTTTAAGAAAAAGACTTACCTTCTTACGTTCAGGAGATGCATAGAAGAAAGGAACATCTAGACCATCAACTAGATGAGCTTTCCCGCCAGCGTGCTTTAAGCCGATATGGAAGAGGAATCCAGGTAGCTAAACAGTTCTTGCTGAATGTTTTTAATATATCATAGGTACACAAACTAGTTGGTAAGTATTTGGTGCCATTTTTCATTGTGGTATAGCATAATTTGTTGATAAAAATTTAGACCCAAGTGGTATGCGTTAAACTTTTTTTGAAAAGGACAAGATAGTAAACAGTCTAGATGCAGGTCTCTGTTTTGACTACTCAGCTCTGCTGTGGTAGCACAGAAACAGCAGGAGTTAGACCATCCTAAACAAAGGGGTGTGGCTATGTTCCAATAAAACTTTATTTACAAAAACAGATGGCGAGTTGAATTTGGTCCATAGGCTGTAGTTTGCTGTTGCCTGCCTTGTACTAAAATTGTACTAAATTCACTAAGTATCTTTTGATTACAAATTAAATTTAATCCAAGTTAAGTTAGACAAATCCTGGCTGGGTAGCTGAGTTGGTTAGAGTGAGGTTCTGATATTAAGGTTGCAGGTTCAATCCCTGGTCAGGGCACATATAAGAATTCAGCCAGTAGAGTGCATAAATAAGAGGAACAACACATCGATGTTTCTCTCAAATCAGCATATAATTTTTTTTTTAATATAGAAAAAAGTTAAGTTAGACAGAAACGGAATTCACTGGCACCTAGACCTGGGACATCTAAGAAGGTTTAACTTTAGCAAATGACGCCATTTCTCCACCTTAATCTGTTTGTCTGTGAGTCAGCATTTCTTCTCGCAGAGCAGGCTGAGCGCCAGCATCTTGAGCTCCTCCCCAGCTGAGAAGGCCTTAGCCTGGGTGTGCAGCAGGCACATCCCTGTGCTGGGGAAAGGTGCCGGGGGTGGCCAGGCCTGCATTACCGCCTGCGCTGTGGCCAGAGGTGGCGGAGGTGTGATTGGCAGCCTCATTTCACCTGCCTGGAAATGAGTGAAGGAATGACAGCCCAAGGGTTGGGATGCTCTGAAGGAGCACAGGCCATGTACTGGCCCCGGCGGAATTTACACAGTCAGAGTGCCTGCTGCCAAGAGGAGCCTGGGTGCCAATCCTGCAGCAGCCCATGAGAGAGGTGGATCCCTCACAGGCCCCAGAGGAAAGACACAGCGCATCCTGAGGGGCCACGGAGGTCAAGGCAGAGTGCAAGCAGGGAGGCAGGGTCTGGGGCGCGTGCCTTTATTAGGGCCCGTGAGTTGGAGTGCTTTGGGGTTCCCAGGCTAAGGCCGGATTGGTCAGTTCAAACAGCTCAAACTCCCGGGGGGTGTAAGCACAGGATGTTCAAGGCAAACAGGCCCTGGGGCAGGGACATTGGAGAAATCTGTCAGGAGCTACAGGTGCTGTGACTGGGCTACTGCTTCAGCACGGGCATGTGGAAGGGCCAGAGTCGGCTGAAGGTGTGCAGGCTGCTTGGCCAGACAGATGGTGTGGAGTCGCTCCGCCTAATTCTGGAGCCGCAGTGATGCAGCGCCGCCAGGCCAGACTTGGGAAGAGGCTCCCCTTTGAAGTGCGGCAGTCCCCTGGGGAGCATTTAAATGCTTACTTAACTTTGATTTTTTTCCAGAGGCACGAATTAGATGAAAAAATTGCCCAAGTTTCAAAAGAAAGGCAGGAACTTGCATCTAAAATTAAAGAGGTAAGTGCTTTACGTAGAGCATTTTCCTGTTTTTTCTTTTCTTTTTCTTTATCATGTCATAGTTGAGATAACCTCTGGGCTTTTATCAATTGCATTTAAAGTTTTTTCCATTCTGAGAAATTTCAAACAAATATAGAAGTGGAGATGGTGTAATTACATATATATTTACATTGTTTCTTTAGCCTAATAATGAGTTCTTATCACTCCTGAGATTTCTAAGGAAGAAGTGACTATAGACTAGCTTTCCTTTTCTAGGTGTGGGTAAGTATTAAAGCCTCTTGTCGGGGCCTCTGCTCCGCCTCCCCCCGAACTGCAGCACCAGCTGTCACTGGCCAGCTGCGTATGAACAAAGAGCAGTTGTGGTGTTTTCCTGTTAAGAAGAAAGAAAACTACGCGTGTCTGAGCCCAGCGCAGTGCCTGGCAGCTCCGTGTTGCCTGTCCAATAGCACAGGGTTCCCGTGGGGCCGGGGACAGGGCGGATACCCACAGCGAGGCTAGCTGTGCTTCTGAGAGACTTCTCTTCTGAATGTATCGCCAGCCTTCTCTGTGGCTGTCACGCTGCTGTTCCCTTGCTGTTGGCTGAGAGCAGTGGGTGCTGAGCCCTGGGCCCACCGTGCCACCCCTGCCTGAGCTCACGGCCTGGGTCATGGGGTCAGCAGGCACAGGCTGACCAACTCTGCTGAGTGTGCTGGCTGTGCAGTGCGGTGTCATCACACTGCCTGCTCCGCCACAGCCCATGTGTCTTTAATCTGAAGTTTCTGCTGTTTTTCTAGATGGTGGCTCTCCCCTGACATTTGCTAAATGTTATTCTGTCACATAGTAAAGATGGTGCTTTGTAGGAAAGTCGCCTGCCGTGGCCTAGAATTCACAGACAACTGAAGGGTAACGAACCTTTGTTGTCGTCTCAGGTTCAAGGGCGCCCACAGAAAACCCAGAGCATCATCATCCTGGAGTCCCACATCATCTGCTGCACCCTGAGCACGAGCGGCGGCTTACTGCTCGAGTCCGCTTTCCGGGGCCAAGGAGGAGTCCCCTTCAGCTGTGTCATCGTGGACGAGGTCAGTGAGCGGCCGCTGCGGCGCGGACTAGTGCTTGCCGCGGCGGAGACGAACAGGGCTGCTGAGGTTGGACACGGTGACTGCGCACCAGAGTGCACCTGCCGTTACCTAGTCCTTCGCGGTGACACGGGCTGCCCTCCCTGGGCACTCCCAGTGGTGGGGTTGGACACTGCCTCCCAGACCCTCCAGGGCCTGTCTGGCTGCTCGGAACAGCCAGGCTGGCTGCCTTTGGCAGCATTTTAAATGTGACTGGACAGCTCTGAGCCCCAGTGTTTTCCTCGTTCATTCGCTGAGCATTTGTTAGGTCCCTGCTGTGTATCAGAGGTAGAGCCAGAGGACAAAGGGATGAGAATGAGATATGGAATGGGTCCGGAGGCCACAGGTCCCTGTCCCCAGTGAGAAGGCGCATGCGGGCTGCTGAGGACCAGGAGAAGGCGGTGGGGGGGGGGGGGCGGGGGGGGGGGGAGTGTGACCCGGCAGGAACAGAGGACCAAACCTGGGCAGTCCGTGGCTGCTCGCTCGTGGCTGGCTCCCAGGTATCTGTGGCACCTGAGTGGTGGCTGACTTCAGCATCCACGTGTGGTCTTCATTGAGTGTTTTTGTTGTGTGGTGTTGGTGTTCGGTGCAGAGGGAGAAAGTGGTTCTTTCTGGCTGGGTGAGGCTGTTGTGCAGTAAACTGCATGCGGGTGAATGGAAAGGTGACTGAGCTGGTCTCTCCCGCGCTTTGCTCGCAGGCCGGGCAGGCTTGTGAAGTGGAGACCCTCACCCCCCTCATCCACCGCTGCAACAAGCTCATCCTCGTCGGGGACCCGAAGCAGCTGCCCCCCACCGTCATCTCCTTGGTGAGTCCCCCGTTCCCCCGCTTTACGCGGCCGGGCTTTTGGGGGCGGGCGGAGGGCAGGAGGGTCTTTGCTGGACCATCGTCTCTCATTTGCAGGGAAAGCTGTCGGAATTGCTGGAAAAAGAGAACCACCATTTGAGTCTTCAAGTGTCTAACAGTTCCCCCTTGTTGGTAATTGTGCTATGTTTGTGTGTGAAGGAGCCGCGCCAGGGGCCAGAGGCCAGAGAGCCCGCTCCATGAGCGCTGGGCTTCTCTGAGACACGCAGAGCACAACTGCTCTAACGGCTGTGTCTGACTTATTTTAATAATGGACACCAAAACGAACTTACAGCGAGGGAAAGAACCCCACCTCCTGCTTTATGTTTACATGCGTACACATCTGGGGAAATCTCACACAGACACAGAGAACATGTGCAGCTTTAGTTCTGTCCCCTGTAATACAAGTGCCCGTGGCCTCACCGCGGGGAGGAAGGTGATGGGAGGGCGACTGTGCTCTGTCTGGGAGACAGACACCAGCATTGCATCCCCCCACAGCCCGCCTTGCGTCTGGCTACCCGAGGGGCACGCCACACGGGACTTAGTGGGTGTTCGGGGTTATCTGAGGGCTGGACCCCGATTTGGAATTTAAATCACGTATTTCAAAGCGGTGCGGGTCCGTTTGGTGAAGAGCCCCAGCAGGTAATGAAAAGGGCTGTTGATGGCCTCAGTTTGCTGCCTGCCTGGTGATGGATGAAAAATAAAAGTGAGGAAAACCCATTTGGGTTTTTTTTTAATTGCAAAAATAATGCAGGCTTATTGAGGAAAGTTCAGAAAATAAGTACCAAGCTCATTTCCTCCACCTCTTTCCAAGGACAATACTGAACCAGGTAAGGGAGTGTTTGAACTGGCATTTGTGTGCTCACGGACACACCTTGTTCAGCCTTCACTTATGGAAGCCGCCCTGCCCTTGTGAGCTTGCGTCCTAGCGGGGACAGACGAAAGTCCCCGAAGGATGGCCTGTCTGGTGGCTGTCAGGTGTGTGCACGTGTGGACATGTGTAGGGCGTGGCCTTGTCTAAAGTGCAGAATCCTGTGCCGATTGGTTGATTGCCACCCAGGAGTGTCCTTCTGGGTCAGAGTGTGCACATGGATGTGGGTTTCTGGGGCAGGCTCAGCTGTTTCCTGGAAGTAGGTGTATCGCTTCATATAAGTCCCCCACCCCCCCAAGAGAATGTTTAAAATGAGGTTTCAGCTAATTTGAATATTAAACTTTTGGGGATGTAAATGGAATTGTCGAATGATTACTAATATTTATTTAGTTACAAAATCCTACTTAAATTCACCTATACAAACTATTATTTAGAAGTAATGTCATTTTCTCCACTCTGCAGTTTGTGAAGCAGGTGTGTCCAAGCTTTGCACGTACAGCTGCAATGCCCCTGTCCACACCACCGCTCAGGAGGAGTTGCCCTCTTAGTGTGTTTGTCAGAGCACACTTTTGCTTCTAGATCATTTGACAAAATGCTTTTCAAGTCTTGGTCTGATGGCCACATTGAAAAATATATCCCAAAGTACAACCACGATAACCTGAGGGCAGTTTGCCAGAGGTGCTTGCCTTACTGGGGGTGTGAGATCACCCCAGTCAGTCAGTGGTCAGCTTCCCTCACAGGCGTAAGTTCTGTGAGGCTGGCTCTGGCCGGCGGAGATGTCTGCGTATACGTGGGAGGACGGTCCAAGCGATCAGTCTTTAGAAGGGCTTGTTTACAGTGACAAGGAATATTTCTGTTTGTTGAGGGCCTGGCACAGAAATAATGGTTAAAACCTGTGTTATAGTTTTTGCTTTTTTCATCACTGGGTCGGGTGACCTCTGTTAGCATCAGAACAGCTTCAGTGTGGTCATTCACAAGGTCATGTCCTTTCATGGCAGTGTGAGCGCTTCCACATGGCCCACCTCCATGGCTTCTCAAAGTCAGGGTCAGAAACATCTTTCTCTCCCTGGCCGGTTTGGCTCAGTGGATAGAGCATTGACCTGTGAACTGAAGGGTGGTGGGCTTGATTCCGGTCAAGAGCATGCACCTCAGTTGCAGGCTTAATCCCCTGCCTTGGACAGGTGGTATGCAGAAGGCAACCAATTGATGTGTCTCTCTCCCATCGATGTCTCTCTCTGGCTCTCTCATCCTCCCTTCCACTCTCTCTAAAAATCAGTGGAAAAAATATCCCCAGTTGAGGATTAACAAAAACCCACCTTTCTCTGACCGGTTGTTGGTAATGGCCCGAACCTTGCTGTGTACCTCAGAGCTCAGTGACTTTCTAACTGGGGCCAGCACAGCCGCACAGTCTGATAACCAGGTGACTGCTTCTCCCTGCAGACGGCGCAGGAGTTCGGCTACGAGCAGTCCATGATGGCCCGCTTCTGCAAGCTGCTGGAGGAGAATGTGGAGCACCACGTGAGCGCCAGGCTGCCTGTGCTGCAGCTGACCGTGCAGTACAGGATGCACCCCGACATCTGTCTCTTCCCCTCCAACTACATCTACAATAAGAGCCTGAAGACCAACAGGTGGGCGCTCCCGCCGAGCCCGTTTGGCTGCAGGACTAAAGAGCAGTTCACTGTGTTCTCCAGTCTTGTCATGAAAAGTATACATCCAAGGTTCAGTAATATTCCCTAATTATAAAAGTCGCAGATAAGCAAAAAGGGAAAACCACTGAGGTTTATATTATACTACCCAGAAATGGTTACTGCTGTCATTTTGGTGTGTCTTCTGGTCTGGGTACTATTCACATATTTTTTAATTTTTTTAACTAAAAAAATCCTACTGGATCCAACATAGAATTAAATGGCTTTCTTTAGGTGGTGTGTCATGAGTAACTTGCCAGTTGTAATGGCTGTGTTTAATTACACAGCTCATCCTCCCTAGCACTAGACTAGAAATACGGTAAGATGCATCGTGTGCCTTTCACAGAGCACACACTGCATTTGAAGGTCCTTCCTGTGCCCTCGCTCCCCAGCCTCCTCCGAGCAGGGGAAATGGTACTAAGAGTAAAGCGCTTCCTGTAACCTGACTGCTCCGAACGGGGCTGCTTTCTCGTAGAGGGACCGAGAGCACCCGGTGTCTATCAAAATGGCCGTTCCAGCCCTACCTCGTGTTTGACGTCAGAGACGGCTCGGAACAACGGGAAAATGAGTATGTTCTCCCCTTAGCCGCTCCCCACGGCGGTCCCAGCATTGTCGCACTACTTGTGTTCGTGTTTATATTTAAGACACCGACGTTGTGCACGATCATTTATAGTTAGCCAGGTTTGCTTCCCCGGCCGTTAGTTGTGTGGCTCAGGCGGCAGGACTGAGGGGCAGTGTCGGCCCCGGAGTCACTGCTGCGGGGTGTGTGTGTGTCTGTGTGTGTGTGTGTGAGTGACCTGCCTGCCTCCGGCAGCAGTGGCGGCCACGTGGCACTTCAGTTAGCGGCTGGGCTGCTGTTAGGTTTTTGTTGTGGTTTTTGGCTGCTGTTAGTTTTGATGTGCTCTTTTCCCCCTCTTCTTTAGCTCATATGTAAATCTTCAAGAAATCAAAGTGGTGATAGAATTGGTTAAACTTCTCAAAGATAAAAGGGACGTCCGTTGCCGAACCATTGGCATAATCACCCATTACAAGGCTCAGAAGGTGATGATTCAGAAGGAGCTGGACAAAGTGTTTGAAGAAAAAGGGTGAGGCATCCAGTTTGTACAGACTTTCCCAGCTCCTGTTTGCTGAACGGAAAGGAAGCGTGTGGGGCGTCAGCCGGGCCAGCACAGGACACTGGGTCGGGTGGGCGCGCTGGCCGCCCTGTGGACAGCCTCCTGCCATCGGGCTGGCCATCGGGAGCTGATGGCGGAGTGACTGCAGCTCTCGGCCTTTCCCTGTAGTTCCAGACGGCCGGTGCAGGTCACATTGTCATGTTCCTGTCTCCTTCCACCTCAGCAGTAAAACTAAAGATTAAATATTGGAATCCATTAACTCAAATGTGCCTTACCCTAGAAACACACAAACTCCTGGCATTGATGCTAGAAAAAGTAAAGAGATGGAGTTAGTAATCAAATACTTTCCCACACAGAACTCGGGGCAGGTTGTAGATGGGGAATAGATGTCGGTCGCTTGTACAGTCAGGCAGGCAGTTGTAAGAGGCAGGACGCGCTGGCACGCTGCGGCACAGGGGAGGCCACGCATGGCGTTCCACTGACAGGAAATGTCGGTGTTGGAGTCAGAGGTGGACAGCAGGTCGTGGAGCCAGGGCCTGTGGGGGAGGGGAAATCAAGACAGGGGCTCTCCCTCGGGCCATGGCAATGCGGTGGAATTCGTGGTGATGGCTGCAGCCCACAGCGAATGGGCTTGAAGACCGTTGAGAACCGTGTGCTTTCCCATGTGAGTTCTGTACACGTGCAGCACATGTCCATAGGACAGCCCCATGGAAAGGCTCCTGAGGAGCAGTGCTCCGTGGCTATGTCCGTTTAATAATCCTCTCTTCTTACAAACCTCTTCCGCCAACAGGCTGGCAGAGGTGGACACTGTGGATGCATTCCAGGGCCGCCAGAAAGACTGCGTCATTGTCACGTGTGTCAGAGCCAACGCCATGCAGGGCTCCATCGGGTGAGTGACTGTCGTGCTCGAGTTTCTAGGCTGTGAAATGGCTCCTCTGTTGCACTTACTCCTCTGATACCTTGTGTGCTAATTAACCATGGCGGTGTGAATCTGTTTTTCTGTTTAATCAGAGTGAAATAGTCACTGGGTCAGTGTGTCCTGCAGGGTCTGCTCTTCTCCCGGGATGTGTCAGAACGTGGTTTTTCCTGCTCGCTCTGTGTTCCCGCTTCGGCAGAGTCTGTCAGCCTCAGCGGCGGTCCGGGACTTCCCAGAGAGGCTCGGGCGCCGTGGTGGGTGTCAGGAAACTCTCCTAGGTCTCGGGCTCAGAGTTTTCTCTTCTCATAACTAGCAGATGGACTTTGCAGATTACAAGCGTTTCCTTGTTCTTAAGGAAACGCACCTGAATTTCTCTCCGCCCCTGCCCCGAGGTGCCTGCATATCCACACGGAGAGGCCAGTTACCTCTGGACCACTCTGTAAACAGTCTCTTCTTTCCCCGCTACCCTGACATCTCAGCTTCATCGTGTAGCAAGCAGTTCTGTCATTTCCCAGGTCTTTCTGGCCTGCTGTTAGATTTGTCTCATGTTTGTGTGCTTCTGCCCTAGTTCCCTCGTATTTTTGTAATCTCAAATATACTTATTTAAGAATAATCGACCTAGTATCATCTGTTTAGGACAGATGTCTTTAAGGCTTAAAAATCACACTGTTAAAATTTGCAGCATCTCATTTAAGTCAAGATGGGAAGATGGACAGATGCCCCCTTTGAGGGAAGCACGGGGTGTTTTGTTCCCTCTTTTTAAGGGGGATTGCTTCTGTGACTTTAAAAGTCAGAGCCCACGAGAAACTGAGTCTCCACAGAAAGAAGTAACTGTTTTCTGATCGCCTAGGTTCCTGGCCAGTCTGCAGAGGTTGAACGTCGCCATCACTCGAGCCAAGTACAGCCTCTTCATCCTCGGGCATCTGCGGACCCTGATGGTAGGCCCATGGGTGACAGAACTCCGAGTCCGTCTGGCGTCACTGACCGGGGTGGTCGATGGGTAGTTCTGACTCTCCGTGAGCATGGAAGGGCTTCGGGGCACGTGGTGGCATGAGAGAACGAGCCTCTTTCCAGAGCTGTGTGTCCCCAGCAGCTTCTCCCTGGAGCTTTATATGGAGCTACTCACCTGCCTCAGCTGGAGGCCAGGCAGCAAGTGTCCTCTCGAGGTGACCTCTAAAAAGTGTACCTGCAGCACAGGGCGGGTAGGGATGTGTGACTCTCAATCGTGAAGTGCTAGCAATTGTCAGTGTGGCTGTGCCGGCCCCGCAGGACGCCGCAGCCAGGCGCGGGGAGAGCCAGAGCTGCTGTAGCCCACCGCGGCCTGCAGGCCCGTTTGGTGGACAAATGGCAGCCTCCTTGGTGCGAGCACTGCCAGCTAAAGCTTGTGTTTGCTCCTAGTCTCAGTGGGGGGGGCTTTCGGTTTTCTTAATTTTTTCTAAGTTCTCTTAGGTGAGATTTCCCCATTTTGGTTAGTACCACCAGAGGGCGCTCAAGTATTATCTTTCTCATTCAACTGTTCACCGATCTTCAACAACTGTGTTGTACCCTTAGAAGGATTTTTTAAAGCTGTGCACCTCCTGTTCTTAAGCTTAAGTGTTGCTAAAGGCCCGACACTCAATCTTGAATGAAGGGGTTTTGCCCTTTGGGGTTTGGGAGGCCCCTGAGGATTTGGTGGAAGCTCGGTGCTTGTCTGAGCAGTGACAGGCCCTCAGAAGTTGGCCTTTTGGAAGCCAGGTGTCAGTACCAGTTCCAGGTGTCAGTACCTTGCATGAGGCTGGCAGGGCCAGACCAGTGGGCAGGGCGCTTCCTGGGATGAAAGTGAAGTAAGTGCCCCGTCTGCAGTGCCCGCACGCTGGTTGCTGATCACGGCGCCTGCGGAGCCTGTGAAGGTGCTGGTGCTCTGCAGGCCTCCTGCACTTGGTGTTAATTAGTCTTTGTTTAAACCGCTCCTCAGGGCTGCCGGGGGGTGGGTTCTGCCCCACAGGGTGGCCTCTCTAAGGGGTGTGGGGCCGTGTACTGGCTGGAGAATCTGTTCCTGAAGGTCTGCTTCTTTGTTCATAAGCAAAGCTGGGCCTGCTGCTCCCCAGTGTGTGCGTGTTTGTGGGTCTGACTGCCCCCCCCTCTCTTGGTTTCAAGGACAATCATCATTGGAACCACCTGATCCAGGACGCACAGCGGCGGGGCGCCATCATCAGGACCTCCGACAAGAGCTATAAGCATGACGTCACCAAGACCCTAAAGCTCAAGTCGGTGCTGCAGCGGAGTCTGACCTACCCTCCCTCGACAGCCCCCGAGGGCAGCAGCCCCCAGGACAGCAGCCTGGACAACGCCCCGAACCCGGCACCCCTGGACCCCAGGGAGGCTGCTGCCTCCGCTGCTGGAAAGGACCCTGAGCGGCCTCCTGCTAAGGACCAGCCTCGGGACCCACGGCTGTTCAGGAGGATGGAAGCCTCAGCGAACTCCCTGCGGAGCCTGGAGCCCTGGAGCCCCCAGCAGCCGGGAGCAGCCTCCCCCGCCCCCTCCGCAGAGCCCAGCTTCCCTCACGGGCCAGGCGGCCCTCCTGCCGCCAGCGCGGACTCCTCCAGTAAAAGCGACCAGAAAGGGGGTCAGAGCCGCCAGAGAGAGAGCAGGGCTTCCCGGGACAGGGGCCAGGAGCTGCTCAGCCCTGGGAGCCGTCGCCCCAAGAGGAGCTCCAGCCGGGACGATGGGCGGACCCAAGAGGACGACAGCGGTTGGAAGAGGAGGCGGCTCTAGTGAGCCGGGCGCGGGCAGCCGCACACCCGCAGGCGGCTACGGGGACCGGCAGCTACAGCTGCTTTTTCTCGGAGGAGGGCGGGTGCCGTGGGGGGACAGGGGAAATGGAACTGAACCTGAGCCTGTTGCTCATCCTCAGAGCTTTTTGTCCGCTGCCAGGACTCCAGAGGGCGATGTGCTAGGACAAGGCCCTGAGGAGCAGCTTGCAACGTTGACCTCTTGTTCTTCCATAAAAGGCTGGGTCAGACTGGAGCGGGTATTGTAAAAGCTGAAGTGTATATTTGTACAGCAAAGAGCAGAATCCTTTTAAGATTTAATCTAGCAGACCACTCTTCTCCCTGCTTACAGTGAGTCCTTCCGCCAGGGCACACTGTGACGGAGGAGGAGGGCAGAGGCGGGCTGAGCCCTCTGCTGCGGGTGCCACAGGCGGGCCTGGGGCAGGCGGGCACTGCTGGCCAGTGTGTCCGGTTCTGTTTACAGAGGGAGGGCAGGGCACTGGGAAGCAGAGATCTGTTAGGTCAGGTTCTGATGGACGTTTCTAGGCTAGGCCCCTTGGCACAGACAGGACGTGTCTTTGAGGGATTCAGCTGCCTTTGCATAGGCGCACAGCTCTGACAGAAATCCTCCTTCCTGCCACAGAAGACTGCCGTGAACTGAGCCTTGAGTGAGCGTTCAGACACCAGCATGTTGTGAGCTCCTATAACGGGGAGTTCCCAGTTCAGAGCTGGGCCAGGGCGAGGCTGGTGCTGGGCAGCTCCCGGCCCTCTCAGCCCTGAGAGAGCTGGCAGGCTGCAGGGCCCAGCCGAGTGGCCAGTTTAGGTGAACCTGGAAAGCTCCATGTTACACATCGGGGGCGGAGGGGCCGCGAAGGGGGTGGGGTGGGAGGGAGATCCCGGCAGCGTGGGAGCCACGAGGCAGGCGGGGTAATGCAGGTGTCCCAGAGAAATGTACACACTCGGCAGCTGCCGGATGGGGGTTTCCTTTGCGGATGTCACCATTGGGCTGTATCCAAAGTGTGTGTGCCTTCAGAGTGGACGCCCTGACCTTTGGCAGGAATGAAACACCTTTCAGAGGCCGGGAGAGGGCGTGGGAACTTGGAGTTGAGAAGCGGGAAGAGCTTCGTGGTGGTGGGTGTGCGAGCGTCTGGTGGAGGAGCTGCTGCAGTTGGGGGTGCGCAGTGGGAGTCAGACGGGAGGGAGGGGCCGCTCCTGAGACACTTCCCCAAGCACGTACAGAGCCATTGGGGTCTCAGGAGCGGCCCCTTCCCCCCACCGCCGGCTGCAGCCACTGGCGGGAGGGGTAGGAAAACCAGCCCTGAGGCGAGCGCATTAGAGGTTTCTGGGCCTCTGCTGTGAGCAGGGAGGGCTCTGTTAGTCAGAAGCTACTCCTATGCCGCATGGACTCCTGCGGCTGCCACGAGTTTAAACAGTCTGCTGTTCACTGCCTGCCCCTCCCGGCGCGGGACAGCCCCGCCGGGAGCGCGTGTCCGGCGGGGGGGGGGGGGGGGGGGGGGGCAGCGTTACTTTGTTTCCCTCTCCCGGTAAAGCGCTCCGCTCAGCAGATACTCGGACAGTGACAACAGTCCAGAGTCTAACACTCTGCAAGCTAGCAGTGGAGGCAGACAGGATTGGTGAGGTGGTCGCCCTCGGCAGCAGCAGGCGGCTGCCATGCCCAGCAGTGTTCTTTCAGAGAAGTTGGAGCCTGTTCTCACGTGTTGGCTCCCCTGGTGTGATGGTGCGTGCTATCGTGTGAGACCGCATCATCCTTCCAAGAGTGAGCCTGTGCCCGGCAGCTCTCCCGGCAGGGCACATGGCACCTGCCCTTGCCTCGGGAACCCTTGGTGGCTCGGTTGGTAAAAGCATTTGCATAGAGCGTCCCACCTGTGCGTGTGGCTTCTCGCCGTGGCTGCCAGGGTGGCACGTGGAAGGGCTGCCTGCGCCGTCCAGGCTGGGGCGTCGCAGGAAGTGCCTGCTTCCCTCCCAGCTCCGTCATGAATGTATCCCGTTGACCTTGTTTCCCATGTGACCTGCCTGGGTTTCCTGTGCACAGCTTGTTTAGATACATGTCCTCATATGTCAGCAGGAGAGTTTTGATAAATACATGTGAATAATCTGTAAATGAGTTTTATAACCAAGATGTACCTAAACTATTTTCTAAAGTGAGTTGTGCACATTATATTTTTGCTGGAGCTTTGACTTTTTCTATGCTCTGAATTCCCAGGTGGGATTTGGCAAACTTCAGGCCTGTCATCCTTGTTAAAGCCTACGTTTTAAGAGAAAATAGCAGAATTAAAAAGTGGAAACTCAGCTGGCGTGGGCTAGGAGTTCTCTGTTACTAAACGAAGGTACAGCATGCCGCCTGGCCGTCCTGCCCAGGCTGCTATTGGCATTGTTTTATGCCAGGTTACGTGGCGGGTCTGTTTTATTCAGTGTGTCCTCCAGCCCCTCCTCTCCGGCTTCCCAGCTCTCTGGAATTGTTTGCAAGGCAGTGAGTGCTCGGCCCCCGCAGGAATGCACGCTCCCGTTGGGCTGAGACTGGGGACGGCAGGGACACGTGCACGGGCATCTGAGAGGAGCTCCCAGGGCCCCTGGTGCCAGGTCAGGGCACTTGCTGACGGGCACAGGGTGGACCCAGTTTGATGAAAGCGGGAACTTCAGGGATGGAGTCAGACTTCGGCTGTTGGGAGGAACGTGCCCTCGGCCTCAGAGACACTGGCCCAGGGGAGCGAGCAGCCAGCCGCGGGCACAGCTTCCCAGGGCGGGGTCATGTGTCTGGGAGTTCTGGGCGTCGGTGAGGGTGGGTGCCCTGCGAGGACCGTGGCGTCGGAGGACTTGTCACACTGGAGCGGCGGTCTTACAGCCCTCCTGCCCAGCTGAGGTGCAGCCCCCCCCCCCCCCCCCCCCCCCGTATCGCCCTGCATTCGCCGTTAGTGGAATAAACAGGGAGGAAGCGAAAACAGCCCAGCTCAAATAGACATCGTGTTGTGTCGCTGAGGGCGGTTTCTCTGCACGTGGGATTTCTGAAGGCCCCGAGTGTCCTCTCCTGCACAGGACATTGTCCAGACAAGGGCATAAATGGTGCCGCGGCGGCCGGGTGGTGGGAGCACTGGGCCTGGCTGCTGCCCCCGCAGCCCGTTCCCCGCAGCACGGCTCTGGACAGTCATTAGCCCGGTGCTCAGCCACGGGCACTGTGGTCACCGGGGAGCTTCTGAAGCCTCCGCCCCCGGGCTCCGGCCTGGAACGTCTGAGTGAGTGAGTGCAGCCAGTGCATTAAGGTGAGCAAGTCGGCCTAAACGGGTGACCTGGGGCCAGTGTGTTCAGGTGATTCTCGGGCCACTGACCAACGCGCACTCCGCAGCTCACCCCTTCGGAGCCATAAAGCCTCTGTTAGAGTGTGAGCCAATGGAAGTGAAAGGCCAGCGTGGAGTCCCCAGCAGACTGGCATCAGCATGGGAACTGGACGTCACTAATGGGGACCGCCACTCCCCGCCCCTCCCCACCCCACCTAGTTGAATGGTGTAGAGCCTGGGCTCCTCACCCACGGGTGGGAGAGGAAGTGGACAGCAGCTGGCATCATGGACAGCAAGGCCAGCAGTGTTGTGAGCGCCACCTGTGTCCACTTGTTTATCCTCACCACCACCATGATACAGGTCACATTTATTTTATTTTATTTTATTGATTTTGTACAGAGAGGAAGGGAGAGAGAGAGTTAGAAACATTGATGAGAGAGAGTCATCGATCAGCTGCCTCTTGCACACCCCCTACTGGGGAATGTGCCCACAACCAAGGTACATGCCGTTGACCGGAATCGAACCTGGGACCCTTCAGTCCCCAAGCCGACGCTCTATCCATTGAGCCAAACCGGTCTCGGCGCAGGTAACATTTTTATGCCCCCATTTCACAGATGAGGAGACCGAGGCACAGAGAGACTGGATCCCTTGCCCACGGTCACCAGGTGGTCAGACTCCAGAGTAGATGCCCTTCACCACCATCCCCTCTGCTTTGGGGACCACCGACCCTTTCGGGGGGAAATGTGGGCGACGGGTCAGCCGTGAACTGTAGAGACTCGGGGGACCTGCCAGATCCCCTCGCTGAGAGCACGTGGGCCTGGCAGTGGGAAGTCTGCGCCGGGAGCCAGTCCTGTCGCCAGCAGGGCCAGGGCTCTGGGTGGCGGAGGGCGTGCAGCTGCCTTTTTATTGTAGAAGGTCTTTCATGCTCAGGAGGACTTGCTAAGAGTTCCAAGCAGGCTGAAGAAGGGTAAGAAGCTTATCGTCACCGTGTTACAAGCTTGGGCTTCTGTGCTGATCCTGGGTTTGCATCTGGACTCCGCCTCTGCTGGGCTGTGTGACTGTGGGCAGCTTGCCTCCCCTTCTCTGTGCTGCTTGTGATTGTCTCTTCCTGCCCTTCCTCTAGTTGGTGGCATGGGGAATGCCGGACAGGCAGGGGTGGGCACAGGGGCAGGCAGGGCTGCCAGCTGGAGGCAGGCCCGGGGAAAGGGTGGTGACAGGCAGCAGTGGGGCTGCGGCCCCTGGGCAGGGTGCGGGGTGTTGCTGTTCCCTGATGTGTGTGGGCATCCTGAGTCCCACCCGTGCTCCTTCCTGCCCGGGTCGCCGGGGCGGCCTTTGGGTGGAGCCTCAGCTCCTGGCCAGGACAGGGAGCCGGGTTCTCAACCCACAGGCTGTGCATGGAGCCTGCTCAGCGCCCGGCGCAGTCCTGGCACAAGAATGGCCCCCTCTGCACAGAGCTGCCAGGGGGCTCGGCACGTGGGCGGTCTGCGCGGCGTGCTTTATGGAGAAGCTGGAGACATACATCAGAAGCAGTAACAGTTATGAGCTCGGGATGGAGGATCGGGGGCGATTTTCATTTAAAAATGATCATCTCGCCTCTATAACTTCCCTACGGCCGTGATTTGTGTTTTAAAAAGGAAAAATTAGCAAGTACAGCTTTTCTTCCGGGCCCTTTTCCCTTAACTCTTCGGGCCCGAGTCGTGCTGGGAGTCCCAGGGGCATGGGGGTGAGGGAGGTCAGCCCAGCCCAAAGCCGAAGTGCTGGGACCTGCTGAGACCAGGACGGGTGCAGGCATGCTGTGGGCCCCCTCTCCCCCCCATCATCCCTGCTGCTCCGACCTGGCCGGCCCTGAGAGTGCGGACAACAGCCCCCGGACCCCAGAAACCGCCCCAACTGGACGGCATGGCAGGAGGCAGGAGCTGCAGGCCCAGTGGTCTGCTTATTGGGGGTGGGGGGAGGAAGGCATTTCCCCTGGCAGCAAAGCCATTCTGATGAAGCCAGCTCCCCAGGGCCCTCACTGCATGGGAGGGGGGGAGGGGGAAGAGCCATTGGGTCCAGCCCTGGGGGGTGCCCCTGTCTGGGGCACTGGTCTGGGTTAGACTCTGGGCTCTGGAGTCAGGCTGTCCTGAGTCAACTCCTGCCCCTGCTTCTTACCAAGTGGGACTTCAGGTGAGTTTGGTCCCCTCTCCTAGCCTCCACTTCCCCTTCTATAAAATGGGTATGATACTCCTGCCTCGCTCAGTGGTTCTAAACCAGTGTTCAACTCCTTTTGGCTATCACATGGGGAGGAGGAGCTGCTGGTGGCCAAAGGCTCAAGGCCAGGATGCTGCAAACATCCCATGAGGCACCAGACAGGCCCTGCCCTATGCAGCACTGGATCACACAGGCGCCGTCCCTACCAAAGGCCTCCGCTGAGGGGCCTCATCCTTCAGCGCTTCCCCTCCCAACCCCTGCACTGCCCCCGCCCCCTTGGCCATCCCTCCTGTGCCCACCCGGGACACTAGCCCACAGTGGGTGCACACACACTCTTGACACAGGGCATGAGGCTTGGAGCCTGGAAGCCCCGCTGTTAGAACGCCGGCCCCCCCTCCTGGGACGTCTCAGCAGAGCACCACCACGTGCGGGCACGTGCGGACAGCTGAGCACAGTGCAGTAAGCTGGTTAGTCTTGCTTTAGAGGAAGGGGATGGCACCTCCCAGGTGTGGGGACCTGGGGATCAGTCAGAGCTCTGCTGGCCGCCCACGGAGGGCAGCTGCCCCCTCCTCTCCTCCACAGAAGGGCCTGGGAGTTGCTTTAAGGCTATCTCGTGAGCTCCCTTTAAATCCCAAATGAACACATAAAAGGGGGGGGGGGGGCTCTAGAGGCAGCAATGAGAATTACTCGGAATGCACGCCAACTAGAGGCCCAGTGCAAGGACTCATGCACCGGTGGGGTCCCTCGGCCTGGGCTGCAGGGATCAGGCTGAAACCGGCTCTCTGCCATCCCAAGGGGTCCTGGATTCTAAGAAGGCGCAGGCCAGGCCCATGGACATCACCAGCACACAATCGGGCAGGGGAAGGACCTTGGGAGGGAGCCAGAGTGTGTCCTGCCTGTCTCGCCCTTCCTAATCAGCCAGACCCCAGTAGCAAGCTAACCTACTGGAGCGTCTGCCCCCTTGTGGTCAGTGTGTGTCACAGCAACCAGTAGAATGAATGGCCAGACACTTAGCATATTAGGCTTTTATTATATAGGATGACCACCCACGGTGACCAGCGTCGCTCCTGTCCCTTCTCATAGGGAACGGTTATTACAAACAAAAATAGTTCTCTACAAAACAAAGTTCCAGCCCTCCTCCGAACTCCCTCCCCAGACGGTGTGATCCTCCGCACCAGGCCTCTCCCCAGCCTGGGGTCTGGCGGGTTGCAAAGGAAAACCAAGAAAGAATACAAAAGAGAATCAGGTCAGCGACTGGAATTGTAGGCAACTGGAGTTGAGGGTCCGTGGCTGGTGGTCAGCCAGGGACAGGCGCAGGGGTGTCTGCAACAGTCAGAGTGTGTGTACCTGGGGTTGCTCGGTGAGCAGCGCTTCTCCCGCCCCGTCTCATCGCCAGCAAAAAAATTTAAAAAAGGAAAGGGGCGGCCGGAAATAGAAAAACTAAGACCAAAACCGGAGGCCACTGGGGCCGTGTCCCACAGCGCCCCCTGCTGCAGCCCGGGGCGGGGCAGGAGGCGCGGAGGCTGCCGAGTAGCACCTGGGAGCAGCCGGCCGCACCCTCGCCGCCGCGCCCGGGCAGGTGCAGGGCGGCGGCCCGGGCTCAGCGGCCCAGGCGGGCGGCCAGCGCCGGCAGCAGCAGGCAGCCCAGCAGCGTGGCGGGGCGCGGCGCGGCGCCGGGCGCGCGGTCGCAGTCCGGGCCGCCGCCGCCGCCGTCGGGGGCGCAGCGGGGCCGCTCGCAGCGGGGGCCGGAGAAGCCGGGCGGGCAGGCGCAGCGCTGGTTCTGCACGCAGGTGCCGCCGTTCCGGCAGGGCAGCTGGTCGTCGTCGCACACGTTGGCTGCGGGCGGAGGGGCGTTAGCTCGGCGGTGGCGCTCGGCCCTCAGGGCCCCGCACCGCCCACGCTGGAGCCCCTGCGCCGCGTGGGGCTGCCGGGGGCTCAGGGCGCCCCGGTGCGGGACGTCCCTGCGCGGAGGGGAGCCAGGCCCGGGGCCCCCTCCCGCCTCCGTTCGGGGCTGCCCCGCTCCGGGCGCCGGGTGCTGCTCCGGGGCCGGAACGCCCGCCTGCGGCCCTTCCCTCCACTAAGGGCGGGGCTCGGCCCGGCCGGCTCCCTCCCTCCCTCCCCTCCCCTCCCTCCCTCCCCTCCCCTCCCTCCGCGGACAAGGCACCCGCCCCGCTCCGGTTCGCCGCCAGCTTCTTCCCAACAACCAGCTCCGCCCGCCGCCTCCGACCGCTCCGCCGGCACCGAGGCCCCCCTGGCCCCGCCCCCTGCCAGGTGCCCCGCCCCTGTCGGTGCCCCGCCCCCAGCAAGGCCCCGCCCCGCCGGGTGCCCCGCCCCCGCCGGTGCCCGCCCCGGCGGCCCGCACTCACGGTGGCAGCCCTGGCGCCAGTGGTGCGTGGGGAGGCAGTCGTCGCACTTGGGCCCCGCCGCGCCCTCGCGACACTCGCAGAAGCCGGTCTCGTTGCACCGGTCGTGCACGGCGCCGATCTGGTTGCAGTTGCACTCTGGGGCAGGGCGGCGCGGTCACTCCCCGCGGCCCCCCGCGGGTGGGCCCCACGCGGTGACCGCCTTCCTCCCCCGGCACCGCCCCGCCTCCTCCCTCCGCCCGGGCTGTGCGGCCTGGTCTCCGGGCTCCGGCTCCAGAGAGCGTGGGCGGGGCTGTCGTAGGTGTGTGGGTGTGTGTGTGTGTGGGTGTGTGTGTGTGTGTGGGTGTGTGTGTGTGTGTGGGTGTGTGTGTGGGTGTGTGTGTTGTGGGGGTGTGGGTGTGTGGAGGGGAGGGAGTGTGTGTGTATGTGTGTGTAGGGTGTGTGTGTGTGTGGGTGTGTGTGTGGGGGGTGGGAAGGATGTGGGTGTGTGTGTGGGTGGGTGTGTGTGTGGGGGTGTGTGTGTGGGGGTGTGTGTGTGTGGGGTGTGTGGGGGTGTGTGTGTGTGTGTGTGTGGGTGTGTGGGTGTGTGGGGGTGTGTGTGTGTGGGGGTGTGTGTGGGGTGTGTGTGTGGGGTGTGGGGGGGGTGGGTGGGAAGGATGTGGGTGTGTGTGGGTGGGGGGGGGTGTGGGGTGTGTGGGGTGTGTGTGTGGGGGTGTGTGTGTGGGGGGGGGTGTGTGTGGGGGTGTGTGTGTGTGGGGGTGTGTGTGTGTGTGTGGGGGTGTGTGTGTGGGGGGTGTGTGTGTGGGGGTGTGTGTGTGTGGGGTGTGTGGGGGTGTGTGTAGGGTGTGTGTGGGGTGTGTTGGGGGGGTGGGTGGGAAGGATGTGGGTGTGTGTGGGTGGGGGGGGTGGGGGGGGTGAGGGAGTGTATGTGTGGGGGGGGGTGTGTGTGGGGGGTGAGGGAGTGTGTGTGTGTGGGGGGGTGTGTGGGGGGTGAGGGAGTGTGTGTGTGTGTGTGGGGGGTGTAGGCAGAGGGGGGCAGCCCTCACCCATACCCCCCTTTTGGGCGGGCGGAGGAGCAGCTGGTTTCTTGGGGCCTCTGCTCCGTGGGAAGGGCGTGTCCATAGCCCTCGGGGGTTCCACCCACCGCTGGGCCTTCTGTGTGCCCATCACCGGGACAGGCACATGGCCCAGCACATCTTGGCTGGGCCCTCCCGGGGTTAGGGTTGTGGATGGGGTTAGGGTTGTTAATGTTAGGGCCAGGGTTAGGAATAGGGTTTAGGGTAGGGATAGGGATAGGGTTAGGGTTAGCATTAGGGTTATGGATAGGGTTAGGGATAGGATCAGTATTAGGGTTGTGGATAGGGTTAGGGTTGTTAATGTTAGGGTTAGGGTTAGGAATAGGGTTGGTATTAGGGTTGTGGACGGTTAGGGTTGTTAATGTTAGGGTTAGGAATAGGGTTAGGGTTGTTAATGTTAGGGTCAGGGTTAAGAATAGGGTTAGGGATAAGGTTAAGTTTAGGTTAGGGATAGGGATAGGGTTAGGGTTAGCATTAGGGTTATGGATAGGGTTAGGGATAGGATCAGTATTAGGGTTGTGGATAGGGTTAGGGTTGTTAATGTTAGGGTCAGGGTTAGGGTTGGTATTAGGGTTAGGGATAGGGTTGTGAACAGGGTTAGGGTTGTTAATGTTAGGGTCAGGGTTAAGAATAGGGTTAGGGATAAGGTTAAGTTTAGGTTAGGGATAGGGATAGGGTTAGGGTTAGCATTAGGGTTATGGATAGGGTTAGGGATAGGATCAGTATTAGGGTTGTGGATAGGGTTAGGGTTGTTAATGTTAGGGTCAGGGTTAGGGTTGGTATTAGGGTTAGGGATAGGGTTGTGAACAGGGTTAGGGTTGTTAATGTTAGGGTCAGGGTTAAGAATAGGGTTAGGGATAAGGTTAAGTTTAGGTTAGGGATAGGGATAGGGTTAGGGTTAGCATTAGGGTTATAGATAGGGTAGGGATAGGGTTAGGGATAGGGTTGTGGACAGGGTTAGGGTTGTTAATGTTAGGGTTAGGGTTGGTATTAGGGTTAGGGATAGGGTTGTGGACAGGGTTAGGGTTGTTAGGGTCAGGGTTAGGGTTGAGGCGGCCCCCTCCTCACCGATGCACACGTTCTCGTCGTCCAGCTCTGCAGAGCCGTTGCGGTAGAAGCCGAGGCGGCAGTGCTGGCAGTGCTGGCCCCGCGTGTTGTGCTTGCAGCTCACACAGGTGACCACGTTGAGGAAGTCGATGTAGCTGCAGCGGTTGGAGTGGCCGTAGCACTCGCAGTCTGGCCGCCGCGTGGGAGAAACGGTCAGTGAGCGAGGGGAGCGCGCATTCAGGGAGGCCGAGGCCCGGGGCGAGGAGGCCCTGCGCCCGGACACGCAGGGGCAGACCTGGCCCGGGACCGGGCCTCCAGCACCCCTTACCGTTCGGGGGAGAGGGCGCCAGTTTTGAGCTTAAAGGAGAATCCATTGGGCTTAGCCCACCAACTGCCCCCTGGCCCTGCGGCCGGGACCCAGGGCGGGCCAGTGGGCAGTGCCTGGGCGAGTTGCTGTGGGGATGCCCAGGAGATGCCAGGGTGCTTAGCAATGCTGCATGCAGGGAGGGTGGTCATGCCAGTGCGAGCTCAGGGAGGGCAGCGCTGGGTGCGCGGTGTCACCACGGTGTCCCCACCACTCAGGGTGGATGGGGGGCGGAGCTTCCTCCGTGCTGCTCTGGGAGGTGGACGGCTGGCCGCCACCCGCAGCCCTTCCTGGCACCGGGGCTGCTCTGCGAACGTGATGGCCACCAGGGGGCCTGCTCGCGCTGCCTGCTCCTGCTCGCGCTGCCCACTCCGCTCTAGCGGGGACCAGCCATTGCTCCCCCCCCGCCCCCCCCAGCTGTCTCCAGCGGCGGATTCCACGCCCTCATGAAGGGTCACCTTCCCTGACTCAGGAGGGGGGTCATTTCTCCATGTCCCTCCTAAGGGACGCGGCCCCCCTTTGAATAAGCAGCCGGTGTGGTCACCCCTGAACCGGGAAGGGTGCGGCCACCCTCTGAACACCATCGTGGCTCCAGAGGACGCGACCCCGAATCCGCGATGGGAGAGGGAGGATGACCAGGGTCGGGGTCAAGGGCATGGGAGACCTCGGAGAAATGAGCCCCTGATGGGCCTCCTGGGCCTCCCCTTCACACTGTCCCTCCAGCGTCCGAGGAGCAGGTCGGTCACCTCCGCGCCCCAGATCTTGCTCCAACTGAGACGGCCTGGGCCACCTCCCCGGGGAGCAGGACCGGCTATTTCTGGCGGCTGCTCTGCCTGCCGTGCTGCCCACTGAGCTCTGACTCATCTGCTCCGCTCCCTGGGGGCTGGAGGGAGGCCGCTCCGGTCACCTTGGCCCAGCTGCTCCGGGCGGGGAGGCCCCCGGGGGCGGGCACGGTGTGAGGAGAGCTGCCTGGCCGGGGCCTCCCCCACCTGGGATCCTGCCATTGGCAGCAGCCGAGGAGATCCGGCCTCAGCTGGGAAGGCTTGGGGCCTGGGCAGGGGCGGGGCCAGGGAAGGTGCCCAAAGCTGGGGAGGTTAGGAACCAGCTCTTTCATCAGCCCGGCCCCCTGCCCCCAGCAACGGCTCCCAGGAGCCCTGCCAGCTCTGGGCAGCCCGGCACCTACCTGCTCTGACATGCGTGACCGGGCTCACAGGAGCATGCAGAGCCAGCCACTCTGGGCCCCCAGGAGACCAGCTGCCACCCAGCCGGACTCACCCTCCCGTCTCTCCTCCTGCACCCACAGCGCGGGCCCCAGCCCAGCTGGACCAGGTGACAGGGTGAACATCCCTCCTGCCGTCCAGCCTCCCGCTCTGGGAGCATCATGTCCAGGCTGAGCCTGGCATCCGGCCTTGGGCAGCTCCCTTCCTTCCTGAGGCAACTCCCTGCTCCATCCACGAGTGAGTCCTTACCCCCCGCCACGCCCCGCAATTCGCGGAGCAGACTGTCCAGACCCACCCACCCTCAGCTTCCCCCTGGGAGCCTCTGGCGCCCCAGCCAGCCCAGGGCGCCCACCAGTCCAGCTGCTCTAACTGCTCCACCACCTGGGAGGAGGCGGGCTCAGGGCCTCCAGGTTGCTGGGAACTAACTGCAGACCTGGTCTCACTGCTCGTGGTTCCAGGTCCTGCCAGCAGAGGGCGCGCAAAGCCCTGCTACCGCCCAGCCGCAGGGCTGCTGAGGGGACCGGTGAGCTGGGATGGGGGTGGCAGGTTCCTTATGTCTCCAGTGTGTGTAGTTAGAGAATGCGGCTCTCGGCCTGGTATCAGGGTCTCTCCCCTGCACCCCCCAAACCCCTGCCAGCTCTCCTTTAACCAACGCTCTGCCCTCCCACTGCCAAGCCTGCGCCCGGCTGGTCCTGCCGCCTGGACCGTGCTTCCTTCTGATATATATTCCCCACAAAGCCTCTGGACCTGAGCGCCATCACTGCCCCAGAGGATTCTCCACTTGCGGGTGGGGTAAAAGGGGGTGGTGAGAGGTGAGAGGTGTGGGGGTTTAGGAACTCCGAGGTCCCTCACCTCAGCCCCCTGGGCCCACTCCCACCCAGTCCCCACCATGCACTAGTACCCTGCTACCCCCGCTAAGTGGGGGCTATGGGTGGGAGAGCGCCCCCGTACCTTCTGCGCGGGAGGACACCTGGGGCCAGGGGGCACTCGCCCCTGGGGGGGCTGCTGTCGGTGGCCTGCTCCACTCTTGGGGGGAAGCAGAGGAGAAAGGAAGTCACGCCGGGGGCTGGGGCTGGGGGTGTCCTGGGACACCCCGAGGCGCCACACTGCACAGGCCCTGGTCAGAAGCAGCTCTAAGAAGCGCCGTCTACATGGCCACACAGAACGGGTCCGAATCTACAGCAGAGGCAGCGCCTACGGGCAGCAGCTGCAGTGGCTGCGGACGGAAGGCCGCGGGACGGGAAGCCAGGTGGGAGGGCCCCCTGCCTGAGAGTCTGCATGCTTCGGGGAGTCCTGGTTGGGGACTCCCCCACCCCCGTGTGGTCCCGTTCCCACAGCTGGGCAGAGCTCTCTGTGCTGAGTCTCAGGCTGATGACTAGGGGGCGCCATCACTGCGTCCACGCAGGAACGGCGTCCTCCAGTGTCCGGCCTGCCTCCGGCCACCACCTCTCCCTCCACCCCCTGGTCTGGGCCCATTTCCACCAGGGACCCCAATGTCATAACCCCCCAATGCCACAGCCGGGGAAGCAGCGAGGACGGAGTCGCATTGCTCTGCGCCGGATTTCAAGGGCCAGGCCGGAGGGACGGGGAGAAATCGGATTTTTTCTGCTGCCAAAGGGGTTTCTCGGACGCCGGTCTGCCGGACAGTGGGGAGAGGAAAGGAATATCTCCTGGCTAATGAGCGGGCCTTTCCCCGGAGCCTCCGGGTGCCGAGCTGACCTCACCAGGCTCAGGGCTCAGAGCTGCACCAGTGCCCACCAGCCACCCGTGGCTCCGCCCCCGCCGGGCAGGATTGGCGGGGCAGCCGCTGTGCCAGCGGGGCCCGGCCAGCTGGACTCTGGCCAAAGCCTGCAGCGCCCGGGGCGGCGTCTGAAGCCTCCGGACCTTCCGGGGACAGGGCCTGGGGACGGGAGAGGCCCCCTGGGTGGGGGCAGGCTCGGGTGTAGGAGGAGCGTCCTGGCAGGGGCCCGTGTCCGGTGCCAAGAGCAGATGGAGGCCCGTCTGTTCCTGCGGAATCGCGAGCTGGGCGAGCCAGGCCTACGCCGCACTCCCTCAGCCCCAGGCCGCAGGGCCAGGCTGGGCGGCTCAGTGGGCAGGGAGCGCCCGTCAGCGAGCCCGAGTGTGATGCCTGCCCAGTGAGCAGCTGCTCCTCCGTTTCCCCGGTTCTCTTTCCGACTGCTTCCCTGAGGTGCATGGACGGCCCCAGCTGCCCCCCGAGCCTGGCCCTCGCCAGAGGGTGGGGGAGACCGTGGCCCGTCTCAGAGCTGTGGGCCCTGCAGAGCTGTCCGTCTTAGGGGGGCGCCAGGCACAGTGGGGCCCAGGCAGGGGCTGCAGTTGCTAAAGAGGTGTGAAGACCCCAAACCGTGGGCGCCTCGGGTCGCTGGCTGTCACCCTGGAGCAGCCTCCTCCCCGAACGCCCTCCTGCCCGCCTGGCTCAGGTCGCACAGCTGCCATGCCTCCCCGGACAGCGAGGGGGGGCTCTCTCAGGGCTCCCCGACCGTCAGCAGGTGGGGGCTCCCGCTCAGGGCTCAAGCCCGACCTGCCTCGCTGGCTGCCAGGCCCCGGACCCTCTCCTAACTCCCGCTGTGCCCTGCGCCCTTACCCACTCAGCCAGTGGAGCCGGGTTCCTCGTGTGTGTATGTGTGTGCGTGGGGGGTGCGCGACCGGCCCCACCTGCACAGGCTGCCGCGTACAGGCGGACACGGCACCACCGCGGCGGCTTTGTGCCCAGTGGATGTGGGGGCAGGAGGGATCGCCCCCTTATGGCCCAGGGCCCCAGGGACCCGCCGGTGCCGCTGAGAGAGAGGAGCGAGCGAGGTGGGAGCTGGCGGGTGGGGGCAACACAGAGCAGCATCGTGGGACCCCATGATAGACCTGGGCCCCCTCAGACCCAGCTTTCTGTGGTGCCCTCGGGGCCCCTGGGTGCCCCCTGGGTCAGGTGGGGCCCCAAATAGCCCTGGTGGGAGAGGCTGTGCCTCCAAAGCATTTCTGAGATTTGGGGTCTCCCACCGCTGGCCGCTTGGCACCGGCAGCGCTCAGCGCAGCCGACACACCTGCTGGGGGAAGGCCGCCCAGGCTGACTATGGGGCCTGAGCTGCACTGGCCGCCTTAGGACCCCCCCTAACCAGCCCCAGACCACCACTCCCCCGCCCCCAGCCTCTCCGGAGCGATAGCTCAGGTGCCCAGAGGGGGGCCGGCCCAGGGTCAGGCTGGGGGTTCTGCTGCTGGGGAGGTGACCCCACTCTTGCCTGGCCCGAGAGGGAGGGGCCTTCCAAAGCAGCACTAGGAGGAGCCGGTGGGAGGAGCGGGGAGCAGGAGGGAGCAGGGTGAGGCGATGGGATGCACAGGGCACAAGTGGAGGGAGTGGGGCGCCCCAGGGCTCAGTGGGCAGGAGACCCCCTGCTGTCCTCTTCCCAGCACATGCAGGCGGCGGGCGCTGCAGGCCGAGCCGGGCGTGTACTCACTGCCAACAGCGGAGCCCGCGGCAGCACCTGTGGAGAGAAGGGTCTCAGCTGGGCCGGGGCGTCCCTCTGGGAGGCGGGGGCACGGGAGGGGGCGAGGAGGCAGGCGATGCCGGGGAGGCGCCAGAGGGAGGAAGTGGCAGGGCCTAGAGAAGGTCCTGGCAGCAGAGAAGTGGGCTGGGCTCCTGGGAGAGGAGCAGGAGGGGCCGGCCATCATCAGCCTTCCAGGCCGGTCCGCGGCCACGGCCGCCACCCTGTCAGCTGAAGCCACCACGTCGGTCTCTCCCGTGGGGGGTGCTGGTGGAGGGAGTAAGACGCCTAGAGTCCCAGGAGGGCGCTGAGGGCATGGCCTCGGGCTGACAGTCTGGAGGATGGAGCAACAATACCGCCGCCGCCACCTGCCGGGTGGTGGGAGGGGCCTCGGGGAAGCTGGCTGAGCGCAGCCTCCGACAAGCACCTGGCAGGTGTCAGCCACCGACATGAGCCCGGCCGGCCCTGCTCCTGCAGCTCAGGGCGCCCGGGACACCGGACTCTGCGGGCCCGGGGAGTGGGGTATCTGATGCAGGCACCTGTGGCCACACTGGGGACGGCTGTGCAGGGGGCCGGACCCGTGACGGCGTCACAGGACTCTCTGAACCCGCAAACAGGAGCACTGCCTTCGGCGGCTGGGGCAGAGGGGCTGGCAGGCACCGGGGTTGGCACTGCCCGTGAGTGCCGGCCGGGAGGGAGTGCTGATCAGTCAGCTGGAGGAGGGTCCCCACCGCCCTGCCCCACACCCAGGGCTTCCTCCCGCCCCAGCCTCCGGGCAAGGAGGGGAAGGAGAGAGGAAGACGCCAGCAGCTCACCCAAGCCCCGCCAAGGCCCCATGCAGATGAGGCTTCCCGTGTGCACACACGCGTTGTTGTGCGTGCATATATGTTAGTGAGTACATGCATGTATATGTGCACGTGCACAGGTGTGCTTGTGTGTGCATGTGTTTATGTGTGCACGTTTGCCTGTGTTTGTGAGTACACATTTGAATATGTGTGCGCGTGCATGTGTGTGCATGTGTAAACGAGAACTCCGGGGCTGGAGGGCGGTACGTACAGGCGTTGGGGGAGCCGTGCGGCGGCGGCAGGTAGGAGCCGGGCCGCCAGGACCGCGTGCGGAAGTTCTTGCGGCACCTGCCGCAGTCGGGGCCCGTGGTGTTGTGCTCGCACTCGCACTGCAGGCTGCCCTCGCGCACGGAGCACAGGTTGGCGTGCAGGTTACACTTGCACCTGCAGGGACACAGCACAGTCAGTGAGCTCCGGGGGCCGGGAGGCGGGGGCTGCAGGGACCCGAGGCTGCCCCCTGCCCCTGCCCCTGCCCCTGCCCCTGCCCCTGCCCCTGCCCCCAGCCAGGATCCTCCCTCAGGCAGTCGCTCCTGCTCCCCATCCCGTGGAGGGGACACCGTTCAGCCTCCCGGGACTCGGGCTGCCGGGACTCGGGTGTGGGCCGCCTCTGACCTTGGTTTCAGGGCTTCCCCGCCTCGGTCGGGGGGGGGGGGTGCCGGCAGAGGCCTGGGGAGGCCCCCGGAGACCGACACACCACCCGCTGCCCTGCTCTCGGGCCCCCGGCCGGACCGGCTCCCCCAGCCGGACTCCGGCTGGCGCGGCTCTTCTCAGCCCGGCGGCGGGGGAGGCGCCCATGGGAGAGCCGGGCGTCCCCTCGAGCTCCAGCCACAGCGGCATGCGCCGGGCGGGGAGGTCATGGGGCTTGTTCTTGTATTAATGATTGCATCCCTTTCCCTGCCAACGACTAAGCCTGCTTTTGCCTGCACTGTATCCCGTGGGCTTCTGGGAGAAGCATGGCGGGCCTTCCTCCTGGGGACCCCCGAGATGACCCTGCGCTCAAACCTACAGGCCGACGTGCCCTCCTGGTGCCCCCTCACCCTGCCCCCACCCCCGGCATGCGGTGCACGGGCAGATCAAAGGCTCTGACGAGGCCCGCGGGAAGGACCACCTGACTGTCTAACAAAGTCAGTCTGCAAAATGCATTTGACCTCGGAAGGTCTCAGGTGTGTGTTTTCTCTCCGTTCACGGAGCCACTGGAGAGGAACCAGCTGTGCGAGCCGGGGAGGTGCCGCCTCTGGCCCGGGGACGAGGTATTTTTAGATCCAGCGCCACGCGGAGAGATTCCATCGCAGCGCCGGGCGGTGCCGCTGACCTTGGCTGGTTAAAACGCGCAGGAGGCCGGCCCCGCCCGGAGCACGGGGTGCCAGGCCTGCGGCGCGCGGGCGTGCGGGGGACGCTGCCAAGGTCACGGGGTTGGTTACTCCTCGTCCAGACCCAGGGGTCCCCCCGCCCCCCACGCTGGCCGGCTCCTCCCCGCCGCCTCCCGGAGGCAGTCCCGTGCCCGCCCGCCCGCCCTGGCGGAGCCCAGTGAGCACGGCTCCTCCGCCCGCAGCCCAGGCGCAGCCGAGACGTTCACCGTGGCCTCGGGCACAATGCTGGCTTACCCGCCTCAGCTTCCCGTCCGGGATGGGGAGTGATTGTCAGGGGAAGTGGAAGAGAGAGGGGGGAGAGACACATCGATGGGCTGCCTCCTGCACGCAGGGCCCGGGCCGGGAGCCGCAGGTGAGGTACATGCCTTTGACGGGAGTTGAACCCGAGACCCTTGGCCTGCAGCTGACGCTCTATCCACTGAGCCAACCGGCCAGGGCCCGAGGGCTTTCTCCTCCTCCTCCCCTGAGCCTCTGGAGGCGGGTCCGGAGCCTCTGGGAATGTGTCACCACCCCTTCCCCAAAGCCCTGCGCAGGGCGGGCCTCGCTGCATCTCCGTTTGCAGACGAGGGAGGGAGGGAGGGAGGGAGGGAGGCTCAGCGGGGCGCCCCTTTGGGCAGCGGGCAGTGGGGGAGGGGGGCCTTGGGAGGCGGGTAAACCACGGACATGCATGGGCTGCACACGGAGCTGACCGGCCTCACGTGAGCAGGGGCTGACTCCACATCACCCCTGGGCCCCGGGAAAACCCAGGTGCGCCTCTCCCCGCCCCCAGGAGAGGATCAGGACTCTGGCCGGTCACGTGCATCCGCTCACCCCGTCCCAGGCCGCAGGAGGCGGGTGTGAATCCAGGATGTTGGGCGCTAGAGCCGGACCCCACCCGACCCCCACCCCCAGCGGCGCCTTATGTGGGCTCCACATGGGGGAGGGGGCGCTGAAGCAGACCCCTAGGCCCTGCTTCCCGATCCATTGGCCCGCCTGGGCCTGGGAAACGCAGCCACAGAGCCGAGAGGCCTCTGCCCACCTCCCCCCACAGCCAGCTCCACCCGCCCAGGCTTAGGGGCAGCCCGGACTCCCGGCCGCACCTCTGGCCCAGATCTTCCTGCACCCATGCGCGTGGGACCAGTTTTCCTGAGGAATCGCTCTCTGACTCTGACCTTGGAGAGCCATCAGCCTCACGGGACACATCACCTGAGCCCCTGACCCTGCAACAACAGTGACCAGAGGGGGTGTGAGGCCGGCCCAGGGCTGCCACTGGCCAGCAGCCGCCAGTACCTGCTGTCCCCTCCTCCCCCTCCCCTCCCCTCCCCTCCCCAGCCCAGCCCACCCGTCTCAGAATCCCATGCCTTTCACTCGAGGTGGTAACAGTGTGGGGGGGGGGGGGCAGGTGGATGCTGAGCCAGCAGAGGCTTGCCAGGCTGCTGCAGACTTGCCTGCCGGTGACCTTGAGCAAGTCCCTTCCCCGGGCCTCAGACCTTCCGCTCCAAACCGGAGGGTCGGCCTGTGTCTCAGGCTTCCCCTCGGCCACATGCTCGTCTGCGTGTGCCTGGCACGCTGCCCGGTGCGCTCCCCGGCACACAGCGGCTCTCGGCGTCTAAATGACCCGCCTTAGAGTCACTGCAGTTGCCAGATTTAGCAAATGAGAATAGGAGACCCTGGCCGGGCGGCTCAGTGGGTTAGAGCATTGTTGGGATACACCAAGGTTAGGGGTTCAATCCCTCGTCAGGGCAAAAGGAGAATCAGCCAAGGAATGCATAAATACGTAGAACAACAAATTGATGTCTCTCTCTCAATAAAAAATAAAGATATAGAATGCCTGGCTAAATTTGAGTTTCAGGCAAGCAACCAGTAAGGTTTTTAGTGTAAGTACATCCCATGAGACACACTACACTGAATACAAAATTGTTCTTTATCTAAAATACAATGTCACATGCATCCTGCCTGTTACCTGCTCACCCACACGGCTGAGTGATGGCCGCAGGCCTGACCCCTGACCTCTCGCGAGGCCTGGCATGGGGCACCCACTCCCCGCAGGAAGCTGGCCCACCGGACAGATGGCCAAGCCACAGGCCCCCATAAGCTGCTCCTTTCCTTGGAGCTGAGGAGCCCTAACGAGCCCCAGGAGACTCGGTTTGGAGGCAGCGCCCAGCTCGCCCCTGGGGGAGGCGGTCCCAGACGCCCCGAGTTCTTGGAAACACGCTCTGCTCTGCCCGGGGCAACAGGCACGAGAACTCCACCGTCCTGCCCACCGGAGGTCGGCGGGTGCCCCTCAGGACGGCGGGGACCAGCAGGCGCCGGGCGGTGTGTGCCAGGCCTGCGGGGAGGGCAGGCGGTGCCCGGGAGCTGCCGGCAGGAGTGCCATCTGGACACGGGCCTGGCACTGCCGCTCCGTGAGAATCGTGAGCCGGCCCTCCCTCCGCCGGGGAGCGGGCGTTTGGAGCGCCGCCGAGGGAGCGGAGGGGAGGGATGTAGGTCAGCTCGGGCCTGGAGGGATGATGTCATCGCCTCCCGGGGACCAGGGAGCGGGTGTTTGGGGAGCGGGAGAGGGTGCCAGAGCCGGGCAGGGAAAGGGGCCGGGGCCCACACCCTCAGCAGGCCACCCCACCGCGATCTCGGGGCATGGACAGGAGCCTCGGGCACGGGGCACGCACGGGGGCGCAGGGAGCACCCGGGCCCCGGGGCTCTTGGTCATCGCTCAGCTCTGTGCCCGGTGACATCAGCTCCGCTGGAGCAGAGGGGGCTGCGGTGTGGGGAAGAGGCACAGGGTGACAGGGAACTGGAGCCCTGCAGGCCTGAGACCCCACGGAGCTGAGTGCAGGGGCGGGGGGCGGGCAGAGTGAGACCCCGGCAGGGCTGGGCGCAGGGGCGGGGTGCGGGGTGAGACCCGGCGGGGCTGAGCACAGGGGCGGGGGGAGGGGTGGGCCTCAGACCCCGGCGGGGCTGAGCACAGGGGCGGGGGGAGGGGGGGGCCTGAGACCCTGCGGGGCTGAGCACAGGGGCGGGGGGGGGGCGAGCGGGGTGCGGGGTGAGACCCGGCGGGGCTGAGCGCAGGGGCGGGGTGCGGGGTGAGACCCGGCGGGCTGAGCACAGGGGCGGGGGGAGGGGTGGGCCTCAGACCCCAGCGGGGCTGAGCACAGGGGCGGGGGCGGGGGGGCGAGCGGGGTGCGGGGTGAGACCCGGCGGGCTGAGCGCAGGGGCAGGGGAGTGGGCCTGAGACCCGGCGGGCTGAGCGCAGGGGCGGGGTGTGGGCGGGGTGCGGGCACCTGGCGGCCCGCTCCCCGTAATGCGGATGAATGAGGCGGGCGCTCTCCGGAATGCAATCAGGCCGGCAATTGAGTCCATTGGCCAAATCAGATTGGGCGGCTGTGCAGAGTCCTCTATTAAGTGCTTTCACATGCATCACCCTGCGCTCGGTCCTAATCCCATTTCCCATCACCAGCCCAGCAGCCCAGGAGCCGGACCGGGCTGCCCGAGGGGCTGCGGCCCCCGGGGCACGGCCTGGGGTGACCAGGTGGACTGAAGCAGAACCACTTCTGCCCTGTGGAGGGCCCCCCACCCCCAGGGCAGGGCCAGGCCTGGGTGCTGGCCCGATTGCTGGTCTGGGTGCTGGTCTGGGTGCTGATCTGGGTGCTGGCCCGGGTGCTGGCCCAGGTGCTGGCCCACATGCTGGCCCAGGTGCTGCCAGGGGAAGTGAGCAGCCGCAGGGCATGCTGGGGCAGCTCTGGGCGTGGTGCTAGGAGCCCGCTGGCTTCCCCCTCGCAGCGCTGGAAGCCGCACTGACGGTGAGTGAGGCTCCTTGTGCACGTTGCGGAAGTTTGTTTGTGAACGAGTGAGTGAGAGTCAGCAGGTGTGTGAGGCCGGGACAGCCTGCTCTCCTTAAGGCTGGAGGGAGGGGGAGGGGGGTCCCCAGGCCTGCAGACTCCGAGCCCCAGGAGCTGCTGTCTGGGCCAGGTGTTGGGGGTCGGGAGTTTTCCAGGCGGAGGGCTGGGCTCCGGGCAGAGGCACCCCCAGAGGTGGGTCCCAGGACCCAGCACCAGGGGGCCAGTCCCAGAGGCCTCGGAGGTGGGGCGGCCGGCGTGGGCTTGGTTCTGAGTCAGCGGGAAGCACGGGAGGCCCGGGCAGCAAAGTGACACGCCAGGGTTTGTGTTGGGAGGAGAGTCAGAGGGTGGGGGCTGGCTGTGACCCCACAAACTCCTGGTGCCGTGCGCCTCCCCTGGGGTGGGTGGGTGGGGACGGTGCCGAGTTAGAACCTGCTCGGCTGGGAGATGGCGAGAGGGACCGGAGGAGCAGAGGCGATTCCACGGCTCTCGGGGCCCAGGCCCTGAGTGGGCGGCTCCCACGGGGAGAAGCGGCGAGACTCCCCTAGGTCAGGCCCTGGCTGGCCTGGCTGCTGCGGAGGCTCAGCTCACCCGGGGTGCAGCGTGGCCTAGGGTGTGACTGGGTGCAGGGGGCGGGCCCTCTGCGGCCTCCAGGGGGCGCATGTGAGGCAGCATCTGGGGTCTAAAACGGGCTCCCTCTGTGGAGAGGGGAGGGGGTCAGAAGAGCACAGAGGACCTGCCTCCCGCCCTGTCTGTCCTGCCCCAGAACGAGGTCCTGCCAGTCCCCGGAGGGAGGCGGCCCGGAGCCTGGCCCAGGCCCGGCAGCCAGAGGCCCAGCCCAGGTGCGCCTGTTCACGGTGGGCGCTGGGCAGTGACCCCTTCCGAAGCCGGGCGGCTCCGTCTCCCTCCTCACCCGCTGGCCGGCGGAGGGGCTGCAGGAGGAGAGCAGGGACACGGTGTGTGCCGGGCACTCGGACGGGCTTGTCAGGATCACAGGAGCCCGGGCCTGCGCGCCTGCTGGCGTCGGCCGAGCTCGCCTGCAGTGGGGGACTGAGCCCGGGCGGACGGCCTTGCCCAGGGCCATAAACTGCAGATGAAAGAATCTGGATTCAGACGCAGCTTCTCTTTGAACCAACACCTGGGGCTGTGGACGGATTACAAAGAGGCCTCGGACCCGGGACTGGCGAGGGTCCCTGAAGTGTGAACAGCGGGATCTGACCCCATTGTTAACTCTGGCAGCTGCGTATCTGTGCTCACATGTCGGGTGAAGCTGGGGGTGTGCTCACACGTGTACACACACACATGTGTACACACGTGCGCACACACGTGCGCACACACATGTGCACACACACACACACACGCCCCACCTCGGCTCGTATCCTCAGCCTGAGCCCTGGAATCTCCAGTTACGGGGGATCGATAGGAACCAGATGTCTAGGGAAGAGGAGAGGAGGTGGGGAGGGGGAGGGAGAGGGGATTAGAGGAGAGGCCATGTCTTCGCCCAGGGACTTGGAGCAGCCCGGCCCGGCAGAATCTGGGGGAGCTGAGGGCTCAGATACTCAGGGTCATGACCCAGCAGCGCCCGTCCGCCTGGGGCCTGGCAGGTCTCCTCTCTCCAAGCACGTAGCCTCCTCCTGGGTGGCAGGGGGTGAGGACACAATGCCTGGCACCCAGCACCCAGGCATCCTAATGCGGTTTTCCCTGTTCCCTTAATCGGCGCTGGTTATTGTTGTACAGGGGCGCCGGCTACCCCCCCCTCTCCCCCAAACACCACCCTGTCGCTTGCATGCCTCCGGGATGGGGAGCTCACTCCCCTCTCCCTGCCTGGCAAGGGCCCAGCTAGACTGGCTCCCTGGAACCTCCAAGTGAATCCTGGGCAGGAGGATTTCCCCTGGGCAGGCCTAGTGGACAGGGCAGGACGGCCAGGCCCCTCCCCTGTCCCACCCCCAGAGTGGGCAGACATGTCTTATGAGGCATGCCTGCTTCTCTGGCCCCTGAAATGCCCGAGGGTCCCCAGGCTCTTGTCAGGACGGGCCCACGTCCACCGTTGCCACCCCGTCCTGCTCTGCCTGTCTGGCTCCCGGCCCAGGTGGCTCTCCCCGCAGGACTTTGAAGAGGACGAGCAGAGACCAGCACAGCCCTTTGGGGGACCACCTACTCAGGCCTGATCGATCGATAAGCCGTGCTGCCGCTTCCGCCAACCAGCCGAGTGCTCACTGCCTGTGGACCATCCTTTCACCATGTCTGCACCGCTGCTCGTGCCTGCGAAGTCTGGCTGCCTGGGGAGCTGGGAGCTGCTGGGCCTTCACTCACAGAGGGGAAACTGAGGCTCAGAGAGGGGCACCGCGGGGCTGCTCTTCACCGGGATGGGCTTTCCCGCCCCACTGCCCTCTGCCCTCCGCCCTCTGGGCATGCTCTGCCCATGTGCTCATCTCGGAGTCCCCCCCAGGAGACAGCCCCCCACAAGAAGGGCACTGCAGGCCCCGACTGCCCCATTGAGCCGGGCACTGCCGCCTGAGCCACCTCATGAAGGGCAGGTGCCCCTTGGTCAGATGCGGGTCCCGCCCAGCCCAGCGGCTCAGGGGTTGAGCGTCCACCTTTGAACCAGGAAGTCATGGTTCAATTCCCGGTCGGGCACATGCCCCGGTTTGGGGTTTGATCCCTAGTGTGGGGAGTGTAGAGGGCAATCAATCAATGATTCTCATCACTGATGTTGCAATCTCTCCCTCTCCCTTCCTCTCTGAGATAGATAAAAATATTTTTTTTAAAAATGAGGGTAGCAGCCCAAAGCGAGTCAGAGAAGGCCAAGCCCCAGAGTGTGGGTTTCTGGGTCCCGCCTCGGAGCTGCTAAGTCTGGCGGGGCTGCGGGCGGAGGGCGGGTTTGAGCCAACAAACACTGCCTCCCAAGGGCAGGCAGAGGTCACCGAACTGACCAGAGTCCCGAACCGGACACCCGTTCCACAACGGCCCAGGAGCTCCATCCTTAGCCCCCCAGTGGCCACAGGTTTCCAGAATATTCCTGACTTAAAACCTCCTGCCCCACACGGCGGGTTGGGAGTCAGGTGTGAGAACCACAGGCCCTGCTTCCGCGCACCTGCTGCCGGCCCACCTGAGCCCACACGCAGGGCCCAGGGAAGTGAACCGCACACAGCTGACCGCAAGGGCCCCGCAGCCTCCGCTGGCCCCGCCCGCCTGCCCGCCCCAGGGGCCACGGGAGCTCCGGCCTCTCCCCCCGCACCCACAGGCCTTCCCGCCTGAGCAGCCGCTGCCGAGGACCCTTCCGGAGGAGGGACCGCCGGCGAGTGAGTTTTACAAGACGCCGCTCCCCGCACACACACTGCAGGCCCCTCAGCAGCACCTGCTCACAGCGCAGTGGGCGAGGCCCGGGTGCTGCCCCCCACTCCCCCCGCCCTCCTCACCCTGCACCGGCTCTCAGTCCCGCCTTCCCGCGCCGGCCCAGCTCTCCGGCGCCGGCGTGTAACCTCCGCTCATTTCACCCACAAATACGGTCTAAAACTCTGAGCACGTGCTGCGCGGGCCAGGCCCGCACCTGTTCCTAGGAACCCGTTTAACTCTCACCCGGGTCTGAGAGGAGCACGATCGCAATCCCCGCTCTGCAGGTGGGGAAACGGAGGCCGGGAGGTCCTGGCCCTCACAGCCAGGGGGCAGGCTGGGATCCAGCCGGG